>JAAXCT010000092.1:0-1424374 GCA_012490785.1 Eragrostis nindensis
GGCAAAACGGGCAACACGAAAACCTCGCGATCTCCGCCGCCAGCCACCATCACCTTCCCCGTCTTTCTGACCTTCCCGCTGCGGTACCCAACCCAACCCACCCTACCCCCCCCCCCCGGCGCCACCTCTAAAATCTCGCCACACCAGCCCGTGAGAGTGAGCGCCCAACCAAACCCCCCACTGAACGCCGAGGCGCGCGCGTGTTTGCCAGGGAGGCCACGGCGATGGATTTCCTGCAGGGGCAGAGCGTCGAGACCCACGGTGGCCGTCGCCGTCGCCGTCGTCGCGGTCGCCGCTGGCGGCGCCTTCCTCCTCCTCCGATCCAAGAAGGCCAAGGTATGTTCATCTTCTCTGATGCGCGTGGGATCTGGCTGCCCACGGGCTCCGCGTCTTCCATTGTTGTCCCTGATTTTAGTCTGCTAGTTTCGTTATTAAGTTTGGAAAGTGACTGGAGCAGCGGTATCTGCGAGCTGGCTGTGAATCGAGTAGTAGGCCGGTGTGATGTCCATCATGAGCCAGTTACTAGTTGAAGCGATCGATTGATCCGCGGAGGTTCCTTTTGCACCCTCAAGCTATTTAGTTGTCAGTATTTTTGTTCCGATTAATACTTCAGTGTGAACCCCTGAAGTATTGTGTGCTTGAAATAACATCAGACATTAGCTGATAAACTTATAAATTTTTTTAGGTAATTTTACTTCTTTGCGCGTGTTAGGAAGCAGTTCTCCCCCTCACTGGGATGCCTCGTTTTTTTGACTGACTACTCCATTTCTGAATGTGGCGTATGTAGTGCTGTGGGTTCAAGTATTGCTTACTTAAGTCTTGCAATTTCATCCCAAATACTGGGAATTGCTGCCCGACACCCTTAGCTACCGAATCCGAGTAATTGATTTATTTTAAGTGCCTAGCGCAAAATCCTGTTTTTGTTTTTATAGATTGTAGTGTTGATGTGATGATGACTGGTAGCCTGGTGCTAAGGAATACTGTTGCTATTTTACTTTTGACGTCTGAATTCCGAAGTTCCTAGAATTATTGGTTGCTAGCGAAAATTTGTAATACTAGCATCTATTATGTCTTCCTTTTATCTCCCAAAATTGTTTCTACTTGAGAATGGTTTAGTGATTGAAAGGTTAATAGGTTATATCTCAATTTGTTTGTTGTGCTGTCATTTCTCCCTCAGGCTGCTTGGATCCTGAGAACTTCAAGGAGTTCAAACTTGTTGAGAAGAAGCAAATAAGCCATAACGTGGCCAAGTTCAAATTTGCTCTTCCAACTCCAACTTCTGTTTTGGGGCTTCCAATTGGCCAGCACATCAGTTGCAGAGGACAAGATGCTACCGGCGAAGAAGTAATCAAGCCTTACACCCCTACTACATTGGATTCTGATCTTGGGTATTTTGAGCTAGTTATAAAGGTAAATATTCATAATGTTCAGATACTGGACATATTTATTTTACAACCTTAGACCATTACTTTTTGTCCTTTGGAAGCAGTTTGACGTCTGAGTCGTAATACCTTTCCATATGCAGATGTATCCTCAAGGGAGAATGTCCCATCATTTCCGTGAGATGAAAGTCGGTGATTACATGTCTGTGAAGGGACCTAAGGTGATGATCATGTTCTTAACTTCTGATATAGCCAGCTTAGGTTTCTTTGTGGCCTCAATAAGCATTGGTTTATAGCTAGCAGGAATTCATAATAAAATTCTTCCACTAGTAGAATCTGAAATTCTCCCACAATTCTATTACATACACACTTGCCTTCAGTTAGGCGGTTAACAAAACATCTTCTCTGATTTAGGGTCGTTTCAAGTACCAAGTTGGCCAAGTGAGAGCATTTGGAATGCTTGCTGGAGGATCAGGCATTACTCCAATGTTCCAAGTAAAAAATAATTCAAAAGCTCTACATTGCAGTTAATATTGCTATGAATAGCTTCATACCGATCATTGGTCTTTTTTTCCCCTTTCTGTTTTGACAGGTTGCTAGAGCAATTCTTGAGAACCCTACTGACAGAACGAAAGTTCATTTGATCTATGCTAATGTCACACATGAAGACATTCTTCTGAAGGTAGAATCAACCTTATGGCAATTTGCACTTTCCTTATTTTGGTTTCATACAGTCAGCAAAAATATTTATACTTGTCTTGTCAACTGATTAGCCCATTATTACTTCGTCAGTGTTATTTATGTACTGCTCTTGATTTCGCTGGCTGTTGTGGAGCATGTTAAGCATGCTCACTAGAAATTAACATACTTATATGAGATCCAGTGGAAAGTCAAATAGATTTTTTTACCTTCTTTTTTGGCACTCTATAGGGTATCTTTCAAACATTTAGTGTGTTATGATAACATAAAGCTTTTGCGAACTGTTCTGCACAAAACAGCGGTGAGTTCCAAAGAAGAAATTAGGAGCTGAAACTTAACACAAGAAATTTTAAAGCCTCTATGTCTGATATGTAAATATGGCCTGGCTCTAACCCTTGTTGGACTTATTGTTGCTTGTTAATGTTATTTGATATGCCACTGTCATTATGGGATACGGTTTATGTTGCTTAGTTCTAATGCGTTCTTTCCTTTAACTGTTTCACTGATTAGACATGTATTTAATGATGTGCTGCAATATGGAGCGCTCATAGTTTCTGTACAATCATCATGCAGGACGAGCTGGACAGTATGGCCAAAAACTATCCTGATCGCTTTAAGATCTACTATGTCTTGAACCAGGTTTACATTCTATGCTTTTAAGTTTTGAAGAGACTAGTGCCTCAACATCACTGCACTGTATTTCTTGTGTAGAAACTCACAAAAAACTTCACTTCACTATTCCAAAGTCCCCCAAATCCTGGAAATTCCTGGAAATGATTGCATTATTCCTGTTACAACCAAAGAGGTGTTTTGCAGTTGAACATGTGATACATGTCATGCTGAGATTATTCTGTAGTAGCGCTGAGCATTCAAAAAGATGGTCATTGGTGATTGGCCAAAGACTTTTATTTGATTTTGGGCTATATAACTATAATGAAGCGTGGGCATTGAGTAAAACCATTTTGATTGGATAAAATGATTATTGTTGAAGGACTTTATGTATTATTATTTTTAATCTGCTGCACAATAACTTTTTTTATGAATCCTTGTCCAGTTATACCAAGTAATCTAAAATGCATGGCACCATTTAATTTAAGCAATTATTTCCGGGACATTTGTGACAGATTCTCAATTGAGTTTCTATATGTGCAGCCTCCTGAAATCTGGAATGGCGGTGTGGGGTTTGTGTCGAAGGACATGATTAAAACTCATTGTCCAGCGCCTGCTGAGGACATTCAGGTAAATCTTGAGTCTCTTGTTACTCCTTTCTTTTAATAATCCTTTTCTGTGATTGCTTCAAATAAACTCTTTTATTTATTCCTGTATTAGACTTAGAGGCTAAACAGATGTTCATTTGTTTATTTCAGATCCTAAGATGTGGGCCTCCTCCGATGAACAAGGCCATGGCGGCACACCTTGAGGAGCTTGGCTACTCAAAGGAGATGCAGTTCCAGTTCTAAATCATCCTAATGGGAGAGTATCGGAATAAGGCCGGTGAATTATGGTTCGTGGTCACTGAAGTGGTGTATGACCCTGTTTGTTAGCTAGACATCAGGAATCCAGGATTACATGATTGATTAGAAGCATGCCGAATTTTTTTGTGGAAACCATTTTTGGTGGCAAAATGTTAACGCCCTCGTCGGCACCTCACATTTCTACTACTTCGTTACATTATTGTATTGAAATGTGGAATTTTGACTGCCATGCCAGTATTATAGTTTTATCCATTTCCCATTTCCTTTCCTCGTCACTTTCCATAATCTGAGGTATGAGAATTGCAGCGCGTTAAAAAATGCACACATTTTTGTTCTACACTACCTGAAACCAACATGCCAAACATGGTCATCACCAATTTGCAGCACGGCTGGGCCGGGTCTACATAGTTGGCAACCCGGTAACCCAATCCCGCTTCTCTTATCCAGAAAACTCCCTTTCACCTCGTCTTAAACCCCGGGCAGCCGACACACCAGCACAGAAGATACGCGGCCATGGCGATAGCGCCGCCGCCTGCCTGCTCGCTCCTCCGGGTCGCCGCCGCTGCTCCCATTTCCACTGCCTCCACCTTCATCTCCGTGCCGCGCAACACCGGCTTCCTCCCCTCCCCTCGTGCAGCTTCCGCCCGCCGCCCCTTCCCCACAGCGTCGTCACAGCATGCCACGGCCTCCGCTTCCATTGACACCCCAGATGAGTACGCGGACGAGATGGACGCGGTGAACATTGCGCAGGACGTCACCCAGGTGCATGGCTGCTTCCCGTCCTTATTGTATAGTTTGTTGCCGTGTGGGTATGGATTATTACACGTTTTCGCTCCGGGGGAAGGTGTTTTAGGATTGATGTTGTATCAGATTACTTTGTGCCCTTGGCCGGAGTGTTGACTATTTGGTGCACTGTAATTCATACTCGAATCATACTCAGAATCAAAGTAGATGCTGTTCAATTTCTTTGTCAAACTAGGTCGAATTCTACTTTTCATGAATCAGTGACTGCAGAGGGATATTTGGCTGATTAAGCTGAATACATTCTCCCCGTTTGTCGTATTATTGGTTGCATTTCTGATGAAAGTGAATGTTTACCTTGTTAAATCAGTTAATTGGGAAAACTCCAATGGTGTATCTCAATAACGTTGTTGAGGGCTGTGTTGCTAATATTGCCGCAAAGCTTGAGTATATGGGACCTTGCCGAAGCGTCAAAGATAGGTAAACGGTTGTGATTGCAGCATCATTTTATGCCTACCATGCAACTTTTTTGTTTGTTCCACCTCTCAGACATATGTTTCCAGGATCGGACTAAGCATGATTAATGATGCAGAAGAGAAGGGATTAATTTCTCCAGATAAGGTAATGGACAATTCTTATGTTATTTGCAATATTATCATTATGAACATTTTAATTTACTCTGATATTTATGCAGACCATTTTAGTTGAACCAACCACTGGGAACACTGGTTTAGCCATCGCTTCTGTGGCTGCAGCTAGAGGATACAAGCTGATAGCAACTATGCCTTCATCAATAGATGTTGAGAGACGTGTTCTTCTACGTGCATTTGGAGCGGAGATTGTGTTAACTGATCCTAGCAAAGGACTAAAAGGGGCTTTTGATAAAGCTGAAGAGATATCTTTGAGAACACCAAACGCATATATGCTTCAACAATTCGACAATGCTGCAAATAGTGAGGTTGAGGCTTCAAACATTATCATTTATTCATATCATATCTGGAATGATAACATGTGAAATTCATTTTGCAACTTTTTGTTCAAAGCTTTATTGAGACCCCACTTGGGTAATTACAGATCCACTTTCAAACCACAGGCCCAGAAATATGGGAAGACACATTGGGTACCGTCGACATACTTGTTGCAAGCATAGGGACAGGCGGTACTATTACCGGCACTGGGCGTTACTTGAAAAGGATGAACAAAGATATTAAGGTTCATATCTTTCCTTGATTAATTCTTGGGAAAATTAGGGGAAAGAAATGAAATATGTATCTTGTCAGTGTAATAATCATTGGTTTAATGGTGTTCTTTTTAGATTCTATTCCTTGTTTAAGTGACTCGAGCTTTCCTCCCAAAAGTGAATACAAGCTCGCCATTCCACCACTAGTGTACTGCTTTACGAGTATATGCAGTTTTTTCCCTTTCCTGCTTGTGAACACAGATACACTATTATTTACTTCCTCCATTCTTTTTTTTTGTCGTTTCACACAGCATGAATGAACTGGAAATGAACTACAAAACCTTGTCTGAACGACAACAAAAAAAGAATGGAGGGATTAATTATTTTAAGCAAAAAATAGCTTCAGTTCATTTCCTATTTTCCATTCAAAGCTGTTCAACTTTAGGGAAATCCAGTAGCTTCTACAAGGTTCATATCATCTTTTGTTGTCATTGTATCTTATTTATCTGACCAGGAGGCTGGCTTAAATTCCCTCCATCCGAAACTGTTTGATCGGGTTTATATAGTTTCCCCCTATCATTTCAGGTGATTGGGGTAGAACCTGCTGAAACTAGTGTGATCTCTGGTGACAACCCAGGTAAATGAAGTAGCCTTTGAATTCAGCAATTCAGCATATTGGGGGACTGCTTGTTGAATACCTTTTCCATGTCAATGACATACTGTTGGTTCATGCCAATAAACAACAGGTTATATTCCAAGCGTACTAGATGTTCAGCTGATTGACGAGGTTGTTAAGGTATGCAATGCCACCTTTTAGTGCTTTTTTTTACGTTAACAAATTTTGTTGAGAGTTAGTACAGTCTACTGAGCTGGTTATGATGTTGACTTTGTAGGTTAGCACAGAAGAAGCTGTTGATGCTGCAAGAGAACTTGCATTAAAAGAGGGTTTGCTGGTGAGCATCACTGTAAAATGAATTGATTTTGACATATTTTGGTATTACGATAAGCATAGTATCTACATCGATTTTGCTGTCAAGATATTCATGATCCATATACGTGTTTTGTTTTGCAGGTTGGTATTTCTTCAGGTGCGGCAGCCATTGCTGCTATTAATGTCGCCAAAAGACCTGAAAATGCTGGAAAGCTGATTGCGGTGAGAACATGCTAATTCTTTTCCGTTTTTGTTGAAGAAAAGATGCTGAGATTATGTATGCCTTGAATCTAGTTTTTTACTAAATTATTTCAAACCTACTCAGATAATTAACTAGTCACATGTATTTGCAGGTCATTTTCCCCAGCTTTGGAGAGAGATATATCTCAAGCATTCTATTCCGTCCGTTATATGACTCAGTT
Source organism: Eragrostis nindensis (assembly GCA_012490785.1). Lineage (NCBI taxonomy): Eukaryota > Viridiplantae > Streptophyta > Magnoliopsida > Poales > Poaceae > Eragrostis > Eragrostis nindensis. The sequence continues at coordinate 6,831 of JAAXCT010000092.1, forward strand.
CGAAGAATGAGGAAGAAATAGTTAGACAACTCCAACATGATAAAGATTCTCTTCTCTAAACCTGACAGGCTTCCACGACATAACAAGCATGGAAGAGTGAAAGACAGTGGTAGATTGCGACAACCAAGGTCTAAAATTTTGAGAGGCTTTCGCCGAGGGCACTGATCATGTTTGAAACTGTGCATTGGGCACGTTCACAATAGACGGCCTCGCACGCCGAGAACATGCTGAGAAGTCCCTGGTGAAACGAGAGAACTAAGATGCTGCATTAGGCTTTTAGGATCTTTCCTCCAGATTTCCTAGTGTAGAACTGGTGACCTATCGGTATTGTTATCTGACCGGTACTAGTGCGTAGTACTATTTACCAACGTGATGCGGCCAACTGGTTGTCAATTGTAATCTCCGACTTTACTGCCTGTATACAATATGGTTTAGTGTGTATTTGAGCTGATCGTAGCGAAAATCCGTCTGCATATTTTTTGGACGCGGTTATCGCGCGTCCTCCGCCTGCGCCTGGCACGGGTCCGACCGCCAGCAGCCACCTTCGTCTCCGTTGCCGGCCGCCTCCCCGGCGACGGAGCCGCCCGCCGCGCTAGCCTCTCCACCTCCTGCCGCCACCACCGGTGCCGCCTCGCCGCCCCGCCCGCGCTAAATTCTCCAACGAGACGCCCTCGTCACATACCCCGCCCACCGCCCTCCTACCGCCCGCGGCGCCACCGCCGCCTCGCCGGATCGCCGCCCACCGCCGGGTCGCCTCCTCTATGTTCGACGATCAACAGAGCTTCCCACCCCCGACAACCCGAAACCCTAACCCTGCCCACCTCCAGCGCCGGCGGCCGGCGGCCGGCGGCGAGCTCGCCGCCGTGCCGCGCCATCCGCCCAGCCGCCGCGCTCCGCCACCACGCGCATGGGCCGGCCGCGGCAGGACGCGCGCTCAGGCGTGAGCGCGTCCTGCCGCGCATTAGACTTATCGATATTTTTTCTTCTTGAGAAATTTGATGGATTTTTCTTGCCCGCAGCCGAAATTGAGAGGTTTTACGACGGTCAGGAGCGGTTGAACAAATATCAGCATCTGTTCCCTCCAAAAATGTTTCAGCATCTGCAGGTCGAAATGCCGTTGTTCAGAGTAGCTCTCTTGATTCCACGCATTCGTTACCGGGCCCACGGGCAGAGACCGATACACCGGCGCGCGCCTTCCTGCTTCCTCTAGGCTATACGACGGCAGGGTGCCCGGGGAGCTGGGGAGGAAGGAAACAGAGAAACGCTCTTTCTCCCCGCGCCGCCGGCGCCTTCCGTCGAAATCCTTATTCTGCGCGCGCGCGCGGTAGCACTCAGTCGTGCCCCTCCAAGTCTCATACCCCACCAACCGGAATCCAACCCAAGCCAGGCATGTCGGCGTCGGATCTCCCCGACGAGCTATGGGCGCGCGTCCTGGAGCTGGGCGCGGCGTCGTCCGCGCTCGGCTTCCGCGACCTCTGCTGCCTCGCCATCGCTTCCCACCGCCTCGGCCGCCTCTCCCTCCACCCACCCCTCTGGTCGGCGCTCCTCGCCCGCGACTTCCCCTCCCAGCCGCAACCCTCCTCCTCAACCGCATCCCTTCTCAGGCTCAGCAGCAGCTCCACCCCAAATCCCAATACAAAACCAAGTAAATTCCCCTCCCTCCCTTTTCTCTCGATCGTTTTTTTTCCCTCGTGCGCACGGCGACTGATGCTCTGATGCAGGTTCGAGAGGCATAAGTTGCGGATGGCGGAGGCGAGGCGGCGTGCGGTGTTTTGAGGCGGAGGCTCGGGTGCTGGCTTGTAGCAGGCGCCTGGCGGAGCTGGAGGAGTCGATGATGAAGGAGGGGGAGCGGATGAAAGCTGCCGCGCAGGAGCTGGACAACCTCGAGAGGATCAGGTTGGTTTGTTAGGTTCATATCCAACACTTCTCTCATGTGTCATGTTGTCACTGTATTCTCCATAAATTTAGTCTTATGCTTCCTCAGTAATATTTTTCTTTCTTGTGTGGTATAGTTTTCAATGCTATTGTATCAAATTTACTCGGTTTCAAGCAAGTGAAATCAACAAAGATTCCACTCACCACCAGTGAAACCAAGCGTTGAGTGAAGCAAATAGCGATTTTAACTCGACTGTAAGTTAGCTCAACCCAAATTGTATTGTGACTAGAAAGTAGAAATAACAATTAAGTGACCCATAAGAGAGGATAGAGGAACTGTTGGAAGTTAAGAGAATTAAACAAATTCTGTGTTAATTTGCTCTAGATTCATAAGCAGGAGTGTCTTGCTGCTCGGCCATATATTTGGCACTAAAGGAGCACAAAATATTGCTCAGTGCAGTTGTTTCCATGATTTTTTTTTAAGGAATGTTTCCATGACAAATTGAGCTACTTATTTACGCAAGATGACATGAGTTAGGCCAATATTTTTCTTTCAGATCAGATATACTCCTGTTTTGGTTATGTAAATGATTTGGTTTGTTGAAAGACCTCTAGAGCTCTGTATCACAAAAAACAGCGTATTGCACCAGTGGCCAGCAGCTTGGTATTGCAGAATAGTCATTAGATAGGCAAATCTTGCAGCAGACAACTGTTTCATGATATTCTCTGGGTTCTCTTGTCTCAAATGTCAAGGGAAAAAAGGGCTACGCTCTGTTTCATGATATGCTTTCAGAATGTAGTAGTATTCTTGTATGAATTATGGCAGTTGAATTCTTTTATTGAGTGTTAAACTGAAACAGCGCACAAAGGGAAACATTCTGGATTGTTCTTTGTGTTTGTGAACAGAGAAACAAAAGCAGCTGGAAACAAAATGCTGATTAACTAAGGAAAATAAAAGGAAAGAAAAGAAAAAGATGCATATTGCCTGAACTAGTGGGTAGAATCAGCGCATATGCTTCAGCCAAACGAGTCATACAAACATTGTATGTTGCGATTCTAACCTCTTCGCCACCTCTTAGATGTGATGACTATTGGGCTTCCTTTTCCTCTTCTCTTCTATTCATCTCCCTAACACTAATGGGGAAAAATGGCCTGGAGCTTCAGCATATTTCGAAGAGAGAAGTTAGGCAACTCAAGCCGATCCTGGGATTTAAACTCAAGGAGGCCGAGGGTGTAACAACACCTCTTACATCCAGAGGGACTTACCAGTTGAGCTCATTCATGGGTGTATTCTGTTGTTGGTTAGTAGTGCTACAGTCCTGCCTTAACGAAGGAGGAAAACATAAATGATTATGGGAGTGGAGACACATTTTATCGTTGAATAGATGGTCTTCTGTTCCATAGTAAATAATTAATTCTCCGTTCATCATTACAATCTGACTTGTGTTCGACCGTATATGGTGTGGTGGCCGGAATTGAGTTAAAGCAGGCTCCTGTATTGAGTTTTCAATATTCTCATGCCTTTATCATTAGTGTACGCTGATTGCATAAGTAAATGTTGTCTGCAATGTCTGCAGGAGAGCTTCTGTTGCACTAAATGTATGGCAACCACAAGTTGTTCGTGGGCGTCAAAAGCAATTGGTTCAGCAATGCACAGTTCCTGTTGACTCTCGTCTTAGTGATCTAAACATGGAACTGAAAGTTTGTAAGCAACAAATATCAACTTATAAGAATGTTTATGTATGTGATCATAGTCCTTTCTTGAACTACGAGAGATAAATAGGCTCGCCTTACTATAATTGTGATTTTATGGCTGTTGTCAGAACAAGGAGAAGCAGAAATTGAATGAGTACGAGGAATCACTGAAACGAGCAAAATATCATCCGCTGCAGGATAGCAGTAAAGGCACAATTGCCAAAGAACGACATGCAAAGAGGAAGAAACTGAAGTAAGGATACTGTTTTCCTTCAGGTCATCCTTTGCCTCAAGGTACCTCACACATAGCCCTTAATGTTCTTGTTACATAGAGATGGCCAATCGCATATTGTGTCTGGCTAAGTTATCATCAACCCGTTTGACTTTCATGAGAATAATTGTGCTTGACACACTTCTATTTAGTTATTTTTGTTACACATATCTAGTTCGGTCACTGGTAATAAATGTATGGTACATTTCTTCTGAATTTTGGTGTGATCTTTCGGGAAAAAGGAAATCTGAAGTTTGATGTGCAAGTGTCACCATGTTTATTTTGTTTCACAGACAACAAGGCCTGCAGTGCCCCCAGTAATCTCGGTGAAGATGCATCACGTAATGGACACTAAGGCAATGTGCTTCATGTTTCATTGTCTGTCCATCAGTTCATGTGTGGACATGATGTATTGACGATGGCGTGGCATGCTTCTTCCTTTCGAGGCACGGAAGATTCTATATGAAAGCTGAAAGCACCTCCTGCGTTTCCATGTTTCTGAAAGAAGAATCTATCCACACATCATGTACACCGTCCACCGGCCAGCTGATTCGATGCCAGGAAGACGCCGACTATTTTATAGTAGAATAGTCTGGCGCTGATGCTTATTCTTCAAGAAGCTGTGGCTAAAGCGGAAGTTTGCCATATTTGACTTTATTTGTTCAGTTGTCTATTAACTTGTACGCAACTATCAAGCATCTCATCCATGTATTTGCGCTTACCTGTTTTCCGTTCCTAAAAATTAGCAGAAATTTTCCTGTCGCCCTCAGTTTGATATGCTGCTCTGCTTATTGTTTCATCCGTGCGTGTATTGAAGTGCAGTATTGACTTCTTGTTTTATGGTCACGTCCATTCGTGATGCATGCATTGTTGGAATTGCACAACAGGTCAAAAGCTGGTGTTAAGCATATGACGAAATGGGTAACAAATCCCACAAAAATATCATTCTTGTGTCAGACGAAGGGGAACTCTCAGAAAAGGGAAAAATTAAGGAGCGGAGAAAACAGTTGCTGATTTGTTCCGATATTTCACAAGATGCTTGAGCCCTTTTGAGTACTGTAAGAACAATTCTCGCGTTCGTCCAAAAGAAACCTGTTTTCTTGTTGGCGTGTCGGCTAGTTGGACACTGAAAGATCTGAAGCGAAGAACAGCCGTGGCGTTGCAACGCGAAAGATCTGAAGCGAAGAACAGCCGTGGCGTTGCAACGCGCAGGTAGCTCATCACCAGTTTGCCTGGTCCAAAAAGGCATGTCGGCAAGTTGGACACTGAAAGATCTGAAGCGAAGAACAGCCGTGGCGTTGCCACGCGCAGGTAGCTCATCAGCAGTTTGCCTAGTCCAAAAAGGGACTAGTCCAAAAAGGGGAGTCGAAGACGGAACGGAAGCCTGCCGCTCGCAGATCCGAACAAAACCGTCTGACGTGGCACGCCTTCCGTGCCGCACCCTCCCGCCGCCGGCCCGCTCTTTTGACCGAAACCAACCAGTCTCTCTGCCGTTCATGGCCCAAGCGCAGTGACCCTTCTCTCGTCAAAGCGACTCCCCCCCATTGTACGCATCGGAGACCAGCTACCGTCTCACCGCGTACCGGGACCCCCTCTATACTGGCCCACCTGTCAGGGAGCCAAATTTAGTATAAGACTCGCCTGACCCGGCCTCTCGCCGCACCAATAGCCAACCCGCCACCCGCGCCTCGCCTCTCGTTTCGTCTCCACCCGCGGCATCGCTCTGATCCAGTTCCCGAATCCCTCGCCTCCGTCGTCGTCCTCCTCCTCCTCCTCCGCAAATCGATTCAATCGAAGCCGCGATCCGATCCATACGCGGGGCTTGCTTAGCGTAGGAGAGTCCTCGCTCTCCCTCTCCGTCGCCGTCCCCTTCGCCACCGTTGGTCGCCGGGATCCGACGAGTTGGATCTCGAGGCATAAGCGTTGAGGGCGCCCGGCGAGGATACGATGCCTGCGGTGCTCGCCGCGTTCGCCAGCCTTCGCGCGGCCGCCGCCATCGCCTCCGGGAACTCCGCCTTCCCCAGCTCCCATCGTCTGAAAAACACGTCCCCGTCCCATCGTTTTAGTAGTAGTAGTAATTTTAGTAGTAGTAGTAATTGTCTTTGACTATTGCCTCCCCCTCGTCGCCCACACCCTTCGGTCCTCACCTCGCGTCATTTGAGGCTTGGAGTTCGATCTGGTTGTGCTCGGTCCGAGGCCTGTTTGTCTGTGAGAGTTTGTTGTGCGATCTCGGGATTCCCTGGTTGTAAGTATTTGGTGGCTTGGTTCGATCTGCAGCTTCCAAAGGAAGCGATTTGGGGTGTTGTTCGTGGTGATTGCCGCTGCTACGAGGAAAAAGGTATTAGGATCACTTCAAAATTCATTTCTATTTGTACCCAAACTTTTCTTATTCAGCGCCATGGAATCATTTAGATAATGCATGATAGTGGAAATGGGTTTTGAATTGTGATGTCTACTAGGGCATGTTGTAGAAGATCATTGTACTGTGTGGTCCTGATGAGTGATGACACATAATTACATATACTATTCTATGGATTTTGACGTCTATGTTTAGCTGAATTTGACAAAATTATAGGAGGAATCCAAGTATCCTTTTATTCCGGTTCATTAATCTCCCTATGTTCCCAATTTGTTCCCTGGGTTTAAACAAGTAATTGACTTGAAAGATAAGCAATATATGTGCAAGTACATTGTTCTGCATATTTCCATGTCATAGTCTTCAAAACTGTATCTGTAGCCGTATGTTTTTTGATTAACCTAAATGCAGCACTTGTAACGGCGTTCAGACTTGATTATTACTTATGTTGGTTCTCCTTTTCATCAGAAACTTCTCTTAGGAATTTGGGATTAAGCTTGTGGATGGGCGAACCTTTGGCGGACTTCAGTGTTGAAGGTGTTAACAGCGGATCATGTCGCTGCCACAGCACCCAGGCTGCTCCAGGGTGCGAGCACAGCTGTGCGAGCTGCAAAGTTGAAGGTTCTGAAGATGAAATAGCATGTGGGCAAGATGTATTTGTTGTCGAGGAGATTGGAACAGCTCTTGCTGAAGTGATGCATGTCTACGATGATGGTGGCCCAGATCTGGATGAAGACTCTGATGAAGATGATGATGCACTTCTTTCTCTGGAATCTGATTCAACTGATGATTTAGTGGATGCTGACACCGATTTGGTCGCATCACATGCCTTCCCTAGCGGCGATGTATCCGAATCATCAATTGACAACTCAGATTATGGAAACTCTTCAACCAATGTAAGCTTATAATTTCAGTTAAAGACTTAAAAGTATATATTCCTTCACTTGTTTCATATATTTGCTGTCAAATATTTCCTTTGTGATCTTGATTGTTTCAATACCTGATTAGCTGTAGCTATGTAGCACTATTTTAGTCACAGAAGCATTCACTATAACTGGGGTTAATTTGGGCAGGCATAGCTTTTAGTTCTATCTTATTGCCACATATTGTTTAGCATCTTTGACAATTGAAGGATAACAGTGGTAATGACTATTATTTCTGTTGGTCCACATCACACACTTTGTTATAGTTGGTATGGCTATGTCGTTTTCTACAAGTTGATGGTATCGATGCTGTCTTGTCAAGTTTAATATTTGTTGTTTGGAGTGATTTGAATAATGCTGATTGATTACTTCTCTTGTGCTATCCTAACCTCTTTTTTTTAATATAGTTGAATGATTGGAGTCATGCTTATTACAGATCTGTAATGAGTGTAGCACCTAATGAGGCTGATTGTTCCATATTGTATCTGCTCATTGTGTCAAAAGAAAACAACGTTACGAACTAAACTTTATTTTATTTTTTTAATGCACAGGGTACTCCACCATTGGTCTCTGCAATGAAAGGAACTCGTGCAAAGCAGGGAATCATCACAAAGTTGAGTGTTTCATGGGCTCCTGATGTCTATGATCCCCCTGTTACCTCCGACTCGCACACTGTGAGGGGGCAGAGGAGTTCAAGGAAGAGCCAGTACAAATACAAGCCCTCAAAGGGCAGCAGCAGCAGCCGCAGTACCAATAGTAGCAAAAAGGAAAAGAAGCATTCTCGCCACAGCAGCAGCAGCAGTAGCTACAGAAAAGACAAGAAACATTCTTACCGCAGTTCCAGTAGCTCCATCAGCGCCAGAACTGAATCTAACCTTCCTCAATACCGTAAGGCATACAGCACCAGCACCGGTGGCAGCAGCAGTACTGCTTCTAACGATATGGAATCTGCTAAAGAATCTCCATTGGTGCCATCTAAAAGTGCTGCAATTCCGGAGATGCCTTCTGAAAGTGCAGCAATGCCTGAGGCCGTACCTGTACTCAAGACTGTTGAACAAATCAAATGTGCCACCAGCTGCAAGGAGAAGCCTTTCAACTTGCTGTCACGCCAGTTTTCTCCAGCAAGGTATAAGGGGATGTTCTCCTTTTGGGGCCAAAACCAACTGGCTTCTTAATCATCGGTTCCTGCCATACATTGCTCACTGGAAAGACTTTGGTTGCTGATCACGTGTGAGCTTATGGTTCGTCATGTAGTTCCGCTTGTGTTTGAAATCTAATGTTCTCAAAGATTGTCGGTCTGTGCTCATATTAGAGCTTGTTTACCATGTAATTTCCTTATTCGTTTGTGCAACTGTCACCTATTCCACGTGTATGGGGTCTTGTGCTTGTTGGGATTACTACCGATCTATTTGTTAAACAATTGTTTTATTTGCTCCATTATAACTCCGAATTTTTTGCGAAAGAAAATAACTTTGTGTATTAGCTACTATGTACAGTTTGTTTATATTAGACGACGTCATCAGCGCCTGGAATAATAACATTGCCTTTTTCAGTTAAATCAGCCTACAGGCGTGGACCCACATGGTATGGTTTGTTTCAATTACTCAAAACAGGGTTAACTTCCTCGCTGTTAACTTTTTCGGTAGAAAGGGAAGCAAAAGAACAGAGTATAGAGTTAGAAAGGGAAGCAGAAACAGACAGCATAACTCTATCCAACAAAACAAAAAAAAATAGTATAGAGAACATGAAGCGTAAATGTCATAACCAACAAGACGGAGCACTCATTCCTACTGAAGTACTGATTAAAAAGGTGGAACTGTAGAAGCAGATACTAAAAACATAAGCAGGGAAGACGCAGCTTCTTCTTCCTAATAGAGTAGTCACTAGCCCTGATGCAATCTTCGAATGTCGAAACCGAAGCTGTAGGGCGCCTCAGGGTTGAGTCTATCTGGGTTCGGGAGATCACTACCCCATCCTCCCCAATCATAACCGCCTGGCACGGCCACTATTTTTGGTGACGCCGCAACAGTATCCGCCGCTGCAGCAGCTGCCTTGTTCATAGTAGTTCCCGGCGTCCCTTTCTGCTGCTCGTCGGGCGAACCGGCACCACCGAGGGATGTCGCTTGCTGCTGCTTTGCGGATTGCTTATCATACGGTGACTCGCCGGCGACGTCGGCCGTCCCGATGCGATTGTCGAATTCGAACATGGTAGTGTTGAGAAAGTCCGTCCAGTTCAGGGGTTCGCTATCATTACATTGTTCCGGATCATCATCGCGAGCGTTCGCACCAGGGTAAAAATCTTCGGCCGCTGCAGCTTGTATCGCCGCCTCCGCCGCAGCAACAGCTGCATCATCCCCATTCGGAGCTTCGGGAGTCGCATCCTGCTCCTCGTCCCGTGGCTCTTCGCTGGACGTTGATCGCTGCTGCTCTTGCGACGCGCCGCTGCCGTCAGACGGTTCCTCCTCCTCCTCCTCGTCAGTGTCACCCTCACCCTCCTCTTCCTCCTCCTCCGTGATCTGGCTCTCAGGCAAATCAGGATCCATCACGGCGAGTGCCTTCTTGTTCATGATCTTGCACAGCACGTAGTCGTTCAACTGCATGTGCAACACAAGGCGAAACACAAACGCATTGGCAAATTGCTGCATCGATCAATGTTCATCTATCTATCTATCTATCTATCTATCTAAATATTGCAAGTGCTGCGAGCAGAGTTTGATCAGGACGAGCAACGGCACGAAGCAACAGGGAGTCAAAATATGATCGATCACAAACCAGCATGGGGTTCGCCACGTTTTCTTTGGGGGGCCTGTCGGTGTTGACGGAGACGAACTCCACCATCTTCCACTCCGTCGACTTCCACGGCTTCTTGGGATTCACCGGTTTGTCGACGAACACGTGGAACGTGAGCCCGCGCTTGTACCCGATCACCGTTTCGCCGTCGGCGCCGCCAAGGACCTCTTTGTTGGCTTCCATCGACTTCCAAAAACCCACGCGGTCGTCTGTGCCTCGCCTCGGGCGCCCCCCGCCGGGATACTTGCGGCCTCGCGGCGAGAACAGGTACCATGTGCCGCCGAAGCTCTTGCGCAGCTTGCCCACTGCAACAGCAGAAAACAAAAGTTGTTTGTAAGCAGAGTCACAGGAGCCAAAAGCTAGCGGCCAAGAAAATTATTATGATTCCATCAGTAACCAAACCAAGACGAGAAGAATATAGCTGCGCGCGTTGAGCTGCCGATCGACTCACCAAGATCCTTGGGGTGCTCGGAATAGACATCTTCGTCGGCGTCGTTCACGGAGTCAGTGGGTAGCGGCTCGCCGCGCAGCTTCCGCTGGAGGTAGGAGATGATCTCCTGGTCCGTCGGGCGGAACCGGACGCCGGTGACACGCAGGTAATTCTTCTTGTAGCCCGCCGCTACTGCGCCGAACGGCTGCGACGGTGTAGGTTCCGACATTGTCTCCCGGAAGCGATACCGGGCGCGATAGGACTCTTATTAGTTATTACAAGATAATTCACACGCCCTTAAGTGCTTGAATTGGAATCCAACACGGATGGTTTTCGTTTTCGTTTTCTTTTTGCGAGAAGACAACCTTTCATCAGAAATTAAAAGCTATTAATTACAACCTAGATGTGGGTGCGTTCGTTTCTAGCAGTCTAAATTTTAGAGGGGTCACATCAAAAAGTATTTTACCATTTATATGTACTAAACAAAGTCAAATTATAAAACTAGTTTCAGAACCCTGTCTAATTCGCGAGACGAATCTAACGAGGGTAATTAAGCGGTGATTAAAAAGGGTTACAGTAGCATCACTGTAGCAAAAAAGAGATTAATTAGGCTCATTAGATTCGTCTCGTAATTAGCACCCATCTGTCAAAAAATTTTATCATTAAACTATTTTTAAATATGAAGATTCTTTTTGATGTGACAGTGCTAAAATTTAGAGGGCTTGACTCACCAAGGCCCATTGCTACATGCCGTAAGCCCGGCTTATTAGATGCCGAAGAGACAGAAGCCTAAGTTGCATCAAATTGGAAAACTCACACCACCCGCTGGTGCAATTGACTTCCTTTCCTCGTATAGTAATTTCATGCATAGCACGCAAATTGAACATTCAGATGGTTAGGTCTCTTGTGATGGAACAAACTCTTTCGGTGGGAGACAACCAGGGAGACAACACTTGGTTTCCAAAAGATTACAAAATCACCAAACTCTTATAATTTGTAATTTAGGTTCCCTGAACATGCTGGTTTGTTCACTCACGGACCCAAAACAACAACATCAATAAGAAAAAGAAGACAACACAAAAAATAAATCGAACTAATCTATGAAGCATAAGGACTCAACTTTATTTTGACGTAGATCAAATTGTAATACAAGTAATAAGTTGGAAAACTTGATGACGCCAAGTAAGTGGATAAATGCTAATTAGGAAGATTTGGACCATGAGTTCACTTAGCAAGTTCAAGAGCACGAATCTGTAAATTAGAAGTTCAAGGATTTAGATGGCACCTCGAACAAAATCAAGGACCAGCCATGCACTGGATCCTACAACATTGTGACACTGAAGATTTTGAAAATTACTTTCATTCTTCTTTTTTGCCAAGAAGAGTAAATAAGGAAAAATGATATGCCACAGTTTAATCCACTAGCCAATCACCAAAAGTCCTTGCAAGAACAGCCTCCACCAGTAAATCTGTGGAAACGAACACGATCCCTAACAATTATTTCTCGACTGTAAGACTTGCTTATTATTTTTGCCACTTCATGGCAATCTGGACAAAATCTCAAGTTCTTTACCACTCGAATTACATGAGGGGACTCTGTCTTTAACAATCCGTATGCAATTGCTAACCTTTCACTATGCTCACAAAGGGCAACTTCTTTTTCCTCTTCACCAACATCATGTAGCACGGCTGCAGTCCAAGGTTTGTGGCCAGCTCGTCGCACCCGGTCAGCTATTTCCCTCAGCACCAATCTTATCTCCTTGATTTCAGGGTGTGAATCATCACTTACCACAAACTTATGCAGATAGCCATTTATTTCGATTGAGCTACAACCAGCAACGACAGTAACATTGTTGTCCTTCATCTTTTTCCTCATATAGCTCACTCGTTCCCATTGGGAGCTCGAGGCATACAAATTAGAGAGAAGAATGTAGTTCTCTGGATTGAGAGGTTCTAACTCGAGGAGCCTTTTTGATGCTGGTTCCACTATATCAATCCTGTTTGAGCTTTTACTGGCCGCAAGTAGAGTCCTCCAAATTATTGAATTCGGCGAGATAGGCATGCCTGTAACGAAGGAGTAAGCATCATCCAAGAGTCCAGATCGACACAGGAGGTCAACCATGCAGCCATAGCTCTCCATCGAAGGTTTAATTCCCAAGTCTTGCATAGTAGACCAATATCGTCGTCCATCCTCCACCAGACCACTGTGAGCACAGGCTGACAGAACACCAATAAAGGTGACATTGTTAGGCTTCACCTGGAAGATGCAATGTACGCAAGAATTTAGTAAGATTTAGGATAATTGTAACAAATATATTGTGAAGAGAATATGTGTGAATTTCAGTTAACTAAACTGAACATGTGAGCTACGAGTACTTCCTTAGAGAGAACTAAGTTGAGGATGTGGGCCAACAAATTGAGGGCAGCAGATACAACAATCCCAAAATTAGTTAGACCCGGTCATCTACACTGAACTGACAACTGAGTATATATGTATGCACACGAACTTTATTATCACCAAACCAACACGTCACCCAAATTCTAGAAACATATCAGCGCAGCATTATTTTACCTTACGGGCCAGCATTCTTGAGAACAGCTCCAATGCATCCTCTACAAGGCCATGTATCGCCAATCCGACAATCATCGCGCTCCATGCCTTTGTATCCCTCTCCACCATCGCATCAAACACCTCTCTCGCCCGCTCTATCAGCCCACACTTTGCATACATGTCAATCAACGCGGTGCTCAGCTCCAGATCGACCGTGATCCCCTTCCTGTCTATATAAGCATGCACCCACCTCCCCAGGTCAAGAGCCCCTGCCTTGGCGCACGCCGAGATAACGCTGACCATGGTGACCTCATCGGGCTCCACCCCCGCCGCCTGCATCTCGCGGAACAGCCCCAACGCTTCGTTCACCATCCCCACCCTCGAGTACCCGCCGATCATCGCGCTCCAAGCGACGAGGTTCCTGTCCCCGGCCATGCCGTCGAACACCGTCCTGGCGAGCGCGACCTCCTCGCACTTGGCGTAAAGGTTGAGCAGCCCCGTCTGGACGTAGGGGCTGGGCTCCAGCCCGTGGCGGAAAGCCTGCGCGTGCAGCTGGCGCCCCTCGCCGAGCGCGGGCACGGCCGCGCACGCCTTGAGCGCGAACGCGAGCGTGAAGCTGTTGGGGCGCGGCGACCCCGCGCGCAGCATGCGGCGGTAGACCAGGAACGGGTCCGCCGCCGCGGCGGGGCCGGTGGGCGCGGCGGAGAGCGCGCGGATGAGGGAGTTGTAGCAGAAGGCGGTCGGGTCGGGGATTTGGCCGAACAGGTTGCGGGCGTACGACGCCGCGGCGTTCGTGTTGTTGGCTGTTGTGGCGGCGCAGGAGGCGAGCAGCTTGGAGAGCGCGAAGGCGGCGGTGAGGCGCGGGAGGCGGAGCCTGAGGAGGCGCGCGTGCGCGGCGCGGAGCGCGGGGAGGCCGCGGCATTGGCGCAGCAGCGAGACGACATGAGCCTCCAAGTCCTCGCGCGGGAGAGAGGCGGCCTCCCGCGGGCTGAGGTGGCGCATGCGGGCGGGTGAAACACGGGGCTGGCTGGCAGTAGCCTTCTGCTCTTGCCATTGGGTTCAAGCCCAATAAGCTTGTCTGATAGCCAAGCCACATCTTCACTAGACAAGGTCATCAGACAAGCTCTACAATAATCTGTCTCCACAAAGGCTCCTGAAAATGATTTTTTATCTTTCGACGGACCCACAACTTTAGCTTTTCTACTCCATCCGAACACATCGCCATGGCTCCCAAATTCGGAGCTTCAGTTGCTATCGCCTGGAGCTCGTGCAGCTCGAGCTCGCCGTCGTTGCTCTATGCCGACCTCTCGAGATCGCTGTCCATGGCTCAGCGCCACCACCTCGCCGTCCTGCTGCTACCGGAGCTCGCCGGACCGAGGACGCTCGGCGGCGGCGAAGGTTGAAGATGTGGTCGGCGGAGGCGGCGTTCTCGCGGTCGAGGTCGTGGCTGGAGACGGAGGACGAGACGGACGCGCTTGGCAGCGTTGCAGCGGCTCCCCACCGTCGCCCGCCGCGGGCTGCTCCGTCCGTCCTCGCCGCGATAAGCACTCCGCATGCCGAGCTTCCTGCACACCATCCGTCCTCGCCGCGAGAAGCTCCCCGCACACCGACCGCCCTCGCCTGGCCATGGAGGGCGGGATCTTTACCCGTGCTCCACCGAGAGACAAGCTGATGGCCGGCGGCGGCAGCACGACGGCCAGCCTCATCGACCCGTCAACGGGAGCGGGTTGGAGAGAAAGAGAGGGGGAAGAGAAGCCACTACGGGCCCACAATGGCGTTGGAGCTTGGGACAAGCTTGGCGCTTGCAGTTGCGCCAAGCCCTGTGTCAGGGCCAGTTTCTCTTTCATCCACGTCAGAATTTGCTGAGGTGTCTTGGTTTGGAGACAAGTGAACAGTCTTTATTGGGCTTGCTCTCATGACTCGACACATAGTTACAGATTCCACTTAGGTGGTGTTCGGTTCACTTTAGAGGGGTATAAAGGGGTCACATCAAAGATGCCGGCCGCATTTATGTGTACTAAACAAAGTCAAATTACAAAACTAAGTTCAGGACCCCCCATCTATTTCGCGAGACGAACGTAATGAGGGTAATTAAGCGGCGATTAGACGATAGTTACTGTAGCATCACTGTGTCAAAACATTGATTAATTAGGCTCATTAGATTCGTCTCGAAAAATAACGCCCGTCTGCAGAAAGGTTTTGTAATTAAATTTTATTTAGTACCCCTAAATAGTAAGATTCTTTTTTTTTAGAGGGCTATAAACTTTAGAGGGGTTTTAGAGGGGGATCCGAACGGGACCTTAAAACAGTACCACTACAACACAGAAATCAACTCTCTTTTACCATGTTACGTTCACCAAAGCATCTGCTACCCGAGAAGATGGGGTTGTTACCAACAATGGTCTTGCCAGAGCCATTGCAATTGGATTTCACTATCCTAGTTATCAAGAAAGGCAGAAAGGACCTTACTCAGCAGTTAGCATCACCAGTGTTAGCTGAAGCACGATGCAGCAATGCCACTAGATGTAGGTAGAACGCAAACTTCATGTTTACATCTAAATATAAATTCTCTGATAATTGTAGATAACGGTTGGCAAGTCTTGACTGACAATTATATACTGTACCATCGCAAAAAGAAAAAAAAGAGAAAAAAAACTATACTGTACTACTCCCAGTCGTAGATAGACTCGTAGTCTCGACATATGGACCCACCTGACCAGGCGCCAAGGGTATGAATTTGGACCAAGCAACGCAGGCTCCCAGCTCATATGACAAGAACGTCAATCTCGCATTACTACAGCCGGCATCTTTAGGCTTGAAAAGTAACCTCTTCTCTTAAGACCTCGTTAAAACATTTACTAGCCTCCACAACAACTTTCAGCTCTCCACTTAATTCCACAGACACAACACGTCTTGAAAGCTGAAAGTAACCACTAATTCCAGGCACTAATCCATCTGCGGAATCTAAAGGCACAATATCCTCATGATCAATGCTAGCAGTGCGGGCACTGATTCGTACTGCCATACTATCTCTCTGCCATGGCCGATGACCAGGAATAACTCTGATACGAATGGTAGCCTCAACTGAGTTTGCAAGTACAGCAATTTTGACCTCCAGGCTGCTACGGATGCCGCATAAAGAAAGAGTAGATATGCGATCAGTCGAATAAGTACAAAGAGGGAAGGTAGTCAACACATTAAAGATGAGATCTTTATCTTCGGACACAGTTTGGCCCTTTGCTTTCAGTTGAACTTCGATTCTAGCCGGGTCAATCATCACAGGTGCACGATATGGGCCAGTTAACAGGAGAAATGGTTCCTGCAAGCATGCGCATTGATTGATTCAACATTATCTCTATCAAATTACTATTCATGTGTATGCTGAACTAAAGACTATTTGCATCAATACCCTTTATTTGAATGGAACTTTTCATCTATATATACCATCAAGCTGGGTCAATAAACATGTGCTCGGCTGCATGTTTTCGCCTGCGGCTGCTGCTGCTCCATAGGTATGCACAGTAGCTCCATAGGTGTGCACAGTACTGCAGCAGTTGCAGCCGCTGTTGGTTTTCCAACAGCCGAACACGCTGGTGGCATAGATGATGGTATAGATAAAAAGTTAAAGTGATGGAACTATTCAACCGTTAAAGTATGTACACAAGTACTAATGACTAGTTTCTTCCAATATCAACCAATACATAAGTATCTCTTAGTAGGCCAAGGCCATGACATTTTTCCCATTATCTAAAAGAATTAATTAAGCATACAAAAGAAAGATGAAAAAATATAAGATGCATCACAATAACAATATGACAATATACAACCAAACTAGCTAGGAGTGCAGATGGTAGAAATTAGCAAACAATATTTTTCGGGATTATTGTATTTTTACCTCTGGTTTGCCTCTCAATTGCGATTTTACTTTTCTTTTTTCAGCTTTATGATTTTACCCCTAGGTTTTGAAATTGAAGCATGACTTTGCCCCTAATGGGTAAAATCGCAATAACTTTGTATTCGTTTTGAAATTCCAAGGGTAAAATCACAAACCCTAAATTTCAAAGGTAAAATCACAATTAAAAAACAAAGCAGGGGTAAAAACATAGTAGCCTCATATTTTTCTCCAGTAAATTGAATTAGGATTGCAGATGACAGAAAGTGGCAACCAATAATTTTATTTTTACAAGTTGAATTGAAACAAAAAGAGACGCCGAGTTGATTGCTAGTGCAATACGTATATTCTTCAATGGATTGGATTGTTTGTTTCAAACCCAACAACAATAGAAAAGGATATAACAATATTCGCATTTGAACGAAACAATATATAACATAATTAAGAAAATGGGAAACAGCGAAAGGGCCTGTAGCCCAGTGGTTACAAGAGCCTCAGTAGCACCTGAGGTCCTGGGTTCAACTCCCCGTGGGAGCGAATTTACCATGATTTAACGGCGTTGTGCGTTCAGCGGGAGGCGACGTGACCGTCGACAGCGAGGCGTCAGTGGTGACTTCGTCAATCTCGAGGATTTGCCGGCTCAGTCTTCGAAGATGCTCATAGGGGTAAGGTTTGCGTTTGTGCGTTCATAGGGGTGAGTGTGCGTGCGTTGTGAGTGTCTGAGTTGTATTGCGTAATCGCAAAAAAAGAAAGAAAATGGGAAACAGAAATAAAGATGGTACTACATTTTAGATGCACATGCATGGTACATACCTCTTCAGTAATGTTTTGACAGTTATCCCTATCACACTGGAAAATAAGATTGCGCCTAGGATCTATCGAGTCCCTGATAGCAATCAAGCCAAATACATTTTTTTTAAGATAATGGGAAGATTGTATTAATCCCGGCCTTGGCTTTAAGAGAAGCTATGGCCGCAGTGGCCTTGACTTCTACAAAAGTTACAACCAAATACAATCACCGACAATAGTCAGCCATCATCAGAAGTGCGCAAAAGCTACACCGATGAAACAAAACAAAAAGAAAGAAAAAACAACAGTCTCCTGCCCGCAGCTTTTGTCGTCTTTCGGTGCTGTTTCTTGAGTACGGTCAACTCTATATAATTGAAGCAAAGACCACCCAAACGACAACCGATGAAGATGATAACTGCTGGAGACGCCCAAAGCATACACAAGGACAGTGAACTGGGTAACCAATCCATCGAACGCATCCACAATTGCAAATGACTCCAAAAACGACGCCTTCATGAAGGTCACGACATCCAAGATGCCGCCATCGTAACAGGTTTTCACCAGTAGTCCTACGATCTGGATGTCAATGGGGCACCGCAACGACGCCTTCAACAAGGCATGTTCGTCATCGGCACTGTAACAATTAGCTAGACAGAGTTTTCACCCTGGTACCCCAAAGTATAGATCAGACTTTCATACTTGGCGATGCAGCACAACAGCAACCCCTCCAAGTTGAAGATCAAGATCTGCACAATGTAAACCACCACCAACTGCCACATGAATTGCGATATCAAATCAGAAATCAATCTCTTGGTAGCCTTCCTTGTGCGAGCGTAGCAAAGGTGTCTAAATTCCTCCTTGAATCACAAGGTAAACACGACCCCGCTGCTCCTCGGGACTTGATGGCACTGAGATCGAACTGAGAACACCAGCAAATAATCCACTAGGATTAGAGCGACGGCAAATAATCCACTAGGATCGGAGCGACAGGAATCGGGCCTCACGAAAGTGTGGACGATGGACGATGAGGAGCAAACTGCAGACGCCACCGCAAGATCGCGATGATCCACACTGCCAACGCCGCAAACGCGACAGATCGCCCGGGCACCACCGCGAGATCGCGATGGTCCACGCTGCCAACGCCGCGACGGCGATAGATCACACGGCCGCCGCCTCAGCACAGCAGCACCGCCGCACGCCAGCTCCGATGACGCAGGCAAGCAAGCCTTCCCGGCGACGATAATCGGCTACCCTCGCCACCCTTAGGATATGCTGGGAAAACGATTAGGGATCGAATCGACGGCCCCGCGGCCACCATCATTGCCGTTCGCCGGGTTGTGCCGGCTTGCGAACTCCGGCGGCGGCAGGGGACGGGGAGAGATTGTGAGGTTAGGTGTGGCGGCGGTGTATCGCCGCCCGAATCGCCCGAGGACGACCCGGAAACTGCTCCGTGATGCCTGGCAAACCATATCATCAAGCCAAATACATACAGTGGCCAATGAAGATCTTTTTCTTCTTTGGCAACTTTAATAGAGAATACTTCATTGTATTGTCCGGGACAGCACATTTGGGAACCGGTAATCTACACGTATAACACATGGGCGGAACAATAGCTACAACAAGGAAAACAAATGTTATGTAAAGAGATGTCTGTAAAAAGCGTGACTTCCATATGGAGTATAATTTTGATGTGTTGGAAATGCGTGTCTCGAACTCAAGGGAAAAGAGTACTTTCTATACACTAAACCCTGAGGAAAAAATTAGTGGTGAATAACCCATAAAAAGGCTCCAAAATATTTCATGACACCAGTAGCTAACTCACTGATGTTCTATTGGGAATTTGGGGTTATTTTCCAGGTCCAAAGGATTGACTTTGCAGCTTTGACAACCAATTATGCGAAACCAATCTTTTGAGTGGCATACTGTTTCGTGTGGCAAAATACCAAAAAAATCTTATAAGACCCAACAAATACAACGAATATAGCATAGCTAACTCAACGAAGATCAACATGTGAATAAGTTGTATATCCACCTTATAAAACAAGCAAACACCTTGATTAAGTGAATAGATTTAGGCGAGATAACCTAGCTAACTAGTACTACGTACTAGACTGAGATTTGTCTTGACAGTTTTAAGAACAAACTGGGTCGAGTTTATAGCTTACTAGTGTCCTCGAAGGAACCGAAATAACCGCCGTAGAGTCTTTCCCATAATTGACGGAACAGCGGTATTTCATCGTCATACACTCATACAGTGGTTTTTTGATCTTCCTCGGCTTCCTCCTAGCGTTGCCTCCGCTATTCGGCTCACCCTGCTGCGCCGCCTTCTTATCGCGGCCGCCCTTGGCCTGATTCTGCTGCCCCGCCTTCTTCTTCTTCATGTCGCGAAACAGCAATGAGATCCGACCCGATCGATGCGGCTATGGTTGGGTTGCCGAGGTTATATCGATCGGAATTCATCCGGCTTTTCCGTAAAACAAAATGTATCGAAAAAAAAAAGATGGAATGAGGCCGAACCGCCGCAGGAGGTGCAAACGGGCCCGTATGCATGTTCTTCGCTTTTTTTTTTTTTTGAAACATACTGTTCTTCGCATTTGAGCATGCATTGGGGCAGCAGCAAGTAGGCGAGACGACGTGGGCTCCAAGGCTTCGCGCCGGAGGGAGCGAAACGAATCACGCGCACGGGGGCTCGGCTGCTTGCCCTGGTTCGTGTCGCGGGGAGAGTGCAGTGCACGGCCGAGGCGGCTCGGCTGAAGATGCTTCACAAACCACGAGCGCGCGTTCGCGAGTCGTCGCTGCGCGCGTTACACGGTGCCGACGCGGCGTCGCGCTAATTAGCACGGCACGGCGTCAGGCGTGTTGCGCTGGCTGGGCGGCGCGGCGAGACAAACATTCGGGGCTGATGACCAGTTCAGCTCTCGCAGCCGGGTTATCTTCTTTCGTTGCAAAAACATTGGATTCGTCACGTAATTCCCATATTCTCAAAACAAAGAAGCTCCCGTGCGGCAGACAGATGTGATAGGCGGGCGGCCGTAGGATTGCGACCGGCACGCGGCGTCGTCCCCTGTACTCGGCACACCACGTACTCCCGACAAAAGGCCCAGAACCATCCATTCGCGCTATACTCAGCAGCACAACGCAACAAGAAACGCGAACCAGCAATTGGCACCAGGCGTGTGCGTGCGTGACGGAGAAAGCACGCGACGCGAGCAGAGCGCACGATGCCCCCCACCTCCCCGTCGTCCGCGATGAACAGCCCCGTCCGTCCGCCGCGGATCCAAGCCAACTCCCTCGCTGACGCCGTCGTCGCGTCGCGCGTGTCCCCCGTACGACGGACGATGCCTCCCCCACTTTCTCCCCACCACACCACGCGGGGGCCGTGGGTGGCTGGCCTCATCATCATCGCCCACTCGACTCCCTCCGCCTCACGTGCGCCCCTCTAACTGGCCCGCCGCCCCGGTCAACTCGGCACCGGCCGGCCGGCCGGCTCACATGCCCATGCGGATCGAGGAGAGCCGCCAGCCGATGCAGCATTCCTTAAACTAAATCCATTCCGTGCGACACTTGTCCCCCGCCGCGGTTTAAAGAAGGGGACCGACCCAATGGCGGTGAACTGCCCGGACTCCCGCGACCCCTTGCCTGATTCGAGGTGCCGAGGCGCGGCGTCGGATGGTGATCTTAGTATTCTTGCCTGGTTGGAGTGGGATAGTCGCCGGCACGCAGGTCGTGACTGGTGACGGTTGGCTTCTTCGTGGCGGCGGTCGGCTTCTTTGTGGCGGCGGGTTTTGGAATCCTGGGAACAGCAGACTGTCGATTTCGGAGGTTCCTGGAGGCTAAGGTTGGTATACTCGATGCCGCATTGTACGTTTTGAATGTGATGAGGATGGAAGACTGGAAAAAACCATGTCTTGTGTGGTTTTGATGGCAATTGTATTGCAGCTTTGTGTTCCGCCGCCTTCTCTGCCACCTCGGGTAGTCGGTTTTAATCGTGCGTATATCTTGTGGTTGCCTGAAACAAACTTTTGATTATACTATATATATGTGGGGCTACATTAATGCAATTTGATGGTTAAAAAGTTTGGATTTTGACGATACTTATTTTTTCTAGAAATGCTTTATTACTGTATTTAAGTTCATTCTTTCCTTAAATTCGCAGAGTTATTAATGCTCCTACCTGAGTTACTCATATGAACTCTATGGTTAATTGCTCGCAGGTTCTTAATTACATTGAAAACGGTCTCAAATTGGGACTGAATAGCCTTCTGCTGCCTTTGTCAAAAAATGTCCTTCACCGGTGAGGAAAAAATGAAGGTGCCATACTGATTGCATTTTCCACTGTTGTTACATTATGATAAAGTGAAACATCACTAAAACTTTACTTGTAATCTACTTCAGGGTTGTGGCCCAAAACTCTTCAAGACGAAGGAAAAGAAAGTTGCCAAGAGCACAGACCATCCAAGCTGCCATGATGGTTGGTTACAATCTACCTCTCCAATGTTTTATCTAGCATTAGGCACTCTACCCTATTTTTTTCTTCGTTTACCGTGTTCAGCTTATGAATATACCTATGGGTAGCCATCACCAATTACTCCAAACTTAGAAAAATCTCTCGTCTTAATTTACCTTAACACACCCCGGTTGGATCTCTGAACAGGGTCTGAAATTGTGGCATGGGCTGTATGGACACTTTACAAAGGATCAAGAATTCTTCTGCAGTTGCATAACATTTTTTACAAACAAATTTGGTTCGGAACTTCGGTTAAGTTCCGATCCAAGAATTATGATTTCAAATAATGCCCTGAGCTGTAATTGGCTACTTAAACAACATAGTAGACTAAACTAGACACTAGACTATCATTAACCAGTCACAAAATTTGTTTCCGATTATTTTTGTGAATCGAGTCAAATAGCTCCTGCTGCCAAATGCTAACATTTATCTAAAAAGAATCTCTAGTCCATCCTGAGATCATAGCACACGCAACTAACTTTTCCGGGTGCTCCTATATAACAGCAGCTAAGACTGGGCCAAGTTCTTCTAAAGCAGCATCGCCGTCCCCATTGAGAACACTTTCAGGTATTCTGGTATCTACCACATCTAGTATTTTTTTTCCCTGATTACCCAAATTGATATTTTGATTGGTATCTTGTGCTGGCTTGAACTAAATGGAACCAGAAGTTAAGAGCATACGTCTCAGCCATTTCCTTGCCCAATCGTCTAAGAACACAACAACAGAACCTGTCAGGTAAAATTGTTGAGTTTCACATCCTACCATGGTTGCCTCTATGTTATGATAAGTTGGTGAAATGCTGCCTTTTTTTTTTGAGAATTGTTGCCTTTGTTTTCATTATGCAGAATATTTGTCTCAACCTGGAATGTTGGTGGAAAAACACCTACTGCTTCACTGAACCTTGACGAATTTCTTCCCCCTGAAGAAAATTCAGATATTTATGTTTTGGGGTAGGTCTTCCACTGATCTCTTCGTAATAACTACAAACATCTGTTCCAATGCTATTACTTACAGTACCAATGTTTTCTGTTTCTTGAACTGATGCTTAATTCATGACTCCAGACTTTCTCAAATGAAAGCACTGATACACAGCTAACGAAGATAAAGTAGTTAAACTGTCCTTATTTGCTTTGTTGAACTGTACTGCATTGCTGCATTTGCAATTTTTCGGTTTCCATATTAGCTCAATGAAAGCATATATACTTTCAAAGACATTATTGTGGACCTTTTTTTTTATCTTAACATAAGTCGCCCTGTCATCGCTTTTGTTTGTTTACTATTTGAACAGTTTTCAGGAAATTGTTCCTCTAAATGCTGGCAATGTTCTGGTAATAGAAGACAACGAACCAGCTGCTAGATGGCTTGTTCTCATAAATCAAGCTCTAAACCGGCCAGGTGATGCTGATTCCAGCGTTTTTCAGCATGAGCCATCACCCTCTGTTGATTCTAGTTCCTCTCGAGCTTCGTCAAGCCTCAATACTTCATTCTCCGACCTGTCAAAGACAGCTAATGGGCCCACAATATTCCAAAAGTCGTTGCTGAAATCGATTAGCAAATCTTTCATGCCAGTCAAGAGAAAACAACTGAAGGCATGCAACTGCCCGGTAGAAATGACCAAATCATCGTATAGGGATGCTTGCTGTGGATGTCCAAAAGCATGTGCACATGAGACCGTTTCCTCTGAAGAGGATGAAGAAGAAGTGAAAAACAAAGAGATAATACAGGATTCTCAGGGCCATTTGCTTAATGGAGTAACAAATGCTACAGCCACCAGGGATCAACTAAAATATAATCTCATCGCATGCAAGCAAATGGTTGGACTTTTTGTGACTGTGTGGGTTAAGAAAGAACTGGTACAGCACATCAGCCATCTAAGGAAGTCTTGCATGGGGCGTGGGATTCTGGGCTGTCTGGGAAATAAGGTTAGGACAGAATCAGATTGAAGTTGTCCTGCAAGTAATATTTCTATTCATGCATGCACTTCTTCTACTGCAGGGATGTATATCAGTAAGCATGACACTGCACCAGACAAGTTTTTGTTTCGTCTGCAGCCATTTGGCTTCAGGCCAGAAAGAAGGTGACGAGTTCAGGAGAAACTCTGATGTTCTAGAGATACTGAGGCTCACAATGTTTTCTAGAATTTGTCGAAGATCTGGAAGAAAAATTCCAGAGAAAATTCTTGAGCACGAGTAAGAATGTCCTACGTTTGATTGGAAATATATATTAATTTAAATTGCTTTCCTTCCTGATTTAAGCACTACTGATTTCAGTAAGGTGATATGGTTGGGGGATCTAAACTACCGTATTGCACTGAGCTACACAGATACCAAGAAGCTTTTGATGGAAAATAATTGGGATGCCCTCTTTGAAAAGGATCAGGTAACTTTTCTATCTCATATAGAACATGCCAGATGCTTTGTGATGGGCTGACTCTAGGATTTCTTTGGTGTACATATCTTAAAGTGGATGCTGGAGTTTGATGGTAATCTCTTTTTTTTTCCCAGAAAAAGAAAAAAAAACTCAGGAGGGGGGGGGGGGGGGGGGGTGGATAAGATAGATTTAAATCTGCTTCTAGGTATTTTACTTTAGTCTTTTACTTTTTTCACCCTCTTCTTTCCCTGTTCTTTCTCTTTTTACCCTGTTTTGTCCTTTCCTTTTTGGTTGGTTTGCATCTCTTGTTGGCTCCTGCAGGTTTCATCTCTAGCCTACCCCAACTTGCTTGGGATAAAAAGGCTTTGTTGTTGTTGTTCTAGGTATTATAGCATGTGCCTCGCGTCAGAGCCTTTTGTCATTGAAAAATGTATTAATAGAATGAGCTAATATTTCTGTTCAAGATGGTACTGCATTGGAATGGGAAATCTGAAAAGCGCCGGGAAATATTCTGAAAGTTAATCCCGCAGCATGATGGGTTTCTGTTGAGTCGAGCGATCCCTTCTGCTTACGTTCTGTATATTTTGGTTCAGCTTAAAATTGAACGGGACGCTGGGCGAGTTTTTAAGGGGTGGCATGAGGGGAGGATATATTTTGCTCCAACATACAAGTACTCTCTTAACTCAGATGCTTATGCTGCTGAGAGTGCAACATCAAAGAAAAAGAGGAGAACGCCGGCGTGGTATGTGTGCCATTTTCAAACTTTTCTGTTATACAAAACACTTGTTTAGAAAATGCAGTTAATCTTACATTCTACTGTCCTTATTGGAAACACTTATTGGGTACAAAATTGCTCGTAATATTACCACCATTCCTGTTTGCTCCAGTTGTATAAGGGAACATAAATGTAATCTGGTATTCCAAAGAAGAAATGAAGCACCCTTACCATTTATACTGCAAAAATATGATAAAAAACTGCGCACCATACGCCTTTTATATTGTACTACAAGACAACTTGTTTATAAGTAGGGCTTAAACTTACTATGCTCCAACTGACTACATCTGGACATATGGTCCTACAGTTGTTCAATTTATGGTGTGATTTGGCCAGGTTGTCTTATTCCAGATCAAGTACTCTACTATGAATGTTGCTTCTAGCTATCCTTTTTACAATGCATCAGTCTTAAGTAGTTGAACTGGCTCAGGTGCGATAGAATATTGTGGCGTGGGGATGGTATTGTGCAGTTATCCTACTACCGTGGGGAATCCAGATTTTCTGATCATCGTCCAGTATGTGGGACCTTCATTGTTGAGGTCGAGGTCCTAAACAGAAAGACAAAGAGGTACCCATCAAATGCTGACATGAAAATTGGTGCTGAAGAGCTCTTACCAATGGACAAGGGTAAAGGTATAGCATTGTATGCCTACTGCTCACATGTTTGTTGCTCAATCGATTTTTATTTTGGATCAGAAAATGATGTGAAAATGTAGTCTTCTAACGTCGAAAGTCCGGAATTTGTCCAGAATAATAATCAGGATTTTATTCATTCCATTTTGCAGGCACCGCATTGTGAGCTTTTGGAGGATATGACGAGAACATGTGTACCTTAATCCAGACTTCCAGTAACAGAAAAAAAGGTTGGGGTTTAAGCATTCAAGAAAGGTGCCTGTTTTGATGAGGGGTACGTAAACCGCAACAGAATCTCCCCACATCCAAGTCAGCTAAGTAGCAAATTTTTTATTTTTTTTTGGATCGATGGAATCACAATCTCTAACGTAACCTGTATAGCAAGTTTAGGTAGTATTTCTGACGAAATGGTCAAGGTGTTTCCTTTCTGAAAAGGGAAAATGGTTTCTTTGGAATGAAGGAAAATTCCTGAATCTTGCGTTTCTCCTATGAAAATTCCTATGAAATTCTTGTGTTCCGGTTCCATATGTATCTTTGCAAAATTTGATGCCTTGACTCTTAAGTAGGTCTGTTACGTATTTCATTAGCTTTAGGCCAACCTCAATGTATAGTTTCATTTCACTTTTTTCAAGAGTGCCACATCATCTTAAAAGTTCTAGTTTGAGATATGAAATGAGCTCTCTCAATGCACAATTTTATCTCACGGTTTCATAGATAAGCCATCATATTAACTTGTTGTCTTGTGATTGGTCAAAATAAGTTGAGATGAAATTTTAGACTCTCAATGCATGTTTCATTAGAGTTTCATATATGTGAAATAGTGCCAAAGGAGTTTCATGAGGATGAAACTCATCCAGCCCATTTCATAATAAATACTCCGCCATGTCATCGTTTTTGCCTACGTGGCATGTCATTTAATGGGAATGAAACTCCCACTGAGATTGGCCTTATATGGAATCACGGTTGCACCGAGGCAGAACGATATTTCGAAATGTAAAAACACAATCGATGCTTCCCTTAAGGGGATATTGGTTACTCGAGATGGCTACTCGTTGCGATGTCCTGTTGATGTTGTCCTGGACCTCCTGGTGGCTGGGCGCCGCATAGGTGGCCGGGGTGGCGGGGCCGGCCGTGGCGCGCGGGAAAATTGTTAGCTGCAGACGTCGAGCGTGCTGGGCTCGCGGGTTGCCGGCGTGGTTGCGAACGGCCGCGCCTCTGGTCTGGTCACTGGTGTACCCAGCCACGTAAGTACAATTATAAAGCAATCTTGTCGGATCTACACGCTGGGAGAACGACAATTGCAGCCTAAACTAAATCGACCACATGGGATGGAAACGAGTTAAATGCTTCCAATGCCAAACAGTTGAGGAATTAAATCGAAGGGAATCGCGGCATTGAAGTTCCAACAGCCAACACTCGAGAAG
Organism: Eragrostis nindensis; assembly: GCA_012490785.1. Taxonomy (NCBI): domain Eukaryota; kingdom Viridiplantae; phylum Streptophyta; class Magnoliopsida; order Poales; family Poaceae; genus Eragrostis; species Eragrostis nindensis. Next base: position 34,113 of record JAAXCT010000092.1, read on the forward strand.
ATGGCCGATCGGGGCCGGAACGTCGCTGCCCACAACGCCCGGCTGTGCCTACCACCGCCGCATCCAATGCAGTATATTAGTACGCCTCACTTCCGACAGCTCATCCAGTCATCCAAGTTTTCTAATATCCTGGCTGTTCGACAGCCTGCTTTGTAGCCGTTTTACTATAGCGGCTGCTGAAAAAATAACTGCGAACACTGTAGCGGCTACAGAAGAAATAACTACGACCACTGTAGCGGCTGATAAGCAGCAGGTTAAGCGAACAAGCTAATCAGCCCTACTGCTGATATTTTTTTAGCATCTGCTACAGTGTTTCTGCGCAGCCAAACACGGTCATCAATTCACCGCTGCTACTGTTCGCTGGTACTGCACAACATTTGTTAGGATGTCGCGGATCGTGACTCGTCACCCCCACACGCAGAAATCAATCGTACAACACTGGATACTGAACAGTAGTACAACACTGGATACTGAACAGTAGGACGACATGAAAAAGACGATGCTACGTACACAATGTCACGATCTCTAGTAGAAAATTACACCCAAGGAATTATTACAAGAAACAAATCTCACGCGTCGAATTGTACGTATCATAATGCACAGCGATATCGTTTGTGTGGTGATTCATCAGAACGAAGAAGAATTAACAGGCTAAAAAAACCTCGTGATCCTGGCAGCTGCTCCACTCCCGGAAAGCTCTGGTGATCTAAAAGATCCCCGCCGCGGCCGTGACCGCGAGGGGTAGCGCCGCGAGGGCGAGGAGCCCGGCCGCGGTGAAGCTGCTGGCGGCATTGTTAGGAGGCGTGCCGGCCGGTGTGTTCGCTGCAGAAGGCACAAAGCAAAGTTAGCCAGAGTAAACCGGGGACACCCAAGAATGTTCCGAGTGTTGACTGGTCAGGATGCCTAACAATGATACTAGTACTTTGATAGAACACCTGTTAAGTGTTAACACCAGCAGCAGCGCAACAATTAAGGTCTGTTAGTGATGGGCAATTAGTGCAAGTACAATGGACTCCAGTGCTTTGTTTCTACAAATCTATTCTTCTTTTGCTTGATTTTTTTTCTTTTAAAAAAAACTATGCTTCTCAAAGTTTGGAGTGTCTCAGCACCTTGAAGGATTAATTGTAGAGAACTGGTTTAGCTGATGATGTGTGAATGTTAAGTACCAGTACTAATGGATAACCAACAAAAGGATGTGCTAGTAAAGGACTGAAGAACAATGGACGCAGGGGATTATTAAGTTACCAGGCACTTCAGGGCCACTAGAAGACGGCGAGATGCCTGAAATGGGAGCTGCAGAAGGCACCATTCCCGCGGGGACAGGGACTCCAAACACTGCGACGGATAAAAGATCAAACGGAATCAGAAACATATTCAATCAAACCAGGATGGATAATAGCTTAACATGGTCACCAGAGCAATTTCAGCGTCATCGAACTAGAAGCAATGCTTAAGAGTGAGCAAAGAAGATGGCGGTGCAGAGTGCAGTGCTTTACTTGCGCACGCGCTGACGGGCGGCGCGGTGAGGCGGCAGATCCCCGGGAGCGCCATGGCGCGCTTGAGGTCGACGTCGACGCCGTAGGACTCGGCGCCGCCGGCGAGCAGCTGGCAGAGGCAGACCGGGTGCGACTCCAGCAGCCCCGCCAGCTCCGGGCAGCACGGCTTGTCCGGCTGCCGCGCCGTGCTCCCGGCCGTCACGTACGTCAGGCAGTCGGTCATGTTGAACACCGGCTCCATGCACTCCGTGCTGATCCCGGCCGCCGGCCCCGGCGCCGCCGCGGGGCCCTGCGCCGCCGCCATCCCCAGCGTCAGCGCCACGGCCAGCGCCGCCGCCGCAAACAGCCGCAGCGTCGCCATGGGATGGTATTGGGAAGTAGTAGCTGGCTCCCTGATCGAGTTTGCTTGGCTTAAGGTGCTCGCTGGCAAGTATACTCTCCACTCCTGCTGCTGCGTGTGCGTGCTTATATACGGTGCGTGCGTTTGGACCGAGCTGCACTTGCGGTGTTGTTCTAATCTGTCTTAAGCTAACCACCGGTGTTAGTACTCGTCTTAAAGGAGTTCTCGGTCATGCCCGATCGATCCAGGCCAATCTCCGCATCTGCCAGTGCAAAACCCACGAGGCCCGGACCGACTACTCCTCCGCGCCCATGAATGCGTTATGAATGCGGCTGTGCTGTTAGTAGCCTGTAGCGCAGCCTTCACCGCTGCGACGCTACAGCTTGGGAGCCGTAACGAACGAGCACTCGCCCGGCGAAGCGCAGGACGACAGCCGGTGCCGGTGGCATGTGCGCGCGCGAACCCACCTTGAATGCTCGCATCAAATGCGGCGGTCCTGGTCCACACGGCAGGAGAGCGAAGCGCTCCAAAATCAGTTGAGAGATCGCTCTGGCTGGCGGCATTGATGCGCCGTCCTCGGGAGGGTGAAGACGAGGTGAAAACAGAGGAAAAGTGGCGGGTCATGCATGGTTTAGCAGCGCCGCAAGCCTTAACCCTCTGGCTGGATCCTGTCAAAAAATCCGAAAGTTACCGTGCCATACACTCACGATCAGGTGACACATTAGTGAGAGAATCCTGCAATATTTTGTTCGTTTGTTCACGAAATATGAACATATCAGCAAAAATTATAGTGTTATGGAGAAAACAGTCACAGTGGATTTCACTATATGAGTCGATTAATTTGGTCGTATCTAAAACTGTTGTAGTTTCACCACACCAGAATTCATAAGTTTAATTATGTCTTAACGCATACATTCACATTCGAACGGAACACACTCAATGGCTTGATGGTCTCATAACCATAACTACCTTATGCAAGTGGGAGCCTCAAACTATGAGTGAGACACACATCTACGTGGCAGTTTTTGACCCAGTTGAAAGAGCACATGCAGATCGCATGTCTATTTCAACCTACATTGAGAGGGTGATTTTTGCATCAAATAAATTTAAAATTTCCACGAAAGAGGAGCTAAGAGTCGATTTACATAGTATTTTGTCCCACATGAAGGAGAGGAGAGGAAGAGAGAAGAGCTAGCTCTTTCTTAAAATACAGTCTCTAGCATTTAGAGAGTTGCTGACATGCAAGGCTAGTAACTAATTTAGAGAGAAAGTATGAGCTATTATGTTGACTTTTAGATAAGGTGAAGAGTCAACGATGACTCTGTCTTTAAGATTTTATAAAAGAATTATCAAACTAGAATTGAGTTTATGAAGTAGAATTTTTAATTTTTTTTTTTGAGATTACAGAATTTTTTACAATTAAAGACTAGTTTCTTCGACACGTGCTCCTTAGCTCCTGTCCTCAACTGAGCCTAGACAATTGATAGCAAAGCTCCAGCAGGCTGCTGTTGGGCCTGTCCTCTTGTTTCTTCCTCAAATGGGCCGCCTAGCACGGCACGGTTTGAGCCCAAAAAGACACGGCCCGTTTAATTTTTGAGCCGGCGCGGCATGTAACTAGATTCGGGCCGTGCTGTGCCGGCCCACATGTGTGACTTTCGGCACGCGGCACGGCTCGAAAATAGCTAATCGTGCCGGGCTGGCCCAATAAGCCCGCAAGCATGACAGCCTAATAATGCTAAAATTGTTGAAAAAGAGTAAAAATATTCGTGAAGGAGATTTAAAATATGCATGGAGAAGCTTTAAACCTTGACGGTAGATAATTAACATGACAACATGTCTATATACATCAATATCTACAGGAAATACTTTGATCTATGCGTCATTTTTAGTAGTTTAAGCAACTCCAACCAAGTTTGTTACTCCGTTAGCTACCCTAATATTTAGCAAAAGGATGTAGAAGAAACGTCAGCAAATAGCTACTTTTAGAGATCTGCTATCTTGCCTCCTCCATTTGCCACATTTAGGAAGCACTCCCCTCTGCCATCTTGTCTTCATGGTAGAAGATAATAAATAATGTCACCGTTTCAAAATATATGTAGTTATGGCTTTGTATCAAGTTTATAGAACATTCTCTGAACCTGAATAAGCATATGTCCAGATTCATAGAATGATTCATAGAACATTCTATGAATCTGGACAACCAAAAACATTGCCAGGACTGCATATATTTTGAAACGGAAGGAGTACTAGAAAATTGTAAAACACGACAAATAGATAGGACCCACCTTTTAGCAAACCAATTTTATAGATTCGGTTGGAGCGCGTGGTGAGATAGTGATCAAAATCATAGGGCACATGCTATTCAAGACTATGAGATAAAGTTAAATACACTGACGGTCCTCAAACTTGTCCCACCGTGTCATGTAAATCCATGAACTTGCAAATTACAAAAGAGCATCTTTAAACTTGTCTCGCAGTGCCATCCAAGGCCATAAATTTGTAAAATGGATACGCGCAATACTAAACTTGTCTCATAGTATCATCCAAGTCCAAATCTATATTTATGCTTCATAGACCGCCGCAGCAAGATCTTGTTCTATCCAGCCCAAGTAGACAAAGGAGCCCAAAATCGAGTCGCAGTCGAGGTCGATCCGGCCCACCCTCTCACCCCGAAGAGTCCGGCCCACAATTGCACCCGCGTCTATAAGAGCATGCCCGTGCGCCGTGTGCAACGGCTCATCGCTCTGTCGCAGTAATCCACAGCAGCCGCCGCAGCACCCGGGGCAAAGCAAAAACGAGTGCTCGATTCGGTCACGAGAAGTATGGCTCATGGCTACGATCTAACTCCATAGAAGTAGGACCTAAGTGACATCACATTACAAGTTTAAAGATCTGCATATGCAATTTGTGGGAATAAGTTTAAGGATATGCTTATGCAATTTGCAAGATCATGAATCTCGATGACACTATAGAAGTACAAGTTTAAGGACACTGGTGTATTTTACTCTATGAGATATATTGTTCGTTGGTTTCGCAGATGATGCATGATTCAATTTATGAGATGCGACTGAAAATTTATAAGAAAATTAGAGTGGCTTTCACTTACTCAGAAACTGGGGTTCTCGGCGGGACATCTGCGTCCCTACGAGCTAGTACTAGTGTGAAAGCAGGAATGCAAGTGTGCCAAACAAAAATGTCGCATTCGTATTCCTATGCATGAAAATGAATCTTGATGGACATATATGTGGCATTATTCATTCGTCATTGGAAAATTTCCACACGCGCAGCGTAACGTGCTTGACAGTCTCGTCGAAAAAGCGACATCCTGGGCCAACAACGCCTTACTCTAGAACAACATCGATCATTTAAGACAGTAGAAATTGAAGGTCACAAGAAAGTCATAGTCGGAAGCGGTCGTAGAAAGTTACAGGCGCCTGGAAGTCTAGGGCAAATTGACGCAGTCCATGCGTAAACATTGGGCCTGTTCGGCTGGAGGCTTTCCAGCCGGCTGCTCCTTCTTCTCCCTCACATAGCTACAGTCCTGCTTCCAGTAGCTACAGTGTTCTCTCTCAGAAAAACTGTAACTGCAACTGCAACTGCGAGCCGAACAGGCTGATTGGGCAGCGATCCTCTTGACCATGCTCAAGTAGTATATAGAGTGGCAGCATGTCTGAGCCCCCCACACACATTCCAAGAGAAAGGAGGAGGGGGCGATGCTGGCTTTTCTCCAGGTTTGAGTACTTAACGTTACTTTGTAAAGGCAAAGTAGTATATATTTGAGGTGGATACTGGATAATCCTCCGTCGTGGTTTCTAGGATCTTTCTAACTAGCGGGATGGCTCTCATTTTTGCGCTGGCATCAATAAAGTCTAACTATATGATACTGTATTGTATGTTAGTAAAGGTCTCATTAATTTGTTATTGTCTTGTCAACGTTATTTCCTCTACCACTATTATTCATGACTGGTCTTTTTTTTTAGTGACAATAGTGTGTGGTGTATAAACTTATCGTGTATAGGTATTTCAGGTTATTTTTTTTCTAACAGAAATGGTGGATATTTTAAAACATGTGAAGAGTATTTTGGAATAATTTTTTAATGGCATAGATGGTTTTTTTTCTTTGAAAAAAGTTCATTCTACTCTCCAAACAATTCACTTTGCCCGTTTCACCCTTTAAACAAAATGATGGCTCACTTACTCGCTCAAACAATTTTATTTGGTGCAATATACACCATATTGAAGTTTGTCTCTTTTTTTTTGTTTCTTATCCTATAAGTGGAATTTGAAACTAAAATTTTGTATGATGTTAATTGCCACAATAATCTATCTTAAATATTTTTTGATTATTTTTTGATGTCATTTTTATGCATATATTGTTAATTGCTATTGAACTATGTAAAATTAAAATATATGTCATAATTATTTTATTATAGGTTGTCATGTGAGTTGTCATCACACAAATTTTGAACTTTAAATTTCACTTGTAGGCCAAGATGCGAGAAAGATAAACTTCAAAAAGTTGTACATTGCACAAATAGAATTGTTGGGGGAGTAAAATAAGCCATCATTTTGTTTAGGGGGTGAATCGGACAAAGTGAATTGTTCAAGGGAGTAAAATGAACTTTTTTCTTTTCCTTGTTTTTCTATTAATGTGGTAATTTTTAACCCTTAAGAGCAAGTGTGATAGATCAATTTCCCTTAATATTAAGATAATAAATATTGAACTATTAGTAGCATTTAATATGCCCGTTTATTCTACAGTCAATTTGAATAAATAAATACTAGAGACAACATACTATGCGCCGAACAATAAATTAATGCTACGAGGATGTCGTTCTTGAACGAGACTGGAAAGCACTGGTTAAGCGAAACACTATCGACATCAGTGTGATCCGATAAAGGCATATCCTTGTTGCGAAAACAAATCCTCTAAATCGAAACATAATCATTTTTTTCCTAGAAGTAATATGCACAGTTGTATAACTCCCTGTTTTGAAATAGAGGGCCTGATAGATGAGACGGTCGATGATGTTAAAGGTCTCTCCGCTCTGTAACGAAACGTAAACACTATAGGAATAAGCTAGTACATTTTCTGTCACTGAACTTGTTGTCTGTATTATTGATTTTTTGTTCATGCCTATGCAAGGTGTGCCTCGATGTTTCCGTCATCTATGTTGCTGCTCTTGCCATACGTGCTCCAACCAATGCTCAGTTCATTTTCTCAAGCATCGGCCTCCCAGTTCAGAAATGAGACAGCCATTGACGGGGAGGCCCTGCTTCAGTTCAAGGCATCTCTGAGCAACCAATCGGCCGCACTCGTCTCATGGGACACGAGTAGTGATTTCTGCCACTGGTCTGGTGTTACCTGCAGCCTTAGGCACAAGGGCAGGGTATCAGCACTAAACCTCTCCGCGGCCGGGCTTGTGGGCAGCATCTCCCCTTCCATTGGTAACTTAACATTCCTGAGGATTCTAGACCTTAGCTACAACGTGTTGCAAGGCGAGATTCCATCGACAATCGGACGCCTTTGGCGGCTGCAGTACGTCAATTTCACGGGCAACTCGCTTCACGGCGAAATCCCAGATGGCTTAAGAAACTGCACTGGTCTTATAAACATCATGGTCGACAGGAATCATCTAACCGGGGACATCCCTGCTTGGCTCGGGGGCTTTCCAAAGCTTGTGGCTCTGATCTTGTCAAGGAACAACTTGACTGGGATCATTCCACCATCTCTGGGCAACCTCTCATCGCTTCAGGCGCTATATGTCGATCAAAACCAACTTGCGGGTTCAATCCCCAAGGAACTTGGCAGGCTCGCCAATGTCCAGTGGCTCGCATTATTTGCTAACCGCCTCTCGGGCACCATCCCAGAAGCGGTGTTTAACCTTTCTTCAGTGATTGCGTTCGGGGTGGATCAAAATGATCTACATGGCACACTGCCGCCTACCTGGGGCAACAACTCACCAAACCTTGAGTACGTCTACTTTTCGATGAACCACTTCACAGGGAGCGTTCCGGCTTCCCTTGCCAACGCGACCATGATGTACCACCTAGACCTTGGTGCTAACAATTTCAATGGGAAGATACCTCCAGCTATCGGGACACTTTGCCCTGAAATCCTCAGCTTTGACGCAAATCAAATCGTGGCAAGTCGCAAGGAGGGCTGGGAGTTCATCGCGCTCCTAACAAACTGCACCCGTCTCCGCGTCCTCAGCTTCCAATACAACATGTTCGCAGGTGAGCTGCCCGACTCTGTTGCAAACCTATCAACGCATCTCCAGGTGTTCTACACAGGACTCAATCAGATCCGTGGGAGGATACCACCAGGCATTGGCAACCTTGTGGGCCTGCAGAAACTGCAACTCAGCCAGAACCATTTCGTCGGTGGTCTGCCCAGCACGATTGGTCAGCTGAAAATGCTGCAAGCCCTGTGGGCAGACGGCAACCTGTTATCGGGGACCATTCCACCCTCACTCGGTAATTTGACACAGCTTCAGATAATCACGTTTGATAGTAACAATTTTCAGGGTCTTCTTCCCGCGAGCATCGGGAACCTGCAGCAGTTGACTTCTGCAAACCTATCACACAACGCATTCACTGGTCCGTTTCCCAAAGAAATTTTGAACATGTCATCTCTAACTTACTACCTTGATTTATCCGACAACCATTTCGTCGGCCCCCTTCCACCTCAAGTTGCCGGCCTTACTAAGCTTGCATACTTGGGCGTGTCTCGAAATAACCTATCCGGGTCTCTACCTGATACCCTGAGTAACTGCCAAAGCTTGGTTGAGCTCCATTTGGATAGTAACTCCTTTAGTGGTAGCCTTCCTGCTACTCTTAGCGAAATGCGTGGTTTGGTAGCTCTAAATTTGACGAAAAATATTTTATCTGGTGAGATTCCTCAAGAATTAGGACGCATGAAGGGCCTGGAACAGTTATATATTGCACACAACAACTTCTCGGGGCAGATCCCGGCGACCTTGCAAAATATGACCTCATTGTACCGGCTTGACGTATCATTCAATCATCTCAGTGGCCAAGTTCCATTGCATGGTGTTTTTTCAAATTCAACTGGTTTCTTGTTTGTTGGCAATGACGGACTCTGTGGTGGCGTACATGAGCTATATTTGCCGTCTTGTCCAGTGCAATCCTGGAAGCATAAAGAAACGAAACATCGAGCCATTATAATAATAGTAATCTCAACTGGAAGTCTACTATGTTTGGTATTGTCAATCCTCTTCTATGTGAGAAGGAAACGTGCAGCTCATTCTACAACAATAGCAACAACAGCCCTTTCTTTGATTGATGACAAGTATCCTAAAGTTTCTTATGCTGAGCTTGTCCAAGGAACTGACGGATTTGCAGCTACCAATTTGATCGGTAGAGGAAGATATGGGTCCGTATATAAGGGTAGGTTGTCACTGAAAAATGCTGAAACAGTTGTTGCTGTTAAAGTCTTTGATCTCGAGCAATCTGGTTCTTTCAAAAGCTTTGTAGCTGAGTGCGAGGCTCTTGGTAAGGTCCGCCATCGGAACTTGATAAGCGTCATAACCTGCTGCTCTAGCTACGACTCGAGACAGAATGATTTCAAGGCTCTTGTGTTTGAATTCATGCCAAACCATAGCCTTGACAGGTGGCTGCATGATCGGAACGAAGGTTCAGGCCTGACGCTTATGCAAAGATTAAACATTGCTCTTGATGTTGCCAATGCACTCAACTACTTGCATAACAACTGCGAGCCACCGATAATTCACTGTGACCTGAAGCCAAGCAACATTCTTCTCAATGAGGACTTTGTCGCCTGCGTTGGGGACTTCGGCCTTGCAAAGATCCTATCTGATTCAGAAGGCGGGCAAGTGATCAATTCAAAGAGCACATCCGCTGTAAGGGGAACAATTGGATATGTCGCTCCAGGTACCTCAAATTATCATTAACTGCATCATTCTCCTATACACTCATCCCAGCATTCTGACATTGCTTTACATACATGGACCTCAGAATACGGGGAAGGAGGCCAGGTCACTTCATGCGGAGATGTATTCAGCTTTGGAGTTGTGCTCCTTGAGATGTTGACAGGGAAGGCACCCACTGATGCCATGTTTTTGGATGGACTAACCTTACAGAACTACCTGGATGCTGCATTTCCAGAGAACCTGATGGACATTGTTGATCCGGCCCTGCTATCCACGGATGAGATACGTACAAGAAAGCCAGAGCACAGAAGCTATGGAGAAACAGAAGAGATTGAGAACGCTATCATCTCTTTCAGTAGACTTGCACTATCCTGTAGCAAGTTCGCGCCAGCAGAGAGGATATCCATGAGGGATGCTGCAGCTGAGATGCATAAGATCAGGGATCGCTACCTGAAAAGCCTGGCAAGGGAATCAGTGGGTGAATTGGTAAACTCCTACTCCCTCCGTCCCAAAATAGTTGTCACTGGACATCATGTTTGACTCTTCGTCTTATTCAAAAAAATTATTTAAATATAAAAACAAATATGTCATGATTAAAATATATTCAATGATAAAACAAATTGTAAAAAAATAAATAAAATTTGCGCAAAAAATTTGAATAAGACGAGCAGTCAAAAAAGTCAACAGCGACATCTATTTTGGGACAGAGGGAGTAGGTCGTGTGACCTTGCACAGTATGTTTAAAAATACATGCTTTACACGCATGGCTGGTTTCAATATCAGGCTAGAACAATCTGACAATCTATGTTGTGTACTTGTGTTACTCATGAAACTAAAGTAATCCTAAGTAAATAAAGGAAACTATGTGTTTCCTGATGTAAATGCACAAAGATTGTGTATTGTTTGTCTCATTATTCATACGAAAGCTTCGTGAAAAGAAAAGATAATCGCTTCAGCTCATATCTGCACGTTTTACTGACAGTGCATAAAAAAAACTCGACCTGCGGGGGGTATGACGGCCCCCGGGCATTTTTTAAGGAGAACGATCGTCTCACACAGATCGAGAAAACCTCCGAACCCTCCTCCGCACCATACACAGGGACTCAGCAGGCCAGTGAGAATCGGCGCGAGTACTTAATCCAACGGAGGAGCGAGGGGATTTTTTTTACACTACAGCGACCAGAGCCAACGAAGGAAATAATCGCTACAGTGCGTGGTGCCGCGGCGGAGGTCGAACCCGGGCCACCGGCCAAAGCCTCAACAGGAGCCAGCGCTCCTGGAGCTGGCCGCTCTGGCCACTCGGGACCGCCCGCGTTGGCTTTTACTGACAGTGCATAAAAACAATGTGGACCATGTGGCTGATCGACAGAGGGGAGTAACGAACTACCAGCAATCACAAAAGAACCAAAATAATCTGCAGCCTGTGCAAAGGTGAGCCGCATGCTGCTCTATTCCGGTTCTGATTCCTCCGTAGCTTGGTTGGTTCAAGCCTGGCCGGAGCTTCTCTCCTGTCCTGTTCAAGTCCCATTGCATTTAGGATGCCTGCGGCTGCCGCGCCAGCCTGCGTCAGGTCTCAAACAAAGGCTTGCTGAAGAGGATAAATGACTGCACCGGAACAAACACTGCAGCATCGCTAGTCATAACCCTCAGGGTCAGGTTAAAAGTGAACGTTACCATGCCCGTGCGCTGCAGTAGCGATCAGGCTTCGTAGCTCCTTTGCGTGCAAATCAGCGATTTAGCGTGCTCATCAGTGATACAAGTACTCTTCAGCAAGTGACAGGTGACACATCATTTGTTAGAGAACCCTGCAAGTATTTTGTTAGTTTATTCATGATAGATGAGCACGCATCATCGAAAAAGTAGAGTATATGTTGGGAATTCTTCATTTAGATAACAAAGAATCCCGACACGGACAATCAAATTTCACTCATGGAACAACGAGACAGCATTTCATTACAAGAGTGTAATCTCTCCTGTTCCGTCCCGTTCTATGGAGCCCGTGGGCTGGTATTTATAGGGAAGGCCAAGGGTTATTTCAGCATGACCAAAATGCCCTTGGCCACCCACTATATCCGCGGAGTATTCTGTACAAAATTGTCATAAGGGTACAAATGACTTTTCCGTTCATCGACGGAAACCCTAACTATGTGATGTCACTCGCCAGCCTAGCTCTTGGACGTCATCGAGCCGGGCTTCATCTTTCTGGGCTGCCGCCATTACGTGCAGTCGCCAATTCGACTCCAGGCCATAATGTCGGCAGCCCAAGTTCACCATCCCGAGCTGCCGCCCATGCACCGCCAGATCGTGGAGAAGCTGCGCTCTCCCCATAATGTCGGCAGTCCAGCCGTAATGTCGACGGTCCGGCGTGACCTGCAGTTAAAGAACACAAGGGAAAACGGGGTGACATTATCATCGTAAATACCGATCCCCAACAGTAGCCCCTCGCGGTCGAGGGCCAACTTCGATGGGCAGAAACCGTGACGCAAAATTGGAGATTTACGAACGTCACCCTCCTCCGAAGATGGGACGAGGGCCGAAGGGTTTTTTTTTGCGAGAAACGAGGAAACGCCATAAATGCGGCGCCGATGGCATATATATATGGGGGAGGGGGGCTGAAAGACCCCGTGCTTTCATTCCCGAGTCGAATTGCTGCCGCGTTTTCTGCTGAAAGTTTCGCGCCGCAATTCTCGCCTCCCGGAATTTGTGTTGAGCTTCAGCGATTTCCTTGGTGTCACTGATTTCATTCGCCGCCGCTTCTTTTTGTTGGTTATTTCCCATGAATGCGTTAAGCAGACTGCTCGTTGCGTTGACGAGTCTGATGAGGAGTTCTTGAACGATTCGCCTGCCGCTGATGTTGAGGGAGATGCTGAGCTTGGCGGAGCGGGGAAGCCGGTTACTGTTGATTCGGACGCTACTCCGACCGCGACTCCCAAGGACTCCCAAGGAGATCCAAATCCCGCTGAGGATCTGGACTTTTTTTTAGGTAAGTGAGGGGCGCAGTAGATACTGGCTCTAAAGGGAAAGGTGTGGTGGCTAATGTCGACGACGACGGTGAAGATCTTTCTGGGTGCCCGCCGCCCCTAGCGAACTAGTAGGGGGGGACTCCTGGGCTAATACCGGCATTGAGCCGACTTTCCGGTTTGGGCCTTCGAAGGTCACTCCAACTGATATCGAGAGGTTTATCGCCTTGGGGTATTTTGAGTCCGGGAAAGCTCGTGCTCCTGAGGGAGAGCAAATTCCCCGACCCGAAAATAATGAAGCCATTGTGTATCGTGACTTCTACGAAGCTGGTCTTAGACTGCCGTCTTTTGGTTTTCTGGCTGGTATTCTGGATAGATATGAAATGGACTTGCACCATTTGACTCCTAATGCCATCGCTACGGTGTCGAAGTTTATATGGCAGTTCGTAGCTACGGCTCGGCTCTACACTCTGACGCCTTCTGCCGGTTTTTTGACGTGAAGCATGACATGAAACCCGTCAGTTTCGATGGGGTGAAATATTACCCCCAGTATGGCTGTTGCAGTTTTCAGCCCCGCACTTTCGTGAAGAAATCCAAGTATGAAAATGTTGAGCTGGTTGGTGGTCGCCGGAATAAGTGGCCTGGAGATTGACGGAACCACTGGTTTTATGCCGAGGTTCCAGAGGAGAAAGCCGCCGACGGCAGTTCGTACTATCCTCTGCTCAGTCGCTCTAGAGCCCTGCGGCCGGTGCTGTCGCCGGTAATCGGAGAATCGGAGGGTTTTAAGAAATGTTGCAATGCTTTCCTCACCGCAATCAAGATGAGTAGTGCAAGAGATCTGATGGAGGAGTTTGTGGCCGGTTGCATTTAGCCCATTCGCAGCGGTTGGAGCCCGCTGAAGTTGAAAGCTAAGCGGCTTGCCAGATTGAATCTTAGCTACCAGGGGCCGACTTTTGGGGTGCAGAAGCCTGACGGGATTTCGGACAAGGACTTTATTTGTTACGTGGAGCTGACTGCCGCCGTTATTTGCGGACCTTACACTATGTTGGAAAAAGAAGAATGCGAGAACATGCTGATCTTTCCTCAGCGTGTAAATCGCATTTTTGATGAGATGAAGGTGAAGTACGATCCTCGTGCTGTGATGTCAGTTAAGAAAGGGCGGCGAAAGAAAGGTGAACTTGTTATTGGAGCGATGTTCATTGAGAAGCGAGGTTAGGAAACTGATCCCGCTCAATACGCTGCACGCGTAGCGGCAGCCCCGAGGGCGGTAGTTGGTTCTTCAGCCGCGGGTGCCGCCAAAAAATCTGCGGCAGCCTCAAAAACGGCGGTTGGTTCCTCAGTTGAGGGTGCCGCCAAAAGATCTGCTGCATCTGGCAAGGCGGCTGGGACAGCTAAAGCGCAAGTTGGAGGCTCCAAAGCTACTGAGAAAGCGAAACGCCAGAGCCTGCGAAAGGTGCCTGCTTCTCGAGCTGTCGCCGAGCAGCGGGCTGGTGCTGCTGCAAAACGGCGGCAGGAGGACATAGAGCTAGCCCCTGTTGGCGAGCACATAGAAACTGCTTCTAGTGCGGCGGGTGCCGCTGATTTCGCTGAAGAGGTGACCATGCGGGAAGGTTGCAAGCGGCGCCGGATGTTGATGGCATCACGGGTGGTATATTCTCAGGACAATTATCACAGTTGCATTAAATGTACTATACTTCAACCAAGTCACCGGGAAAAAGGTGTGAAGCTACAAAATATTTTGTGCGAACTCAACTTTACAGACAAAGAAAACAACACTTGAATTTGGATACCCTGTTTAGCCAAATTTTCAGGCAGCATCGTCTTCAGATTCTCCCTCGTACGCGGGCTCGCTCCCATCCTCATCGCTGGTTTCAGCACTATCACCATCCTCACCTTCTTCATTATGATCCACACTACCAGTTTCTCCATCTACATAATTCAACTCTTTCCCATCACCATTCTCTTTTAAATCAAGGCCATCGTCCTTGATTATCTCAGCATTCTGCAGGTCATCCAAGTCATCTGCAGGAATATTATTGTCTATTTCAATCTGGTTCACCTTCACGCTAGGAAACTCCAAAGGCTTATCAGGGCAGTCCACAAAGAAATTGTTCATGACCATGAATTTGAACGTATGCAGAAGCCTATGCCTGTCTCTCTTGATATCAGAGCTAAGAAGCTTCTGCAGGAGGGTTGGCTCCCTGCATTTGGGCATTGCACCATCATCACGAGTATGGTTCCATACCTTGGGCCTTTTAGACCTAGAATCTCCATGGTCAAATCTCGGCCTTTTAGTATTACTTTTACGGTTTCCAAATCGAGAATCCCTGCGTTGAGTATTCCATTTACTTTTCCTTTCATCACCTCGATCCTCAGTTTCAGATAGATAGCCAGGTGGTAGTTCAGGGAGTTCAAAACCAAGTTCTTGTTGCTTTGACAGGATTTCCTTAAGTTCCTGCACATAAAACAGCTGCGTCAAAGAATCAAACAACATATATTTGAGAACAAATAAATAATCGTGCCACCATGTACTCCCACTACTTGAAAATTGTTGACAAAAGCTTCTACTTTGAGAACCATTTGAAGCTAAATCAGTTATCCTTGCCTTTAACGCTAAAGTACATATGGTCATAGTATACTAGATAGGATTACCTGACGTCGCAATTGGGCCTCTTCATCCTTATTTTGGCCATCTGACTGACTCTGAGCTAATTTCTGCATTATTTGAGAATACGCTGTCAATTAGTAAATTATACTTTCAGGCATAGTTAAAGGATGTACAAGAATAAAATTTGACCTTGTTTATATTGATGCTTGTAGGGTAGTTCTTCTTTCGGGCTTCTAACCACTGTTTAACTTCATTTGCATCATAAATGATAGGAGGGCGCCTGCATATACATTCAACATTATGCATTGGAACAGAATTGGTAATTTAAGCATTAAATAAATTTTGTAAATAACACAAAGTATGAAAAAACAAAGGGGCTAATTTTTGAAGGCGCAAAAATCACAAGCACCAGTATAGGCATAGCTTGTTCAACTGGCTGTCTTAGTCAATGGGATTTATTTTCCTAGACCTAAAAAAGGCATTAACTAGTTTACAACAACAACAACAACATAGCCTTTTGTCCCAAGCAAGTTGGGGTAGGCTAGAGATGAAACCCACAAGAAACAAAGACAAGGGTAACACAAAAGGGACACAGAGCAAAAGGTAGAGTAAGAGGTAAACAGAATAAGAAAAAAGGATCACGGTTCCGGCACGTTGATTAACTAGTTTGCTAGCATAAAAAGTTCTGATGGCTTGATAGCAACACAAGCATACTAACTAATCCAGGAGTGAAATTTTACACAACTACGCAAGCTACTTAAGCAGAAGCACATAACATAATGTGCAAAATAGCATAAGTGCGTGTCACTTTAACAGCAAACAAGCTAGATGAACCGCAAGCATCACTAATGCAAAAGAGAGCATCAAACATACATGCTAAGGTCCTATATAATAGAAACCAATAAAAATCATTATTCAGTGTGTACTTTCGGCGTCCTCCCGATGCTGGAGCCGAAATGTCATTGCAACGTCCTGGACTTCCGTTGCTCGTGAAGTTGGATCGTGTTTCCCTCCAGTTGTTGCTCCCTGATAAAGTAATAAAACAATTCATCATAATTAGTCGGACTGTCTGAGAGATGTCAATGGGATAGAATGGTGAAACCATAGCGGCGAAGACAAATGAATACAATTACAATAAAGCTAAACTACATATATTTCCTCCAAAACAATTCAAGGTGAATGAGCAAGCTAATTTTACATGGTATGAAAAATGCATTGGGGCATCCAGGTCTGAAAGACACTCAAGCTTGATGATAAGCATGATGCCAACTCTAGGTGATGATAAGCAAGTAGACATGGTTTAACTCGGCACGAGCATGATATTCAAGAACAAGAGGTGTCAAAAACAGAATATATGGTTAGCATGTCATAAATCTACCTCTTCCTCGACCTTGATTAAAATTCCTTCCTCGGCCCCGCCCCCTAGATGAACTGAATTGCCTGTCATCCCTACCATCTCTTCCAGCATTAAATCGGGCTTTCTGATCTGATGTTTTATTCCTCCCACCGTTCTCAGAGGCAAAATTGGACATGCCATCTGCTTTGTTCTCAGAATGGTTAACCTATTATAAATTGAACAAACCAGAAATTAAATTGCAAGACAAACATGAATCAGAACATTTTTAATTGACGAAAAACAAGATAAAAAAATAACCAAAAGCAGAAGAGGTTACGATTTCTAATATAGAAATGGACACCACAATTCCAAACAGGTACAATTTGGTATTTTCCTGAAGGACTAAGGAAATTAGATGAGTCTGCAATGTTTTCCTGTACACGGTAGACAGTCGGTAGACCATAAGTTAGCATTTCATCTGTTTAAACGACCGTTTAATCGGGCTAAACGGCCATTTAGGCATAGACGGTGGTCACCTGCCTAGCATTTAGATGCCGTTTAAACGGAGTTTAATTCCATTTAGGAAAATAAGGTGAGTCTGCAAGGAGAGTAGAACTCATACACTGTAGAAAAATCAACTAATAAACTGTTCAAATGAACCAAAAGGGCATTAAGAACAGAGTTCACGCTCATCAGAGCAGTTAACCGGCACAATGATGTGATCATCAGATAAGCCAGGAATGTATGTCAGGCTGCACAATTAGTCAATTACTATTTGATCAGTTTAGTGTGATTTCACTGAAAACTGTGCTAGGTTACCCAACACGAAGATCAGAATGTTCAAGATTTGGTGTGCCCATCTTAGTACTAACTGGTCCTGCTAACATCTGTTACAATACCTAATTCTGCAAATAAGAAATTTATGCTAAAGCCAATGAAACGAGCTAGAATTATTTCTAGTCCAGAAATAACTATGTGGATTGGTAATCATAAAGCAATAAACCTAGTGATAGTTCATACCCTACTGATCAATTCCAACAAATAGCGGCAAATGATTCAATCACCTCGCCGTTGCTGCCGCCACTGCCATTCCGGTCCTTTAACCCAACGTTCAGCATCGGCCTTGGTGCCTGCGGTGCGCCACCGTTGTTGTTGCAACCCTTCCCCACAGGGTTCATCATCGGCCGTGGCGGCCGGGGCCCGCAAAATCCAGCACCACCTGGCCGAAACGCCCCGCCGCCGTTGAAACCGGCGTGCTGGCCCGGGAAGGGCGCGAACTGGTTGGGGTTCGGCGGGAACCCTCCCGGGAAGTACGGCTGCTGCTGCTGCTGCTGTTGGAGGGCGGCGGCGGCGAGGAAGCCGAGGTTCTGGAGCTGCTGCGCCTGTCCGAGGAGCTGCAGCGCGAGGAAAGGGTTGGCTGCCGCCGCCGCGGCCATGGGGTTGGTGGCGGCGGCGAGGTTGGGGACCGGCGGCGGGAAGCCGGGGTGCATGGGGACGGGGGGCAGGAGAGGCGGCCCCGGATCACCGCCGGGCCGCGCGTGGTGGGGTTGGTTGCGGTTGGGGCGGGGAGGGTGGAAGGGGCGCATGGCTGCTCTCTCGGGGAGGAGGTGACCGCCCGACGGTGATGACGGCGAGTGGGGAGAGATTTTGGGTAGGGTTTTAGGACTTCGGGGTCGGGGAGGACGGAAGCGAAACGTCGGAGGTCTTGATTTCTTTCTTCTTATTTTTCATTTTTGACCGCGAGTTCACGCCTTCGCACCAGACTCACGGCAAGATTTTATTGCTTGATTTTCAACAGTAACGTGTCATCTAAAGAGTTTTGAATTGATGAATGAAATTAAACTCTCAATGCTTCATCTAAGTGGCCAATGAGAATAAACCAATGTGTCAAGGTGAAAATCAAACTCTCTCAATGAAGTTTCATTCTGGTTTTAAATTTTAGGTAATCGTGCACATTAGATTTTATCCCCCATGAAGCTCAATTCTTCTCTTTCCTCATAAATTTCGTACCATGTCATTCTTTTTGCTACATGCTATTTAGTGAGAATGAGATCGCGTGTTCGTTGCCTCTCCTTCACAATGACTATCTGTTTTTTTTTTAGGGGGGGGGGGGGGGGGGGGGGGGGGGGTTCCATTGCCCTCTTCTTCCTCCTCTGATCAGACCACCTACGCAGAGTACGCTCATGGCCTACACCCCGTGAAAAGCCGACAGGATCTCGAGGCAACCACCACAGGCCTCGTTGCTCTGTCACAGGCTGGCACTCCCGAGGCCTAAGGACTTTGCCATCCCGCTCCACGCTTAGGGGCCGCGGTGGCTCAAACGGGCGCGGGGCCGCCACACGAGTAGGTGCGGTGTGGCGGCCTGAGCGGGTAGAGGAAGAGCGAGGAGGCGGCGAAAGTGAGGTTTGTCTCGTGCGAGGAAAGAGAAGGGCGGGGTAATTTATTCAAAAAAAGTTATATGATTATTTTAGTGGAGAGGCAACGAACTCGAAAAAATAATTATTTGAGATCGGATCTCATGCATGTGATTTTTAGACCTGGTCTTTATAGACGCTAAAAGGTAACGTCCGGCTAGCGATGCAAGCACGTAATTAAACGTCTTTATCTGCAAACAATCAAACACTATACTGAAACCTCTAATCTCATAGCACACTAGCCATCGTGGTGCACTGGAAATGGCCTAAATACACATGTATGCAAGAACAAAAATGAGAATGAAAAACGATATGAGCTCTTATTTTATATAAATAATAGTTTGGGGTATTTTCTTGTTTCTCATTCCATAGGCCCACCATAGGTGAACATGCCTTCAGAGCTGATTGGAGACACAGAATATATGGCCTTGTCGGTCATAAAGTCACCTGTATTTTGTGTAACCTTGGATGCTTGTCCATTTTGACCAATAACATGAATATTGCTTAAGGATGCAGCTTTTCTCCTATTGTTAGACAGAAATCCGCTTCCCATTGGAGCCACCCGAGTTGTGCGTGTCTGCACAAGACCAACTAACTTGATTTCGTTTGCTTCACCTAGGATGTTGTTGAATAATGATTTCGGGAAGCGTCCAATTAAGTATGGCTCCGAGTCAAAACCAATATGTACTAGCCAATCTCCACCTGTATCCTGGATTTGTTTAAAATGGAAATACGAAAAGGGAGTATCACAATGTTATGGTTCCAAGTGTAAGCAGTAAGCATAACTCATATGTGTAATAGATTATACTATCTATAGAAATACTAGGAGAACATGAAATTTTACTACCTTGATAACTTTGAAGACGATGGTACGTCTGATCTCACCAGGGTTAGATACAGCATCAATGGTAGCTCCTGGTACTATGGGTATGTTAGCTTCCTGTATGAAGCCAGGACACTTTAAGTTGTAGCAACCGGTCTCTTGGTAACCATCACGCTGTAATATAAAAGCGTCAAGAACTTATCTAATGAGAAAAGATAAGTTCAACAAAACTAGGATGGTTTATTACCGTCCAATAAACAAAAAAATGAGTTTTGGAATCACCATATAAACCTGGATAAACCTACAAAAAAGAGCACACAAATATATGTAAAATATGGTCGATTCTGGCAAGATCATTCATGTTATAGATGTGGCATAAATAGATTTTATTTCCAATAGCAAATTAAAGAACAAGATAATTACATGCCATCCAACACTAATCCCATTGAGACTTGAAGGCGGATTACCACCGAGATTGTTAACTTGAATAACTACTCCACTTGCTTCATCTTTGTCCATGGTAAAACCATACATATCACTCGTTACTTCAACTCCATAAAAACTCTGTGAGTTCAATATGTGTCCTGCATACTAGAAAAATAAAAGAAAAAGTTAACATTTATATAAAGTAAAGCTGACATTGTTGTACGGAATAGTGTGGACACTTAGTAATTTTTTATGTATAATGCAATAATTTATTTCCCGCTTAATTTCTTATTCAATTTTTTTGTGTCATAGCGTGGATTGTCCTACTCAGATATACTTTAATAGTATATCTGTTGGGTTTAGTGATTATATTGGTAAATGGCGGAATGAGACAAACTTTAAATTGGGAAAATAGTTGTATTGTTTGTTTATCAATTTATATTGGTATTGTTTCTATTTTTGGACATATCTTCTAGGCTCTAGCCAACCTTACTACAAAGGAAATTAAATACGAAAATATTTCATGGACAACTATCAGAGTAGAAATTAAGCACAACAATGTATTTAGACTATTCTTCCCTATTCTATCCATGTGATTTTAACAATTCAATTATGAGTTTTGCTTGAGTCCTATGTGTAGCAGCAATCAATAACACTACTACAGAAACGAATATCACAGACGTGACGTTTCAGACGGCAGTAAAAACACCGTCTGAGAAAGAACTAAGTCAGACGGGTGTTCATTTCAGCCGTCTAAGATATTTTTTGGCCGTCCACTGATACATTCTTTCAGACGGGGCTACAATGTCACCGTCTGACGTAAATTTTTCAGACGGTGTTTCTGTGGAGGCAGATTGAACCGTCTGAGAGTGTGCAGCAGTTAAGACGGGGCTACAATGTCACCGTCTGACTTACATTTTTCAGACGGTTTTTCTGTGGAGGCAGATTGACCCGTCTGAGAGTGTGCAGCAGTTAAGACGGTTGTGCGGTTTACCCGTCTGAGAGATTTTTATCAGACGGTTGCGGCGTTCCCCCGTCTGTGTGTATCCCCCGTCGTAATTTGGCTGCATGCAAACCGGCCGGCCGGCCGGCCGTGGAATTAATATGCATGCCGGCGGCCGGGTACGAACGGCCGTGCGTGGCGTGTGGACGGAGACGCACCGATTCATTTCGCGCGCGACGCAACGTTTCGCGAGAAGCCGGAATAAATAATGGCAACCGCGTAGAGGTAAATGCTCTGTTTTAATATATATATATATTTCTTCGGCGCAGACGAGACGTCGATTCCGGCCGGCCGCGAAGCCTCAATTCCGCCGGGGCGCGAGTCGATTCGCGACGCGACTGATGGCATTCACCCTCACTGTATATAAATTGCGACGACGACGTACGTATATATATATACGACAACGTCCCCGGCCGCTCCATCGATCGAAAACTTCCCCGGCCGCCCCGGCCGTTCGCTTCCGCCGCGCGCGCTACCTCTCTCGCAGCGACGATCGACCTGTCCTCGACGACGAATTCTCCTTCCAAGGACCTCGACGGGGCGACCATGGCGAAGAGGAAGAACATCCATGACGCGGCGACCATGGCGATGACGACCGTGGACGACGCGGAGGGAATGGCGGCGGCGACCGTCGATGACGCGGCGGCCATGGCGAAGAGGAGGAACCTCGACGACGCGGCGACCAAGGCGACGACGCCCGTCGACGATGCGGCTGGTGGCATGGAGGCGGCGAGTGTCGACGACGCGGTGGGCACGACCATGGCAAAGACGACGGCCGCCGTCGACTACGCGGCGGCCATGGTGACGACGGAACACGACATACTATTCAACGGCACGGTGATCAAGACCACGGTGACGAAGTCGTGGGAAGCTGTGTACGACTGGATCAAAGAGGTTCGCGGGGACCATCGCGAACACCTTCTCGTCGGCCTCGACACCGAATGGCTCGTCTATGAAAGACTCTTCCGTAGGCGGTACAAGACGGCCCTTTTACAGCTTTGCGTCGGTACCCGCTGTCTGGTGTTCCAGATATACCGCACCGAGTACAACATCTACGACGTGATTCTGGCTGAATTCCTGGGGTGCCCTCACTGCAAATTCCTCGGGGCAGACATCTCTGAAGACGTCGAGAGGTTGGCGAATGACCATGGCCTCTATGTGCGGAACTGGGTCGATTTACAGAAGATTGGCATAAGGATGGGCATTGGGAGTAAGGGGAAAAGGCCAGCGCTAAAGACTTTAGTTGAAGTGCTATTGAGAGGAAACATGGATCACAAGTTGAATAAAAAGGTTCATGAAGACTGGGACCGGGAGGACTTGACACAGGACCAACTCTTCTACGCTGCAGTCGACGCTTTCACCTCTGCAGAACTTGCCAAGCCGATGGAAATCAAAGCTAATATAGTTTAGTTAGTTAATTTACTTTCATTCAGTTTTTAATCTCCGGATCGCATCGAATGACTATTAATTAGACATATATTAGTGTCATGGAATAATATAATTTTTATCTCATATTCCCAAATTTTTGATGGAAAAGATCCATTTTGTCAGAGAGCATATGTTAAATTCAATTAACATAACAAGATTTTTAACTCCATTTACATGACATTGAAGAAAACTAGCTAGTTCTTCATTTATAAAGAAATTACAACGAAACATGCAAGACACATTAAGTACCACAGGAGCAGAGCAGGAATATCTCAGACAGTTAATAGTAAATTACCGTCTGAAACAGAATTAACTCAGACGGGGATTAATTGTTACCCGTCTGAAACATTTCTCAAAACAGGAATGTACAGACGGGGAATTGTAGTTTACCGTCTGAAAAAGAGTTATCTCAGACGGTGTTTTGGTGTTACCCGTCTGAATATTTCTAGAAACATGCACAATCCATCTCATTTTGGCGGCAACACATCCAGTTCTCAACATGCTTATAAACTGCATTGCGGGTCAAATGGCGCCAGTTACAAACAGTCTTAATGGCACTTCAAATCCTTTAACGCAACAAATAGACACGACAGATCGTGCCACATGACAACACATGTCCATACAAATATAACCACATGTCCACACAAATTTATATGTCCACACAAATATCAGTTCGTTACAATACAACATATGGCACAACAACTACAGCTAGCCATCAGTGGTTATATACCACAACACTAAAGTGAACATACTAAATAGGCTACGTATGCTGCAACATGCACATATATAAGGCTACGTATGCTGCAACATGCACATATATACTTGGTGAAGCCATCCTCAACACATGCATGAAACACCCAGGCCTCATTAATAATAATCATTAGGAACCTGCATGTACGCACTAATGATTAGTGAAACAGCAAAAGTATTGGTAAGAAGTGAGTAAGCAAATTTGTTGGTATGTTGACGAAGGTGCCATACCACAACTCTAAAGTCTTTCGCCTAGTCCTTGAGCAATCCAATTTCGCACACCCTCCATATTAGAACCAGAGTATTGTGCCACTAAACTCACAACTTGAGGATTGGCAAACATCTGTGGTTCTGGTGGAACAAAGGACTGCAAATAGTTGTGCAGACCAAAGCATGCAATGATGATCTTGTTTTGAATATCTCTCGCACATAACGGAACTTCCTTTAATATCCGCCACTGTTTCTTCAGCACCCCAATTGTCCTTTCAACAAACATGCGAAGGATTGAATGGTGCCTGTTAAAATTCGCCTGCAGCTTTCTAATATGTGCTTGCTTGCTTTTATACTGATATGGCGTCAAATATCCTTGTTTCAATTCATAACCAGTGTCACAGAGATAGAACCTTCCTACAAAACATTATGAGTAACATACAACATTAGTGACACATAGGAATTGTAATTTTGTGCCTTCAAATCCATCAACAAAAATACTAACCTGCTGGTGGATGTGGGTAACTTTGCTGCATCGAACAATCCCTTAGGACATCAAAGTCATTGCATGACCCCGCACTCCCGGTTCCAACAAATAAGAACCGCATTGTGAAGTCCACTATTGCTAAAACATTATAGGTTGTGAGACCAATCCTATTCATCATGTCCAAACGTGACCCCCTATCAGTGATAATCTTAATGTGAGTTCCATCTAAAGCACCTATGCATGCATCAAAGTAGGGTGAATACTTGGCGATATCTGGACCAATTGTTGTGTAGGTTGGGTCCTTGGGACCAATTACTCTGTTGGAGAAGGAGTACATGGCCTCTGCGACCTCAGCCATCTTTGTACTTACTGTGCTCATAGAACGCGAAAACGTGTCCATGATCTGACTTGTTTGCTGACCGGTAGCACAAGCCCAGACAAACATTCCTAAAGCTTCTATCGAGTCAACCTCTTGTGTAGATCGCAGGCCATGATTAACAACTAGCAACTGATGCAGATATTGGAAGGCCTGAGGACACATACGAAAGTTCCTCATGCTCCTCGTGGGGTCTTCCAAAATTTGTTGAACCCATTGACGTCCGGTGACATGTGGCAACGGGAGTGGGGGAGCCCACAATGGTCCATTGTTCATTGATGCTCCCAATACTGCACTAGCGACTCCCAAGGCCGTAAGGCCGTAGATGATGGAGCTAGCATCACTCGAAGTGTCGCTGTTGTTTCCTTCCTCGAGGCTGGACATCCTACATATATTATTAGCATCAGTCGAAGAGCTTACAAGCTGTCCAGGGCATGTATAACTATTTACAAACAAAAGTCAGCAAGACAATGCAAGGTGGCTGCATACCTTTCGGCAATATTATCCACCTGGATGCACGTGTCCTGCTCCTTTGTCCACTGTGTTGGGCCTTGGGCTGCAACCAGCACAGTCAACAACTTAGCACTGAATTTATTTAAGCACAAAGGAACCACAAACTATATATTTACCGCAGGTAAGCACTAATATTTATTCGGAATTATACCATAACACATTCATGACATATTACACATTGTTCAGGGCACAGGATACAAAACTGACACGTGGAATTAAAACAACATGCTTAAGTTTGACAAGAGTACACGACCAATACAGAGCATAAGTAGAACACATCAGAACCACAACTACACGGACTACATGTGCGCGGACTACATGTGCGCCCACATGTAATTGATCCACTTCAAGCGAGCCTCTGGTTTTGTGATCCGGAGGAATGCCACACGATACATTGGTTCCTTGCATATGATCGTAGCTTGGCAGTAAAGCTCAGATCCCTCCTCGATGCCATCGTTCTTCAACACCTCCAACACGTGATTCATCTCCTCTTGCGCAGGCTTCCATCGACGCTGCAATCGCTTGCATACGCTAGTGGTCAACTGCTGGACACAGTTTTCCAAAGAGCCAGTACTACTCCTATTCCTCGGTGCACTATCGGCCTCCAATTCTCGGGACGAAAACCTTTGCATAGACGCTGCAGCCCCTTGGTGACAGTGAGCGCTGCCAGCTGCATTCAGCGGCCACTGCGCCCCTTGTGGAATGTGAGAGCTGCCAGCATTCTGAGACCACTGCGCCACACCACCTGCGCACCCTTGTGGAATGTGAGCGCTGCCAGAAGTCCCTTGTGGAATGTGAGCGCTGCCAGCATTCTGAGACCATTGCGCCACACCACCTGCGCACCCTTGTGGAATGTGAGCGCTTACAGCAGTCCCTTGTGGAATGTGAGCGCTGCCAGCATTCCCTTGTCGAATGTGAGCGCTGCCATCATTCTGAGACCACTGCGCCACAAAACCTGTGCATCCTTGTGGAATGTGAGCTGCTAGCATTCCCTTGTGCAATGTGAGCGCTGCCATCATTCTGAGACCACTGCACCACAAAACCTGCGCTCCCTTGTGGAATGTGAGCGCTGCCAGCATTCCCTTGTGGAACGCTGCCATCATTCTGAGACCACGGCGACCACGGCGCCGCAAAACCTGCGCTCCCTTGTGGAAAGTGAGCGCTGCCAGCATTCCATTGTGGAATGTGAGCGCTGCCATCATTCAGCGAACTCTGCGCCACACCACCTGCGCAAATCAAACTGCCCCGGTCTTTGGGTGTCCTCCCAAATAGTTCGCTGAGTTCCTCCAGGAAGAGGGGAGGTTTCCCAAGATCCACCTGACGGGAATTGCCCACCTGCAGTCAAGACAAATAAAAAATAGTTGATGTACTGCTATGTACAACAAATAATATGACTGAAGGACATGGTGACAGAACATACCCTGCGTTGGTTCCAGAAGGATACATCAGCTGAAATGGCGCCAGTGTTTGGGTCACGACCGAGACCAGTCTGCTTCTGTTGAAGGTGCACCCAGGTGTTGTATGCCTTTTTTAGGGTCTGAAGCTTGCATCTAACTTGCCTATCATCATATCTGGGACCTATCTTGGACTTCAGGCCTTCGTGAATATTGGACCATCCCCTCATGGTTGGGCCTCTAGAGTTGAAATTAGACGATCTCTTCTCAATAATGCAAAGGTCAAGCAACATTTTCGTAGACTCATTGTCCCAATTTGCACGCGGACGATCCATCTGTGCCCAGTTTTTCAATTAGACCGTAGCAGCCAAACTGCTGTCAACGACTCAATACACGATTGATTTGCTACAACAAATGAGCAACCCCATTCTGTTTTCAGTTTAACAAGGATAAAGTAATTCGGAGTTTTGACCGTGCTATCAACAATATGTGGACCAGAAACATATATACTTGCCGTGGATGGAGGCGGGGGCCGTCTTGACCGCAAGAAGTACTGCCTGGCTTCGGGTCGAGAGCAGCAGCCGGTGGACGAACCTGCCAGTGTGGCCTGGACGGACAAACACTGTAATTAACACATCGAAATTAACACGACATGCAAACCTAATCCAAACACTTCGAGAACACAAGCGACAGATCCAACGAAGATACACCTCCTACTGACAAAATATGGAAACAGGCAACTAGCTAGTACTAACCACGATGCCGGTAGATCTGCCGAACGGATCTACTTCGGAGGTCTGTCGTCTGGCGGAGTGAAACGCATCTACACCCTCCTCATGCCGTCGGCTGGGACGGATGGAGAGGAGAGGAGAGGAGGAGTGCTGCCTGGGTGAAACGGATGTACCCCGTCCTCTTGCCGTCGGCTCGGACGGATGGAGCGGAGAGGAGAGGAGGTACGGATAGCGGCGGAGCGGAGAGGAGAGGAGGTACGGATAGGGTTTATAAGCGAAGCCCGTTGACGACGAACAGGAGCGGCTTCGGGAGGCTTCTCCATTAGCGCCTCCATCCATTAGCGCCACCATTAGCGATTCTTGCAAGGACGGGGAATTAGTAAAGAGGGATTGGTTCAAACCATGTTCTCAGACGGGGATTACTAATTCCCCGTCTGAAGGAATACTGGTAAAAAGACGAAAAAAGACGAGGGGGTATTATTTGAAACAACGTTCTCAGACGAGGATTACTAATTGCCGTCTCAGATCTGTCTCACCGACGGGGAACTAGTAATCACCGTCTGAGTTATCGTTCGCAGCAGTATGACTATTTTCATTCAGAGGATGACACCACAGATGCTACAAGGCATTTGAAATCAATTTCCTGAACATACCAATGATTGGAAACAATAAAACAATCAATTTAGCCCATACTCGGATCTAAAATTCAAAACCTATATAGAAGTATAGGTCTGAATGTTAACAGGGGTATTCCTTTCACAACATACCAATAAATGAGATTCATTTCACAGAAACTAGCTGCAAATGTGTCTTGCAGGACATAATAATGTTTAAAACACCAGATTTCGACAAAGCACACATTAAGATTCACACAAACTAGATAACAGTACATATGTTTTCCAGACACAATAGCTACACTTGAAGCTGCTAAATAAAAGTAGTCTTGCAGCCACAATAGTTACAAACCACATTACAAGAAATGGCTGCTAAATATTACAAACCACATTACTTAATGTGGCAGTTCATTGATGCGGTGCTTTCTTTTTTGGACGGCGCCTTTGTCGAAGTATCCCTTCTTTATGGTCTCTTCGAACATAAGGAGTTTTGTTAGTTGGCTGTAGGTCAGGAACAACCGAGGAGGTAGCAAAGGGAGGAACTTCATCAAACTGATTGTACTCATCCTCATCCACCACATTTTCAACTCCCAAAATTCGTCTTTTTCCTGGGAGAACCACATGTCGTGCCCTTTTTGCCGTGTCCAGCACATAGAACACTTGGAACACCTGTGTTGCAAGAACAAATGGCTCTTGCTTGTATCCAGATTTTTCCAGATGAACAGTGGTGAAACCATATTTGTCCTTGACAACGCCTCTTTTTCCCTCCACCCACCGACACTTGAACAGAGCCACCTTAAAGCCCACATACCTTAGCTCCCATATCTCCTCTATTTGTCCATAGTACGCGGCCTTGTGCATATTGTTGTCATAAGCATCTATACGCACACCGCTGTTCTGGTTCGCGCTTTTTTCATCCTGAAATCTGGTGTAGAATGTGTATCCATTTACTTCATATGCTTGGTAAGTTATGACTGTGTGCAGTGGACCCTTGGCAAGGTTTTGAAGCAATTTGCTTGTCTTGGACCTTGACTTCTTTATTTCATCTCTGAACCAAATGTTAAACCTGGCCATATGTGTATTCGCTATCCATGCTTCTCCGCGCTCTGGGTTCTCTTTTCTTAGCATCTGCTGGTGCTTTTTTATATATGGGCTTACTACGTCACTTTGTTGCAAAACATGAAAATGAGCCTTGTTATATTCGTCCAATTCTGGAATTATTGACTTCTTCCCAAGAGTGCCCTTCCCTGACAACCTGCCCTCGTACCGGGACTTTGGCACACCAATGGAGTTGTTTGGATCAATATAACTAACACACCACTCAACCACCTCCTCAGTAGAATAACCCTGAACAATGCAGCCCTCTGGCGAAGCTCGGTTTCTTACATACGATTTCAAAATTGCTAGGTACCTTTCATAGGGATACATCCAGTGTAGGAAAACAGGGCCGAGGTACCTAACTTCCTTGACAAGGTGACAAATCAGATGTACCATGATATCAAAGAAAGATGGTGGGAAGTATACCTCGAGGAGACATAGAGTCTTCATTACATTCTTCTCAAGCTGGTCCAATGATGCATGATCAATGATCTTCTGAGAGATTGCATTAAAGAAGAAGCATAAGCTCATAACAGCCTCTCGAACATCATCAGGCAAGATATTCCTAATTCCAACTGCAAGAAGCATTGTCATCAATATATGACAATCATGAGTCTTTGTGCCAACCAATTTCAATTCAGTCATCGACACTTTGTTCCCAATGTTGGATGAGAAACCAGTGGGAACTTTGACACTTTTAAGAAACTCACACAATTCCTTTTTCTCATTCCTAGACAGAGTGACACAACTTGTGGGTAGTCTCGTATCAGATTCCTCGGGACAAAGCTCAGGCCTTAGTGACATCTCCTCCAGGTCTGCTCGTGCATTTTCATGATCCTTTGATTTTCCTTTAATGTTCAGAAATGTACCAAGGATTGCCTCACAGACGTTCTTTATGAGATGCATGAGATCGATGGTATGACGGACATCCAAGTACTTCCAGTAAGGGAGCTCCCAGAATATGGATTTTTTTCTCCACATGGGTATCTCATCAGATGCAGAAGTGCGCTTTCGCTTGCCGAGGACAACAGGCATATCCTTCACCTGATTATAAATGTGCTCCCCACTGAAATGCCTTGGAGGTCCCGCTTTCTCGTGTGTGCCATCAAATTGCTCCTTCATCTTCCTCCATGCATGAGACTTTGGAAGAAACCGGCGGTGACGCATATATACCCTTTTCCTTGAGTTATTCAACCACCTACTCGACGTGTCATCTAGACATTGTGGGCAATCATTCTCTCCTTTACGTTGTCCCGTCAAGTTACGTTGTGCAGGCAGATCTTGGATGGTGCAGAACAACATGGCTCTGAGGGTGAAGTACTCACGCTTATACTGATCCCAAACCTCAACTCCAGAATTCCAAAGCATTTTCAAATCATCCACCAATGGTCTGAGATACAAATCGATGTCGATGCCGGCCTCCTTTGGACCGGATATAAGAGTGCTCAACATCATGTACTTTCTCTTGTGACAAAGCCAGGGTGGAAGGTTGTAGATGGTGAGGACAACAGGCCATGTGCTGTGTGATGTGCTCATATTTGAAAATGGGTTCATTCCATCTGTGCTCAAAGCAAACCTAATATTCCTCAACTCCGATGCAAACAACCCATATCTGGTGTTTATGTTCCTCCATTGAGCTGCATCCGCTGGGTGACGATAGTATTCAGAATCTTTACGCCCCTCACTGTGCCAACGCATCAATTGGGCATCCTTTTTGCTCGCAAACAAACGCTTCAAGCGAGGAACTATAGGAAAGTACCACATCACCTTCCTAGGAGGACCTTTCCTTTTACTGTCCCCCCCATCATTTCTGCGCTTGTAGCGAGAGGTTCCACACTCTGGACATTGAGTCATCGCTGCATTGTCGCCACGAAAGAGGACACAATCATTGACACAAGCATGTATTTTTTCTATGTCCAACCCCAATGGACAAATGATCTTCTTGGCCTCGTACGTTGATTTCGGCAACACGTTGCCCGTAGGTAGCATATCGCCTACCTGCTCCAAAAAGGCACTGAAACTAACATCAGACCAACGATATTTTGCCTTCAACTGCAAAAGCTTGAGCACTGAATATAACTTTGTGTACTCCTCCTTCTCACAATTTGGATACAATGGGGTCTTCGAGTTTGTAACCAATTCCTTGAACTTGGCAAATTCGCCTTCACCATATTGGTCGTCAACTTCGATGCCATCCATCATCATCTGATCCAAATCATGAGCAACATCGACCAAGTCATCACTGCAAATGGCTTCGTCATTGCCTTCGGTCTGAAGTTCTCCTTCATCCACACTGACATGTGGGACGTCTTGGCTTCTATCATCTTGTTGACCTTCATTAACCCTGCCATCCAAGCGAGCTTCATCCATTTCACCTGGATTCTCTCCTTCCTCACCATGTTGGTTCCAGATTTCATAATTCTTCTTGAAACCACGAATGATCAAGTGCGAATGGAGATGTCTAGACTCACTGTATCTTCTCTTGTTATTGCAATCAAAACATGGACAACACAAAGAGGTCAACTTGTAGTCCCGCTTATACCTTTCTGCAGCAGCGATGAACTCGTCCACACCAGAGACGAATTCGCTACATGCACGGTTGGCAGGGTACATCCATTTACGATCCATCTGCAATGCAGTGAATCATTAGTTCAACATGGAAAGAAACCTACATATTTCATGGAATAAAGGGATCGATGTTGGATGTTGCATGACATACCTGCTGCGACAGAAGGAATCGCGCGGCGGGCGCGCGCAGCAAGATGGGAAAGCTGCCGCGGCGTCGGATCGGACTGTGTGCGCGGCGGGGAGCCAGAAGCGGCACGGCGACCGCGCTTGGGGGGAGGGCGCGCGGTCGCGGCGGCGTGTACCCCAGCCGCTAGATGCCGTTTGTCTGAAGGTGACCAAACAGTGAAACAGGGCTGGTCTTCTAATGAACTAGCTACGTCAGACGGTCTTTCAATATCGCCCCGTCTGAGTACTGGAAAGTTTCTCAGACGCTCAATTTTGAAACACCGTCTGAGTGTTACAAATATTTAAGACGGTATGTTACTAACCCCGTCTGTGTTTAAGACGGTATGTTACTAACCCCGTCTGTGCAGTGAAACAGGGTGTTGGCATGGTCTTCTAATGAACTAGCTATGTCAGACGGTCTTTCAATATAGCCCCGTCTGAAGTACTGGAAAGTTTCTCAGACGCTCAACTTTTAAACACCGTCTGAGCATTGCAAATATTTAAGACGGATTGTTACTAATCCCCGTCTGTGATATATCTAGCCGAGCAGTTTCTTCTCATAATTGGTTTCATGGTTCACAACACAACAGATCACAATTTAAACGCAACATACAGAAGATACAGATACCACATAAATATATACAATAATTGGCTTTATGGGTCACAACATAACAGTTGATAGCACATAAAAATATACAGCTGGTCCGCCAAACTACTGTAGAACCACCACTTGTCAGCAAGTCGATCCATGGTGGTTAAGCTAACACTTGGTCCTTAGCAAAACAAAATGAAACTACATTCAGACTTCCCAAAGAAACACTGTGGGATCATCATTTTCCAGGGCTGCAGCAAACACTACAAGCTGCCCTACACAAAGCCGGTGTCCCTCGACAACCTCCCTCCATTGGCACGAAGCACGGCCATCAGTCATGATCTTGTAGCTGACATCGTGGCTACGTGACTCATGAAGCACTTTAAAGTAAATGATCCCTTCATCTGCTTGCAGATTCAGCTTCTCAGTGAGGCTCCTCCTCAGTTTCTGAAAGTAAAGAATAAGGTTCCTACAATTTAATAAAAGCACTAAAATGTCAAGTTATAATGATTCTGCCATATGATTACTTACCAGCACAAATGTGTCAACATCTGTGGCACTAAGCCTGTGCACAAGAGGCGTCATTGTGAACATCTTGGCGCATCTCAGCTTAGGCAGCAGCCTCGTCAACTCATCTTCTGTGATCTCTGACATTCTCCGAGTAAAGAAGGCGCCAGAGAAGATCTGATAAGTTTGTTCAGCTGCATATCATTATGGTTAGTTTATTAAAGTTAAAACATTAAGAAAAAGGAGTTTGCATTGAAAATGACATAACAGAACCTAACCTTCGGTAAGGGCTGTAAACCTGTTGTCTCCATCACGGTCAAAAGGAAGACATCCAAATGATCCAAATCTTGCCATGAACGTCATTAAAACTGAGTCATCACCAGATTTGAGGGCATGATGATCAACAAATACAGACCACTCCCCCTTTAGAATAGTCCTCGAACCATGCTTAACAACTGATACATTGTAGCGAAGACTTTCTTCTGTGACCATCTCAAAGCTGTCCCCAACCACATTATTAAAGGCAACCCTTACTTTGCAGGGGACAATCTGTGAAACAGGTAACATACCTCATCCTCTTGAACAATTAATTCAGATTAAATAAGCATGATACAAAACTTAGAAATTTGGAAAAAAATTACTTACAGCCCTGTCCCTAGTCCAGGCATCTGCTGAGATGACAAATCTGTCGACAAATCTGTCGAACTGAGCAACCTCTTCCCCATGACAAGACTTGTCTAGACAGATCGGGCAACCCTTCACGAATGACGACAACAGTTAATTTATTACTAACTAGTGCAGTTAATTTATTACTAACTAGTTGGAGCACATGTCTCTAAATTTGGCAAAAAGTAATTGAGAGTGGACCACTAACAAAAAAAGATATATGGGGGACCATTTCCCTAGCCTAGTGGGTGCGACAAAATAGTACGTACGTACATGATGGCCTTGCTACGGATCTAAAAATACATCAAATTTCTATATCGAGGAGGCCCGGAATCGTAGGCCCCATTACTCGATATAGAACTACTTACACAATGCGACAAGACTAGGGGATCGGTTTAGGGGAACTAAGCTTAGAAGGGAAATTAATTGGGTACACATACCGCCATTGCTCCTGCCTGGGGTGCACACGCCCGGTGCGAGCGACTCAGAGGAGTGGGCACGGGCGGCGGCGCGGCGCCCTTGCAAGCGACGAAGAGGAAATGAGAAATTACTTGGATAAGCCTCTCGATCCAGTTTTATACCGCGTGGTGGAAAAACGATCGAGTACCCCTTCTCAGACGGTGTATTCGAAACCCCGTCTGAGAGAGCTGTCGGCGGAAGCGGGCCGGCCCACGTAACGGTTACAGCCCATTGCGCTCCCCGTTCGGTACAAATTTCCCCAACCCTAATCGCGCGCCGCCGCTCGTTCATTTGCCAAACCCTAGCCACTCGCCGTGTCGTCCCACTGGAGACTCACCGCCGCCGCGTTTCTCGACACCGCGCGTCGTCCTCTTCGGCCTCTCGACTCGGCCCCTTTCCTCGCCGTCGTCATCGGGTCCCCGACGCCGTCCTCGTCGTCGGTGCCCTTGTGCTCCCCCTCGGCCTTCACGCGGACCCCGTCGCCGTCGTTCTACGCCGCGGCGAGCAGTCGCGCGCGCCGCCGCCCTGGTCCAGTCCCGCGCGCCGCCGCCCTGGTCAAGTCCCGCGCGCGCCGTCGAGGTCTGTGCGCGCCCAGCTCAAGTTGACGCCCCTGCTTCAGCGCCCGTCTTCTTCTCCTGCAGGTATTGCTGTGCCCCATCTTCTTCATTGACTCTGTATGCTATGTTCAGTGTGATGCCCAGCTCAAATCTGTGTCGTGCTCCCTCAATTAGTCTATTTTGCTTGTATGCTATGTTCTGCTCTGTTCAGTTTAGGCCAGGTCCTCTGAAATTTAGGCATGGTTGGTTTTTAATTTGCCTCTGTTCAGTTTAGGCCAGCAAGGTATGTTCACTTCTCTCATTTTCACTTGTAAAATTGTCATTCATACATGTAAAACTGCCATGGATACATGTAAAATTGGTAAAAACTATACTACAGTAACCTAACCGTTTAATCCGTCTAGACTCCGTTTAAACGCCGTCTAAACAGGCTAAACGCTAAACGGAGGTTCACCGCCCGTCTACCGTTTAGCGTCTACCAAAACGTGGGCTGCTTCTGCTGGTGCCATTCCTATGTTGCTTGTGCTGTTGCTATGCTGCTTCTGCTGTTCTGTTGCTATGCTGCTTCTGCTGGTGCTGTTGCTATGCTGCTTTTATTGGTGCTGATGCTATGCTGCTTCTAATGTTAATTTATATAGTATCTTTCCATTCTTCTGGCATTTTCTCATTCACCATTCTTATTTGCTAGATGTCAAATGAGGATTCTGGTTCAGACCATCAAGGCAGTGATCACCGTTCAGGCGGCAGTGAGAAGAACAGTGGCAGTTATGAGTATGATGGCAGTGCTGAGGATGATGCTGATGATGAAATTGTGATGAACACACCACCCAAGAGGCGTGAACGGAAAAGACGAACACCCACAACGTGGCCGGAAGACAAGGTTGTGGTGGCAAGAATTAATGCTGCTGGGTTTCCTACAGATAAGGAGGCCAGGCAGAGACTCAGAACCCTGGGAGGCCTTATTGCTCGTGAGAAGGTGGACCTTCTAATTCCATCATTCAAGAGCCTCAGGGATGATGAAAAGGAAGACCTGTTTAATTCCTATGTACAGCCGTATTTGGAGTTCTCTGACGAAATGAAGCCATTGGCAATGAAGCAAGCCAATAAGATTATTGCCCATGCTTTGAGAACCCACAAGTCCTTCTTGATCAAACACTATGTGTTAACGGAGCTGGAGCCTTTCAGTGAGTTCAAATACATAGGAAAAGATGTTTGGGAAAGGTTCAAGATGCAGAAGACTTCTCCTGAGTTTTTAGAGCTGAGTGCGAAAATGAAAAATCTGCGCGCAAAGAACATCCACGACCACCACCTGGGCACAGCGGGCTATGCAGGGCAAGAAGAAAAATGGAAGACACAGGATGAGAAGCTGAGAAGTAAAGGTATTCCAAATCCATGGGACCGATATAAAGACCCCCGGCTCAGGAATTGGTTGCGAGCGAGGGCCAACATGTCCGAAAATGGTGAGATCACCTTCTTAAGTGATGAGACGAAACAAGTCGCAGAAACTGCCAACCAATTGCTCCAGGACACAGATGGTCAAGGGTCTTGTGTAGGTGTCAGGGAAAACGGCATCCTTACATTTGTCTTGCAGAACGACGAACACCCTGGGCGTGTGCGGGGGGTTGATAGCTACGTCGGGTGGAAGCATGGATTTTCGGAAGACGGTCACATGTACAGGAAGAGGAGGAAGAGGGCACCAGAAGTTGATGTGGAGAAGCTGAAGGCAGACCTGAAGGAAGAACTGAAACAAGAATTCTTTCATGATCTCGAAGAGATGCTTGAGGCTCGTGGGCTTCAGATTGTGCCAAAATCTCCGACCCCAAGCCCTGCAACCGCTCGGAAGAGTAGTTGTGCCTCACAAAATGGTGGGGCTGCCCTTCATGCTGACACTGAAGTCAACATGGACCATGTGGCAAATGAACAGGCCACAGCTGCCGACGGTCCAGATACCATAGATTCCCTCAACGAGGCCACACCTTGTGCCCTAGTGAACTTTCATGGAGGTTATCAACGGGAGGTTGCAAGGGGACTTGTACATCCAGGCCAAACTGTTTGTCATACGGCGTTAGTAGGCCCAGAGTATGCAGTTGTACAAGTGGACTTTGTACATGCTGGGCACGAGACAGATCCCCTTCCTATCACTACAAGGAAAACACCCCTATAGCAACGCATATATGCGTTGCAAGAAGTCTATATTAGCGTTGGAAGTGTCTATACCAACGCTTCTAATATCCGTTGCAAGAACTGGCGTTGCAAGGATCTTTTCCAACGTATACACAAGGGTTGGTAACATGTAGGAACAACCGTTGCTGACTTGCAATGGATGTATTCAACCTTCAGCAACACTTATAAGCGTCAGTATTGACAGGAACCAATCCAGCTACTTTTTTTGTATTTGTTACCTTCATTTTAAAATATTGTGAATCCCAACAATAAACTTCAGATAAATATATGCTCAAAGATTGCAAAGTTGACAAAGAAGATTATTTATTTCATTAAAAATTATAAATTTCAAATACAAGCATCCGTACATGCTCTTTAAGCTACCATTTTCGTAACATCATCACAACAAAAACTAAGTGGTATAATCTAACATGAGATTCCCATGGAATGTATTCATTCTTCATAGACCCACTCTCCAAACTCCACTAAATTTCTTCGAAATATATTCACTCTTGGTCATGCATATCAGTGCTCTCTAAGCCTGACAAGAAAAGCTCCAGTAAAGGAGCAAGCATCCTTCATGA
Organism: Eragrostis nindensis; assembly: GCA_012490785.1. Taxonomy (NCBI): domain Eukaryota; kingdom Viridiplantae; phylum Streptophyta; class Magnoliopsida; order Poales; family Poaceae; genus Eragrostis; species Eragrostis nindensis. The sequence continues at coordinate 71,294 of JAAXCT010000092.1, forward strand.
CAAGTACATCGCAACCATTCTTTTTTTCTTCTCCTGACCTCGGACAGCTCAATATCTAATATCCCTGCAGTTGGAAGCTCTTCTTATGACCGAACTAAAAAGGCTAACGAAATCATATACAAAATTTTAAGCATTGTATAATCATGCATACCAAATGTATAACTTCTGCCACCCATGATTGATTGATCGAAAATAGCATCAAACTTACTTGTGTCTGGTATCACAGAATACCCTGCAACCACGTCTATATTTCTCCCTGTAAAGGCTGCATTGAGAGGAATAATTAACTCAGCACCGTCTTTTATCAAATACCGTTTCTATGCTGTAAGTATAACGTCAATTAAAGTCAGAAAAGAAAAATTGGAGTGCTTCAGTGGCATTTGAGATGTCTGTACTGTACGAGTTGTGCAGAACTGCAGACTACCATACTCTGTTTGAATCACAATCGAAGATGAAAAGATGGTCTTATTACAGAAGTACTATTGATAATACATAATCAATGAATAGCTAGGATCTGTTACACTACATTGAACTACACTAGATTACCTCATAGCCAATCCATTTCAGTGTCAGTTGTTGCAAACTGAGAACAGAGAGTTCAGTTCACTTGTAACAATTCCAGTCTTTGTAACCTGTACATGTTGGAAAAACATATTGCATATTCAGAAAACAATCAAGGCTAATCTGTGAATTCAATCCACTAGAATCATTGGTAAGATACATAGCTCCCAGAATTAATTGGCACCACATTCATTTTAAACTAGATATAGAACAAAGGCAGCAATTATTTTTTTCCCCATTACAATATGTAATCACAGCTACGAAGGTACGTAATAGACACAACAAGACCTATCAGTTACTTGCCGAATTGCCGCATCTTGAACTACGTGACTTGACTAATGCTCATACAAAATTGAAGAAATACAAGAGGTATAAAGACAGAAAAAATCAAACACAGGAAAAAAAATGGATCCCGAACACAGATCAGAGATACCCATGTAATTGAAGGAAAAAGGAAGTGCGTACAGTCCATCACAGAGAGCAAAGCGATTGGAATTTGAGGGTAGGAGGGGACTGACCAACCAGCACCATGCGCCGCAACAGAAGATTAAGGAGCCGCCGCCGGCGCCGCCGCCGCCGCCGTGAATCCGGGAGTTGCGGCCGCGCGCATTCAGGATCCGCCGCCGTGCAATCGGGATCAGCTGCCGTGCAGCAGGGATCTGGAGTTGATGCGTATCCGCATCCATCCGCCGCCGCTACTACACATCCATCCGCCGCCGCTGCAATCCTTTGAAACCTATCAAATGAAACAAAATCACTGATGAGGCGGAGGCAAAGAGATTGATCAGTGTTGGAGAAAGGAGTTATCATTCGTGAAGCCATAAGATCGAGGATTGAGGGGCAGCCTATCAAGGGAGCCCTCATAGCAGATTGGTGGTGGTGCGGCAGTTCTACAGCTTTTGCCGCTTATTTCGTGGAGGTGGGGAGGAGACGGTAGTTTTTTTTTTCTCTATTAATAACCAGGGCGCGTGCGGTGAGGTGGGCTCTAAGCATTGCCAAAGAACGGGCCTCCAACGCAAGCTACTTCCGTTGCTACCTATCCGATGCTGAAAGGGGGTTTGTGTTGTAGTGTATATGTCCCAACGATGAGATGAGAACATTAGGGGAAGCTCTGCTTAGTAGGATCCAGTGGAGGAAGTCACACATCATTGTCCGACCGCCTCCTTTAGATGCTCATCCCGATGGATCTACAGGCCAGCTGCTGAACGTTGAGCCGGGCAAACAAAATAGCCCACCGCAGGCTGAGATTTCCAAGAGGGCTGGGCAGACCAACAAATCTGAGAGGGACAAGCCCAAGACCGGAGACAAAATGGTGGGCAAGAAGGGGCAGGTTGGGAACAAGCCGGAGAAGAAATTACCTGGCAAATCCTCCGGTGTAGCCAAAGTTGAGAGCAAAAAGAAGTCCCAGCTTGACAAGCATCCGGATGAGAAAGCATCTGCCAAGTCCTCCGGGGCAGAGAAAGTCCAGACGAAGAACGCTTCAACGCTGAACCAGGACACCAAGGGCCAGCTTGTTGACAAGCCGAAGGAGATCAAAACTGATGTTGCATCAAAAGTCCAGACGAAGAACGCTTCAACGCTGAACCAGGACACCAAGGGCCAGCTTGTTGACAAGCCGAAGGAGATCAAAGTTGATGTTGCATCAAATTGGACAAAGCCCAATCCGAAGTACAAGCCTGGCAAGCCATTCATGACTGAAAAAGAGCTTGCCACCACAGGTCCTTCGTGTATCGCGCTACACAAAGTTTATATGCAGGCCATTAGAGATGGCAAAGACATGATAGCATGCTTCTTTAGACAAAAGCACTTCAGGACAGAACAAGACTCCCATATTTATTTTGGTTTCAATGACCTGTTTGATCTCTATCACTTCACTGGCTTGGACGTGCAACTTGTTCGAGCCTTGACGTTGTAAGTTCCTGCGTCTCTCAGCATTTCCCATTTCTGATAATGTGTTGCCATGCAATGTGGTCATGTGTCTAACATGTTTAAATTTTGTAGGCACATGGTACAAGAATGCTTAAAGAAAAACTGGCCTGTTGCATTTCTGGATTGTGAATGCATTTCAGTCATCAACATTACTGCAAGGAGAGATTTTGTGGTGACCTACTTGCTAAAGGCATTTAACTACCTTCATAGTAGCAAAAAGTTTATAATGTTTCCCTTCAATAATCGTGGCCATTGGGTTATGGTGTTGATAATCATGAAGTGGCATAAGGTGTTGTACTTCAACTCCTCCTTACAAGGACCAGAACGTGACTACTCAATGTTGCAACGAGTAATTGATGAGTAAGTTATATTTGACATTCCCTATATTTATTTTTTTTAAATGAAGCAGTTTGCTAACTGAAGGATGCTTCATGTAGATCATTTTCCATGCATGTTAAGAACTATACGGGGGTGTACACGAAAGGCTCAAAGACCAAACTGATCCATGATTTCAAAATCCCGGTATGTCTCACACAACTCATCATGCAATCATTCTCAGGATTACATATAAATGTGCTTACATATATGTTCTCTTGCAGTGCCACCAACAACCATCTGGGGAAATGTGTGGCTACTATTGTCTTTATCACATGATGCTGATGACTAAGGAAGTTGAAAAACGAAAGCCTCAGGTCAGTAGTAATCTAAGTATCTTACTACCATTTATCTTTTGTTACTCTATTCTGAGGAAGAACTACACGCAATGCGTGAAAGGTTTGCTGCATTCATAATGAACGAAATAATCAATGAGGCAGGCGAGTTCCATATTCCTATCAATTCAGTTTAGTAAATGTTGCTACTGTCTTGTGATGGACAAGTTCTGTGAACTATGTAGATGGTAAATAATTGTTTCTCTGTGAACATGTATGTGTAATTGAACTTGTGCTGTCAGATGTGATTTCGTCGGCTCCCAATTCCTGAAATTTGACCCTGTTTCAGGAGTCATGCAGCTAGCATCCGCATTTTTTTTTTTTGTTACCTAGAGCAGCTAATCTCGGACGGGCTTATTGCAACCAAGCGCCGTCTGAAACAACAACACATCAGACGGCTTACGATAAGTTAACTGAGACGGGCGAGTACACCGTCTGAGACGAAGGTTAGGTCAGACGGGGAACCATTATTAGCTTCAGACGGGCAATTTTCCTCTGAGACGACGTTTATTTCAGACGGGGAACAATAAGTATGTTCAGACGGGGGCAGTCTTCGTCTGAGAACAGGTTTATTCAGACGGGAACTATGGGTTTCTTCAGACGGTTGTTAACCCGTCTGAAACAGATTTTAGTCTCAGACGGTGTCATTTACCCGTCTGAGGCAACATAGTGCAGACGGTGATTTTAACCGTCTGAGACCGTGGTCATCTCAGACGCGGAGTCACAGACGTTTTCCTTCCCCGTCTGAGATGGTCTTTGAGCCCCGTCTGTGATATACGTTTCTGTAGTAGTGTAAAGCGCTTCATCAACTCTATCAAACTTACAAAAATCGACATTGCACCATCATGAAGTTGAAACACATTCTTCTCATTAGAATGTTGAACTGGATCCGACCTATTTATCATCATATGGACTGATGGATGCACAATAGGTGAGGGTGGTCCATCAATGTTGCCTTCTAGAGAAGCAAGCTTAAGCCGTTTCTGCAAATAAGTTATGAAGAAAAGAAAAATTATATGCTTAACAACATAAATAAAATTCTATTGGAGTAAAATACATGAATGGTTCTAAACTTGTCTCCATGCATCACCAAAGTCTCTGAACTCTCAAAATTACAGATTCAAGTACCTAGCATATCATCCATATCTCAAATACTGAAAATACACTCGTGGTGGATGATGTGGCTACTTACAAGACACGATGTTGTTATATTTAGCCACTAATTTTGGGAACAATACTTGCTTTGCTCCTTCAAATATCTACCCAAAAGGAGTTCGAAACTATAATTCGGAAATAAATGCAGTATACATATCTTTTCACTTAGTAGGAGAGATCCTTACTATAATTTGTGTAAATAAAGAGAAATAGAATGTATGTACTCACCTGATTTGCAGAACTTCCTAAGATTTGATCAAAAGCTAAAATGCAGAAAAAGGTAACTAGGAGACCAATTTTACCCATTTGGATGGTTTGAAGCAACGAACAACACAATGACAACGATCAGTTTGACTGAAAGGTTCTATTTATAGAGTCAGGAATGACAAGATTCTTCATATGCAAAAAGATTGGATTTTCATGGCAATTAATATTTCCCATTGCTAAAAATTGGAATGTTCGATATGTCTACATTAATTGCATGCCAAAATCGTGCATCGTATGTATATATATTAACTCAACTCCAAAAGGTATGATTGAAATGGGTACATGCACACATAAATTCCAAGCCAAAGGATTTGGTATATACGTAGAGACATGAATTAATTGTTCTTCAAAAGACCGAGTATAGGATCTTTGTACATAAGCTCACATCCAAAGATAAGATTTGTGGATAATTAATATCTCTAGCACTTGGAATTGGATCATGATGATTCTAAATATCTGGTCTATATCTACACTAGTCTATGCTTAAGATGAAAGGCACAAAACGGGTGAGGTACACACGACACGTTTGCCCATGCAGATGGATTCGAAGAACCGAACAACAAAATGCACAACGATCAATTGACTGAACCTTTTTATACATGCAAGAATGACAAGGGTTCTCCATAATTGCATTATTACACATGCAAAAGATTTAGATTTGCATGGCAATTAATATCTCTGATAGGTGGAAATCGGAAATGTTCGATATAACTACATTAATTCAAATTAAAAAAAGGTCTGAGTGATGGATACATATACATACATTATTTTCAAGCCTAAGGTTTTGATATATGTACGAAGTTATATGCATTAATTCTTTCAAATGTTAGAAGTGTGTATCATATCTATACATTAGCCCACATCCCAAAGATAAGATTTGTGGTCTGAGTTGTACTGTGTAATCGCAAAAAAAAAAATGATAAGATTTGTGGTATAATTAATATCTCTGGCACTTGAGATTAGTTCACAATGCTTTTCAATATCTAATCGATATCTACACTAGTCTATACATAGGATGAAAGGCATAAATGAGTGAGAAACATTCAATTCATGCTTCCATTGTATGGTCGATGAAAACTCTATTTTAAACGCATGGGTTGGCCTGGGGGCACAAGATTAAAATTTTTGGGAAAAAGTTTGGTTTCAAAAATAGAAAGTTAATTGGTGACAGAAAAACTTTCCTAACAAGAAAGGTAAATGATAGTGGGCGCGCGCAAATTAGGAGGGCGCTGTGATTGAGATCCGAAGTTGACATCTTCCTTGAACTCCCTAGTAGATTGAAAAAGAAATCAATTCCTTGCCGTCCTATTAACGTTGTTGTCATAGTTTTCCTATCCCCTTCATCGCAAAGATTTATGACGCAGAAACATGTTTTCATCACAAAACATGATTCTAAACGTGCAACGGGTGACAAATGCATTTTCGTCGCTCTAGGATCACAGATTGTTCAAAGAAGGCCAGATCTGTTGTAGTCAAAATTGCACGACTATCCACATACTTTCTTTAGCCATTGCAATTAAGTTTGAACATCATAACCACAACATAGCATAGACGTGCTCGCAGAACCAACTACTCTTCGAATGAGGGGAGCTCGTGAACTTTGTTTAGATACAACTGGGACTTTTCTCTTGTTTGGATTCTTTTTCTCATACCGAATAAGCGTTTGCAATCGTACATAAGTTTATTAGCATTTTTATTGCACTTTTAGTGACATATTTTTAGTTGGTAACATAGTAACACCTACTAACATGCTTGTAACACAAGGTTGCATTCAACTGTTCAGCTGATAAAGTATTTTGTAACACTATATATGCGCGTCACTTGAACTTCGCGGCATGTGGACTTTCGTGTGGTTTGGGCCAGACATTTCCGAAGGAGAGGGTCGAAGAGTTTTGGGGACTGGACGAGGAGAGTTCGGCTTCAAGGCAGTTGGGTTTTGGGCCCCAGCCCCAGATTGAAGTGAATAAGATTCTCTATTTAGGAAAATGTGTTAAACTTAAGAAATGGATGTAGGATTGAGATTAATAAAAAACATGTCAAACTCCAAGAACTCCAGATAAAAAGTAACATGGTTAAACTAGTAAAACGGATTTTGTTGAAATGTTTCCCAGATTTTCTTCGTAATTACAGAGGTAGAGGTGAATTTAGCTAGTGATATGCATCCGATGACCCTCAGTTACCCGGTGCTCTGGTCACTGCTGCGACCTTGCCACGCCCACGCGGCAGTGCGCGGGTAGCATGTACCGCGACTCGTTCCGTCCGACACGTCGGTTGTTGCTCGAATTGTGGAGATTGGGAGGTGTGCGCAAGCACCACCCAAGCCCAGCCATGCCGTGTATTTGGTAAGATTGCAAATGACTAGGAAAGCAGTCCAACAACAAGCTAAGTATGTATACATATAGACAAAGTCTATCTCTTCTAACAAATATAATCACAAGGCAAGAGGGAAGCGGTTGTGAATTGATAATCAATACGGACGCAGTCTGCTGTTTAACACGATCGTGCGCATGTAATCGATCATCACTTTCACAGCGCAACAGGAGGCAACAAAGCAACAAACACACGGGCAACAAAAGCAACCGGAGGCACAGTTTCAGACTTTCGGTTGACCTTGTCTTTCGTTCCATTTCTGGTTCGAGCTTGTTGCAATTAACAGATGTGCGTGGACGCATGACTACGACGCGTGTTGGTGTCAGGGAATCCTAGCCTCCAAGATGAAACAAAGCTGATGCCTGATGATAATGATGAGGGAAATGGAGAGGTTAAAAGTTTTAAGGCAGCAGAACAGGCCGCGCAGTCGACATCATGATCTGTCTTAGGAATCCCCCATATGTATGAATAAAAAGCAAGATAATAAGTGTTTGAGAATTGACTTTCAGTCAACGAGAAAAACGCAAGCGAGCTCAGCAGTATGTCGTTACCAATTGTGATCAGTGGTTGGTTACTACTTTATGGCTCAAATGATAGAAATAATTATATGCATGAAATATAATTAAGGCTGTAAATTGTGTGGCACCAGTAATCTAGAGGGTTAGGGACGTTAATTAATTATATGATCGATGCAAAGCTTGTTTCGTAATTAACCATAAAATTGACAAGATCACATATTGTTTGTTCAAAAAGAAAAAGAATGGCGAAAACGTCACCAGCAGTTGCGTGCGAAACCTCAAAAGAGTTGACAAATCGATATGCAGGTCAAACTGGTCTCACAAGTACAGCAGAGTATGACAATGGTATATACGGGGCATGACGATGAATGACCTATGGTACGTACGAAGAACATGAGTGACCTATGGTAAGTTCAAGTTGACACTTGCCAGTTAGTTTATACTAACTACTCTATACTATGTAGTAGCGGCGATGAGGCAAAATGAATCTTCTTGGGTCTCACGCTGATGTCGATGGAAGAAGACCGCAGCAGACCGATCCCGCGAGGCAGCAGAGGCAACTCCAGATGGCCTCTTCCACCATGCCTGCCGGGCCGTCGTCGGAGCTGCCGGGCCGTGAGGAGGAGGGCCGTTGCCGACCGCCGGCGCTGCTGCAGGAGCATGTTCTGGGCCTCCAGCGACCGGCGCAGCCGGGACGTGGTGGTTCGCCGCACGCTGGCCGTGAGGGTGAGCTCCACCCGCACCTGGAGCGTAACGCAACGCCAGCTCACTCTCCCGCTTCGCCAGAGCCTTGTCGACGGCGCGCTCCGCGGTACGGAAGTGGCAGCGCAGGCAGCAGAGTGCAACGCCGACGACGAACAGTGCCAAAGCCACTCCCGCACACAGCCACTGCAGGTTCGTGAGCGTGATGGATGCGAGAAATGCTAAGATGGGCGACGGTGGTGCTGTGGGTGGTGGTGGCGGCGGCGGAGGTGGTGGAAACACGGGCGCAGGCGGAGGTGCTGCGATGTTCAGCATGCGTGGAGGTGGAGGAGGGGAAGGAGGAGGAAGGTTGTATCGCCCCATGGTGCCCTACCTGCGCTGCGAAAGAATCTGAGACCAGCTTTATATGGAGAGACGCTTAGGTGACTCACACGCAAACTTCTCTACTGGAATGCCACTCAGCGAAAGCATATCGATGGCATTCCCCTCCTGTTCCTCTCACACCTCCGCTTACTGTTTATGGAGTCGGCCTCACTAGAAGATCTTCTGCAAGCGTGTTAACTTTGGAAAAAGTTAGCGCATATGCATTATACATGCCAGGTTTTTGAATTATTATTATTATTTAGCAAGGGAAAATCTCGTGGCACGACCTTACGGAGAATGGCAAATGGTGGTTGCGTGAGGATTTAGATTATGCGTCCTTCGTGTATTTTTGCAAGAGAAAATGTTTTTTGTTTTCTCGGCCCATGCGAGATCTGCAAGCCGTGTACATCCTGATCTCACAAGTCTTGTAATTCACCTATTTGAGGCAAAGACGCGTCGATTTTCACTAATGATCTGAGAAGGATGTAAACACCAAGACGCAAAGCGCATGAAAGAATGTATAAAGGATGTTTCGAGTAAGCAGCGCTAATGCCTTTCTCCACCACTATCAACAAAACACGACCTTTAACTGCGGTATCTTTTCTTGAACACACATTCATACCAGACAAATGCACCCATATGTGAAACGAAAAAACATCTCGCATTTTGTCATGATGATCTGTAAATATGAGAATGATGTAAGCCCCGCAGAGCATAGACATACTGACTTGACGAAGTAAAGGATGTCCATTTGTTGCACACCATCTCCAAACATATAAGTAGACTATTCCCTAACAATTTAAGGAACAGCAAGTTCCAGTCATATAATTTAAGAGATGTTCCATTTCTGATTGAGAACAGGATTTAACAAGAACATGGACACGGCCATTGGCGAATGATAAGCTGGTGGATGAAAAATGGACGTTTGACCAGCACGGCTTGCCGCAGATCCATTGGCCGCAAAAAAATTCAGCACACCATGCCATTTAGACTTGTACGCATTCTTGTCATGTATACATAAGAGAGGAGATAATGGAATCCAAGATACATATCAACAAAACACATTCTTTACCAGCTGGATTCCTAGGTGTAAAAGGTCCTTATGCATCGAGTTCCTGTAATAAGGGATTGTTTAGAAACTTAGGTATACTACAAACTGTAAGTGCAGGTCTCAAGGAGCTTACAGTATGTGAGAGCTTACAACATGTGAGAGCCTGCGGCATAGAGTCACTCAAATGGGTTTCTAGGCGGAAACAGCCCTTGCTGTGTCGAGTTCCTGCAACAAGGGATCATTTAGAAACTAAGGTAACTACCAACTGTAAGTGCAGGTCTCAAGAAGCTTACAACAAGTGAGAGCCTTCTGCTGCCACATAGGGTAACCCTCCTGCATTAAAAGGAGAAACAAATAGTTTATTAACAGTGAGAATCACTATTTCTATGCTTGGGTACTTGTGCATGAGGAGGATACCTTGAGGCCCAGGAGGAATATATGGCATAGTGGAATTCTGAGATATCCATGTCTCCGGCAAGGCTCCAGAGTAATCTGTGGGAGCATGAGGATCTGGTAATGTATCTTGCAGAGAGGTCAAATCCATGAACTGAAAGGGGAAAACTCAGTGGATGAGATTAAGGAAAAAACAAGGATTTTTGCAACATGGGAACAACGGCACTCTAGTTAGCATGTCATAAACAAAAGAATGTAAACAGACTCTGGGACAGTACATGAGCCAGTGATCACATTCTAATTTACAAAACAAACATAAGTTCTATTGAAGTTAATCAGAACATCTGTCTTGTATTTTTATAGAGGACATGCACAGTTTCAAGAAAGTCCTCATGATTACTGTAGATTCAAGAAATGTCTTCTGGTGGCTTAAGGAGAGAGCTATAATGAATGTTGCCGGATTTACGCCACTGGTTTCCCAAGAAAGAGTTAATGTTCAAAATTAGACCTTGCTTTAGGGGTAAATGCTGTTAAGAGGCCAGTTTTGTAATTCCTATTTTCTAATTCAGCTTGAGGTGTCGTAAGCTGACTTAAGCCTGTTGAATCTTCTGTAGTCTGTACAGTTCCTGTTTCCTATGAAGGAATGAGGGAAGATCAAAAGCTTCTTTCAACATTCCATCGTCTATTTGATATTACGTACCCTAAATTCTAAAAATGTATGTATTTCAGGGGCTCCGATACTGAAATTTCAAATAAGAAAGCTTATAAACAAGAGGAACAGAATTACTAGCCCATGTTACAATCAATATGGCTATAAATGAAAAATAACAGTAAATACCATGTCATTAGACTCAACACCAGATTCAAATGCCACGTCAAATGGATTTGTTGATTTTCCAGGATGAGGCACCATGCTACCCTGAAATACAATTCAAAAGAACTATTACAAAGATATACTGATCCTTTTTGACATTTGTGGAGTAAACTGGCTCCAGTCGTCCAGCAGCTCCATGACAGGCGCATAAAGCACTCAACATCACCATTCTTGCTCCGCGGCCCATACAAATATATTTTACAAAAAATATGAAAGTAGTTACAGTAGATGAATGCAGATAAACATAAATAAATGAACTTACATGCAGAAGAACAATAAACTATAACCTCAAAATACGTGGCGCGTGAATTGTGGACGCCTCAGAATATGTATTCAACTCAAAATTATCATAGTACATATTTTCCTAATTTTACGATAAACTAGGCAATATTACACAAATAGACCTCAAACAAAGGAAAATGCATGTTATATGTCAAAAATCTTACTGTATAGGTACATGCATGTTTGCTCTCAACAAAAATGAGAATAACGGCAAAAAAACAAAGCAGGTAGCAGAGAAAAGAAAATCTCAAATCATGTAACGCCTTAGAACACACACAACCCTAAATTATCTCAGTATATGTTTCCTTATTTTTATTATAACATGGATAATATTACACCAATAGACTCAAGAAACAAATAAGATGCACAATATTGTGTGGAACCATGCATGTCTGCTCCCAACAAAAATGACATTGATGCAAACAAGCAAGGAAGCTAGCGAAGGAAAGAATCTCAAATCATGGGCGGCCATAAAGATAGAGAAGAATGTCGGGAAGGAAAAAAAATTCTCAAATCATGGGTAAAACATACCAAACGGGGTTGAAGTGGAGCAGGAAACGGTGGCCCAGTCATGTCATTAGGTGAAACCTGGAAGCAAGAAAACATATCCACAGGAGTTGGCCTTTCAGGCTCACCCCTAGCCAAATCCTAAAAAACACACCAAAATATTCACTCAGCCTAGCATCCTTTGAGAAACATACCTTTTTCAGTTGTTAAAGAAAAACATGTACCTGTGTCGTTCTGAGTCCAAAATATGGCGCACCAGGTGTAGCAGATTGATGAGGCGCTGCTTGAGACATAGCATTGAATGCGAACGAATTATTTGATATGCCCTGAGTAGATTCACCAAAGGCATTCCAAGACTAGAAAAAACAACCAGGAAAACCTCACTAAATATGTAATGTTATAACACATCATCAACAGCTCCATATGTAAATGGGAAATTACCTGAGAATTGTCCTTAGAGGCAGGGATCTTTACCGTTTCTGCATTTAAGCTCCATTTATCCATCACAGACGGAGAACTTTGTGACCCAACAGCATTTTGTGGCATAGATGGCAATGTAGATTGATCAACTTCTTTAGCAATGCCATCAGTTGGAGGGAATGCAGCAGGCATCTGAGACTGCACATGTGATACGGGGGCCAAAGATCCACGTTGTTCTGTGTCAAAGAAAGCCCATCCTTCATTAGCAGGCGATGGAACTGGTGAAGGAATTTGTTGAACACTAGACATAGGTGGCAGTTGATCACAACCAGCAAACAGATCTATCTGTGGAGCAGACAAAGATGTCACTGGTTCCTGCAACATTGACAGACTGAAGATATCTTGGTGCACAGGATGAGATGTGGTGGGTGCTTCAGCTGGAAAAGATGATGGTGCCACTGTCTTCTGAACAAGAACAGTATGGGCAGGTTCTTTGGCAACATCAGGCTGACTTCCTAAACCAACTGTTTTATGAGAAACTGACAAGGACTGTTCATTAAAGCCAGCAAACAAGTCTATTGTTCCAGCAGTAGTTCCAGGCTGTTGCGTAATTGATTGATCAAAGAGATCAAGACTCGTGAAAGCTGGACTAGGCGACGGCTCGATGGCTTCCACGTGAGCCCCACCAGGTCTCACAGGTTTGCCAGTGGGCGCAGTTTGGCTGCCCAAATCAACAGGCTTCTGCGGTACAAAATTTTGATCCAATGAATTCCGAATGTTCTTGTTGGGCGGGGAGGTATATGATTGTGTTGAATGGGAATGACCTGGCTTTTCTGTAGGTGCATCAGGCGGGTGACCTGATTCAACTGATTTGTTAGATACTGAGCTACCATCAAATGATCCAAAACTTCCAGAAGAAGTCATTCGCTGCACCTGGAAAGAAAGCATAATTAATATATGGATCCTCAGTACTAAAAAAAATTCTCAAACTAAACAGGCACTTACTGGAAAAAGAATATATGGACAGAAGGAAAAATACCTGTGAATGTCGAACTCCATTGAAATCTATTTGTGAAGCAGCACTAGGATATTTCTGGGATTGGGGATTTTCTGCAGAGACATTTCTTGAATGATGCACAGAAGGACTGCTGTAGCCTGTGTCCTGAGAGCTAGGAGAAAACACATCATTTCTCAAGTCACCAGTGCTTGAGGCTGAAAAGTCGGAAAATCTTGATCCTGAACTCTCATTAGCAAATCGGTCTTCATGCATCTGATCCCGCAAACGACCAGGACTGAATAGTAAGTTGCCAAGCTTCCCGTCGAAGAGCGCCCTATCTGAAGGCCTTCGAACAAGCGTGTTCACTTGCTTACCATATCGTCTATCTTCATATTGAAAATCATAAGGTGGGCTTTGGGAGTATGAATGATAGGAACTAGGTCTTCTCATGTCATTCTCATTGCTCTTCACACTCTGGAGATATTTGGAGATCCATAGTTAACACATGTAGGAAAAGCAAAAACAAAAAGAGTGCAGAATGAATATCAAGCATTCAGAAAAGTCATAGGCTAGACAAATAACAACATAACTATGTTATCATATCAGTGCTCACTAGACAAAGGATAGTACAACAGTGATCCCTAGATAGTTCAGCTCATTACCTCACTATCTGTGGCAGGTTTGTTAGAGGATCCACCAGCATACTTCTTATCCACATAAACATTCCTGATAAATTCCCTTATCCTATCTGGATTTCTGAAGCAAAATACATAGGCATAAGAAATGTATGGTTCTTCGGAGCACATAAAACAGAATTACAGAGTCAATAATGCAATGAAACTCACGTATTAACAGGTAACCTCATTCGTTGCCAATCCCAGTCCTTTAGGTAGATGTCACGTGCTCGCTGCAGCCATTACATCAGTTTTAAGTCCTAAAAGTTGAACTGTATGCTCTAGAAGGAACAAAGTACAACAGTTTAGGGTGCATTTTCACCTGGTTACCACCCTGTTCAAGAGCTTGTACTTCTTGAGTAGTAAATTTGGCCATCGACACCGACTTCACACGGTGGGTGAACTCACGGCTGTATATCACACCATATGAAGTCAAAATAGTAATACATTGTTAAGAAAGTAGCACTACAAAGTGCAGTAAGCAATATATAGCCTAACAATACAATATAAGTCAGCTATCTGCACTACAAGAAAAACTGGTTCTATGTGCAAGCAAAATATCCAAAAAAAGTATAATTCCAGAATGACAAGATAAAATCCATCTGCAGTAACATTAACTGGAACCTAGTGTTTAATAGCGATATCACTTAGGTGCAGACTTTTAACTGAGTGTAAATGTATGAGCAACAGACAATACCACTTCATTTGTTTTTCCAAGGTACACTCATACAGCATACCATATGCCTAGTTTGAAGCGTCAAAATACCACATCCTACTATTTCTCACAAAAGGTACACTGAATAGAACTATGTGAATTACAGAACAAAATAAAGAAGGAAAGCAACTGAAATGTGGTAGGGAACAAGATGCTTACTGAATTCCACTACATGACAGGCATACGAAGGTCCAGAAATTTGTACATACATATTGTGGCCCCTAAGACAAGACAAAAGGCACTTTTGTTATCCGAACAACCGAATCAAACATGAAACCAAAGGTGGGTCTATAATAAAAATTACTCAATGACGAACCAATTCTACTGGCTTGCCAAAGACATAGAACAGATACAAAGCAACACAAATTGAAATTGCACTGAAGAACGTGCAAAATGCTAAAAGTTCTGCAATTAAGTCAACTAAGCAATCTCATCAAATGCAAGCAGCAACTTTAGATAAAAGCAACGAAACAGCAAGGAGCTCTAAAGAACTACCTATCTACAGAGCAATCCATCAATTATATATCACAAAATGGCAACTGCATCCAGGAGTTTCCCCATCCAGAGTGATATAGAGGCAAACTTCCATATCGAACGAAACACTAAATGATCAAAAGAAATAGCAACGAACTCACTGTGACTATATATCGGAAACAAAGTGGCAGTCAATATCACATTTAACAGACAGCTGCAGCTTGAACACATGTACGAACCGAAGTTGATAGCAAATATGAGTTAACTGCCCAGCATTCCATTCAAGCAACCAACTCCACAATATCCCATCAACGATCCAACGAAGGACACTGAACAGATGCACCAATAAGCTTAGCAACGAAGCAGGATGCGACAGAGGTTACCACACTGTTGCAGTTGATGCACTTGCGGTTGGGCGGCAGCTTCATGAGGCCGCGGATGATCTTCTCGTTCCTCTCCTCCTCCCTGCGGCTCCCCATCGCCACCGGAAAAAATCGAAAATCCCCACGAAGGATTCACCCGAAAGGCCGCCCGGAATTTCAACGGGTCCGGTCCGAAATTGGCGAGCCCTAGCTCGATTGGGGCCGCGATTCGGGCGCTGATGGGGGATTGGAGGGGTCAGCGGCTAGGGTTTAGCGGAGGGGAGGCGGACGAGGAAGAGGTGAATGGGAATGGCGGCGACGGCGAGCTCCTTCGAGAGGTGGGGTGAGATGGACGAAGGGAAGGCGAAGCGAGAAAAAAGGCTTTGGGGATTAGTGGCTGGCTGCCTGCAAGCCGACGGGTCCGGGAGTTTTTTTTTTTTTCAATTAAGAAAAAACCAGAAGGTTTTAACGGCGTCGTGACGTCAAATGGATTTCATGCGAGGAACTGGACAAGCAAAGTACCTGCGCGCCGTGCGATTCCGTAATCATAACGGTCAAATGGACCATTTGTCTATTTTCCCCTGGAATCATGGTGATGAGATGCAACACGCTGTGCCTGTCGGATGTCATGTTAGCGTTAGTTTCGCGTAGCTATCTGCCTATTCAAAGTGGCTAAAACACGGTGCTTAGCATAACAAAACTGATTTTTTATGATTTGCCATGTACGATGGGCAAGGTGCTTTTTTTTTTTGAGACGATGGACAAGGTGCTTATTCTCGATAATCAATGCTCGATTAAGACACAGATGCTAGTAGCCGTACTTGTGCAGCTATCAAGAACATTAGAACGTGCCTATATCAAACGGTTCAAGGAGAGATGCTTGAATTGAGAAAGTGACTTTTTGCTTGTATGTTACTGTATTTTTCTAATTTTGTGCACTTATATGCAGAAGCTCCTTTTCTGAGAATGTGCAGTCGCCATTCTCGTCGCCGGTCTGGATACAAAAAGCAAGGTATGGATCTTCCAAAGAAGCCGGGATGTGTTTCATTTAGCAAAGGTTGTTCCTGCTTTGAAGAAGTGTACTCATGGGAGAAAACAGCTGTTGACTATTTACCGTATACTCCAATCAAGCCATGCTCTCATCTTTTCCAACGCAAATGCATCCACAAGAATGCCACTGTTTCTTGCAACTGACCAGAGACAGAGAGCGATTGTCCGAGAAAAAAAAAACCAGAGATGCTGAATTATTGAATGTAGGACCACAAGAACAACATCATAAATTACTAAATTATACTACCGTGCTTTGTAGTAATAAACATAGTAGTAGTCTACAAGTGCACGATCAAGCTCTCTGCAATCGTTGTTTTTTTGGGAGTGAATCGTTGCACCTGTCCATCCTTTGCGCGCAAGCAGGCAAAGCAGTGAAGAAGCCAAAGCGAGCACGGTGGCGGCGCGACGCGCGGCTGACCTTCGGAGAGACGCGCGGCAGAGGCGGGCTGCTCTGTTATCCGCAGGGAAATGCTGGTTGGTCCTGAATGCGCATCACACAAGCGTGCACGCGGACAAATGGGCAGGTCAAGACGCTGGACTTGCTCGCTCGCTCGCTCGCTGGGACGAGCTGAATTAAAGCCGCCCAGCCTCTTGTCGCTGCTGGCCGTTTTAGCCTTGGCGCCTTGCTGCAGCAGGGGAGAGGAGAGGCATGGCCGCCGCCGCCGCCATTGCCGCCTTCTCGCTGCTGGTGTTCGTCGCCACCCATGGCGCGACTTCCGTTCTCGGCTTCACAAGGAGCGACTTCCCCGAGGATTTCGTCTTCGGAGCAGCTACCTCGGCGTATCAGGTAACGAATGCCAGCTCAATATGCCCCTGTTGAACTGAGGTTTTCTTGCGTATTCTTCTCGAGTTGATTAGAGTGATTTCTCTTGTAGTACGAGGGCGCTGTTGCCGAGGACGGCAGGAGCCCAAGCATCTGGGACACGTTCACTCACGCAGGTTAATTTACTCTCCGAGTTTATGCGCCTGAACAAAGCAGAGATCGGAGTTATCACCCATCCATGGCTCATTTTGTTGCACTTATCCAAGTTAAACCATGCAACCTTGATTTACAGGGAAAGTGCCGGACAAAAGCAATGGTGATGTTGCAGCCGACGGGTACCACAAGTACAAGGTGAAAAGAATCCCTCTTCATTGCTGCTAATCCAATTATAATCAATTCTTTACTCCGAGCCTATTGTCTTCTGGAATATAGATGACATCAAGAGAACATTCTGATTTCCCCGTACTGTCCCTATCGAGAAATTTTCTGCCATGCCAGTATATCTGGCATGCTAACCTTCCGAATAATCTCCAAACTTTTTCTTTTAGAGAAATTCTAGTGTGTAGATGTATTAAGAATCTATCCTTCTTTCGTTGTGAGGACAAATGTATTGAAGTACTGTTGTCACTATAATGTCAAGGTTGAATATTTTTGGTATTCCAAAAGGGGAAAACCTGACTTGCTGCTTCATTTGACCTAAACATTCTGATGTTTCAGGATGATGTCAAGCTCATTGCTGACACTGGCCTAGAGGCGTATAGATTCTCCATCTCCTGGTCCAGGCTAATACCAAGTACAAGCAACATTTTATTTTTGTTGGTTAGATAGTGACGTGTACATGAGCTAGTGAATTTCCAGGATTTAATCAAACTTTCTGAAACTGAAATATGCAGATGGAAGGGGAGCGGTCAATCCAAAAGGGCTACAGTACTACAACAATCTTATAGATGAGCTAGTGAGAAATGGTACATCTATTGCAAACAATCTTCAGATAGTATTTTATTCAGTCAAAACACCAATTTATTTCAGAACAGTAACTATGAGCACTAGTAGCAGGGATAACTATTTGGTTCTTCAGGTGTACAAATCCATGTTATGCTTTATCAGCTGGATCTCCCTCAGGTCCTGGAAGACGAGTACGGTGGATGGTTAAGCCCTAGAGTTGTGTAAGATTTAAATTTCATCTGTTAGTGATATTTCTCTAAAGCAAACTACTCCAGAATCCTGATCAACGTTGGTACTGCAACTCGCAGGGAGGATTTCACTGCTTATGCAGATGTGTGCTTCAGGGAGTTCGGCGACAGGGTTTTGTACTGGACTACTTTTGATGAAGCCAATATTGCTGCAACTGCGTCCTACGATACTGCGCAATTCCCTCCTGGTCGCTGTTCGGATCCATTCGGAATAACAAAATGTACAGCGGGTAACTCTAGCGTGGAACCATATATAGCTGGTCATAACATGTTATTGGCACATGCATCAGCTACCAGACTGTACAGAGGAAAATATCAAGTAAGCAATCTTTTACCTGAAAATAGCAGTAGTCCTCTGAAGAAATAAAAAACTTATATCTTCGCACAAATTTTGCCCATAGGCCAAGGAACGATTTATCTTCTGATTATTTCAATACCATTCCTTTGTGTTTACATTGTATTTTCTCATATACTTCAGATTCAAAGTTCAATGCATCCATAAAATGTATTTTGATTGTAGGAGAAGCAAAATGGAGCTGTTGGCATTAATATTTACACATTTTGGGCTTACTCGTTAACAAACACCCCTGCGGATTTACAAGCAACCAAAAGATGCAAGGACTTCTTTATCGGCTGGTATAGTTTTTTACTCTTGTTGCATTAGAAATGTGAAGCATTTACGGAGCTAATGGCAACAGGCATGTGCCAACTTCAGGATATTAGAGCCGTTGGTGTTTGGAGATTATCCGCTGGTAATGAAGAAGATTGTTGGTTCTCGCCTTCCATCGTTCACGAAAGTCCAATCTGAAGCTGTTAGGGGTGCTCTAGATTTCATTGGAATAAACCACTATTATTCTCTCTATGTGAGTGACCGTCCTTTACAAAAGGGTGTTCGTGACTTTACAGCGGATATGTCGGCATACTACAGAGGTAAGGATGTTTTGTCCATGTTATACTGTTTATAATTTTGTTGATATATCCATCGACAGTTTAACTAATTTATTTTGAATTTTTAAATGTATTTTATTTAGAGTTAACTGGAAGCAAAACGATAATTCTATATTATTATTTCAGACAGACCTAATAGTGTGTTGCTGTTTCTGAAATTATGTACAAGTTTATGAAATCTGAAGCCTCAAATGGTGCAACTAATTTAATGAATTTTCGAAACAGGTTCCAAAACTGATCCGCCACTTGGTCCGGTAAAGTTCCTCACCAACATTATTTTTACCGAGTGATGATGACTTCCTGTTTTAGACATGAAGCTATGTAAATTAGGAACTATCATCTAGCTCAAGAGAGTAACACACTCGGAGGTTATTAAAAGAAATTCAATATATTGGAATTTACACTCAGTATATTGGAAATTTATTCAAAGCTGTGACAGATAAATCCTTTTTGGGTTGATGACTGTAGTCTGCTCCGACATCTGTTCCCGTTGACCCCAAGGGATTGCAACTGCTAGCGGAGTACCTTAATGAAGTCTATGGGGACTTTCCCATTTATATCCAAGAGACAGGCAAGTCTATTTCCGGACCGTAAATCTAAAGATTCTGTTCACAAAATGCCTCCCGAGAACTATGCAGGCATTTGCTCACAAAAAAAAATAAAATGATTATGCAGACGCCAATGCATCTTGTTTCATCTTGTTGATACCTTCCTGTCCTTCATGTTCTCCAGGTTACGCAACCAGCAATGGCAGCCTCAATGATACTGACAGGATGGATTACATGGAAAAACACATTGGAAGCACACTGACGGCTGTGAGGTGAGAGTCTGAGAAATTCTAAAGTGCAGAAGAAAGTCAGCAATGTCATGTTAGGCATTAGTTGACTGCCTCGCATGAATACTTCATCAACAATATGTTTTTCCCCTGGAATAATTAATGTTCTGGTAGATTTATGCCGAAGCTATTTATATTGCTCTGCAGGAATGGAGCCAACGTGAAGGGCTACTTCGCTTGGTCCTTCTTGGACGTCTTCGAGTTCCTGGCAGGGTTCAAATCGCAGTACGGCCTCTACCGCGTCGACTTCGACGACGAGGCGCTGCCGAGGCAAGCCAGGCTCTCCGCTCGCTGGTACTCCAATTTCCTCAAGAACAAGGGGATCCGAATGGAGAATGAGATCAACAATGCAAGATGGCAAGCTCAGCAATGAGTTACCTAGTTCGTTGCGCTGATCTTTTGCCCGTACCGTACATGGATAGCATTTCAGAGTGAAAAGGGATATTTGGGAATAAATAATAAAGCTGAATTTTCGCTAGTAATAATGTCGCTAGAGCTCATACATCTGTATTTTCTCCGTAAACATTTATTTAGCTTTAGGTCTCTGTTCTTGTTAAATAAAAAGATATTCTGACACTTTGTGCATTGCAAAATATGATTTAAACTTTTGTTTCTTTTAGTAAAAAACTTTCGCTTTTGGTCTAGAAAGTTTTATTTATTTATTTAATTCGCTTGGGCCCATATACCATATTACTGCGAGAGGTTGCTCTCGCGCTCGCAGCTATTTATCTGATGTTGGGTGTAGTTGCGGTTTTTCTTAAAAAAATCTGAAAAAAATCATTAGATATAGACTATGATGTGAAAATGATCACAATGAAAAATTCGAGAAAAGGATATGGTTTTGCTTGTTTGCTTGAGCAGGAGGAAGAAGAAAAAAAAAGAAGAGGAGTTCACCTCAATACAATTGTCAGTTTAATACATGTTTCAACACCTGTTATATCTGAAACTTTCAGCACAAAAGGTCGCAAGTGCAAATCAGAGTTGTATATCCTGACGCCCCAGGTCCAATTCATATCTGATTATTAGTCCGGCGCGAATAAAGATTTTAGTACGAAGAAAAAACCCAAACGCGCCACCGCCGAGAACCAGATCACCAGCACCATGTCCGCCGCCGCAGCCGACTGGCTGCAGTCCGCGGCCGTGACGGCGTCCGGCCGTCCGGTGCTGTCCGCCGGCGAGGTGGAGCGGAACCTCCTCCCGCTCGTCGACCTCGAGTCCGAGGAGAACCAGCGCCTCCCTCCCCTGCGCGGCTGCCTCCTCGCGCTCACCTCCCACCGCCTTGTCTTCCTCCACGAGCCCTCACGCACCGCCCGCGCCCTCCCACTCGCCTCCGTCGTCCACGCTTACCCTCCCCACCGCAGGCACGGCCACAACCCACTCCGCTCCATCTTCTCCTCCTCGTCGTCGTCGCACCCGCGCATCCGTCTCCAGATCTCCCTGCCCCCTGCGCGATCGGAGGTCGTCGCCATCGTCGTCACCTGCAAGGCCGACGTGGATGTCTTTTTCGGGAGACTGCTCGAGGCGATTCGCTTGAGGGCCTGGGAGGTGGCCTCTGCGGCAGCTCCAGCTAGCGGCGCCCCGGTGGCGGGAGGGGCCGCACCGCCAGCGGAGGATATCGCGATCCGGATGCCCGTGGTTGGGGTCTCGGGGATACTGCGGATGGAGCAGGAGGCGTGGGAGAGCGCCGGGCAGAACTTGCAGGATGCGTTCCAGGATCTCAACGCCCTCATGGTTAGAATCGCACACACTTGCTGCGATCATCTAAGATTGATCACCATGTCTTGTTTGAAACTCAATTGTTGTTTTTTGTTCAGAGCAAAGCTAAGGAGATGATGCAGTTAGCAGAGAAGATGAGGCTAAAGCTTCTAACGAATTCGTCAACTCAATCGAATTCGAATGATGAAGACATGGGCTCTAAGCAAGACATGCAGGATTGGCTGCTGAGTGTTGGTATCGTGTCTCCCGTGACAAAAGAAACTGCTGGTGCTTTATACCATCAACAGCTGTCACTGCAGGTAATAGCTCATAGCTTTACTGCTTTTGTAGTGCAATATCTCACTATTTGGTTGCTTAATTGGGTTGGCAAGACAATGCACGGATTTGGAATATCAGATGCACGTTAGGTTAACCAAGGATTTCATCGTCGTAAGGCAAATACACTGTAGTAGTCTTCTGAACAAAGTGCTTATGCTTGACAGAACAGTTATTTCCTTCTCTGTTGGCCAGGAACCCTGACTTCAATTGAGTAGTGACTGCTAGTCATTTCATGATCTTTCCCCACTGCTTACACATGAGTTAGAACATCGAGTGTCTCTCTCTCAATAAACATTAAACATAAATAGGATACGGGGTATATTGCTGGAGATGACGTGTCTTTACTTTTCATAAATTCATCAACAAACTACAGTATTTACACTATTGCATGGACATTTCACCGTTCATGCCTTCAGACTTTCCTTCTAGTGACTTACTAATGGTTATTTTATCCGTTCATTACCAGCTGGCGGACTTTGTACGAATACCACTCGAGAAAGCAGGTGGTATGATAGCCCTAGTTGATGTATATTGTCTCTTCAACCGGGCTAGGGGCACAGGTCTGTGCATTTGCTACTGTATCTTTAGGGCATCTCCTTGTCACTCGTGTTCTAATATTAACTTTTTTATTTGTATATCTAGAGTTGATCTCGCCAGAAGATCTTTTGCAAGCGTGTTCACTCTGGGAGAAAGTTGATGTGTATGTATATCATGCTTTTGATAATTCCAAGCCTCTACTTATCTAAACACAAATTCAGGATGATCGAAATGGTGGCAAAGAGTAGTCTAAATGCCTTTCCAGCTGGCTCATCACCAGCAATTACTCATTGTTTTGATGTTTTGCTTATAGATATTGATTTGTAATGAGCAGCCCAGTCATGCTCAGGAAATTTGATAGTGGAGTGAAAGTGATCCAGACGAAGACACACAGTGATGAAGAGGTAAGCCATCTCATATATTTGTCATATAATGCCACTTTATTTGCGTACTGAATGAAGCTAAACCACATACTGCAGTTGTCTACACTTGCTATTAGCAATGTTTTTGGCACTTGGCACTTGCACACTGATCATTTTTCCTTGATAAACATAGGTATTTGCAAGAATTTCGTCACTTGCACAAAAGCCGGATGCACTTCAGAAGGGAATAAGCCCAAGCGATGCTGCATTCACTCTTGGAATCGCTCCAGCTTTAGCGAAGGAGCATCTTCAAAATGCAGAAAATAAAGGTTTGTTGTGGCTATTCTTTTTGTTCTTTTCTTTTTGTAAGCTATGTGTTTGATTAAAAACTGGAACTGAAGAACATTTTTTTTTTCTCAGGCCTGTTGTGCAGGGATGACAGCCCAGATGGACTTCGCTTCTTTATCAATCTGTTTAATGAAATTGATCCACAAAATATTTATTTGTAAGTATATTGCCTCTCCCAGTATGTTTCTTTGAGAGATTTGATTTGTACCATGTATTCATTGTGAGGTTTCCAGGCAAAAATCTCATGGATTATACCACGATTGGAACTCTGTTGCAATGGCATCACATTGACAATGGTTAGATCGGCTGAGAATGTTGGAAATTCTGCTGATCGGGTCAGAGATTGGCGCAGTCAGTGTATCCTTGGAAAACGTTTAGTTCCGAATTTTGTCTGAGTCTCCCTTGAATGTATCGTGTATAACAGCCAAAGACAGAATGTAATGTATAACAAGTTCATTGGTTTTGTTGAACGAACAAGCATTTAAGTGCATTGCATATTTGCCTTCTGGAAGTTGATTGTGCCAGGATTGGGGTTACGTAATATGTAACCAATACCATATTTTCCCTTGGGCGAGTTTATATTGATACCAGCGCAATCATGGTACTGTTTTTTTCCCTTGGGCGAACTGCATAAAAATTCATACCAGGCACTACACTCAATTGGCAAAAGAAAATTCATGTAAGGTAATGTTATCTGGGTATATTCAAATGATAACAACTCATATCATGTGCGGCACTTAATCCACAAATATGTATTGCAGAGCATGTTCATTTGATTTATCACACCATATGTTACGATACACTCAGATCACCCAAAAAAAGAAATTCTGATAATAGCCCCTCAAAAGAGGACTTGAAGCTCTTTCTTCACAAGCACCCACACTATCTATTGTAGAGTTTATAATCTATAATACGTAAATGGCAGCCTAAGTTGCTCAGACATCTTGCTGGAACCCTGCCGAAAAGTTTTTAAGCCTGCGCAAAAAAATGAAATGGGAATATTGTCAGTTGCTAATATATAGTATGTATTTTGAAGTGGAGTTGCTGACAGCTATAGCAGGATTGAGAACTATCCTATGCAATACTGTAAAGTATGGTAGTACAAGGGAAATGGATGTCTCAGATTGTTCAACTTTGTTCTATGCCTAACGAAGCGCTCAAGTTCCAAACATATTCAGCCGCTAATGTAGGGCCATATAATGAGAACAAGCTACAAAAGTTACTTGTATTCAACAAAAGCAAAACAAGATATCGAAAGACTATGCAGCTAACATTACCTTGTTGGCAATGTTGTTGGAAAGCCAGTCAAGCCCCTCGTAAAGCCCTTCACCAGATGTAGCACATGTGCTCTGAATGTACCTGCAAGCCAGGGGAATAATTTCATTTCAGTGTTTAACATGTATATAGTACTTGTCAAATTACTTGCAAATACGTCCAAGTTGACACCCTTCTTAATTTCATAATATCAAGGAAACTTTGACCAAGCTTTGGGAAAGAAAGAGGTACTGGATTATTTATATTAAACAAAATGAAACTGCTTACCAGTGCCGCTGGCGAAGCGAATGTAGACCAAGCTTATCAGTAATTTCAGCAGCATTCATGGCATTAGGAAGATCTTGTTTGTTTGCGAACACAAGTAGTACAGCATCACGCAGCTCATCCTACAACACAAAATGGTCACCAATTAGTTAGGAATTATGTCAAATACAGCATGTACATAGGACCTGAAATTTCAACTAAGCGTTTTAACCCAAAATCGGTACTGGATTGGTGTAAGACGCAAAAGAATATTGTTTAATGTTCTGAGTTGGTATCTTAGCATCTATATGTTCATCTCATAAGCTGCGCAGAGAAAACTTGATTTTCCGCAAACCAGTTAATCTCCAGTTGCAATGGTTGTTTTGAAACCTAGAATTGTAGATACAGACGGGACATTGTTAAAAAAAACTCTTTGGAACACTACAGTAACACCAGTTTGTTACCTCATTCAGCATCCGGTGGAGCTCATCCCTAGCCTCAACGACACGCTCCCGGTCATTGCTGTCCACAACAAAAATGAGTCCCTGCGTGTTCTGGAAGTAGTGCCTCCACAGGGGCCTGATCTGTTTTGACATAAAGAATTATAAACAGTCACTCCATGGTAATAGTTTATATACAGCGGTTATGGATCTTGATCACACAAAAATATTCGCGAAGGTTTGATACTATGATTAATCCATCTGCGATGAAAGTCACTTGTAAGCAGATTTCCTCACCTTGTCCTGACCACCGACATCCCACACAGTGAAGCTAATATTCTTGTACTCGACGGTTTCAACGTTGAATCCTGCAAAATTTCAACACAAGCAAATTGCATCAGTGGAAGTTGAGTAAAACCACATGGTAAGATATATATATTTCACATTTACTGACTGCAGGCAAATCTGAAGCATACATGTTCTGGTGTGTAAATAACTACTATTCTTACCTTCTACTTATATATTACTCCCCCTAGTCGAGCATAATGCTAGGGTGGACGTCTCTCCCCCTAGTCGAGTTTTTCTCAATCAAATACTACTAATAGCATGGTCATAAAAAAAGTTTTAAATCAGTGGCATATCATCCAAAAGGCATCATTGTTTTGTCAGATTACTGTTCTGACATACAAAAATGATAGAATCTAGAAAACCAATTCAGCAATCAAGATAGAGTTTGCTGAACTTTTGCGTGGATCAAATAAGCATGATTACAACAGTGTAAATTGGGTCGTTTGCATGAACTGGCAGTAACCTATGGTTTAGTTTGCATGCGGAGAATTCAGGCGATGTACAACATCTGCATCTTCACATAGTATGAATAATAACATGCAAAGCAGAAGCAGAAGCATATTGTGGAGGAAGGACTCACCGATAGTGGGGATGGTGGTGACGATCTCTCCGAGCTTGAGCTTGTAGAGGATGGTTGTCTTACCCGCCGCGTCGAGCCCAACCATCAAAATCCTCATCTCCTTCTTGGCGAAGAGGCGGCTGAACAGCTTCGTGAACGTGAGCCCCATCTCTCCCTGCCACAGAACCGAGAAACCAGCGCTTCAGCCAGACGCACGCAGATCCCCAGTCCCAGATGCTCGCCTCGATCCCAACGCATCACTCACAGCTCCCTACGCGCCTGTGCCGAGCAATCGGAGAAGGACTACAGAGATCCCGCGGAAATGGATCCCAAGTTACGGATCCAAAGCGAGGCGCGGGAAAGAATCGGAATCGCGGGAAAAAAACAGAGACAAACGAACGAACAGATTCGCCGATACTAGCGTGCAATCCAAGCTAAATCATGCCGTGGGAAAATAAACGAGAGAATATCGATCGCTTCCAACGGGTTCGAATCGACCGGCCAAACGACCAAGCCGGTCAGATCAACGGGCGCAGGGGCGGAATTCCGGAAAAGCGCGAAGGGATCGGTGGCTCTGGTGGGGGGCATGGCCACGAGCTAGGGTCGTGGAGAACTTACCGAGACGGCGGCGAAAGCCTCCCCCGCCGATGCGAGCTCCCTCCCTTCTCTCCTCTCTGCACTCCCGGGCTTGCGATCTGCGCGCGCGGATCGCCGGACACGGGAGGGCAACGCCGCGAGTGCGAACACGACGGAGGCTGTGGCTGCGTTGCGGTGCGGTTCGGTCCGCGCGGTTGGCCCGAGGCGGGATATGAGGAATGCTAGATAAAGGTGGGCCCGAATGCGACGCTTGCTTGGACTGGCGTGTAGGGCCCATCTTTAACGTAAGGTGGGCTAGTTGCAGAGTGCGGAATCGATTTTACCCGCGCTTTATTCCACGGGCTGAGATGTTTTGCCAAGTTCGGTTAATTTGGGCTAGTAGGATACGTTTCTGCCGGCCCACCTAGTGCATTCTGACTGGTCGTCAAAAATTAAAGTTCGTTGCCCTCTTTGGCATCAATTCAGTACCCACTAGAGTTCAGAAAAAAAAATCAGTATCCACTCGTGCTAGAAAAAGACATGTCTACGCGTCCTGTTCAAGCATAGATGTTCTCATATATCCTCCTTTTCTGAGAGGAATTGTTCTCTTTTTATCCGACGAATCTATCCAGGGGACTAAACATAACGTATGGACCGAACTCGCTCTTGCGTCGGTAACAAACTAACAATAGAATGTTCCAAGAAGGAAAGAATAATTACACGATGGTGGTCAAAGAAAGCTACTACTAGCTGCTAATGGTAGGCATCCGAATGCTCTAGCCGAGACCATATATATAATATATGCTCTATATTGATCGAGACAGCGTCGCAACAAGTGGCTGGAAGCCTGGATGCAGCTATCCACGCATGGTACGGTCTACGGTGCTCGAACACCTGGCTGGTCGTCTCTGTTGAATCCTAGTATGTGACAATAGTTAAATCCTCGCAAAAAAAAAAGTTAAATCCGCGCACGCAAGCGCGCGACTGTCCAAATCCCAGAGTACTCATCTAGTAATAAGGGATTTTGTAGAGCCACACATGGTGCACGTTGCTCCATGACCATGCTTGCTTGGCCAGTTGGCCTAACAAACACGAGGTCGTCCTACAAACACACACGTGCAACCTGCAAAAGCACACACCATAGAAGAAACATCACCATTTCATTCAGTTTCCTTCCAAACAGTGCCTGTGAGGAATGCCTGCACACGGCATCCAAACTTGGATTACCGGATAAAACTGTTCTGGTAGTGCGTCGGTAGCCGACAAGTTACAAGTACCATGGCTACCCTCCACCCCAAAAGTTTGAGCCTCCTCGCTCCCACTTTCACGTACTCCAAAATGCAAAAGCAGAGCGGCCACATCACAAGCATTTACACGCAAAATCAACCGCATCAGCACCATCCGCTTCGCTTCGCGCCCCCAAAAAAAATGCAGAACGCACATTGCCTGTTGATGAGGCAGACGGCGACACGTACGTGCATCATGCGTGTACATGCATGATGCATGCATGGACACGCACGACAATGCCGGGCCGAAGCATCGCCCGGCCGGCTCACAGCCAGCGGCCGGACGCCATCGAGCTGATCGCGGTGGCGGCCGCGTAGGACACCGCGTCGCCACCGGGCGCGTCGAACAGCGCCTCGATGTCGTCCTCGAAGCGCACGCGGTCCGGCAGCGGGAGGTCGTCGGACGGCGGCGGCCAGCTGCCGAAGCCGAGCGCGCGGGCGCGGCGGGCGGGGTACCTGGCCTCGAAGTCGGCGGGGTCCATGCAGAGCGCCGGCAGGATCTCGGCGATGGCGTGGTCCACGTCGTCGGCGTCGAGGAGCGCCGGCCCGGGCGCCACGGCGGGGTCGTCGTCTTCGGGCTCGGGCTTGGGCTGGAGCAGTGGCGTCGGTTGGGCCCTCGAGAGCGGTGCCTCGTCGTCGACGGGCTCGTCCTTGGGCTGCATCAGAACCGGATTTGGCAGGGCCTTGGGGCCCCGTGGCTGGAGGAAGTAGTCCGCGTAGCTGCTCATGTCGAAGTTGGTGACTGCGTTGCGGCCCCGGAATTCCAGAGCTGCAAGGTCGTAGGCCCGGGCTGCCTCCTCCTGGCTACCTGCAGGCGAAGATCCAAGGGGACCCAACCAACCATTCAGGTCAGGTGTACGACATTCTGTGGGCCTTCACAACGCCAGCAGTATGCAGAAAATCATATGGCAAGCAGCATAATGATCAGTTGATCACACGACAAAAGGCAAATCATCCATCAAAATGACAAAATCACATATTGAAAGTCTGAAATGATCAAATGAACAATGAGACGCAGCAAAGTCATTTAATCAGGGTGTAAAATGCAGGTAAGGAGCGCATGCATTGTCAAAGAGGATCATGATGTTTGCACGCGGTACACACGAGTCAGCAACATGTGTGCAATGGTTCTGTAAACAAATGTGGTTTCTTGAGACCATCAAAATGCAATTGAAAACGAAAAAGACATATACCGAATGTCCCGAGATAGATGTATTTTTTGCCGCCGGCATGGCCAATCCTGGCCTCCCAGCGACCGCTGTTGTGGTGCCTGCAGAAGCCAAAATTCACATTAGCGCTTCTGATCACCACGAAACATCATCATTCAGACTTGTAGAGGATGACAGCAGAAAGTTGCAGTAAAATTGCAGAGAAGCTGGCACAAGCGTCAAACATAGTTTGTGGCATTGCGAACTCATCGATGATGCGCTGGTCAGAGCTAAGGAGTTAGTGCTCGATCAGTTGATTAGGTGGATACAGAAGCACATTACTAGTTCATGCAACGTGTTCTTGCTTACTTCGCCACTCCCCTGTACCGGGAGACGCCTCTCGAGAAGCCGCTGCTCCTTCGTCTCAGAGTGGCCAGGTACGCCTCTCTGCTCATGCGCTGCATCTTCTCACGCTCCTGCTTGTACGATTCCAGCTGCATTTATCAGAGAGAGTGCTTAAACTTCACACGTGTAAGCTCCTATGCAAGCTTGACTGTAGCGAAAAATAGTGTTTGGAGTAGGAGCACTACTGTATCAAGGACAGATGCGAACTTACTGGGAAGTTCAAGTTGAGTTCGCAGCGACAGCCCCAGTACTTGAGCGCTGCAAGATCATAGGTACGGGCCGCTGCCTCCTCACTATCATAAGCTCCTGAGCAGAAACAAGATTTCAGGATCTTAATCCATGTTTCATCTTCTTATTATATTTGTCAGGTAATGTCATGCAAGTGTCTGATGGTTTTGTGCAAACGTTTCCGAATTCTGAAGTCACAAGAGGACTGGAAAAATGCAGTCCTTTCACGGTTCCACTTTTACTGGAAAGTACTTTTTCCCCACACTCGATCTCTCTTTTGTTGAAAAGATGGAAGAAAAGCAGTTGACGATTCGAAAATAAAAATCAATCTGATCGACACAATGCAGTTGGGAACCCATGCATAATAATTTGTGAATCATAGCATGAAAAAGATTGCGAGCTTTTTCCCAGATGTGAGAGGATCTTGACTCACCAAGATAAACTATCGGAAGCGAAGGAGACAATCAAACATGGAACATCCACATATCACACGGAGGCCGAGGCAGCCGAACACACATTGCAGCACAAAATTTTAAACAAACAGAGAAACAAAGAATATCAGCACCATGAACAACAAAATGACAAGACAAAACAATCAAACAAACAGAGGGACGCCAATGAGTAACAGAAAAAAAAATCTCGTTTTTTTTTTTGCCAAAATAAACAAAGACTTGCTTCACCTTGCCTGCCCTTCTTCTTCGTGGCTGGGCTGCAAGCATGCTTGTCCCACAAGTGCGCCTCATACTTCCCTGTGGCCTTGTGCCTACACCAACCAACAGACACAAGGACGCACGTCTCAATCAAAAGATCAAACAAGCACACGAGTCCCCGCCATCTTCTCCAGTGAAAAGCAAGATTGAAATGTTTCTTTCGAAAAAAGAAAGCAAGATTGAAGCCATTGGATTTGGGAGGCTGATGATCAGGCACCTGGTCACGCCCCGGTAGATAGAGCTGCTCCTCCTCGGCACGGCAACATCGCCGCCGGCGCCGGCATTCTTGGCCCTCGTGCACCTGCTCCGCTTCTTCTTGCTGTGCTGCGTCGGCGTCGACCACGACGGCGGCACGTAGCAGGAGGACGTGGAGGCGGAAGAGGAAGCAGAGGAGAAGGCGGCGGAGGAAGAGGTCAAAGACGAAGGGGAAAGCTTCCTAATCCTCATTGCGAAGCGAACCCAGGGTTGAAGCCACGGTTTTTGCTTTCTTTGCGTGATCACTCGTCTCCCCTCCCCTGCCTTTGCACTTTTCTTTGAACGGCCTGTGCACGGCGAGGTGACAGGGAGATGGGTGGGTGTGGTACTGGTTACTACTAATGGGAAGGAGAACAGGGAAGAGCAGGTGAGCCCTGCCTATATGAAGGAGGAAATGGCTCACCACACCACGAACTCTTTTTGATTAAGGCCCCCTTTGGAACGCGGGATTTTTTCCTATTCCTGCGTTTTTCCTGTGAACAGTCAACTGATTCCTGTGAAATTCCTGTACAATTCCTGTGAAAATCCTGCGTTCCAAAGGGGGCCTAACCATGGTTGGTTACGCCGAGAGAGAGCGTGTGTGCACTGCGGTGAAACTTGGAGGAACAGCAGTAACCGTGGTTGGTAAAAGCGAGAGATGAGCCGCGCGGGCCCAGCGGTCAGCGGCGGAGCCGTGCGGGGAGAAGACAAGGCAGGGAGGGGTTTTGGGAGCAGGGCTTGGTGCGTGGGTGCGTTCCCTCGCGTCTCGCGCATGGGTTTTTGTGAGTGCCCGCGCGGCGACACTTGGCCTGTGGCCACGTATGTCAGGCGTGCAGCCATGGCGACGGCCGGGAGGCGAGCATTTCGCGGTCAGGTTCTTGGAAGGTTTGGTATTTGATCTGCGGGGACGCCGGGTGCCCGTTTCAACCGCTGTTGAAGTGACCGTGATGCGAACTATTGATCTTGACGGGACTCCACTGCGAAAGAATTCGAACTCTCGCCGGCTCACTCACCGTGAGTTCTTGCATGCTCCCGGCCGGTGGCGGTGTGTTGTCCCGGGCCATGTAGCGAAGCATCTGCCTCACACGCAAACACGTGTGACCGTGTGGGTGCGTACGTGTTGTTGACAGAAGGCACGAGTAACACTCCTGCAGTTGTACTGTACACCACATCAATCTCCGTGCGAATAAGCGTCGTACCATTACCATATCACAACCAATGCAAAAGGCCAACTATATGTGAATTTCTTGAAGCAGCGTAAATTCCAGTTATGACTAGATGATCGGATTTCAAAAATTTGGCGGCGGATTTCAGAGCGTTCCAAAAGGAGATAAGAGTTTTGTCCTCATGATGTTTCCGTTTGTTTCTTTAAACCTTTCTGAAAAACTCTAAATTAGTTGAACAACAGCTTTGTTGATTCATTCCATAACAATGATGTTGAGGGATATTTTGATTTTTGACTTTCTTCTCCAATGCATTAGCATTAGGATCCTGACAAAAGAGATATTGTCAGCAATATTCCTGCACTGTTAATTGGATACAAATTTAGGAAATGTTATTTGTGTTTTACTACTATTCATGCTTGGAGAGAAAATATTGTATTGTGTTCATCAATAGTGATACATACAGATGAGTGGCAATATGGCAGCGCAAAGGTACTGTAAATGTTGGTAACATATTTGAATGCAGAGGACTAGGGAAGTGACTCAGATTATAGAAAATAAATATCTAGTACTCCCTCCGTTCCAGAATATAAGCATTCCAGAGTTTGGTCAAAGTCAAGCTTCTTTAACTTTGACCATCAATAGCAAAATATTTATAGCACTCCATTATATATAGTTGATGTTGTTAGATTCATCGTGAAATCAACCATCCTAATATGCAACTCTTCATATTTAAATTATTTTATTTTTATAGCTATTGCTAGTCAAAGTTGAACCTGATTGACTTTCAACAAACCTAGAAATGCTTATATTTTGGGACGGAGGTAGTACTATTTTTCAGATGTGCAGATGTTGGAGATAAAGCACATACGTTTTTCAGCTTTTCCGTTCTATTCACAAATGGAGTAGAGATTGAAAGTTCGATTAAGACATACCAGTTGGAGGATTCATGCGGCGTTAGCCACTTAATTAGACAAAGAAAATCAAGAAAATGATTAGACAAAACTAAAACCAAGATTTCACTTGGCGTTAGCCACTTAATTACCACCAAAGTAGATGTAAAAGAAAATTAATAAGTCTAATGGAACACAATTTACCTGTTCAAGCAATAAATGGAAAACATTAGAAATAGTAGAAAAAAACAAAATATACCATGGCAATCAACTATCTCAGCTAGCTCATGTGCTAACATATACATGCTTGCTAGCTCAATAGTGGCAGGCTCGCTTTGAGGTCTGTCGTGTCAAAATTGTTGCCTTTTCA
The DNA here is from genome assembly GCA_012490785.1 of Eragrostis nindensis. NCBI lineage: Eukaryota > Viridiplantae > Streptophyta > Magnoliopsida > Poales > Poaceae > Eragrostis > Eragrostis nindensis. The sequence continues at coordinate 104,566 of JAAXCT010000092.1, forward strand.
TGTGAGAAATTGCACAATTAAGGACATAAAGAAAAACCTCTTGATTGCTGCATAATGAAGACAATTTCATTTTCATGTGAGAAATTGCGCTTGATTACAGCATAGTCACGACAATTTACACAAGTTTCATGACGGGAGGAAGAAGAGGCTTGAGTTGTGTGCATGATGGAAGAAAAATGAATGGGCATGATCAATATGCTCTTGCTTGAGATCGAACGGATGAAACAATTGGGCTGATACAACCTCATAAAAGTCGAGAGAAATAAGAGTTAAGAACCTTTAGTGGGTTGCATTTATAAGAGATATATATAGATACAAGATTATGATGTTCCTTATATACATTAATATAATCATGAAGGAGATGGTGAGGAATCTAGGTTCCTAAATCATGCTGCACCAGTGTTGTATGACTGATGCGGTTAGATACCAATTTAGGATTTTGTTATATCGAAACTTCCCTCACTAGAGAAAATGGTACATGCATATTAATATACTTGTCAAAAAACAAACACTTATAATTTAATTAATTATTTTGTAGTCGTCTGGATGCATAGACTTAGATGATAGATGCCAGTAAACTTTGATTCATGATACATGTTTTACGTCTTTTCTAATGTGCATTCAGAATATTTGTACAATATTTTCATCCATTTAAACATTTCAGAGAGAAATATATGTTATCATCTTATGTCGAGAGTCATGATTGGGGTTATTCAGTCCAAAAATAATTAAACGGTCTAAAACACTAATGAAAATTTTCCTTCGATTTTTCCGTTATTTGAATGGCTTCTAAATACTTTGGTTAGGAGGAATACGGTCTTGGGAACGGTTATTTGTAGGAGAGAAGGGAGGAGAGGCGCATGCCAAAATGGCCGCCTTGCTACTCCGGCACACGGGAACCGAGTGACCGACCGAGGGCCTCCACTTGGACTTCCTCCAAAGCTGAGCTCCGGTTGCTGACAATTGGCGAGACGCGAACGCAGATAATTCCTGTGTCTCTTCCGGCCTCGGCGCCCTCCTCCCTGGTGAACACACGGCCTCTCCTCCGGCGCTTAAACGACGCGGTCGCTGTGGGGTTGTCAACTCTCGGATCCGGCCGAGACGAGCCATCAGCTTCCACTACCGTATCACCAAGCACCAACGGTGCAAGTGCAGCCCGGTGACGACTGAGCAAGCGAATCATCGTGAACGTCACATTTGAGTGACCTAGGAGTTCTCATTCGATCGAGCCGGCCCGAGGTGCTCATCCTTGTGGCGTTGCAATCAGGGTGTCCATTGGTTGACTGCTGGCCCGGGGAACACTGCCAGCAACAACAGGGAGCTAGTACAGGGTTTAAAAGGAGACAATATGATCATGATCGGCAACTAACTTGGTGCGATTGTACACCGTGTACCGTCTTGGCAGGCAGGGACCGGGACTTGATCGTCGCACGAGGTATGCATGCTTCCCCACTCTATAATATAACCTGCTTGATATCTGATCGCCATCTTGCTTAATGCTTCAGTCATTTGATCCTATTGGTTTGGAGCAGAAAAAGTAGGGTCGGCTCAATTTTTAAGGTGCAGGCTGGCTGGCCGGCCGGCCGTTAACTAATTTGCTTCGCTTAAGGTACTAAGCTGCTTGCCAAGTACTACAGTATCACCCCTACACTTCTCTGATGTGCCCTTTTCTTTTTCTGATAACATCTGTGTCTGAGGATCAGGAAGGCGGCAGGCATCTGCAAATAAGAACAGCCATTCCATCCAATTAAGGCTTGTTTGGAAGAGGGCTTTGCTCCACGAGTGTTTTGAATCCAGTTCAGTTTCGTACTAAATTGTCGAAGGGGATTTGGAACACAAAACCACTTCCCAAACAGACGCCCATAGTAAGCACTTGCCGTTTTGCGGTTATAGTTTTTGTTTAGATGGTCGCCATCATTCTAGCACTCAGGCACCCCAACTTTTCATGTGCTGCGTTCCCTTTTTCTTTCTTCAATATAATATAATTCAAACTATATCGCTGTCATCAGTCTATCGCATTGCTATACATTTATTGGCAGCGTGACTGATAATGCAACAATATGCTAGTAATGCTCACGACCGACTCGCTTGCCGGCTTACCAAGTCTCCTCCCCTCACAAGAAAGTTCCAACGTGCCCATATCCTGATCAAGAGGCTGATTGCTGTTTTTTCTTGTTAAAAAAATGATATGCCTGAGGCGTAGGGTATCAAGCTGTCCTTTTATTTTATTTTTAATTTTTTATCAAGCTGTCTTAATGTACTTAATGGCTTTAGAAGAAAATACAGGGGAAACAGGATATACTGGCGAGATACTCCTAGTTGTATTTAATAGATAATCTGTCTCGACTGCAGACTCATCTCGTAATACAGAATTCCCAAGCTTCTTAATATACTCCTCCTTATTGCATTTTTTTTTGTTCATGCCGAAAAGGGTTTAGAAAGGTTAAAGTAACAACTTGTGTCTCGAAAGTCAAAATAGAATACTGCAGTGTGTGCTTAGTTTGTTTTAGTATGGCTATAATTGGATCTCCGCTGCCCAAGATGCCATAGACTAAGCTGGAGAATAGAAAAGAACCTTATAGCAGTATAGCCATGGGCATCACCGATCATGGAGAGTATATTCTTTCTTAAACTAGTAGATCCAGAAATCAATTCATTTCAAGGATGTCCAATAAAGCACTATTATGTGCAGATCTTTTGGGCCAAATTTACTATCACCTGAGTTCATATTAAAACCTTTTCGCACTTTCACTAATTCCATGGTATGTGAATATGGTCAGCCGTAGATTAAAGATAGGCAACATGCGTACTTTTAAACTTTTTTTGTTTTGCTACCAAAATAAGTACTTTTTTGTGTTTGAGTTATATTGATATATTTAATTTTCATTATTTTGTTTTCTCTAATATACAGTTGGTCAATACTTGACCTAAAGTATCAAGTCGTGATCTCGGAAATGTTTTGAAAAATTAGTAGAGTGGACACGGCAGCAGCCAAAACTCAGCATCTAGCCCTGACCTGGAGACTATTTTTTTTTGGCTAATCCGGAGAAGACAAAAGCTGAAAAGTAAGAACCGCATTTCTTTCCTTTTTTTTTCTCAGTGAGATGGTGGGCCCATCCTCATCAGTTCTTAATTGCCCACTACAGCAGTTACAAGCCTATAGTTTAGCTCTACTTAACACCAAACAGGATCCCTCTGGCCAATTCCTAAGACAAGCCTAGCCCAGCCTCAATGGTTTCTTCCCCCATTGTTTCCTCGCGCACCAGCACCAACCACATGGCCGCCTCCTCTTCTTCCACCTCCACCCCCAATGGCGGGTGCTAGACGGCGGCGCCCTCCCTGAGAAACAAAGGCGAAATTTTTCCTCCCGCGCGCCCGAGTGGGTCGCGTGGGGTGCGGTGGCACCAGCTAGCTCCCTCGTCTGACCCGCGCCCGCTCCGCTTGAAGCTGGCCTCGGCCGACTCCAGGCAAGTGCTCGACGCCGGCGGCGAACTGAGAGGGGCTGCTTCTTCGTCGACTCCGGCGCTGGCGAGGGTGGGACACATCTCTCAGGCAGGCAAGCGCTCCTTCCCCCTTTCCAATCCCTAGACGGATTCGTATTAATCTTGCCCTGTTTTGCCTTCATTTTTGTCTGTGTTGGGTTCATTGGCAGCTGCCTCATGACTCCTCCTGTGTTTATGGATCTGCAGGAAGTGATCTTGCAATCTTTAGGTGTTAGATTTGTCGTGCTAGGACCGACTGAAATTGGAACAGAGACCTACAGGTTGGCGTTGTCCCTGAATTCTTTTTGGTTCATGGGAAGTCAGACAATGGCATCACAGGCAGGGGGAGGAGGAGGTGTGGGTGGGCCGGCACCGCAACGTGAGCAGATGCAAAGCTTGGCACGACAAGGGTCTTTGTATAACCTTACCCTTGACGAGGTGCAGAGCCATCTGGGAGAGCCCTTGCACAGCATGAACCTTGACGAGCTGCTCAAGTCTGTCTTTCCTGATGGCCTAGATCATGATGGTGCCACTACCAGCCAGCATGAGCAGACTTCGGGCCTCTTGCGACAAGGAAGCATCACAATGCCACCGGGGCTGAGCAAGAAGACTGTGGATGAAGTGTGGAAGGGCATCCAGGATGGCCCAAAAAGAAATGCTGAGGAGGGCGGTCGGCGAAGGCGGGAGAGGCAGCCGACACTTGGGGAGATGACGCTTGAGGATTTCTTGGTCAAAGCCGGGGTCGTCACTGAAGGATTTTTGAAGGACTTGAATGATGTTGGCAATGCGGATCAGCTTACGATCACTGGGGCTCCTGGTATGACACGGGGCACACAGTGGTTAGATCCGTATCAACATCAGTTTACAGCTATCGACCCGCATCAGCATGGTCAACAGAGTATGCCTATTGCTTATATGCCGAGTCGGTTAGCCCTTCAGCCACTGAATGTTGGACCATGTGCTATTATGGAGCCAGCCTACTCCGATGGCAACATTACTTCACCAATGATGGGTGCACTTTCTGATTCTCCGACACCTGGTAGGAAGCGTGGTGCCTCAGGAGATGTAGCAGACAAGTTGATGGAGAGAAGGCAGAAGAGAATGATCAAGAATAGGGAGTCAGCTGCTCGTTCAAGGGCTAGGAAGCAGGTTGCAATCCCTTTCTGTGCTTTATTATTCTTTTGATCAACAATTCTTTAGCTATCGATCAGTATCGATGTTCCTTTCATGAATTAGTTTTTCTTGTGGCCTGTAAATGGAAAATGTTAGAGCATGTTAAATTCTGCTCATTTTTTTGCTTACATTGCTTACATGGTATTTGCAACAGGCCTACACTAATGAACTCGAAAACAAGGTGTCTCGTTTAGAAGAAGAGAACGAGAGGCTAAAGAGACAAAAGGTACTTTATCATTTCAATACATTTCTATCAGATTGTCAACACTTGGGTTAACATACCAATCGTTTTTCTGCATTTTGTCATCACTTTCTGCTTATGAATAGGAGTCAGATTATCTGACTAGTGACAGAAAATAGACGTGTCTTTAATCCTGCCAATTGTGTCGAGCATGTAGTTCGTATTGCTAAGCTATTTGGAAGACTTGTGTTTATCAGTCATTACTAAACCTTTGAGATGATGATTCCAGTTGTTGTACTTTGTTTCTATTTTGGGACACGAGACATGTTTGGGTAGGTATAATCTGGTGTACTGCAGAACACTCACCCTGTTGTTTGATCTAATTATGATCTTTGTCCCAAAGTACAAGTACCAAGGCAGATCTATTCTTTTTTGTGATTGTAGGAGAGGCAAATAATTTTATGCTGTACACTAAGTATTACCGTGTAATTACCTTAATTATCTTCCACGCGACAGTTTATAGTTATACACGTTTTTTTTTTTTAGATAAAGGGAAATTCTATTTCATCAAGCAAATGAAAGCATCCCGGCCTCTACATCGCATGATGTATTTAGCCATTCATTATTACAAAATTCAACTATGTGTAGACTCCGTCTACCCCATAGGCTAAAAAGGACATCACCGTACAAAAGGTGTATAAAAAGTAAATAGTTCATCAACATAACCTATTACTAAATTTCCACCCATGTTTGGCAAAGATGTCCATTGTCACTGTTTCCAAAAGGCGAGATGCTTTGAGCAATGCATCTCTTCCCTCCTCCTTTTGGAACAATGCCCAAGTCCTCATCCAATATGTGCCTCTGTAGATAACCTGCATAGGAGTTAGAATAACCTTTTTATCAAAAACAACATCATTACGGCTTAGCCATATGGACCAACATATGGCGCCCAAACCCACTAGCATTAGATTCCTCTCCTTAGGACTAAATCCACTAATCCAATCGCCGTACATGTCAGCAACACTATTAGGGGATCTTAGACCAAAAGAAAGCTCAATCAACCTCCAAATTAATCTGACAAAACTGCAATCAAAGAAAAGATGTTGTATAGTTTCAAGATTACTACAAAAACAACACTTGTGATTTCCGTTCCAGTTTCTTTTTGCTAGATTATCTTTGGTGAGTATAACTCCTTTATGTAAGAACCAAATAAACACTTTGATCTTTAGACACGTTTGAACTAGTCTAATAAGGCAATAAGGTTATGTCATTGTATGGAGAATTATGTGATGGAAAGTAGATATACATGGGTTGCTAATGTTACTACAACATTCGTATTCAATGCCATGCATTAGAAGGGGTAGGATTGCAATCCTCCGTTTTGAGCTCTAATTTCTTACAATAGAAGTGGATGGACTATGCTATTCTACTGACTTTTTATGTCCTATAAGTATTGGTAGAAAGGTCGTGGGATTTTTTGTATTTGTGTGTGAAATCTGTCTGCTTAGATTTCTGGATGACTTAAAAGTCCTACAGTATTATTGGGATGTGCATGTTCAAGTTCTGCTTTATATGCTTTTGTTAATGGGTGATACGAATCTATGCGAGTGGAATTGATAGTTGATACTTAAGTTCCTAAAGGCACTCAGTATGGCACTGGCACTGTACTTTGTGGTCTATGCGACTATTATTCATTTAGTAAATTATTTTATAGTATCACATGTTTAAATTCCATTGCTAAACTTGATTTATTGGTGAATAAATCTTTGATATATTGTGCTTAGTCTTTGTTGATCCTGACAAAATTTGATGGCCTTTCAAAATATTTCATCTTATCTAGGAGTATATAGTAAACTTGATTTCTTGGTGAATGATCAGGTTGAAGTCTAATTGTAAGCTTGCAATACATTTCTTGTGTGACCACAATAAGGGAAAAACAATGGTACTCTGCTACTGATGCAAATGTCGTTTAGCCCCAGAGATTATTTAGCCAGTTGTGGATAATTTTTGTGCTGATTTCTTGCTTGTTTTATTTGGTTTAATGCAGTTTCCACAGTAGATTCTCAAATCCTGTACTAAGATGAAATTTCTGCATTTGGGCCAATCTCCATGCATATCATTGACTTACATACATTGTTTCGTATCATCTTCAGGAGTTGGAGAAAATGCTATTCTCTGCACCTCTCCCGGAACCCAAGTATCAACTCAGGAGAACAGGCTCGGCGGCTTTCTGATTATGTCCAGAATATGTTGTTTTGTAGATCTTTTAAGGGCTGTGGCTTGTAAGTTTTACCTCTTTGGTTTAGAATCGTTTGCAAGCTTGGGAGTTTTTGACAGAGATCCTAGCTCGATGATTTGCTCTCTCTCTAGGTTAGCAGGAGCCTAGTATATGCTGTGTGTGCACCGCTGTCTTCGGAGGCCTTGCTACTAGCCTAGTATGTAAATCCGCAGGACACATTTAAGCGCTCGTAGCTTTCTTTAGATGGTGACTTACCCTGCTCATCCATGTGTGATATTCTGTGCTTGTGAAACTTGCAGTCTGCCGGATGGATACATATAAGTATGAGCAGTATGAAACTTATAGTTTCTTAACTCAGTTAATTACTTGCGTCTGGCACCTTTAAATCCCCTCTCCCAATCTCCTTTTAATCTTGGGATTGCACTTAGGTTGTCGAAATATTTACCCTTTTGGGGGACAGAATCACTTGATGATACATGCCACTGGATCCTTGTTTTACCTGAACATCATCATTCGGAGCCTTTGTTTTACCTGAGGGTCTTGTAGTTTGTCAGGCTTAACTTGCATGGTGCACGCTACTGCATCGCATTCTGAAGCCTCTGTCAGCTGTCTCTCAAGTTGCAAGTGCTGCAGCATGATCGCTGGTGGAAGAGCCTTTTACTGTGGTCCGATCAAGATGTTGATGTGTCCATCTTTCTCGTAAAAGAAGACGTTGATGTGCTTCTAACCAGAACGAATGTTATTGAGCGACTAAATTATTAGTACACGCTTAGGCCTCCTTTGGAACGCAGGAATTTTACAGGAATCGTACAGGAATTTCACAGGAAACAGTTCAATTTTACAGGAAAAACGCAGGAAAGGAAAATTTTTCCTCCAATCCAAACTAGGCCTTATTCACTTCTGACGGTCTCATGGCTGATCGGCAGATCGGATGTTTTTGCAGTCTCATGGCTGAACAGCGCGCGACGTCTGACGGTCTGTCTGAGCACTGCAACGCGCTACGCTTCTCTAGCCGAGCCTGAGTACACGCTTTGATTCGCAGAAAGCGTAGACTATAGTCAAAGTCCAAGGGAGTTTCAGCAGCAGGGAGGGAGAGAACCGAAAGGGAGCCGGGGATGAGCCGGAGCACCGGCGCCCAATCTCCTCCGCCTACGGCGAGCAGTGGCGGTGGCCGGCTCGCAGTTCTCGCGTCTCACTTCCCCCGCTCTTCGCTCGGCAGCCCGGCCCCCATGGCCGGCGAGAAGGAAGCCGCACTCGCCGCGGAGCCCATCGACGGCCCCACCATGTCAGCCTCTCTCTCTCTCTCTCTCTCTCTCTCTCTCTCTCTCTCTGTCTGTGTGTGTGTGTGTGTGTTACCGTAGCATCTTCGTTATGAACTTATGATTAAGTGTTCATCTGAGTCGAGCAGTAGTTTCGCGGCAAAAATTCCCTACTAAAAATAAAATAAGCGCGAAGAGAGAACCGAGCCAGTTCTTTTTCTGGATGTTACCGTGGTGTTTGGACTTTACACTTGGTATAGTTGGTAGCGGAGGCGGAGCAGCGTGTACTTGAATCCCAACCGAGCGATGGTTCGTGCAGTTAGAATTCTGTTCAACTCTGTGAAATCAATTTTAATTCGATAGATTTTCTAGGAGATTTCGAGGTGTTAAGATGCTCCAGTTGTGATTACTGAATTAGATGAATCAAGGAAGATATCTGTGAAATGGCAGTGCTCCATTGTGCAGATTCAGAGGGCAGCATAACCTTACGGCGTGGTTTGCGGGTATGCTACTGCAACCACCTCTTCGCCGAAGCATAATTGCACAGCATGAGCCCATTCGTCATAAGACACTTGCTCAAGAGCTGGACAGTGTTACTGTTAGATTACCTCACATCTTCTTGAAAAGAAGAAACATAATACACAATTTATGACATCTGGTGGAAATGCTTGAGTTACTGACAATCTGTTGTTGGTCTGGCATCATTCAGTTTTTCATTAGATGTACTGAACCTACGCCCAGGGAAACTTGCTGAAACCTTGCTCTGATAGCATCTATATGACGATTCTAATCAGCTAGTCAGGTTATAGGTGATCTGCAAGATGGAAATGAATTTAAGGAAAAGCAACAGGAACGAACACTGTGCAACTGCATTCGTTGGTTAAGTAGTTTCACACTTGCTGTTGCTTCTAAAATGTGCCAAATAATAGCAAGCATTTGTTGAATTGTTAAATTCGTTGTCTGTTTCCTGAATATGAGTTGCCTTTGGTTTCCTGGTTATGTCTCCAACTACTGTCTTACCCCGCTTGCATACATGTATCATATATCTTCCATTTCTCTGCCTTTTGCAGTTTCGACAAAATTATCCGGAAGGAGATCCCATCTCAGGTGGTTTATGAGGACAAAAAGGTAGTATATGTTATCTGTGCTTTAGGGTAAACTTCTTAATCATTGAAGGCTATGAGCTTTACACTATCGCCGGCTCTAAATATAATGATGCCTCCATCACTCTTGGTGCCATGTCAGCACAGTTGATGTTACTCCTTGATATGCTATTGAGAAATGATATGGCGTGTGCGTTTAGGAGTGCGGAGCGGAGAGAGCAAGAGCGATTGAGAGGCTGGATGGGAACGAAGAACGTAGCGAGAGCAGTTCTCGTCGCCGCGGCTAGATGAATCAGCCACGACGACCGAAGAACAGTCTCGCCCAACAGGGAGACTATATTCCTTCGATGCCCACAATGCTAGGACTCTGTTTGCCTTTATACTCAGGCGCCTGTTACAAACTGAACTGACGCTACTCTTGCTAACAAACCGAACTGACGCTACTTAATCTAAGGAACAGACTCAACAACTAAAACAGAGCTCCCTGTTTATTTGCTGAACTTGCGCAGCGCCGTCCTTAGCCACTTTCAGTTGCCGGCGCTTGCTGACCACGACGTCTTCGCCGCTGGTACGTACGCCCAACAAAGGCGTCCACAACATTACCCCCCTCCCCGACAAACAGCTCGTCCGCGAGCTGTACATCAGGATAGGACTTGGCGAACTCGGTCAGCTTCTCCCATGTAGCCTCCGTCGCCGCACGTCCTGCCCACTGCACTAACAGCTCCCAATTGCCGCGATTCAGACGCGCGCGCACCACTTTGAGAGGAGCCGGTAGCACACGCCCATGGTACAAATCCGGCAGGGGCACCATCGTCGTTGGAGCAACACCGTCATATTTCTTGAGGAGGGACACATGGAACACGTCATGGATCCGGGCCTTCGCTGGAAGCTTGAGCCTGTACGCCACCGAGCCAATGCGCTGCACCACTTGATAGGGACCAAAGAAGCGTGGCCCCAACTTGGACGGCGACGCCGGCGTGATGCCGGACGCCGTGCGACGCTGGAGACGAAGCAAAACCCAATCATCAACTGCAAACTCGACATCGCGCCGCTTATTGTCCTGCGCATTCTTCATGGTATCTTGAGCCAGCAGCAGACGTTCGCGGATCTCCAACAGAAATTCATCGCGATCACGAAGTTGGTCATCCACGGCTGCCACACGCGCCGAGCCAGGTTGATAGGCCGCCAAAGAGGGAGGATCCCGGCCATACACAACCCGAAACGGCGAGCTCTTGATTGCCGTCTGGTAGCTGGTGTTGTAGCAGTATTCCGCCCATGGAAGCCACTGCAACCACGAACGGGGACGATCGCCGGCGAGGCAGCGCAGATACATAGTGATCACCCGGTTTACCACCTCTGACTGCCCGTCCGTCTGCGGGTGAAATGCAGAGCTCATCTTCAATTCGACCTTGGCATGTTTGAAAAGCTCTGTCCAGAAGGAGCTCGTGAACACCGTATCCCTGTCGCTCACAATGGAGCACGGGAAGCCGTGCAATCTCACGATGTTCTCGAAGAAAGCGCGAGCCACCGAAGAGGCCGAGTAGGGATGAGCCAGCGGGATAAAGTGCGCCAATTTGGAGAACCGATCCACCACGGTCAGGATGACGGATTTGCCACCCACACGTGGAAAGCCCTCAATGAAATCCATTGAGATGTCTGTCCATACCGCCGTGGGCACTGGAAGAGGTTGGAGCAGGCCGGCCGGGTGGAGGTGCTCTGTTTTGTTCCTCTGGCACACCGCGCAAGTCTTGACGAAGTCGCGGATGCGCTGGTTCGCCGACGGGCTGTAGAACGCCGCGCGCCATCGGTACAGAGTCTTCTGCCGCCCCTCATGACCACCCGCGTGGGCGTGCAACAGCAGTTGCGGCCACAGGGACGACGCGTCAGGCACGAACACCTTGCCGTCGAAGAGAAGGAGACCGTCGACGTCGGACCAGCTAGGATCCGCCGTGCCGGCGGCCATCTTGGCGCGAATGTCGCGCGCCTGGGAGTCGTGCAGCAGCTCGGCTCGAAGGTCGTCGTACAGCTCGAATGTCGGCGAGGAGATGGCGTGGACAGCGAGCTCCTCCGTGTCGCGGCGAGACAAGGCGTCCGCGGCGGCGTTCTGCTTCCCTGGCCGGTACTCGACCGTCAAGTCGTAGCCGAACAACTTGCTCGCCCACGTGTGTTGTGGGATCGTGGACAGCCTCTGATCCAAGATGTATTTGAGGCTGAAATGGTCGGTCCTCACTGTGAACGCGCGTCCCCAGAGATAGGGCCGCCAGTGGCGCACCGCTTTGACCAAGCCGATGAGCTCGCGCTCGTAAGCTGGAAGCTTAGCGTGGTGCGAGGCCACGGCGCGGCTGAAGTAAGCGATGGCGCCGTCGCCTTGGTGCAGCACGGCCCCGAAGCCGGAGCCGGACGCGTCGCAGTCCACCACGAATCGACGCGTGAAGTCCGGGAGTTGGAGCAGGGGCGCGGAAGTAAGCGCGCGCTTGAGCTCGATGAAGGCGCGCTCGGCTTCCGCGTTCCAGCCGAATGCGTCACGCTTGAGGAGCGCCGTCAAGGGCGCGGCGACCGCCCCATATCCCGCAATGAATTTGCGGTAATAGCCGGCGAGACCCAAGAACCCGCGCAGCGCACGAATCGTGCGAGGGCGAGGCCAAGATTCGACCGCCGACACCTTGCTCGCATCCATGGCGACGCCGTCCTCGCCCACCACGTGCCCAAGGTAGGCCACGGTGGGTGCTCCGAAAGAGCACTTGGAGCGCTTCAAGAACAGCTGGTGCTCCCGTAACACCTGGAAAACTGCTTTGACATGTTGCAGATGCTCGGACCATGATGAGCTATAAATCAAGATATCGTCGAAAAATACAAGTACAAATCGGCGAAGGAAATCTGTAAGCACCGAGTTCATCAAGGCCTGGAAGGTGGATGGCGCGTTGGTGAGGCCGAACGGCATCACCAGGAACTCGTAGAGGCCGCGGTGGGTGCGGAACGCCGTCTTGTGCACGTCGCCGGCGAACATGCGCACTTGGTGGTACCCGCTGCGAAGGTCCAGCTTGGTGAAGAAGCGGGCGCCACGCAGTTCGTCCAGGAGCTCGTCGACGACGGGGATCGGAAATTTGTCCTTCACCGTGATCGAGTTGAGGCCACGGTAGTCGACGCAGAAGCGCCAAGTGGAGTCCGGCTTCTTGACGAGTAGCACCGGCGAGGAGAAGGCAGACGTGCTCTCGCGAATGATGCCGCGGGCGAGCATGTCGTTGATCTGGCGCTCAATTTCGTCCTTGAGGAGCTGCGGGTAACGGTACGGCCGGACCGCCACCGGCGCGGCGTCCGGCAGCAGATGGATGTGGTGGTCCTGGCGACGTGGTGGTGGCAGTCCCTGTGGCTCGGCGAAGATGTCCTCGAAAGCCGCCAGGAGGGCGTCCATGATGTTTGCGTCGACGGAGATGGCGGCGCAGATGGAGGCCGGGACATCGACGCCGACGAACTGAACCGGCTCGTTGCGCCACCAAAAGTCCATCGTCATGGACTCGAAGTTCCAGAGGATGGGCCCCAGGGTGCGCAGCCATTGCACCCCGAGAACCACATCGAAGCCGTCAAGCGGAAGGGCGTACAGGTCCACCAGGAACTGTACGTTGTCGATGTCGATGATCGTGCGAGGACAGACGCCGCCGCTGGCCACCTTGTCGCCGTTGGCGACCTTGACGGAGAGTCCCGGGCGCTCCCGCATCCGCAAGCCCAGGTGTCGTGCGACATTCGTGTGAACGAACGTGTGCGTCGACCCGGAGTCGACGAGGGCGACGAACAGCTCACCGCCGATGGACACCTGCAGCCGCATGGTGTTCGCCGCACCAATACCCGTGAGGGCGTGCAGCGAGATGCCCAGCTCCTCCAGGACCATAGCTTCATCTTCGCCGTCCTCGAGCTCCATGACGTACACGGCCTTGGCGCAGCGATGCCCCTCCACGTACTTCTCGGGGCAATGGTAGCATTCGCCACTTGCGCGCTTTGCCGCCAGCTCCTCTGGCGACAGACGGCGGAACCGCGGACGCGGCGGCGCCGGGGTGGACAGCTTGGCGGGCGCCGCGGGTGGGCGTCCTGCCGGTCGCGCGACGATCGCCTTGGAGTCGACGTCGTCCGCCATGCGTTGCTCGTACGCGCGAGCAAGGCTCATCGCCGTTTGCAGATTGATGGGAGCCTGCAGTTCGACGTCCGTTCGTAGAGGCCGGCCTAGTCCGGCCGTGAACAGATTGATCTGTTGCGCCGGTGACAAGTCTTCACATCGGCAGAGGAGGCCCAAAAATTGGCGTTGGTACTCCTCGACCGACCCTGTTCGGCGCAGATCCTTCAACTCCGCGAGTGGATTGGCCCGGATGGGGGGACCAAAACGCAAGTTGAGGAATTCGACGAAGCGGGCCCAAGAAACGACTCCATGATCGCGTTCCAGGGCGTAGAACCACTCCGCCGCGGCGCCGTCGAGATGCAGCGAGGCAAGCCACACCTTCTCTTCTTCCAATGTGCGCGTGCCGCGGAAGAACGATTCACACTTGTTGATCCATGTGAGGGGATCAACCTCGCCGTCGTAGTGGGGGAAACTCAGCTTGGGGAAGCGCGACGCGAAGCGGCGATCATCATCGCGATGGCCGTGGTGACCGCCGCCGCCGCCGCCGCCGCCGCCGCCACCACCGCCACCACCGTCGTGATGCTCAGGTGGCGGTTCGCCGCCGACGCCGCTGCTGCTGCTGTCCGTCTTCTTCTCTTGACGAGCGAGGCGGAGGTCGTGGGAGTCCAGGCGCTTGTTGATGGTGGTCACCTGGGCGAGGAGCCTGGTGAGCTTCTCGGAGTCGGACATGGTCTCAGGATCGCCCGCGTCGCCGGCCATGGTTGGCGATGCGACGGATGAATCTGATACCAAATTGATATGGCGTGTGCGTTTAGGAGTGCGGAGCGGAGAGAGCAAGAGCGATTGAGAGGCTGGATGGGAACGAAGAACGTAGCGAGAGCAGTTCTCGTCGCCGCGGCTAGATGAATCAGCCACGACGACCGAAGAACAGTCTCGCCCAACAGGGAGACTATATTCCTTCGATGATCACAATGCTAGGACTCTGTTTGCCTTTATACTCAGGCGCCTGTTACAAACTGAACTGACGCTACTCTTGCTAACAAACCGAACTGACGCTACTTAATCTAAGGAACAGACTCAACAACTAAAACAGAGCTCCCTGTTTATTTGCTGAACTTGCGCAGCGCCGTCCTTAGCCACTTTCAGTTGCCGGCGCTTGCTGACCACGACGTCTTCGCCGCTGGTACGTACGCCCAACAAAGGCGTCCACAACAAGAAAACTCAAGAACTACTTATCCTCAGAACATTGTCCTTGACATGATGGGTTAGAAGTCTGGTGACATTTTAGATCCCTGCCAAGCCAGCGAACGTTCAGAAAAAAGAACCTTCAGACATATAAAAATCACTGAAATTTTAAACTGCCACCCATTTTCCACATACACCAAAAAGTTACAGCACAAGCAGTGTTAAGACTTAAGAGTGGCATTGCCATATTTACCGCTATTATCCACCATTGGTAATGTATAGTGCATGAGTTGAGGATTTATAATATTACATTTTGATTTTCCATGCTCCCACACATATTATAATCATATTGTAATATTATAATCACATTTTGATTTTGCAGGTCCTTGCATTCAGAGACATATCACCCCAAGCTCCCACACATATTATAATCATACCCAAGGTTAAAGATGGGTTATCTAGGCTGTCAAAGGTACTATATTTATCTCATCTTTCCCATACAGTGGATTGAATTGTGCCAATTCGATATTGTCAATTTGTTAAGAGATTCAGTTAAGCTCTTTGTGCCCTGTACATTAATGTTTACCCTGGTGGAGCAGGGGAAGCTTGAAAATAGGATCAGTTTACCTAATGCTATGGATGATGATTGATAGATGATTATTTTTTTTGCTGATGTTTTGTAACCTATGGTTGAAAAGAATTGAATTTTTGTGATAAGCCTATAGATACATTTGAAGGTTTATGTATGATCCGTTCTGTTCTATTTGCCGTTTTGGCTGTGTGGATTTTTTCCCCATAGATTTCCATTGTGCTCACTTTTGTAGCATGCTCAATTGCTTATTGGAACTTTTTTTTGTTGCTGTGGTACACTAATTTTTTGTGAAACTTTAAACAAACACTGAGGGGCACAGCACATTCAGATGCGTGTATATACCTAGGGACGTATGTTGATACTTGAATGATATGCTGTCACTTGCCGGATGAGAGATTTTAGGAATCATGGCTTGCTTATTGTCATCACATTCACCTTCAGTAAACTGTGAGCAAAACTATATCTTCTACAGAGTGTGATTAGACGTGGGTATTGAGTAAACCGAGTTCTAGACAACTTCTGAACTTCACCACACCATTTATGTTTTAGTGTGAACGATTATGCTAGTAGATGTAGGTGGTAGATGAGCTTCAAGCCTTCAAGAGCTTGCCTCGCAACACCCTGCATTTCACAGAACCATCTGAATATGAAGAACAAAACGGCATGACAAGACCGGGACTTATTTGAGTTATTTCAGGGATTGATGGTATAGCTGACAACTGCAGTTAACTCCCCGTAGTAATGGAAAAATACTGAACTCTAACTGCAACGCCTCGGTGTGTTTGTTTCCCAGGCAGAAGAAAGGCATGTCGAGGTTCTGGGAAGTCTTTTATATACCGCGAAGGTTGTAGCAAAGCAGGAAGGGCTCGACGATGGATTCCGGATTGTCATCAACGACGGGCCCGAAGGATGTGAGCATCGCCCACTGAACGTGATTAGATCTTTCTTCTTGGGTGTTGATTCCACTGATTTTGTGCCTTCTGTCTCGTAGGCCAATCTGTGTACCACCTCCACGTCCATCTTCTCGGGGGACGGCCGATGAACTGGCCACCTGGGTGAGTCGGTGCTGCTGTTTCCACGAGAGGAATTCAGTTCTACGATTCGCTTGCAGTTGTGATCGGGAGCGGTATGCTCTGGAGTTTGCGGTGTAACCTGAACCAATGCTGGCTGCGTGGAAACGTAAGTTATTATTATTTTTTGGGGCGAATGCAAATGCAAGGCTGTTGTGCTCTCTTCTGCAAATCATAACGCAGTTGCAATCTGCTATTGTTGTAAAGGGAAAAAAATATCAGTCATCAGTAGAAACATACATACTCAATTCGATGGAATCGTGTATTATGTTGTTGTGTACACAGTTCACCATTCTCTCATTTTCTCATATGCCGCATTTTTCTGAGAAGTATGGCATATTCTCTCACTACATTCGGATTACTGAAAACATATCTCTTGCTCAGTCATCAGTATTTTCTTGTCATGCGACTGATTTTCAAGCAGAGTTCGAAAAGACGGTATCCTGACAAATTGAAGCTCAACATTTTCGAAAGGAACAGAGGAATGAGATCAGCAGCCGGGATGCTCCAAATTTGCGACACTGTACTTGAGGACATCAGCTAAACGCCACGCCAGATTTCAACAACAGCGATTTCTCGCCGCTGCCGAAGGTGGACAGGTGGTCGCGCCGGCCGCGCCGATCCCGCGACCCCACCAGGCCACCACCTCCAACTCCAACCACCCTCCCCACCAAACCAAACACCCATCACTCTATACACTGCCACACCAACCAGGGCCCCCGGCCAAAACCCTTTTCCCCTTCTCTCACTCGCCTCTCTCCCGCGCCGCCGCCACCGCCGCCGTTTCGCACGCGCGGCAGAGGACGCGCGCGATCCGCCCGCTCCCGATCGCCATGGCCTCCACGGCCTTCGCCGCCGCCAAGTTCCTCCCCGCCCACCTCGACTCCTCCCCGCGCATCGCGCCCCACCGCGCGGCCCCCACCGCGAACCTCTGCTTCTCCCCGCTGTCGTCCTCCTCCTCTTCGGCGGCGTCACTCCTCCGCCTCCGATCCCCGTCCCCGTCCGGTCCCGGCGGTAGGCTGCCCCCGCCCCCGCGCTCGTACGGCGGCGCCGGCGGATCTGGCGACGCCGCGGACTCCGGCGGCGGCGATGGCAAAAAGGGCGGCATCCTCGGCCTCTTCCTGGCCGGCTGGGCCGCCCGCGTCGCCGCGGACCCGCAGTTCCCGTTCAAGGTGCTCATGGAGGAGCTCGTCGGCGTGACCGCCTGCGTGCTCGGCGACATGGCCTCGCGCCCCAACTTCGGCCTCAACGAGCTCGACTTCGTCTTCTCCACCCTCGTCGTCGGATCCATCCTCAACTTCGTCCTCATGTACCTCCTCGCGCCCACCGCCGGCGCCGCCGCCGCCGCCTCGTCCGCGGCCTCGGGGCTCCCCAGCCACATGTTCGAGGCCGGCGCGTACTCGCTCGGCGCCCGCGTCGCCACGCTCGTCTCCAAGGGCGCCACCTTCGCGGCGGTCGGGTTCGCCGCCGGCCTCGCCGGCACCGCGCTCTCCAACGGGCTCATCGCGATGCGGAAGCGCTTGGACCCGGCCTTCGAGACGCCCAACAAGCCCCCGCCCACGCTGCTCAACGCGGGCACCTGGGCGATCCACATGGGCGTCAGCAGCAACTTGCGGTACCAGACGCTGAACGGGGTCGAGTACCTGCTCGGCCAGGTCGCGCCTGCGCCGGTGTTCAAGGTGGCCGTTGTTGCGCTCCGGTGCATCAACAACGTGCTTGGTGGGATGTCCTTCGTGTTGCTGGCCAGGCTCACTGGATCGCAAAAATCAGATAAGCCAGAGGCCACTACGATCGCGGAAGAGAAGGAGAGGTTGATAGCTGTGGGCAATGCCGCTGCAGATGCCATCAGTGAGGGAAAAGATAAGTAAGTTGGTAGAGGAGAGGGCAAGCAACTGGATGCTTTGCATTGCTCGCATCCCGCACCGCCCTTGCCTCGTTTGCTGCTTCTTGGACATAGGCCAAGAATCCTGTAGATGATAGTTGGATGGTTGAATAATGAGACAGGATCAAAACATTTTGTTCTGTTTGTGTGCGGTTTCCTGGTGTTACTGGACGACATGCTTAGATGATTTTAGAATATTTCTCTAGTTCGTTTGATCGTTGACCATGATCTGTTAGCCTGCTTGCAATATCTTCAGTTGCTTGATTTTGCATGCAATTTATGATCATTGATCAGCAGCGACACTATGATGTTACAAGTGAGTGATCTTATTGTGTGGAAAACAAATGCATCCATGCTTTTAATATTTGTACAAGTGCATTGTTATAGTCTGTACAATTGTCTGCCTTCATGTAAACTAGTTCGGTTGTTGCTTTTAATATTTGTACAAGTGCATTTTTTTTTCAAATGTTGGAAATCAATTGGCTGATTGTTGCTCTTCTTCTTTGTCAATGTATATGCAGTGTCATCTAGGTTAAATTGCTCACCTTTCATACTGATTGCTTTAGATGCAATGCATAGGTCTTATATTGTCTTAAAGATGCTTGTTGGAGATATATACAGCGCCGGTTAGCATTTTAGGTTGTCTCAGAGCAACTTTCATATGTCCCCTTGATAATTGAAAGTAGGTATTCCCTCAATATTTGAAATGTTGACGTTCGGACAGGGACGATTAATTGTTTTCTGGTTCAATCTCCGGTCGGAAACGTCAACAATTCCCGACTGGAGGGAGTACACCACTTGTAGTATTGTTGTGCCTGTATTCATGGGTATGTTTACAGTCCTGATTCTTAACTAAGGGTTTGTGATACCTCATATGTTATGTGCAAGTTGAGGCATAAATTGTAACCAAGGATCAAGGAGCCTATGTTGTGCAGACTGCTCATACATTTGGTTATTTTCTACTTCGGCGGGTTTTTCTTTTTTTCTTGGCACATTGTCATACATTGCATTACAGTTTCAGATGCAATTTCGATCGAAGTAAATCTTAGACTTCGATGGTCAACGCTACAGCTGTGTATGTATTGTCTCTTCAGCTTGACAGCAATCCCTTTTGTCAAAACTGAAAATCAGGAGAGTTCCTTTGTTTCTGTGGCTGCTTAGCTCTTCTTTCTCACAAGATTCAAAAGCTTTAGAACAGCGAGCATTGATGGTCGTGCTCCCCATATCGATTCAAAGCTTGGATTTGTATTTATGCTAGTACCTGTGGAAGAAAGCTCGTTCGTTTGTTGTGCCGGTTTCATTGTTTTCCCTGAACAAAGAAAGATCAGCGGCAAAATAAGATGAGAAGCTCATTCTGCCATTGAAATTTTCTCGATGCTTCGTCCACTTGATAAATATAAGATTTTGACACTCTAGCTTTATAGAGTTTGGTGCGATGCTTTTGTTGGCTGTGACAATGAGGTTCCAAATGCCCTGCACCTTCGTTGGTGGATGGCGACTTCCACCGCACGGTTGCGCTTGTCGTTAGCTCACCCAGTCCGGACGCAAGGCAAGATCCCAAAATTTGAGACGTGGGACGCGAGGTGATAACGCGAGAAAATGACGTGCGACGCGACGATCCGCACCAACAAGGTCTGTTTCCAAACGCACATTGCACGCATGGACGCAGATGAAGAAGAGTCCGCGGCAGGCATGGAAACCTCGTCACGGACCGCAGGCACACGGCTGTGGCCGCACCCAACTCGTCTTCTACTAGTACGACGATTAGTACTAGTACTTGATGAAGCAACGGTCATCCTCGTTCGTCCGGCTAGCTGCCGATCGAAGCAAGTTTCCGGCGCCTTGAAACGTTTCGTGCCGAATTAAAAACTCAGCTGCGATGATGAAACGAGAGGCAAGTGCTGCCAAATGCGCCGCTCGGAGACCGCGAGTACTAGTTTTTCATTCCCACCTAACAAGCTGGCACACGAGTTCCGCCGCCCGCTCTTGTCCGTTCTTGTCGCCCGCCCGGCCACGCAGGCTCGTTTACAGCGGCATCACCAGCGCATATGCCACGGCACGTTGAGAGAGATAGACGAGACGCAGCAGCACCCTTTCGCCGTCCGACGGTGGTCCTAGTGGTCGAGGTCGCGGTCAAACCGCCGGCGCCACACGTCGACGCGCCGCGCGGCTCGTGACGAAATTCTTCTCCGGAGTTGGGGATTTTCGCGGGGAGACAAGGATGGCGGAAGGCGAGGTTCATTGTACGGCGACGGAGCGAGTCCAAACAATCGATTGATTCGGCGCCCGAGATCTTGAAATGAACCAAACGTCATGTGCTGGTTCGTTCAGGCTTGTCGGTTTTTCTAAATTACACCAGATTTCGTGCCAGCTAACTCTCTAATCACATGACCAGAGGAGGAACGGTGAGCTGTGCACACTGGCTGTGCTCTCTCTCGGCCTGGCGACCTTGTAAACCAGCTTCCACCTTGCTCGTAGTCGTTTTCTTGGGGGGGAAAAAACTACATCTTGAGGTGCAATGATGCTACTCCAAAGCGGGGAAGGCCAAAAAGGGCCAAAACAAAGAAGAGCAAAAGGTGGATGATTTTCCTTTTGAGAAAGAGCCAAGGTGGGTGGATTGTGATGGGGGTTGCTGGCCGGCTTCCTATCAGCAAATGAACGTCGATACATCTGCGCTGATGTTATATGCTCTGCAAGCTGACAGGAAATGAGGATCATTTTCAAGATCACGCTGTCTATGTGTCTAACTAAACTCAAATTAAAAACAGTTGAAATCCACCACAGCGAACCCATGCTTCTTGAACCTGAACGTTCTCTCCATAAAATACGACTTTATTAAATCAAGAAAGAATATAAATAAGGATATCGAAGCAATGAAAATGGGCTCGATCTTTAGCCCCATGTGCTGCCCACAAATGCAAAGGCACACCCCACAAAAGGATAACTGCAAGTTGATGAGCAGTGCATGAACCAATGTAACGCGGAGATCAATCGGTGCGCCACATGGTGTACCAAGCAATCAACGTGTCTTCAGCTCCTGAGCCCGGGCCTCTCTGATCTCCCGGTGCTGACTGTGCTCACATGGAAGCCTTTATAAGAGCCGGATCCAGCGTCTCTCGTGATAGCTCGTTTCTCATTTAGCAGCTTTGCCAAACTGCTAAACACAGCCATGAGATCTAGTATGAGCATGTGTGCGTACTTCCTCTGCGCCTTGCTACTTTTGCATTGCTTCCTTTTACCTTGTGATGACGTTAGGGCCTCAAAGGAGGTGATCCGATCAAGAAAGCTCCACGCGCCGGCAGCAGCAGCGTTAGTGAACAAGGCAAGTACTGCAGGCGGCGAGGTGTCGGAAAACCTGAAGAAGGAGGTACCGAGCAAGTCCAATCCGATACAGAATTAGCAAGATGATGTTTCGATTTGAGAAACCGATCTGAAAGCATCATGTCTTTTCTCTTTTTGGCGGTTTTGCTAGATGAGAACCTCCGGTTCACCATGGTTTGTACAGTGTCAGGTGCAGCATAGTAGGTACTGTACATAGAAAGGGGATTTTCCATGTTATTTCCCGCTCGCGGTTGTTCATAGATTTTGCGTCACATTCACCTGCATTTACCAACGCTTGAATGAACTGTGAAGAACGGTTTACCTCAGCAAAAGCAAACGCTCACCTTGGGCCTAGCTCGGTCCCATGCTCGCGAGATGGGCTGTATAGTGTGCCGCCGCTGGGTCTGGGCTGTGAAATGCTCTAATCAGCCCATCCCAGGCTTTCACAACTGGGCCATGAGTTTCTTTCTTGGCTACAACCTCGTAGGAATAGAGAAGAAAACATGATTCTGTTTCTTGGTGACATGAAGACGGTGTCCGTGTCGGGTGCAAAGGGACTTCGAAAACCCCCATATAAATGAACTAACTAGGGTACGATCAGAGCACGTCGATCAAGTTTGGTCTCGATTTGATTCGTTAATCCTTGCGCCCCGCTTCGCCGGCCAACCTCACCGCCGGCACTAGCTACTAGCTAGCAGATATTGGCCAGGCTTCATTCATGGCCGACGAAGTCGAAGACGGCGTCAGCATCTGCGTTGCCTTGTGCCAGGCCTGCTGCAACTGCTGCTGGCTCCTCATGATTATTCTCATCGCCACGCTCGTCCCGGCCTACGGCCCCGTCTCGCCGGTCCGCGCCTCCGTGAAGGGCGCGTCGCTGTCCCGCTTCGCGCTCGACAACGGCACGACGGCGCTCACCTACGACCTCGCGCTCACCGTCGCCCTGCGCAACCGCAACTGGGCCATGCAGGCCGAGCACGCCGCGCCGCTCGTCGCCGAGCTCCGCTTCGCCGGCCAGATCCTCAACGCCATCCAGGTGCCGGTCGACGACGGGGCGAGGAGGATGGACCCGCACCGCAGCCAGGAGTTCCCCATGTGGGCGGTGGCGTCGTCGCCGCTGGGCGTCGAGCTGGGCGGCGACGCGGCGGCGGAGTTCGTGCGGCAGAGCGTCGCGGGGGTGTTCGAGCTGGAGCTCAGGCTCACCGGCGCGTTCAGGTACCGGCCGGTGCACGTCGGCGGGAACAGGAGGATGGACTTGACGTGCCCGCTGAAGCTGCGAGTGGGGAATGCGCCGGCGACGGCGCCGCCAGGGACGCAGTTCATGGTGCCGGTGTTCGGCGAGATTGTCAGGTGCTATTAGCAAGCCCAGTAGAGAGCAGAGATACGTAGCAGGACGGACGTCTTTTAGTTTTTAGGCTTGGATAGGAATCAGCTGGAACGCGACACAGGATGGATTATTCAAGTGAACGTACTACATGGTACTGTACTATGATTTTACTAATTTTAATCGCCTCATCATCTTTCGCATGTTTCTGACCTGCACTGCAACTAAATTGGGCGTTTCACTCTGACAATTTGTCAATCATGCTAGATGGGCTGAGCCACGACTTGACGCCAATTCTTGTGAAATGCTAAAGCAACGGGCGGGTTGGCTGTTGGGCTCTGCTCTATCTTCTTTGTGAAAGGTGAATATGCAAGTCACGCATTCTCGCTAGGCAAAAAACAGTGTGCTGCCTGCTACCGTTGTAGCATAAAACTCTCTATCTATATAAGCTCTCAAGGAAACTACAATATTCATACGTCTTACAAAGAACAAAACAGAAAAGCGACTCATGAGAAGCACTGAGAAAGCACTATTTACCCATACCGCATCTAGAAACCATTCATCTCCAGAAGATAAGTGCGCCTTTTCATCAGAGCCTTCACAGCAAATTTCAAGGGTCCATCGAACGCACTTGAAACAAAAGCCTCGGCTTCCTTCCGGCTTCCATGGCCGCCAGTGCTACCATCATTGGCAGGCTTGATGACAAGCAAGGTCGCACCTTGCAATGCCAAGCCACCAGGCAGCTCAAGGTACGGGGCATATTTAAGCTTCATGTTGCACGCTGGGACCTGTGTCCGGTTGGAACAAGCCGAGGCTGACAATTGGTTTTCCCTGAACTCCTTCAGCTGCTCTGTCCCCATGCACAATGTGCCCTGTCCATCAGCGTCTGCCAAAACCAAGCTTCTCAGTGTTGGATGGTCCTTGATGATCGATCGGAGGAGATAATGCCTTGTCGACGCGGCGATCAAACAGCTAATAGTCCACACAACACGAAGTTTCAGGCCACCATTGGTATAGAAAGATTCTGGCATGCATCCATTGTCATCATGTTCGGTGCCGATAGGCTTGCGGTTGACCAAAGTACCACCCAGAATCACACAATTCTGAAGTGAGCTGCCATACTCGGCACGCCACTTCAGCAGGACCCCCTCCTCAACACCAACATCTCCAGAGGGGAGCTCCACCCGAAGATCACGAACATGAGAGAAGTTCTTGAGCACTTGAACAGGTGAATGATGAGCAAGCTGTGGGAACAGTGGCCGCCCTGTGCCATTTGGATTGCGGATATCATGGAACGGCTTGGTAATTGCGAAAAGCATCAGCTTCAAGAAATGTGACACGATGTTCCGGGGCTTTGTTGAAGACAGGTTCAGACTATCTTCAGAGTCGCCGTCCACAGTAATCACACGGTCAATCTTGACACAGACATCATGCACAAGGGGAACTAGGCCACCGAACCGCTTCGACACTGCAGAGCAACGGCCAAGCGAACGCACGTCTTCAAGCTTGTTCAGGATGAGTAGCACAAGAGAATCTGGCAAGCAGTCGAATTGGTCAAACTCCGGAGCCGGGTCAGCGTGGATTCTCGCCTTGGCATGCATTGTCCAATTCAAAGCGCCCCCTTTTTTTTTAGCCGAAAGTCGCCCCTTTTTGCTTCTTCAACAGGCCAATGACTCTAGAATTCCTTGGAAAGAGCAGGTTGCCCCCGTCAAAATCCTGTTAACTAGCTATAAAATCTTTCTGCTCTTCAGGTGGCCCGTCAGATTGAAGCTATTCTCTGAAACAAACAGAAGTAACTGTAAGAACCCAACTATGATTGTTTTTTTCTTTTCTTCAGACAGACAGCAGAACTGCACTCAAACTAAGATTGTGACAGTGGACAACGAGAAGAACTAAACGAGGGATCTCGCATCACACAAATTGGATGCGTCATACAAAGTGAACAAACAAATACTTTGTCATCTATAACTGGAAATACAAAAATTGATAAATGCCTCCGAATGACAAAAGGCATCAAACCAGAGTGAGCTAGGAGCCTAGGACTACAAATACTGCAGCAGATGAATGAATGGAAGTGGAACTAACAACAGAAGAAGACGAAAAAGTACCTGAATCCTGAAAGGAGGCTACCACGAGCAGCAGAGATCGACAACTCGGAAGGCAAGTAAAGCCCTGCACCGAGAACCCAACCGGATCCAGCCCCGGCGACCAAGCCACCGCAGCCGCGCCGGAGCGCCACTCCAGGAACGGCCAAAAATCGACGCTTTCAGGCTCTAAACCTTCCGACACCGCACCAACTTGAACGCAGCTCGGTTCACCGCCGATTTGGGGGAGACACGGGCGCGAATTCGCGCGAGGAGGGAGGGTTTAGAGCAGACCTGGGGAATTTTTCCGCTCTCGGGCTGAGGGGAGCGACGGTTTCTTTAGTGCGAGGAGAAGTGTGCCGGCCGCTCACCGCAGCGCTCGACGCGGCTTTAAAAAGCAGCAGCGGTAGGATTCTCGGGGACCCCGCGCGCGACGGCAAGGCGATTCGTCCTCCCCCGCGACGGCGTTGCGCTTGCTGGGGATAAAGAACGGTGACCGGGTCAGTCACGCGTGCACGCGTTCGGGCGCCTTTGCCTGTCGGCATGCTTGGCTGATTCCCTTTTGGTTTTGGCCAATTTAGCTCATTTGGGATTTGTAAAAAATCACCATTGTAGCAATTTTATTTCATGCCTGAAAGAGTTACCATAAATTCTATTTAAAAATTTACTCCCTCTATTATTTATTGTAGAATGAGAAAAAAAAAAGACAAACTTCAATATTAAACTGAATGGAATTGTTTGAGAGTAAAATGAGTCATTATTTTGTTTAGGGGTGAAACGGATAAATTGATTTGTTCGGAGAAGTAAAATGAACTTTTTTGTTCTTATTATTACTTATTTTTTGACGTAAAGTGACTCAAACACTTACAAACACACACTGACTTTTATGAACCCACGCACACACACCTGACCTTTCTGAAAAACTACAGTGGCTTGATCATGAGATTTACAAAGTTTTCATACCAAAAAAAAAAAGGAGCAGGGTGTATGTTTTCACATTGATGTTTTGAAGTATACTACTAATAATGAAATTTGGAAATTCTGACTTTCATCAAAGTCCCATGGCGTCAGTCAGGATAAAGGCTGGGGAAGCAGTACCAGAGAAGCATTGCATGGGCTGGAAATGGCACTTGTCTGACATATGACAGTGAAATGATTGCTAGTTAAAAATCTATCGCTCCCATAACTCACGGGTGAGACCTTTGGATAAACAAGCGCAACAGTGAACCACGAGTCAAAGCGGCAGGAATGGCCGGAACAACAAGATAAGTGAGAGCTTATAAGAAAATCGTGGCGGGAGTAGTGTTTCTGTACGTGACGCTGCACGGATGTTACACTCAAAATATAATTTTCCTGGTTGCTGAGCTATGGCAACCAGGATATCCTCTATTGGAAGCCCACTGCTTCTGGTCTGTGCACTTCCAAAAGTGCGTATGTGCAGTTAGCAACAGCATCAAATGCAGAGAAACCACCCCCATTTGTATCAATGCAGGTGCTACAAATACTTAGAACGGTCTGGAAGGAAAAAAGCATCCCGCCTCGAGTGCAAACTTTTGCTTGGCGACTGCTACGGCTAGCGCTAAGCACTGGTGCTCGAGTCAAGAGGATCATACAAGCGGCAGATGAAAATTGCTCCAGATGTGGTGCACTAGAAACAGAAGATCATCTGTTTCTGCATTGCACATTTGCCAGAGCGGTGTGGTTCGGATCACAGCTTGGACTACGTACGGATGCCTTGCCAATTACAGATCGAGGCATTCATCACCAGCTCACGGAGATGTTGCAACAAGGTACGAATATTTCTATTGCAGGATACATTTTCAGCATTCTGTGGTCCTTATGGAAGGCAAGGAACGACCACCGTTTCAACAAAATCGATTGGTCGATCAATAGAGTCCTGCATGAGGCACGAGCAATTGCGGATGAACACCTTCTTCACGACCAACCACTTCAAAAGACGTTGCCGGCCACAAACGCTTCATCAGCTCCTACAAGGCACCATGAAGCACACCCGGTGGACTATAGAATCTTCACTGATGCTTCATTTCAGGTGGACAACGTGTATGCGCCGCCCACTCCAGCGGGCATTGGCATCTTCATCATCGACAAGACGCAAACACTACTCACAGCCATCTCAATTCAAGCAATTTATTTGCAGCCGGCAGACCCGTTAGTAGCAGAGGGACAAGCTCTGCTATTAGCAGCTCGTCTTGCAAAGCACTTCAATTGGCGGCAAGTTGCTTATTATACTGATAACCAGATATTAGCAACGGCTGCACAACGCCAAGATCCCAGGAATCAGCCAGGGAATTGGTCACTCAGACCGACCCTCCAAGAACTTGGCGAAACATTACGAGGTGACTACTACTCGGTGAACAAGATCCCAAGAAAATACAACTCAAGAGCAGATGGACTAGCCAAGCGAGCGAGACAGCAACCCGTCACTACAATCTGTCTAACTTCTTGTATGGCTATGAATCACAATCTAGCTTGCCCTGTGCAACAAGCACTAGCAACCTTTCAATGGGACAACTTCTGTCCCATCTCTGTATCGTGTCTTTGAATTAATGAAATACCTTTTGTCCTCAAAAAAAAAAAAAAAATATAATTTTCCGCCATACATCAACTGGACCGGAGGATTTGAATAAAGTAACACGGGCCGTATTGCTTTGCTCAAATGCTCAGACATCAGGATGAGGTCGAGGTCGGCGTAGGCGGGCACGAGAACCACCCGATGCATGGATCGATCTGGGGACATGAACGATGTTGCAGCACACACGAAGAACAGAGGATGTTGACGTTTTGTGCGTGCCCAAGGCAGCGCGCGGTAGGACGCCCTCCCCGTCCATACAGAGCCAACGAAGACGCGGCGCAGCGGGAAGGGGCGAGAAACGCCGCAGCTTCCGTGGCAGCTGAGCTGTTGATGTCAACCTGCGAGGCTGCGAGTCCGCGACGCCTAGTCGCGAACGAGGGAGTAGCAGCCTAGGGCCACATGCGTGTTGTGTCGTCCTCGTCCTAACCTACAGAAGAATAATTTGTTCCGTAGGCATGAGATGAGATTGACATGGCGCCTGCATTATCGCCGGTCGAAAACGACCCAGGCCCTAACGCGCGCAGCACGACCATGCCTGTGTCTGTCTGTCTGTCCGTGCGCGCGCGCTGCAGCTGCATCGCTCGCTCGCCGCACATTCTGAATTTCTGATGCTGCGGCGGGTCGGCCCCGTTTCTTGGCCCCAGAAGCACGGGCCACGGCAAGCCTCTCGGAATCGCCACTTGACGTTCGCCTTCCTCCTCCTCGATCATATGGTGCCACACGCAGACGCAGCTTGCTCTGGCCAGACCGTAGATTGCACATCATCTCGTCCCTGTCGTCCGTGCCCGTCAAGATTGACTGACGACGCCGTATGCACATCGACTCACAGATTAAAGATCCTCCCGCCTGACACTTTTCAAAAAAAGATCCTCCCGCCTGTATAACCGCAGATCGAGAACGCACCCTCGCCCTAACAGAAAGCAACGCAAAAATGTCCGCCTGCTTATCTTTCGAGGACGTAATCTTAGTTTGTGTCTTGAATATTCTATAACTTTACCAAAGAAAATAATACGTGTGTAGTTCAAAATGTGTTGACATTGCAAAGGTCAAAATGATAGTTCATTATTATTACATTCTTTTATTGGTACAAATGAATTTATTAAGCTTCGCATTTTTAATGTGATGTTTATTTAGAAAAAGATTCTAGAGAAAATATAATGAGCGGAGGAGAGAATGTGATATTTCTATATTTCAAGCATGCAACATCTATCCTATAGGTTATGAATAGGGATGTCGCCGTCCATATAAACTCAGGAATGATGTTGGATTTACTGGAACTAAATCTCAATAGTGGTATTGTAACTCTTGAATTTTCTATGAAATATTATCATGTTAACCATGTACATAAACATGATATTCCAAACCTAGGAAATAAATAAATATGTTGCTTTCTGACACACATTGACAATAACCACGCTCATGTCGTGAGGAACAGATAAAGATGGTCCAAATCTTAATATAATGCACTCATGAATTATTGTGTAAAAATCCATGAAAAATGTTTATGGGTGAGTATTTGATATTAGTAAAGATATTAGTCTCAGTCATACATGTGAGTATAGTGACAGTGTAATTGGGAAAGCATGCATCAAAATGCAATCCAGATATTCAAGATGACAATGTTGTGTTTTTAGAGAACAACATATACATCAACGCTTTTGACGTGTTTATATTATATATTGAATGAGTACAAAATCACCACCTTCTTCAAGCAACTAAAAATACCAAAACATGTATGCTAATTTGTTGTCTATTATAGTGATATAATATTTCTTATATAATGACTTGTATCTCTACATTGACACAAATAGCATAATACTATTAGTTGAAGGTGCTTTACGAGTGAAAAACAAAATGAGCATTAGGACTAAATTCTCATATTTTGGATGCAGAGGTCTTGTTGGTTACTTTTTAAAGTAAGAAACAAAGTTTTAATCCTCGTGATATTCTTTGCGTTATTGATGCTTTTATCCATTATTGGGTAGAAATACAAGAACTAAATTGTTAGAATTTAGTAAAGTACCACTAAATCCAGTTATTTAAGATGTGAGTAAAAGTAAAGAAAACTTGGTTAAAAATCAGTTATGCATGATATCTTTGAATTTACGATACACTAAATCAATAACAAATAATAAAATAAACATAAAATTTCTTTGTGCCCATTTTTATTGCCTACTATACATCTTGGGTAATTGGTGGGGTTCTTTGTTGCGCAAGCACAGGGAGTAACATCGCGGTGCTCTTGCCTTCGCCACGAATTCCATCACGTTTCTTGGGTAGGGGCGAACCCCATTCGTTTGAGGGTAGTCAGGCGAATGCCTAAATATTTGTAACCACGGTTTTTTCCAAACCGTAGGAAAACCCGCAAGGAGGGAAATGAACTGCACGCTAGTGTTCACTTGCACTAGTTGCTGTTCAACCACAGTTCAATTGTCGGCTGGCCGGTTTCGAAACGGTTTCTTAGAGTTAGAGCTGTCACATCAAAGAGAATTTTTGTATTTAGTATTAAATAAAGTTTAATTACAAAACATTTTTGACAGATGGGTGCTAATTTACGAGATGTATATAATGAGTCTAATTAATCTATGTGGTGCTAAAGTAACCATCGTCTAATCATGGCTTAATTATCCTCATTAGATTCGTCTCGCGAATTAGTTCAGGAGTTCTGCAATTAGTTTTGTAATTAGACTTTATGTAATACTCTTAAATAGCAAGATTCTCTTTAATATGACAGATCTAAATTTAGTTCTAGAGAAAACGAACAACACCTTAGCTGTTACCCAAACTAAGCTGCATTTTGCGCTTGACTTGAGCATCAATTATACATGTTGTTTCAGCCTCTCAATGTCACATCAATGGTACTCTTTCCGTCGTGATCTGTGGACAAATAAAAAGCTTAAGCGTTGGTTCAAGTTCATGGAATTGCACCAATCACCAGTGTCTCATGGTTCAGAACTATAGGGTTTAGGACAATGTGGTGTGGAGATCTGAGCAGTAAGCTCGTGAAGTAAACTAGTAGAAAATGGTCGCGACATTTTCTTTGATATGTGCTGTGGACGATCAGCCGGCCACGACGTCGAAGTCACTACCATCACTTAGTCGCCCGGAGATTACGACAACTAATAGACCAGCCAGCGATGTTAAAGAATAGGGAAAATGCACGCTCTGGAGCATTCTTGTGCCGAATTGTTGAGCGAATAGTTTGGGAGGCGCAAAATAGTCTGCACGCTGATTTTGGTCTCATGCTCAGTCTGTACACTGGTCGTCTGATCGGTCACAGAAGAGCACTCCATTCCATAGTACTGAATGTTCAGTTTTAGTTTCATGGGACCTGCGTGAGCATTGGCATTAGTACTGCCCAAGTATACAGGAGGAGTACATCCAAGTTCTTGTGACATTCTGGAATATCTGGGTTGTCAGTTAGAAGCATAGAGAAACAGAGCTCATGTCAAAAGATGAGAAGGGAACATCTCCTGGTCATGGACGATGCCACGACACAGTGCATAATCCTGATGCGCTAGACATGAGTGACTTCGCATGACAAGTTAACCAAAAATTCAGGCATCATCTTTAGGTAAACACATCTTTGGATATCCTGTTTGGAAGTCAAACCATGTACATCTGACTCAGTTTCAAATCTGCTTACCCACGTCCAACTTTTTGTAGACAACCCAGTTAAGCAAAGTACGGACAGCAACGTCTCTAGGCTTGACTCTTGAGCGAAACAACAGAGGTGTGCAAACCATAACAGATTCGACACCTCAAATTGCAAGACAGATTCGCAGCATGCATAATACTATCAACATTACTCAATCAAACCAACTTACAAATAAGCACAGAAAAACTGTATACATCGATCTTGTAAGTATGAGAATCCCACTGTCTCGAGAAATGCTCCTCTAAATCCTCCAAGATGATGCCATGCCACTTCTTCAGGTCCACCAGAACAGCAGCCGCAGCTTGACGTGGCACGACCAGGACACCACCTTGGCGTCGGCGGCGAGCCTGTCCACCGCCACGGCGCACCGCGCCCTCACCGGCATGGACCACGTCTTCAGCTTGCCGAGCTGCAGCCGCACGGGCACCTCGACGTCCACGTCGAAAGGCACCGACCGGAGCCGCTCCGCCGCGGCCATCTGCCCTCGCACGCTCGGCGAGAGCCGCAGCCCGGTGCCCTTCGCCTTCGCCACGAACACCGTCACGTTCCGCGGCCCCTGGTAGAACGCCGGCCACGCGCCGTCGGCCAGGGGCACGCCGTCGTAGGACACGGAGATGCGGCTGGCGCCGCCGTCGTAGTGCACGCCGATCCTGCCGTTCCGATGGTTGTCGGCTCGCACGGTGGCGTCGAACTCCGGCGAGAACGCGGCCGGGGCGGCGGAGGCGTTGCCGACGCCGCCGAGGCCGGACACGGCGAGAGCCTGGACGGCGTACGCCGGCCGCTCGGGCCGGAACGCGAGGTACGCGGCGCCGGCGGCCGCGGCGAGGAGGACGGCGAGCGCGAGCACAGCAACGAGCGCCCACGTGCAGACGCGGACGCAGGAGCAGCGGCGGCGGCGCTTGGCGCGGCGGGTGTAGTGCTCGAAGAGGCGCGCGTTCTCGGGGGGCGGCACGCGGAAGACCTTGTCCTTGGGCACCTGCACGACGTACGTGCCGGGCGGTGGCGGCGGCGGCGGGACGGGCTTCTCGAGGTGGAAGCTGTAGAGCGGGCTGGAGGAAGGGTCCGAGGCGGAGGCGGCGGACACGGACTGGTTCATCTCGCCGGAGAAGTCGGGCTCCGGCGGCGGTGGCGCCGCCGGGTGGACGCGGCCCTGCCCGTGCATCATGGGCCGCTCCTCGAGGCGCTCGATCGAATCAATCTGCATTGCATGAACATGCTTAGGATTGGCAAGCCATATCGATTATCGAACGGTGTGGATGCGGTGCAACTCAAAATATGCAGACTTGGATGCCATCAGGCCCATCACTGCTAAAATGAAGGCATGGTGTGAACATTTTTGTTTTTTGTTTTTTTTTAAAGAAACGATTTAAAGCATGCAATGTTTTCCCGAAAACACGATTGCTCGGATCTGTGTTCATTTGGTAGCAACTGATGTCCATTCACCACCATTCATCACTCCCAGATTGATCGTTTCAGTCCCCTTGGAAATCAGTCCCTGATTCCTTCCTCATGAACATTCCACAGCAACCCAAATGTACAGCGGCATCATATCATTTTGATACATCGGAAGGACGACAGGAGCAATCCAAATGCACATACGCCTCATTCAATCGAATACAAGAACCGCAGAAAGTCATGGAGGACAAAAACGGGCCTAACAGTAACACTACAGACCAATGCCGAAACAAGGCTCGCCGACGACGAATCAATCCGAGGACCAGAACAATGGAGACGACGTACCTTGGCTAGCTCCTAACGGTCGCCGGCGTCGTCGCTTCTTCCGAGTCCTCCGATCACCGATGCCTCGGCGGCGTGGAAGCAAAGCGGCAGACGTGCGAGGAGGTAAGACGGTGAGCTGAGCCCGAGCAGAGGCGAGGACGGAGAGGCGGCAAGGGTGTGGACTGGAGCGGGGCTATATAGCAGCAGATCGAGGCGGTGTCGTCCGGGGAAAGACGAGTGGAAACCGTGTTGTGTGGGCGCCGCGGCAACGGGTTTACGGGAAACGAAGGAAATGGCTTGGCGTGATCCGCGCTGGTGCCCGGCAAGCAAGCAACGCGTGTTCACTGGCGCATAGTAGCCGCCCCCTCGGGTCCCGTGCAAGACAGAAATCCAGTTGCTATCCAAAAGCGTTTTATGGTAAAACAAGGTCAATTGTTTTTTTTACTGTGTAAATCTGAACAGATATCGTTGCAGTAATTAATCGTTCACTGTGAAGATTTTCACCAGCATCAGATATTCCTGCTAAAAATACACCTTATCATAAGATAATAAAGTGACAATGTTTTTTTGCAGGTTGAGCAGCTTAGCAGTCAAGCCTTTGAGCGGGCGGCGGCGGCGGCAGCGGCAGCCGCTACACAGCTCAGAACGCGCAATCCGCTGCACCACGTAACCAGGCGATGGGGCTGTCTTCTTCAGTTAACAGCTTCATGCAGTCAACGAGGCAGGGCACATTCTTTTTGCAGTCAAATGCTACCAACGAGGATTACGCTCTCTGATTCAGGGTGTGCTCCTGCCTGCCCCCCGGAATGTTCGTACGGAGTCATGCGCGCCACGCTCGCGCTGCCGGCGAAGCCGTCGCCGGCAGTCGGCACGTCTCGTCGTGCGCCCGTGCTTGTCCATTACAGTAATCCACAGATAAACCAGTTCAATCTGTCGAGATAATGCCGGCACAACAAAGAATGTTTGAATACCAGTCCTGTTAAATTTTGATTACGACTGAGGAACAAAATATACAAAAAGAAAATGGACTAGTAGGCCGTAGATCATGCTTGCACGAGTTATAGAGACAAGCAGACGGACCGCTGTGAATCTGATAGCTAAGATGGAATGTTTGAACGAGTTCGCGGTGAGAACATTACAAGTGTCAGGGACTCTGGGTGGAAGGGCCAAAAGGTCTTCTCTAGTACTCCTATACATCTGCTGCGGCTGCCAATTTCACCAGTTCAATCAAATAGTACAACCGCCATTCCATTCTAGAAAGAAGGAAATTACCACACCAAACTGTCAGGGCAAAAGTTACACCTCTTCAAATTACAGCCAAAACTTTCTTAAACAAAATATAAATTGCAGCCAAAGGATGGGGGAATCAAACTAAAACAAACCCGCCAAAACCATGAAAGGCTAATAAAATGAAAAAAAAAATGCATTCACAAAATCTACATCAAAACTTTGTATTTCGCATATTGTGAGGTATATGCACAGCTGCAGGCCCCTGAAGCTAAACAAGAGCGCTCCAACAGTAGAACCCAGAACGAGACCCTTGAACCTTCAGCCGAATAACATTTCGGCCTCAATTGGGTAGCATCTACACTGACAGCATTCTGTCATTAACTTTTACCAGTCACACTGATGCTATTCATTGTTGTTCACTTTCCTCTTTCTCCTCCTCTATGGCCTGTTCACTACCCTTGGTACTGCCATCATCGAGCTTCTTCGACACAGCATCAGAGTCATCATGAGTCTTTGTTTCACTGGAATTCTCATTGCTTCTGCTCTCCACTTGTTCAGCAGTTTCCCAACCATCTCCGACATTAAGCTTACTCTCAGCCTGTATTGGTTCTGGAGTATCATGCTTCGTGGATTCTGCAATATCTCCATAACCATCCTGGTTTTCATTTTCTTCCAAAGGTCTATTCACAACAGAATCAGTGTGTTCCTGGAAAGCAGCATGGAAGTCATCCACAGATTTTGCATCAATGACATGCAATTGTTCAGCAACTTCTCTGGGCTCTGATTCCACATCAACACCAACTATGTGTGAAGTTTCAGGGTCCGTAGTGGCTTCAGCAACCACACCATCACTAACAAGTTTAAACGCATTCTCTATATCGTCTAGAGACTTGGCATAGAGAAACGTTATCTCAGGATCAGTTGCAGCTTTCATGGACTCATTTTTCATGACATCTGGGTCACTCGAGCTGACTCTTAAGATAGGTGCTGGTTGTGTATCATCAGAAAGCATTTCCATCTCACTGTTACGTGGCTTCAACTCAGTGTCCATTGCTTCAAATGGGCTCCCTTCAAGAATCCGTCTCCGAGGATTGTAGACCGTCTGCTCAGGGTCACCATGAGATGCTCCAAATGACCAGCTAAATTCAGGGCCAGTTAAGTCATCAACCAATGGAGACCCCTCCCTGGAGTCTAGAGCGTTGGCTTCTGACATGGTCAAGGAGATGTCAGAAGTCTGAGGGCTAATCACAGTATCTGAAGCAACACCGTATCCATCAAAGCGGCTGTCAGAATGTGAAGCACGATCTGGCACCTGCTGGTCCACTCCCATTGGTTCTACACTAAAATCTCCCACTGTATCCAGTTCTGACAGGAAACTTTCATCAATTCCACTGTCCTCCATAGGTTCAGGATAGACTTTACCAGCTTCGTCGTCAGAATCAAGTAGATATTCTGCAGCAGTTTCTTGCTTCATGTCACCTACTTCCATCATGTTAAGTTCAGCAGCCATGCAAACAAAGGGATTCGAGACTTCTGCAGGTCTGCTTGATGAAGGTTGGATGTCATCATTTTCTTGAGGATACGAGGAAATAACTTCAGAGCTCACCCTTCCATCAGATCCAACATCGAAGTGCTCCTCGATCACATGCAAGCCAGTCAAGGCAGCAGCAGAATCAGTAAATATTGCTGTTTCATGCTTTTCTTGCATATTGAAATTATCCACAACTCTCTCCTCTGGGATAGGGTGCAGATCCCTAGATATGACCGGCAATGTTTCGTTGACAAGTTCAGAAGGCAACTCCGTAGATCCATGAATTAGGCTATCTGATGGCATCTCATGGTTTGGATAGGACATGGGGTCAACACTCCAATCTTTCTCAGATGGATTTCTTGCACCAAGAACAATTGTGTTTGAACTTGATGCAACTTCGGTGTCCAGATACGATGGAAGGCCCCCAGAACCTGATTCAACTGGCCTGGAGGATGAAACCCATTCTGAATATTCAACTTCTGTGTTAGGTTCAAAAGATGGTTTAGCACCGAGACTGCTGTCGTCTACATAGCAGAAGTACAAGACATGGTTAAATAAATCTTTGTTAAAAGTAATAAGCTGTCATACAAAGTGATCAGATCAAACTTTCTTACCATCTCCATCTTCCCAGCTAAGCAGGTCAGGAACTGGATGAAATGACGTCGTGGGATGCCCATCTGAACTGAGTGTGTCATCTTCTTCACGACCCTTTCCTTTTGCCGAGGCAAGATAAGATTCCCTTTCTTGCGACCTTTCAAAGACAAAGTGCTGTAGAGCAATCTCACGGTCATCAATGTCACTGTTGTCTAGTTCAACATCTACGGAGTTGATACCATCTGAGCATTCACTTCCAACATCTGTAAGGCCACTATCTTGTCTTAGAAGAGCTGGCGGCCCATGTTCCATGTGTGAATCCTCTTCGTCATGGTACTTGTGAACCTCCTGATCAGCAACTGAAGACGCCACATCAGATACAGTAACAGAGCTCACTTTTGATTCACTCTGATCACTTAACTGTCTTTGGAAATTGCCTGCGCTCCACTCCACTGTTTCAGGGACAAAATATGGCTTGAGTCTAGAAAAGCGCCTCTCCTGGGCTGCATCCGTCCTCCCAAAGTTGAAACTTTCGTGCCTTCGGAATAACATGTCACGATGAGAAGACGCCACAGACTCTCCAGAATTTGAACTATCGTTTACATGGGTAGCACTGTCATTGGACTGTTCAAGGGGAAGATCAAATGGGTTTTTTCGTGCATGCAGAATTGAAGGAGCTGAGCCAGGAATTGCTTCTTCAGAATCATAAGGAAGGTCAAAAGGGTTCCTCCTTGGCACTGAAATAGGTGGTACATGTGCATGGAAGCATGACAAATCATCTATACTCCTACCTGCGCCAGTACTATCCATATCTATCAGGTCACTTTCAACTTCAAATCTTATGTTCTTCCTGGATCTTCGCCTAGCCATTAAAAGCTCCAACCTGCGGTTCCTTTCCATCTCAGAATACCCAAGATCCATCAGATTCTTTTCATCATCTGCTGTCCAGAGAAATGCAGTTTCCCTCCCATCATCTTTCTTCTTCCCCTCTACATTATCTTTAGCATCATCTTCATCACCTTCATCATTACTGTCATCGTCAATTTGATTATCCTCAGAGACATGGGAATCAGTGTCTGAATCATCCTTAGGAATAGGGTCAGGGCGACTGGAATTAGCACCCAAAAGTGGGTCAATCTCATCAAGAACAGGAGCAATGTCAGTCATCGAAGCATCAGGAGAAGAACTCTCGGCCCCATCAGAGTCAAAACCAGATGAACCATCCTGACTACTAATTCTCGCCCATGGTGACCCAAGAGAGGAATCAAGCACGTTGTCCTCAACAAAATTGCTAGTATCAATATTAAGCTCATCTTTGTCTTTCCATTTTTGATCAGTAACGGCACAAGTTGCTTTGCTAGTTCCAACCAACCCTTCAGATTGCCTCTCTTCAGAAATTTCTCTCTCCTTACTAGCTGAATCTGCAAATGTCCTCTCCTGATTCAGATTTTTCTCCATTTCAACATTTTTATTAACATACTCACTGGATGAAAACAAGCCAAAGGTAGTATCTTCTGAATTCAGACCACTCAGAAAGGCACCATCAAATAGGCCAGCCTGGTCGTAAGCCTTACCCGATTCTCTTTCCTTCTTTAACTCCTCCCCAGGACCATCCTGTTGACGAAGACTGACCATAGATGGAAATGGTGTTAATGCTCTCGGTATGTTACGCCGACCATACCTCTCATCATCTTCATCAATTCTTCTCAGAAGAGGAACATCATCATCCACATCAACATGCTCGCTAGCTCTCTCTCTGACAAAAACTGTCTCTTTAGTTTCCCTCTCTTTAAAGCTTGATGGATTCTCCCTAACTTCAGGCACTGAATGTCTCTGGTTTGCTTCAAAGTGAATATCACCGGAGGAATTTCCAACCTCGAAAGCTGAAATTTCTGGAGTGCCCTTGTGATCTTCACCAGGCTCAGGAAGATTAACTTCTCCATAACTCAGTAGGATTCCAAGAAGAAGAGTAGTGCATATAATTACAGGAGAAGAAGAAAGCAGGAATGCAAAGAACCCTGGTGAAGCTCTGTACAACAAATAGAGCAGAACACCCAAACTGAAAAGGACTGGGTGCTCGGAGACAAATCTGTAGGCTTTTCTAATGGGAAACCTCAAAACTTTCTTGATACATGGACCAGCTTGTTTTGCCTCAAGGGCCATGGCATGAAACCCTCAAACTTGAACACAGACCTGCCAGAGAGAAGAAAAAACAAGAATAGTTAGTTGAGTGCCAGAACTAAGTGGCAGCATCTGGAATTAATTGGTATATACAACATAATTTAGAAAATTCTTAACTTCATATACCCAGTTCAAGTTATGGAGCTGAATTTTATTTATCCTGAAGAAAATCGAGCTAATGCGTAGGTACGTTATTCAGGGTATCAAGTGGACCTAATCACACATCTTCACCAAAAATCAGCATCACAGACAGATCCCCGGGAAAGACTAATCAATTAGGATCAGGAGTAAACCAGCACAAGCTAAAGGCAAGTCCATAGCCAATACTCATTCAACAATCAAAAAGCACTTGCCGGAGAAAATACACGAATCCAGCTTTAATAGCCTGATCACTACTATATCATCAGCAAAGAGTATGGCAGCATCCTAAAAGCTTCAGCTCTAACATCGAAACGAAGCCCCAACCCCAGGGAGCGAAGAATCTGCTTATCTTCCCCTTCGACAGCTCAAACGCCGCAAACTTCACTGACGATCAAGCAAGGGACACTCAGATCTTTGATATACCAGCCCACCAACGTAATCTAAGTCCACCCGCAGTTCGGAGGTAAGCGAGATCGACATCCCGCAGCCCTGCCCAAACTGATCGATGACGAACCCAAAGTTCAATCAGATGGCATGGGAAAGAGCGTGCGTACCTATTGGGAAGGTCGGCGGCAACCAGCAGTTGCGAGCGAGGCCGGAGAAGGCTCCAAGCAGTGCCGGAGCAGGAGAAGCAGACAAGGGTGGTAACCGAAACCCTGTGGCGGCGTACAGCGACGGAGCCGGGACAGAGAAGCCAAGGCAATGGATCGCCAGCCCCGGTCAAAGCCACACCAAGAGCAGTGGCGTGTGCGCGAAACGTGCGCGCGTATCTGCGCCACTCCGCGCGGGCGCAATACTAGTAGCAGGAGACAGGCAGAGGTGTCGGGCGAGCTGAGGTGCTCCTGACTGCCGCCCCGCCGCTTTCGGCGG
Organism: Eragrostis nindensis; assembly: GCA_012490785.1. NCBI lineage: Eukaryota > Viridiplantae > Streptophyta > Magnoliopsida > Poales > Poaceae > Eragrostis > Eragrostis nindensis. The sequence goes on from JAAXCT010000092.1 coordinate 144,083, forward strand.
CGGCTTTCGCGGTCGCGGCCGGGTGGATGGAGTGGGGCGGCGGCGGCGATGGCGATCGCCCGAGGGATGAGAGAAGGGAGAAAAGGGAAAGCGCAGCAGAAAGCGGGGGCGGCGGCCTGGCGGGACCCGCTTGGCCGTCTCTTGCTGCTCGAGCTGTCCCGGTCGCGGATCGCTTCGCCGCGCGGACGGGATTGACGGTGACGGTTCCGTGCCGCTGACGCTGTGGGGTCAGCGACGGCGGGGCCCGTATGCAGAGAGAAGCGAGCGATGATGTGGGCGGCGGAAGGAGGCGGACGACAGCGGCGAGAATTTCCGTCGGTGTGCTGGCGCAGGCACCGCTGTCGGAGGCGACTGACGCGGTGCGTGTGTGCGAGTGCGTGATCCCGAACTTCGCGTTGCGTCGTGCGATCTCGCTTTTTTGCTGCACTACAGCACAGCAAGAGATGCAGCGGCGCACGGTTGCGTGAACCAGCCGATGCAGAAATCACGTTTCCTGACGAAAAACATTGTACCGTACTTCCAGTCAGCGGAGGTCTTCCCTCTCTTTCACGGCCGTAAGCGTCGAACCATTTGAACTGTCCGTGGTTTCGGTGTTGAGAAACTTGATCCGCTCCGATGAATACTGTGGACAATCGAAATGAAGTGCTGCCGCTTCTTTCGTAAAGTGGCGCAACCGAAGTCGGTGCTCAAATTTTCCCAAGACTGGCCAAAGAATTCTTGTGTCGTCATGATGCGTGGTGTGTTAGACCAATTCGATGATCATCTTAACAGGATCGACTAGTACAGATAGATCACACCTAGAAAACCTTAGATTAAACCTGAATTGATGACACTTAGGACTTACCAGCCATGTTCGTCCTCTGGATGAACCCTTAATGAGATGTAGACGATGCAGAACAGGCGACAAAACGTAGAGGATCAGGGACACCGGGCTTCCACACCTTGCAGCACCTTAGGGATCGGTAGAATTAGGGTTAGAGTAAACCCTAGGCTTAATTTCGTGATTAACTCACACTCAGGGAAAACAGGGGTCTCCCTATGGTTATATAGTGCTGTAGGCGCGGGGCCGGGCCCTTAGACGGGCTGAATTTTGCCTCCCGATCAAGGCAACTAATAGGGGCGTTAGTTGGATTCGGATTGGGCCTTTTGGGCCACATGACCGAGGTCAATAATTCCAACATTCTCCTCCTTGACCGAAGGTCAATAGCTAATTCTTTACAATGTTCATATTATCAATCACGTGTAGGTGGATATACATAGATCAACAATCTCCCACTTAATCGAACAATCTCTTAATCTTAAACTTCTGTTCGCATTATGTTCATACTCAATACCATAACAGAACTCAGCGAATGGGTCGTCAGCAGCGTAACAGCATACTGAGACAACATTAACCAAAGTCAACTACAGTATCTTGATAGAACGCTTATTAACTTATTTGGGAATTTATTTATTCGGCCTCATCCAGAATCGTATTTCAGGTTAATCACCAAATCCATACTAATTTCGCGAAAAATAGGATAGGAGATAAAACCTCAACTAGTCATGTTGCTAGCTATTTACTTAAAACATTATAAACGACTTGATCCTGGGACCTTTCTTTCATAACACAATAGTAGTTGTCAATAGGCTTGACACCATCAACTATGTGTCATTACTTGAAAGGAATACGGTAATTAAATACAACGACATTGATTATAATCAATGTAAAGCTTAATAATAATACCGGAACATATTTTATATGCCTGTCTGAATTAAAACATGCCATACAAAATCAGCTTTAATAATGCTAATCTTGTTTTAGAGCTTTCTGCAGAATCGCTCATATCTGTAAGAGTGAAGGACATAAAACTTAGTTGTGCACATTTACATCCATACACCCTCACAGAATCTTATCTGAATAGTACTTAATTAAATAAGCATGTTATATGGTGTCTTTAACTTTAAGCACCTTTTCCAGTGGACCTCCCCTGGACTAAGACTAATAAAATTTTGTCAAGCATTTCGGCTTGTCATGCTAAGTCAATGTCTTATAGATCTCAGCATATAGCTTCTATCTGAAGCTTTAGGAACGTCTTACTATTTATCTTATTCTTAATCTTATACTTATGATAATATTTGCTTATATCACGCAAACGATACAGGCATTATTATATTTGCATTCACATAATGTCACTTCAGAGCATCTCTCAACTTTTGTGCTTGAATGACAATCCCAATACTCACTTTGGTCCTATCAAAGTGTCAAACTCCCCCATAATTTAGGAAAGCGTCACCAGATGTATCTTATGATACGATGAAATCATTTCTCCTTTTCTTAGAATGCATGCTCATTTCTTTCAGCTTACGGAGAAAATAATCACCTTAGAGTATCAGGATCTTAATTAATCCACCTTAACCTTATAAATAAATCACGGTTGCCCAATGATACGTACAAACTCATAGTGAGTTATAAACTTAACATCTTAGTTTCCTTTGGAATCACTCCTTCAATATCTGCATACTCATTACAGTCTACTGCTTTGACTCCATCAGAAAATTGCTATGAAATGAACTATACTTATATTCAAAATTCATAAACTATTTTATGACCTTTTTTTTAATATAATCTTAGGAATACTGAGGCTTTTACTTTTGTGCCCAAAACACTTAACTTATCATTAAACATTACATGTCCCTGTTATTGTAGTACGACTAATGCACATCCTAAACAGAGATAGGAAGAATATAACGGAGGAATTCTTATGGCACGATATATATGAGAAAACACATATGTATGTATATACATCTCATCTTAAATCATCAATATAGGAAAACTTATCCTATATCTCAATAAGATTTCTTCTCCCCCATTTCCTTCATTCCTTATGAGCTTCCATTGAATTTTCTGAATAATCAGAATATTAAGTGTGTCGGCCCATGAACTTATTTAAAATAATTTACAATGGTAGCTCTTCAGCTTATCTTGGCACGACATTTACTATACCACTGATCAGCTTCCTTTGCCAAAACTAGAACACATCGGCGGTGGCCAGAAAATGAACTAGAGTAGCAAAGTTATGATTAAATGTCCACAAAACAGCGGTGGCCAGTATCATGAACACAGTCATACTTCAATCATCTCTGATTCCATTGCACCAACACATAACAGCGGAGGCCAGAAAATGGGTGACACAACACAATCTGTGACAAAAATCCCGTACCCAGCGGAGGCCAGAATATAGAATAAAAATCACACTTATTGAGACAATTGGTCTTTATGGAGTATATACTCCCTTCACAATGGTAATCATATCTCGCATTATAAGGCTGCCCTTGAACTTATTCTTAATGGAAATATAGCGAGTAAATTTGTCCTTAAAACTTATGGACAAAATATCATGGAGAGAATTATTACTTAATTTTCTGACAAGAGCAGATCTTAACTAATTATTAACTGGAGCGTCTCCTCTTAACTGATGAGACATTCCATTCTCCCCTTCGAATTTATGGTCTAAACGTGAGTGTGCCACATATTCAACAAGGTCTCATCTTTTATCTTATAATATCTAATTCTCACACATCTATACTTATTATAATAATAGATACTTAAAAGACTTGATGACATAAAAGATATTTCACAACTCAGAGATAACACACTTATACTTATATATATATATATATACAGAAACAAAAGTTTCGCTAAATTACATTGAAATCATCAAGCTAAAATGTTGAGTTCACTAACTTAATCTAAAAGAACAATATGAGAACTCAACTTATTTCCATCAATTAATTCTAAGGATCACTCCCCCGGTCTCATGGATCTTATAAGGAGGCATTAACGAAATGGTCCATACATGAGTCTGAGATTTGCAATCCAAAAGCCTTAAGCTCATGGGCTATGTCCCACATGCGACTGATATGCAATAGTAGTCCACCTTGCCCACTTTGCCCGTCATAACGTGTGGTAGTTAGCCTTTTAATGAGGTAACTTATGCAGACTTGCTTATGACTCATCTCAATGAAATATAAGAATTCAGAAGCAGTCTGGTCCTCAGTATCATCAAAGGCTCCCCTGATGCCATCTGAAATGGAGCACTTTATGATTCTTTTGGCAAACTTGTTATCCTTCTCCTATATTTCTGACTTGAAATGATACTCATGCATTTTCTCATCATAGTCCTCAATGCCAGGAGAAGGAGGAAATAGCTTGACATTATGAAGCACATAATCAAGCTCCAGAAACTTGAGAATGTCTTGCACCTTCTGTTTCCATAGAGGAAAGTCAATGCCATTGAAGGGCTTAATGGTCTTCATGTAGCTTGCAAGACCATTGTCTGAAAATGACAAAAGCTAAAAAGCTTAGTCAACTTAATCAATGCAACTTACGCATTTCTTATTAATGTTAAGTCTTAAAAGATAGTGATGGAAATATAAATAAATAAATAATAAACTTAAGTCTGGAACATTAATAGTACAATAAGATGCACTTAATAGCACGAAAATAACCCTACGGTGGTCTGATTACAATCATGCAATAAGAAACAACTTGCATCACCGGTGGGGAAAACAAGCGTAACTTATTCTAAAACTCATAATTAAAACAACGGTGGTCAGAATTAATTACAAGTGTACTCTAGATGAACTTCCCGGTGGTTCCATTCAAATAGAGGCATCTTAAATTCACTTAATGAATAAATGAATATTCAACTTAACTTATATGGTAATATAAAACTTAATTATGGACAAAAATTAGTCTAAATTTAAACTTAAATGGCTTAGAAAACATTTAATGGCAAGGCACAAAATATATAGTGCAAGAGAGGATTAAACTAAATTGCACCATAAAATTAAAATGCTCATAAAAAACTTAAGACTTAAAAAAATTTATTATGAGCGCTTGCTCATTTATCTGAGGGACAGAGTAAGCATAAAATTCCATTTAATTAAAAGGGTGCAATGGTAAAAAGAACTTAATTTGCACTAAAAATAATGAGCTGCATAAAACTTTATAACTGAAACTAATTGCTTAAATAATCTTAAACTTATTCCTTAAAATTATTATGCTCATGAAAATCCAAATATTGGAACTGTCCGTGGTTTCGGTGTTGAGAAACTTGATCCGCTCCGATGAATACTGTGGACAATCGAAATGAAGTGCTGCCGCTTCTTTCGTAAAGTGGCGCAACCGAAGTCGGTGCTCAAATTTTCCCAAGACTGGCCAAAGAATTCTTGTGTCGTCATGATGCGTGGTGAAGTGGTGGACCGAACATCCCAGACACAACCGGGGCGCAATAGTCAACCGTGCTCAATCTAGCTCGATGACCATTCCGTTCGACGGCTCGTGGTTTCTCGTGGAGAAGCAACGCAAAGATCATGCGTTTCTTGATACGCTACATGGGCACCAATCTCATTCCGCAGCATGGAACCTGAAGAAAAACCAGTTGCTGCACCTAACCGAAGCTCCGCAGGCGACAGGCCACATGCGCATTAACCAAAGACACGATACTGAAGCTTCGGTGTAGAGATCCCCAAGCATGCCGGTCTCTGTCGAGGACATGGCCGAGAAGCAGCAGGCGCGGCACGAATCAGATCAAACGGAACGGCTGCACATTTCAGAAGCGGAGAGCAGTTCTGCTTCGACGTAGCACCGCCTGCCTCCGCCTCGGTGGTCGCTGCATCGTTCGATCGGACGGAGTCCAGGCATCTTCGGCCGACGCCGCACTTCTCCGCTGCGACACCGTCCTCCAAGACGAGGAGCAGCCCACGAACCGCGCGCGTCGCGGGCCGGGTCGCGTGCACGGAGTTCGCGTGCGTGCGTGCGCGTTGGTGGTGTGCGCCGTGGGCGCGCGGCCTCGCTCGATCTCATGCCAGCCCAAGTCACGCCACGCACATCGTGTGAAGCGGGGTGGATGTGGATGGTTGGCGTGGATCCGGGGGGGGGGGGGGGGGGGGGGGGGGGTGGGGGGGGGGGGGGGGGGGTGGGGGCAGCGCATCCCATGGCGGCTTGGCGCACGCGTCGCGTACGAAAAATGGCGTGGCTGCTGTCGGTGCTAGCGACTGAATTGAATCAAGGCACATTCGAAGTCCAGAGAGTGTTAAAACGACGCACCTGAAAACTAGTCTGAATCTGAAAACTGAAAAGTGGCAAGGTTCCGTTCGCACGGACTCTGGTTCAGGAAGGAAACCGAACATCATTTGCTGAAAGGATTTTGTAAGAATTTGAATTTTGAGTCATCAACTAGTAACATCTCCTACGCAACGATCGATTACTGATTAATTTTGACAAGAAAAATAATACCAACACAGGCCTTCAGAATTCAGAGTCTTCAGACTCCACCTCTGACGAGTCTGCATAGCGAGCCATCTGCCGAGAGGCCAGGGGAAGCCCTGCAAACGATAGTGCTCGCATGATGCTCAAGCACGCAGACGCAGAGGCCCCAAAGAAAAAGAATCCTGAACATATTCACATAACACTATATATATATAGAATAAAAGTACGAGGATGTCCGAAAGATCGACGTGCGGCACAGCACTGGGAGAGAAGCAAAAAAGAAACTGATCAGATGCTACTAAAGGGACGAATCCGAGACAAGAACTGATATCATAGAAGTTAGGTATACAGCGCCCCTGCGACCGTGTAGTGCGGCGACGTCGGTCGGTCTAGTGTCGTGGATGATAGAACGTCTTTTTGGGTTCCAACTGTGAAGCCACAATGCTGCCACCCTAATCATTCACCGTCTTGACATCTCATCTTCGCCTTTTCCTCCAGCCACCGGGTAAAGCAAAAGCGAGCGGGCTGCGGAGAGGCACCGAAAGCCAAAGCTAGGGTTGCAAGATTGGTGTTCACCCTGAATTAGGAACCTAAATATGATATATGCAGGTATAATTCCTCAACTGAATTTGATCGGTGCATTTGATTGCACACCTCATAAATCATCAATCTCGCAGGATACAGGAAGTAACAATAATGACAGTATGCTTCAACAAATTGATACCACTCGCAAATGCAAAATGTTCAAAGGGGCAGTACATACCAATATTAATATCCGAGCTTACATTGTTCGATGTTCGAACAAAATGATCCTGGCCACAGAGATGACAAAAACGGTTCTCTAATACAGAGCAACAAAAATAAATAACCGGCTTCTCTTAGAGCGCTTTATTGGACAAAAGGACTAGTTGCATGAAGACATTGAAGAGCACATCTGGTAGCAGCTGCATGCCCTCAAGGACCTGTCAGTAATGCAGCATTACAATCAACAATGAGACTTCCCTGACATTATAACCTCAAAACAATCAACCCGAATCATGGCCAGAATCTCCTTCATCGTCACAAAAGAGTAACTATAAGAAATTCACTTGAACTCCGACATCTCACAAGCATGAGGCATGTTGCTCCAGGTTGAATAACTGAATGCAGTTCCATCACCGAGAACAGGTTTGCTATCGAGACTCGTGTCATTGCCAAGGAGCATTGCTATGGCATCATTGAAAATGGACACATCAGCTGTATTCCCAGAGAAAAGCACGTCTGGCCTGAAGTTTTCAGGATGAGGTGAACCACCCGACTCGTATTTAGGCTCTGTCACCTGATCACCAGAAGCCATTGAAGGGCTTTGTGCTGCAAATCAATAAGCAATAAGTAACTGAACTAATCATTTCGAGAAAAGGATTAGTGGATTAAATGTACTGACCCGGAGAAAACTTGGAGAGCTGAAAGATATCAGGTGACGCAGCACTAACAGGAGGAGTAGATTCAGTGAATGAATTTACACTAAAAGAAGCGTATTCATTGGGGAAAGAACTGGGATGCTCTTCCCAATATTCTTGACAGAGATCAAACTCTGGGCTAACCGCCGTAGTATTCTCACATGGTGTACCGGCAGAGGAACTTGAACTTCTGACAGACAGTTGTTGGTTTTTCCCAGATCTTAGTACCTGGGCTTCATGAAGCAGCTCTTCCAAAAGACCGCTGTTCCTCGGCGACGCACACTCAGATTTCACTGACGGGGTCGCTGTTGGAGACTGCAGGTAAGGATCAACTAACTCAGTAGGCTGCATTGCAGGAGCCACTGTATACTTGAGCCAGCTATTTGGATCAGATTCAGTATCTTGGAGTGAAGGGAGCTCCATCTTCAAAGGACCATTTGTGGGCCTAGAAGCAGAGAAGGTGCCATTTAAAAAGGCATGGCTGCCAGAAAGTGCAACCCCAAAAGGTGCAATAGTATTGCTGCAAACATTGGCTTCACTGAGATAATCAAAACCTAAAGCCTGCTTGAGCTTCCCAGAATCATTTGAAAATTGATCCACTGATGAAAGCACGCCATCGACGGTATCGCTCAATGAAGGAAGCACACTGCCAGAATGTTTCAGAATCCCTGATTGGTCTACATGATCCAGGAAGCTACAACTTCTTGATGCAAAACTCTGGCCTATCAAGTTGCTTATTGAAACTGCTGAAAGTTGTGGTGCATAAGATAAAGCATCTGGATTACCAATGAAATTGTCACTGGTAAAATCTGGTAGAAAAAGACCATTTCCATTCAGAAGACCACCGGTCAGATTGTCACCACAGTTAAAATCATCTGAGACTTGCTCATCTTCATTTGATGATTGATTGCATACACTAGCAGGATAGATAGGAAGGCCAGCTCGCTGACATCTCTTTATTCGAGTATTCCAGTAGTTCTTAATTTCATTGTCAGTACGCCCAGGCAACTGAGAAGAGGTGCTCAGGTTAAAATATGCAAATAGATCAATGCAAACAAGGGCTTACTAGAGACATAGTATATATCAATTTAAAACATCTGTTAATCAGTATATTTCTTATGGAATCGCAATAAACACATACTAGTGATTGTGCCGAAAGTACTGCTATGTATATGTAAGTTCCTAGTAACACAATTACCATGAAGACTGTCGTTTCTTGTACATTGTTGAAAGTTTAAAGGGGCAATAGTAGTAGCGAAGCCAACTTGCTTTCGGTGACAACGAAAGTATTCCTGTTCATATGAAGTATTCCTACCTATGAATATGACCATCAACTATGTCTTTATCCATGAAAGAGTAACAATGACAAATCATATGAGTTGAAAAGAAAAAGGTACGAAAGCGATCATTGCTTGGTTTCACAGGTCAGGAGCGACCCATCCTCTCAATAAAAGGGGAAGAGGGAAAAAAAAAAGGGATCAGGAGTGATCCTAGGATCTTAGGTTTGTGGATCAGGATATTGATCTCAGGATTTGAGCTGGTTGCTACACGTGGAATACTCTAAACGTCACCGGACCTAATTTTCACGAGAAAACATACTGCTAAATGTTTCACGAAGGGGTAAATTCCAGCAGTACATATTTTGAATGAAAATCTGCACGTACGACGCAAGAGAAGATTCGATGAGCACATCGATTCCCCCTGAAAACTCGGAGATCAATGAACATGCTGATAACGAAAGACGCAGTCTCGGAGCAGAGCAGGGGATCGAGAAATCAGTATAGAACTTACATGAGCAGCCATCCTCGCCCACTTGTTCCCCATCTTGGCGTGGAGCTGGATGATGAGGCGCTCCTCCTCCGGCGTGAAGGCCCCCTTCTTGAGGTTGGGCCTCAGGTGGTTCGCCCACCGGAGGCGGCAGCTCTTGCCGCAGCGGGACAGCCCCGTGTTCTTCTGCACCGCGTTCCAGTTCCCCTCGCCGTGCTTCTTCACGTAGTCCACCAGGATGGCGTCCTCCGCCGACGTCCAGGGCCCTTTCTTCAGGGACGAGCCCCTTTGCGGCGACCCGCCGTCGTCGGCCGCCGGCGAGTCCATCTGGTCTTGCAGGACCATCTCGCAGTCGCTCTCGCTCTTGACCCGATACATCGCGTGGTGTCACGGCGCCTGAATTGTCACGCCAAACAGTGCCATAATAATAATATTAGATTAACACTAGGATTAGTAGATGAAAAGTACCTATTAATTCAAAAAATCGGCAGAGATAAAATTAACCAAGGACTTAATTAAACCAAGCCTTTTTCAGCTCATCAAGAACTCGGAGCAGTGGTTGGCTGGTTGCACCAGAAGGATTTCACGGAAAGGAGAGAGAGAGGAAACCGCGGCGTTGGCGTTTCTCCTCGTAAAAATTCACAGATCAAACCGCCATACTATATACTGCTCGTTTACCAAGAATGGAAACTCTCACGCGGCAGAATTCGGGCGAAAACAGAGTAGGAAACCAGAATTCGACCACTTCCCCTCTCAGATCACCGCTCCGTCACACGAAACAAGGCAGAATTCAGCAAGAAACGGAGGTACCTGACCGAATCCTGCAGCAGCCGGAGCCGATCGAGCCCGGGATGGGCCGGGTTGAGCTCCTCCAATGGCTCCGCTGCTCTTGTCAGCTCAGCAGCGGATTGCAGAAAAGAAGGCGACTTGGGAGGAGCAGAGGAGCGGAAACCGGAGGAGGAGGAGGATCTCGCCTAAGCGAGATGCCACCGCCAACACCAGACTCTCTAGAGAATTTTCAGGGGAGGTAGAGAGAGAGTTTTCAGGAGTGAGAGGAGGAAGAGGAGGACAGAGAGTGTGGGCGAGCCTGCGAGAGTGGGGGATTTGCCCGGGGCCAGAATATAAAGCTGAAAGGTACAGCGCCAGAGAAGACATGCAATTGGGCGTGGGCGCATGGGCACCTATTTTCTCTCTCTAGACCCTATTTTTTCGAATTTCTTTTGCCCTGTTATTCTTCGGCCCCGTTCGGTTCACCCTCTAAAGTGCCCTCTAAACTTTATACCCCTCTAAAGTAAAAAGAATCTTACTATTTAGGGGTACTAAATAAAATTTAATTGCAAAACCTTTCTGCAGACGGGCGTTATTTTTCGAGACGAATCTAACGAGCCTAATTAATCAATGTTTTGACACAGTGATGCTACAGTAACCATCGTCTAATCGCCGCTTAATTACCCTCATTACGTTCGTCTCGCGAAATAGAGGGGGGGTCCTGGACTTAGTTTTGTAATTTGACTTTGTTTAGTACACATAAATCGTGCCGACATCTTTGATGTGACTGCTACAGCACCCTCTAAAATGAAACGAACGCTACCTACCTTTGCAGGCAAGAAACATCTTCGTTTTCTTTGTTTGTGTCTCGTACTTTCTCAAAACCAGGGACTGAAAAAAATTCAGACACGCACGCTATTACCTTCATAGTGAAATACCAGCACCATTTCTCTACTTGATGTTGTCATTGGTAATTGGTTAAGTATACGAACAGTGCTGTCAAAACCATACGAAGTACTAAAGACATGCAAGAAGGAAACTTGCAAATTTTTCGAAGGATCAAAGTAGACAGTGCTATCAGATTAAAGTTTACAACTACGGAGTACAGTAAAAATGAAGGCTTAGTTCATTTACTACTTCTAGATAGATGCTTTGGTTAATTTATTAGCATGAATCCAATACTACTAGTACTAGTAGTAGCTCACAAGAATCCTCTTTTATGTGTCTCCAACGTAGACAAAATCATGAATATACCGTGTGAATGAGGAGGTTCCTTCGATCAACCAAGCACGAAAAGAGAAAAAAATGCGCTCAACTTGCTTAAAGCGAAGAGAGGCCTTTATATGCCAGATCTAGAGAATTTTACCATTTCTAGTAATGCCTATATCTCACTTACTGTTTATATATAACCTCGCATTTATTTTTTCACTCCTTTATTTCCTCAAAGTGACCCCCTTTTGGAAAACTAGAGTAGCGACTTGGATGGTGGTGACACATACTAGTACAAACGGGACAGAGCGAGCGCCGCTAGTTTCTGTACACGCGAACTCTTTGTTACTACACATCTTTTGTACTATTCTTCCAAACACGTTTGGCGCCTGGCTCTTCCCATTTGTCCTTTGCTAGGTTAAACCGTACCATTGCTACATGAATTCGAAATTAACGCCTCTCGTAAACGTTCTGTAATACATATGCGCTAGAGTACTATACTACTCAGTTTATTGGTAAATTAACATTCGAAAGTAACAACAGAACGCCCTTCCAATCGTGCTGTTGTGTATACCGTGTCACTCGTGCATCGGTAAACATTGTTTTAGCCGAAGCATGATTATTTCTAAAAACTAACATGGTGGTCGGTCTACTCAGTTTATCAGCTCCCTTTCACTACTCGGTAACAAAAACAATACTACCATGCTCGCTCTATCAAATTAACCTTAGAATATTCCAGTCTTTGTGGAGCACAAGTCAAGTCATTCATGCTGCTGCCGCGGCACAAACCACAACGACGACCGCCGACCGCGACCGCGAGTCACTCCACCGCATCATGCATCGATCGATCGATCAACATAGCTAAGGCCAAGGCTCGGGTCCGGAAACGAGCGAGCAGGCAGCGATTTGGCACGCGCCCCGGTTGCTTCCGGTGCAAAAATACCGTCCCCGAATTTCGCGGCCGGAAATAGCAGGCCAGCCCGGCCGGGGTTCGGTGGCTGATGGTGTGGTGTGCTGGCCTCCCTGATCGACGGAGAGTGAGGAGACAATGGCTTTGCCCTTTTGCCGATTCGGGGGGCGCACGTGGTGAGCCGAGCAGGGCTCATCCCCGCGTGTCAGCCCCGGACGGGAAACTTGGACAGTGCTGCCTGAATCAGATTACCATCCCGATCAGTGCAGGCATCAGGCTAAGCTTACGTGGAACAAGTGTCACTTGCCAGCGACCCATGTGCAGAGGCTGAGTCTTTTTTCTTTTTTTTTTGACAAAGATCAAAGAGGCTGAGTCAATTTACGGCTTCGGGGTTACGTACGTTGCGCCACGCGGGCGGGATCAAGAGAGTCAACCATGGAAGGACGGAGTCACGGAGAACCAACCGCGCGCTGCGTTTTTCCGGTGGAGCCGTGTGCGAGTACGGCTTTACCTGATCAGTGATGATCGCCGCTTCGCCGGGCCTCGGATAACTTTCGGCCAGTCGTGCTACAAATGTCCATGCGAGGGTTTTCAAGGGTGAAGCGCGTTTCATTTATAGATCTACGAGGTTATCTCAGTCACACTCGTGCGTAGCTAGCACAGGTCTAGTTGTCGTGTGCAAGTTCTTGTTATCAATTTTGCCTTTACAAAGCGCCACACATACCTGCGCTCGCCATGGTTACTACTGGTACGCAAAACGTAAGAGATGTAGGAGCATCTGATGCAACATTGATCTTTTTGTGTTTTCTTTTTCCTTTTTGTGTAAAAGTGAAATGCTTCAATGTGTAGTTATTACTCCTACATATGCTAGTTACGTGCATGCATGGGGACCGGCATACATGGTGTAAACAAAGCTTTCCCGGTCAAGGTTCACAATTTCGTTTTACTCGGTAAAACCGGTGGCCACCGAAATGTCCGGTTTTCGCGAAAACCGGAAAAACCGGTCGGAAACCGGATCAAAATTTGAAAACCAAAATTTGAACCAAAAATGCCCGAAATTTCCGGTAAACCGGACCGGTTTACCGGTAAACCGGTCAAAATGTCCGGAAAACCGGACCGAAATTCGGAAAACCGATTTGAGAGGAAAAATAAAAAAAATTGCAAAAAAATGAAATTTTCAAAAAATTGAAACAAAAATATGTAAAAAAACTAGATGCAATTTGCAGTGCATTGGTGCAAGAAGAACTCGAAAATTTGATTGTTTGCTTGGTCAAAAAAATTGAGGAATGTTGCAGGTTCAAAAAGAGAAAAAAGAAAAAGGGGTTTTTTCTTTTTTTCCTTCCCTTTTCAACACAGAAAACTTTCTCGATTTTTTTCACCTATCAAACGATCGATTTCACGTGTTGTTCTTCCACCATTCGACTCAACATTCGATCTAGTTTTTTTACGTATTTTTTGTTTCAAATTTTTCCAAAATTTTTAAAAAATTTCAAATTTGAATTGGAAAACCGGAGTCCCGGGTAAACCGGACCGGACCGGTTTTTCCGGTTTTCGCGAAAACCGGTCCGGTTTACCGCGGGAATGAGAACCTTGTTCCCGGTCAAAGAATTGCATTCCAAATGCTCGTAGGTAGAATGTCACAAATGCAACTTTGATCAATGTCTAGAAGTTGCATTTCTGCATTTTCACATGGTGTTACTAGTACCAATGCACGTGCGCCACGCACGTGATCAAGAAAAATGCACCAGGCAGGATCTTTGTAGCATAAATTGGAATTCCAATGTGCATTTGTAATGGAAGATAAAGAGGAAGGGAGAGTACACTGTAGAAATGTGGTAGTACACATGGCTTTCTCAATCACATAATAAATTTATAATATGTAAAGATGCAATGTAGGTTTATCGAATTAAAGGAATCATGAAAACTTGAAGTAGCAAATGATGAAAATAAAGAATAAACATAGCCGCGTAAATGCTTGGTCGATGTGCTATTTTTTTTATTGAAATAAATGAATGCCCATGCGTTGTAACGAAAAAAAAACAGATAATGTAGCCTATTCGATTAAGTTAATAACACATGAAAAATTAGAGAATCGACCACCTTCGTATACACACGAGATAAATTTCAATCAAGAAAAAGAGGATATTATTTGTCAGTAATAGCATGCTCATCAAAGTCTACAGTATGCCATTTTATATCCGCCGCTACAAATCGATCTTAGAATTGTCGCCAGTGTGCCATTATCTTAAAACTCGGAACTTTTTTATTCCCGCGAAGCACTTCCGGAAAAGAAAGCGGTAACCAAAAAGGTGTGGAACACATTATACGTGCATCTGCGGTCGCGGTCATGAAAGTTTACTGCAGCAGCAGCTAGCGTTAGATATGGATCCCAGCTGGAAAACAAAAGTTACCGGTACAGCAGTACATCAGAATGGGAAAGAAGTCGAAGACGAACACGGAACGTACGTACAGACACGGCTCTGTGCTCACTTCAAGAGTGTAGTATACCCCGTATTAATTGCGGTGAGGACCAAGGACAGGAGCGTAATTTTGCTGTACGATTTGTAGTATGGTTCATGAGGGCAGCAGGACTAGGGATGAAAGCAAAAAGGGCATTTATCGGATAATCGAGGCTCGTTTTCGATTTCTCCCGACCGTACTAGTTGGAAATGAAATACCGAAAAAATGAAAACAAAAGTGAAAGTATTTGATGGAAACAAAAATGAAAATGATTTTAGACTTTACCGATCGTTTTCGACAATTTCCGTTTTAGACCGAAAATTACCATAAATATTTTACTGTTTTATGTTAGTCTAGCCAACTAAATATATTATATTTTAAATAGGCAATAAACGATGATGGCGCTACTTATATTTTTAACATTTTAATTTGAACATCTCTTTTCAAATGTCTCGCTTCTTTTATGATATATTTATAGCTAGTTCAAGTACCAATAATATATTCACAGTTGATATTTTTATATATGATGTGGTACAACTAATACACGACTGTGATTTGTGTACCGATAATTAATATCGATTCCCGATCGATACCGCATATTTCTGTCGTGATAATTTCATTTTCGATATTCCTGTAATACCGACGCCGTATTTGTTTCCGCCAGTACCGCTACCGGTTTCACTATCGAGAAAAAAATAAAACTGAAAACGATATAGCCTTCTTCCAGCCCCTTTTCGACCGCTTTCATCCCTAAGCAGGACCCTTCTTTTGCCAGGACATCAGTAGAGGAAGAAGTGTAGCCGGCAGATCTTCAGTCAATCTACAAGTACAGCGGTTACTGTGTGGCATGCATTGTTGCGCTCGGTTTTTCTCTTCTTTTAACCAACCACTGTGTTGTTTCTACTCCATTTCATATTCCATGTTCCACGCATATTTTTCGGTGTACAAAGCAATGCGTGCTCACTACTTATCATTCGCTGAGCGCGAATTTTCCGTCGTCCCTGTGCGCCTCTAAAGTAGATCGAGCGGAGCTGCGGCTAGAAGAAAAACGAGACGCAAATGGATGTTCCGGGCGGGCGCGTTCTTGGCGAACCAGACGGGCACGCAAGCAAAAATGCTCGGCTGACCGTGCAGTATTGACCTCCGTGTGCGTGTCCGTGGCTCTAGAAAAAGGGGAAATCGGCACAAGAAAACGCGTCCGTGATCATCTTCTTTTTCTCTCGTGCATCATCATCGGTCATCAACGTTCTGATGATCGAGCGAGAGGCTCCCGGGTCTGCACGGTTCAAGTTGTCTCTCTCCCCACGCACGGGTCAGATGGCAGTAGGTCGCGGCAGCACGCAGTTTTGGGCGCCGGCCGCACGGCGAGGAAACGAGAAAAGCTTTGCGAGTTGCGAGTGCCAGAGAAGGGGGCGGGCCCACAGCGCGATCGTCCCCTTCCTCTCTTCCCGGCAAAGCCGGCGTGGCGCCTACCATGGAACCAGGGCCCACTTGGGGGTACCTACCTGCCTATCTGACTGACTAACTAGGACGGCGTGGGTCCCGCGCTTATCCGGCCCCATCTGCGGGGCCCCACCACCCGAGTCAGCACTCAGCAGGAGGAGGGGGGGGGGGGGGGGGGGGCTGCGCGGCAGGGCGAGGCGCGCAAGCAACGTCGGGGGGCGAACATGCAGGCCTCGTGGGGGGTGGACGCGGGCCCCACCGGCCTCAAGCGGGAGGAGGCCTCGCCCGGTCGTCGACACAGCACACCCGCGGGTAGCCGGTGGCACGGCTCGTCGTTGTCCACAGTCCACTCGTCTCCCTCCCTCCGTTGGGCAAACGGCGGGCTGCCCTTTCGCAGCCCGCCCCCGCTTCCGGCTAACGACGACGCGCGCGGCCGGGCACAAGTCAAATCACACGCACACTCTCTGTGTGGACCAAAATGCGGTGGCTACATTTTGCGTCGGATGAAACGAAGAGCATGCAGCGTCTGTGCACGCCACCAGTACATACATCACAAAACGTGTCGACAGGTCCGATGGGTTTCGACCGGCGCGTAACTTGATCCGTCGTCCTGGCAAAAAAAAAAAAAGAGGTAGAAAAAAAAGAGAGAACTCGATCGGTCGTGCCGTCGTCTGCCACGGTAGTCTTCCTCTTGCAGGCAGGTACGTACGTAGCCAGCCTTGTACTTCAACACAGCACAGCAGTCGCCTGGCGGTGGACCGATCGATCGATCGAAGTTGTTGCTTGATCGGCGCCGCGCGGGTACGCCGCATGCATGTTGATCGTCGCTGCCGCGTTCGACCTGGACCGTACCTTTGCATGTGGCGGGGCCTGATCTAGCGATCGATCAGGCACTGTACATCCATCAGGAATCTCTGTGCGGGTACACCGTACACGCGCAGGCACAGGCTAGCAAGGTGGTCGCGGCCGGCAGCATCCGGGGTGAAAAAGTGAGATCGATACTGCTGCGTCAGGTTCATTCGTTCGCTCACGGTGTAGGACGTGCCAGCCCGGCCGTACGTTAACTAGCTGATGCGCGTTGGATTCTGTAAATCTTCCTTTTTTGTTTAGAGCAAGTATAATGGCCGGCGAAATGGCTGCCTGGTCATCCAAAAAACTGACGTGGAGGAGAGAGGGATGCGGGCGATTCCTCACTCGCCGAGAGCAAGCCGGCTGAAGCAATAACTACAGAGAAATTCACACTTTTCCACCAATTACTAGCAGCGCATGCATGCAACCATTATTTAAATAGTCAAAGAAACAGTTGATTGAATAGCCAACTCACTATACGGTGATGGCGATGAAATGACCGAGCGTGAGCTCTCCTCAGCCGGCAACGGGCTACTTCCATTTAGCCCTGCTCTTAGCTACGTCGTCGTCAACCAAGGTTTTAGCCGCAGAAGGATAGTGTGATGATGATGATGCCTCCGATCGAGCGCGTGATTTTTCGTAGACCCTTCGGCATGGGTCAGTTTCAGACGCGCGTATCCCTACAAGGTCTCGGCAGTTTCGAATCCCGCCGTATCCTGTACAAGTCACGCACCGGGTCAGTCAATCGGTGCCTGTATTGCTACATTCGGGGCTCTGTAGTGGACGCGTTTTCAGGGGTCAGACAGTCATGCAGTCGGTCGACGATTCCGCTGTGCTAGTAGTATATTGCATTGACCAATGGACAGAGTGAAGCTGCATCATCCCGCATGCATGTGAACGTTCGCAAGACGGAGGAAGAGCATCTAGAACAACCTGTACAAGCAGAGGCAGAGCAATTCTTCAGAAACTTTTTGGTCCTGAAATCAAGATCAGTGATGGATCCACGCATGGTGCTCGCTCTCCAGAAGCCATCGACCTCCAGTCCATCAGTTCGTTACCTTTTGCGTGCGTACGTACGTGCCAGTTGCGCGCCTTGTGCGCTCAAGGTGCACGCACGCACGCACGCAGCTTATCTCTCTGCTTTTGCACGCGCGGGCAGGCCGTTCTGATGACGATGTGCCGTGCAGGGCGATCAGGCAAAGGCGGCCTGCGATCGAAAACATGTGGCTGGTGGCCGTGTCGTGCGCGGTCGTCGCTCGCGTTGTTGCTTGCGCGCGTAAGTTGATCACCCGCCATGAGCTCAGCGCACGCGGACCTGATCCATCTGATCACCGAGAGGCCAGCGGCCCAGCTGGCCAACCAACGCCCGAGACGACGCGGACGTGGAGACGCGTATATGGTTTTGGTGAACCGGACAAATGGGATTGGGTGCATGTCGCGTACGTACGTCGAGCAAATGCGCATACGGCGGCGCCGGCGTAGTCATCACCTAGCTGATTGCATGGCCGCCGCGCGCGTACGACGGCGACCGGAGGGCAACTAGGCAGTAGGCATTGCTGATCAGATAGATCCGTTTGTCTGTGTTCCCACAACTCTCGTGCACTACTACTTTACAAGACTCCAGTTGTAACGATAAATTTGTCAGGACTGTAGCAGTATACTAAAAGAAGGATACGAAGAAAACTTTCTTTTTCGTGGATGATCTTACAGGATGAGTGGACGCGCAATTGTGCCGGCAGCTTGGCTGATTATTTTAAGGACGCCACTAACCAGCAACCGGCAGAGCTGGCTACCGGCGTCTTCTTCCTTGCGTCAAGCGTCAAGCAACCGCCACCCCCACCTCGTCGCCCGCTTCCCCCCGACTCCGACGCCTCCCGGCGTCGTCGTCGTCCGCCGCACCCTCCCAGCCCCCACCCGCAGCCCCCTTCGGCGGCCAGCGGCGCCTCGCTGCCTCGCCGTGCCGCCCGCACTCGCCACCACCGCCCACCCAGCCCCCGCCATCCCTAACCACTCCGATGAGACTCCCCCGCTCCTGCACTGCCCACCGCCCTCCTCCACCGCCGCGGCCGGCGGCGCCCTCGCCGCCTCGCCGCCCCGCCCGCCGCCCCCAGCCCGCCACCGGGCCGGCCTGCCGCCGTGAGCTATGGTTTCGAGGGAGGAAGAAGAGAAGTTGAGGTACAAATCCTGTGCGATAAGGGATTCTCGGGGTCGTCGCCACCGCCCGCCTCCACCACCGGCGGCCGGCGGCGCGGCGCCGCCTCGCCGCGACGCCCGCACGTCCGCCGCCTCCGGCCCTCATCGCGCGATGTGGTTGCTGGCTTCGTCCAGCCAGCTACCGCTAGTCAAATAGACTTTTCCTTATTTTAAGTGAAATTCTCATTTATAACAGTCAACGTCAGGCCCCATTTCGCCGTGAAAGTTGAACAAGACAACATGTCATATTATGCATACATACGTATGCGCACGCACGCACCTTTGAGAAGTCGAGCTGCAAAAGAAGCAAGGAAAGCTGCACGCAACTCATCATCGATCATCGCATACTGCTCGACACGTATGCAGCATATGGACCGAAACGTACACAAACTAGGAGAGCACGCATCCGGCGTGCGCCAGTATATAAACGGCAAAGCAAAAGGAATCGTGATCTTGACTGACCCTGCGCCTTTCTAGTTTCCTTTCAGAATGAATTCTACCCTGCACCTTTTTCCTTAGTTGCCACCTCCAACAACCAAAGGTAAACTGTGATTTTGACAAGAGCTGATCGAACTCATCGACCAGTGCCCCGAGCACGAGTGACAACACGATCTGGTTGGAGCTGGATGGCTTTTGATGCTCAAACCCATCGTTGGCATGCATACGCCTCTCTTATTGGCCTGCGCAGCGCAGCTGATGGCATTGGTGGCAGGAAGCGAGCGACGCGTTTCGTTTGGTCGTTCGTACGCAAGCATAGAACGCACTCGTTCGCGGCTGGGCATGGTGCTTGCATTGCATGCTGCTTTGCTGCGCGAATGAGCTTAGCCTCCGTTTTCTTTTTCTTACGCCATGCATCAATAATATCGCTGATGGCGACCTACAGCTTCGTCACGCCAGTTGCCAAGTGGGGATGTGCAAATTTCCATCGGAGATGTTGTGAGCGAAAAAAAAAGAGAGAGAGAAGATGGTAGCACCGCATAATTTTCCTTCTCAGAGTCAGATATAGATGGATAAATCTGCACTCACTGAGTAATTTTGCACTCGCTGATGGCGACCTCAGTCCTTATCTTCGTCATGCCAGTTTCCAACTGGTGGGTCTGCTTGAAAACTTCCATCAGAAATGCCGTGAGCAAAAAAAGTACTGTAGTAGTACATAACAAGAGAAATGGTATAATTTGCCTTTCTCAGATCTGGACGGATAATTTCACACACACACACACACACACACACACACACACACACACACACACACACACACACACACACACACACACACACAAAGATCTTTACACCGCAAAAAAAAAAAAAAGAAAGAATATCTTGACGGATAATTTGCTCTCACCGAACAAATTTAAGTAATTACTGGGCTGGTTGGGCTGCCGACGTGCCGTCGTTGGCCCGTGCCCGTGCTGCGGCCCACACACGGGCTTCCTCCTCCTCAACCAGAACACGTCGGAGAGAGACGACGAGGATACTTTGCTCCGCTCTCCGCTCCAGTGAGTCACCACCATGGCGGGGAAGCAGTTCCCCTCCCCGGCGCACGCGCGCCCCGCCTCCTCCCGCCGCCTCGTCGCCGTCGCGGCCCTCCTCATCCTGCTCGCCGCCTCCTACTTCATCCTCCTCTCCCCTTCCTCGCCCCGCCCCACCCCCGCCGTCCTAGCGAGCCCTAGCGCCACCACCTCCTTCCTCGCCTCCCTCGACCGCTTCCTCGCCGCCCCGCGCCCCTCCGCCTCCACCGCCGCGGCGCCCGGGGACCTCGACGCCGCGATCCGGGCCCAGGAGGAGGCCCGGCTCTACGGGGAGCCCGGGAGCGCTTGGCCCGCCGCGGCGGGGCCGCTCAGGGTGTACGTGTACGAGATGCCGAGCAAGTTCACCTACGACCTGCTGAGGCTGTTCAGGGACTCGTACCGCGAGACGGACAACCTCACGTCCAATGGGAGCCCCGTGCACCGCCTCATCGAGCAGGTGGGCGTGCGGTGAGATCGAATAAGCTTTGATACGCGTGTTGTTTTCTTGCGATGCTACCAGGCGCTTAATTCTAGATTCGGTGCTTTAGTATTCTGGATCGTGTCGAGAGTGAGGGATTTTACCCACAATCGTGAAAGAGTTTCGCACATTGATTCCCGGGGATAGTTGTGATGCATCTGCTCTCTGATGCTTGTGAATGTATGCATATGTTGCTGGAATGGACTGCATCTCAGAGAATCCGTAGACTCCAATCTGCTATAG
Source organism: Eragrostis nindensis (assembly GCA_012490785.1). Taxonomy (NCBI): domain Eukaryota; kingdom Viridiplantae; phylum Streptophyta; class Magnoliopsida; order Poales; family Poaceae; genus Eragrostis; species Eragrostis nindensis. The sequence goes on from JAAXCT010000092.1 coordinate 165,606, forward strand.
CTGGTTGCCTGGTTTTAGTCATTGTTTGAAAATGCTTCTAGACTGATCTTAGTTTCATATTCCTGAAATATTTACAATGCTCGAGCAATGTACTTTTATATCACAATTCCTGAAATATATACGATAATGTGTTCAGCAAAATGTTCAAACTATATAGTCTGTTGCATGCGACGTATCAATGCATTGGTAATAAGACCCACGTTTGTTTATAGCTAATAAAATTTGCAATACTTATCGTTGTTCGAAGCTGCAACTTCCATGTTTCCAGTGTCATATAGTTCTTGATTGCTTTTGCAGCACTCTATTGACTACTGGCTTTGGGCTGATCTCATTGCGCCTGAATCACAAAGACTTTTGAAGAGTGTTGTCAGGGTTCTGCGGCAAGAAGAAGCAGACATTTTCTACGTGCCATTCTTCACAACGATAAGTTACTTCTTGCTGGAGAAACAAGAATGCAAGGCACTTTATAGGGTCTGGGAGCATATCTCAAGGTTTAATTTTCAAAAAGTGTTTGCTTTAGGACATCCACATGGACAAACTAGTGTTTATGTAGGCAAACTTCTCAAGGAAATTAAAATTTTGGTGGTACGGCGTTTAGTCAGTAAAAATATTGGATTTGTTTCCCTAATTGTACCTGAAGTTAGTGACGGACAAAATTGCCCTGAGTCCATTTCATTCACTATTGATAACGGCTTTCTTGGTTCAATTGATTTTAGGAAATCCTTTCGAACATTTGTCCATGTTTATAAACTTTAATTTCTTAGCCTCTATTTATCTGTGATGGCCGTACCAGCGTTACACTGTTCATTTCAGGAAGCTTTAAAGTGGGTGACAGATCAGCCTGCTTGGCAACGCTCAGAAGGCAGAGATCATGTCATTCCAGTTCATCACCCATGGTCTTTTAAGTCGGTCCGGAGATCTGTGAAGAAGGCAATATGGCTTCTACCTGATATGGATTCAACTGGGAACTGGTATTGTATTCCTTTTCCCTACCAGTTTCCACTTTACCTCGGCGACTTTCTCACATACCTCAGTTGAACAGTGGAACACACCTTACTGTTTTGTTGCAGGTATAAACCTGGACAAGTATATCTGGAAAAGGATGTCATCCTTCCATATGTTCCAAATGTTGATCTTTGTGATTCTAAGTGTGTATCAGAAACTCAGTCGAAAAGAAACATATTGCTGTTTTTTCGAGGAAGACTGAAGAGAAATGCTGTAAATCTCCTTTTACCTTTTCTAGCTTTTGACAGTTCCCAATCTATGTGTGCTAAAATTTCACTTCTAGGCTAGTATGTTTTCCATGCCTCTATTCTGTTGACATTTTATCTCTTATAGGGAGGAAAGATTCGCAGTAAACTTGTGGCAGAACTAAAAGGTGTAGAAGATATAGTTATAGAAGAAGGTTCTGCTGGAGCAGTGGGAAAAGTAGCAGCTCAGCATGGCATGCGCGAGTCTCTCTTTTGCTTGAGTCCAGCTGGAGATACCCCATCTTCTGCTCGCTTGTTTGATGCAATCGTTAGTGGATGTATCCCAGTTATAATAAGTGATGAACTAGAGCTTCCTTTCGAAGGAATCCTTGATTATAGGAAGGTAAACTTGGTCATCCTGTCAGCTTTTAATGTTATGCTTATGTCACATGTAAACATTTTACATCACTCTAATGGTTAGTTTTTTCAAGATATGTATAATGAAAATATCATTTGTTGCACAGGAAATGAAGCATTTCCTTTTTGGTTTCATCTTCTTAATATCAACAAATATAGGTGCAGTATAGAGCAGCAATTGCATGTTTGTTGGTAATAGACAGTTCTGGAATTCTATTCTTCATAGGTACTGATCGTTTGAGTAGTGAGTGCTTTATTTTGACATGTATGAGACCTACGGTACTTTTGGTTCTTCGCTGAGCTGAGATATAACTCAAGCAAGACAAATTGCCCCATTTTGGATGTGCTGTGCTTGCCTTGGCTCATTATTTGATTGGTTTACTATTGATGGCTAGATATATTAGCTAGTTATTTGGAACCTTCTAATTATTGGAGTAGTTAACACCGGAATCATATGTGAAAGTGAAACTACATAAATTTTGCTTCCATAGAAGTGTTGTGCCACTGAGAGTGAGCTAGAATTTTTAGACTCGTTCGAACTCGTAACCTAGCTAAGCAAGGATAGAAAGTCCCAAGTGTATGATCAAAAGTACCCATGGTTCTCAGCATAAAGAAGTTATTAAAGCTTCTGTAAAATTCTGGATGGTGCCTGAAAAGCCATTATACCTCAGGATGTTTGCTTGGTATGCACTTGCATCGTGAGCTTGTGACATAATGAAGATGCTTCCTTGGCTATAATGCTCACTATTAACTAGTGGGAAGATCCATTGGATATATTGATAGACTTACTAAACTGAAGAGGATATACCTATTACTTTGCTGTCAACCAAACCCTTTTGTGCTCTGTGGTTGTGTGCAGCAGATTATACTTGCCATCTTTGATGTAGCATGGTGTATGTCATTGCATAACACCATTTCTCATATGCATTTGAGTTGCTGCAATTTAGAACACTGATTGTGCCTTGTGCAATGATGGATTTTATTGCGCAGATAGCTTTGTTTGTTTCATCAAGTGACGCTGTGCAACCTGGCTGGCTCGTCAAGTACCTAAGAGGAATCGATGCCAAAAGGGTCAACGATATGCAATCTAATCTTTTGAAGGTCTCTTCATCTAACACTTATTTTGCTCGATGCCTGGGGAGATTCATTATTGCTGTCTAATAACTTAGCTGTGATTCGTCTGCAGTATTCAAGACACTTCCTGTATTCAAGTCCTGCTCAGCCTCTTGGACCGGAGGACCTTACGTGGAGAATGGTAATTTGTTGATACTATTGTAGCTTTAGCATCTATACATACTTGTATAATGATTTCGTGAAAGATCTTGAGTCAATCGTTTCATTTGCTGTATCCATTCCTCGTAAATGCTTTTTTTTGCTACTTATGGAGCACATTGTCCATTGTAACCATTTTGACATTCCAAACCAAAAAATGCAGATTGCTGGCAAGCTGGTAAACATCAAGTTGCATATTCGACGTTCTCAGCGTGTGGTCAGAGAGTCAAGGAGCTCCTGTACATGCGAGTGTAGAGTTGGGAACACCACAGGAATGCTTTGAAACTGACCTGTTCTGTGTTTTCAATTTGGAAAATACTTGCATGGGCACATGGCCTGTTGCCCACGTTACAATTTTAGGCAACAGTTGCCGAGTGTGCTTGTAAATCTAACCATACACGGAACTAAGAAGTGTTGTGTTACTGTTACTGCAATATGTGAAATCCGGTCCGGTCATTGCTGAGGGAAAAAAATCTACCAGGTCAAATGTAAATGCTGCCATTTACGCTTGATTTGGTGTATGCACGGTTCAAGTTGTTTTACATATGCTGTTGAAACTATGCCCAAACAAAACTATTAAATATTCACTGTTGTATATAAGTTGACATTATGTACTGTGTTGTTAATTGGATTTTTAGTTTGACAAAACCAACAATTATAGACACCCGACTGTCTACATTTACATTTCAGGGCATACAAGGATGCTTATAGCCCTGGGACACGCACTGGACACTGCGACCTGGAGGACTCTTGATACGCATGGTCTGGGCGCACGTCGTGACCGAGCCATCTCCTCGCAGCCATCCACGCGCAGATGACATCAGAATCCTAACGACCCCCGACTAAGCCTCGCACAGCTCTCCTGCACTTCGACGCAGCACACCTGCCTAGCAAACTCTAACGCGCCAGCCGCAGCTCGCCTGACTCGGGCTCGACCAGCATCGCGTTCGACTCCTACCTCGCCGCAGCTAGTCTCACACCTGGACACGCCACGACACAACGCGGCGCACGCAGCTCAACACACATACGACGCACACGCCATGGACAGGCCCATGACGTGGTTTATTCAACATCGTCGCCTCAGGCTCTCTCGTGGACTGGGCTTGCGAGCAAGCGACGCGGGGGCAAATTCGTCCGAGACAGCGCAAATACTCCAGATCGACCTGTTATTTGAAAGGTAGCTCAATCTCTAGATCGACCTCAATTTCGATACCGGAGGGAGTATAAGATTTCAAACCACAGAGACCAATCACCAGAGATAGAGGTCATAACAGAAACTTCAAATAACCACATGTCAGCATATCAGCAGTAACCGGGATATCTTGCATAGTTGAATCCATAACTGCCAGCTAGGCTTAGTTCAGCTACCCCGAAGGTCCAAAATATTGAAGCGTACCCAAGATCGGCAGCACCGCATGATCTACAGGCTATACAAAACTGATGTTGCAAGGCCTACATTAACATAACAAAAAAATCCCCCAGTTGAATAATCTTGGCATCGACTTAATATATCAATTCCACTGGCGGGGTCATGAGGTAGGCCACTGAAACAGTCCTACTGTCATACTTCATAAAGTTAAACTTTAGGTGCCACCAAAAATGAGCTGCAAGAAAAGCAAGACCATTAGCACGAGATCATTCTAAGACAAGTTTCAATAGATAAAGTTGGCCTAATAAAGTAATTTGAGAACATGAAAATTTAACACTGTCTTGCTGTCTTTAGCAGTGGAATTACGAAATCAAGTGAAAGTCGCGAAGTCAGCATTGCAAATGATTCGCTAAGACGGATATGAAACTCGCATAGGATGGAAGATGCATTGACAGATGGCCGAAATATGAAGATATGCAAGAAGTTAATATTATGTAGCAACTGCAAATATGGCTTGACAACAGCAAAGAAGCTACAACAGGAATCTAAAAAGTCAGGAATTTCACACTAGTAAAGTACAAATCAGAAGAAGTTCGGTTTTTTAATACCTGGGCCCATCTTCCATAGTCAAATGAAAAAGCCCCGACAATTTGAGGCTCCACAAAGGCAGTTCTTAGCTCTAGGAGAATGCACACCACTAGAAGAAGATCCAATGTCACCATAGTCATAAGTCAACTCTGTCATGGGAGGAATGTGCTTCAATGCAAAAAACATGATATGCGGGTGATGGTCATCTCCATGGTCAAACTGAACTGGTTGCCAGAGGACATTAGGAGCACAACTATGGTTCATGAAGCGTGAGATATTTCCCATTTTTTTAGCACTTATCTTAATAGGCAGAGGCTCAAAGGTTTCAGCTGCAATATTTGTGCTTTGTTCCCCTATCAACTCAGGGCCATAATTCCACTTTAAAGTCTTCTCACCAGGACAGAGTGTTTGAAAAAGATAATCATCTTCATTATCATTCAAAAATTTAGCGTCATTAATAACCTCACCAACATACTCGCATATAAATGAACCAGCCCGTATAGGATCCCACGAACGAAGACCCCAGCCTCGATTTCCAGTCTTAAAGACCTCAAAGTGGATCCTAACTCCTTTTTGGGTCACCCTGTTACGGCAGTTGAATGAACACTGACAGGATTCACCACACTCGTATACCATAGGCTTATGGCATACAAGCAATCCCGAGGAGCTGTAAGGTAAGTTGCCACCATTATGCTGGGCACAACCGCAGGTGGTATCACCAGGCAGACAAACACTAAGGCATCTGCAACCCTGCAAAGGTTTCATAGAACTGAGTGGTTTCAAGTATTTGACCTCTGTGGTATAGGTGAAATGGCCCGGTCGTTTCTCACCGTCAACATCATTAACAAGAACCACAGGAAGATTTTCCGTACCAGACGATAGATCAGGGTGTAAAACACTGCCTCTAGTTGTTGGATTCTCCACCCATTTCTGGGTCATCTTCCAGATTGCAACCCCATCAGGCTGTCCTGGCTCTCGCAGCAGCTTGTACTTGAAACAAGTTATTCCAGTCTTTGTTTTTTCCTTCCATGATTCATGAATCCTGTAAAGGCCATCATAAATATAAACCTTTCCAGTCAAACAACCCGGATCCTTATAGCCCCGAACTACCCGGATCACATTCTTTCTGGACAGGCTCCTCTCAAGAGCAAGGTTGCCTCTCTCAAGCTTCTGGTCTTGCATCTCCTCACTGTTCTTGCCATTACCTCCTGAACCACTGTATATCAGTACATCTGTATCATCATCACTGTTGTCATAACCACCTGCAGCAACTATGCATATTGCAACAGAATCATCCTCATCACCAAACTTGGTAATCATATAATCAATTCCAGCCATGCTAGGAGCATGCAGCCCGATAATACATAACTCCATTCTGAAGTAGAAAATATCCCCTACTTCAACACCAGGAACAACCCCTATCCTCTTACCAGTGTTGGCTCTGAGATTACTGGCCGTCATGATGGTGCCAGCCCTCAGGTCTGCACGTTTGCTTGTATCTTGTGTCTTTTCCAATTGAAGATGCCTACGCCGCAATGCGTCAAATGTCATGAGAATCACCTCCACAATTTCCCTGGGATCACCAGAAGGGGGCAGACAGGCAAGCTCATTGTGATCAACAGATTTCTTGTGAGAGGACTTGGAGCGTTTACTGCTCACAACATTGAAGCTGTCACTCTCCAAGCCATCACTTATCTTGTATCCGCTGAGGCGGGATGGCCTCTTGATCTTCCGTCCAGATGCTGATGTCTGGTTAGGAGTATAAGGCTCATCATCATCATCATCATCCAATGCTATAACATTTGGTTGTGTCGACTTGTAAGCTGAAATAGGGGTGGCATCTATGGGGCCATTAGCATTGGTTATGACATCCGAAGTCCAATTTGGAGAAGCGTGGCCTCCAACAGCATTCTGATGATGAATATCAACATTCTGTCCACCAGCAGCTTCCTGATCACTTAAAGTTGGTGCCTTGCCACCACCAGCATTCCGATCACTAAAAGTGTCAGCCTTGCCACCACCAGCATTCTGATCGCTAAAAGTGTCAGCTTTGCCTCCACAAGCATCTTGGGCACTGAAAGCAAAAAATGACCCAGCAGCAGAATTGTTCCAAGCACCAAAACCACCCTGACACTGCCCAGCAGAAGTGACGACTACCAACGGTGGGGTGGTTGACTGGTTAAAAGTGTTGACACCCAATGGCGCAGGGAACATTGGAGCCAGTGTCCTCAAGGGCTTGATATCCAGAACATCCAGATCAGGTGTAGGCATGAAACTCGATGGCCGGTTCATATCCTCTTTTAGCAAGTGAGTTCCTGTATGAAGAAAGCATAGTTAATGTTCATGTCACAGCCTCCCCAGTTGACAAAATGCAAAGAAAAATATCTGATTAGCATTTGTAAATGAAATTTCTATTCTCTGCTTGCACAGTGCATCACAAAATAAGAGAAATGAAAAACAGATTGTGATGAATAATACATTGAATTGAATGCTCTACATAGTGCCTCAATTTCACGCGCTTTCTGAGCACACCTTTAATTTAGCAAGGAAAGTCCAAGAAAACTAACTGCATTCTGAGTTCCTATTAATCCTGATTAGAAACGGAAGATGGGTATCTTCCATTGTGTGTACTGTGTCCACTGGTTTCCCTCACCCCTGAGGCTCGCCAATATCCATTACCAGCCCGCTAGATTCGTTCCCCGTTCCAGCATCCACACCCTTCCTACCGAAATTAGTAAAGGCAAACTTTTGACTTGGCACACGAATCACCTCGAAACTAGAACAAATCAAAAACCTCAATACAAAGCATTCAACTTTGAACATAAAAGATTGGATTTTCTAACCGAAACTTCAACTTTCAACCCAAAAATTGCAAACGGATTCTCCTAGCTCGACCTCCAAACTTCTCAATGGGGAATTTTGGATATTCACGGGTAAATTTCGAAACTTCATGAGGGTTTAGGATGGAAGGGTTACTGAAGATGGAACGGAGAGTATCGCGGAGGCGGGAGCGAAAAGGTGGAGCCTACCGCTCGCTGGCTGCTGGACGGAATCGAGCGGCGATTAGAGCAGGGTGTGCCTACCCGCGTGCACGGAAGAGTAGGTAACAGGCGGCGGTGCTCTCGAGGAATCGCGAGCTTTTATTGATTTCAAGCCAAAGGGAAAAGACCCCTCACCTGATCAAGATCCTCGCCGCGGCGGCTGTGGGGAATGGACGCGGACGAGCGGCCGGGAGCTAAGAGATGGCTTCCATGCGCTAGGCGGCGGAGCAGAGGCCAGTGGAAGTGGATGCTCAGGGCAGAGGAGGGGGAAGACTGTGGGTTGCGGTTTTCTCGTCTGCTCTGCTGGAACAACGTTCGCTCGTCTCGCTTTTGTGTGCCCCTCCGGTTCAAGCTCGTTTAAGAATGGGGAGAGGAAGAGGTCCTCTGACGTAAGCAGTCACTGAACGTGGGCTCACCGGCGCGACCTCACATGTTAGCGACTGGTCTCAAATTAAAAAAAAAATCAACAAGAGAAAAACAAAATTAGTACCCAAGTCATCTTTGTAACTCTGACGACATGCGACTCTGGCACGGATCCGCCGGCGGCAACCCTAATCCCCAATCTAGTGGTGATAGCGGCTCAAGTAACGCAAGGAGATTCTTCTCAATGGATGATGACACTGGCGTGTGCCCTCCTTCCTCCGGCGCAAAGGATGGTGGCGCGAGGAAGCCTCCTCCTCTCTCCGCCATGAGGGGCGGCACGGCGGCACGATGAAGCCTTCGCTGACAAGCGAGATTTGGTGGCAATGCCAGCTAGATCCAGAGAGAATGAGATATTTAGAGAGGGGGATTGGTGTAAGTAAGGATGTAATTTATGTGAGGCCTGTAGTAGAAGGATGTGGCTTCTCCGCTCACAGAGTATGCCCTCGTTGATGCTCCCTCCAGGTGACACCCTCTTATTCGTCCGTGACCTCATAACGGGAGCGCGCTAGCCCATAGATGACTGCAGCGTACGCACCTGGTAATGCCGTTAACGTTAGACAAACGGTCCCTTCTCTCTCTCTAAATGATTGAATAGTTAGTAGTGTTTCATAATTCTCGATAATAAACTAGGCAGAGCTAGCTGCGCATAACCTAACCCTCTAGTAAGGAACACAAATATAATGCATCCTTGGTTATGTTATTTGTGTTTCTCACACACCACAAAAATCGACGCCAAGTTCATGAAACCAAGGAACACAAATATATTTGTGTTTCTCACACACCACGAAAATCGACGCCAAGTTCATGAAACCAAGGAACACAAATATATTTGTGTTTTTCACACACCATGCCGCAGGTGTGAGGTCGCTGAAGGTGCGGCGCAGAAAATAGACGCCAAGTTCACGAAACTTGACGATGAGATCGGAGCCCTAGAATTATTGTCCACTTCGACAGATGATTCTTGTGGTGCCATCAAAATGCAAGCAACGCCCGGTGTTGGGACCTATGAGAAACCATTATTGTTTATAATGTTCATAATAATACAGATAAGGCCATTGTGAACTTCAATTTAAAGATAATTGGTGCAGCAATTGGATTCAATAGTTGAGGTTACCTTTATAAAATATTTATATCATAATTGATTGGACTCTATTAGTGTCGTATGATCATTACAACCCAAGATTTCTAAACATCTATATTTGCTGGGGCAGTTGTGATTTTGGCCTCGCTATGAACTTCTGTTGTGATTCTACCTTCAAATTTTAAACTTTGTGATTTTACTCCTGTTTTTTCAGTGTGAAGCCAGTTTCAGTGTGAAGCTTCACACTGAAAAGCCAGGAGTAAAATAACAAAGTTTAAAAATTGAGGGTAAAATCACAATTAAAGTTCCCCTAGTAGCTTCACATTGAAAAACCAAGAGTAAAATCACAAAGTTTAAAAACTGAAGGTAAAATCACAATTATAGTTCCAAATGAGGACAAAAACACAATTGTCCCATGTCTGTTTAGGGAGTCATGTATAAAAAAAATCATGGCATTTGATAAAGGAGGTGAATTGTGCAAGGCATAGATGCGAAGTAACCAACTAAATCCATTCCATTTGCATGAGTAATGGCAATACATGATAGATATCTCAAATTTTAGGTGGCAAATAAATGATAGATATCTCAAATTTTAGGTGGCAATAAAATCGGTAGTTGAAGTTATTAGTTGGAGTATGGTGATATAAAAATGAATTGTTGGATACACATAAAGCATTCCATGATATCCAACCATTTATAGTGATTGATTTAGGTATAATTTTGTTTGCATTTTTACAATGGACCATTCTAAAGCACAAGGCTAGGAAGGCGGATCTAGTCATATCTACTTTGAACGCACGAATCCTAAGCTCGTTCCATCTCATCTCAATTTTTTTTTTTTTATAAAAAAAGTATCTCTCAACGTTGCACTGCTTAGCCAATGGCAGATAGAAAATCTTGTTCATATACAATCAATAAACAAACATTTTATCCGAAAATTCACATCATTATGCGATATCACGTTCATGTAAAATGTGAAAACTTGCTTCCACATGTCAGTTTCATAAACAAACATTTAAGCTACTATAAAGAGCTATGCGTTTGATCATTGCACATTTGAAATGGTAAAAGAGATACAAATGTACCATTATGCCAGCATATTGGACACGATCTCTAACCATAAGTATTCAAGCACGTTATTGTATTAAAATTGTGAGTAATGCAAAGAAAATTAGCATCACAACAAATTACATGAATTTGTGTTGCAAATAATATAAGAATATGGAATCAACTTTAATTTCATTTAATCCCTAATAATATATGGAGTACATATTTTCCTTCAAAAAAATATATGGAGTACATATTCTAGTATATCCTCGAATCTACTAAGATATCAAAAAATTAATCAATAGCCATGCACGGATTCATATATACTTATATATACAGGCACATGCATTGCGAGTCTGGTTCACGTTGGTACTAGCAATACCAAAAGTTCCTTCTAGTTTGGAAATGGCTACCAAAGTAATCCTTCCGCTCATGGCCTTTGTCTTAGCTTTAACCATGTTTGTAGCCCATCAAGCCTGCGCCGAGAAGGACTGCTACGACGAGAAAGAGCTTGTTATCAGAGAGTGCATAGATTTCCTAAGAAAATATGGTTCCACTTTACACCCATCACTACCGGAAATCGCCTTTTTTCCGAGTGTCTGAACCTTTGCTGAGTGTAACACTTCGGGCACTCAGCAAAGGTACCTTTTGCTGAGTGTCGGCACCAGGACACTCAGCAAAAGCTAGACACTCAGCAAAAGTAATATTTACCGAGTGTCCCATCGACGACACACACGGCAAAAACACAGACACTCGGGAAAGGTGGAGCACGGGCCCCACACGCAAACGCGGCCGTTACTGCTGACGGCGGGAGGGGGCTTTGCTGAGTGTCCACTTTGGTGACACTCGGCAAATGTATGTTTTGCTGAGTGTCAAATCTGGAAACTCGGCAAAAGTGTTTTTTTTTTTTTGAGATTTTGCCAACCAAATTTTTTCCCTCACCCATATACACTTCATTGTACTTCATGTTGAAATTTGGTGCATTTCAAGATCTATTTACCAAATTTAGTTATTTATTTTCATTAATTGTATTTTTGAGTGATAAATCAAAATTGAACTGCAAGTGACTCGAATAATGGAATCGAGGTAATGAAAAAATGTTATTCATGTTAGTGAATTGAACGTGACGCTGTATCCAGGAAATGAAATGAAATTTCACGAATTTTATTCATGAAATATGATTACCAGCGTGTGAGCGATTGGTTTTAAAATTCTATAAAATACAAATAATGTCGGAAAATTATGAGATTTGTCAGGATGTCGAGATATCATACGTGGATGTTGTGATAAATAGTAGAGAAGGTTTCGCGCAAGTTGTCCCGTACGTTGTTTACAAAATGGACAATCTCCGAAGAATGAACATAGAGTTTAGAGTAGGGCATTAAGATTAGGAGTGAAGTGGTTTTCGAAATTTGATTTTGGCTTCATACCTTTTTTTATGGACAATAGATCATATAAATCGTGTGATGTCAAAATTTGGTTATTTTTTGAATTTGTTTGATATTTTATAAATTTTTTTTAAGATGATCATGAATTATATTTGCCGAGTGTATCAAGGGCACACTCGGCAATATACACCTTTGCCGAGTGCCTGTTTGTTATACACTCAGCAAAGGTCGAATTTTTTTCTGTGTGTAAAAAAAAAACTCTCGGAAAATGTTTTGCACTCGGTAAATGTACATGGCGCCGGAGGAAAATATGGCTGTCCCAGCCCCCCCTTTGCCGAGTGTCTTTAATCTGAACACTCGGCAAAGGTCGAGGGTTTTGCTGAGTGTCCAGATTCAGGACACTCAGCAAAAGGGGGGGGGGGGGGGGTGCTGAGACTTGGCCAATTTCGCGCCCGTGAAGTTCGTCTAAACAGAACACCCGCCGCCGCGCCCACGCCCACGCCTCCCTCGCCGCCGCGCCCACGCCCACGCCTCCCTCGCCGCCACGCCCACGCCCTCCGTCGCTTCGCCGCCGCCCTCCCTCGCCTCGCCGCGCCCCGGTCCCCGCCGCGCCCACACCCACGCCTCCCTCCCTCGCCGCGCCCACGCCCACGCCTCCCTCGCCGCCGCGCCCACGCCCACGCCTCCCTCGCCGCCGCGCCCACGCCCTCCGTCGCTTCGCCGCCGCCCTCCCTCGCCTCGCCGCGCCCCGGTCCCAGCTCCGGCTCCGGCGCGCCCCGGTCCCGGCTCCGGCCCCGGCTCCCGTCGCCTCGCCTCGCCGCGCCCTCGGTCCCCGGCTCCCTCCCTCGCCTCGCCGGCTCCCGTCGCGCCCTCCCTCGCCTCGCTGCGCCCTCGGTCCCCGGCTCCCGTCGCGCCGCCCCCTCCCTCGCCTCGCCGCGCCCCGGTCCCGGCTGAGGGCCGTCGCCACGCGGCCCAAGACCAAGGGCAAGGACGGCGACGGCAAGGACGGGGACGACTCCGAGCAGTCCAAGCTGAGGGCGGGGCTCAACTCGGCCATCATCACCGAGAAGCCCAACGTTCTTCACAGGTGAGCTGAGTGCTTACAAAGGCCCTATCTGTATCATTCCTCGTTTTAGAAATCAGGCGATTGAAATCACCGTGGATCGCATAGGCCGTGCAGATCTTGATCCTGATTGAATTAGACAGGAGAAGAACGAATTGGTGGGAGCATCAATTAGGGATTGTTTCTGTTGAGTAAAGATATGGATAATTAGTTGAGAGAAGGATTCTGTGCTTTATGGCTTATTTCTAAATGATGAGTTAGAGGACGGGGAGGGGGAGCACGAGGACGGGGAGGGGGAGCACGAGGAGGGGGAGGGCGTGGCCCCGACTGTCAGGGTGCGAGGTCCCTCGACCCTCCCGAAGCGACCGATAGATTTTGACCGTCGTCCGATGGTTCGCCCCGTCCCTCCCAGGTAAGTTACTTTAGATGTTATCAATACACTTTCATTTCATATGTTTTAAATTACAATTGATACTAACAATTTATCTTATTGATTTGGGCAGGTCTTGGGACACCGTCTCGGGGGGTGCTCACAAACGCAAGGTCAACGGCATCCTAGGTCTTTTGTGCAAGATAAACTTCCCTGGCCACGTTCTGATTGGTGAGAGAATAGAGATGGCCACCACGTTTGAGCACTACACCGCCGTTTCCGACGTGCGGGATCGAGGTGGCAGGGTGTTCCGCAACAAGATGGAGCGGGTGATCATGGAGCTGTGGGTAAGTTTGTCTGACATTGCTCAACACATCGCTTTTATTGAACGTTCTTAAAATATTGATTGGATACACCGCGTATGTATGCAGGATTTCTTCAGATGCGAGCCTGGATACGAGGCCCAGGCGCAGCAGGTGGCACGTACAGCCTGTCAAAAACTTGTCAAGGACATGCTATACGAGGCGCGCGGCCAGGCCATCGTGGATTCCCACGCTGCCCAGAAAATTAGGATTAAGAAAAAGAATGCAATAAGTATGAAGTTGACAAAAGAAGAATACTTACAGGTAAATGATGATGAACAAGCTTCCATGAGATTAAGTATGTCTAATTTGATCTTCTTATGTGTCATATGCTTGATGACGTGCAGGCGATTCCGTGGTGGATGGCAGCACATCCCCGGTGCTGGGCGGAGATGGTGGACAAGTGGTGCGCCGAAGACTGGGAGGCGATGCACGAGGCTTGCCGACAACGTCGACTGATGATGCAAGGTGCAGCACACCATCAGGGCAGTCTTAGCCTCAACGAATATGCGGCCAGATATGTATGTCAAATCATTTGTTGACTCTAACTCTCAATAACGCATAATTTCTAATCATGTTTCTTTCGGCAGTCGGCGGCTCATGGTGGCGAGCCTATCAGCACTTTCGAGGCTTTTGCTTTGTCCCACAAGGGCAAGGCGACGGCGGACATCCACTACAACCCGGAGGACCCGCCCGAGGCGTACAGCAATCCGAGCGTCCATAGCCGCCTCAGTTCGTACTCAGAGGTGGCCAAGGAGGTCCACGGGCCAGACTTCGATCCGAGGTCACACGACCTCGATGGAGAAGTCGTCATGAGGGCTGGAGGAGGCAAGAAGCATGGACGGTACTATCTCGGTGACAGCGTCATCGACACGGCAAGTACTCCCACGCTCTCCCAGATTCGGGCACGGAGCGTTAGCGGTGGCCCGAGCATACGCCAACGACCGACCGCTACACAGGCCCTTCAGGTTATTACTGTTACATTCCTCGTTCGTTTAATTGTTTCATTTGATTCAATATTGCACTCGAGTTTAACATTTGATTCAATATTGCAGGCCCAGCTTGAGGAAGAGAGGATCAGACGGGAGCAGCTCGAGGCGACTATGGCGCAGCAGGTGGCGGAGCAGGTGCAAGCGCAAATGTCGGAGATGTACTCCTTCTTTCAGGCTCAGTTCGCGGCTCTGGGTCACCAAGTGCCGACACAGATGCCGTGGGCTCCTCGTCCTCCCATGTCTTCTCCGGTGAGTCTCTTGACAACATTAGACAACTTAGAGACTTACAAAACCTAGAGACTTAGAAAACTTAGAGATTTAGAAGATTTAGACTTAGAAAACTTAGAATTGTACTATACATTTTGTATCACAAATGTTATGTCTTCTTTGTGCAGCCGATGCCTCCATCGGCGGGGTCGAATGCTGGAGTGCAAGACGTGGATCTATCGGCAGCTCGCACTCTTTTCCCACCACCACCCCCACCCCCACCCTTTGCCGAGTGATTTGTGTATTGTGGACTATATGTGTATTGTGGACTATATGTGTGGACTTGTGAGTGTTTGTGGACTTGTTAGCGTTTGTAGACAATTTGTGTACTTGTGAGCACTTTGTGGACTATTTGTGTAATATTTGTTGAATTGTGGACTATTTAAGCATTTGTGACCAATTTGAGGTTTTTGATGTGGATGTGGTTGTGAAATGGATGCATATTGTCATATATTAACTGCCTGTGTGTTTGTCAATTGAATTTGTCGAAAAAACGATTAAAACCGATTGTGGAAAACACCTTTGCCGAGTGTAATTGCACAAACACTCACCAAAGGGTGGGGCCTTTGCTGAGTGTAATTGCACAGACACTCGGCAAAGGGGGGGCCTTTGCTGAGTGTCTGATGCCAGGACACTCGGCACAGGGGGGGCCTTTGCTGAGTGTCTGATGCCAGGACACTCGGCAAAGGGGGGTGCCTTTGCTGAGTGTCTGATGCCAGGACACTCGGCAAAGGGGGTCACCTTTGCTGAGTGCCTGGCGCCCAGACACTCGGCAAAGGGGGGCGCTTTTGCTGAGTGTCTGTCGCTTAGACACTCAGCAAAGGTTCGCCGTGTGTATTTTTGGACACTCGTTAAATCTTTTCGCCGTCAGCCCGCCGTCCGTCAACTTCTTTTTGCCGAGAGGCCCTCCGGACACACGGCAAAGCTTTTGCTGAGTGCCCGACAAACAACACTCAGCAAAGGGGGTATTTGCCGAGTATGCCCTCCCCGAGTGCGCTTTGCTGAGTGTTACACTCAGCAAAAGCTTTGCTGAGTGTTTTTGGGCCTTTGCTGAGTGCCTGGGACACTCAGCAAAACAGGGATTTCTGGTAGTGCATCCTTTGTGTGCCAAATGACCGTGGAGTCATCCGATCTAGCGTGTATCTGTCATATCCTCACTAAACATGACGAGGGGACAATAAGCGCGGAGAAGCTGGTTCTTCTTGCACGTATGGAGGGAAAGGAGTTGGAACCCGGGACCAAATGCGGAAGTAAGTGCTTAAAACAATTTCATCTCATTGCTACTCTTGCACAGTGCGCAAAGTTGCTAATGACATGAGCTTTGTTACCACCAGCTTATACCATTCCACCACTACCGGCGACACCTCCACCAAGAGCGAAGTCCATGAGAGCTTGAACAAACGTGAAGGAATAAATATGTGCATGGCTGGGATCCAAAATGTCCTTAGTCATGGCATGTTGCTTTGAATGAAATGACCTCCAAATAGATAGGGGGCTTTCAGTTTCAGTTGAGATCTCTGGGATAGAATGTTGAATGCTTAAATTTTATTGAATTTTGAAAACAACAACAAACTCCCCCAAAGAGATATATTAGGACTCCACGAACTGGGGGAAGAAGGGGAAGTTCAACAAGAAACAAAAGAATTAATGTTTTCTACGATGCCGGAAAACCAGAAACAGTAATGAAATTCATCTGATCGCGCAGTCTGCAGAGACGAACACACAGATCACATACGTATAACCATACCCATAAAGCTCAAATTCACGGGCAATAAGAATTTGGTCATTGCAAATGTTAGAGAGGAATTTACAACTGTTTACATGATCTCAACCTACATGATTTCACAACAAATCAGCGCAAATCTGCTCCGAAATATGAAGCTCATCTGAATGGAACGGATCTAAGAAAGAAAGAATTGTGCTAAATCTCTCGCCGAATCGTCCAAAATCAGAACGAAATCATGACAGACCATCTCTCAGCTCTGAACAGCACACGAGAAACCAAGGTTACATATTGGGGAGGTGGTGGGGGAATGGAAGAGGCCTGGGCGGCGCGCCGCGCACGTCAGAGGAAGCCGAGGAGGACGGCGGCGCCGAGCACGAAGAGCCAGACGATGTGGAGGAGCTGCAGCGCCTGGCCGGAGACGGGCGCGGAGCCGGCGCCGACCTCGCAGTAGCCGCGCTTAGCGACGCGGGCCCTCGCGCACGCGGCCTCGGGGCAGCCACACCAGTACGTGACCCCGTCGGCGCCGCAGACCGGGTCCGGGCGGAAGCACCGCACCGGGCACGACCGGGCGTCGTCGGCCCCGTCCGACACGGAGACCGCGCAGGGGTCGCCGGGTTCCGCGCCGCCGGACGCGGGGGAGGCCAGGGTTTGGGCGAGGAGGAGCGCGATCGCCGCGAGGAAGAAGAGGAGGCGGGAGGGAGGGGCGAAGCGCGGCATGGCGCGCGTCGCCGGCGGCCGGCGGTCACTGGCGAGGGTGGGGGCTGTGCGGGGATCGCAGCGGCCTCTGGGGAGGGGGATGGCGGTTGGAATTGCGGCCGCGGCGGTGGAACCGGTCGGCGGCCGCTTTGACGAGAAGTTTCTTTCCGTTGGCGGCGCGGCGGTGGGTGGGTTTGGTGCGCGTCGCGTTGGACTTGGCAGGACCGCGTTGGCGTCGTTGCGCTGTCAGCCAACTTTTGTTGCGGTGTTTCACCGCGCGCTAAGGACAATTGGCGACGCTTCGTTCGTTCGATTCAGGCGCTCTCTGGCTCTCTGCCGCCTCGCACCAACACAACGCATACTGCCCTCTAAAAAGACAACGCATCATATCTGTTTCACACACACACACACACCAAAAAAAAAAACCTCAGAACTCGCACTGTAATTTCTCTGACCCTCTCGATTATTACTGGCACACACCGTGGATCGTCTGATACTCCAGCTCAACTTTGTAGTACGCTACACCGAAGGAGCCAATGCAACACACACGACACGCAGCTGACAACTCTGAAATGCCCCGAGCACGCACCCACGAACGCATGCAGTCACCACCATTCAACAACACCAGTCCAGCAGACACCGAACGGCCGCGGCTCATCATCACAGGATCGCGCACTTCTGGGGACGCTTTTTGCCGGGGTCAGACGACGGCGGCACCTTCTTCTTGCGCCCCGCTCCCGTCTTCTTCTCCTCTGTCCTTGCCTTCCTCCGTCTGCACACAGAGAGCACAGGAGTAAGTTCATCATCATCCGGCCCCGTGTCTCACTCTTACGACTAACACAGAAACTAAAAGAAACTCTACTGCGAAAAGAGAATGCCGATCACTTGAAATATTACGAAGCAAAACGCATTACTTATTTTATTATTACGAACACATAATGTTTCTCGTTTTATTTTTCATAGAGATTTGTTGATGAGAAACAAAAAGGTAGTACGTAGTTAATTTTCAGAGGGTTCCTCACTTGGCCATCATGACCTTGACGAACTCCTCGTAGTTGATCTGGCCGTCGCTGTCGACGTCGGCCTCGCGGACCATCTCGTCCACCTCCTGGTCGCTCAGCTTCTCGCCGAGGTTGGTCATCACGTGCCGGAGCTCCGCCGCGGAGATGAAGCCGTTCTGGTCCTTGTCGAACACGCGGAACGCCTCGCGGAGCTCCTCCTCCGAGTCCGCGTCCTTCATCTTCCGGGCCATCAGGCTCAGAAACTCCGGGAAGTCGATCGTGCCGTTGCCGTCCCCGTCCACCTCGTTGATCATGTCCTGCAGCTCGGCCTCCGTCGGGTTCTGGCCCAGGGAACGCATCACCGTACTCAGCTCCGTGGTCGTGATGCAACCTGCGGCACGTATGTATATATGGAGAGATATTGAAAACCAAGCATGCATAATCCTAGACTAGAGAGGCTCTAATATATCCTAACAGGTCAGTAAAAATGAGGGTCGGAGATGGTGATTGTGATGCATCTTCAGAGAGAGTTCATCACGTAATCGTCTCAACGCTGAGTTTTGAGAGATAAATGGATGACCATCAAACAATGATATAAATGGGTGGAAATGCATGCATGTTGCAGCTTTCAGTATGTCTGAGTTTAAAACGCAATTTAATTTCCAATTTTTATGAACATGTTATATCAAACAAAGTCCTGATAGCATAACCTCGTTGAGCAAATATTGTTGACTATTAATTCCACCACTCTGTCGTCACTTTATTCTAGATGTTCTATCATATGCTAGCAGGACTCGACGGTTCAGATTAGGTCCATATTCCCTTCCGTCATGGGCTCATGGCTTTATTCTTCGACCTTTTCCCAATCTGTGATATGAGAGAATTGGAATATGATTCTGTTTTTTGGATAAGTACCCCCTTCAATTTTTTTTTTTTGACATCAAGATTGGAGGCCGGAAGTAACAATATACTGTATTACTTCCACATGCATCTAACAAACAAATTGAGAAAGCAGATGTTTATGGATTCATTCTTATATAAGTAGAAAAAGGTACATCTAATAAGTTTGAGAAATAAAAACAAGGTACGTAAAACGAGGGACTAAAACTGAATCAAGATGACCAATTAATCAACCACAAATTGATATTGCATCGTGCCTAAGAGGAAAAAAGAAGTTTGTTTCAAGGCTTGGTCCAACAAGAGCTACATCCAACACCTTTGTCCTAAAAGGCACTGAATTCCACACTCCACAGCATAAGCTTCGTTCTAAAAAGTACTATTGCGATCTACAGCACAATTCCTCTCACGTTCTACTGATTTCGTTGATCGTTGACAATCCTAAGCGCTAACGCGCAGCATGATCAGATCAGATCAAGGTTGAAATAGAGTAATAGTCCAACCAACAAGATAGATCGAGAGAGAAGTATTAAAATGTGAAGACGAAAAAAGGGGAGAGATTGATACCATCGCCGTCCTTGTCGAAGAGACTGAAGGCCTCCTTGAACTCGGCAATCTGCTCTTCGCTGAGCTGGACAGCCATGGCGACGGAAGCTTCGTGAAGACAAGCGAAGCTCCAAGGATTACGAGCACGCGTTAATGGACACTGGCGTGCGTCGTGCGCAAGAAGGCAGGGGAGGCGATTCTGCGAGCTGGGCTTTGTATACACAGGAAGGAAACGACGCCAGACGAGTGGGGGCACTGAACTGTGGCCCTTGTGGCCTTGGTATCTGATTCTTTACTCCCTCAGGCTATGCGCTTCTTGTTTTCTAAGGAGTTTTATCTTTATCGCCTCCAACAAAAGGATAATTTATTTTTATTTTATAGACTTGTATATATGCAGGTATTGAGGTATGCATGGCCTCATGGAGAATTTCATCTTTATTTTATAGTCAGGCATCCTTCTTTTGCCATGTTCTCTCGCTCTTTATTTCACTACCCTTGCTTTTGGCCATGTTTGATTGCAAAGCATTTAGATATACATTCCTCCATCAGGCCACAACCAATTATTATTTTGTGATGATTATTCAGTTTATTTTTGAATGCTCAACATACAAAGAATGAACATGAAAATGAAGTTGGAAAGCTGGATTACATAGATCTACTACTATTGTGTCCATATCATGCCATTCCATCATTATGCTGACCATATTAGATGGTCCATTTCCGTTTTCAACATTTTGTGTAAAGATTGGTTCAGGGTATTAAATTTGTATGACAAGTTCTAGAAATAAAAGAATCTATCTGGCAAAAGACGATGCTGATAGTTAACCCAGAGAGAGAAGACAACTGTACCAGAAATCACTTGTTCACGCCAACACTACAAGTGATAACCTTGTTTACGAATTAACATTATCTTAACAGCATCCGAACTCCAGTGAAACTCAATGAATAAATAAATTATCATATTGCAAATTCTGCATACAATAGTTCGTTTCATACCTTTACTAGCGTATCATCTACACAATAACACATAGGACAAAAATGAAAAATGAAGTAACAGCTACACAGGTTATTGTCTAAACAAACAAAAGAGTTCCTCTGTTTTCGAAATGGAAATAGGAGCTGGCAACAATCATTAGTGAAATCTGGTCCTTGTAAGGCCATACAAGAGAGTCTACAAAAGAAAGATTACACGTGAATAGAGAATATGTGCAAGCGAAGAAGAAAAAAAGTAAAAAAACGAGAACCCTTAGTACAGAAAACCTAGTCAGCCATACAAAAGGGTCAATAGCCAACTGCTGGTGCTCCCAATGCTATACATAAGCATTTGACCACAGAAACAACTACCTATGGTAACAAGATGACCTTTTTCAAGGCTCAATTTGCTCACAATTTCTTGGCCTACCAAATCATCGAAACAGTGTGAACTATCATAGATCTTTCCAGACCTTGTAGTCAGTATTAGAGCTGTTGGGATTTACTGGTGTGTCCTGACATCCCAAGAAGAAGGTCGGTCGCACATCCATATTGATCAAGGCGTGTGCAGTTGATCTTGCGCTTGCAACAATAGCGACCTCATCAGCAGCAATCATGGCTTCTCCATATCCTTTGTCTACATCAGCATTTTCCAACTGTTGATATACGGGAAAACAAACAGTCAATACTAGAAGCATGTGATTCTCAGGACAGCAAAAGAGCATATCTTTACCCTGAATTTTGTCTTTGCACCCCAGATGACAAACGTTTCATTGCAAGTATGATGACGATGATTGCCACGTAACCCACCTGGTTGGATCTGTCCTACATGCAACAATAGACAGACCAGTGCACCACCTATAACAAATTGACACAAGTTGAGCAAGCCAAGTTGAACCCAAAAATAGTAGCACGATTGTGAGCTAAGATTTATGAAGTTGAAGCAATACAAGAAAATTCATTCTCACTAGAGTCCTATACTATAGAAGATCACCACAGTAGTCCATAGCAACAAGACAGTGGTAATGCATTAATCAAACCAACAATTGTAAATAAAGCATAGAAGAAACATGAAAAGTATACATTGAGTGAAATGATCTCCAAATGGCTTAGTTAAATGATTGGTCACTACATCCATAGCACCATGTTCTCTTTTAGTACCTTTTCTTCCTTAAACCCAGAGATGCAGTCCGATCGGAACAGATTGCTGTGGCAGTGCAACAGCCAGGAAAAGAAAGATTGTGAAGATTGGAAGAAACAGCCACAAAAATCTCTTCCAAACGCGCTTGCACATTTGCATTCAGTAGGACAAATGGAACACTTGAGGCGAATATATAAATTTCAAGTGCAGGTGTTTTTTTAGTTGTTCTTACCAAGAACAATAAGCAAACCCACTCATCAATCAGTATGAACTTGCAGTATATTTTCAATAATTTAGAACAGGGCAGATGAGTTGGAAGGCCAAAAAGGCAGGCTCCAAACATCTCATGAAGTATTACACAAGGTAAAGGTTTCTCCACTAAAAACACAGTGTTTGCCTGATAAACTTGGTATGTTTCCAATTCAACTAACTAAATTGCATTTACAGATTCCAGATGACAGCTATGCGCCTATGTTGTGCAAAATGATTGCCAACTAAATCTGTCATTGCGTTAACACACTCACAGGCAATCCAGCTAATGTCAATACAGGTTAAATTCAATATAACATAACTAATGGTTTCCGAGTTCTGAAGGCACCATAGGAATTACCAACAGATCGGCCATACATGAACTAAGATGCAGCAGGAGAATTTAATATGTTATTATTTAGCATGTCTCTGAAATAAAAACCTGATACACTAACAATATCAGTGTTTGGTAAGCAGCATAACAGAGATACTTTGGAAGATATGATACATGTTTTTGCTGCAGCTTCACTAGCTTCATGTCCAGAACAACAGTTCTTCCTTTCATCACTAAGTCACTAACTACCAGCAGAGCGTACTAGAGGTGCAGAATTGCAGCATCTCTTGCAACACAGGAAGCCAACTTCAATGTGACTAACGCAATGTGACCAACTCTACTATTACATTCGATCACATTATGCAACGTAGGCATTGTAACATCACATGTTGCCTCATAAGCAGCAGCGATTTGCCGAATGATAGCTCTTGTCTGCATAATGGTAGCTCCGCACACAAGGAAACGTCACAAGCAACCACCACAGCTCGGGAGCATAGAAGGCCCCAGTCGAGGAGGATCTCACCTGGGAGGCCAGCCTCGCTGGCGGCGGCGATGGGGTTGAGGAGCCACCCGCGCCCGTCGATGGCGATGGGGGTGGGGTGGAGCTCGGCGGGGAAGCGGACGAGGTTTGCCTGAGGTTCGTGCACGACGGAGGGGCGGCCGTTGATCGAAGGCGGCGGGGACGGCCGGTGGAAGCGGAGCGAGAGCCAGGTTAGGAGGACAAAGAGGGAGAGGAGGAAGGGAAAGGACGCCGGCCGCTTCAGGAAGTGCAGCAGCGACGACGCCAGGGAGGGCTGCGGCGGTAGAGCGGCGGCGGTGGGGAAAGGCGGCGCCTGGGTCTGGATGTGCAGCGCAATGGCCCTCCTCGGGTTCGCCATCGACGGACGCCGCCCGGCAGATCGGCGGCGGCGGCGAGCTGCTGGTGGCAGAGACTTGTCTTGACTCTGCCTTGCCGCCGCCGCAAAGCGATCAGCCCATGGGTGATAGTGATACGGACAGCACAGCCTGGATTGCGGTCCACAGGGGCCCATCTTGCCATGAACGGCCCAGATGCGTTCTCATAGTATTTGCTAGTAGTAGCACAGTGCATTGGCTCAAAAAACAAAAAAGTAGTAGCACAGTGCAGTGGCGTGCATTGCCACGTCATTTCGGGGGCAGCTCAAGATATTTTTTGCGCAGCTCGCTTGCTGACTGATTCCATCACAGCCATCGATCACGGAACCGACGATCCCGTGATTCTCCTCTGCTTATCCTCTTCTTCCTCTTCCCCCAACCCACCAAATCCCCCGCTAAACCCCCCAGCCCAAAGCTCGCGGTCGCCGGTCGCCACCACCAATGGCGCCGCCCGCCATGGCATTCCAGGCCCTCACCCTCGCGCCTCTCCCCCTCCCTACCGCGCGCCGCCGCCGCTTCCGCATCCTCGCCGTCGCGGCTGACCACACCCCTCCTCCGCCGCCGGCCTCTCCTTCGGAGCCGGCGAATAGCCCAAGCCGCCTCCTTCGGGAGCTCGCGCAGCGGAAGAAGGCCGTATCCCCGAAGAAGAAGCAGCCGCCCCGCCGTTTCATCCTCAAGCCGCCGCTCGACGACGAGCGCCTCACCCGGCGGTTCCTCAACAGCCCGCAGCTGTCGCTCAAGGCGCTCCCGCTCCTCTCCTCCTGCCTCCCCTCCGCGCCGCTCACCGCCGCCGACAAGACCTGGATGGACGAGTACCTCCTCGAGGCCAAGCAGGCGCTCGGGTACCCGCTCGCGCCCTCGGAGACGCTCGGCGAAGGCGACGACTGCCCCGCGCGCCACTTCGATGTGCTCCTCTACCTCGCGTTCCAGCACCTGGACCCCTCCTCCGAGCGCACGCGGACGCGGCACGTACGGAACGGCCACTCCAGGCTCTGGTTCCTGGGCCAGTTCGTGCTGGAGCTCGCGTTCTGCGAGTTCTTCTTGCAGAGGTACCCCAGGGAGTCACCTGGACCGATGAGGGAGCGGGTGTTCGCGCTGATCGGGAAGAAGGTGCTGCCCAAGTGGCTCAAGGCTGCCAGCCTGCACAATTTGGTGTTTCCTTATGACGATGTGGATAAGATGATACGCAAGGACCGGGAGCCACCATCCAAGTGAGTGTTCATATTCTTAAGTATTTACAAGTGCGCGCTCCTTTGTTATGCTGAAAATGTGCTACTGGAAGTGTATAGAGAGAATGTTGTATCTGAATGTAAATTAGCATGATTTTGTTGTTAATAGTTGGTGTGTGCAAAATGAAGCAAGCACATTTTGTCTGAGTAGTTGCACTGCAATTAACAGGACATAACTGATGTTAGCTATGATGATTGCTGCGTCTTGATGGTAATTGAAGGGCTTGCTAATCTTGTTGGCTCATTGATGATCGAAAATATTTTTGCTTAGCTTTAAGCATGATACTGGGAATTAAGTATCGGATCTTTTTTCTTTCGCATACTGTATGATTCAATGTTACATGTTGAATTTTCTGCAGCCTTCATAGTCAAGTTGACTCCATTCATGCGTAAATGTTATACTCTTACGACATCCTTTCCCTTTATCACCGATTATCTGGTACTCGGTTTGATGTACTACTCCGCTAAACGTAGTAGTACGAGAACAGATAGCCTTGTCTTCACACCTTCGAACTTCGTGCTGATACCATGCATTTTGTAGCATATTCTATCTGAATTCTTATTTCTTACAGCAATGCAAGTTTCTAATTGGCGTGCATATCCGGTGAACGTTCAGCTAAATGTCTGTTTGTTTGTCAGGGCTGTATTCTGGGCATTATTTGGAGCTATATATTTGTGCTTTGGAATGCCTGAAGTCTACCGAGTCCTTTTTGAGGCGTTTGGGATGGACCCTGATGACGAGAGCTGTCAACCAAAATTGCGACGCCAACTAGAAGATGTTGATTATGTTTCGGTTGAGTTTGAAAAGAGACAACTTACGTGGCAGGATGTTGCTGCCTACAGGGTAATGTCTCGCACTATCATTTTCCCTACATCTTCACTCTTTGCTTCGTTCTTATCTCATTACATCTCATGCAGCCACCACCAGATGCTCTTTTTGCTCATCCTAGGCTTTTTCGAGCTTGTGTGCCTCCAGGCATGCATCGTTTCAGAGGAAATATTTGGGATTTTGACAATAGGCCAAAGGTCATGGGGACCCTAGGATATCCCCTGCCCATGAATGACAGAATTCCGGAAATCACAGAAGCAAGAAATATAGAGCTAGGACTTGGTCTTCAGGTAAATTCAACGTCTCTATGGCACTTCTTTCTCTTTTTTTTCCCCGTTATTTCCCTAAAAAATTTGAGCTTAGTTTATTACACTCTTGGCCTTTTGATATTCTTTTTCAAGTAACTGTTAGCGTGAACCGTAAATGAGAAAAAGAAAATGAAATGCTGATAATTCTTGAATACTGACAGGAAGACATTGCATTTCTGTAGTGCTGTTAAGGCCTATGATCCAGAACCAACTCTTATATGTTGGGAAAATAAGGGTTACTTTAAACTCAACATGAAATTCTAGTATTAGTTTCACGTAAAAGAATAACTTCTATTATAGGTTGAGACTTGAGATTGCCATTTGGACGGCCTATGCGTGTAGTTGTAATGCGGAAACAGAGTTTAGAATATGAAGGCTATTTGTGGTAGTAAACTGGTGGTTGACACTACCGTATCTTGTCTGAGATGCAGATGAACAATGTGATAGATTTCAAGGTGTTTCTAATTGATAATATGATTCCAAATTTCCTATGATTCCCAACGTAATCATATACTACACTGATACACTGAAATGTCAAGCCAATAGTGTCAGTATAGGATTTTAATTGAATCTCCACTACTTTCCAATTTATGGTGCACGTATACCTCCTTCATAACATAGAAAAGAGAAACCTACCTGGCCACTTGAATTTGTGTATTGTTTTCAAAGGAGAGATTGATGGCCCTACTTGCTGCTTCTCAGCTCACAAATCTTCTCTGCTGTGTGTAATTTACAAACTACAAAGTTGTCCATAGAATTATTTGCAAGGGAAAGCTATGTCAAGATGTTAATTACTTAATATACCGACGCTCTTGCTTCTATTAGTTTTACAACATGGGAATTGTAAACCATCACGGTGCTTTGTTTTCCTGCAGCTGTGCTTTATGCACCCGTCAAAACATAAGTTTGAGCATCCAAGGTTCTGTTTTGAGAGGCTCGAATATGTTGGCCAGAAGATTCAGGTATGTTTTACTTTCTAATGATTTTTTTAGCATGTCGCCACTGTCCAATGGACCAAGAGTAATGCTGAAGGTCTTAACTTCTTTGTGGCCAGGATCTGGTGATGGCAGAGAGGCTGCTTATGAAGCATCTCGATGCACCTGGCAGGTGGTTGGCGGAGAAGCACCGCAGAATGTTGATGAACAAGTATTGTGGACGATATTTGCGGGACAAGCACCTGCATCACTACATTATCTACGGGGAGTCAGTTCAAGATAGATTCGAACACAACCGGCGCCTAAGAAATCCATCGACCACCGCCGTCCAGCAAGCCATTCACGGTCTTGCATACTGTGTCTATGGCAAACCTGACGTGCGGCGTTTGATGTTCGAGGTGTTTGATTTCGAACAGGTCCAGCCGAAAGCTGTATGAGAACGTTCTCCATCAATGTGAATGCTGAGTAGCTGACCCAAGGAGTTCGCCAACAGCAGCACTTGAGATGCTGCAGGGCTGCGAGCTAATCCAAGGCCGGATAATGCTGTTCTGAAGCCTGAACGTGAGTCCGGACAGCAAATTTGTCACTGGTTATTGTCCGGTCTCTCCTGAACCCCTGACTGTTGCAGCCTGTGTCCGCCGGAGAGGTAGTCTAGAAAAGTTGTAAATCGAACGAGCTGCCTTTTAAATTTACAGTTTTGGCAATTGGTTGTAAATTGCTATTTGAGCAGAAATGCAAATAGAGCATAGGCAACATCAATATGAGAATTATTTCCTTGTAAGAGGCATGCTTTTAGTTTGTAATCCATGAGCAGTGCAATGATGAATAATAGAAATGGGGAAATTTTTTGCTGCAGCCATGATTTCTTCATTTTACTTTCATTTATTATAATTTACAGGGATTTTATTTCCACTTTCATGGAACTTATTCATTTGTCATCTAAGTGGCAACGGATCAAGGTTTTCTTGCTTTAAACTAATGGGTCAAGTTTTTTTTCTAAAAAAAAAGGGCCAATGGGCCAAGTTGATAGCAAAGGGTTGGTGCCATCGAAACTCGGAAGGGAAAAAAAATGTTTGGTGAAGTCCCAAGTGGGCCGCTAATGGGTTTGGTTGGTTCGGTCCGAACTAGCAAACCACTGGGCCATATGCTGCGCCGCCACACCCAAACCCAAACCCTGAACCCTAGGTCGGCCTCCGCGCGGCGGATCATCAGTTCATCACCCCCGCAGCCCCGCTCCCTTGTCCGTCTGTCCCCTGCGTCTCCACGCATCGCCTCCCATCCCTAATCCGCAAGAGCGACGAGCAGAATTCGCGGAGCCGCTTGCTCCATCGGGAGGAAGTAGCGGAAGCTGCAGTGGAAGATGTCGTCGCTGCGGAACGCGATCCCGCGGCGCGCTCACAAGGAGCGTGCGCAGCCGTAAGTTCTCTGCCCTCCCGCATATGTTCCCCATTCGCGTTCGAGTGCAGCGGCGCCGCCGCGAGCCACGCCCTTGAAAATTTGGGGACTGAGCTGGTGTTTGGGTGGGTTTTGCAGGGAGGCGAGGAAGAAGTTTGGCCTTCTGGAGAAGCACAAGGACTATGTCGTGCGGGCGAGAGCTTACCACCGCAAGGAGGATACAATCAGGGTATTAGCTCTTGTTCTATGCTCGCGGTTGCCTTAGGAGTCCGGACATTGGATATATTTTTTTCGGTTTTTCTGCATGTTATTAGTTGTTTCACTTGTTTGCATCTTAGTCTGAGCTTCCTGATGTTAGTTCACCAATAGCATGTAACCATCATAATCTAAATTCCTTTATATGCGTGGTTAATTACAGAAATTGAAGGAGAAGGCAGCTTTCAGGAACCCTGATGAGTTCTACTTTAAGATGGTCAACAGTAGGACTGTTGACGGAATTCACAAGCCTAAGTATGTACAATGTAGTTCCTCTGCTCCTTTTTTTTATTTGCCCTGTGTTTTAACCCGGAGTAAGTGTGTCAGGCCTGAAGCAAATAAGTATACCGAGGAGGAACTTCTGCTGTTAAAAAATAAAGATATGGGGTATATCTTTCAGAGTATTCAAAGTGAAAAAAAGGTCTGCAATGATGTTCATGGTATTTGCAAGTACTCATTTGTTTCTCTTGTTTATGCCGCTCTACCTGAATGTGAATGCTTTGTAGAAAGTTGAAAAATTAAGTTCAGTGCTTCATGAGCTGGATAACAAGCCTCCAAACAAGCATGTTTACTTTGCCGAAGATAGGTATAGCCACTGCGTTCACAGTGATTACCCGCTTTGTCTATTTGATTTGTTGGGCTCGTTTTAAAAAGGTTGGTTATCTAATCTTTGCTTACCTTTTCATTTTCAGAGAAGAAGCTAAAGAAATACGATCCAGGATAGAAGAAAACAGCAAGTGTCCTGTTTTAGACAACATCCCTTCCCATATAAAGAAGTAATACACAATGCTTTATGGAATATGGTGCTTCTGTGTTATTTCCGTGGCAATATTATTTTGTATTCCTCAGAGAATCAGTGACACTCTTTAGTTTATCATTCACTTTGCATGCTTAGTTAGGAAACTTGTAAGCAGTCTTGTTTTATATATAGCACGGTAGCACCTGATTATGTATTTCCAGCTCAAAGAATGATCTTGCACAGTTTACTGCATTCACTGTTACCTTACGAACTTATCTCCTCATGCCTGTCCAGGAAGACAGCCTCTTCATACAGGGAGTTAGAAGAGAGGAAAAAGAGACTTCAAAAGCTTGAGAAACTGTATGCCGACATGGCATTGCAAAAGGAATTGAAGGTATCATATCTCTGATGTTACGTTTGCTTGGTAACTTTCTGAAAGGAACTAGTGCAGTGATGACAGCTGCTAAGCTAAGGCTTTGTTGTTGTTATATGTTGTATGCTAAGTTGCTCACCTGACTCCGAGAGGAATAGACAAAATATGGAACTATCTCACTAAATGGGCTGCTATTATATCACTAGTGTTAGAGTTGACTTCCCAGTATGTTTCTGGAATTGTTCAGTATATGAAATTGTCGTCGTTGAGTCTTTTGTAGCCTCAGTTTTCCAGGAACAAACTTTTTTTTTTGTGATCTCTATTAAGTCAGCTGTAGTAATAATAAGGCAGAGAGAATCTCATTTGGAAGTCGGCTACTTTCCTGAACTTGGTGATGACTGCTGTTTGCTATGCACATTGAACGCATTTATGAGTATCTCTCGTATTCTAAAGCAACTTGCCTTAATTGACCTTGTTTGGAATCTGTAAATCTATTGAGGTCATGTTTGCTACTATGTATTTGAATTTGTGACATTCGGACACGGCAGTGTAGCTTATTTATAATTCATTTCTGCTGTCGGGGACGACAAGAATTGACGAACGGAGGCTACTATTTAGTATTTGACCAAAAATTTCAATTATTTAGCTATTTAGTCACTGACTTATTTAGTGCTGGGGCAGAAACCTGGACGCAAGAGGAAACTCCGTGAAGACGAGATGGAGAATCCAACATCACAGCCGGTTTATAAGTGGCGAGCACAAAGGAAGCGGTGATCTTGAATTGTCAAGTTTCGCTTGCAGTGGTTTTTTCAAACTCCAGATATGAACTGCTGACAAACAAAGGGGAAAAAATTGAAGTATTACCAGTAGAAGTCTGGTCATACCGGCAAATGTATCGTGGCACTTCAAGAGTTTTCTCTGAACCTAAAGCAGTTCACAGTCCCCCCGCAGTATTGCAACTAATGTATGCCTGTAATTTGCCCAATTGTTGGACCACCAGAATTAGGATAAGTTGTAAGAACAACTTTGATGTATAATGAAATATTCGAACCTATATGGTTCATTCAATTCAGTGGTCACGTTTGCATTACTTGCTTTCTATCCTATTTTAAATGTTCCCAATTATTCACTGTACTGTGATGAATTGTATTCCAAGGTCAGCAAGCAAAGCCGGAGGCAATAGGATAGAGCCAACATACACATAACCATGCCCGACACATTTTTGTCGAGCAGGTTAATTATCATGTTTATCAGGCAAGTTGATATAAATCTCAGATCGAAATAACAGGGCTTACAAAATCTTTGAATTGTATATATGAATACAACTATCATTCTTGAATGTCTCTGAAAATTCGTCTAAATTACATGCAAGCTATCCTGGCCAGGCGGATTAAGATTTCATGTCTCTGAAAATTCGTCTAAATTGCATGCAAGCTATCCTGGCCAGGCGGATTAAGATTACAAGTCTCTCAGAATTCGTCTAAATTACATGTAAGTTCAGCGTTTCTTGAATGGGAGCCAGTACCAGCCATAATTTTATTTTCTTTAAAACTTTTAATATATCAAATCCAAACAACATCTGCATAGCAACAGGAGCCCAATGAAAAACAGCTCCAAGTACTCTTGTTACTGGATAATCTTTCTGCAATTTGGAAGACTTCGCTATCTCGACTATGGTCAGGTTTTTTCTTCCAGCGACACCATTCAGTTAGCACTGCATGATGCTGTCAACAGCCTTCCAAGTCCATACTCTTGGCTAAATTATTTGAAATCATCCAACTAGAATTCACCACCTCGCTTATTTCGCAAGATCATCGCCAAGCCAGAAGAAAGTAGGTAGCACTTCTTTATGCCAAAAAGTTTTACACTAAAGGGTAATATGAAGTGCTCATTAGGGGAATCCCATCACAGGTATCTTGAAACTATGTGTTCAGCAATTGCCAAGCTTGAGGTCAAACCAGGGGATTCTATTCCAAACAAGTTAACTAACCCAGGAATACCATGGATATCCTCCCCCTGCAGTCGTTCAATTTAATCGGTCACGAATAGTCCTGAATGCAGTGTGAAACATGTAATCAGAAAAGCACGTGAAACATGTAATCAGAAAAGCACCTGAATAACGAAGTCTGAAGGAGGCTGTCCAGGGCCACAAAGCTTTGGTCGTATCCCAGAATAACCAGGTTCTAAACACCCATCCTTGAGATTTGGAAAATACTTCCTTATCACGGGGTAAAATCTAGAGCATCTTTGGGGATTAACTGAGTAATCAAACCTAAGAAGATAGATACTAAAAGTCATAAACATATTCATTTTTTCTAGAAAAATGAACTACTTCTGATAAATAGAGTCTCTTCAATGAAGCAAATGCAGTAATTCAACTTGCAAATGTGGACAATATTTGAAAGAAAGGATAGATTTTTGTGAACTCCACTCTTCAATGATGCGTATAGCCTGAGAAGGTGACAAGTTCTACTCACAAGACCTGCGGTTTTGCACCCATTTGAACTGCTCTGTGAAGACATCTGTTAAATCATGTGTTATTCAGATAACTAAACTTGACCATACTGCTCTGTGATTTATTATTACAAATTATATCTAGCATAACAGTTTGAACCAAATGCATGGCCTTCTAAATATGGCAATTAAATGTATGTACCTCATTCAGAATTCATTGATCATGGACCAAGAGGCCTGAATGTGTATATTTCGACAGTGTGAAACTTGCTCCCCTATGGAAGTATCAGGAACCTCACGTAACTGCTTTGGTTAATTTCGCTTCAAAAACACTGGTTTGGTTAAATAGTGGAACACAAGCATCTCCAATGGCTTACCTATTTAGAAAACATGACACGGGGTTCATTCCACCATCTATCCATTCAACATCTGGGCCAAATCTAACAAGACCATTCAAGTCTAGTGTGACATGGACCCCTATGCCACCATCCTCTGGTAGAGGGTATATTAAGCGGCTGAAAGGACTCTTTGATTGAGAGAGGGTGAAGTAACATCCACGGGCATAATAAGCAGTAGGCACACATTCTTGGGTGAGACCATGAAATCTTTTGGCAAGTGGAACTGCACTCAAACCTGCTGCGTTTATTAGAAGCTTCGGAAGCAATGTAAGCTGCGGGGACACATGAGACTCTAAAGAATCGTTCTGGAGCTCTTTGCTTTCAGAAATAAGGAGCTCAAGGCCATCATATCCGACATGCCCGCCGACAACTGCTGTGTTATATGATATGGTTGTTCCTAAATTTTCAGCATCAGCCTGCATCAACAGAAACAGTGAAAATAAAATGACAGAATAAGCTACCTCAGATTTCTGATGATTAATAGGTAGAGGAAATACCCATAAAGGCATGCTTTTGATTCACGAAAGCTAAACTCTCACAAAAATGCAGTTTTACCCAGACGCGTTTGATCATGTACTTTGATAGTACTTCAACTGTGCA
The DNA here is from genome assembly GCA_012490785.1 of Eragrostis nindensis. Taxonomy (NCBI): domain Eukaryota; kingdom Viridiplantae; phylum Streptophyta; class Magnoliopsida; order Poales; family Poaceae; genus Eragrostis; species Eragrostis nindensis. Next base: position 198,447 of record JAAXCT010000092.1, read on the forward strand.
AACACTATCTACAGAAAAAGGAGCTAAATATGTATGTATACATTGTTTATTTCTTGAAAAGCAAACAAAGTTGTAATGGCATCAAGAACCTAGGAATATAGTGGGTGGGAAGAAAACAAAAGGCAAACAGAAAATCAGGAACTGATTTATATGATTGCTATCATACCAAAAGGGACATCATGAGTGAGTGAGAGTCAACTATCCCCGTGCTAGGTGAGAGCAAAGCTTTAAGACATTGGAGCTCAGGTTCCATCTCCATAGCTTGAGACCCTTCCATCATCCGAAGATCATTTACCCCACTTTCTATAGCGTTCCTGAGTAGCACGTCCAGCTTAGCGGTCTCTGCAGCACCAGTGGCGACAATGAGTTTTCCGAGCCGTTTGTGGGGGATCCCTCTTTCCGTACAGTACTTGTAGAGCATTTCCTTCCCTCTTACACACAGACGAGCCTAAAAGAATTTTACAGGTCGAATCAGTGACATGGTTATAATTGTAAGAGATTCTGTGAGGATAATTGTGCCGTGAGTCGCCCAAAAGCTAAAGTCTCCACTGAACAAAACTCTGCACCTGACTGAAGAGTATCACTAGAACAAATAATCATCGAGTTTGCAATCACGCACGACATGATCGTGCATGGATAGGTTAGCTGGATTGCTCAGTTTTTAACCAACTCTATCAGAATCCCAGCCCAGACTTGGTCAGTGCCTCCAAGCATCAGTCTCCAACCCTGTGCACTACGCGTTCGGTAATTAAAGGGAGGCAGCAGAGGACCGACCTTGAGGCTGCCGGGAGGGTAGTAGATGCCGGCGTGGATGACCTCGCTGTTGCGGGAGCTGGTGCCGGTGCCGAAGCTGGGGGCCGCCTCGACCACGAGCACCTCGCGCCCGGCCATTGCCAGCGCGCGCGCCACCGCGAGGCCGACGACGCCCGCGCCGACCACCACGGCGTCCGCCGCCTCCCGGGGGACCGCGGAGGAGGCCAGCCCCGCGAGGCCCCGGCCCCGCCGCCGGCCGGCCCAAGCCAGGCGCCGCAGCGGGAGCATGCCCGGGTCCGGCTGCTCAGTGTTCACCCCTCCCCTCCCACGAGAAGAGGTTTGGTTGGTTTTACCTTTGAAATCCTCGGCGGTCGGCGCCCGGCTCGACTCGCGCGTTCGTGTATAGTCGCGCCAATGCCAGGCTGCGCGTTCTCGGGCTCGACCGGCACGGGGAATTGGCGTGAGAATTGAGCGGACTGGCCGGGCAGGGGCTGGCACTGGCACTACCATGCTCGTCCACATGCTTTCCCCGTGATGCGGTTACCCGCGCCATAGACGAGACAGTGAAGCACGGATCAACGGCCTGCACATGTGCACGTCACACGTAGTTCGCGGGGTAGCAGCAGAGCAGAGGAGGCCGCCGAGGCGCCGCTTCCCATGAGCCAGGAAGGGGGAAGGGAAGACAAGGCAGCAGCACAGCGGGACGGGACACTATCCGTCGGGGCGATGCGGTGAGCGTCCTCTGGTGGCTCGCCGGAGAAAGGACCGCGCGCAATGGTGTGCAGCAGCCCGCCACTGATGTGCCCGTCGCCGCGGTCCATTGCACAACGTGCCTGCTGGATCTCCAGAAGCACATGATCGCGACAAACGTACCCCGACAACCGTGATTGCCACAAATACCGACAAGCCTCTTATTCCCCTCAAAACAGGACAAATAGATATGAATCGAACCTCATACTTCATCGCCAAAAAAAAATTAAAAGTGAATCTCATACTGTGGCAATACAATTGTGACAAAATCCGTGAGAAATTTCATGCTCAAACACGATCGTTTCATAGTGAAAATACGATCGCGGCAAACTTGATCATGAAGCAGTTTTGAATGGCCACGGTGCTAGTGCGAGATGGAGATCATAGAAGATGCGCTGCTTGTCGAGCTGAAGTGTGAAGAAGTTAATTCTCTCAGCAGAGACCAAATCAGTTTCAAATCACGGTAGTGTGTGTCTGCAAGTTTTAGTGCTAGGGTGTGTCAAAGAAGCTATTCTGAATATGGAACTGAGATGGCCGATGCCCTGGTCCTGATCAACATGAGACTATAAAAGGGCGCACTTATTTATAACATTGATATAGAACCACCGTACGTTTATAAAAATAAGCACAATACGAAAATAAAGACATGTAATGACATATGTACATGTTTTAAATAACCTAAGTACTAACAATGCTAACATAAGACAATTCTACCGATCCAAGGTATATCCGACCACCTTCCCTTTCCACCACCTCGGTAGGTCTCACATCCTTGGGTCCCCTCATGTCTTGTGACTTTTCACCTTTAGAACCAATTCTGATAGCCAGTAGGTGACTGCCCTTACCAAACGGAAGTTCAAACTTCTCGCGGTGCAATGCCACCCAATATCCACCCTTCTCGTCGGGCCTTACATTATCTGGATATCCCGGCAAATTTGCGAACAATTCAGACTTGCCGACCTTGGGCCCTTGGATCCAGTACTTTAGCAACTTGCACGGTCCGGTCGACGCAACAACAAGGTGTGTTCTATCGGCGCTGATCGCAATGCCGTTTGGGTAGGTAACATTGGATTGGAGCACGGTTACCTTGTCGGTTTTAGGATCATACTCGAGGATGCGGCCCGTAGAGTCCCCGGTGGCAGTCACCATTTCGTGTTGCGCCCGTGTGTACGTCGTGCTACTTGAGGTGAAGTACACATCTCCGGTGACCTGGTCAATGTCCACCCCGTTCGTGAAGCTGAGCGGCACGCCGTCGGCCTCCGTCGCCAGCACGGTCGCCTCCCCACCGTCGGGCCCCACCCGCATCAGCCCCATGTACGCGTCAGCGATGCAGAGGTCGCCGGACTTGCGGTGGAACCGCAGCCCTAGCGGACGGCCGCACCAGCTCTCCTTGGCTTCCGTTGGAAGCTCGGATGTCGTTGGCACCGAGCAGTTGTTCGCGGCGTAGCTTGGGCTGTACGAGAACGTCTTCCAGCAGGAGCTCTCGCCGTCGTACTTGAGGACGCGGCCGTCCGAGACGCTCACGTACGGCCCCGCGTCGTGGGGTTCGAACGCGACGCTCTCGGGCCCGACCACCCATTCCGGCAGATCTAGGTGCTGCGTCTGGCTTGCGTCGATGGGCTTTGTTATGGAGGCCCCTACGCGTGCCACGGCGGACGAGGGCACGAGTAGCAGCACCACCAGAAGCGAGATCGCGAGCACGGCGAGTTTCGACACGCTCATGTTGCCCGTTCGATCGGTCGGAGTAACTACGTGAACCTTGCGAGTCTGATTGCTGTCTGTTCTTTGGTTTGGTGTGTGGAGCGGTGGCACAGCCTGGCCTCTCTTTTTATTGGGGCTTCAGCGAGCATGATCTCCGAATCGGCGACGATAGCCAACGCCGATCCCGCGTCGTGTTCTCGCTAAACAAGCAGAGCCGAATCGGAAGCAAGTTTGAAACCTAAAAAAAATTCGGTTCCAGTATGGGTCGCAGTAGGTAGGTTGGTAGGACCAGGCGCCTGTGATCGAGAGAAGGTGAGAGATACGTAGGACACACACGCCACGCAGGCACGCAATCACTCGCCTGTTCTTAGCTTGTTACCTCGCGTGGCCGCGCTCCCGCTAGGTCCCATGCATATCGGGGCGTGGTCACCATCGGCGAGAGAGCGAGGCCGTCCCCGTCCCGGACCGGAGGCGCCGAAGGCCGCTGCAGCGAACGTTCACAGAGAAGGAGGCTCGCGCGCGCCGCGGGAGGGAGAAATATCAGAGGCGTGGGCCGCGAGAGAGGGCGTGGCGTGCGCAGCGCTACACGGCCAGGTCGCCGGCAAAGGCCCGGCCTAGCCGGGGCGGTGGTCACGGACGTTGAGGCGTGTGGAGAGGTGACTCGTTCAAACGACGATGCGGCATTCCCCCGCCTCGCCGGCGAACCGGGAAGCAGCGCGCCGGCGAGGAGCACCGAAGCGCGCACCAGGACGGCGTTTCGTTCGCAGACCACCCCTGGTCGCTATTTCGGATAGCGACCGGGTCCGCGGTCACCTGGATCGTTGGATTGAGCACGTGCGGTCGAGATCTAACGATTTCTGGGCCAAGCGAAGGCCCAACTGCGTGAGCCCACACTTCGATGCGGCCTGTAGCCACGCGACATGAACACGACTCTTCCACTTCTAGTAAAAAATTCTGGCTCCCAGCCTCCTCGTTGGCCAGCCGAGCGGACGGTCTCCTCTGGTGCTCGTCGCCGGCGACATGGCGAGAGCCTGAAATCAGCGCGTGCCCACGCCTCCTTGGAGACGTTACACGCACGAAGAAACCTATTTGATTTTCGTCCCTAGGCAATTGTGGTTTCGCTGTTCTAAGCTGCACCGCACAGGATGGGACTACGATTTGTTTCGTTCGGATACTTTCGTCTCTTCGCTACAAACTAAAAATTCATTTTAAAATAACGCACGTATTTATATTCTAATGTCTTCATGGACGGTCGGGACGGACCCTGCAACCGAACATGGGGTATCCTGCTTCAGGCATCAGCAAGTTTTTCCGTTTCTTCTCTCCAACTGGTATAGTCGTATAGAGGACTTGTCAAAGCTTCGGCTCCGAGTTGCGCGCTCCATTGTGCGCTAACTATTGATCTCATCCACCAACCTGATCTACTCCAGCTCAGCAATATGGAAATTCACTACACAATTGCATCATACCCCACCTGCGGCTTACTGATGTACAACAAACACATGATACAAGGCCCCTCAACTTGGACTCTTTAAATCAAAGCACAACACCACCTAATCCGAGGATTGCTGACACCGGCAATCAAAGGCCACTCAGGGGAAAAAAAAAAAAGAGAAGTGACTCGGTGAGCAGACTGACCACTTTTCCCTGTGCCGTTCAAGTCCAACATCAACTGTAGCTACTTGTACGTTCATTCGATAACAAACGCATTGCTGGATGAACATACCGCAACGAACAAGGCTACTTCAGTTTCACAAATCAATTACATGGCCAACACGAGGATTGAAGTTAGGATGCAAAAGCTCCATAGTAGAGAAGACAGACATTATCATTTCAGTCATAATAAGCGGTTTCAAGTTTACTTTCACGGGGAGAAAGCATTCTGCTAAAACATACAGCAACCTTCTTGCAGACAGCAAGACACAAATAAGAGCTATGCAGGGGATTACAGCATGGAAGGACCAGACCTAACATAATCTATATCACATTGGTTTCCAGTAACCTTGTACGCCCATTACTTTCTAGCCATTTTTTCTTCATGTTCTCCCCTAGCAGTTGGTGTCATATACAGCCAGGCCTAGCAGTTCTGGACCTTCCAATCGTGGGTTCTTCTCAAAGCTGCAGAAAAAACATAACACACAGTTGGTATCATCCAACGAAGGTAGACAGATTCAATTCTCTAATAATGCACCCCGAAGCCCTTCAGATTGTTAAGGTTTTAGTCATATGATTTCGGATAAATAAATGGGGGTAATCCACTCCATTATTAAGAAAATAGTCGAGGTCATTCGCAAGTACTCGAAATAGTAATGAAGTATTCAACAAAAACTAAGAGGGCCCTATTTCCTAGTACTAAAAGATAATAACAAAAAAACCTCTTAGGCATGTCAGCAACATAGGAACCATACAAATGGAGTGTGCGTGCCACTGTCAACTTGTACGTACTCAGCTCAGGCAGACACAATGCAGGGCAATGATGGTGAACTAAACGCAACTGCTAGTGCTAAGTACTCATCATGGTTAGCTTGTTTTAGTCCTTGTATTGGCAGACAATGGCCAATTTTATAGAGTCAACTTGTTTAGTCCTTGTATTGGCAGATAATGCCCAAATTTTTAGAGTTGTATTTACTTTTATGGACAAAATGAAAAGAAAAGAGGCAGTCAAACTTACTTGCTCAGAGGAATGTGCTCAAATGGTCCAGATGTGGGTATGGTTCCACACAAATCATTACCTGAAACATCACTAAAAGAACGAAGTAGACAAATTATCACATGAAAGATTCATGTAGAGCAAAGTGAGCATTCAATATTAGACGTAGATGTGTACTTACACAACTTTGAGACTAGATATGCTAGACAGCTCCCTTGGGATTCGCCCAGTTAAACGATTGTCATTGAGCCGCCTGCCGATGCACAAGAACCGTGTAAGAAACACAGAAGTGAAAATAGTAGAGACTTACGGGACTGTGGAACATAAAGTTTAACTTAATAACTATAGCTCAACATATATGCAACTATTATTATGTATTAAACTGCCCTAGCATAGCCCAAACTCAGTCAAAAGAAACATATAGAATGCCCTATTCAGAAGATTCGGTGTCAAACCCACAATAAATTGCTAATGCATGACAGCTATTTAACAACATAGAAAGAGCACTTGAAGAGAAACTTACAAGAATACAAGGGACTTCAACTTTCCAAGGGTTGGAGGGATAGTCCCTGAAATGTTGTTCTTGTACAGATCCAGGCTTATCAGATTCTTCAAGTCACCAAGCTCAGATGGAATTGTTCCTTGAATGTCATTTTTGTAAAGCTCCCTGTTTCAATTGCAATGTTCAATACTAGTACAGTGCAAAGATTAGAATATAAGATATGCATAGCATATATCAGTTTTTTTTGGGGGTGGGGTGGGGTGGGGGGATACGCATACATCAATTCAGTACTAGCGCAGTGCACTGATAAATGATAAGTGGCATTACATAAGTATAACTGAAGAAATAACGTATCTTCTTTAACGCCAAATACATCAATGTTTGTTGCTAATCAGAAAGAGTAAAGCCATGACCATGTGATCCCCTTTTGTGTCATAGGTTTGTATCTACCAGCTAGCAGAGAAGAAAAATGGCCAGAAATTCGTCAGCTCTAACGATGTAGGTTGGGGTGCTAAACATGAGCTCTAAATTCCCAAATTCAAAAAAAAAAGAATAAAGTTTAGAAAACTTTTGAGATAACACTGGCAAATCCATAGAATAAAAATGAGTACAAGGGTATAGAGAACTTGATAACTCTAACAGAACTCTATTATATAAAGTAGTATGTACAACCCATATGCAGAGAAATACACAAGACTGATCGTTACATGCCTGTATATTGTTCATAGTCAAACTAGAAACTAATCGTGAGTGGGGTGAAAATAGTTTAGTGACGACGTTCTATTATTAATGTTTGCAAAGTGCAACATATATAGCTTCACATGCCATTTTAAGGAGTGTAACGGTATTTATAAATGACAGAGATGTGTGTCAGAAGCAGTTCAACAAAAATAACTAGAGTAGGTTCCAGCACCATATGCAGAATAACTAGCAAGATTCAAACCAGGGTAAGAAGAGCTTACAGATACTGCAGGTGCTCCAATTTCCCAAGCTCAGGCACCAGATGACCAGATAAGTTCAAATTGCCAAGATCTCTGTTAGAAGAGGCATTCGAACCAAATAATCAGGTAAAAGGTAGAACTCTGAAATTTTAACATGCATCCACTACAACAACGACGTATTTTCTACATAAAATTCCGTATGTCTTAAGACTTTTCATACATACTGCAATAGAATATGGATCTATAGTGTTTTCTTTTGAACTAAGTCATCATATAAATGGCAGGCAGAAGAAGTCAAAATCGTGTTGAACCAATATCCAACAGAAATCTCATAACAGGGAAGAAAAGCAATGAAATTCGCGGTGAATGAAATGGTGTTAGTAATTCGTTTCTCTTTTTTTTTTTTTTGACTGATTTTGCTTTGCGAAACAAATTTGCCCAGTGTTTTTGATCCACATGTGCAGCACAGCAGGTATTACTTTGCCACCTGGACCTAGTTAGCCTCTCTCATTACAAAAGTTCCACCTTCCATATTTGCCTCATCGTAAAAAATCTTAAATCATGATTCCCCGAGCAACGAAATGAACACCAAAAGCCAGTTTTCTGGTCAGTTCACAATGCCTCACATTCCTACTTCAGCTTCCTAACTTTTAACGAATAAGTTTGCAAGGTAACCTTCGAATTAAACTCCTAATTGACTGCTTGTGTCCTTTTGCAATCGCGCACTAAGCCACTAACTAAACAAACTCATCAGTTTCACATGGATTCCTCATGAAACCTAACAGCGAACTCAAGGAGACAGGCCAGAGTAACAAATCCCCGAATTATCTGGAGCTCTGGACGCATCTAGTAATAGTTTCCCCAAATAATCACCCACATACTAAAGTTGGAAAATCAACACACGTGCAATGAATGGGATCACTTTGCTCCAGCAAAGACAAAAGTTCAGTCTACCCAAGTCTCTAACCAAAAGCCACAGCCCCGTCTAAAACGGACCGCGGTAGAAAAGGGGGCGGGCGAGCGAGGGGGATAGCGCCATAGCGGCGGCGGAGGGAGAAGAGGAGGCCTCACAGGCGGGTGACGCGGTTGTCGCGGTCGCAGGTGACGTGGAACCAGGTGCAGGGGTTGACGAGCGTGGGGTCCCAGCTCTGCAGCACGCCGCCGGGGTCCCTCAGGCTGCGGCGCAGCGCGGAGAGCGCGTCGCCCTCGGAGTTGGCCCCCGCGAGAGCGAGGACGAACGCCAGCGCCAGGGCCCCGGCCACCTTCGCAGCCGCCGCCGCCATGCCGGAGGCCGGATCTGGGCGCGCGGTGGAATGGTACGGCAGCGGGTGCGGAAGGGGAAGGGGAGCAGCCGAGCAGCAGCGAGGCTTGCTTTTCTGGCTGGGTCGGTCGGTCGCTGGTGGGGGTGGCTGGTGCTAGTGGAACCAGTCCTCTTTTGTATTGCTCCTCCGCGTCTCGCGTCGTGTCGTGTCGCGTGGGCGAGAGAGAGAATGGGGTAGTGGATGGGCCCGGGCCGACCTGGTGGTGGGTTGGGTACTTGGGCCATGCGTGCCTGCTTCTGGATTGAAAGCGAGAGCGGTGGTGTGGTTGACTTGAGCCTGCAGCAGAGTACTCTCCCCCTGTCCTCTTGTCTGTCAAAAGGTAGAAAAAGACGGAGACAGATGCATTTGGCACTCGTACCTCGAATTTTAGGTATATTATCGTATTATCTTGTGTAATTGATGCATTATAAGAGGTTCCCACTACATTGAAAGAGCTGGGAATCTGCGAGGGGGAGAAGAACCGGGAAATGCAGGAGAGGCATAGTATAAACAACTAAAGATTCCGCGGCAACTAGAGGGCGCACCGGCGCTGAGACGTCGACGTCAGTGTCCACTCTGCTGCTCGCTAGTTTCACGGGGCTTGTCGCTTCACTTTTGAGTCCACTCCGCGCACACAAAAGGCTGCAAATTCTTGTTTTTAAATTCGTATAAAAATAAGGGGGGTGCAGATTCTAGTGCTTCTCGTCCGTCAGCCAAGGGCTTCGAAGGTCGCGCACGAATGTCAAAAGGCTCGAGGGCGTCTGCTTCCCTGTGTTTAATTGATTGGTGGTAGTATCAGTGCTTTCGCATAACCTTCCTTTCTGAAACAACCCGTCGTCGACTCTACTGAGCTGCACTTTAGATTAAAAAGGTTCATTATTCGACCTAACTTGGAACCTTCGAATGGCTGCAATTAAAGAAAATCTAGAAACACCAACGCATTGCCCAAGATCACTGGTGCTAAACTACTGGTTTTCTCAACGAGAGTCGGTAGTAGGTGTGATCTGAACGAGAGTTCGGTGACATGGGCTCCAACTACCAGGCCTCCAGCCCGACCAACGTATTATGGCCCGTTTTAAAGCCCATGTCATGCCACTTCACCTTCACTGGCCAGCCCCAGTCCGCCCCAGTGATTTTGGCAGAAACCAACAGGCCCGCACAAATCCGCAGCCCACGCTACGAAATGTTCGCCGGTCAGAAGAGTGCCCGATGCAGAGCAGTGGTAAAAGCGCGCGATGAAAATTTTCATTGATATTAAGTATATTATATTTAAGAAAAACACAGCACAACGCAGACACTCACAAACGCGCATGAGTACTCACCTTTATGACCACACGCACGCAACCCTTACATCCTTTTTTCTTTTGTGAATTAACCCTTATATTCTTTGATTACATAAACAACCCAAACAATGCCACACCATTGTTTTGGACAGTTTCAGAATGTTAGTTTCAAAAATTTTAAAAAAATTGCTTAAACTGGAATCATATCCAAGGCATGACATGAGCCATGAGGAGCATTCAGCATTGATATATTAGTAGCGGAAAACAAATGTTCGATCTCCACGGTGTTAAATCCACGCTCGTTTATGCACATACAATGCAACCTCAGAATGAACGAAGAACTGCCATCGTTCGACGCAGCTCCATGTGTAAAGATATGAACCTGAACCCCATCTTACGCTGGGCAAACATTAGTAGTGAAAGAAGAACAAAAGAAAACACATAAGTATTGTTAGTTCCCATCCTCGAAGAGTGTATATCTCGAAAGGCTTATCCTTTTTTGTCAGTGATCGAATTCACATAGACACATCTAGTTGATTACTTAAGGCTCGGCTTATCAACCAAACACTGCAGGTCAAATACCAGTGACCACTGACCAGAGATTTCTACGATCCTACTCCCACGTTCCCACACGACCATCACCAAAATAACATATACAACTGCAAACCAGACCTCTTGGCTATTCACATTCTTTGCAAAGATTCTGAAGAGCAGTGGCCAACCACCGTCGACGTACCCCCAGCACACTGTGTAGCAGTTATAAAGAGTTCCCGCGCCAGAATTGCTCCTATGCTTAATCAAATGGACACTGCAAATGCAAACCGAAAATAATTAGTACAAATTTCGTTTGAATCTGAGGCTGACATATAGTAAACGATGAGACAAGACAGTTTAGCCGTGCAATACGTACAATCTCAGAGAAACTAGCGAATATATAGTACCTAAGACTGAAATTGGTAAAGAAGCTCGATAACCGACTCATACCAATATGCATGCATGCCATCAAGGCTACTACTCCCTCTATTTTTAAATTGTTGTCGCAATTGACTTTTTTCGCTACATTTCCGTTTTAATTAAGCTACAAAAATATCATACTCAATGATGACGGTGAGATGATTTTCCATCTCAAAGTAATTTTAACCAACTTAGATCACGTGATTCCAGTTGACAAATCAATGTCTATAGTAATGAACAAAACATACAAGGAAGGGAGGAAAACTTAACCCAAAAAAATAGATCAGTGATGGAATCAACTTAAAAGAAGAATTTCTTCTTTTAACAAACAAAATGATGAATTTTATACCTGACAGTTAAGTACTAAACACATATTTACGTAGTATGTGGTTTTATTTTTGAAAAGAATAGTAGCCCTCTCCAGTAAGAAAAGGCACATATAGATACTGGTAGCAAATTTGAATTTGTTGCACAGATCCACATTTCAAATAAAACCAAACAATTATGCATTTGACAAAGGTGGATTTTTAAGATGAGGGAAAAGAAAAGGGAAACTGTGTATATATGAAAGACAGATGGTCAACTTTCAGCATGGCATGCATGATCAAAGCCGAGTACGTATGTGATGTTATATCAATACAGATTCCTACAAAAGTCGTGATTAATTATTTGGATCATTGTGATATTGAAACATCCATCATTCCTGCATCAAGGAATATGCTGAAGGTTCTAGCCATACCTTTGGGTGAAAGTGAATCACAGAACAAAACTAGTGAAAGTTAAACTGACTCCAATATCTCAATAAAATCTAAATAAAGGAGTCAACAAAAAATAACATAAATCAACTATTGCTAAAGAAATTAAGTGAAAATGACTAAAAAAATCATGAAAGAGCAGCAAACCTCAACCCACATGAACAATACAGCAGTGGAAGAATCAAAGGATTAAAGTAAAACATATCAATCATCAACAAAGTTCATGGACAAATTCATGTGGCTCCAGCAAGTTAAGGTAGTATGGAGTACATGATAGTTATAACCAAAACTGTAGTATAAACAGCACTGTAATTGATGGTTCGATCTTGATCATCCCAGAACGAAGGGAAATCGGAAGAATAAGTTCATCTTATATATTCTTTGTAAGGAAATGGTGAATAGGATTCTAGTTTGTATGGAGCTAGAGATGAAATCATGACTTGGATTCTAGACTGTATCGAGCTAGAGCATTTGGCTGTATGTGTACAGTTTTCCAACAGAGAAAGGTGAAACTTTTAAAAATGTTGCAATTGACTGGACATCACAGATGAACCGGGTCTAGCACAACACTTGTGTTTGCTTGCAAGCTAAGCTAGACTACAATCTTGTACATTCATACTTAATGAAAGCTTGATAGGGAGAGAATAATGTGATAATATCAACTGTTCCAAGTGGGATACTGGGATTCAGATTCTAAACAAGTGCGGGCAAGGGATAATGGAAAGGTATGTTTGCAACCGATTCAGTTAATAGGCTCACTCTCACTGCCTGATAGTTACTGGTGAAATACTAAAAATTAATCTGATTCTTATACGTTACGCTGATGTGATTAGGTTAATCTGATTCTTATACGTTACGCTGATGTGATTAGGTCCTATGCTTATGCACGCGCATTTCTGAACCCAGGTTTGCTCAGCAGCACAAATACGACAGCTCCCTACTCCCTACTCTCTAGTCCACCCAGTGTGTTAGACACCAAGTGGTGGTGAATACAGGTGATCCAGCAATTGCCAGCTGACTATGCCATTTTGAGCACCACAAAGAAAAAGGTGTCCTCCCAAGGCCCAAGCCGGCCGTAAGCAATCACTCACCATAAAATCAGGGAGCATTTTGAAAAGAAACCAGATAAAAAAGGGACAATCTCCGGATATGCTATGAACTTGCCGGTCCATCGATGGCGAGACGTTACGACACATCATATCATTTGCAAGTTGCAAAACAGTGAAGTGACAACACCCAGACACATCAAACAGTTGTGAGCAACAAATTAGGAGAAGGGGACAAAATAAACACATGCTCAGATAAAATCATCCAGGCTATCCGCTATGTGCTCGATTGTGAAAAATTCATCCACGCTATTGGCGGATGCGCACAGTACCATACACACTCGCCTGCTTTCCCTTTTTTTTCTCGGCTCGCATATGTTATGCAGTAGCCAGCAGATTACTAATCAGGAACATGGTTGGAGGCTTGGAGCTAGCAATTTACTAACAGGAACGAAATCGCAGATCTTTGAGACAGCACACAACACATGCAATACAAGGAGATGCTGAATTGCTGATCATGTCATGCAAGAGGGGGCACGCGTCAAGCAGCAAAAGGCATGCAGCGGGGGCGGGGAATTCATCGATCGGGTCACGCACCTAGCTGGGCGGGTGGTGGTCGTAGAGCAGCGTCGGCGGCGAGAACACCGTGTAGTTGTTCTCCAGCAGCTGCGACCTGAAGGCGGCGGCGGCGTCGTCGTCCTCGTCGTAGTACCCGCCGTTCGGCGCAAACCCGGCGGCGTCGGGCTGGTGGTCCGCCGCGGCGCTGGGGCTGGCCGCAACGGTGTCTGAAGACGCGACCGCGTCTCCGGGGCTGAGCCCCTGCGCGGCGCCGTCGATGTCCGCGACGGCAGCGGCCGCGTCGTCCGCGCCCACGGCGACGAGGTCGTCGGCGCTGTACTTGGAGGGGTCGGCGTGGCGGCCGGTGAGCTCCTGCACGAGGGCGCGGAAGCGCGTGGCGCTGGTCTTGACGCGCATGGGGTTGGAGATGTACACCACCTTGATCGGCTTCTTTCCCCCGCCCTTTCCGCCGCCACCGCCGCCCTTGTGCCTCCCCGACGGCGCGCCGCCGCCGTTCCCGCTGCCGGAACCGGGAGCATTGCCCCTGGGACTGCCGTGCCGCTGCCGCCGCTGGTGGTGATCCATCGATCAGGCGCTCTAGCTAGTGGAGAAGGGGCGATCTGAGGAGTGCGAAGCGGGAGCTGGAGCTGCTACGTCTGGCCCCGGCCATGTAATGACAAACGAGTGTCGAGGAAAGGGGATTTTTAGCGAGGCGGTGGGGTGGGGTGGGGTGGGGGCGCTGCCGCCGTGGAGGAGTAATGGACAGAGGTTTGTCTGGGAGCTTGGGGAGAGGGAAGGGAGCGAGTGATTTGGGGACGGAGAAGAGGGGACCAGCTATGTCCACCAAAACAGAACGAACACTGGAGACCACCATTCTATGACAAAACAAAATCATTTCAATGGTTTATTTGGAATCAAACACTTACAACATTCTAATGTTATCAATGAATCTTCGAATGACTGAATCCTTCCCAGCAGAAATTTGTCAACTTATTTGTTCCAACAGAATTTAAATAAAAATATGCTATAACTATTATATATAAATGTCTTAATACCGTTTATGTACAATATGTATCCAAACTATTGAATTTTATTGTGAGATATTAATTTTTAATTAGGGGTTAGTTCAAATTTAGAAGCCGTGTTTATGTCCAGAGTGACACATTCGTATTAGATAAGGACACAAACTAATTAAATAACCGTATATCTGTTCCGCTATCAATTAAAAGGTACCAGATTGGGCTCAAAATGCCCGTGCACATGGTCAAAACTAAATGGTTGCCACTTTTGTGGAGACACCATAACCATTAACGATTAGACTAATGAAATGTAGGTATGCTTCATTATCTACATCTAGGAACTATGTATGGTCACTTGGATCACGATCCGATACAAGTAACCACTATATTAATCATTGCCATTTCTTTATGTTTTACAATGCTCTAGGACAGCATCCTTTGAAATCATCATTGTCGTGCCTTTTGACTTCTTCTATTATTAACTTGTGCAAGCTTTTTGTTTAGTTGGAAGTATATATGTACATAATATTGGCAAATAATTTTGATTTAACAATCCTCAACTAGTTAGGTTTATAAATTTTATGTTCATCAAATAATTAAAAAGAGGTGAAAATTACCATGCTTTATGCAAATAAACAATTGATTATCTACGCTTAAGTGTGTAGTTCTTCATATCAACTTTTCCCTACCAAGCACAGTTGATTGAAATACAAATAGTCATCGTAATCATCTTAGTATTTCATTTGTATGGCTTTATTTCACCTACTACTGTTTGATTCCTTCAGTAATATAAGATCACAACCAATCTATAGCAACAGTTTGAAGGTTTGCCAAGGTATTCTCCAATTTAAATTTGCTGAACGACCATACTGGGTAAACCTAGCATTTAGAAGTGGGAAGCGGGAGAGCGGGTGCTGCTCACGAGGTGGTTAATGCAAAAGAGCGGGCAACTGAAACAAGTACCCCACGCTGATTACGTTTACGACGTGGCGAGCCAGCAGAGGGTGGGCCTGCGTCAGCAGCGGGTCCCACGATGACGCGGTATCTATCCCGGAAATTCTTGCTCACCGCCCGCCATGGCTTACCCGCTCGCGCGTACCTCCGCTCGAACTGACCGACGCGTGGGTCCCCTGTTCGGCGCTCCAGCCAATCAGGGCGCAGGGCGTCCTCTGTCTCCCGTGTAAATGATGGGAATGAGGGTTGCAAGGAAATGAGGCAAAAGAAATGGCTATGTCACGTCCTTCTGTGCGGGCCCGTCTCTGGAAAACGGAGCGTTGGGAAGCCTTTGCAGCTGCAGTAGTAGGCCCCCCATGAAATGAAATGAAGTGTGGACCACTCAACCAGCTCAATAAGGGAAGGAGTATCGACTAGAGCTGGCACCATATTTGTATTTTGTGAACATTATTGGTGCCACGACAACGGTTTCAGAATTTCACTTGTCACCCACTTGCTCATATATTAAACTGCAAGGCCGTAGAATAATGCACCTGTCCGCTCCTGTTAAAGCGGTGCAAGTTGTCTGTCCTAGCAGGTGCTCTTTCGAGGCTCAGACATTTTCAGAATAAGGGCCTGCTTGGTTGCTGGCCTAACTTTACCACGCCATGGCTTCGGCGGCGCCGAACCTGCGGCGAAGTTTTTCCACGCCGCACCTTTGGTGAGATTTTCTACTACAAACGCTGTGGTAGCCACCGTTTAAGCACCAACCAAGCACTGACGTATCTTTGGTCAAGTCGTCGAACCTTTGGTGTGGCTAGCTGTGGCGCTCAACGAAGCAGCCCCTAAGTCTGGATATTAGAAATATTGTGTGATGAAAAATACAGAGGATAAGTTTGCGGTGACGTGGAAGTGGTAGAATCACATGTAGAGTTATTCGCTCGTCTCAAATTAGTTTTCTTAGGCATTGTTATGTACGATTTATTTTATACAAGTATGGTGATATTACAACTACTTATGCATGTCGATTTCTTTAGACATCTTTATATGATTCTAAGTTGTGACATTACACATTTCTGATGTTAGTTCGGTTTGTCAAGCCAGATTTAGATGCAAACAAAAATCTTTTAAAGTAAGATAAGATATTAGACGTTCTCAATGTTACTTAGATGTTTGAGATTATGTTTACACATTTTTAAGGCGAAGAGGTAAGGTGTCCTATGTTATCGATCGTGGGATTATAGTATCTGAAAAGCTGTTATGAAAAAGTGTGATTTTGTTTCGCTAATGATCACGACCCACGAGCGATTGACTCGCTTGCTCTGGCCCGTTGGCTCGCCCAAATGTGGAGGTGAAGTGAACCTAGGATGATTGCGTGGGTCTAAGCATACCGCATATGGAGATATTAGCTGCAGTGACATTAGGGCGACGTGGGCGGCAATTTTGTTTTATGACGGCAATTGATAAGGTTTTGCACATTTGATTTTGTACGTAGTTCCAATACGCCATCGTATAATCGTCGATCTGATCGTGTCTCAACAGCGACTAGGAAACCGAAGCGGATCTGTGCCAAAGGTTTCTCTTTCGTTCTTTCTGGACGAAAGCTCCAAGCGATCGATCGGCCCTACACAGATATCTATCGAGACACAGTTTAATTTTGTCCTCCATGCATGCCGAATCAGAAATTCAGAGATTTTGTTGCTGCTTTTCATCGCCGCCTCGTACGCAAGTACTAATCGCGCAGTTCCTGATGACCACCTCTCTGTCTTCCCCACAGCCCCCTTTTCCATTCTCGACGCCAACACTATGCATGCTTCCATTGTTCCAACTCCGTGATAGTACTACTCAATTATGCCGAGTGGCTCACATGGCGTTGGCTAGCTGGAGGAAATAATCTTGTGACCTAATACTAGTACTAGCTGAATACTTTTGCTTAACACTAGCCGTTGTTCGTGGGACCTTCCGAGGTGTGCGGTACCTCTCAAATTAAAACGAGAGGTGGGAAGCGGCCGGGCGGTGATGGCTGCTCCTCGTGGTGTTGACCTGAACCAAAACCAGTACTCCTGGGACGTGCACAGGGAAAGCGGCAGGCTTTTCTCTCTCTCGTCCTTGAAGGGCCTTGAAGACGACGACCTTGAATGGAAGAAAGTTACAAGGCCTTGAAGACGACGACCTGATGACCTGACTAAACCTTGACTGGTACTGCTGGGTAGCCACGGGGGGCCACGTACATTGGTGGTGCTTGTGGCCGATGAAATTCTGAATTCGAGTAAAATTGACGGTTATATTGTCTGTCTGTCTGTCCATTTCTACAGCCATGGCGTGCCCACTGTTTCGTCTATCTGCGTCACCTGATCACTTGCACTGATCGAGGGGATTAACAACCCTAACCCATGATCGCGCCTTGTCCTTGCAAGTCTAAGCAAATTGCAGAGACTTAATTTTCTCCCGATCTTCTGTTTCACGTTTTCTGAAGTCTTGGATGGTGTGTCTGGATCATGGATGGTTGCGTTTTGCCATTTGTTTCATGTGAAGCTGTCAATTGTATGCCACCTCCACAACCGAGTGGTTTCCAATACTTTCGATCTGTCCGTACCATTCATGAAATGGGTGGATTCATAATTCGATTCAGATCATGTCTCACTCGGCATTACCCATTTAACAGTCAGCGTTCACTGATGCTGCATTATTGCCTAGTTCCAGTTTCATGGACAGATGAGCATGGCATAGCACAAATTTGTTTGTTTCCTGCCAAGTTGTTCGATGCTGAGCCGTATCGCATACTCGCCCCCCTCAGATGATCAGATCTTAGTCACTTTCGGCCAAGAAATGCATGCGATTGCGGTCGGCACCTCGGCAATGCAATTCCACTACCAGGCTGCCCTGTGGCTCTCATGATAGTATGTATTATGTCTTTGTGTGTTCCCTTTATACCGTTTTTGTTCACCAAATCACCAGTTCTAAAAAAAAATCACCAGTTCTGCAAACATTGATGCATCTACAATGCATGCACAAGCAAGTTCAGGGGTTCAGAGTTGCCCAAGCACACCATGTCTTTCAGGCCAACTTGCCATTTGCCGAGTCATTTCGCCGTGTTTCTTATTCTGCTCGTAAGCAGGCTCCAATTGCCTGGTAAAGGCGTCCGTCAGCGCTTTGCACGTTGTTGATTGCCCTACAAATAAAGGAGGTTTTTTCTCTTGTTTCAATTCATGAAGAAGATTTTTTTTTTTTTAGAAATTGTGGGTTCATATGCCACTAGGTAGTATGCGGAGCCTGAGTAGTTCAAGAGTGTTCAGTTGAACACCCATGACTTTTTTTAAAAAGAAACAAGGATTTGAAAGGTATTTGACATATATACACCGATAAGCATGGATATTTCATGCAAATCTCGGCCTTTTAGGTAATTTAGAAATTATTTGTGATATGATACTTGGTATAGCAAGTTTTTTTTTTAGTTAAAGAATGATGCTTCACGCAAGTGGAGCCAGGACCTCCGAAATGTGTGTGTCGCAGGGTTGGGGGGGGGGGGGGGGGGGGGGGGGGGGGGGGGGGGGGAGTGGTGCTTGGGCCCTGAACTTCTCTCCCGGTAGATCAGCCACTGCTTACGTGGCATATCATGGTGGCTCTGAATGCTCATTGTTAAAATTCTACCTCCGCCACTGCTAGCATGGAGTATATCTGAAATTCTGAATGACAGCAAAACCGAGGGATGAAGTGTCTGTTTCTTCAGGCATGACGTCGCCATTTGATGTGGTCAGACCGGATTAAAACTGCGCGAGAGAACCCAAATGCGTTGTTTTGAGTTGTAGCCTTTTCTCCTTTTTTTTCTCCACGTTTTCTGAAAGCTTTGGTTATAGGAAGCTGCATATTTTTCATGTGAAGCTGTCAATTTGTTTGTCACCTCGGAGTGTTCATTTCTGGAAGACAGACGGTTCGCTGACGGCAATGCATAGTTCAAGTCGACCTAAAATTGCTGAATGCTCCTTCGTTGTGTATGAACAACACTTTGAACTTACTTTCAACTTTTTCCATGCATTTTTTTTAACGTATGAAGGTATTGCATTCTTGTGATCTGGCCAAGGTTGCGTAAGGTTGAACTCCCAATTCTTCTCTTGCCTTTCTGATTCTTATTTTTCTTTTGCTCCTTCTCTTTTGCCCTTCACTATCCTTAATCAGAGTAATCATGAGTCGACAGATTAGTTCAGACTTCAGATTCACAACGATTCTTTATTACTAAGTAGTATTTTTACACGTCTGCGAACTGCAATACTACTGTATTATACATCGTCATTGCTTTTGTACAGTGCTATATATCGTTGTTCTCACCACGATCCAAAAGGAAGGTCCAACTCTATACTACTTGCAGGCAGAAGGGCAAAACTGTGCCCAAGCGTGTCCGTTTCCTGAACATTCAGGTTTCAGTTGCGCTGCTGTTCTCGTTTCCTGCACATCTGAGGATCCACAGCACAGTTCTTCATCGTCGCACGTCAGAGACCAGGCCACACAAGACGAATCACTACTAGTACAGATTCACGAACAGTTCTAACACGAGCTGCTGCTGCTGAATGGGGTCAGATCACAGTACAGAGCATAGCATGGATCACGGCCATCTCTTATGTCATGCACATAGTTATACATATAGTGATCGAAGCTCCCTCCTCCCCTCCTATACACAGGGCTGATGCACCGCCATCAACGCGCCATGGAAGAGCACCGCTCGATCTTGCTCGAGCATGCCGCGCCTCCTCCATCGTGATACCAACGACTGCTCGTTCGACGATGAGACCTGGACAGTAGATCGCTCCCCTCCTACAGCACGACGTCGCGCCGCTTCTTGGGGTTGGGGTCGGGGTTCCCTTTCTTCATCATCGCCACGAACTCGCTGTAGTCGATCCTCCCGTCCTGTTCGTTTTCAAGCATGCATGATGATGACGCATAGATACATGTGCAGAGAGAAGGAAATTTGCGGCCATGGACCGGAAGGTGATGCGTGGCTTACATTGTCGGCGTCGACCTCGGCGATGATGTCCTTGATGTCCCGGCCGTCGAGGAGGCCCTTCTCCCTGAGCGCCTGCTCCAGCTCCTCCTTGGAGATGCAGCCGCTGCCGTCCTTGTCGAAGTACTGGAACGCGGTGTAGAGGTGCTCCTCCCGGTCCATCCGGTTCATGTGCATCGTCGCGGTGATGAACTCCTCGTAGTCAATCGTCCCGTTCCCGTCCGCGTCGGCCTGCATAAATATATATAGAGTTTCCAGCAGTTATCACCGTTTATTGAAATCAGAGAATCATTGGCATGCGAATGAGTTGCCAGAGTGAACTTACGGCCTCCATGAGCTGCTCCACTTCGGCCTCGGAGAGCTTGGTGCCCTGCTTGGCCAGCCCTCGCCGCAGCTCGTCCACGGTGATGGTGCCGCTGTTGTCGGCGTCCATGCCCTTGAACATCTCTTTGAGCCCCCTGATCTCTTCCTCCGACAGGCAACCGGCGATGACCTGCCAACGATCAATCGGCTCAGACACATTCGATCGATGACCTGTCAGGTTGTTTAATTCAGAATGACACCGAAAGAAATGAAGCCGCGTACCCTCAGCGCGGCCTTCTTGAATTGGTTCATTGCCCTGAACTGCTTGAGCCTGTTCATGACAGCGTTGTCCAGCGGCGTGTCGGGCGCTTCACCGTCTTCCTTGATCCAAGGATGGTCTGCACAGCAGAGAAATTAATTAATACCGCATTTAGATTCAGCGACACCAAACTGAAATTTTGTAGCGTGGCAGCTGAAGAACGGGAGAAGAAATTACTGAGGACGTCGTAGGCAGAGATCCTCTTCTTGGGGTCCGAGGTGAGCATCTTCCTGACGAGGTCCTTGGCGCCGGCGGAAATGCGCGGCCACGGGTCGCTGGAGAAGTCGACCTGCCCACGCAGGATGGAGTTGAAGATGCCGTGCTCCGATTCTGAAACAGAGCCACAGGATTCGTCTCGTCAGGCTGGAACAAATCAACAATTAAATCAAGAACAGGATCTGCAGATGACTCGCCGGCCCAGAACGGCGGCACTCCGCAGAGCAGGATGTAGAGGATGACGCCGACGCTCCATATGTCCGCCTCGGGCCCGTAGCTCCTCTTGAGCACCTCCGGCGCAATGTAGTACGCGCTGCCGACGATGTCCTTGAACACCTCCCCCTGCTTGAAGAAGACGGAGAGCCCAAAGTCGGTGGCCTTGAGCGGCGCGTGCTCGTCCTTGCTGAGGAGGAGGAAGTTCTCGGGCTTGAGGTCGCGGTGGATGACGCCGAGCGAGTGGCAGGTGTGCACGATCTCGACGATGGTGCGGAGCAGCGCGGCGGCGGCGCGCTCCGTGTACTTGCCCTTGGCGATGATCCGGTCGAAGAGCTCGCCGCCGGCGCAGAGCTCCATGACCAGGTGCACAGACTGCTTGTCCTCGTAGGCGCCCTTGAGCTCCACGATGTTGGGCTGCCCGGCCAGGTGGTACATGATCTGCACCTCGCGCCGCACGTCCTCCACGTCCTCCTTGGTCGACAGCTTCCGCTTCGCGATCGTCTTGCACGCGAACCGCTCGCCCGTCGCCTTGTGCGTGCACAGGCTGGTGACGCCGAACTGGCCGCGGCCCAGCTCCTTGCCGACCGTGTAGATGCTCCGCACGTCCTCCATGGGCCGGCCCAGGACGGGACCGATCGGCGCCGGCGGCTTGTTGGGGGTCGGCGCGGTGGTCGGCGACGCGCCGGCCTTGAGGGAGGTGGCGCCGGCGCGGAGGCCGGAGGAGCCGTCGGCGGCGGCGGCCTGCTCCGCATCCCCGGAGCCCGGGCAGCAGTTGCCCATGGCGCGCGGCGGGGCAGCGACGCCGGGGAGGGGCAGGGTGGTGCGGGATGCGGAGCCGTACCGTGGGGGGAGGGCCGCCGGGGAATTCTATAGCGGCGTGGGATCGGGTGGTGCCCGGGGCCGCGGGAAGGGTGGGTGGGGAGGAAATGGCGGGAAGGCAAACCGCCCCGTCTCCGTCTGTCTCTTTCTCCTCTTTCGGTTTGCTTCGCTTCCCTCTATTTATTACGTGGCTCTCAGGCTTACTCGTTCTGGAATGCCATTGCCTTACCTTTCAAGCGAGAGCAAGCTTTGGTAGAGGGCAGATAAATTTGGCGTACTGAAAATCTGCAGAGGCATACCAGTTCTTCGTGAATTTGTGCGCGTCCGCGAGAAGAACGGTTACGGGGCGCAGGGAAAAGGATAAGAAAAACGGGTTTGTGGGCCCAATAACGGTTACATTATGGAGGGAGCATAGGCCCATGGGCCGTTACACTATGGAAGCCCATGGTTTGTAGCTGAAGCTGCTATGAATTTTCTCTGTGCCACGGCAAACAGTAGGCAAATGTCCTCCCACCCATATGGAGTGGAGTATAACACAGGTGTGCCCTACATAGTATCGACATATCAATGTCAAATACGAATTGCAATTTTTCTCGGTGGCAAATACAAAATTGTCTCATAATTGTGCAATTACTCGTAGTACTAGACTAACATGAGACTAGGCCGTGTGGGACAGCTGGATTGCTACCTCAGCATCAGCAACCGCTGCAGAGTTTGCTCAAAAAAAAAATAAACAACAGCTGTAAGAGTTGAGGCCTCCTTTAAAACGCAGGAATTTCACAGGAATTACACAGGAAACAGTTTAATTTTAACATAAAAAAAGAAAAATTTTCCTCCAATCCAAACGAGCCGTGAGTGTTGCCAATTCCTGGATGATTGAACCCTCACGAACTACTGAGCACCTTTAATGACGGGATGTCATGTCAAGCAAGACCGGGGGCGCTGCACCTGGCGTAAAAATCAGCCGGGCACGGCAGCAGAGGCGGGCGGGGCACGGCTGCAGAGGCCGGGCTGGGGGGTCCCTGCCCATGTTGCCAAACAGTGGCTGCCGGCTGGCGCTCCTGTGTAGCCTGGTCACACGCCAAGCAAGCGGCCAAGCGGGCCAAGCGGCCGCGAAAGGGTAGGAACATGGAGAGAAGGCAGGCGCCGGCGCGCCGCGGCAGCTTTCTTTACGGGCGCGCGGATCCGGAGCAAAGCTCGGGGGAATCCCTCACTCGCACGTGCGGCCCGCACGCTCGCGCGCCTTGGTTTCCGGCGCCCTGTTTAGATTAGCTCCTCGAATTTGACCACAGCTCCATGAGTATTCATCAACTGGAGGAGAAAGCATGCACCCGGCTTGCGCTTGGCCTTGGCCATCGACGAGTACTCGCTCGACGAGTACTCGCCCTCTGCCTCTCTCCATGCTCTGGTGGCTGCCATGCATGCATGCATGGCGCATTACCCGTACGGAATTGCCCGGCCTCCTGCCCTCTCCTCTACGTTGCCTGGATATGCGGATACGGATACCGGTACGCGATACGGCGATACTCCGATACCTTATGTTTTCAAAAACAAAGATACGGAGATACGTCAATATATATATAAATAAAAATAAAGAAGAGTTTTAGATACTAAAATGTGAGAAATAGAAGTTTCAGAGACTAAGATGCGTCATAGATTTATATATTCATATGTTGTATAATTATTTAAAAAGAGAAAAGGCGAAATAAAAAGAAACTAACTTTATTTTATCTGTTCCACGAACAAATGCCGGTCGTCTCCTTTCCCGACCTTCCATCCCGCACTCTCTCTCTTTCTATGGCGGCCGCGGCTCCTCCGGCACCCTCTCTCTCCGTTCGTGCTCTCTCTTTTCGGCGGTCAAGGCTCATCCTCTCATCCCCCGATTGACGCATGGTATCCGAGAAGTGTCCAAGTATCCGAGTATCCGAATAGGCATCCGATACCGATACGCGAGTTTGGCGAAGTATCCATGTTTCGGAGCCTCTCCTCGCACGGCTTCTGATCGACGCCATCATCTGCCGTCCGATACGGCCGGATCGATCGATGGACGGTCTCCTTGAGTCCTTGATTCCTTGTGGGTACGAACGTACGTACGTGATCGATCGGGTTGGAGAAACACATACACACGCAGCAGCCCGCGTTGTACGTGTTAAGAATTCCTCAATTAGAGGAATTTAATGGGCTCATACCAAATATACCCTTGGAGGGTTAAACCTATATAATGAAGCATTGTACCCCTACCATGGCTAATGAGAAGATGACTCCCTCCTACATACTTGTGTCATGTGTTCTTGTTCTTGAGGTATGGGAAGGGGAACGGGTTCTTCCACGATCTCCTCACTTCTCTTTCTTAAGGATTGGGTATGGGTAACGAATCCGGCGATCCGTGATGAAGATTATTCTTAACACGTTATCAGCATGAATACAATGTATTCTCTTCTACTGTAGAGTTATCCTCATCTTCGAGTTGAGTTCCACAGCTAACTATGAGTTTGCAAATCAAGTGTGTTTCACAGTCTTCCAGACCTAACCAAAATGCAAGTACAACTACAATACATTCATAGCCGAGAAAGATCTTTCAAGGGTAAATGCATACCAATTATAAGTGAAATAGATCCTTCAGGATAATGTCTTATAATTAATGATAGCACTTTTGTGTTGAGAAAAGGCATGTGTACGTACGACAACAAAGTGTACCACTCAGATGACTTTCACTGCTAACAAGCAGTAATTTCATAAGCAGAGTTGTCCAGCTCTTTTATATTGTTGCCCAAGATTGACCCAATTACTCATACCATTCAGAAATCGGGTTCTTAGCATAATAGTTATTGCAACTTGTTACTTGTCTTACTATTCAATTTACGTTCACCGTTAGAATGAAGAGAAGATTTAGAATTAAATAGGTAAGACCAAAAATTACTTTTTTATTTGGTAAATTTTAATCTAATGCAAAGTTCTCAACTAAGCAAAAGAAAAAAAAACCTGCTCGACAAGAGCATTAATGATAAATATCCTCCTGGGATAGACTCTGGCCGTATATTAAATCCATGTATTTAAAAGACATCTTGGATTCAAACATTTAAGGAGATTACTACTGATCTCTATAAATTCTTCGTGAACCTCATCAAAACATTCACAGTCAACATTTATGTTGATGCCATCACTAACAACCTTGAGATCAAGATACAAGTGGCTTTCAGAGCCAGCTAATGAAGGGACCATTAGGGAATAGACATCTGATCGGGCCGGGTTAGCTTCTGGCTTAGTAGTGAATTGGCATTTATTATCTTGCTTTTTAAGCAACAATGATTTGCATGAAAAACCTTGATTTGGTGTAAGGGTGTGTACATATGGATTTGCAGGCCTAAATGTCCACATTAAAAGTAGTATAGCAACATATCCCCAACGATTGACCACCTATGTCCTTCATGGACAACTTTTACCATTGTTTGGCATATTGTTACCTTTTATAAAACATTCCATAGTTCCATTCATCATGCATGCGATCTTTTCAGCGATAGCATTCGTTTGTGATTCTAAGACTTCACATGCACTTCAGGAGCAATTGTTGTCCATATATGAAGGACACAAGGAGTATGATTCTTCATCAGGGAAAACACACTTTTGCTTTTGCGTACAATCGGTGCAGATTATCTTATAGTACTTTAGTTATCGTAACTTCATGTTACTACTAGAGGATATTTTCATATCTCAGGAACCATGTTTGAAAAACACTAACAAGAGTGACATATCATGCTTTTTCAGCAGCAGAGAGTAAACTATGTCGACTTCAGGTCTTGTAACAAACTGAGATATGTCATAAGGCCAAGGTAAGGTTTCGAGTGCATTTTGTTGCAAGGATAATAAGTATGAATCTGATGTCAGATGGGCCAAAGGTTTCATGCACTTTATTTCAGTTTTACTTCTGGGAAAAGTTGAAGCATGAACGGAAGCGCAGAGAGTGAGAGAGAGTCCAAGTCTTATCTATATGAATAGATGTGTTCTTTAACATCCCTGATTTTCCAAGCATTATTAAGTTGTCTTGTATCTATAATTGTCTTCAGGTAATACTTCGGGATTATATACAACCCATATTAATATATAGACACACAATAAATGCAAGGAAAAATACATAATTCAACCGTGCAGGAGGAACATTAAGGTTCTGCGGGGACCTATTCGAGACATTGCCATATGCAGAAAATGCGGGTATACAACTTCTGAAGTGTATCGTTCCGACTGCATAGTGTGCGATTTTTATGACCATGATTGCGACTTCGAGCCAGCACGGTGGCACGACGAGTGTAGCGATGTGACTTCAACGAATGTGGCAACAGCCCCCACGCGCGGCTACGGGAGAGAACTCGACGTCTTTTGGGTGGGCGAGGCTTCAGGCCTACGCAGCGTGTCAAGTGACACAGCTAGCATGGCTACAGTGCGGCGTCACGCATGCGCAGTGTTGGGTTTGCAGCGCAATGGCAAGCAGGTGTGCCAGCCGTTTCTGCGACTGCTGATGCTACCTGCTACGACAACATCGCGTGCGTATAAACATTTAGGCAGTAACGCCGGCACGTCCCTGGTTGGCTGGTTACAAAAAAAGCAGTGTGGTCACGCGTAGTGGGTTCGACGAACAACGAGGTGGCTTCAAGCCTATGTTCCGACGGGTTAAATAGAGTAGCCAACCTCCATGACCGGAGTGAGCATGCAATTAAAACCAGCATGATCCGCACGTCAAAGGAATAGTTTAACAGAAACTAATTAATCTGCCAGATTAGACCTCTAAACGGGGAAAATTAATTGCGAGTAAATCCTTGCCTTAGGTGCGGCAGGCACATACATGGCACGGGTGGCTGTCATTCTGATATTGGTGCACAGGCGCGCCTTAGGTGCGGCAGGCACATACATAGCACGGGTGGCTGTCATTCTGATATTGGTGCACAGGCGCGCAACAAACTAATTGACATGAAGATAGCTCAAGAATATGCAAGCTTGGTTTGAACAACGCGAAGAGGCAGTGTCGGGCCTGTCGTCTACGAGCGACATGGGACATGCAAAATAGTGCTAGCGAGTGGCCAGAACGTGCTTGCATCAAAGAGCAGCTTGCCGCGGCAGGGATGAGTTCACGCAAGAGTGAAAAAGGAACACACCCAGAATTTGTATCGCGTATAGTAATACCAATTATATCTGCCTAAAAAAACTGCAGGTTTAAGCAACATCGGAATAGCCCGCACAAAAAAAAAAGAATATTTAATCTACCGGATTAAATGCATATAAAATAGGAAACGCCTACTGCCTTAAAGGAATTTCCCTTTTATGTATTTCAGCATTTATACGTACGTACGCCATGCATGAAAAAAAACAACGCAGGACCCGTAATTACTGGTCAAGCAATTGATCTACTAGAACTAATCTGCAGGATTCAATTTAGTAGAACAATATCAATGAGAAACAAGAGAACCTGATCAGGGCGTCGTGGATCATGTGCGGAATGTGCTTGCCGCGTAGGGCAATAGGCAGTCAAAGACCTGCCTGCGTGAAGTTGCAGCGAGGAAGGCGATGGAATGGTCGAGATCCCGACAACTCTTTGTATCCTCGTCTTCACGTACGCATGCGTAGGTGTGCGTGGAAGTACATGAACCTGATCCTGCTTCTAGCCTCATGCTCGCGTATGGGGCTTCATGTTGATGGAAGGAGCTGGCCTGATCCTTGCGCCCCATGACGCGTGCGAGTACGCCCGCGGTGGGCGAACCTCCACGAAGGAGCCGCGGAGGCGTTCCTCGGTTTTAGATCGAAGACAAAAATCCATATTAGCATCGATCAAGGTTGATCTGATCATAAGAAAAACTAAAAAACGACATACCCAATTGGAGAGCAAAGGTGCTGATAACTGAATTGTGTTCTAGAAGTGTTACTAGAAGTATACATCTCTATTAACCAAATAGACACATACAACTCAAGTGTTACTAGAAGTATACATATCTATTAATGATTTATTTATGTATCATGCATAACTGAATTGGCAGTATCCTCCATCCAACACCCAGAAGGTATATGTAAATGGTGTTTACTGGCAACTATATCCCCGTTGTGCCGGCTTGTTATTAGACTATATGTATATTTTAATGTGTTATGGTGTAACCGATGTAATGATCCTTGAATGATCACTAATCGAATCCCTGAAGGACCCTGACCATTATTACATCATTCGAAAAGGTTACAATGATGTGAAAGCTTGGAGCTTGATGAAGCATGGCTGAAGATCCGTGCCTCTGAAATAACATATAACTTATGTTGAACAGTTACTTAGGTATTGTGATGTGTTTATAAATATAATTGCAATGCTCCTAATACTTCAGTTGCTCAGAGTTCTAGAAGAACATGAAAATAAATGTCTAGAAGACATGTTCTGAGAATCTTATATTTTTACTTCTAGAAGAACATGGAAATAAATGTCTAGAAGACATGTTCTGAGAATCTTGTATTTTTACTTTTAACATCTGGCGCTACAACATTTCTGAAATATATTTTGGATGACACGAAATGAAAAGACCTCAACATAAGGTGTTGTTAGAGGGAGCTTATGTATTGATCGTCACTATAAAGTAGACTTTGAATGTCTCAGAGTATACCTAGAAGGTACTACTACCAAATGTTGTCCTGAAGACTCCATCCTGAATTTTGTGATCCAGTAGGTCAGTGCCACTCATACATATGAGCTTATTCTTTATTTCACTACAATCTTTCATCTCGTTGATATGTAATACGAGTTAGACATCGTGAATCCAATACTTGCATTATAAATGATTGTTTCATGTTTCATGCTCATGTACTTCCAGTAGAAAGTATTTGAAGCTATAATGCAAGGTTCAGGGGGAGCACATCCCTGATGGTTGGCCCTTGTTTTAGAGTCTAGATAATCTAGAAGATCACAATATGTCTTGAAGACATTGGTTGTACTCTTTTTCCTTTAGTGAGTTTTCCTGAAGTTTCTCACATAAGGTTTTTAACGAGGCAACAATATATATGCAAATGCATAAACGGCAACTATGTACTCTTTCTCCATATTTTTCCCATGGGTTTTTCGGAGTTTTAACGAGGCATAAGTTCGTCGTGGTATTCGCCCAAGGGAGAGTGTTAAGAATTCCTCAATTAGAGGAATTTAATGGGCTCATACCAAATATATCCTTGGAGGGTTAAACCTATATAATGAAGCATTGTACCCCTACCATGGCTAATGAGAAGATGACTCCCTCCTACATACTTGTGTCATGTGTTCTTGTTCTTGACGTATGGGAAGGGGAACGGGTTCTTCCACGATCTCCTCACGTCTCTTTCTTAAGGATTGGGTATGGGTAACGAATCCGGCGATCAGTGATGAAGATTATTCTTAACAGTACGTACTATCAGTGGCTGAACCCGGTCTGCTAGCTCATCATCTTACCAACGGCCATGTGCTTAAGCTCAAACAAATCCCGTTAGTACGTCCAGGCATATGGCTAAGCACATGCCTCTCGTCTCGATCAGTTCCTCCCCTGACGTGACGTGACATGACTAACGCGATCTCTATTCTGGTATACTAACTGATCGCGTTCAGGCATATGGCTAAGCACATGCCTCTCGTCTCGATCAGTACATTGTGGCACTAACTCTGCATAATGACACGGGAAAAGAAAAAGAATTCTCAGTACAACGACAACGCGCCAAAAGAAAAATAGATCACGTTCAGAATTCCTCCCGTTCAATGATGTGTTTTATCTGTTTACCACAATTTTTTGTTACCGTGTACGTCGCACAATTTCTCGAGAAAATTGAGCAATGCATTCTTCCATCGTCTCCATTCGCTTTAGTGGTGAACATGCCACGTCAATCCAACATCAGCATGTTAACACAAAATCCACAACAGATGTTACACGTGATCGGTACCAGGTTCAGATAATGCAGGAAGAAAACAGAACCATCTCTGTCTATCTGGATTCTCTCGTCACGAAAACGATGTATAGGTGATCAACAAACACCTATAGCAATCGAAGACGACGTCTTACCACTTCCCTTTCCGTCTCCATCCAAATCCAACGATGCAACAACACATGACAATGAGCCGGGGTCCACTTGATTCTCATGATCACGAGGATTAAGAATGGATGGCCTGGATTGCTTGCATAATCACCGATGCGTGATGATGAAGTGGCATAAACGTCTTTTAATTTATAAAGAAAAAATGGTTGGCCCAGAGAGCTCGGATGGTACATGAGCTCCTTTGAGAGCGATCGAGCAGGACTGAAAAGTCTATGAGCTTTTGATTTCGCTGCTGTTGATTTGATCAGTCAAATTATTAGGTTGCGACATGAATTGAAATTTTGATTTGTATTGACGTGAAGAAGGATACGATATGATAGGGAATTGGAAAATGGTGGTGCTCCCGAGGGGGTTAGTTGAAGAGATAACGAGAATTAAACAAATCATGGGAAATGGTGCAGAGCGGTTATAGTACAGAGAATTATCAAAGCCAGGTGAGGAAAGTTGCATCCAAAGCTCTCGATCGTTTGCGGCACAGGTGCCCAGCTGCACGGCCGGCCCTCCTGTTTTTTGTAAGGGCTATCTGGAATGCCAATTGTGAAAATCGTAAGAATAGGGAAACGATGAATAGAGTTATCTATCGTATCCAATTCTACAATATTTTTGAATGAAAGAAATCGTTCTAAAGGAAAAAAAAAATTAGACCTCATGCTAGAAATCCCCTAAAATTCATATGAACTCCTTAGAAGTTAATGGGATGTGTGGGGTTCTAATCCTTTTGTTCAAAAGAACACCATGTATTATTTTCCCTATGGATCCCACATGAATCATGACCAGGGACATTTGTAATGGCATGTGGAAAATTATTCCAAATTACTTTATTTTTCACCTGACCCATATGTGGCCTAACTTTTTATAGTGAAACTGGCCAATAGAGCATGACACACTTGCCGTCGTAATGTTTCGCAAATTGGAGCATGCAAATGAAAAAAGACAACAACATGACCTTAATGAGCTCATGAATGTTAAAACTACATACTACATCCAATTTTTATCATCGTATTATGTTTGTGTCTCAAGACCAAGGAAAAACCAACTCGATCCCTATTAATTTTCTCAGCGTCAAAACTGTTCAATCATTTTCAAGGGACTCGATTTGTTTTGCATCTTACGGTGGCACACACACCACTATATGGGCTCATCGCGTCACGACCCACACACCATTGCCGTTTCCCAATCGCATGAGATCGATTCAACATGAGAAAGCAACGTGCTATACATGGAAGCACTCTTTGACATTTTTTTTTGCATAATGCGCCGAGAATAATTGTTGGAGGGAGTATATAACAATAAGGTAATGTTGAGGTCACTTAATTAAACTCTCAAGAACCGAGCAAAAGCAAAAGGTAAGTTATGGGTAGGGGTGACTGTGCACCCCCCCTCCCCCCGCGCAAAAGCAAATACTAGTTACGGTACAATATTTTTCTGGTGATTGAAAATAAAAAATTGAAATAGATTCGGCCAAAATATATAAAAAGATCCAACTACATGCTCTTATCATACTGTTGACTAATTAACAAAAAGGTTACAATTTACTGCTATTTCAACATGAATTCGAAAAGCCGACCCATCGTAGTTTTTTCACTCGAGCTCTTTCTAAGAAGATAACCGTAACAAAGTTTAACTAAAAGGAGAGGTGCTATTTATTCTACAATACATTTTCCATTGCAAAGGGACATAACTCGCCATGAACCATCCTATAATAGAGGGGAAATTAAAGATTTGCGAGTTCACACGCCTACGTTCCACCATGAGTCCATGAGTCCGGTGGCAAATTCTGGATCTTCTATTGCTGCTAGACTAGGGATGAGCCTCAACACAGGCCACTGCGGCCGTGAATGCAGCGGATGGCTCCCGCCTAGAGATTGGCATGGTCCAAACGTCACTCCTCCTCCAGTGGCAGTGGGACTCACAAGCCCAAGAAACCATTATAAAATGGCCGCAGTTCGAGGTGTTGGCAACCTCTGCTGCCCCCTGCCCCTGCCGCCGAGGAGTGGACGGACTCTCCTCCATTTCCTCCTCCTCCCTTGGCCCAAACACAACCACAGTTGCGTCCTCAACCCACCACCGCTATCGTTTCCCCCTCCTCCTTCCACCTCACTGCCCTGTCAAATCGCCGAACTGATCAGGCCGTGCCGATTACTGCTGCTGTATTGAGAGAATCTTCTTCGCTTCTTGTTGAGCTGGTAGGCTGGGTGTGTGTGCCTGTGAGGTTGGGCGATGGCGGCGCTGGGGTTGCATGGTGATTGATGGTGGCGGATGGAGAGTAGGCGAGGAGGGGCGGCGGCGGCGGCGGAAGATGCAGGCAGGGCTATGCCGAGCTTCGGGCCTCCTCAACACTCCATGTACGTTCCCGCGCCACCGCTTCCCTTGTTCTTGGACGCCCCATCCTTCATGTCCTGACGGTTTCTTCTTCCATCGACCTGTCCATTCCTGCATGCGCCGTGTGTCTCACCTGCATCTGCATGACACGGGTCCTGATGGCTGGTTACCACTTGTTAATTGATCATGGTACTGGGCAGAGGATCGAGCCATCGATTGCAGTAGTGGTTTCCCTTCGGAATGATTATAGTAGTGATTGCCTCTGCTTTCCAGGAGAAAAAGTTTATTCCTTTTCCTGATTACCCCTACTCAATTTGGAGCGGAGACGACCTTTAGCTCATGTGTGCTCCCGTAATCATTCGATGGTAACTTTACTACAGGCAGTAGCTGTTTTTTGTTGCTGTTAAGCTCCGTATGATTAGGACTCATGAGCAACAATAATTAGCCATGCTGCCTCATTCACTGGCCTAACAGTTGGCATCTTGTCCCTGGTCAACTGTCTCAGGGCCAGGGGGCTTGGCTTGCCCCTGATCAGTGATCACTTAACCAGGGCGCCAGAGATCATTGCATTGGTAGGTCCAGATCTCCATGAAGGGACAACGGGCCTCTGAGAGTTGGGCATGCGCAGTCAGAATTATATGGAGTAGTACTATGCATTTTTAGTGAACTTTATGGTCTAGAGAATAAGCTTTGCATAATTTCTGGCAGGTCTTTCTAAATCTTAATCAGGTGTGTGCAAGAAACCGATTCTTGTGGACCGAACCAAATTTCGGTTCTTGTCTGTTTCTCTGAACCCATGGGCCCTTTGCTCGTTAGTAAACAGGTTCAAGCCTGCAACCAGTGTACTTGGGTGGTTACTGAAATGGAAATACAAATGAAATTATCTCTGGATGGTAATTTACAAACTGTGGATTGCTCTATTGTTTGTGTTCTGAATGGATATTGCGCAGCTGACATTGGGGGCTGTATGTGACATCAAGACAGAAGAAAAATGCTTCCTATAAATACATTTTTTATGACCGCTATCTAAGGTGATCAATACTTTTTTTCAGCCACACAGATGTGAACAGCATGCAACCTTCTCGAGTAACTGACTTTGGGGCGCTTGCACAGTCTGCCGGATTCAGAATAGAAGATCTTGCCAATCTTAACACAAGTATGCATTTCAGTTCCTGACCAAACACCGTAGAAATTACTTCTTATGCATGTTTTGTTGATCTAAGAACTTCATTTATGTGTTATGTGTGTCTTTTTTTCTGCTCTGGAGAGTATAGTATGCTCAGGGGTAAAGCCGAGCAAGGAAAATAGGGAATAAATGATAGATAAGGATAGAGGCCCACGGTCCATTAGGATTAGGAAACACCCCTTGACTGGAAAAGACCTTCCTACCCCCTTGGCAGGGGGTAAAATTGAACATATGACAAGTGGTAGGTAGGTGGTATGAAGCTACAAATACCACCCCTTATCCCTCGACATGAGACATTGAATACACATAACATTTACTCTACTCTTGTCCAAATTCTTTGAATGATGTCCTCTAGTCCTTCCCAGGAGTCCTTCACTTAAGGTATACTCCCGGAGGACCCCCTCACTGTTGTGGTCCTCTAACCACAACAATTGCATAAAAAAAAATCTTGTATGTAGGCAGGCAAAGATTTAAGTAAACCGGGATTCAAACTCGCAAAAAAAAAAAGAAAAGAAAATAGAGAGAAGTAAATCGAGACTCAAAAAAAGACAAGTGGTAGTGTTGTGACAGCATTATACAACGCCCAGATTGATTCTTGACTACTCTTGACATGTGGGATGAATTTGGTGCTGAAATTTTACATCTTTCACTTCACTTCCTGTGTCATACATGATATTTGGATGCATTTTTGAAACCTTGTAACATGCTGCATTTGTGCCTGAAACTCCTGGACACAAAATCCATGCTCTATTTTGAGCAAATGCACTTGTTCGTTAAGTGTTTTGGCTGTACATAGTTGCAGTCCATTTCATAGAGACAGTGAAATAGCTTGAAGGATCTCCATGAGCTACTATATGTTTTGTTTGACCGCCCATGGTTGGACTTAATTACTCTTTTTTTCCCCCTGATATACAGACACTTTTTTCAATCTGAAGCCAAGTATTCATACAAATAATAACGACCCTATCCAATTTGGAAGTTACGGAAAGGTATTCAGGCTACGTGCTGTCAATACCTGGTCACAGATCAATCTTTCTTTAATTAAGTAATGCTCCATTAATATTGGAGTTGACACATATTTGCTTTCCTCTTTGTAGCCTATTCCTTCGTTGCATACAAGTACTACAGCAGCAGAAACAGTGGCATCAAGAATTGACCCTTCATCACTAGCACAGCAAACAGGAGCACAGCCAAATCTTGTAGCTGTAACCTCTGGTAACATAGAGAACTGGGGAGAGTCAGCTATGGCTGCTGCGAGTCCTATGACTGACACATCAACGGATCCAGATACTGATGAGGGGAACCAGATGGTACTTACCACTCTTAAACTTTGTCAGTCTGCTTTATTGTGATGATCATAACATACTTTATGATGGTGGATCTGTTCATACTCAGATTTTGGAGGTGTTTATATTAGTTTTTTTTAAAAATATTGGGTGCCACGCTTTGATATTTTAGACCATACAATGTTGCATACACTTTCTTTTAACACCTGTTTCTACTCATCATCCTCAATCAAGTGATCAATTCAACTATACTTCCCATTAACATATGTATCATAATATTTGCTGGAAAACGAATGCTTTATTGTATCATGTTTATCTCTTAGTAACTGATCAACTTATACCGAAGCATACTGGCTTACTATTATCTGCCTAGCAGTTTGAACAAGGACAGCTTGCTGGTCCCACAGCATCTGATTCTAGTGACAAATCAAGGGACAAGCTAGATCACAAGGTAATGTTACACTATATCTTTAATGCTTTGATCATATGGTAATCAACTTCTTAATGTAACAGTATTTTCTTACAAATAGACTCTTCGCCGTCTTGCCCAAAATCGTGAAGCTGCCAGGAAAAGCCGTTTACGAAAGAAGGTGAGTTAGTAGTAATTGAAATTTGCTCTCCCGTCAGAGGTGTTAATGGTATAGTAGTTGTATACGAGTATTATTGTGGAGTCCTTTTCCTATTCCAGTATTGTGGTCATTTATTTGTTGTTTCATTACCTACTATGGTATCACTCTCAATGCTTCACCATTCTGAGACATCTTGTCATTTAAACAAAGTACTACAGTTAATATTTTATTTACACAGGGGCTCTATTAGTATACCATGTATCTGTTCTGCACACAGAATTGCACGCCCAGCTTGTTATCATACTTCCCTTTGCTTTTAGCATTTCTTTGGCGATGGCACTACTTTTCCCCTTTGCTTCTATGTATCTTTTGTTATTCCATTTTGGTAGAATTGGGTTGCACCATTTCACCTTATATTTTCATCAGGCATACATCCAAAACCTTGAGAGTAGCAGGTTGAAACTTACTCAGTTAGAGCAAGAACTTCAGCGGGCTCGTCAACAGGTGTTCTGTCTACATTCGGTATTTGAAATAAGTTATTGGAGATTAGCATCCTGGCCATTTTTTTTGACCCATCTGTAATTTTCAGGGTATTTTTATTTCGTCATCTGGAGATCAACCTCAATCAACGAGTGGAAATGGTAACAGAACACTTCCAAGAGTCTTCTCTAAAAGTTAAACTATACAATTCAATGCCGTGTATTATATTTTATTATGGGACCTGAGTTAGCCTTTTCCCTAGGTTCTTCATAGCACTTGGGAGTAAAATAAGTTAGACACTATATATTTGACACATGTTTGTGTTAGCCCTTTCTGTAGGTTCTCCATAGTCCACAGCACCTTTTTTTTCCCGAAAATATTAGTCCATAGCACTTCGGAGTAGATAATGTAGACATCTAACAACTGAAACAAGCTACCATAGCATTTTACTCATGCTTGAACATTATTGCTTGTTCAAGATTAGAAGCTTACAAGCGGGGTTACCCTTTGACAAGCTCAGAAATTTGTTCGACTCCATCATACTGCCAGTGCCTTTTGTGCTCATATTCTCCCATTTTAGGAGCTTTGGCATTTGACATGGAGTATGCACGGTGGTTGGAGGAGCACAACAAACATATCAATGAATTGAGGGCTGCAGTCAATGCACATGCCGGTGATAATGATCTTCGGAGTATTGTTGATAGCATCATGGCACACTACAACGAAATCTTCAAGCTCAAGGGCGTAGCTGCTAAAGCAGATGTTTTTCATGTACTATCTGGAATGTGGAAGACCCCTGCTGAGAGGTGTTTCATGTGGCTAGGTGGCTTCCGGTCATCCGACCTTCTTAAGGTACAAATCTAATTGTTTTTTATGCATATTTAAACTCCTTGACCTCCAAGACCCCTTATAACACGAGTTTTCCAACTTACACGTTATTTTGCTTAGTACATTTGCGACAAGAAATTGTATTCAACAAGGAAAAGGGGCATTTTTGTCACTCTCGATACCCTTAATTTTGGATTTGCCCTCTGAAAATGCCTAACTGCAGCATCTTGTAACGGTCATCATTCTTTTTTCACACCCATGGCCTGTGCAGAATTCACAAGGAAACATTTTTTTCTTCTACTTTGTTCTGAGACGAACTTCCGGCTGATGATCATGTGCTCATCTGCTTCTTTTAAAATTATACCAACATTTCTGTTGCAGTTACTAGCGGGTCAGCTAGAGCCTCTTACTGATCAGCAGCTTGTTGGTATATCCAACCTGCAACAGTCCTCCCAACAAGCTGAAGATGCTCTTTCTCAAGGGATGGAAGCATTACAACAGTCACTTGCAGAAACTCTAGCATCTGGATCCCTGGGCCCTGCTGGATCTTCTGGAAATGTCGCAAATTACATGGGACAGATGGCGATGGCTATGGGAAAACTCGGCACCCTAGAAAACTTCCTACGGCAGGTCTGTTTTGCAAATCATGAACTTGTTCATTTCACAATACACTTTTATCTTTCCTTTTTAATATGTTGGAAACTGTTTAAGGGCCTTTCTGCAGACTTTATCAGTTATATATATTAGTTTTCCACATTTTGAAGAATAAATTTGCCAAGCAGCTTTTAGAAGCTTACTCTGTAGGAACTCAATGAGAATTGCATTATTAGGAAGGATGATGATATGATGTTCTTTTGGAAATGGTGTTGATAGATTAAAAAAAGTATAGCAGATATTTGGATTTTAATTCTAGCAGCTACAAAAAGTACCTTCATCATTGTTTAACAATGCCGTATCTGCAGGCTGATAATCTGCGGCTGCAAACACTTCAACAAATGCAACGCATACTAACCACTCGCCAGTCTGCACGAGCTCTACTTGCAATAAGCGACTACTTCTCTCGGTTGCGTGCTTTGAGTTCTCTTTGGCTTGCCCGACCACGGGAATAAATTCTGTTAATTCATAAATAGGATAGTTTAGCTACTGCGTCCCTAGAGTTGTATTAATCCATTAGCTTCACATTGCTCGTGCTGGCGACATATCTGGTTCAGGAACTTTTCATGTATGAGTTCAAGTGAACGTCCAGTGCATACTGTAAATGACATCATATAATGAGTTATTTGGACAAAGTTCAACAGTTTTGAAAAAGAATCAGAGCTGTACATACTTGCGAATATTCTGAAACCTTATCGAGGGATGATATTGGCAGATATTCTTGAATAAATCATTGCAACCACACTGCTGGGGTAAAACGAGTACAATATCAGATAAAAAGAGTAATCCATTTGCCGAGTCCTGATTATGCAAAGTGCTGCACTACTACATAGATGATCCTTCATGAACCGATCAACCAACGAGTGATATCTGATCTGATATGATTATAATTGCATCGAAAAGAAATGTCCTAAGTCACTCCAGATTCTATCTCTTGGAGTATCATGACGCTAAGGATTCTTCACTCCCCAACAGGTACATACGGACTAGAACTGGTAATTTTTTTAAGTCACAAATGTGTTTAATGTACACAGGCAAGTGAAAGCCTTTACCTATCCTGAATCTGAATCCAAATAATGTGGTTTTTGTACACAAGCAAGCTACACATAGATTGAATGGTGTTAACCTGGAGCAACTTGTTCTTGAACCAAATGGAGCGGTACTACCTCCAGAACGGCACCAACAACTGACATCGTTAGGCAGCAGCTTTACCACGTTGTACAGGAGCTCGGAGCGAAGCTCTGTAGGCAGCATCTGACTTCTCAATGCCATCAAAGACGTAGCCAAAAGGCGGCATCCTTACGTATCTTCCTAAACCAGGGGTGATGTTCAGAACACCATCTTCCCATACCACTCGGCCCCTAGAGATCGTGACTTCCACCATTCCCTATACAGAATGAACATGTAAACCCACATGTCAGCTTTGAAATTTGTCACAAAATACTAGTAGTGTTTTGTGTGCAAAGAACCAACCTTTCCATTCCTGCCCTCATACACATTTGTGTTGGACCTTGAATGGTGTGTGTGGGCACCCATTACAAAGCGCGTTTCAGGGTTCAGGATGATGATATCTGCATCTGATCCTTCCAGGATTGCTCCTTTCCGAGGGTAAATGTTGAAAATCTTGGCACTGAAAATATTACGTAATTTTATTATTGTACTTTGCCCTCTAAAAATAAGGTGATTGACTATACATATATGATCCCTAAACAGTAAATCCTGATTCGAGCAGTGCTAATGGGTAGTAATACCATTCAGTGCTTGTCACTCTGACATAATCGGTGACAGATATCTTGCCAGTTTCCTGCACATGTTGCATGAATATCAGAGCAGATCTGAACAGAAAACCTCTGTATTACAAAGTGCCACTATCTCCATTTTTATTCTGTTTGACGTTTAGGACGTGAGGTTTGTACACAAAATAAAAATAGTAGTTTAAACTGAACTTACCACCATGCTGTCCCAAACTATATGCATCCGTTCCTCAATACCTAGGTTCAAGTATACGAGAGAGCTGTATTAGTTGAATTCTGTTTACGCTGAAACAAGACCAACCTATTATTCATTTTTGCTAATAAAATTTTAGAATGTCACTATGAATTACCATTTACACCGTTGGGAATCTTCCGGAAATCATCAGAGCCGAAAGCTTTCTGCGTGGAGTTGAATGTGCAGTGGTCGGTACCTACAAGCTGCATATAAACAAGGACAGTTAGATGCTTATGTATGGCATGGAAGTTTCCTTCTCCCATACCAGGCAATGTAAGAGTTGCTTCTCTGCGAGTAATACACCATTTCTTTTGTGCTAATAACTACACAACAATTTTCAGCGAACAAAAGCTCAGAGGCAAAATGTAACAGTGCGTGATCTCATAGTTCAGAGTATGACACCAAGCCCAAGTGTGTCACCTGTAAAATTCCTGATGAAAGAGCAGCTTGGAGTGCTTTACCGTGCCCAGCTTCCCGGAGCGGAGGACTCATCACATACCTAAGCACCATATATATGAGATAAAAGAATACATAATCCCGTAAACATGCTACTGAGCTTGTTTTCCTCTTTACTTTGAAGCTATTGTGAAGTCAGGATCCCAAAGCAAAGAATCATCAAGTACAAGTCCAGAAACTACAGGTTCACCGATGACCTTCTGACCTGCAAAGTTTTCCGTTTACATTAACTTCCTCCAGTTGCTAAATGTTGCCAAATTTAAATCAAACGAATATAAAGGACATGACTAATCTATAGGATCATCCAGTTCCCAGGCCCTACAGGGTTATTGGGAACCAACCAACCAACATATAAGAACCAACCCTAAAGTGGGAAAGTAACAAATCAGTTGAAAAAAAAAAATGCCAGGCTGACCTTCTCTTTTAGCCTTGGCAATCTCTTCCATTGCATCAATGCTCATCACATGAACAACGTACAGTGGAGTATTGATAAACTTTGCTAATCGGATCGCCCGAGCAGTTGCTTCTCCTTCCAACTGCAAAGAACAAGAAAACATAAGTCATTGGCTCTTCATCAACTGTGTGAGAGTAAAGCATAGAAGTCACTAATTAGCAACTTTTGAAAAAAGAAAAACATGGACATGTCAAGGACATATTAGAACAAGAGAAGGTTAAGCATGGAGTTACAATTGGAGGTCTTGAGAGAGCATGCCCTTCTGGACCAGTTATCCCAAGATCAATCATCCGTTGCTGTCCCTCGGCAACAGCATTCCCATTCTCTGCATGAACCATAGCCAGGGCACCAAGAGACTTGCATTTCTTTAAGCCTTCCAAGAGAAGGTCATCAGTAACCATCAGGGAACCCTTATATGCCATGAAGAACTTGAATGAATTGATTCCTGCAATTTTGACAATTAATACGGCACACTTCAGCATCTAATGAAGCATTCACCATGAAATTGGGGACCTTTGCAAAACTGGTTAACAAGGGAATATGGAGAGTGAATTGTATTAAAGGAAACGCAATTTTCAGGAAAAAAAAAAAGAAGAGTAACTAACAGTACAGCAGAACCAAAAGCGCACTGACCATGTTCCTTAACCATGACTTCCATTTCCCTTGCAACCTCATCATCCCACTTCGTAATGGCCATGTGAAACCCATAATCCATGGCAGATTTTGCTGCTTTCTGCTTGTAAGACTCCAAGCCTGCAGTTAAGTTGCCATTCACTGGAATGACAAAGTCAATGTGCATGGTAGTCCCACCGGCCAGTGCCGCAGCATGGCCGCTGAAGAAGTCATCTATTGCCACGGTCCCCATGAATTCCATCTCCAGGTGCGTGTGAGGGTCAATTCCACCTGTGACATTCACCTGAAGGATGAGGAACTGAACAATAACATGCACCTGAAATGTTCATCACACCTTAAGAAATCACCTGGCATCACATATTTCCCGGTCGCGTCAATCACTCTGACATTGTCATCACCGACCTAGAAATGCCATCCAAATTGTCCCAGATGAGAACACAACAGACAAATCGTACTGTAGTGATCCAAATCAATTCAAGTCAAACAACATAGACTAGTCAAGCGTCAGGAACCATCAAGTAACCCCGAGCCACCTGTAGGCGCAGCAGAGTGGCGCGAGTCGAACGCTCGCGGGGATCCACAGATTCGAAAACCAATCCGGCAACGGCGCGGGGACGAAGGAACACTCACCGGGATGTTGGGCCGGACGGCGAGGACGACGCCGTCCTCGATGTACACGTCGGCCGCCTCCGCCCGGTGCGCGTTCACCACCGTCCCGCCCTTGATCAGGATCCTCGTGCCGTCCCCGCCCCCGCCGCAGCCGGCGGCGTCCCCACCTGCAGCCGCACAGAACTTGACGCGCGAAACCGAACCCGATCACTCGATCATCATCACAAACTGCTAAATACGCGGTAGTTACAAGTCAAAGCGCACCTCGTGCCCCGGGTGGGACGCCGCGACGGCGAGCAGCGCCGGCAGCAGCAGGAGGACCAGCAGGCAGGGCGTCGCCATGGCAAGGCAGAAGCTGTGAGTCGGGAAGCCGCTGGCCGCAGGTCGCGTCGCGTGCGGCGTCAGTTGGGCTTCCTCAGTTGGCGACCGAGTATTTTAACGATCGGAAAGAGGCGCGCGACTGGATAAAAGCCACAAGCCTCGGATAATTCTTTCGGACTGGATTCCATCCAGGCTGTTGACTAACAGGCCAAGAACAGCCAATCGGATGGTGAGCGAAACGCATCAGGCTCATCATCCTCACGGTACACCACGCCGGAGGCGAGGCTCCGATTGGATGTGTGCGTCACGGCATGGAGACCGAGCCTTCACGTGCCTTTGACACTAGCCGGTAGAGAAAGCTCATCTGCAAAAAGATTCCACTGCCGTGTATGGTCAGTGTGATAAACGATCGAATCACTAATCAGATCATCATCGTCGCCCAGTAAGAGAAACTATCAGAAACAGATGCCTATGGTTCAAAACCATCTCAGATTCATGGTAGTTCAGGAGCACATTACAAAGAACCAGCACATTCAGCGGCACAGAGACTTCAAACAGAGGAAAAACAAAGAAGAGAAGACACAGCAATGACAACACGTTCTTCTAGAAAAGGACAATGGGGGACTCATAATGCAGGGCAAACTGACAACTGAACCTGCTATACCTGTCGGAGGCGTGCCCTAAACTGCTGAAACCTGTCTCTTCAATCAATCTCCTTCCTGGAACCTAGTACCAAGCTTCACTTCGTTGCTCATCTTGGCGTCTTCAGTTCAGTGCTGCACTGCGTGCCCAAAGATGACGAACCCACTTTCTACTCGTTGGAATTTCCTCTCTGACCTGAAAGAACCGCCCTCCTCTCTGAAAGAATTGCCCACATATTCAATTATTCATACACATTTTTCCAGCGAAACTTCAGAAGGAACATCAATGAGCAGGTACTGTCACTAAAGAAG
The DNA here is from genome assembly GCA_012490785.1 of Eragrostis nindensis. Taxonomy (NCBI): domain Eukaryota; kingdom Viridiplantae; phylum Streptophyta; class Magnoliopsida; order Poales; family Poaceae; genus Eragrostis; species Eragrostis nindensis. The sequence continues at coordinate 241,278 of JAAXCT010000092.1, forward strand.
TCCTGCTAACTGCCTAAGTATGAACATATGACAGATTGTTAGGTACTAACAAGCACCATCACACCACTGGAACCTCATTGTTGCCTGCGAAAATGCTCTGTGAAGCTGCCATGTTGCTGCTGAACCTCATTGTAGCTCTGCTGTGCTTTGATTAGTATACACTCCTCTCTTTCATTGTAAAAAAAAATGATCTGTTAAGCTGTCTCCTTCAGTGAGTCAAAGAATGGCTTCCACAGTCCTGACTTTAACAAAGCGAAGTTTCCTCACCAGCAACCTGTTTTGATTTTGCCACCAATGGGTCCTGTGAATCTGGAATGAACTATCACAATTAGAGCTTACTCACTTTCAATGGTTCAGGAACTAATACTTGTATTGGGATGTTCAGATGAGACACAAGCTCCGAAACGGCCTCGTGCACCAAGCTACAGTACTGGTGATGCAAAAACATAAAATGTCCAAGGAACAGAACCATGGTAGCCCCCATTTATAATTGTATGGGGAGAACCACACATGGTAGGTGCGCTTTCAGATTAAGAATTGTTTAGGAATAGTTTTCTCCACCACGTAGTGAGGGCTGGTATACAAAAGCTGAATGGAAAAAGGCTATCTTCAGGTCAATGAGTCCACACACGCTTTGGCCTCTGCAGGGCGAACGGGCTGGTATACAAAAGCTGAATAAAAAAGGCTATCTTCAGGTCAATGAGTCCACACGCGCTTTGGCCTCTGCAGGGCGAAAGCCTTTGAGCCTTCCTTCATTCTTGGTTCGTACAGACCAACAGCAAACAAAACAAGATTACGGCTGACAGAGGGGGAACACCGAAGCATACTCCCATGGCTGCGGAGGCAATTTTAGGAGCATTTATGCAGACCCTCTTTGAGAAGCTGTCAGACGTAGTTCTTGATCAGTTCAAATCTTATAGAGGCATCCAAGGCAAGCTAGGCAACCTCTCTGGCACACTCTCTGAGTTGAAGAACTTCCTTGAAGACGCTGAGGCAAAGCAGCTGACAAATGCGTCCGTGAGGGGATGGTTGGCCAAGCTCAAAGATATCGCATACGACGTTGATGATCTCTTGGACAGATATGAGGCCAAAAGTATGCATCTGAGGCTTCACACACAGGCAAGTGTCCATTCTCCAGCCTCCTTCATTCGTAGGAATCTATACCAGTACAAAATAAAGCAAAAGATTAGCAGCATAATGGAGAGGTTGGATAAGATTGCAAAAGATCGGGCCACCATTGGGCTCCAAAGTCTAGGTGAAATTAATAGGCGGGAGACCTCAGAGCGACCGCAGTCGAGTTCTCTTGTAGATGGTTCAGCTGTATTTGGCAGAGACGAAGACAGAGAGGAAATGGTGAGGCTGCTGCTGTCTGACGGTGGACATAATCCCTGCAATGTTTGTGTCATTCCAGTTATTGGCATGGGTGGGCTTGGTAAGACAACTCTCATGCAAATGGTGTACCATGATGACAGAGTAACAGAACATTTCCAGTTAAGGATTTGGGTTTATGTGTCTGCAAGTTTCGATGAGAAAAAGATGACACAAGAAACTCTTGAGGCTGCTGCCTATGACCAATCCTTTGCCAGCAGTAACATGAACATGCTTCAAGAAACGCTCTCCAGAGTACTCCGGGGCAAGAGGTACTTGCTTGTCTTGGATGATGTCTGGAATGAAGACCGCGATAAATGGCTCATTTATAGAGCAGCTTTACTTTCAGGAGGGCTAGGAAGCAAAATAGTGGTAACATCACGACATGAGGATGTTGGCAGAATCATGGGAGGGATAGAGCCCTACAAGCTACAGAAACTATCGGATGATGATAGCTGGTCTATCTTCAAGAGCCATGCATTCAGGGATGGTGACTGCAGCACATATCCACAGTTGGAGCTGATAGGCAGGGAAATTGTGAAGAAGCTTGAGGGACTGCCTCTAGCATCAAAGGCATTAGGAAGCCTACTCTTTTGCAAAGCAGATGAAGAGGAGTGGAAGGGCATACTAAGAAATGATATATGGGAGCTACCAGCAGAGAGGAATAACATATTGCCTGCTCTACAGCTAAGCTACAACCACTTACCACCACATCTCAAGCAGTGCTTTGTGTTCTGTTCTGTATATCCGAAAGATTATATATTCAGGAGAGAGAAGTTGGTTAAGGTTTGGCTAGCACTTGGTTTCATCAGGAAATCTAGAAATCAAAGACTGGAGGATACCGGCAATTCATACTTTAGTGAGCTACTAAACAGATCGTTCTTCCAGCCCTACAAGGATAACTATGTCATGCACAATGCCATGCATGATCTTGCCAGATTTATTTCCATCGAAGACTGTCATCAATTCGAGCATGACCGAATGCTTGATAATGCTAGTAAGATCCGTCATCTTTCATTTTCATGCACGGATGCCAATTGCATGCAGTTTGGCCCACTTTATGGTTATAGGAAGTTAAGAACACTGGTTATCATGCATGGATACAAATCTAAGATGTCTCAGTTGCCTGATAGTGTCTTTATTAAACTTCAATTTCTTCGGGTGCTTGATATGCATGGGAGAGGTCTTAAAGAACTGCCAGAATCTATTGGAAATTTGAAGCAGCTTCGTTTCCTAGATCTCACTAGCACACAAATAAAAAAATTACCGGTATCTATTGTTAAGCTCCATAATTTGCAAATACTGAAGCTGACTGACTGCAATTCACTAAGGGAGGTGCCACAAGGCATCACTAAGCTCATTAACATGCGCCACTTAGAGGCAAGCACAAGGTTGTTAACCAGGGTACCTGGAATAGGAAGTTTGGTCTGCCTCCAGGAACTAGAGGAATTTGTTGTTCAGAAGCGCCTAGGATACAAGGTCACAGAGTTGAGTAACATGGATCAGCTTCACGGACAGCTCTCCATTCGTGGCCTCAACAATGTAGTTGATGAACAAGATGCTTTTGGTGCAAAGTTGAAAGCCAAAGAACATCTTCGAACTTTACACCTTGTTTGGGATGAGGAATGCAAAGTCAGTCATTTAGAACAACAGGAAAATGTCCTAGAAGGCCTTCAACCACATTTTGATCTCAAGGAGTTGATGATTAAGGGATTCACAGGGCTGAGGTTCCCAACCTGGCTGGCTAGTTCATCTCTTCCCAATCTCCAAACCATTCACATATGCAACTGCAGAAGCAGGGTGCTCCCACCTCTAGGTCAACTTCCCTTTCTCAGAAATCTCGATATAGCAGGGGCAACCGAGGTGACACAACTCGGGCCTGAGTTCATAGGATTTGGAAACCGTAAGTGCTTTCCAGCTTTAGAAGAACTTCTGTTGGAAGATATGCCAAATTTGAGAGACTGGAGCTTTGATGTCGCTGAACAGCTTTTTCCTAAATTAACTGACCTTGGTCTTATAATGTGCCCCAAACTGAAGAAGTTACCCCCTCTTCCATCAACACTGACATCGCTGAGGATACAAGAATCTGGACTTGAGTCACTACCTGAGCTTCAAAATGGAGCCTGTCCATCTTCTCTAACCTCTCTATACATAAATGACTGTCCGAACCTAACATCTCTGCGTGTAGGCTTGCTTGCTCACAAGCCTACAGCTCTCAAGAGTTTAACAATAGCCCATTGTGAAGAGCTTGTATCACTTCCAGAGGAGTGTTTCCGTCCTCTTTCATCTCTAAGAAGCCTGCACATCTATGAGTGCCCTTGTCTGGTGCCTTGGACAGCATTAGAGGGAGGCTTGCTTCCCACTTCAATCGAAGACATCCGTCTAAACTCATGCTCTCAATTAGCATGCGTGCTTCTAAATGGACTAAGACACCTTCCTCATCTCAAACATCTTAAAGTTGCTGACTGCCCTGGTATCAGTAACTTCCCAGTGGAGGGTTTACCTCATACACTGCAATTCTTGGAGATAATGTGCTGTGATGACCTCCAATCTTTCCCTGAAAGGCTGTATGAAGTCTCCTCACTTGAAACACTACACGTTTGCAACTGTCCTGAGATTGAAAGCTTGCCAGAAGAAGGCCTTCCCAGGGGCCTCAAGGAACTCTACATCAAACAATGCCCACTAATTAAACAACGGTGTCAAGAAGGCGGACCGGATCGAGACAAGATTGCTCATATAAGAGACATTGAGATTGATGGAGATATTATTATGCTTGAGCAGATATAAAAGGTGACACTTTTCCTCATATCGGCGATACTGATGTTGAAATTATTTCTCTTTTCACGTGCCATGATAATATTAGAAGTGTATATTTTAGATATTTCCTCCCAGTTTTTGGTTCACATATCTCAATATAAACAAACTGGTTAACCAAATTAAAAGAAATAAGAGAAACCGGACCCGCACAGTATATAAAACATAAAAGCGAACGTTTAATTTGCTGTTACTTTGGCAAATCGTTCTGCATACTGATGGTAGTTAACTTCTACTTAACGCATAATGACCTTGTTTAAAATTGTTCAGTTCTTTGCAGACTTGAGATATATACTAGTTTAAAGGAAACAATAGTGTAACCTAGCTTCAAAGTACGATTGCTATTTTGTACTAATGCTAATAGCTTCATTATAAAGATTCCTAAGTAGGACGAGTCGTCACTACCTTCTTCCTATGAGTCATAGGCCTTTAAATTTTCAATGCATTCGAAATGGGAGCAAATAAGTGGTCATTTTGGGTTTCATCTCCATTGGTCATTTAGTCAAGCCAAAGCAAAATTAGATCTCTATCTACCTATAAGCATGACACTAGGCCCAAAATTGAACAACAACAATCGATATCATCACACATGACCACGAACGAAACAGTAACTTTGATTTAGGTTACTCACATGCCAGCCTTTGACAGGGTGGAGCTGACAATGGGGACTGCAGAAGGACGCGGCGGCGTCCAACCGATTCCGTCGTCTCTGATGCAGCAACCGGCTCGCCTCCGCTCCAGCGACAGCGAGGCCATGAACGCCGGAGGGCGGGCACGGTCGCAGGAGGGGAACCTCGGAGCCATCATCGCCTCCGCTGGACGCCTGGACAAATTGCAAACAACACCCATTCCGCTAGTCTTACATCTTGGTCCCACCTAGTCAGTGAGTCGGTCTCCTTCACCAAATAAAATTCTCCCCGTGGGCCCACCGGTCAGTTGCACGAGGATTTACTTCCTGGGTTTAGTAGGGTTCTGACTTGAGACCCCCGCTTGGCTTGGCTCCCATGGCGGCGGCGGCGGCGGAGACGGGGGCGCCGCCGGAAGCCAAGGCGTCAGGCTCATATGGCGATGCTGGCGGCCTGTCGACCGGAAGGAAGCTGGTGCCTTGGTCGAGCTGGTCGGAGTGGCTGTTCGTGCGCGACGGCCTCTTCTCCCCCTACCCCGCCGCCGCTCTTCGCAGGGTAACAAACACATTCTGTGAACCAGAGGGCGCAATTAGTTTCAGTAATATCATGGGATTTTTAATAGTTCCATTTGGTCCAGATTGCGGCGTGGCGGAGCAGGGGCTCGCTCCCGATCCCCGTGGATGTCACCGCCTCCTTCGTCGAGATACGGATGCGGGATCCCTTCTTCCGGTACGTTGTTTGATACAGAGCAGGAGAGTTTTTGTGGTTGTTCGGAACAGTGTTGTATGAGATAATTTCTCTTTTTCCTAGCAGTGGAATGGCTGCGGATGATGCGCTGGAGTCTGATGAGATGCTCACGATGCTGTATAGCATGGCAATCATGAGGTGAGTAAACTCCGGCTGCAATTCTCATCTTGTGTATGATATATTAGAATAGTTGCTTGCTGAAATGGCATGGGATACATTGAGCCTTCGGCTTCATACATTATTGCTGACAACATGAACTTCTATTTTCCTGTTGGCCTTGAAAAGTAAGTTAGTGCTCACTTTTTGGTATTTTTTTTATTTGATGTGCTACCAGTTTTCGTATTGGTAGTATTGTGACGTGTTCCAGTTTTCATGTCACTCGCAGAAGTGTTTAGAAAATAGTTAAAGCCCGTTATGTAAATACAACCATTTAATGATATATTAGAATAGTTGCTTGCTGAAATGGCATGGGAAGTCCCGTCGTCATGTTTTGCATGATAGGATTGGAAAGGTTTGCCTGACAGAGTACCAACATTGTAGCGCTGGTAGATGCACACACTGAATAATTATACTTCATCCCCTATGCATGTGGAGTGGTTGAAATCTGCACTTTTGTACATCGCAGAACTGTAGTGACAATCAAATTTATAAACATGATATATCATTGCATGATCTTTGAGACCTTTTAACACCATTTGATGTGTATGTCTCTTCTTATGGATACATCTTCCTAGTTCCTGCTGCATAATGCAGATTTCTCCTGCAGTTCAACTTTTACCAAATACAATGAACAATTGTTCCTTACTTCCTTTTCTTTTTTTAAACACTGCCAGGCTTGTAAATGGCTTTGTGGAGAATCCTCATAAGAAAACTGGTCGTTCAATATCTGAATTAGCTGAGGCTGTTGGAATACCACGAGTTCTGGTCGATATTCGCCATGGTTAGAATTACACTGTGAATTCATCCCATTTAATTATTTATTGGAAAAAGTCTCTATGGTCACTTGACTATCCTCATGGTCTAAATGGTATTAGAATTCACGGTGTCAATCGAACCATGGGGCTGAGTTGAAGGCCAAAATATGGACTTTTTCCTTATTTGTTTCATCTGCCTTTCAGATGATCACTGCAAATTGGTGCCCTGAGAATTTTTTTTTATGCTGAATGTAGAGAGTTCTCATCGCAGTCTTCCCTCTCTGCGGCTGTTACGCCTAGCAAGCATTAAGGTAAGACGAGTTTGCTATTACTTATAGTTCTTTTGCTGGCTGTAGAAGCAAAAGCTAAAGAGTTTGTTGATTGAAATTTTTATTAATTTACTCTAGCTTTGATATGTATACTTGGTAAGTCTATTTTCAGGCATTTGATTGGTTGAGGTGCATTTACTGGGATCGCCAGACTAACTCTATTCCCGATCCTCAAGTAGAACTGAGGTTGAGACTGCATGAGATCGCCCACTTTCTGAAGAGCAATGATTCAAAAAAATCGAAAGCTGGCTCTAAAAGGAAACGTAAGTATTGCTAACTTGTAGAAAGAATTGTTGTTGAGCCTGAACTTTGGTTTATTTATTTCTTTAGGACCGGGGCTGCTATCTAGTTAACTTTGTATCTACTTAAGGTCCACCAAATTATGTTTTGGTAATGAGAAGGTGATCTTTTCTTGCTTAATAGGTCTGAGTAATTCGGGCAGCGTCCAGAATTTTCTGGGTGGCCTTATGCCTGAGTGGTTAACTTTGCTATCAGATAGATCATCTGATATAGGAGTCTCACACTTCTGTTTTCATGAGAAAATGTAGCATCAAAGAAATAAAGACATTTGATCCCCACTATATTATTAAAGAAGCACTAAGTACTTGACTTATACAGTTTAATTGTAAACCTCAAACTGATGGAATGGGCTCCAACTTGCTATGGTTGCTGATTTTGCTGTTTTCCCTCAATAACTTGTACCTTCAACCTATTTAGTTTGATGTGTTGCTTTGATCTACACTAAAATAAAAAAAACTGAATTTTTACGCCCAGACAACTCGAGGAGTATGCTCTAGAATGTATAAATAACACACCTCTTGAAACTTTGGTTTTAATTATTTCTTCCATCATTCAGAACATCTTTTCCGCATATGTAAGCTCGGGTGTTTAATTGAGATCATTCTCATTTGTTCTCATCCCTGGGATTATCCACTCTCTGAATACTCTTCTGTCAGTGCTATTATTACCATCTGTTCAACCGCGAATTTCAATATTTATCAGAGATTGATGATTAAAAGTTTATCTGGAAGAAATAGTGACCAAGATATCTTAATTCTAAATGCAGGTTCTGAAAAACTGATTTCCAAAACCATAAAGTCTACTCGGCGACTATACTATGCATTTCCCTTTGAGGTTGTCTCTATTATACTGGATTTTTTACTTATAGATGCTCCAGAGTCCACTGAAAGTGGTGACATGCAAGAAACTGATTGTGTTCCTGAGAATCATGCATCTCATTTTCTAATATCGAGTAGCGATATGAAAAATATCTTATTGAAACTGTCAGAGAAAGAACCAAGATTGCTGCTTAGTGCACTAAAGTCAGTAATTGAAATGATTGAGGCTGAGGAAGAGCTCAAAGACAAAGGTATTTCTTATAGCCTCGTATGCTCAGTGTTGTACCCTTTCTGAAAGCCTTACTTTCCAAATTTCATTCAATGAATTTCTTCCCAATCCTGCGATATGGAGCTGTCGAATTTTGTTTCAGCGTCTAAACTTGATGCTAATTCATCTTTTTTGGTTCCTTATGGATTTTTTGGGCTTATTGGTTATGTTTATAGGTGAATCATATGTGTATATTTCGGACGAGCCTTCTAAAATGAAAAAGTTATGTTCCTTGGTTCTATGGCTTGTCAAAAACATAAAAGAGCTGAAGAATTCGGGCTACATTGGACTCGTGCACGAGATAGGAGTACTTTCTTCAGACAAGAATGCTGTCCCTCGTTTTTGCCTTGCAAAACTTCTGCAGAAGTTATTGAGTTTATCCACCATAGGTGAAACATCTATCATAGATGCAGCACTGCAGTTGATTGAAATGGTGAACATAAATAATGTCAAGGAGAAATTGAGGAAGCTTCCTGTGTTATCTTTGGAAAGGTTGGCTAAAGTTTCTTCGCCCTCTGAATCAAGAACCTCACGCAACGAACAAGAACCAATTGAAAAAGCAACCGAGATGATGGAAATGTTCAAGTCGCAGTTGAAGAGGCGGAACAATGCATGTTTAGCTGAAAATGGCTCTGAAGGTTTGTCCAACCGATGGTCTATAGCGAAGTCATGGACTCCCTGTCCAATAGGAACAGTACCATGTTCGTTTAGCTCAACTACTGTTCTTCCTGCCTTTGATATCTCTACTGATCATGGACTGGAGAATGCTATGCTAGAGAATCATGAAAAATTGGAGGATGCTGAGCACTCTGAAAGGTTTGACCCTCAGCCTGAGGAGTTGGAGGGTGAAAGCATCTTGGAAGTGTCAACACCACCACAAGAACATGAGATTCCTGATATGCCCGAATTGACCTCTCCTTTGAAGGGTAGGCTGCTGGTTGGTGGTGTCTGGAAACAGATGACCGAAGAGGAGTTGCTCTTTATGAAATCGGAAATGAAAATTTTGTTGTAATATCTGCTAGATAGTGAACAGTTTTAATTGTGTAGCACCTTTTTGAGTTGTGTAACTCCTATGGAATATCCGGATATGAAAACGAAATATTTCTTGTCCAATCTGAGAGAATTCTACAAGGTTTCACTGCTTCTGTAATCACCTAGTAACAATTGAGGTAGAAAGTTCCATCATCAACTATCTGTGGTCTTGTAACTCGAACAAAATCAACTGGACGAATGAGAAGCAACCAGTGCGCAGAGTCATGGAACTATATTTAGTATAGCTGTTTGCAATTAGAATTACTGATCACCAATCCGTTCAAGCTTTTACCGGCCATCCTGCAGCAGCTACTGACGTACATCCATTCAATTTGCCGGTGCAGGCCAAAGGCGTGTAGTATGGCTTCTATTCAAACTCCCAATGCATCCCGTTCCTAGAGCAGCCACCACCGCCCGTTTTCTGCTTGGTGTGTCTCGACTTTGTAGACAAGGAGATACCGTTATTTATCGGCTGGGAGGGGACTTGGGCCCCCACCCGGCTCTGTTCGATCATCACTCATCCCATCTAACCAGTCAAAACGTCCAGACTCCACATGCAGGATGCAGCAGTACACCAGCAATTACGTGTTGGAGTATGAATGTTTTGGCTGACCGGCTGATTGAGCTAAGACGGTGTGCACTGGCCACACTTCTATATATAGCATGCTTTATTTCTTCCCGCTTAAGCAAAACAACCAGCGAAACTGTTCCTCTCGCGTGGTTGTGTACAATGAAGGGCGGCGGCCCCGAGGCTTGCTGCTAGGGTTAGGATGCATCGGGAGTCCGTATTAGGAATGGATGCAGGTGGACGCTCATCCAGCATCCTTACAGGCCGCGGAAATGGAACGTCTCATGGCGAGTTTCATTGCACGAGGCCGGGGGAAGATCATGTTGCGAGCACCACCAGGAAGCTGAGAACGTCGCTGACAGCTCCGGCAGAGTGGAACATTCGAACATGATGAGCTGTTATATGAAAAATTCAATTGAAATATAGGAAACTGAGTTACTAGCATAGCCTTCTACACCGGAAACCATATCAGCAGTGGCAAAGGAGATGTCATCAGGGAGTAGCTTTTGCTCGACAAAATAATGGGAGTGTTGCAAAGGTCATTTCCGGGTTAATTCATGGTTGCGAGAGAACGGATGTCACTTTATCTGCAGGTTTAATGAACAGTTTAAATTTTGTAACGCATATGGAGTGTCTGGATACAAGACTTTTAATAACAGAATCTCTCTTTGGAGAAGTATATTGAGACTTGCACTATATTTCCTTCAATAGCTCATGATCATGAGACTGCCAGTAATTTCGCAGTTGCAAACAAAGTAGTAGCTAGTGCACGATCATATGGTTACACTCGAGCAATGTTTTCTGCAAACAGAATTACTCCCGAAAATTGATGATGACGGATCAGGCCGCATGCTACGCTGCTCATCGTCCATCATTTATCCTTGATCCATTCAATTCGTAGGTGCCTGAAATCGGGGAATGTGCAGGATGTGCAACTCTCGCGGCTTCAGCCTCAACTAGAATTCCCAATGTATCCCACTCCTAGCAGTAGGCCTCGCAGCCGCCGTCGACCTCGTCTCTCTCCATTCGTCACAGCCCAAGGAAAAGAGGACGGTGGTTTTAGTTGCTTTTTTCAGCTTCTGAGAAAAGGGAGATGCCCACTGCTTATAAAAGCCGAGTGCAGCCGAATCCCAGAAATCCCCAGTTGATACCAGAGGCATTACCAGCAATTACTCTCGTCTGTTCACTCCGGCAAAGTGCCCGTAGCATGTGCGAGAGGGACAGCTTCTGGAAGTTGAGATGAATTACAGCTGGTACAGCCCTCGCAAAAAAAAAAAGGTTTGAAACCATCTTCTGGGTTTAAGTTGACCCGGTTCCAAGTGATGAGATTGTCTATGTATAAGTGGTATACCCACGCGAAAACCACCTTCAGGGTTCAAGATGAGGATCTTGTTCGTGGATTGTTATGTTATTCACTTGACTTTTAGGATCAGAGGTGGTGTCCCTGGTGAGCAGTCTTACTGTCTAAAATAGTGGCCATTAGTTATCTTAAACTAATAGCCATTAGTTTGAGGGCATCTTTGTAATTTACTATTAAGTAATAATTTTAAGTTTTGTCAATTGACTTTTATTTTATAAGAGTCAGCCCACGTTCACGTTCCTGTGCAGCCCAACTAGATTTTTCCGGAAACGCATGCACCTCGACGCTATTCGACCCACCACCGCCGCAAGCTGGTCGTGCCATCGTCTTTCCAGAGCAGTGCAACAACGCCGCCATCGCCCATCGACACCTGTCCTTTCCCCCACCCGTCGACCCCCATCGCTCTTTCCATTGAAACCGTTCTTCCCAGATCTGTAGGCTTGTGATGCCGATGCATCATAATGTTTTTTTATTTTATTGAACTTGCAACTTCGATTGATGTTTGATCAAGCTACAGACTGGATTGTTATCATAATCTGATGTGCGGCGGCAGGACGTACCCTAACTGGCTAACAAATAATAATAATGAAGAATATAATACTTCCCTCCGTTTTCAAATAATTGACAGCGTTGACTTTACTATTCACAATTTGACCGCTTAATAACTTATAAAATACTTAGTTACATAAGATAAACATATGATAGATAGATGTGATGTAGATAGTACTTTAGTAACATGATATATTTATGAGTGTCTAGTTATGCATTAACAAAAAAGTAATGGTCAAAGTTGGAACAGTAAAAGTCAACGCTGACAAGTATTCAAAAACGGAGGTAAGTATTTGGATTAATGAACACAGAAAATCATTAGCTTGCTAGTTTGATTTTATTTATGCAAAACAGAATTGCTGATTATAAATATATTATTTTTCCCATATTACCCTTACTAATGGTCATTAATAGTAGATTGCTGATATTAAATCCAGACCGTTGGATGAAATTAACGGCCATTAGTTTGAGATAACTAATGGCTATTATTTTGGACGGTAAGACTGCTCGTCCCTCGTACTCATGTATAACATGTCCAGCATTGTCGTTACCATGACCCCCGGGTACCCTCATGACCAGCAAGGCCGAGTACCTAGACAGGGTAGTCGGGCTGGCCCAAACAAGACCGAGTGCCTCAAACATCTAGAAGGAAGGCACGGATTATTCGGCAAGTCTATTATCTTGTACTCCAAGTAATTCTATGTTGTAACTGACTAGGATACTTTCCATGTAACCCTGTTCCCCCGGATATATAAGGCGGGCAGGGATCTCATCTCAACATACACAATACAATACCACCCAAGACAGGACGTAGGGTTGTTATCCTCCGGGAGGCCCGAACCTGTATAAACTCGGCGTCTTGTCTTCACCATCGTATTCTTGGTTCTTGCGTAGCCCCTAAAATATAATTGCCGACAAAAACGTCGACAGTGGCGCCCACCGTGGGGCTAGCGCCGGAATCCTTCGTCGAGTACGATGGACAAGATCTACATCGACACCTTCAATGGGGAGCTTGATCTGGCGTCCAGCATCAAGTCACTACTCGGCGGATTGTCACATCAAGACAATAGCCGCGGCGTACCAGCTTCATGACGACGTCTTGCTGGATCTGCGTCGAGGCAACCTGGCTGCCGCGTCCTTGCATCATCAAGTCTCGAAGCTTCAAGCTTTGTCGTCCCGCTGATCGGCTCGAGGCGGCCCGGCTGCGACGTCCCTGCATCATCAAGTTCCAAGGAGGCTTAAGCTTTGCCGTCTCCAGGCAAAGCATCGAACAATGAGTCATTCAACTTGAACAACTCGTCGAGTTCTACTTGCACTTGGAGTCCAAGTCCAACTCCGGTTCAGCGAAGGGATTTCTTTCCTTCTTTATTTATGCTTTCCTTATTTTATTGCTAATCAATCTAGCTTATCTATCCTCACGTGACGCTGTTTTGCTTGAATACGAGTCTCACATATTAGTGCTTTGTTTCTGTATGTACGAGGTACACATGATCGTGAACGCCGGGGGCTAATTAAGTTCAACTTGAACTTTAGCTTGGCGTATATTCATGACCCGGCGTCTCAGGTCTACTCGACGTATTCTATCGGCCATGACGGCCGCCGCTCATCTACAGCGGCAACCCGGTGTACTGCGACGTCGGCCACGGCGGCAACGCCATGTACAACTGCGGCTATACGGCTACAAGTCCTATACGCACACGCACACAAGAGAAGATTATTTCTATTCTTTACTTTGTTTTCCATATTATTTTATTGCTAATCAACTCGATTAAACATCAGCTGTTACGTGATTCTCTTTTGATTTTCATGTATGCATGCACGAGGTGTGTATCCATCAAGGCAGACAAGCTATGGCCACTCGGCTATAGTCGCCTCTCCACTACTCGGCGTGCCACGGCAATCCGGCCACCACGGCCATGGCAACTACTCGGCTTAGTAATGTCTAGTTGCACTACTGCAACCACTCGGCGGAGCTACCTGAGCTGTTGAGCTACAGTGTTGTCACCTGGCCACTCGGCGATTTGGCTAGTAACTCGGCGTATTATCGTCCGTAACTACTCGGCCACAATATTTATTTCTCAGCCATGTTGATGGTTACTCGGCCATGGGGTTTCTAACATATTATTGGCCTTATGGATTTCTGGAATTATATGGTCATCTGAATTTCTCATTGCTACGAATATTGGTGATTTCTCGGCCATGATGTCTTCATGACGACTAATTGTTATTGGCTTTATGGATTTCTTAATATTGGCCATCTGATTTCTCAAATATCGGCTATCTGGATTTCTCAATGTTATAAATATTGGTCATTTGGATTTCCAAGTATTACAAGCCTTCTGGAATTCTGAGCATTGGACTTCTAGATATTGTTTACTTCTGGACTTCAATTTTATGGATTTCTGAAACCTGGATGTTCTACTTCCGAACTTCTGGGATATTCATCTATGACATTCATTGTCTCACATATTTATCTCTGGATAGCATCTCAGGCACTTTGGTCTTCACCATGGCATCGGCTTGATGATATACTGCAATCACTATGAGCATATACACGCTCAGCAGTTCCATATTGGATTTCTGGAATCGGCAGCTTAATGTTGAGTTTGCAATCACCAACTCCAAAACAGCCACGGCCAACAGAGAAGAGTCTTCTTACTCTTAATTATATTCTCCATATCATTTTATTCCTTAGCAATTCATTTGCTTATTACGGATTATATTTTATATATATCTTGCATGCACCAATTGTCTTCATGAGAACAGGTGTGTGATGACTACTCGGCGATGATCGTCTCTCGGCCACTTATGTGCTGTGGCGGTTACCCCGCCTCGACAACCACTCGGCCTTGACACCGGTCACGCGACCACTCGACCACGACGATGGTTATTCAGTCATGCGTCTACTTACTTCTTGGCGCTACAACAACGACACAGCTTATTAAACAAGCTAAGTCACTTTTTCAATACTTATTATTTATCCGAGTGTTTCACACTCCTCATATTTACGAGCTCTCATATCAATAATTAAATACAGCTTTCTTCCTTTATGGTCTTGACTTTGTACATTTACTGCAGAGCCGGGGGCTGTATAAATCTTATGAGTTATGTCTTGAGTATCTCTTGCCGACTAAGTAAGCCTTGCTTGTCCTGATTGTGAAGCTCCGACTGTGAGTGCATAAACATGAGGCGGCAACTGGTCTCTGAAAACAGTCATAGAGCTCACTTGACAAACACTCATCCTCACTTAATCTTACGACTTATGTCAATCTTGTAGACTTCTGTATGCTGCAGTTAATCCGATTGTGAAGCTCTAACTGACGCCGTCTTCTTCCTAAACATGCGCTGACCCAGTGTCCCACGTCATACAGGGCCGGCTAAGTTCCAAGAGTGCATAAACATAGGAAAATACTCGGCTACTAGAGTTGAAAAGAACGGCTGAGCCGCTTCACATTACTTAATCATGATGATTAAAAACAATCCTATTGTTACGGTCATATACTTGATTATTTTCGACAGATTACTACATAATCTACTATTGTGCTTTATCTACAGGAGTTCATCGCACAAGTCTCTCGGACTTTATGAACGTATTTTCTACGCTCGGAGGCTTGACGCCACTCGGGAATACTCTCATGGATTTCGACAAATCTTCTACAATGCACTCGGCTATTGCTCTTCGACTACAATAGCTGTGCTGCTGCGAATACAGTCCGGCACGACGGGAAGGAGCTCGCCTTCATGGCTGTACTGACGCTCGCCTCACCTCCACATGCAGAGCTTGCCTCACCGCCCTGCATGGCAACAGTGGAGTTGCTCGCAAGATCATGAGCCGCGTTCGCACAATGCTTGGCTCGTCCCTGAGTCATCAAGTGCTTTACGCCTGATGAGTTTTGACTGCACCGAGCATGACTAATACTTGTCAGTTGTCACAATACAAGGGGCCTTGGTCATCACCTACCGACCACTGAAGACCAGGCAACAATATTGCTTGATTATTATTAGTCGGCCAAATTTACTTGGCTGGAAATTCACTCAACTGCAGAGACAAGCCATAATACTAGTAGTGTCTTTGACTATATTATTAGTCAGACCACAGTATTATTAGCCATAAACCATGCTGAAGATATCACTCTGGAGCGACGACGCCTTGTTCATTGTCAATTGCTATGCTATTTCTACACCACGCAGCCATCCTGATGGAGTTGTCTGTTTTTATCTAGCTGCAATGTGTCGTCCAGGAGCACCTCTCCCTACGTCAGCTACATCACCTCACCGGTGCCCAGCAAGGAACATCTGATCTCTGAAGACCAAGTCACAACATTGTCTGCCCAGGTCAATTTGCTGCTGAGCCTGCTCCAGATTCTAGTCGGCCAATTTACTCGGTCAGAGTATATTATTCAACTATACTGCAATTCAGACGCTTTATTTCAGTCCTTGACTATTCAGTCGGACACATCTACAACTACAGTGGCGCAACATCATATTTGGCAGAAATCTACTCGGACGTTTATTGATCATGCCTTTATGGCTTTATTTTAATACTTTCTAGTCTCTCTTGAGTCTGTACACAATTATGCTAATTGTCCACAGACTCGGGGGCTAGTCCATATGGACTCACTTGCGTGAGTTCCATAAAATTACTCGGCTTCATGCCAGGCACACGGGTTGCTTTATATCCTTGGCTTTCTTTAGTCGGATTTTACCCAGAATTCGTCCTTGATCTTCACCTCAATTGTTCCAATTAAGTTGAAGCTCGGGGGCTACATCCAATGGATGCACTCAGCGTGCATATTTCCTCACATCTAATAGATGTCATGGAATCAAATTTACGGTCATCACGACTAGGCTCGCTTTGATCTTCTGTATAATTCTTCGTATTACACAGAAGCTCGGGGGCTACATCTAATAGATGCACTCAACGTGCATATTCAAATTTTTCATCAAGGATTCAAGCTTCATGCAAGCCTACACTCGGATATCATCTATCAACAGTCGGCATGCCTAATTCAAGGCCTTACTAGTCTTGGTCTACCCGAGGCTAGTAACGGAAGGTTTTCACCTTTATCTTATTTGACTTATTCAAGTCCTTTTTAATCTCTCAATATCATTTGAGAATACTATCCATACATGGAGGAATTCCTAGTCGGGAAGCAAGCAAGATCAATCAAAAAGCACTTGGGGGCTACTGTTGTTACCATGACCCCTGGGTACCCTCATGACCAGCAAGGCCGAGTACCTAGACAGGGTAGTCGGGCTGGCCCAAACAAGACCGAGTGCCTCAAACATCTAGAAGGAAGGCACGGATTATTCGGCAAGTCTATTATCTTGTACTCCAAGTAATTCTATGTTGTAACTGACTAGGATACTTTCCATGTAACCCTGTTCCCCCGGATATATAAGGCGGGCAGGGATCTCATCTCAACATACACAATACAATACCATCCAAGACAGGACGTAGGGTTGTTATCCTCCGGGAGGCCCGAACCTGTATAAACTCGGCGTCTTGTCTTCACCATCGTATTCTTGGTTCTTGCGTAGCCCCTAAAATATAATTGCCGACAAAAACGTCGACAAGCATGTAGAAAGGTACTACCTACGTTGTGATGGAATATTGTGCAAAATCTTAGTATTTCAGTGCGTTTGAATAATGTTGACTGCAATCGTAACTACTAATCGACAGTCAGCAGGCTGCGGCAGTCAACTTCTGAGATTGCACTCAAGACCTTTCAGTTCTTCTCTCCTGGGCGTCCCCGATTAATTTCTATATTACCCTCTTCTTCAGATGAAGCGAGTAGGCGCACCAGACGCATCACCCAGCTGACGACCTGTTCCTGCTCCTCTGATCGGTTCAATTTGCCGGTGATTGTGATCGAGAAGTCCGCTGAATGAGAAGCGACCTTCAACTCGGATTCCCAGCGCATCCCGTTCCTAGCTGCAGGTTGGACTTCGGCGTCCTTCATGCTGCACAAACCCAACGGAGAGAGTCTCGCAACCCAACGGAGAGAGTCTCGCAGCACTTTCTGCTTGTCTGTTTCCGGTTGCTGCGGCATAGGAGAAGTCCGCTATTTATGAACACGCTCCGGCTCTCAGGGGCATATCTCATCAGCTAACTAATGTCGTGCGCCGGTCACTCCGGTAAGTCCCCTGGCAACGCTATTTAACTCCAGTCGATGCCAGAAGAATACACATGGCTTCCACGTAGGCCATCGTTGGATTGACCGTCGTAACTCCTCCACCCCGCCGATCACCTGCTGCTATGAACTGTATCGTATTTGAGATTTTGAGTCAACCAGGCAATGAACAAGCTAGAGCTCAAGTTCAAGGCGGCATCGATCACCAGAGGCTTTTGTACCGGTGTTGCTTCTTAATTCAAAAAAATGTCAACCGTAAATTCGTCTAGGAAAGCTTAAGAGCTCATTTGATCCGGCGGACCAACTCGGCTATTCTGACAAAGTCACAAAACAATGTGGAGTCTAGAATCTAGACCCGTCATCTATATACACGGCAAAGTTCACCCAAGCAGAAAGATTACAAGCTTGTCCACAAGGATACCAGGTTGGCAAGTCATACCATCAGTGAAAGGTTCTTCGAATTGCTGTGGACATAATTGTGCATTCAAATCTATTGGAACCTATCTCAGCACCTCAGCTTGAGCCCAAATTTCCGATGCATCCTATTCTTAACGGATCTCGCAATGTCATTCTCAGACACGAAGTGATATTCTTCATTTACCTAGCTGATGCTTCTATCCTCTGGGGCCTGTTGTCACTATATCGTAGGCCATCTGTTATACTACTATCTCCGTTTCATTATATATGGTTTTGAACTAACCACCTCGTCCTAGCGGCATAGATACTCAAACGGCCTAGGTAGTACTTAGTATGGTACTACTAGTAGTAACTAACTATTCAGCTATCCTGTTGTAAACTGCTCTTCCATAATGTAGCATTGGTTTCACCAACCGAACCATATCCTTAATAACGTCATATGGATACAGTCATCAGCCAGCGGTAGATCATCACGGTGCCAAGCTTGGTAATGGCCAAAATTTGCCACCCATAACATACATAGTACGCGTCTTAGCTTAAGGATTTCTTTGATCATTGATATCCTCATGCACCCTTAATATATATGACATGCACGTACACCACTAAACACATGATTAAGTGGTTAGCGATATGCCTGTGTCACTGGTATTGACAGAACATTTCCAATCATCAAAAGTTCTAGTAAAACCTGCATTCTGGCCATGGGACATTTCATTAAACTACATCATTAGCGCGTCACGGTACAATTTGGATATACCATGCATGCCGGTACTTAAAATAAAGGAGCCACTTTCAAGGCATCAAGCTCGATAATCTCCTGGAGACTCTACTCCGCTGTGCTCGCGACTGATTCGCCCACTGGCTGAGGTGCGGGGCACCCATCTGAGTTGATGGCAGCTTTGATCCTCCATTTCTTGCCGGTTCTTCAAGTTGCGGAATCTGGTGGATAAGCTGCTTCTATACATGACACTTCATCTCGAGTTCTCGATGCATCCCATTCCTAGCAACATGTCTCGCAGCCTCGTCGTCCTCCACTCTTGGCAACCCAATGGAGAGGGAGGTGCGGTTCTGCTTTGCTATTTTTAGGCTTATGAGAGAAGGGAGGTGCCCGCTATTTATCGGCTTGTGCAACACGATGGTACGCGCACGCAGAGGCGGGAGTAACTGAGCCCCCACCGCTGCTCTGCCAAATTCATCACCCTTTTCATCTAGCCAGGCAAAATATCCAGTTTCCGCATGCTAGAAACTACCGTGCAATTTACTGTCGTGTCATTACTCCTCTCCCTCTCTTTTATTTTAATAACTCCAATTCCCAGTTTAAAGCTCGATGCACGATCCGTTTCTTTTTTTTGCGAGGGACACGATCCGTTTCCATTGTGATGGAACATTTCCAGTTTGTTCAAATTAAGTGCTTGTTAAACCTAGCTACGTAGTGATAGGATATTGCACAAAATCACAACAATGTAGTGCATTTTAATCTTGTTGTCTGAAATCAAAGTTGTTGACTATCTATCATTTCAAGCTCCTGCCACACGACACAGTTCATCAGTACAGTACGCTAAAGCTCTTTAGTTCTTCTCCCAGCCGCGGCGTTGCGATTTGCGTTGCCTCTTCGGGTGCGGCCGGTGACTGAGCAGCGAGGACCCGATTGACCATAGCTTCAGTCTTCATTTTTTCTTCGGGCAATCAACCACGTTGTGCTTGTGATCCTGATGGTTGCGCAGCAATCCTCATGAACTCTTCACCTCGAATTCCCAGCGCATCCCGTTCCTATCCTAGCATCAGGCCGCCCAGCCAGACATGGACTTCTTCCTCCAGTTTGCAGTTGAAGCTAGGGAGAGTATGAAGTCTTTTTTGCTGGTTGTTTCTCAGTTTCTGCTTCTGCTGACACGGGAGACAACAGACAACCGTCCGCTATTTATGGATGTGAGCGCCACCGGTGGGCGCGAACGCCGTGAATTAGTTGCTGAACACCCATAGGCTCAGATTCAGACATCACTCGTCATGCATCCAATCAGCCATAACACACGCAAATTTCAAGATTCCACATGGAGTACTCCCTCCATTCCACAATATAAGCATTCCTAGAACCCCAATACAAAATTAGTTAACTAGAGAAAAGTCATATATACCCCTCATGTTAACTCAACTCACCAACAATTCACCCACCCACTAACTCATCATATTCCCTATCTCTAGAAATGCTTACATTACAAGGAAAAATTTGAATGCTTGGAATGCTTATATATTGGAATGGAGGAAGTAGTACGCAAGCTATTACTGTCTTCTGTTTACTCTAACAAGGACCCACGTATAGCACGGGAGGATCATCATTGCGGCCTTGAGACAACGGGTGTGTTCGGCAGCCGGTTTGGCAGCCGGCTGCTGTTGCTTCCCCCTCACAGGCTACAGTGCTGCTTTCAGCAGCTACAGTGTTCTCTCTCAGAAAAAAACACTCTCAGAAAAACTGCGCAGCGGCAACAGTAAAACTGCGAGCCGAACAGGCTGAACAAGTGCAGTTGATGCTAGATGAATACTCGATCGGCCCCTCCGCTGAAACCATGCACGTTCGGGGTTGATCCGATTTAAAATTAGCCACAGAATTGGCAGGACTTTTTGTACTAGCAGTGGACAGGTACTTCATAATTTAGGAGGATCGGACCTTTACGCGTTTAGTTAGTCACACATGATTAAGCAGCTCCACATCGATAAGAAAAATGAGCCACCACCCACCATTTTAGATCAGGAGCAGCCCCTCACTCACGGACAGCAGACGTGAGAGCAAGAGCAAGAGACGGATCCACCAGGTTGGCCAACATGGTTTTGCTTGATTCACAAGAACTCGGGTTCTAATTCACTGTCTGTCACATGAAGTTCTACAAAAGTTGAATCATCCATAATGTAAACAATAAAACCCGTCTGCCAATTATTGAATCATCCATTTGTTAACATGACATATAGAGAGAGTACA
This sequence comes from Eragrostis nindensis, assembly GCA_012490785.1. Classification (NCBI taxonomy): domain Eukaryota; kingdom Viridiplantae; phylum Streptophyta; class Magnoliopsida; order Poales; family Poaceae; genus Eragrostis; species Eragrostis nindensis. Next base: position 262,493 of record JAAXCT010000092.1, read on the forward strand.
CATGATAGGACCGGGAATAGAACAAAGCAAGTGGGGTGCTCAAAGTTCATTGAATCAATAAAATCCCCATTCAACAAAATTTATAGCATTACAAGCGAGCAACTATCATCAATAACCTATAACAACTACGTCATGAACCACAGAAATAATAATATTTGACAATTTGCAGGATTAGATCTATTCCTGAAAATGGATATATGATATTCATGTTAATTGGATACAAAACGAAGGAAAGAAAGGAAACAACAAAGTCCAATTATGTAAGACTGAAGACCCCATAGAATGTCACCAGATCAACTCGCACATACGTTCTTTCTGTGTCTGCTAAAATTAGTTTACCGTGCCTACTAAGACAAATACGTATAATGAGTATGGCGCATCAAATTCTATGAGAAAATGTCAATTCTGTGACAAATGCGTTATAGATAGGGAAGTCAGGAACATAAAGCATCATCCGGAAATTTCCCCAAGAATAGAACTGGGATGATATTCCAATTTTTCCAGCAGCTAGAACTAACGATCCCTAATGGCCAAGTCCCCAAATACATATAGTGAGACAAACAACACTAAATTAAGATTTAGATGTGCAGAAGCATGATTAGAGAGAAAGTAGAGAAATTGCAGCTAGGAGCATACCCAGAGGCCGTCGGAGATATCAATCCATGCAAGGAGGCTTCCATATCGACCACCGGCTGGGGCAGATGGCGTTCACGACAGCCGGATGCTCAGCAGCTCAGGTCTACCCCTCAATTGGCCATTTGGAGGCCGCCGGCCGGACGAGGCCAGCGGTAGGCACGACGACGGTGGCCACTTCTGGAGAGGACAGCAGATGGGCGCGAGCTCGAGAGACTCGCGTGAGACGCGCGGCGCCAGAGGTCGCCGACGACAGCGCGGCTTCGGCGACTGCCCGGCGTGCCCTCCGGCTTGATATTGCAAATTAGTCCCTGTTTACTACTTGAGATATTGCAAAAATAGACCTGGAGTTATTGTCAAAAATACCTCTAATTTGGATCGCGATTAATAATTGCGATCCAAATATTTACAAACACCCCTTATTTTGGATCGCGATTAATAGTCGCGATCCAAACTTTTATAAAGAGGCCCCTGTTTGGGATAGAAATAGAATCCCTCTCCTCCACCGTCGGCTTCTCCCGTTCGTCGTCCGCCGCCCGCCATCGATGCCGGCCGGAAGCACAAGGCCCGATCCTCCGGTTAATCCCTTGCTCCAACTCCCCACTCCAACTCATCCCGCAGCAACGCGTGGAGCCGCGCTCGCGATTTGCCGCATCCAAGTCATCACGGTGGCAACCGCTCGCCCTTCTGTGCCTACCGTGGCATTGGCACGCCAGATGCTCGGCCGTCGCCCTCTTCCGGTTTTGCAGGCTTGTACGGTGTAGCAGCAGCAGCCATATCTTATCCGCCTTAAGCCTCTTCCGCCGCCTCTGCGACCGCACTACATCTGCTTCCCTATAGTTAAGGTCCCGTCTCCTCCTCTCGCCCTCCCCAACACCAGAACCTTACGGCCTGCAAGGCCGCAACGGATACATCGTCGAAGGTAGTTCAGTGAATCCCAGGATGAAGCTGATTGATTGTTCGTGTAGGATTCTCAGGCCACCGGTGCAAAGGGGAAAAGTTTAACTGCATTCCTGTCCAATATCAGGAGGAAGCAAGACTGCGGTATCGATTGCTCTTCTAGGTACATGTTTTAACCATTTTTGTACTGATGGTTGTTTGGGTGTTTCTGAAAGTATATCCTCACAATGTCCGGCAAAGTTTTTACTATCTTTAGGAATTAGGAGGAGAGTTTATCCTAATCCTAAATGTGTCTAACGTTTGTTTAAACATCTTGTTTTAGAAATCCGCAGCTGATCAAACTTCTTTAGCTTTGACTGTTAGTGTTAAAAAGTAGATTGAGAACACAAGAATGATGTTGATATACCTATTATGAAAATTGCTTCATAACATATTGGTCATATTTGTTTGAAACAATAGATTCTTATAAACGAGTGAATGTTGCCTAGTGACCTAACGAAATTTGAAAGCAAAAAAGAAAAATAAAGACACTCCTAGAGGCTTGATTATTTCAATTTCTTGATCATATGCACAACCCAACAACTTATTTGCATCTCAGTATTTCACAAAATTGTGAATTAGTGTTTATCAGAAACTTCAATGATCATCTATCATCTCAGTTGAATCTAGATGTTATGTAGTAGATGAAAGGGAAAGAAGAGGATCTTCTGAATCCTGCCAACTGCCATGGGGGAATTTTGTATCCAATAACTCGAGGATTAACCCAAATTATTTTTGAATTCCGTTTCTGTGAGACCTGCTATCAAATATCCCGTCCCGATCAATGCGCTTGCTACCCTTCTAAGTTTCATGAAGGAATGCTCCTTCTAGTGCCATAGATCTGTAGCTTTAACTCTGGGCTTTTGAGCTAGCCGTTTGACAATGCAATCTGCAGAAGAAGAGTTCCTTGGCCTCTGTGAGTTGAATGTTCTGGCATGTCCCAACAGAATGGCATGGAAGTCCCTGAGCTGACCGATTCAATTTCAATCAAGCAAGATGCAGCTAACATCCCCCTGATGATTTCAAATAAGCCATCAAAAACTTGATATTGCAGTCTTCTCTAATGTATGAAATCAATCTGTCGGATAGATATGCTAGCGTGAGCATGTTATATGCCCATTCTTCTGTTTTTGAGGTCCAATATCGATTCCTAACGTGTCCCATTCCCATCCGAACCTCACTAGTCAACATAGTCATGTGTAAGCATGATCAAATCACTGATGCCATCCTGAGTTCCTCCTGGTCATTATTTGTATTGTATTTGTGTACAAATGAGGTAAATGATAGCTTTCGAGTTCCAGCTGAGTCTCATGTATACATCTGTACAGCTTAGCTATGTTATTGGATGGAGTAGCTCATAATCTTTAATGTTTCAACACAGCAGGATACAAGTACACTAGTTATTTGTTAAGGAATCGTTACACTAATTGTGAAGGGTTGGCATCTGTACCTTTCCAATAATTCATTGGAGTGTCAGGCATGGAACATGTTTGATGTTTCTTTTATGCATGCATGCCAGGCTCTCTATTTGATTTATGTAAAATTAATAATAGCGTGTTATTTCAGTAGATATATAATATGAACATACATATCACGATTGAGTTATCTGTCCACTAACTATTACATATTTATTACAGAAATTATTGTTGAACTACTCCAATAATGGATGCCCTTTCAGCTCGCAAGTTATAATGTGATGTCAACCATCAGAATGTTAGCTATTTCAGCAAGATGTTACTAGCTGGAGTTACAGGCATTGTATTCGGATCACCATGATTATTATGCGATGTCAACCATCAGGATGTTAGCTATTTCAGCAAGATTTTACTAGCTGTTCATGGATGTACTAACTCTGGAATTCTGTTAAGATTGCAACATTGGTTTCCATGCCACTGAATATAATAGACCAGGAACAAACTCAGCTTGCGACAATACTAATTTTCCCAGAAGCGTTATCTTCTTGTCCAACAAAGGAACAAGATTTGAAGACCCTTTTTCAGCTCAAATTTCAAATGCTTCTCACTGCAATTATATGTGAGACTCGCTCCATCAGATTATTTATGCTGAGTGACATGGATGAAGGATTGAAGCTAGTGACACAAGTGTATAATCTAAACTGTGTTCTGGGTCCGAAGCTTTTGGAACCTGTTTTTCTATGGGCATTCTTGTCTTCTGTCTATACCACGTTATAGGGATAATGGACAGCTAGATTGCAGCTATCCATGTATTATTTGTTTCTATTTTGCTTCATAAAGAACCTGCAATTCTGCAGCAATTTTTTATCAGTTGAATTCCCTTTCTGTCCACGGTGTTGCTCATGCAAATTTGATGAATCCATCTATCACTCTCCTCCCTTCAGGATTTCATTTTTTAGAATTTGCAATGAACTTTTCAGATGAGTGTTTTCTTTATACTACTTTCCATGACAATGCGTTAATAAACCAGTTATACATACCAATGATTTTATTACTGTAAGTTGTGCAGGAGCTGGAAGGAACTTGACTTGCTCAAAACACGGACTAATGATGTGCAGCTCTCCTTATGCTGTCCATCTGGTGGACAGACAGACATTGGGTCAGGATTCAAATAACTAACTTTGTCAGTTGTTCTATGAACTTCAACCTAATCGCACTTCACCCATACGCATGCACAGTGTTTTCGTCCAGCGTACCGGCAGAGCGAAGAACATGGTGTCAAAGTTTCATGTACAACACCTGAACCAAAAGCGTAAATGAGATGATATATCATATATATAAGAGAAGAGTTACGAGTCAGACGAATTGCACAGTAGCTTACAGGAGTATGAGGTGCCTAAGCGGTATGATCTGCAACGCATGAACAAATGTGGACATATGCTGTCAACCGTACATCTGGGTCTACAGGCCCTCGCTCGCACAAATAACCCTTGCTTGATCCCGATGTTGCACTTGAAGTGTTGGATGAGCATGCCTACTGCCTCGTACTGGTTTCCCGACGCATCCCGTCCCTACTAGGCCGGACTCCCATCCGAGGCCAGCATGGTCATCCTCCATTCGATGAAACCGATGGAGGATCGATGACGATGTAGCTTTGCTTGTTGTTTCTCGACCGGTTTCAATGACGCGGGAGAAGCCGGCTATTTATTGGCGTGTGCAGGCGATGCGCTATATATTGTGCTGAGTATAGTAGGAGTAGTTTCTCACTGGTTCAGCTCTCCTTATGTCGGTTATCTATCATGATCCGTTTCGCTCCTCTTCCACTCTCCTCTTAAGGATCTTTTGAAGTGAACTACGCAAGAGTTGTTTTCTTAGTAGTTTCCATAACATGGCGTGGAGAAGGCAACTTAAATATATCTTAAACGATGAGCATACGACTGTTGATTGGGGAAGCAGCTATTAGCATTCAGCTACCAGCACTTCTAACTTCACTCCAACCAACAGAGTACCGTATCCGTACGTGTATGGAATGAAGAAAACTGGGCCGAAAGTGATCAAAGTAGGCCCAATAGTAACTGGCCATCTGAAATTTTCGGGAGCAGATCAATAAGACCGAAAATATTCATCCGCTGAATCTCTGCCTTGCTTGACTGAAAATGTTTACACAATTACACCCCTGTTACTCGCGTTGGCATCCAGAACCGGTCAGTTGCGCAAGAAAGGCTCTGTACTCGCATGAGACGTTTCAACGTTGTCTGGTGTTTAGCACCGTATCGGCCAATTAGGAAGGAATCATCTTGCTTATAAACTTCAGTCTGATCTCATGTCTTGTGTTCGTAGAAAGGAGAGACGGTTGGCATCTCCCCTGACAGGGACGGGAACAGCTTTCGAGCTTTCCTATAGCACATTGCGGTTAAGGCTTCCCGCTATGGCGGATCTTACCCAAATTTTTTAAAATCTCCTTTTGTTCTTTCAGTATATGCTTTTGGAGATTATCGCAGGCAAATAATTGCGATAACCTTGCATCAAAATTACCCATAACGACATAAAACACGGAAAACCCTTCACAATTTTTTGCTTACTACACCTTAAAAACTATATCCTACTTGCTAATCTCAGTCACACAAAATGTAATTTAAAAGGGAATTGTCACAATTTTCAATCCTGATGAAGAGCATGCTAAGCTCCGGCCCATTGTTGCCGTCAGGGTTCAGCGTGTAGAAATACTCGAGTACTAGTGGATGGTCAACAGCAGGGGATGGGAGTAACAAGAGCAATAGTACAAACCAGATTTGCAAGAGCAAAAGACGTCCGGTAGATTGGTTTCTCTCATTCTCGACGACTTCTCTTCCTCTAACGGGTCCTCCCATGATATTAGGGGACTGCAATTTATTACATAGAAGTCGCTAAACTCTCATAACAGAAGAACAGACTTCAGCTCTCTAATCCTAGTGTGGTGAAGCCAAAGCACACGATCAGCGCTGCACTGTGAAACAATTGTGTTGGATTCCAAGCTTCGTATTGGAAAATCTTACTCTTTCTTTTCCTATACCAAATGTTCCTCCCAATGCTAGTCAGAATCTTAGCACTCGGCCGTTGACCAGCTCTGGCAAGACCCCACAGCATACAGCAAGGTCGAGGATCAAGCGCAGGCCACAACTCATACGACGTGAGCGTGCTCAATCCTACCCAGGCCTTTGAGATCCAAGTTGCAGCTTGTGGAGGTCCTGCTCCTATGTTGGCCTGGAAGTGACATCCTTTTACGCAGTTTAACGCACCCGAACCAAGGACCTTAGTTCAACTCAAATTCCCAATACATCTCATTCCAACGAGACTTCTCCCCAAGATTTATTTTGTCAATTGTCTATGATCCTTCCTTCTCCTCTTCCAGCTCTTCCTCATAGGATCCTTTTAAGTGAACTAGGCAAGAGTTGTTTGCTTATTCTTATACTAGTTTCCATAACATGGCGTGAAGAAGGATATATCAGTGACAAGCGTAGAACTGTCGGTAGCTACCAGTACTTACTCCATCGCAACCAACAGAGTACTGTATGGAATGTAGAAAACTGGGCCGCGCCAGGGACCAAAACAGGCCTAACATTAGGAAGGGCTTCTAATTCTGAAATTATAGGAGCATATGAATACGACACACAATTCAACTGTGGAATCTCTGCTTTGCCGCTTGCTTAGGGCTTCTAATTCTGAAATTATAGGAGTAGCACACTGCGGTTAAGACTACCCGCTTCGGGCGATCTTACCAAAAAAAATTTGAACTTTCTTTTATGTCTTTCAGCACATGCTTTTGGAGATTGTCACAGGCATTACTATGAGCTAGTACAGCTACCCTTGCATCAAAATGACTGATAACCCTGGCAGTGACATAATCACATAAAGCACAGAAAAAAGCTACCCGTTCACAAAATTAGCTGCTTATACACCTTAAAAACTACATTCTACTCACTAATCTCAGACACGGAAACACAAAACATAAAAGGGAAATGTCACAATGTTCAAATCCTGATGAAGAATATGCTAAGCTCCGGCCCATTGTTGCCGTCAGGATTGAGCATGTAGAACGACTCGGAATCCCGGGACCCAACCACACGATCGAAGTGCGCGCGCATGTACGCGAGGTCGCCGGCCTCCTGCCCCTCAGGCCCGCCGCCGGCGCCGCCGCCCACCACGTCGGCCGGCAGCACCCCGGCGCCGGCCGACACGGTGCGCAGCAGCTGCATGACGGTGAGGTCGTCCTCCGTGGGCTCCCTCCGCACGGCGTACCCGATCTTGCGGCCGTTGACGTAGGCCGTCCAGAGCGGCTCGTCGAGCAGCCTGGTGCGACCGATGCCGGCGCCGGCGCCGGGCGGCTTCTTCTCGCACTCGAGCGCGACGCGGAGGTGCTCGGCGCCCATCTCCTGCATGAACCGGCCCGTCTGCATGGCGAGCTCCAGCAGCAGGATGGGCACGCTCCCGGGCGTCTCCTGCACCGCCAGCGTCACCCGCGCCCGGCGGTGCCCGAACAGCGTCCCCGTCGTGCGCGACGCGCCGCTGATGTGCCCGTCGTGGCCCCTCGACAGCCCGCCGCCGCCTCCGCCTCCGCCGCCGTGGCGCGGGAGGACGCCCGGGAAGCGGCACGCCGGCGCGAGGATCGGGAGGGACCGGAACAGCGCGCGCACGGCGCGGATGGCGCGCAGCGAGGAGCGCGCCGCCCCGCGGCGCCTCCGCTTGTTGGACGGCGGCGCGGTGAGCGTGATCGCGGGCCGGGGCGTGCGCGGCGAGGCCGGCGGCTGCTGCGGCGGCTGCGGCTGGTCGGAGCCCACGCCGCCTCCTGGCGTGCGCGGCGTGGCCTGACCGCCCAGCGGCGACATCGGCGGGGACGGCTGCGGCGTGGTGTTGTAACGTATCATGGCCGTCGATCGATCGAGGAGAAGATATCGGAATGAGCTGGCCGGAGAGAGCTGGCCGGAGACGTCGCGGTTGTTGAAGCGGGGCGATGCTTTAAGCCAGCATAGCTGTGTTATGATACGACACTAGAAGATGATTGATCGTAGCTTGTTTGGCTGGTGGAATGCACGTTCGTGACTTGAGTTCGGTGTGATGCGAGCACGTCCGTCGGAATGGCGCTCTCGGCCTATTTGTTTAGCGTCTCTTCTGTTGTTTCCGGTACATACGTTGGCGCCGCACCGTGTTTTTGTGCATACTATATACTAGTCCACATTCGTCCACGCACGTAGGGATCCACCAACATTGTGTTGTCAATTCAGTAATGGTGCTGGCTGACTCCAACCTAACTTATACGCCGGCGCGTCGTAAGTTTTCCACAACAAGTTCCCCATCAGCATGAGATGATTTCATGAGACAATTCATGAAATGCATAGGAAAAAGAAGAGTGAGGTAATTCTTGAACTAGATTCCGAAAAAGCATATGACAAAGTGAAATGGCCTTTTTTTTACAACAAGTGTTGAGAATAAAAGGTTAAAAACCTAAGTTTTGTGCCTGGATAGATAAAGTAACTGCTAAAGGTAGTGTAGGCATCAAAGTAAATGATGATATTGGGCATAATTTTCAAACTAAGAAAGGTGTGAGACAAGGTGACCCTTTATCTCCGATTCTTTGTAATATAGTAGTTGATATGTTAGCCATTCTTATTGCACATGCAAAGGAGGATGGTCAATTTAGAGGAGTAGTACCACATTTGGTTGGTGAGGGTTTATCAATTCTACAGTATGCAGATGATACTATTCTTTTCATGGAAAATGATTTGGAAGAGGCTAAGCATATGAAGCTCTTGCTAAGCGCATTTGAGCAGCTATCTGGTCATAAAATTAATTTTCATAAGAGTGAATTATTTTGCTATGGTGAGGCTAAGGAACATGAATGTGAATACTCTCAGATCTTTGGTTGTGACATCGGATCTTTTCCGTTCAGATAGCTAGGTATATCGATGCACCATAGGAAACTTAGAAACTCGGATTGGAAAGAAATAGAAGAAAGATTTGGAAAGAAATTAAGTGGGTGGAAAGGAAAGATGTTATCTGTAGGTGGTCGTTTGGTTTTGATTAATTCTGTCCTCAGCAATCTATCTATCTTCATGTTATCTTTTTTCAAGTGCCTAGAGGAATCTTAAAGAAATTAGATTATTATAGATCGAGATTCTTTTGGCAATGTGATGAACATAAGAAGAAATATAGGTTGACAAAATAGGGAATTTTATGTACACCAAAAGACCAAGGAGGGTTGGGAATCCTAAACCTTGATCTACAGAATAGATTTCTTCTCGGTAAGTGGATCTTTAAACTGATAAACGAGGATGGTGTTTGGCAAAGACTCCTTAGAAATAAATATTTGAGACATAAAATAATCACACAAGTTCAATACATGCCAGGTGATTCGCACTTTTGGTCTGGTCTGACGAAGGTAAAAGATGACCTCTTGAGATTTGGCAAATTTAACTTGGGTTATGGTACTCAAATTAGATTCTGGGAGGATGCTTGGCTAGACAATACACCATTCAAAGATCAATTCCCAGGTTTATATAATATTGTTAGAAAGAAGAGTGCAACGGTTTTGAGAACAGATCCACTAAATGTTGCTTTTAGAAGACCTTTAGTTGGGAATAATTTATTAACATGGCAGCAGCTGGTGGCTAAAGTTATGCATACCCAACTAAATGATCAAAGAGACACAATTAGGTGGATGTTGCAACAGGATGGGAGATTCACGGTACGATCTATGTATAGGTCGCTTGCCGCGCAGAACGTTGTACCTCATAATCATATTATTTGGAAGCTAAAATTGCCCTTAAAAATAAAAATTTTTGTTTGGTATTTGATAAGAGGCGTAGTTCTTACCAAGGATAATTTAGCAAAGCGACAATGGAAGGGAAGTTTAAAATGTGCGTTTTGTAATGTTAATGAAAACATTCAACATCTTTTCTTTGATTGTCAAGTTGCTAGATTAATGCGGCGAATTGTGCAAGTTTCTTTTATCATACAACCTCCTTTAAGTATTGAACACATGTTTCAGAATTGGCTTCATGGGGTTGATAGGAAACTTAAAGTACAAAATCTTGGTAGAAGTATGTACTCTATGTTCGGCAATTTGGAGATGCAGGAATGATGTGGTTTTTAACAGTACACGAGCTTTTACTCCTTTGCAGGTGATCTTCAGAGGGACCTATTGGATTCGGTTCTGGGCGCTCTTGCAGAAGGAAGAGGACCGCCCCAATTTACTTGGGGGTGTCGTGTGCTTGAGACTATTTCTATGGAGATTTTTACTAAAAATGGTTGGTGCTTTAGCAATAGATTGGATGCTGTTTAGACTTATGGCGACTTTGATCTTGTTGAGTTTGGTTTTGGATGATGTAATAAGTTTTATGAACAGCTACATGCATCACTCGATGCAGAGGCTGAAATATTGAAATATATTCTCTATTTAAAAAAAATGAGATGATTTCGGGGTGCAAATTTGGTCAGCACAGCATTAGCAGCGAGCGTAGATTCCCCGGCGCGTTGCAGGGATTGAGAAAAGAAGCCCCAGCGACGAGATGATCGCGCGGGCAGGACGGTCAACGCAGCATAGCAGCAGCCAGCAGGGGAGCCTGATTTATTTATTTATTATTTATTTATTGAGCATCAGCAGGGGACATTCATTTCGTTGGTGGAAATGGGCCGGAGGGAATAATGATGGGCTATGGAATTGCAAGGATGCAAATCCGCTGCTGCGGATCAGTTCTTGCGAGATATGGGCTCCCTCGATTATTGGACTCTAAAATGGACTCTTCTCCCGTGGCAAACCGTCCCGGCCCATCCTACTACGCAGTGGCCAAAAATGTCTGGCCGACAAGGGTACCCAACCGAGCGCGCGGCACGGCGCGTCCGCTGGCCGGTGGGGGTCGGAGCGGCCGCGCTCCTCCCACGCGCCTCGTCTCGGCTAACCGCCTGAAAGCGCCTCGCACGCGCGGGTGCCCTCGGATCACGGCGTCGCTGTCCCATGTACTACTACCAGATAACCTCGTATACCACCACGTCGCATCATCGTTCCAGGAGTCATTCGCTGCCGTCGCGTGGCGCTGTAATAATCAGCCAGATCAGCGTGCTCCATCCGGCCGGCGCCTTTGAGATTCCCAGCATTGGGAGTTGCCAGGCAGGCGGGCGCGATCAATCATGCCGCGACGGACGGACAACTCGACGAGGCAGGGAGAGGGCCATGGCGTGTAGTACTGGGAGTACATAACTACCGCGCCGCGTGGCTTGGTGGCGACGGACGGAGCAATGATAAAGGAAGGGGTCTCTACCTCTACGGATCGCCGCACTAGCCGCTCGCTCGCCGGTGGCCCAGCCGAGCCAACGCGACACGTACGCGCGCCAAAAGGACACGGCACGCCGCGCTGTGTTTACTCGCGGATGATGATTGTCCTTGTGCTCGCGGCGCACATCCACGGACACACGAACGTGCCGTTGGTTGCGGGCTGGGAAGGAAAAGGACGTCTGCTGCGTCGTGGCGCGCGTCCAAGTAACATGGCGTACCGGTCCCCGAGCTACTACCTCCGTTCGTCAATTGTTGACGTTTCCGAGCATGGATTGAACTAGGAATGAACTAATCTACCCTGTCCGAACGTCATCAATAAGAAAACGGAGGGAGTATATAGCATGGCCAGAGCGCGCCGCGCAAGGCCCCTGACCTGACCCCCATCCTTGTTTGTTGCGGTCTGGGTCGAAAAGTGAAAGTGAAACCCGGGGAAATCGGCACCGATCGATCGACACGGAGTGGAGAGGTCGATCGATTTGACGTCGCAACGAGCGGAAACATATATGCGCGCGCCGCGCTCGATCGACACGGCGCACCGGTCGGTCCCCCCGCCAAAAGCTGGAGAGATACTATGGTGGAACGCTGCCTAATCCACAACGCTCCGACGAGTCCGCGCGGGCGCATCATCGAGCCATTGACGTCGACATACACGCGCCTTGCCTTGCACGCTTTGAGTTTGATCCTTGGACCTTCGCCGCCGCCGTGCCCGTGCTCGCCCATCAAGCCCCCGTCCCCTGGGACCGTGGACATGCATGCTCTTCCGTTGCCATCAGTGAGGTACGACCGGGACTCCGGGAGCTCTGCGCGTGGCGTGGCGTTTAGTGCTGATTGATGGGCACGACGACCATACATGGCGGTGCGTTATGAGGGACAGCCAAGAATACGTTTACGCCGCCATACAGTGTCGCCGGATCGGATCGGATGGGTCTCTTCCTTTACGAGCATCCGTCCTCATAGTTCTTGCGCATGTTGCACGTCTCCTGCGCTCGACTTTGCACGTGAAGCTCCGTCTGCAGCACTCGTGTGTGGCCTCGTGACATCCTTTATTATCTGCCCACCTTGAGAAAGTTCCTGAGACAACACCGTAAAGCTCTCTAGCCTTCCCTTTCGGTGCGGCGGCAGAGAAGGTGAAAAAATGACACTTCCTCCCTTTTGCCTGGGCTGGTCCTGGAGCTCTCAGTGTAGTACAGCCCTCCAAATTCCGCACGACACGTCGTCGAACTCGAGCCCCCGAAGTTTCCTTTCTTCAGTGTCACGCTCCCTTGAATCTTTCTACAACCGGAAGCAGCCGGCTCGTCTGATCCCTGATTCTCGCACGTGATTCGCTGTCTCAGGAAAGGACTACTATAAGTGGTAACATTCCCTTGCCTTCCCTTCGCTTCTCTACCACGACGCACCTGATTCCTGCTCGTTGATTAAAACAAAGTTTGGGAACATTCCTCCAGTGCTCGTTGATTAAAACAAAGAAATTGTGTTTTGGGAACATTCCAGTGCTGCCAAAAGCAGGTTAGGGGGGGTCAAATTTTTAGACAAAATTAGGGGGGTCAAATCAAAGAACCATCGAATCACTAAGCATCGAGCAGGCGTCACGTCACCGATCAACGGGGAATCAAACCAAATCCGATCCCGTCGTGCCCGGAGCCATATCTTATCGCTCTCGTCCTTGGTCCCGGTGGATGCACGGAAAACAACTCTAGATCTGTTATTTCTGGAGAAAACAGGGCCATCCATCTGCCAACTCTAGATCAGTACAGCACATCACAGCCGCCTAATTAAGGTGGGCTTCTCGTATTAGTCAGCTGTACGATAATCGAATGAGAAAAGATGGCAGCGGCGGCGGCGGCGGCTGCAGCAGCACTAGTTGAAATTCCCCTTTTCTGAGTTTCCTCTTCTCACTGAGAAAAACGTGCATGTTTCTGTTGGTGCTCCTGACTCTGGAATCACTGGCCCCTGGCCGCCGGGAATGTCAACATGATACACATGAGAAAATCATGCCACGTATGGGTCATCAGAGGAACGAAGCTGGTCGACAGAGCAACCAAGGAAGCAATACAGGTCGTATTTTGTTCTTCTGAATTCAGTGGGGCTGGAGCAGCACAGGGTAAGGTTGGGTCCCTTCGTTCCCTTTCCCCTGCTACAGTAGAGGACAGGCGAAACAAGGCGATCTTTTTTTTCCCCGCCGATTCATCGTCGTCCTCGCCTCGGGCGCCTTCGCCGGCGTCGGAGGAGGAGGGGGATTGATTGAATCGGCGGTGGAACTGTTTTTTCTTCCTTGCTTTCTAGTTTCCTAGTAGTTAGGGTAGATCTCGGTGGCGTCGACGAGATGTGCGTCGCGTCTTTTGTTCCTCGACGCTGATGGCGGAGCGGAGGTGCTGGCGACGGAGTCGGCAAGGTCGGCGACCTCCTACTCGGCGGAGGCTCGAGGCATCTGTTTCCTGCTGTCGTCGGCGAGGCGATGGCGTCGACGGCGGCTTGGAATAAGTTTTCCCGGGCTCATCCTCGTCTCGGCGGTGCTCCGCTCCGGTGCCGCCGACGAGCTTGTGGAAGCGGGGCTCCCGGTGTGGTGCCCCTGTACAGGAGTCTCTCCAGCCAAGGGTGCCTTCCGACGGCGACAACCTCCATGCCGGGTAATCCCTTCTCTTCTCCTCTTCGTTCGGCGATGGCTGACAACCTTTCAGCTATGGCACGGGCGCTCCGGTGGAGGACGGGGCGCTGGTTCTTGAGGCACTTCCAAAGTTTGGAGTTCGCGAAGAAGACGGATGGAGAAGGCCGGCAGTTTCCGGCGAGCGACGCCGGCGGCGGGAGAGGTCTAGTGCTTTCTAGGATTAGGGGTTTGTGCGTAATTTCGGGTGTATCTAGGGTGTTTCTTGTAAATGTCCTGAGATGTACTGTTCTCTTTTAATATAAGCCCTTTTTCCTCGGAAAAAAAAAAGGTTGGGTCCATGGATTGGAAGGAGCTTTTGCAAAATCAAGATTAGTGAGGCTAACAAACTCGGGAGTGGAAGAGGCCCTCATCAGCAAATTAATACTAAAGCACGTCGATCCAAAACTTAGTGGCGGACTAAACAACGCCTCCTTTCCCTAAATCGGCACCCTGATGACCCGCTTAACGGCGCGCACTGCTTTTAGACCCCTCCCGAAACGGGGAAGAATTTAGAAAGAAACCACAAAATACAAGCCCCGGTCTCGTGGTGGAGGCCGAGGCCTAGTGGCCGCGCTCGCTGCACATCGTTGGTGCCGAGATAATAATAGGGTTTTAGTATAGGCAGGTAAGCTGCCCCTTGTTGACCGCAACAGTGGCGCGCGCTGAAGCAGCAGCTGGTGCTAATCCTAAACGCCTCTTTTGTTGTCGCCGAAGTGGTTGCGGTGCATGGTCCGTCCCGAACGAAAAAAAGAAGTGGTTGCGGTTAATCTGCCCGTCTGAGCAACCAAGGGAGGAGAGGAGCAGGGCCCTCGTTTTCTCCACGCACTCATTTGGACCCAACACACACAACCTCGCACCGGTCCTCTCCCTGTTTTGGCTGCTTACCCACCCTCACCAATCCCTTTCTGTTTCTTCCCTGCGACGAGCACGAAACGGTTATTATATGGCGGCGCGAGATTGTCGATCGTCACGGCGAAAGACAGAAACGGAGAGGTTTCGTTTTGGCGTACGTACGTTCTCGCGGGAACGAAAAAGTTTGGCACGTAATTTGGTGGGGGTGGTGGCTGTTGGGAGCGAGTGGTTCTCTTCACCCACCAACCAACCACCTGACCTCCGCCGAACCTACAAAAGGGCGTCGTTGCCTTGTTACCGCAGCTTCCCTCTCCGTTCCACGCCTTGTTCGCGGTTGTTACGTTAACCCACTCACGCTCACTTGCTGGAGGCAGATCCGCGCCGCGACCAACCGAATCCGCGGTGCGTCCACTCCCCCCAAGTCCCAACCAGGGAGGGGTAAGCATGGGCGAAGCGTGGAGGAGGAAAGGCACTCGGGCCAGTGAGCAGTGACACACATGCGCCACCAGCGCACGACGGCATGTTCTTTTGATCTCGGCGTCGGAAAGATAAGCGCAGGGAGCAGGACGAGGAGAGGGTAGTGGTGCCTCTGTGGGCTGCTTTTGGGTGGGGCTGCCCTTGCTCCTCGTCAAAAGCAGAGAGCGGCAAGCCAAGCACTGCTGAAGCCACAGCATCCATCCTCCCGCGACCGCGAGCAGCGCGGAACAGCGAGAAGAGGCAGGAATCATTCGGCTGCAAAGCTGCCGTCGCCACCTGCGCGCCACTGTCCCCGCTTTCCGGGGCCGGCCGGGCCCGCTCGCCGTTGTCCGCGTCGTGCGTGCGGGAGGGCGGGCGCATTGGGTTGGGGGTGGCGCTGTCGTCGCGGCACCACCACCACCTCCACCTCCACCTCCACCTCCACCACCGCTGATTGGTGTTGCCTTTCCCTGAGATGCTTCCGCTGCTGCTTATATCCACGCTCCCGGCCTTCACGCTGCTCCTCGTCGCGCCCGCCTCCAGGCCGCCCTGCAACAAGCTCGCGCGGGAGCTCGGCCTCCTCGCGCTGCTGCTGGCCCGAGAGCTCCTGCGCCAAGCCACAACCGCCGCCTTCGGGAGGAAGGAGCAGCCGCGCGGGGTCAGGATGGTGCATCAGCCAAAGCCCGCCGCATTGGTTGTCGCGGCGGCGCCCGCGGGGCTCCCGCTGCTCGACCTGCCGGAGCTGGCGCTGGACCGCGTGCTGGAGGAGCTCTCCCCGGCGTCGCTCGCCGCGATGGCCTGCGTGTGCGCCGCGCTCAGGGACCGCTGCTCCGCCGACGCGCTCTGGGACCGCCACCTCCGCCGGAAGTGGGGCCGCGCGCTCGGCGCCGCCGCGCGGAAGGAGTGGGAGGCGGAGCTGGCCGCCGGGGACGCCGCCCGCCGCGCGGCCACGCCGCGGCCCGGGCGCCGCAGGAGCTGGGTGGACTCGCTCGCCTGCGCCTGGCCCTTCTCCTGGATCGGATGCCGCTGGCTCAGGTGCGACGCGCCCGCGACCGCGGCCGTCGCGGCCGAGCCCGTCCCCGCCCCCGCCGCGCCGCAGCCGCCGGCGGACACGGTGGCCGCGTGGTACCGCGCGCTCGATTGCGGCGAGTTCTGGTTCCCCGCGCAGGTCTACAACCGCGAGGTTCGTTGTAGTGCCAATCCTACCACCACTCTCCCTCGACCCTTTAGATCATCACTGTCAAGCTGCTCGATCATCAGTACAGTAAGCATTAGAATAGGAACAGAATGTTTAATTAACACTGATGATGGAATGTGCTTGGTCTTTAGCAGGACGGGCACGTCGGCTTCGTGCTCTCGTGCTACGACGCTCACCTCCGCTACGACCGCCGAACTGACACCTTCACCGCCAGGTAACAGCAAATCCAGCTTAATTGTTGATTCCTGGTAGTGGTTCACTGTTGTGATCCAACGCCGACTGAATTGACCACAGATGAATCTATTTAATCCGTGCATATGTCGAGCCAACATCGGTAACGCGCACATTCACATTTCAGGGTAGCGCACCATCCGCATGTGCATTTAGTTCAGTGACTAAGAGATGTTGGGAAAGCATGGAGATAACAAAATCATATGGATTAGTAGTAGTATAATCTGACGTGACTGGAGCGGAGATCTTTTGGATGCAATTGCTGATATTGTGAGCCATTTCAATTGGTGACAGGTACCCGCCGCACGGCCGGAAACCAGCGAAGGAGGAGGACGGCGTGCAGTGGAACAGGATCCGCGCGCCGCCGGCGAGCACACCGCCGCACGATCTCCATGTCTCGGACTGCCTGGAGGACCTGCGTCCGGGAGACCACTTCGAGATCCAGTGGCGCAAGAACAAGGACTTCCCCTACGGTAAACTTTATGCCGGGAGTGTGCTTGCAAATTGCACAATGACTTCGATTGGTCGAGCCAGCTGATACGATGCTTTCGTGATGGATTCGCAGGCTGGTGGTATGGCGTCGTGGGTCACCAGGAATCATGCAACGCCAACGAGCATCTGTGTCGCTGCCATGAAGACGGTAAAGATCCGCTTCGCTTTCTCTCGCTGTTTCACCTTTGGATATTGTCGGCAATAAAACGTGCAAAGAGGATAAGCATTAAAAAAGTCACCGTACAAAAGCGTGCGGCTATATCCTCTGCTTAGGGCAACCGCAATGGAGTTGTAAAGCGGTCAATAACGAATAAACAAATAGCTTGCAGCTAACTAGAACATTGTGCGAGCGGTCAATAAGTAGTCCATACGAAAAGCCGTCCGCAACGCTATGGACCGGCTGGAAGCCCATTTAAAATGTTACTTGTACAGTGAATCAGTAAACAAATGAGAAAAGACCGGCTGGAATGCTCTGCATGTTCACGCGAAGAGAAGAGAATCTTGGCCAATGACTTATTTTATTCCCTGGTGGGACCCACCTTTACTTCTTACCATTGTGAACCTGGCTTTAGCTAAAGTCACCCTGACAGGGGACCCACACATCTAGACTACTTCTCCGTTGCACATTGCCCTTGCTCTTATACCGGTAGGAATATGGGATGCTGTCAGGGGTGAAAGAAAAACAAGAACATATCGGAGACAACAAAGATTCTTGACCTCTTTTAGAGGATCAAGATTCGTTGTCTTGTCCCCTAAAGAACAGTTTTGCTAGATACACTATGGCTTTGCATTCTCATCACTAGAACTATTCTCCTTGTGTGGATCTCGTGCCATTCATACGCAAACTTTATTCGCATATATACATCTTCCGACCATCTAGGGTCATTTTTGTGACGATTGGATCTCAGGGGATAGGAGCATAAACACAGACAAACATAGCACTTGCACAAAGCCCTCTGAATTTCCCTAGCGCCTCTTGTGGTTGTGGCTGATACTTTGGCACAGTTGGCATGATCTGAGCAAGCTGTAGTATTTTTGTTCAGAATTTGAGCAAGCTTTCTAAACTGTGCTGTAACTATCTGTTTCCTGCAGATATGATAGTCCTGGAGTTTCAGCATTACGCGCCTGGCTCACGTTGGAGGCAGACCGTTGTCAGCAGGAAGGATCACAGGGAGAAAGGGGACGAGAGGGACGGCTTCTACGGTGGCATCAGGAAGCTCCAGAGCAAAGACGAGATTTCAACATGGCGAAGATTTTGGCCTGTCGATGTCCTTGGCTGAAGAAAATATTTGCGCTCTGCATATCTGCTGCAACCCAAATTCCCGATGTACAGTTACTGAGAGCTGCAGCATTCGTCTGAATGTCTCTGAAGCCCTCCTCAGGCCCGAAGGACTTTTGTTCCCCCTAGAAATTAGTGGTACAGAAGTTTTACTCGCCCCAGGACCATTAGCACAGCACGCGATTAGGCTACGAATGATGTACAGATTTATCCGGTTATCAGTTTACCTTGTGCCATCGCTGTATCCTGGTCTGTGTGTGTAACAAAATTCTTCAGAATGTTATGCGATAAAATCGCAATCCAGTTGACAGTAAAGTCTTCGACTGATGGTGCCAATCTTCCGTCGTGTTAGCTTCCATGACAGCTCCGTGGAAAGAGCGCTGAAACTTCCGAGTGAACCTAACCAGGTGCCTAATATTTGGCAAGGGGATGAGAAATTTGCGAAGTCTGCGAGTCTTAGCCGATGAATGGGGCAACAGATCGCCTACTCTGTTTGAACGATATAAAACTTAAAAACATGTTGAACTCATAGATTTGAGAGAAACTAGAGGAAAACGACTTCGACGCAAATAGCGGGCTGATGGGCGGCAATTTCCAAACTGTTTTGTAGGGATGAAATGAAACTTGTTATAGCCCGCGAATCTTTTTTTTTTTTGAGGGCAAAAACACAAGAGCTCTATTGATTCACGGCAGAGTTACAATCTTTAGTTACTACCCCTAATAGCCAGTCTGGGGCATAACCAAAACTAGACCACATAGCTTCACTAACGGTTGGCATTTTCGCACAGCTATGAGCTGCCAAATTTGCCTCCCGATGTACAAATGAAATACGAAAAGATAATAAAGATCTGCCCAGCTCTTGGATTCCTTGCAAAAGATCGCCAATCGTTGATCTATCACCTTCCATCGATTTCAAGGAGTTAGCTAAAGATTGATTGTCCAACTCCAGGATGACCTTATAGCCCGCGAATCTTTGCGTTCAACGTGTGCAGGATAAGGCGATGGCACAAAAGGCAGGATGCAAAATGTCCCTCGAAATAAAAAGGCAGGATGCAAAATGTCCATCTCAGGACGCCCCACATAGGCCTGTCAGATTGACTGGCCGGGCCTAATCCCGTGCCTCTTCTCTCTATCCAAATACTTTATGGGCTGGTTGCTTGCCGGGGCTCAAACCCAACCAAAGCTGTGGTGAGCAGGCGCGCCATGACATTCTGGTTCCAAAAAAAAAAAAAAGTAGCTGGGCATTCGCTTCTGCTGCTCTGCTGCGTTGCGTTCGTTGCGCGTGCTAGACTCGAGCATCCCACTGACTCCGTTGCTTCGAGAAATTGCTGCTCTCCCCTGGCACGCACGCATCCACCGACCTGACCAGGCCGCCCACGGGCCACGGCGCCGCTGCAGCCGGCGATGAACGGCGGGCTTCCGGGATTCCGTACGCCACCTCCCTGATCCCTCCCTTGCCCTCTCTTTGGGCCGCTTTGACTTCCCTGTTCTGTTATGACGGCTTGTGATCTTAGCGCGAATCGATCTGGTGTCTCGCAGACAATGCGCCGGCATCGAGGGCCGTGGTCGTCGCCGCCGCGCTCTTCTCCGTCACGTTCGGCTTCCGTGGCCGGTTCCGCGACCTCGGCCTGTCCTACCAGGCAAGTTCCCCCTCCCGTAGGCACCCGTTTACCCAGAGTGTTCCATTCCGAGATCAATGTGTGGGAACAATACGAGGCGGATTCCCTTTTTGGGATGCAACGTGTTGCTTTGAAGCTGCAGACTCGTGGAATTCTAGCTGCCGGTGTCAATTTGGTTTGGTTCCAGCTGCAGTTACCATATACTCCTTCCGTTTCACAATACTTGTGATTCTAGCTTCAGCATAGGAATAAGGAGAAGTGAAAATGATGAAGTACAAAGAAAACAAAGAGAAGAGATATAGAGATAGAGATGCATTGAGAACTGTTAATGATGCATTGAAAAGTTAGAATCACAAGTATTATAGCAAAAAATTTAAGGGCTAGAATCACAAGTATTGTGAAATGGAGGGGGTACCAAATATTTGTGAAATTCAGCTGATTGGGTTTTGCCACTCTTCTCAATACAGAGTGTTTATGAGAAGCTGCAGATATGGAGGCTGATCACCTCGCTGTTTGCTTTCTCGTCGACCCCTGAGCTGATCTTCGGAGCAGCTCTGCTATATTACTTTAGGGTGTTCGAGCGACAAATAGGTTCGAACAAGTACGCTGTAAGTTCTTTTGTGCTTAAGGTGATGGACATACTGATTTTCTAATTCCAGTTTCTTATGTTGATGTAGTTATTTCAACTTGTAGGTCTTCATTGTCTTTTCCACCACGGTGTCTGTACTGCTTCAGATCCTTATTTTAGGTTACCTGAAAGGTATGTGTTTTATCGTTGCTTCCTAATGCACACTTTCAAATCCTAAACTCCTAGTAGTTATCTTGCTATATTTAACCTGTGGTTCTTTGTACCATATGGAAGTCTAGCAAATCTGAATATTGATCTGCTTTAGGTGTGAACACTGGAAGCAAAAGCGAAGCCACATTTCAATACCATTTAAATTGCTGATGTGTACGCTAACTTTCAAACTAAAGTATTCCTTTGCCCTAAAAAAATAAAATATTACTTTACAAGGAAAATTCATCAGAATCAAATTCCCTGCGATGGTTCCATGTATTACACAAGTCTGATGATCCCTACCGGCCTACCCTATAGGAAATATTTGTCAAGTGAAATCATACGTATAAGATATCTGGAGGTTTCAACTTGTCTTTTGAGTACATTTCAAATATAAATACCATAGATTCTGCTCTGTACGTGTGTGCATAAATGCTATTTGCCTTCAACATGCTTGTGTGTGGATAAATGATCCAGAGCAATTTATTGCTGCTAAAAATATGCTGGCTAGACTACTGTTAACTGAAAGTCAAGAAAATGTGCGTGTGTCCCTGTTTTGTTTTTGAGGTACTCAACTTGTAATAACATCAAAAACTGATGTATAGATCTCTTGAGCATTTCCCTGAGTGACTTTCTTTTGAATCACAGTAGTAGAGGAACAAGATAGAATTTGATCTCTTTCTTACGGAGTACTGCGTTAATCATTTCACTAAATGAGCTTTTTTTGTTTGGCGTTCCTCGTTCCTTTTTGTTTCATTGTGATAGGGATTTTGCCTTTTCTCTGTTGTATACAGTTCTTTTCTGACATCAGAAGTGCAGATCTGTCGCTGAATCCGTTGACATCAGGACCATATGGCCTCATTTTTGCATCTTATGTGCCTTTCTTCTTTGACATTCCTGTCTCCAT
Source organism: Eragrostis nindensis (assembly GCA_012490785.1). Taxonomy (NCBI): domain Eukaryota; kingdom Viridiplantae; phylum Streptophyta; class Magnoliopsida; order Poales; family Poaceae; genus Eragrostis; species Eragrostis nindensis. The sequence goes on from JAAXCT010000092.1 coordinate 284,244, forward strand.
GAAGTTTCGCATATTTGGACTGAGCTTAAGTGATAAGTCATTTGTATATTTGGCAGGACTCCAGGTTAAGCTCTAAGATAACTTTGCCTAGGATTCTTTCAAACATTCCGCTACATCACATCTTTACATATTTTATTTCTACCGACAGCTTCTTTTCTCATCTGGAAGGCGTTCTGTTGTACCTGGAGTTTCTGGCTTATTGGCTGGCCTTTTGTATCGTCTGAACACATTTGGCATCCGCAGGTTGAAGGTAAGTCTGTCAAGATCTTCGAGAAATCTGAACTAATAGCCATATTTCCGAACGCAATTGCATTTTGCCCTGCTAATCTTACTGTCTTAGTCCATTTTTGGAGATCGTCTTGGTATCGGTTGGTATACGCAAGGATTGTTTAATCTGAATGATTTTGTTAGTACTTGTGTTTTAATGCTAAAGCTTGATTCACTACAATACTTATTTTATTCACTACTGCCGATGTAAAAGAAACCTCTAATCATTGCAGTTCCCAGAATTTGCAACTTCGCTCTTCTCGCGGATATCATGGCCCTTTCCTAGCAATTCTTATCAAGGATTACCGACTACAGAAATTGATCGAAGCATTCCTTCCGAACTGGTTCGTCAAACTGAGGCAAGTTTTATGATAACTTCCTCTATATCTACATTGCGTTGATATATTCCTGTCATGATATTAACAGATTTTGGATCAGTTCAGAGGTCATTTTGTTTCATCAAAGGTTTTAAAAATGCATGGTGCAAAGCACTTAAAATGATATGTCGTTTTATGTATTTACCTTGCTTGTTACTGTTAATTATAAATTTAATAGATGAAAAGAAGTTTAGAGCTTAGAAATGAGAACCATGGCTAAAGAGGTTAATTTTGAACTTCTCTTTTGTTACTCCCTTTCAGGCTTGAAAGTAAATTGTATGCCTGTTATTTTAGAACAGGCGAATTATTTAGAATGCCTGATTAGACCCTAAGACTTCTGTACATCTGGTTCCGAGAGATGCCAAGTGCTAACGAGCAGCTATAGAGATGTTTTTAATCCTTAGCAGAGGAATGGTTGAAAGTTGCAGGTATCTTGTTCGGCCTGCAAATTTATCATCCTGGGGACGTTCACATTATGCTGTTATCCATACATTTGGCAAAATTAAACCAATTTTGCTTCTTTAGTTAAGTTACACCATTTTTATTTGTGCTTGGTTCTGTTTCTGATACTATGCACGAATGTTGAATGTAATGAGATTTTCTTCACCTTTTATGCTCTTTTTCCTAACTGAGTTTTGCTTCTGATCGCTGTATCTCATTCAATCAGGGCACCCGCTCATCTACTCAGGACCCCGCCGAGTCCTCTATCGCAACGCTGGTCTCCATGGGGTTTGATCGTGCTTCTGCAATTCAGGCTCTTGCATTGACAAACTACGATGTTAATTTAGCCTCCAACATTCTGCTTGAAGCTCAAGCTCTTCAGTCATGATGCAATAAACTGTCGCCCTGTAAATTAATGGATGTGAAGTATTTGATTCATTCTTCTGTTCCAGATTTGTATCTCAGCATCTATTGTTGAATCAACCCTGTGTATATCACAGAAACCGAGGAAAGACACATACATGTGTTTTTCTCAACATGGCTCTTGCATTGACATACTACGATGTTAACTTAGCCTCCAACATTCTGCTTAAAGCTCAAGCTCTTCAGTCATGATGCAATAAACTGTCGCCCTGTAAATTAATGGATGTTACGTATTTGATTCAGTCTTCTGTTCCAGATTTGTATCTCAGCATCTTATTGTTGAACCAAGCCTGTGTATATCACAGAAACTGAGGAAAGAGACGGCACATACATGTGTTTTTCTCAACATGTTTTGGATATGAAATTGTCTTCAGTTAGACTTCAGTGGTCCGCACTATGGACTTGGTAAAGTGAATGAAACAATGACAGAGCAGCACTCAGCACCCTTTGCACTTCAGTGGTCAGCACTCAGCACCCTTTGCACTCTATACAGATGGGAAGATGTACGAGAACATAGTTGACTGCATCATCTAATAAGATGGGTTCGAAAGCAAGTCAAAAGAATTTGAGACGACGAGTTGGCAAAAGTGACTGCTTGCATTTATCAACTGCTGATTGCTTCCGCTTCACAGCAAGAAATCCTAGGTTACTGCTGATTGCGTCACCAGAAGTCCTTGGCTTCACAGGGTAATGTACAAAATAAATAGAGAAAAAATGCACCGAAATAATCAGATTCACCAGAAACCTCAAACCCAGAGAATACGAACAGCAAAGTAATACAGTAGCAAGGTTTCATAGCATACGGAAATTACAAGCACCAACGGCGAAGGACGGCAGAAGGACGGTGGTACGCTAGCAGTAATATGGCAACAAACAAATGAAACACACGACTCATCGAAGACCACCCGAGAACCACCAAGCTCAGTCACAGGCCACCTTACATGTCCTCCTCCTGCACCTCCTCCTCGTCCTCGTACTCACCTTCATCGTCAGCGGTCGCGTCCTGGTACTGCTGGTACTCAGACACGAGATCGTTCATGTTGCTCTCAGCCTCGGTGAACTCCATCTCGTCCATGCCCTCGCCTGTGTACCAATGCAAGAAAGCCTTCCTCCTGAACATGGCTGTGAACTGCTCGCTCACCCTCCGGAACATCTCCTGGATGGATGTGGAGTTGCCAATGAAGGTGGAAGCCATGGACAGGCCCCTTGGCGGGATGTCACAGACACTGGACTTCACATTGTTGGGGATCCACTCAACGAAGTAGGATGAGTTCTTGTTCTGGACATTGATCATCTGCTCGTCAACCTCCTTGGTGCTCATCTTACCACGGAACATGGCTGAGGCGGTGAGGTAGCGGCCATGGCGGGGATCAGCAGCGCACATCATGTTCTTGGCATCCCACATCTGCTGTGTGAGCTCAGGGACAGTGAGGGCACGGTACTGCTGGGAGCCACGGGATGTCAACGGTGCGAACCCAACCATGAAGAAGTGGAGACGGGGGAAGGGGATAAGGTTCACTGCCAGCTTCCGGAGGTCGGAGTTCAGCTGACCAGGGAACCTCAGGCAGCATGTGACTCCACTCATGGTGGCAGAGATCAAATGGTTCAAATCCCCAACTGCAGAAATCAACAAACACACAGAACATGTGTTATATTACAAGGCAATACTAAACAAAAATGATGTGTATAAGTGGAAGCAGCAACATATCGTAGTGGTAAGTATATTGAAGCCCCCAAATGAACAATTGCACTTCTCTAAATCTAACTAAAGCATAGGTCAGGTTGAACATGGAAAAGCTAACATTCATCAAAAGCACCAGAAAAAGCATGATCAATTATATTCAGACGAGTCCCCACTTATATGAAACCTGGAGTTAGCGCAGGCTATTTTAAGCAACAGTAGCATCTAACAGTATGTGTATATCAATATAGACATAATCAACAGGCCCATGACTAAGTGTACCGTGTACCATTATGCTAGATCTCCCGGCATGCTACATTAAGCATGGGCATATCTGCAGTACTAAACAGATATAAACATCCAGCTACTCACTACTTTGCGTCCAAGAGAAACTTAAAATGAGGTAGGTAGATTGAAGATGCTTACAGCTAGGTGTTGTCAACTTAAGAGTCCTGAAACAGATGTCGTAAAGGGCCTCATTGTCAAGAACCATGCACTCATCAGCATTCTCAACCAACTGGTGGACTGAGAGAGTAGCATTGTATGGCTCAACCACGGTATCAGATACTTTCGGTGAGGGGAAAACTGAGAATGTCAGCATCATGCGGTCAGGGTACTCCTCCCTGATCTTTGATATCAGCAGCGTACCCATACCAGATCCAGTACCACCACCAAGGGAGTGGCATACTTGGAATCCTGAACACACAAATAGATGGCGTTAATGCTTGTTTCAAAATTTGCTTGGGCATTCAGAAACAGATAGTACATATTGCCTACCAAAATACAGAACCACTATATGCAACGATAACCGGCTGTTACGGAACATCATTTGTTTGTTTATGAGATTTGCCCACAGTACACAAACAAGATATAACCTCTTTAAGAATCACATTCAACTCTGATCTAGATAGCATAAGTAATTTCTGGGCAGCCTGAAAAGGATGTGATTTTGGGATAATGCAGTATGCAGGCTTTGAACAAATAGAATCTAAAATAACTCATGTGCAAGTACAGTAGCTGTTTCATGATAACAAAACATCAGTGCCCTTTTAGCATAATCATTCGTTGTACACATCACGATGCCCTAGTATAGCATCAAACATACAGAGTACAGTACACAGAGAATTTAAGTGTAATCGGAAAATTCAAAGCAGCAAAGGAGACTTTCACATAAGCATATGCACTCAAACTGATGCACCAGAAACTGATCTATCAACTATCAGCAATCAATTTGACAATCAATAAACTCAAATACCTTGCAAGCAGTCACAGTTCTCAGCTTCCTTCCTCACAACATCCAAGACAGAATCAATGAGCTCAGCACCCTCGGTGTAGTGTCCCTTGGCCCAGTTGTTACCGGCACCGGATTGCCCAAACACAAAGTTGTCAGGGCGGAAGATCTGCCCATAGGGCCCAGTGCGGACACTGTCCATTGTCCCTGGCTCAAGGTCCATGAGGACAGCACGGGGCACAAAGCGACCACAGGAGGCCTCATTGTAGTAGACATTGACGCGCTCCAACTGCAAGTCAGAGGTGCCAGTGTACCGCCCGGTAGGGTCAATGCCGTGCTCATCACACACCACCTCCCAGAACTTGGCACCGATCTGGTTACCACATTGCCCGCCCTGGATGTGCAAGATCTCTCTCATCTTCGCCCTGGAAATGCAAAGGACGACATGGAAGCATTAGTACCAGACACTGCAGCATGAACTAACTCCAGGAAACAGTGTAAACGGAAAAGCATTGATATCTATTCGGAGGGTTAAGTCTAAAACACCCCAAGCCAGCTTAACGAAACAAGTATCTAGCATCCTGTGTGATAGCCAGCAGTCCACTCTGTTTCAGATCCGAAATGCCACGGAACTCCTACACAGATCGCATGGAACCCATCCAGATCTGGGGTTTCCAAACTATCAAAGCACAATCGCATTCACTTAACGGTCTATCAAGTGCGCCTCACATTTTCGGCAGATCTATTCGAGAATACCTCACCATCGTAATAGTAATACAGGTATAGAGCGAGTTAAATATGTTCGAAATCGTCTCAAATGGAGACCTAGCTTTCAGATCTCACAGCCGACATCCCCAAATACGATGATAGCAGACTCCAAAATGAACCTAAAACGAACCGCACAGTCCAGCAACCAAACTAGTTCATCCACCAGATCGAGAGATTCACAGCAGAAATACACCGAATGCTACAGATCCAACAAAACAACGCACTTCTAATCCTATCAATCAACTTTAAAAATGGGAATAAAGGCGCATACGACAGGGGGGACACTCCTCCTTGCACATCAGCACAAATCCCTCCATCAGATCCAAACGCATTACTGATTACCACGCGAAATGAACCCAAAAAATTCACAAAAATCCTATCCAACAATGGCTCAAACCGCCACAACCCTAAGGCACCAAATCCACAGCAGCAGAAGGGAACGAAACAGACGAGACGAGTTCAAAGGATCCTTACGAGGTACGAGATGATAGAACCGGGGAGGCGAGCGACCGTCGGCGAGAGAGATGAGATCGGGGAGGAGGGGGCCGGGGTTGAGTGCGGCGTCGGCAGTGCGGGTTATAAATAGCCGTAGGCGGCGGTGGCTGCGGCCCGGCATCGAACGGCCCGCGCCCGCTACCTCGAGCCCCTCCCGTGCATGGACGGCCCAGATTCCTCCGCCTTGCGTGATTTTCAAATTTCCCCCCTGCGGTGAACTGCCCGAACTGCCCCCAGAAATATCGCCGTCTCCAGCCTGGGCCCACTTGGAATGGATGCAGTGATACCGGCGACCCGTCTGACGCAGCGCCCAACATTATTCCCGACCCGTCGGCCGGGCTGTGGCCTCTTCCCAAACTGCCCTTCGCTGGCCCCGGCCTGTCGGCGCCCAAGACGCCGACACCTTATCCCACAATAATGCCACTGACAGGTGGCTCCGTATGGCGATGATCCCACATGTCGGCGACAGCTGGTTTGTGTTGCGGCTGCGAGTGATGGGTCCGGAAGCGGCTGAGCCATGTGGTGGGCCACAATGTGGGGTACGTTTGTTGGTGGGTCGTGGGTACGGTTGGTGCGAAGGTCCATTCATCAGTGACTCTTGATTCTCAAAAGAAAAAGAAAAACCAGTGACTCGCCAACGCGTCCGCTCTACGGCTCGACTGGGGGCTGGGCCCGGGAGGCATGTGACCTCTGTGCTTTCCCGGGGCCGCACGTGTGGGGCACGTGCTCCGTGGAGTGTGCGGCATCGCCTCCCTGTTCTGAGCTGTGGGCTTGAGAAAACAGTGACGTGAACGGAGATCGGATCTGGCGGTGAAATGAAACATTGCTTTGGTTTTCTGTTGCCATGGACAGGATGGCGTTCGCAAGAATCTTTGGCCAGCTCGAATTAGGTGTGAGGTCAGTGGATAAGTTGCAGTGTTACTTGCTGGAAGTGTGCAGTTGGGGACAAATTCGGAGAGCTGGGATGGCATTATTGCACCTCTGGCATGGACGAAAATGTCCTTCTGATCTGGTCTGGAGAACGGGTTTGGCAAAAATGCGAACCTTTGTACGCAATTCTTCATTTTTGCTGGTCGTATTAATATGCTCGTTTCTTCTCTTGTGGGAAGGCCCCGACTCAGCTCCAATCTCCATGAGAACATTTGGGTACCCAAATCATCACGGAGGAACCACCTGAGCACCCCGTGAGTTAGGAACAGCGTCGTGATTTTACGCTTCCAAGATGGCCATTTGTGGTCTTTGAACACAATCTTTTTTTAGATTATTTTGAACACAATCATTTGAGTTGCTCCGAAGTGCAGACAAAGAAACGCACAGCATGAAGCGTGATCAAGGCCCATTTGCATTTACGCAAAGTATGAACAGAACAAGGCCAGTCTAATTCCCAGGTTAGGCCCATTCGTGCTTTTGGCGGAGTATGGGTCCTGCAAACTATCAAATGCTTAACGAAGGAGCAGTATCGCAGCTCGATCGACTTTCCAATTGAGGCACGTGCATTGAGCATGGGCACTGAGCTGCAATACCTTTTTTTTTTTTTGGGAACTGTGAGCTGCAATACCTTTGTTTAGGAGCAACAAGTCACGGCTCGAATCAAAGCGAACGTTCTGCGAACGAGCTGCTAGCTCGGTGGTAAGACAGCCGAGTGCTGTCCAACCCGTCGGGGTTCGAGCCCCAGGCGCCGCACTAAAAAAATTCCTTTGCCTTTTCCCCTATGTCAAAGCATGTGGTTAAGACCCCGCCTGAGGCCGGTGTCATGGCCCGTGCACTGCGAAGCTCTCACGCAGGTTGGTGGTCTCCATGTCAGAAGGGGGAGAGGGGTTCGGAAATTTTCTAGACCTGTGTGAGAAGGTTTCTTCTTTTTAAAGCAATACCGTTGGGACGATCTTACCCCGGCCGGCAGGTCTAGTTTTTTTTTTTCAAAGCGAACGTTCAGCTACAGCCTACACAGCTCCTCAATCCTCATTGGCCATGGCCGCTTCCCGCGCGTGGTCGTGGCCCCCACACCAGCTCGCCGGCCGCCGCTGCAGCAACATGCACGGCACACACGCGCTCCCTCCTCATCACCGCGCGCGTTCGAACGCCAAAGTGGACCAATATTTTATTCGCGCGCGGGCCCACCCCACCCGACCCACTCTCTCTCTCTCTCCCCTCTCTCTCTCTCTCGCTCGTCTGAAGCGTGCTCGAGTGCTCGACTTCTTCGTCTATCTTGGCCGCAGCTCAGCCCGAACACACAGCGAAGACAGCTGCGGAGCCGGCGGCGGAGATGTCGGCGGGGCTGGTGACGGAGGAGGTGACGATCGGGCGTCTGCACCGGATCCGGCGGACGGTGATGCAGATGCTGCGGGACCGCGGGTACCTGGTGCTGGAGCACGAGCTGGCCATGAGCCGCCGCGACTTCATCCGCAAGTTCGGCGACTCCTTCCACCGCGAGGACCTCCTCGTCAGCAAGTACAAGAAGAACGACCCCTCCAACCAGGTCAGTACGCCAGCTCCAGCTCCAGCTGCTCGCGGATCCGGTCCCAATCAGCTGCCCGAAAGCAGAGTCAACTCCCCTGCTTCCTGCTGCGCCTGATCCAATCCGGCAGTACCTGTGCTCGTAGCCGGCGGCTCGATCCAGCTGCCTCCGCGTTTGTTGATCTCTTGTCTTGGATTAACGTCTGTTTGCTCGATACTGATCCGTAGCTCTGCTCTTGCTTGATCGGCGATCTGGTATCAGAGTAGCGGCAGGACAATTGCGTCCGTCCCCTGTCCGCGTTCTTGCCTGCTGTGCAGCCAGGGAAGAACGGGAGTGCCGTTTCATGTCACTGAGCTGCGATCGAGCTCGCCGGCCGCTTCCCTGCCTGATGGCGTGGCAGCTCACGATTCCGATTACGCAGAGCCACTAAAAGTTCAGATTCTCTTTTGAACTCACAGCGTAATTGAACATGATCAACCAATTCCAGATCGAACGCTCCCATTTGCAATCAGCAGCTGCATAAAGACTAGTAGTAGCGTGTTGTAGTATGACACTGCTGCAGCATATCCGAAGCCTTGCCCGCGTTTCAATGGTGGGCTGTTCGGCGTGTGGTTAAGTAAACCTGTAATTGAGTTGAATTACCTGAAGCTTGGAACCAGTGGATATGAACATTCACAGCATTAACGTTCAGATAGCAAAACTAGTACCATTTAGTCGGCAAGACATAGGTTTAAGTAAGCTTCTAATCGTAATGAATTATACTCCTGTCTTGAAGCTCTGAGGCAGACAAAGGCTATACATTTCACAAACTAACTGCTAGTGGGACCAAATTCAGATAGCAACAATGCCGTTTTATTTGCAACAATTCACTCCTTGATGGCCAAATTTGTACCTACAAGGTGTAGTTGGTAGTCCTCCTCATTGTGTAATTTGTTTTTTCGGTCTTGACACAGATATATGTTTTCTTCCCCAACGATGATAAGGTGGGGATGAAGCACATCAAGAAGTATGTCGAAATGATGAAAGCTGAAAACGTCTCCAGAGCCGTTCTAGTTCTTCAGCAGAACCTCACTCCTTTTGCAAAGTCGTTTCTTATAGAATTAGAGCCGAAGATTCACTTGGAAATCTTCCAGGTTAGTCTTGCACACCAAGAGACTACATTAACTATACTGGCAGCATAATGCTATTGTGCAAAATGATCTTCTGCTCTCATATTTCTGATAACTGAAGCAATGAACAGGAGGCCGAGCTGCTTATAAATATCAAAGAGCATGTTCTTGTTCCTGAGCATCAAGTGCTTACGAATGAGGAGAAGAAGACATTATTGGAGCGGTACACCTTGAAGGAAACTCAGGTACTGTTGCTTCTTCACGCTCGCAAGTTCATATTACACTTTTCGCATCGGTGGACCCAATCATATCTCTACCTACGTAGTATAGTATTAAGCATCAGAGAAACAAATGTTTTTTTTTAAAAAAATCTAGTAAATGTTTTGACGAACTTTATAGCCTCAATCATGACTTCAAAGCATCCACTTCCAGTCATATGTGTTCATTTTCAATTTCAGTTTCAGTAGTTATCATTCGTAGCTTTGGCATTTCAAGTAGATATCATCTTCTTTTTTCTTTTCCTTTTTTCAAGGAAAGTAGATATCATCTGAGTAGACAACCACACCTGTTGCATAGAGATGAATGGAATGCTCTACTTTCTATTAACGGAAGTGGTGAGTTCATCGCATGTAGTCACATTAGTAGGTCAAAGAAAATTCCAATTCTCTGCAAGAAAATTCCAATTCTCTCCAAGAAGGTAGGGTGTTTTTTTTTTCCCTTTTGGCGAAAGCTCCAAGACGGTAGTTTTCCTGTTGAAACTTCTGTGGATTATCTACTGTATCACTTCAGTGTGTAGTATACTGTATAGCATCTGCCTTTCAGTATGTTGCTACAAATGCACACATGTTTTCAACTATGTGACCTCTCTGTTCGAAATGCAATGGACAAAACAGCTTCCAAGAATACAGATTACAGATCCTATTGCAAGGTACTATGGCCTCAGACGAGGGCAGGTGGTGAAGATCATCAGACCCAGTGAGACAGCCGGCAGATACGTTACATACCGCTATGTTGTATGACAGTGCACAAGCGAACTGAAGGAAAAAAGCCATAGATATGGTAATTTTTGAAGGTCACCCATATGCTTGGAGAAAATGGTACCGCTTTATAGCAGCCACTATCGAAGAACTGATGGCTGTTGTGCTGAACTACTACGCATGAATAAGCTGAGTATATGAACAATACAAAATTCTCCTGTTGTACACTTATTTCATGAACTTTATAAACATTACAAATAATTAAAAGCTGATTTTTGGATTATATCAGTTGTTTATGAATTATGGGAGCTAATAGAAAAATGGTGTCCCCAGCCGGCGTGGCACACGGTCATCCATTTCACTTCTTTGTAAAGAAATCACTCTTGCTAGGCATATTCAGAACATGGAGGTGTTATTCGAGAAAAAAGAACATGGAGGTGAAAATAGGATGGATATTATATGACTGACCAAAGCCATATGAAGCAAATATGGCTAAATACGGTATGTGTCAATTAATGGCTATCCGACATAATCTGTGTTTGGGCTCGAGTCTGATAAAAAAAAAATAGCGGGATATGATACGGGATGAATTCCAAATTCCGAGTTCATCCCAAATTCTGAAATGAGCCATGCCCTGAGATTGGGCTAGCTCTCCTTGGGCTGAGCCTTCTACATTTTCATTCCCTGAGAGCTTTTGGTTTTAGGCCCAAAGTTGATGAGTGCTTTTGCTCAAAAAGAAATTGATTAGTAGGATTTTGTCCAAAAGGTCTCATAAGCAAGTGGCTTTTGTGGTAGGCTGGTTGCGCCATAATAAGGATACAAAACCGCGTTATTTGTAAAATCGTGAGTTAAACATGAGCCTTTATGCATTAGAAAGAACACGAGCCTAGCTTGAAATGAACATCATGAAAGAAATTTGCTCCAATAAGCGTACAAGTTAAGCCTGCATAATTTACATCCGAGGTTCATGATAGCATCCTATATCTGGCCTCTGAATTCATGTGCTTTTGTTGCTTGTTTCCATTGGCACCTTGGCGCAGCTTCAAGCAGGCAACACCTGCACACTTACACAAGCCCTTCAAATGAAGTAGAGCGGATTTATTGTGGAGCACCTAAGATGCGGTAGAGAGATGCCTTGAGTTTTTTAGAGGGTAATACAATTGAATTCTTCTTCTTTGACGCGGACACAAGTGAATTCTTGTAGACACAACACAGGGACCATGCCTGACTATTAGGCTTTGGTGGTTAACAACTTCTGAGCGTACACGAAGGCAACAACTTTTTGAGGTGCTGCTCATTAAACTTGTACTGCCAATTGCTGGCTCGCTGCAGTATCTTTAATACCGTGTAATGATGTGGTGCATTCGAGTAGCTGGCATCGCTGGCCACCAACCAAACAATAAGAATGAAAAGGAAAAGGAAAAAGAAAAGATAAGGATGAACACGGCGTTGTCCGGCTAAGATGGAGACGGAATGAGCATAAAACAAGTAGCGCACCCGGACGACGAAATGATTCGAAAACGCGAGACAGCGAACCACCGGTGCTTTGGGTTGGTGCTGATCCTCCTCTCCTCACCCTCCAAAATCAGCGGGCACGGCTGTTTGCTCACTCACGTCCACGATCAAGTTAGGCCATACTACTACACACCAATCGGTAGTTTTTTCACCAAATCGTCAAAACGTACCTGGCCTGATCGATGATGTACGCAAAAACATAGCGCGCATACGTGTTCGTTTGTCGTTGTCCTTGTCTGTCATGGACTCGCCAAGTTTCTGGTGCTCGCAAAGCCCAGCGATCTGTGGATAAACAGCAGCTGCTGCTACTCCGAAAGAACAGCGAGGAGCATTCACGAACCCGTCGCTGTCGTCCTAGCTCACGGCCGGATCAACTGGGATCGATTAGTTGAGGCATTTACGCCGTACGTCCTAGCGAACGATCAGACCACTACCTCCCTCTCGATACATGGACGATTCTCCGGATGACGCCATTGACGCTTGTGTGATTAGGACAAGGCATGCCCGTCGCGACGCACGCATGCCTGGGCAATTTTAATCTACGATTAGCGGCGGGGGCGGCTGATGGCGAACAAGGGGAAAATTCGAGACCAAACGTGTGGACGGCTGCCGCACCGACCAGCGCCGCCCATGGCCCCGGCCGTGTAAAACAAGTGGACGCCTTGCCTCCTTGCTCGCTCGTTTTGCGTCGCGTGGCGTCTCCATCCAAGTCAAACCGTGCATCGCCGAAAGCGTTGGCGAGACCGTTTCGGGCTGGGCAGCTGTCACGGCGCGAGATGCTGCTATCTTCCCGTCTCTCTGGCCGCAACGCCATCCTCGAATGCTAACGGTATCACGTAACGTAAGCAACCAATCGAAAACTTAAGCAACACGCACGAAGAGGAATAAGCAAGGATAAAAAATACTCCACCTCTGATGATCGTCGGCCTGTTCGGATGAGCATTTCCGGCTGGGCTGGAATGGCTGGCTGGAGCTCTGGCCCACCAGCCAGCCTCCCATCCGCCGGCCCAGCCCCAGCCACCAGCGATTCCAGCCCAGCCAATTCCAATCAGCCGAACAGGCTGCGTAAAAGCAAACGTAATTTGCAATTAACATTGGTTCGTACTCTAATGTACTTTAACCCTGCCACTGATTTTACCGTTAGCAGACTGGACAAACAGAACATCTCGAACAGCACGAGGAGTTTGGAAGTTTGGAATCCCCCGGCATATATTTCTGTCGCCAAATCCATTTCCCACGCTAGAAATCCCGCGGGTCCGACCACCCAACCCAAGGCCATTTAAAACGCTGGCCCCACGTCTCAGTGACCAGCCAGCTCATCGTTAGTTGATTCCTAATCCCAAAATCCAAGGCTCTCCTAAACAAAACCTCCTTCGCTAACCTCCCTCCGCCCCCGCAGCTGAGCAGTACAGCTTCCTCCAGTCAGGCAGCAGTGACCGTCCCCTTTCCCCTTCCTTTCCTTCCTTTGGCCTCGCTTCCTCCTCCTCGTGGTGCATCAAGAGTTCGAACCCGCTCGTCAAAGGGAACCCGTCCGTCCACGAGATCGAAAGCAACGGCGCCTGCCCAGTTCGATTATTTTTAAAGCCCCCGCTTTTGAAAAAGTTTGAGAGGGGTTTAAAGCCCTCAAATTGGATTGGAGGAAGGAAGAGAATTCGTCTTGTCTCGGGTGCAGTTGCGTGCTCTGGAGAGAGAAGTGTGAAGCCTAGAGGTTTCCATCGCAGAGCCGACCAGCCCTCCCGCCGCAGCATCTGTAGCGCCGCTACTCCGGTGGAGCGGAGATCCATCCGGACGTGATTTGAGTGAATTTCTTCTGTTGGTAAGTAATCCCAGCTTGCTTGCTAGTTAGGATTGATTAGAAAAGTTGATTTTTTTTTCTGGAGGAACTTCTGTTTGCCGTGACTATGAGCAACCAAATCCGAATCTTCCGTCCTTTAGTCATTTAATTGTGGACTTTTTGTAAAAAAAATCTATTAGGAGGTTATTGTGTTCTTCTTCAGCTCGTAAGATCAATCTAGGGAAGCTGCCGTTGCTGTGCTTCTTTTAAGGGGATAAATGGGGTTCAATTGAACCGGATGTCCCCACTTTGAGTCCGGTCCTGGTAGTTTAATTCATCTTTTGCTTTGCACATACCGGCATTAGGTGTTCATGTACTCAATTAGAACTATTTTTAGTCTAAAGTATGTCGCTTTATCCTGTCCCAAGACTCATGTTAGCCTTAACTCTTCCAACTGTAAAGTTCACTCCTGTCTGTATGATGGCAATTTAGTAGGTCTGGGAGAGAGGTTCCAGATGGAGTTCGGTTTCTGATCTAGTTGTTTGGATGCTTCAAATATGAAAGCCAAATCAGCTTTAACCGTGTCCTGTTTTATCTAGCCATGAACTATGCAAACTGCACGCGTGCAAAATATGTGATCAAAGATATGCTTGTAATATTGCAGCTTTTTGTTGGGTAAAAAGCAGTGATTTGGCTTGTTCAATCTGTGCCCAGAGTACCACACATGACAAGGGTCATCCATGATGCTGGAGAAGGAGTGCACAAGGAGGCACTTGATTTAGTCTCATCTGATGTTAACTTCCCCAAGGGCCATTTCCCGGACTACCGGATTGGGCCAAATAACCAAATCATTGATCCAGAGGAGACACAAGAGGCTGTACCTCTCAAGGAGATTGTTGCAAAGGAAACAGCACAGCTTCTAGAGCAGAGAAGACGTCTCTCAGTACGTGATCTCAAGGAGAAGTTTGAGAAGGGTCTGTCTGGTGCTTCCAAGTTGTCTGAAGAGGTATTACTCAGTACTACTCCCTCTGGTGGCCATTATAGGTCGTTCTAGAATCGTGTGGGATAAACAAGTTGATAAAATGGGGCTTATTGCCTTTTTTTTGTACTTTGTTGAGAAAAATACTCATTCTTTCTGACTGTAGTATCATTTACTAAGCAAGGTCAATAGAAGTTCTACTACGAGATTTACACTTAGGCAGAATTGAGAAGCCTTTGTTTTTTTCGAAAACGCAGGAGAACTGCGTTATATTAAGAAGAAAGTGGGATAAGAACGCATTACAACACACGCCACACACCCATTGTTTTTAAATTACATCCGCGCCTGTGAACCAACAAGAACGACCATCATAAACGGAACTAATCCGCTGGATGGGGGGCATTCAAGAGGGATAACCCTCAACAGTTGGAGTAATATATGGACATCTTTTAGGAGAAAGCTGTTATGATTATCTCCAATGGCTCCAATTATCAATTTGAAATAATGCACAGGAATTATGCATATGCAACTAGATACACAAAAACACATCGATACCAAACTGCCAGTAACTTAATTATAATGTTGCTTTCAGTTTCACCTTGATATCATCCGTGGCTCACTTCAGTTACAGTCTATTTTCCTCTCCTCGTGAAGTTGCTCTAGTTTCCTGAAAGGCATGTTATTCAAAAGGAAATGGATATACATGGTGGCTGTTAAATACAAATTCTGCTCAGCTGCAGCTTTGATATTTGTCTTGCCTTGCTAACTAGGAATTTTATTACAATCTTCCCACTGAGTTATGTAACCCTGTTGCAAAGGAGTTCCGTGCTGAAGTTGTTGCCTTGCATAATTGCATTACAGGCTAAGCGGCGAGAAGCAGCTTCGTTGGACAGGCAGGTTCTTCTGAAGAAGCTTAGAGATGTTTTAGACACTCTGAAAGGCCGCGTGGCTGGTCGGAATAGAGATGACGCAGATGAAGCTATTTCACTGGTTACTTTCTACTCAATACTCAAGTATCTTGCCAATATTTGAATGCTATTACATGCTTCTTATAGACTCATCTCTAGATGAAAATTGACGGGTTTTTTTTGTTCTTCTGCAATTTTCTTTTGTGAACTTAATGTTCTGAACAGAGCTTAAACAAAGGCAATGAATGATCTTATAAGTATTCAAATAACTAGCCATTACACCATTTTTTTTCTTCTCGAACACGTTCCACCCTTACAGTTGCACCGGCAACCGCACATTATTTTTCCCAGGAAGAATAACGTTAGGTCTATTGTGTGGATGTTACTTGCTTTTACTTGGATCAATATGTCATTGTGATGCAAAAGTAACGAGCACCCACCAATCTGCATCCTACTTTTTTCTTTGCTGCAGGATGATTAAATCAGTCTTGTATTTCTTTTTGGCATGTTCTTCTGTAGATTATTTGGGCGAATTTGTGGGCATTTTAGCCTATTTCTGTTTTTGTTTTCTGAATAGACATTAGCTGCAATATCTATTCTTTCTTTTATTTGTGTACTATTATATATGTGAATGACATGTTCTATTGCATAAAGTTAATAGTTCTTTTTTCTTCAAAAATATTTTTACCTTCAATTGATGAAAGTTTGTGTATGACAATTGTGTACTATCAGGTGGAGGCATTAGCAGTCCAGCTGACACAACGAGAAGGGGAATTAATTTATGAGAAGGCTGAAGTAAAGAAGTTGGCTAGTTTCCTCAAGCAGGTTTGCCACGTCTTTTAATTAGTAGCAGCTACGTATTTTTGCACCTGCTTAAACTGTGCAACTAATCATATCTGAAAGCCTCATGAGTCAAGCCTCAAACAACATAGCTATCATGTTGTTAGTATTTTTGGAACACCGAGAACCCACCTTGCACATTGCAGGGGTAAGGCTTGCCTCGTATAATCTTTCCCTAGATCCCACCTTGTGTAGGAGCTTCCATGGAGTGGGTCTGTCCTTTTTAATACTCAGAACCCACCAATTCCCATGATTTATTTTCTTAAAAAATTCTTGAGCTCTTTAGGCTGCGATATGCGCCAATAGCAGCATAGGAGCATCCATTTTCCCTTTCCTTTTAGAAACTTATTACTTGGCTAGCCTAATTGAACCTTAATATAGTCTTTTTGGTCCTTATCTCGCACAAAATTTTACTGTTTTTTTTTTCGCGGAAACAAAATTGAGCCTTTTTATCATCAAATTGTAGTCCAAAGATAGTTTCTATCATGTTGCTCCTAAAGTTGGGATTTGTCCCAAGTTAGGAAAGTTGTCTTGTTTCTCGCTCACCTTCAGTGTTTACTGATGAATTGTTAAGCTGTAAGCATTTCCTGCCAGTGTGGCGCTGTTGTTTGGCTGCACGTTGAGAATAATTTAGTTTCAACTTTATATCTTAGGCTACTGAAGATGCTCGAAAAGTGGCAGAAGAGGAAAGAGCTCTTGCACTTGCTGAAATTGAAAAGGCTAGAGCTGCAGTAGAAAAAGTTGAGAAAGCGTTGCAGGTGCATGATTCCGCGTCAAGCAGTAGGGAGAAGGAGGTGCACACCTATGTCATAATCAACTTGGCTGTTCCTTTTGTCCTTTGAGTTGTTGCCAATTGTCATACTTATTCTGTGTTTGATTTTTTCTCCTGAGTAGGAGATAGAGGAGCTTAGGAAAGAGGTCCGAGAGGCTAGAAGAATAAAAATGCTACACCAGCCAAGCAAGGTTCGGTTCTCTCTGATTCCTTGGCTTTCTCTCTCTATTAGTTCTGTCTCTATTAGTCAATATAACTCGTGTTCATATTTTTATTGAAGTCTTAATTTACATGATTTTCCATCTCCAGTTCTCTACTATTTTTTCTTTTGATGTAGAAACAAAACATCTTCACGTAGTATCTACCCACTGTATTTATTACTGATGGCCATGAAACACTATCATAGGTAATGGACATGGAATTTGAGCTTCAGGCACTGCGAACTCTCATCACAGAGAAAACCCAGCTTTGCAATCAGCTAAAGAAAGAGGTATTCATCTCATATACACATGACAGAATCCATATTGGTAACACGCGATTCAGAAAATGTTTACCTATTTACCAATCACCCCCGGCCACTTTTTGTCTTTAGCTCGCCATGATTAAGAGGCTTGAGGAGGATAGCTCCGACCTCTTTGAGCTCGAAGGTTCAGATACCCTTGGATCACAGTTTCAAATTATTCCTCGAGTTGATGGCGCTCCGAGCATTACAAACTGTCCAGTTCAGTGGTACCGTGTTATTTCTGGAGGTATTAGAGAGCTCATATCAGGTATATTATCTGAAAATGCCACAAAACTAGCATTACTTCCATGTACATTCAAAGAAAAATACGTCCAAAAAAAAACCTCATCATTGGCAAACAACCTTAATAATGATAATGTGTTTCTTGATTTATTATGATCTCACTGCAGGGGCAACAAAATCTACATATGCTCCGGAACCATTTGATGTTGGCCGATTGCTGCAAGCAGAGATAGTCTTGAATGCAGATAAATTTACAGTTCAGACTAATGGTCCTATAAATGATGGTTAGTTGTTTTCCCAGTTGTCTGGCCATCCTGAATTTTGGATATTTTCTATTGTCATGTTTGTACGTTCCTATCTACCTTTGAATCTTATTGATTTCCTATGCTAATTGAACTTGTTATTGCCGCAATTATACATTGGGAAAGGCATTTACAAGCAGCAGTGTATGGTTTATCTTATCATGTGTTATATGAAATCACGCAAAAGCAGTGCATCATTAATATCTTCTGGTATGACTAAAATTTTGCTAAATAGCTGACTGTCTTTTTCTTTGCACAGCTGCAGGACTTGAACGTTATGTGGACTCACTTATGAAGAGGACAGATGTTGAGTTCAATGTACGATTTCTTCTTGCCGATGTGATACACTTTCATAGGTGTTGTTTGGAAAGTCACTTCCCATTAGCTAACATATTAAACCCATGATCATTCTTTCGTACTTATTTGTTTCATGTTTGGACGTGGGGGCTATGAGCCCACAAAATTTGTTCCATCAAATTTACCCACGTGCGACCAGACACTTCATCTTTTCCTCTAAACTGAAGTGAAATTAGAACTGAGTTTGGCTGTATATTGGCTTTTGTGGTGGTGCCATGATTACTGTAAGTTGCTTAGTGAATTAAGATTTGCACCTGTGCTGCTTTGTAGGTTGTAGTCAACCAGATGAATGGGAAGGATTACTCATCAAACTCTGTCCATGTATTTCACATTGGAAAACTAAGAATGAAACTCCGAAAAGGATGGTCTACAAAAGCAAGAGAGGCATATTCTTCTACGATGAAGGTAAAGTCTGATGAAAGTGTGTGCAATTGAAATGCTCTCCTGGCTGAACTTAACAGATTGCCTGTGCCTGTAGCAGTGCTTATAGTATCAAACAACCACATCTTAATTTGCAAGAATATTAGTCTTTTCTTTATCAATCTCGTGAGGAGCAAACTGTGGAGCATATTTTTCCTCCATGTGTCCCCTTTTGTCTTCTATTTATTTTTATTTAACTGGATGTGCAACATATTTGTTGCTGCTGTCAAATGTTGTGGGAGCCTTAATGGCCTAAAGCTATATTTTGATTACTTTTCTGATAACCTGCTTTTGGTTACCTATTTACAGTTTTGTGGGAGCCGTGGTGGTGGTAATGCGGCAGCTAGGGCAATTTTCTGGCAAGCAAGGAAAGGATTATCATACACTTTAGGTTTCGAAACAGACAGGGACAGGAATGCTGCAATTATGCTAGCTCGTAAATTTGCTTCGAATTGCAATGTATGTATTTTGAAGTCTTGTTACCATGCCAAGAATTCTGTTTCTCTCTACTGTTTTAGAAGGTGACGTCTTTTGATGATTCAATGCAGGTCACGCTCACAGGCCCAGGTGATCAAGTCCATGGCACCTGATAGATTACTAATGTGCATGTTTTGACAGCGACACGTACATAACTAGGGTGTGGATTGGCCGATTGGTTACTTTCTATTGAGTTTGTGAGAGTAGAGTTTGTAAACTGCACGAGGCTGTCCCCTTTCCATACATCTTATGGAGGCATTCTTTTTATTTGCCTGCATGCAGCTTTGGAGATGTTCTTGAAATGTGATGTACAAATTGGTTATCGATTATTGTCCTGTAGTTTTTGAACAAAAAAGGTGGGTCTTTATGTAGTTTTATTGGGAGGGAGAGTTCCCTTGATCAACAAATGTACAGACAGCAGTTTAAACAGTATGTAAACTGGTACCCTGAAGTCATTTATTGATGATTTTCAGGTGAATTTTAGTGGATTTGTGATGCGTGGACAAGTGTGTACTTCAACAAGATGCAACTTTTATTGATAATCAGCTACAGAGGTCACTGCCGCTGACATTCGTCATTGCTTGAGCATGAGGTGACGGTTTAGCATCTGCAACTAGCATGAATCCTGCATGTTGTAATGATAACAGATTTTGCTGAATTTACACGAATGAGCTGAACTGTGCTAAAGATTGAAGCCCTCGTACTACTTGTCTGAATCTTACATGGCAAATGCTCAACGGTTTCAGTTCAACCGACGCCATATAAACATGTTCTGATTAATCATATTTGAACTCGAAGTGAAACCAAAACATAATAAAAAGGTGTTAAGTTCGAAGTCACGTTAACTATTTCATATTTTCACTGTCATGGTCACACCAGGGTCGCATGCGAGGCAATTGAAGGCATCTTCCGTCCAAAGCAAGTACGGAGCTTTTGTCAGTGAGTCCACCATCAGTTGGTACCAAGCTTGGACCGCATGGTCACATGCCTGACTTTTATCGGCCGATTATTGCCGCTCTCTTGTTTTTATTTGTTTATTCATTAGGACGTTGAGTGCTGGCTGTTCATTAGACGGTCCAATGAACTGCCCTTCAATTTTAATCCCAGAAAACTCAAATGCAGCACTGATCTGAATGCGATTGCTCAATCCATAATGAATCGGCGAAGACACGCGGATTTGAGTTGAGCTGAAATTAAAAGTTCGTGTTGACAAACGCAAACCGAAATAGCGTAACCAATGCACTTACCATGTTTAAGGCAAGGAAGAACGCAATTACTACTCCTACTCAGCACCCAGTAAAGCAAGGAAAGGCTGGATCGCGTCCAGCACAGCACCAAACGAGCCCAACGAATCTCGCCCTAGCCACCCCCACCCAGCCTCAACGGCTAGTTCCCGTGGGTGCGCCCCAATCGATCTCAGCCGTCCGATCCGCTCCCGCCGACCGTTTGGATACGAACTCTTCCCGACCGTTGGAACCGCCCCGCTCCACGCCGCGCCGCCCGGCCATATATCCCTGGCTCCCCTCCATTGTCACATCTCCTCGTCTTCCTCCGAGAACTGTACCTACCACCACCGCCACCACGCATCACCGTTGATTAACCAACCCTCTCGCCGCTGAACTTTGCCGGGTCTGAGGTGGCAACGCTCGCCGGCGAGGAAGAGGAGACGCGGGCGGGGCGCCTCCAGTCTTTCTTCGCCTCCGTGTTCTCTGGGCTCTTCGGCCAGGGCGAGTGCGGCGACGAGGAAGAGGAGGGAGAGATGGCCACCCGTGACCACGCCGCCGCCGCAGCTGCCGCTCCGCAGCTTCAACAGAACCGAGGTGAGCCTGCGGATCTTGGGTTCTTACTCGATTTGTTCCTCTTCGTCCTGTCTTGTGGGAAAGATGGTGGGTTCTTGGGCGCGTTCTCCCTTTCCTTGCCGAGGATTAGATTTTGGGTACGCCGGACTTTTGGATGCAAGTTCCTTCTAGGCAACTGCGATTTCGGGCACGAGTTTTTGGTTTGATAGATTGCCTAATTGTGCAAGACTCGGGGCACGAATCGCCTCTGTATTTAGTTCTTTTGGTTTGATTGATGAAAAGATTGGATCTTTGTCCTCATGCCTCGGATTTACGAACTGGTTACTGTGCGATGGCCAAATTATTGCTTCTTTCGATGAATAAATCATCCCGTCCTGATCCCGTTTCTCCTGTGCAACTGTCAGGCGGTGCTGCCGCTCTTGGGAAGCAGAAGGCCGTCGTGGCCGGCAGGGCTGACGCCAAGAGCCGTCGGAACCCCCTGGGCGACATCGGCAACTATGTCAGCGTCCGCGCAACAGAAGGGTACGAACGAAACCAAGCACTTTCTTGTCGCTGTTTTATTTCCCGTGTTTCTTTCTCTGAACACCTGTTCTTGGTTACAGCAAGCCGCAACCACAGGAGCAGGTTAACCGCCCAATTGCTAGAAGTTTTGGTGCTCAGCTCGTAAAGAACGCAATCAAGGTACATCACACTCCCTTCTCTTCGAGTCTTCATGCAGGAGAACTATGCTCTCGGTTTGATTCGATCTGATTCTAACTTGGTTGTTTGTTTTGCAGCAGAATGCAGTACCTGCAGCGGCGGCGAGGCCTGCACCGAGGCTGCCCAGGAAGGCCCCTGCCAAGCCGCCTCCTCCTCCGGAACACGTGATCGAGATCAGCTCTGACTCCGACGAGAGCAGGTTGCAGTCGGAGAGTAGCGCCAGTTCGGTCCGCAAGGTCTCGAGGAAGAATGTCATCAACACGCTTACTTCTGTGCTTTCGGCTCGCTCCAAGGTTCGTGATCTGTTCAGACAACTTCTCGAGCTAGTAACTACGTTCAGAAGGTTTTGTGCCATCCATGACGAATTTAGTCTGATTATTATGCATCTGATTGTCAGGCTGCCGGTGGGATAACTGATACACCTCAACTGATTGAAGACATTGACAAGTTAGATCGCGACAATGAGCTTGCAGTCGTGGACTACATCGAAGACATCTACAAATTTTATAAGATTGCTGAGGTAACTGTTATAAAGATCTCTGCTTTGCAAATTTCTGGTGTGCTAGCTGCTATCTCTGAAACTAATATTCCTGGTTTGTTGCAGCGCGAGAGCCGGCCAGTCGACTATATTGACGCCCAGCTGGAGATCAACTCCAAGATGAGGGCTATACTGGCCGACTGGATCATTGAAGTTCACCATAAATTCGAGCTTATGCCAGAGACTCTTTACTTGACAATGTACATAATCGACCAGTACCTCTCTTTACAGCCCGTCCTGCGAAGGGAGTTACAGTTGGTTGGCGTTTCAGCCATGCTGATCGCGTGCAAGTATGAGGAAATTTGGGCTCCTGAGGTACACACAAAGCTTCTATATGTCTCTACCCTATGCTTTTCAGTGCTTTTTTTAAAAAAGTTATTATTCTAAACGTTTGTGCACTTTCAGGTCAATGACTTCATCCTGATATCAGACTCTGCCTACAGTAGGGAACAAATTCTTTCAATGGAGAAGGGCATTCTGAATAGGCTCGAGTGGAATCTTACTGTTCCCACTCCATATGTGTTCCTTGTCCGCTTTTTGAAGGCGGCATCTTCAGATATCAAAAATGACCAGGAGGTAAAGAATCTGGTTGTTATCCTTGGGCTGTTAATCAAAGATGAACCAAATTTGCGCTTTGTTGACTTAATTTTCTCTGGTTCAATGCAGATGGAGCACATGGTCTTTTTCTTCGCAGAGTTGTCACTGATGCAGTATGGCATGGTGACACACCTTCCTTCGATGGTTGCTGCATCTGCTGTCTATGCAGCCAGGCTCACTCTGAAGAGGACTCCCCTGTGGACCGACACGCTCAAACACCACACAGGCTTCACCGAGTCGGAGCTAATGTAAGACTTCATTGCCAATCACCCTTTCTGCCTAAATGACGTATCTTGATTGCTTGAACAATGACGTTTACCATGCTGGTTTCAGGGAGAACGTGAAGACGCTCGTGACCGCGCACTCAACTGCCCCCGAGAACAAGCTAAGGATTGTATACAAGAAGTATTCGAGCGAGCAGTTTGGAGGGGTCGCGCTACGTCCATCAGCGGTAGAGATCTGCAAATAAACAAGGATATCTTGGTTCGAGAATTCGTTTGCGTGTGCTTTAGATAGCTAAGTGTAATGGAAGGCGAGTCTGACATTCGCTAGGTGTGATGTTTGCTTGAGACAGTCGTTTCTTTGCTCTACGCGTTCTCACGGGAGTCAGGAGTGTTATCTGACTTAATGTTATCTTTTAGTATTTGGTTGTTCTGCTACTATGTGATGGAGATACACCTTGGTGTATAATACTGTCATCATTATTTGATCTACCTGATCTCATGAATGATGTATTGAAATGTTGCTGTTTGGAATTCCCTTGTCCCTTGATTCATGTTAGTTTTGTCTGTGTGAATGGTGAATTGCAAATGTTGGCAGTTTGGAATCTGAGTCTATATCTGAATTTGGAAATCTCTCTGCTTATCTGATTTATAAAAAGTGTTTGGCTGACTGAAGATACACCATGTGTTGGCACTTTGAAAACACATGTTGGCAGTGAGTCTATGTTGGAAATGTTGGCTGAGTCTATTACCACTAACTGTATATAATACTGATAAGAAGAAAACCGGACAACATGAGAAGATCCACCTCAAGTTTGCAATTCACCATTCACACAGACAGACAGGGCAATCTCGGTCTCCTCTAACGAGGCCATCAGATTGCAACTTCTCTTTGATTACGAATCCGAATTAAAATTCGAACTAAAAAAAGTCCATGTCATTTGAATAAGACTGGAGAATCTTAAGAATCAAAATAGTGCTATTCAAATGAAATTCTTTCAAATGAAACCCGTTTGTTGACGTGATGACTAAAACCCAACAGAGGTGCTTTTATTCGTTCACCCTATGTGCATTGCATAATTTCAAAGCACAAGCCAATTTCAAAGCACAAGCCAAGGGTTGATTTCAGCACGAGTTATTGAACTCTTGGCTACTGTAATATAACAAACTACACTGTCACAACATAGATTTGAACACATACCAAATACTGCTGTTTACAAAATTTACGACGTGTGTGCTATCTTCATCAATGAAGTCAGATTGCAGTATGAAGATCCACCCTTGTTGACTGCTCTGCGAGAAGCCTCTTTCCACTCAAGAGCGTGCCTCCTTATCCCTTTCGTTTCAGCTTCATCAGAAGCCATCAGCCTCTTTGCAGCCCGTGCAATATCGTCCCTCCCAATCAGGCCATCCTTGCTAGTCCAATCCTTCAAATTCAGGCCAATCTTCCACTCTTCCACAATTAATCGGCCATCAATCGGTTGATCAAAGACAAGTGGTAAAGCAAGCATAGGCACACCAGCAAAGACTGCTTCAAGTGTCGAATTCATCCCACAATGAGTCAAGAAGCCACCAACTGACGGATGGCACAAAACTTTCAGCTGCTCGCACCATGGCAGTATCAGCCCCTTATCACTTTCACCGATGAGTTTCTGCACCCGAGGGGATTGTTCTCGAAGAATCCACAGGAACCTAACCTCACTCGACGCAAGTCCCAGTGCGATCTCATCAAGCTGAGAGGCCGACACACTGAGAAAGCTGCCAAGGGAGACATACAACACTGACTTCGCGGGTTGAGAATCCAACCAGGTGAAGTAGTTTCCTTGGCTGGTAACTTCCCCATAGGACATGGTATGGTGATCGTCAAGTTTCATGTACGGAACACAAGGGCCAATTGGGTACACTGGACAGGAGAGTATGGACCTTAGCGAGTCTATGACACTGGCCTCAAGCTCATACATGGTGGTGAAAAGGAGGCATTGAGCATTTCTGATGCTAGAGACGGCTGCTAGGATATGCTTCACTGCTGTCTTGTTGTGAATTGTGGGCTCGAGATCGGATAACCTTATTGGACTTGAGGCATGGGCGGAGACATAATGCCCAAGTTTTTTATCAAAGTAATCTGCATTCATAAAATAGATGGGGTGAGAAATGTTGCAAGCCCACTTTATCAGTGGTTGACATAAGAAAATCACAAGAAATTTGAATCAGTACTAAGAAATTCTACACGTTTTGCAGCATGTTGCCTGGTGGCCATGATATGTTTATTTTTGCACTATTTATTGAGATGCGATATGCATAAACATGAAGTGGTATCCTCAAAACAAGAATCCTGTGATTCCTCTTAAAAAACACGAAATTGTAACCGGAAAACAGGTTACGGAGTAATTCATTTATTTTTCTCGGAACACAAAATTCAGGATTTTACCCGTGCAGAAGTTTATTGGACCATCTACTAATCAGGACAAGCTAAAACCCAGGCATTGGCGGCAACAAGCAAATGGCGTTGCTACGGTAATTTCGTGCAGAAGTTTTGCTTTTCCTGTTTCGTAAGTAAGAACTGGTAGTGGTAGATGTTTACCTCCATAACGCTTGTAATTTCGTTGCTACGGTAATGAAATTTCGGGGAGTGGCCCTGCTGTGGAAAAAAGAAAAACAAGCAAATGGCGGGAAGGAAACCTCACCTACTGTCTCGCCGGTGGCCGGCGCGTTCCACGCCGGGAGACGGTCGTAGTGGTAGTACGCGGAGAAGAAGGCGGCGGGCATGGGGAAGAGCGACCAGACGGGCACGCCCCTCCGGTTGCCGACGCCGACGACCCAGGGAACGAAGGAGTCCGCCACGAGCGCCGCGGGCGGCGGGCCCTCGAGGCGGTCGAGCAGGCGCTCGAAGGGCGCCTCCATCTCGGCGGCGACGGCGTCGAGGAAGCCCGAGTGGTCGGCGGCGCGGCCGTGCTCGGAGGGGATGACGTTGGGGATGCTGCGCAGGCGGACGCCGGCGGGCGGCGGCTCGGAGGAGGAGGAGGATGCGTTGAGCAGGCCGAGCCACTCCTCGGTGACGACGAAGGTCACCTCGGCGCCGCGCTCGGCGAGGAGGCGTGTCGAGGTTTTAGGGCCTCGATAGTTATTTTATGGGTGTACGAGAATCAAGAACACGATGGTAACACAGGAGACGAGGGTTTATACAGGTTCAGGCCGCCGAAGGCGTAATACCCTACGTCCTGTGCTGGTGTGATGTATTGCGAGAGAGTTTTCTGTAGGTCTCCTGCCCGCCTTATATAGTCGGGGGTGCAGGGTTACATAGATCTAAACCTAGTCGGTTACATGGTAAACAGCCTTGTAGTACAAGTTGATTGATGTTTATCTCCTGGCCGAGTGGGCCGACTGACATTAGGTCCGTCGGGCCACCCGGTTCTTCTTGGGCCAAACCGATTCTCCATTACTGGATCACTCGGCCTTGTTGTATCTTGAGTATACCCGGGTCTCATATCATCGACAGTAGCCCCCGAGTTCTTTTTGATTGATCTTGAAGACTTCCGTCTGGTTCCGACTCCATGTACAATAATCCTCAGTATAGCTGGTCAATAAAAAAGAACTCCAAAGAGTAATAGTTTCCGAAGTAAACCGATGAAGAAACTGAATCCTGCGAATACCAAGATCAGCAAGGCCTCGAATTAGGCATGAAGATGAAGGAACACCCAATGCCGACTGACGTCGGGAACAAAGGCTGGGCTCAGAAAGCGTGTCCCTACCTGTCAGTAGCATTCAACTCGAAGTTGACCGAAGACTTTTTGTTTAAAAAGTATGCTTACCAGCAGGATTTTTTAAGACACACCTGTAAGGTGCAGCCCCCGAGCTTCTGGGTAATCCAAAGGACTAGGCAGAAGATCCGAACGGAGCCTGGCATATAGACAAAAGCTATTACCGTAAAGGGGAACTCCATGGGAGTTATGAGAACTCCCCACGACTGGTGCACTACAGCTGTTAAAAACCAGAAGTGAGTTGCGAGTCTCGAACCGAGCTTTCACTCGACCGGAATCTAAGCCCATCCAGCAACTTGTGCCCAGGATGATGACAGCTCGTAGGTTTTGGCGACCGCCTCGCTCTGCACTGCGGTTCATAAAACCAACTCAAAGAGCGAGTTCAATTCTGGGAAGAACCTCCCGTAGGCCTTCAACTTCCGAGTGAAGATTTTGTGCATCGGT
This sequence comes from Eragrostis nindensis, assembly GCA_012490785.1. Classification (NCBI taxonomy): domain Eukaryota; kingdom Viridiplantae; phylum Streptophyta; class Magnoliopsida; order Poales; family Poaceae; genus Eragrostis; species Eragrostis nindensis. The sequence goes on from JAAXCT010000092.1 coordinate 311,613, forward strand.
AGCCCGAAGAACATAGCCACTGACCGGCCGAGTGGAGAAGCATAGGGTGCACGTCTAGTGCATCCTATGGATGTAGCCCCCGAGTCTATGAAGAAGTCGCAGAGTTGTTCATAGACTCTAATAGAAGCTGAAGAGTATATCTGCATGAAGACATCCACTGAAGTTGAAATGAAGATCTTGCTCGCCAAACTGAATGAAGAACGACGTGGGCTCACGCAAGTGAGCCCACGTGGGCTAGCCCCCGAGTCTATGAAGAAGTCGAAGAGTTGTTCATAGACTCCAAGAGTAGCTGAAGAAAGTAGTCCAGAATGTCCGACTGCCGACTGCCAACTGTCCGAGTGAAGAAGCCAAGAAGTGCGACGTGGGCTCACGCAAGTGAGCCCACGTGGGCTAGCCCCCGAGTCTATGAAGAAGTCGTAGAGTTGTCCATAGACTCCAAAGAAGCTAAGAAGTTGTACCAAACTCAGAATATGCCGAGGGAACTGAATGCCATCAGTATGCTGCCAAAATTTTACTGTGCTGACCACGGGTGTGTTGTCCCAGCTGACTCACGAGAACACAGTAAAACCAATAATGCTCGAGGGACCGCTGGAATCGTCGCCTTCGTGCGCTCCACCACAACATCCTTAGCAAAAACAGGCACAACTCTGCTATAAATAAGCTGCTACCGCAGCCCCCAAGTATCCACTGAAGTTAGCTGAAGATGAAGAACGCCAAGGGCACCAAGAACACCAAGAAGAAAGGTGCCTCCAGTTCCAATAATCAGCCCCCGGCTGAACCGCAACCACCAAATCTAGTCATGCCAAATCTGGAAAACTTAGCCATCATCGAAGCTCCAATCATACCTCCTCTCAATGTCGTTCTGCCACCTCCAGGTCCATACGACCCATCTCTGCCTGAATACATTGAAGTCTCATCTGGAGATGAAGCCACTGAAAATCCACGCCGTCGCTATCTGCCCAATGGTCTACCGCCATGGCAGCCCATCAGCCGGCCAGTTGCAAGTCGCACTCGAAGCCGAACTCGTCAGGATCCACCAAGGAGAGAATGAAGAATGAAGATCTTGAAGAAAACCGCCGAATGCATGTATCGACTGTGTGTAATATTCGCCATTGTCTGTAAGCGTGCACCGTCTTGTGATGTACCACGATGTAAACAAATAAAATCCACTTGTATGTGAGTTTGTCGCCGTCGTGGAGTAGCCAGAAACAATAGCCGAGTGATTACAGCCTCAAATAACAGCCAGCCGACTGAATTTGGTAGTTGCTGAAGAAAAAATGCCGAAATGATCAACGCTGTAACGGGCAGAAAATCTGGACCGTGAAAATTAGGTCAACAGATCTGGACCGTTCGCGAAAATTTCCCGCTCCTTTAAGTGGCCGTATCGCATCGCCTTCCTCATCTTCCTCAACACACTTGCAACAGTGCGCCGGCCTTATCCCTTTGCATTCCACCGAGATCCAAATCCACGAACTCCAAATCGCCAATCCGGCGAACTCGAAGCCGCCAGTCCGCGATTGGAGCCGCCGTCAAAGAGATTGCGCCGTCATCATCGAGATCGCGCCGCCATCATCAAGGTCACGCCGCCGGTGAAGAAGTCGAAGCCGCCCTTGGAGATCTGCCGCCGAAGATATGGCCGGGAAGAAGAGAGCTGCCGCGCGGAAGCAGAAGGTAGACTCGCCGCCGCCCGCTGATGAGGACAACCGTTGGCCGGAGTCCAACATGACCGAAGAGAAGTGCCAAGCGCTGACCGACGCGGGATTGTTGCCCCACCGGGAGGTGATTGGATGGCGCCCGGCGGCCGGTGAGCAGTTTCCTACTCCGTACCCTGATGAAGTCGTCATTTTCGATGCTTTCGTTCGCCGCGGGTTAGGGTTACCCACACATGCTTTCTTCCGGAGTATTCTGAATTTCTATGGTGTGGAGTTGCACAACTTGAACCCTAACTCGATTCTGCACATCGCCGTCTTCATCACCCTCTGTGAGGTCTTTTTGGGGATTCGGCCACATTTCAATCTGTTCCGGCACCTGTTCATATTGAAGATGAAGACGAACGAGAATCCTGCTATAGTAGGAGGGTGTGGGTTCCAACTGAGGAACAAGAAGATATACTTTGATATGCCTTTCCCGTCCACACTCAAGGGATGGCACTTTGGTTGGTTTTATGTAAAGAACCACTCGCCGAGTCTGCCAGCCTTCAAAAGTGTAGCACCTGTGCAGCGAGAGACGTGGAGAAAACCTCTAACTGCTGATGAGCAAGCTGAAGTGGCAGATCTGCTAACGATGATCGACGATCTGAAGGACAGTGAAGAGCATGATCCACTCACTGGGCCAAGCATTGCTGTTATGTTCTGTGGCAGAAAGTTCCAGCCTCTGAAGGACAGAGCGGAGCCAGCTTGGAAGTGGCGCGGCAAAGAAGATCCGAGCAATGAAAATATTCCTGGAGACACAGCCACCATCATTAAAAACCGAGTGAGGGACTTCTTCGCTGCTGGGACTGAGGTAGAGGCACCACCCCTAATTGGCTACCATATCAAGAATCTTCCTCCACCTGTAAGTATTCTCATCTGAAGTCAATACCAATATTGCTCATGCTGCCTATGTTGTAATGCATCCGTGTGTGTGTACGCGCAGGCGTTGGAGATTGAATTTCGCTCGGATGGGCCGAGCGAGCCCATGCATATCAAGCCGGCTTCCAAGAAGAAAAGGGCAAAAGACATCATGGACATCGACGCGAGCGAAGAAGAGGAGAACTCCGCAGAGGCTGCTATTGATGCAGCGATACCGAGTGACGATGAAGAGGAGAGCCCGCAGACTCCTCAGCAAGATGCTGGAGAAGACCGAGTGGAGGAGTCACCGCCTGTGCCCCCTCCAACGAAGAAGTTGAAGAGGGACGTGCGCCGACCGACCACTCGAGCAACTGCCGCGAACCCGAGTGACGGTGTAGTCGTATATCGATCACGCCGGGCCACTGTGACTGTGAGCCCGACTGCTTCACCAGCACCGCGAAGTAGAAGGACGCCGCCGAAGACGCAAGATGGCGAAGCCCCCGAGGGGACCTCTGGCGAGCGAGATGTCCAAAGGACGACCCCTGCTCCCAGGGAAGTATCGTATGAAGACCGGTTCGACATTACTCTCTCCACACTGTAAGAAAATCTCACAAGTGTGATGCCGAGTGATAATTGTAGAGGAATATCCGTCTGAAGACTTGTGTAACTGCAGGGCTCCCTGTACTGAAGTGCCGAGTGATGAACTAAAGCAGGACGCTCCTCCAAATCCGCCAAGAGGTGAAACGCCGATCCACGAGACTGCGGAGCAGATACTCGGGAGCGGAGGAGTGCTCGTCGGGGACTTGGGTCCAGACGGGGCAGGCACAGCCGGTCAATCCGGAGAGACGCATGAAGAAGGAAATCCACGGAAAAGTGCCGAGTTGCCCGTCCAGACGAGTGCTGAAGTAAGTAACCAAGACGTGCGCGGGGACGAAGCCGAAGAAGAACACCACGAAGCTGGCGCCGATCGCGGGGAGAAGAATGCTGCCGAAGAGGAGATCCGTGGTGGAGGCGAAGGAAATACACAGGGTGACATACCACTGAAGACTGCAACAGCCCCTCCTTCAGTTGCTGAAACCGCCGAGGCAAGTATACCGGCGACAACTACAGCTGTAGTAGGTGAGACTGCGACTCTTGCAGTGCCGAGTGAGGAGACAGGGCCCCAAGTGGAGGTGGGACAGACTGATGAAAGCTCTGAGCTCTGCCTACTGCTGAAACGAGTTGATGACCATCTGCTGAGTGGAGTGCAAGCAGAGTTCAACAATGTGACAGGCTTCCACCATCATCATACTGCCCTCCATTCCGTGTTCAGTGTAAGTGAAGTGCGGCCTGTTTGCTTTGTGTTGGAGATGCTGTTCTGGTGACTTGGAGACTGACGCTATTACCGCACAGGTGACGGAGGAGAACTTGAAGACGAAGAACCAGATGATCCGTGACATGAAGACGCAGCTGGAGAAGCAGGCAGCCATGGAGAAGCAATTGAAGACTCTGCTAGCCGAAGCCAAAGCAAAGGACGAGCTCATCCAGCAGTTGCAACAGGAGAAGAACTTGGCGACGACGACCGGTGAGTATATTGTAAAGCTTTACCAAGCCTCGACTATGCCAGTCGGTTGTTTCGTAATCTGACAAATTTGTAGGTCCCTCAACTTCAGAAAACTTGGAGCGTGTCAAGTCCAGGGCTGACGCATTGAACGAGCAAGTCGGCAAGCTGAACCGGGCCTATAAAGCTAAGGAGGCCGAGCTTGTCGAGATGCAGGGTCAGCTCACTCAGGCTCAAACTCAAGTAGGGGCCCAGAAGAAGAAAGAGAAGACCTACTTTGAGGAGCTGAGCAAAGCTATTGACGCCGAGAAGATAGCAGTGCAGACGTTGAGAAGCAAACGAGCTGAATGGCAGGCCTCCATAGATGAAGTCGACACCTTGAAGAAGAAGTACGCTGAAGCGAAACGTCGATGGAAGGAGAGCAGAGACCTTGCCACTGCCTTGGAGAAACAACTGTCTGTGAAAGAAGAAGAAATCTCGCAGATGACTGTGCAGCGGACGTTGCTCATCCAAGACCACCAGAGTGAGTATTTGAGATTCTTGACATCTTTTGTACTTGATGATAGCTGACATGCGTATTGTCGGCGCAGAGGAGTTGGGCAAACTCAAGAACGAGTTGATGGAGCTTGAACTGAGCGGGCTGGAGGTCGCGCAGTACGTCTACCCGACCGCCGAGCGTAGAGGAGAGCACACGTTGGCCAAGTTGCTGGAGAAGGTGCCGGCGGAGATGAAGAAGCACTGCGAGTTCGTCGCTCGCATGTGTGCCGGCGTGGTGCTGGCCAAAGTGAAGACCCATTATCCACGCATCGATGAGGAGCGCTTGAAGACGGGCTTCGCTGGAGACCGGGCGAACGCTCGGCAGGCCATCGAGGAGACGAAGGCGACGGCGATTGCCATGATCTCTGAAGTAAGGGTGGACCCATGAACTCGGTGTGTATGCCGAGTCTGCAAAAACCTTTGTAAAAAGAGCAGGGTGTATATATAATCGTTGGTACAGGTTGCTTTTATGTAATTGGTAATTATTTAATCATGCCTCGTATGTGTAATTCAATGTTGCCCTTCTCAAAGCGTTAAGTACAAATGAACTCCACGGACAACGAACTCGGTTGTGACTCGGCCGGACTCGTTAACCTAGGGTGTTAGCAACAGATGGCATTAACCCGTCAGTGTTAGAGTATGAGCAGGAGCCTGAAGTGAGTTGGTGTAACAGGGAAAATTCACCGACTTGCTAGCTTAAAGAGAGACTCAAAACATAACATACGAGACAAAGGCAAATTGACACGGAGATGGCGAAACAGTGGTGATCATTATAAAGCGAATGATATATACAAAATAACTCAAGCAAAAAAGCGACGTAGCTGATTGATGTTCCAAGAACTCTGCAACGGAGTACCGTCTTCGGTAGTTAACCGATAGGCACCCGGCCGAGTGACTTCAGCTACGATGTACGGCCCCTCCCATATGGGGGACAGCTTATGGCGACCTTCAGTGGTTAAAATCTTCTTGAGGACGAGGTCACCAACTCGGAACGAACGTTCATGAACGTGTTTCTGGTGATAACGCCTCATTGCTTGCTGATACTTGGCCGACTTGAAGAAGGCGCGATCTCGTTCCTCCTCCAGCATGTCAATGGCCAATGATTGCTGGTCTTCGGCTCTAGCTTCATCAAAGAACTCGATCCTGGGAGCGCCATGGTCCAACTCAGTCGGCAACACTGCTTCTGCACCGTAGACCATGAAGAAAGGTGTTTGGCCGGTTGCCGAGCTTGGAGTGGTGCGTAGGGCCCATAATACTGATGGTAACTCGTCGATCCACCTGGACGCATACTTCTTCAGTCGGTCAAATGCGCGTGGTCTGATGCCTTGAAGAATCATGCCGTTGGCCCGCTCGACCTGCCCGTTGGACTCGGGATGGGAGCGTGATGCATAGCATGCCTTGATTCCGACGTCGTCGCAGAACTCTTGAAACTCGGCGGCTTTGAAATTGGTCCCATTATCCGTGATGATGCGGTTAGGGACACCAAACCTGAAGATGACGCTGCGCACGAACTCGATCGCCTTGCTTGCCGTCTGATCCTTGATCGGTGTAGCTTCAATCCACTTGGTAAACTTGTCAACCATCACCAGCAGATGAGTGTAGCCTCCCTTGGCCTTCTGGAAAGGACCGACCATGTCGAGCCCCCAGACTGCAAATGGCCATGATAGGGGTATCGTCTGCAGTTCCTGAGCCGGCACATGAGCTTGCCGAGCGAAAAACTGGCATCCTTCGCAAGTTCTGACGATGTGCTTCGCGTCCCGACTGGCAGTGGGCCAGAAGAAACCTTGCCGATAGGCCTTAGCCACCAGGGTTCTGGCCGCTGCATGATTGCCGCAGACTCCCGAGTGAATGTCCTGCAGTAACTCCTTGCCCTTGGAGATGGGAACACACTTCATATGTATATCTTTGGCACTCTTACGGTACAATGTGTCCTTCACGACGAAATAAAGCTTGCTCTTCCTGAGGATTTGCTCGGCTTGCGCAGTGTCTGTCGGCAGTCTTCCGTGAACCAACCACTCGGTAAACGGTGCCATCCAGTCGTCCTGCTCTGATGGGGTCGCCAAATCGATATTCATGGCTTCAAGCTGTTCCACAGGACCGCCTGCATCGGTCGGCGGGCGAGTGGCTAACTCGGCTTTCTCCTTCGTTACCGAAGGGTGGTGAACTAATTGGAGAAAAACCCCTGGAGAAACTGGGTCTCGACTTGAGCCTTTATTGGCTAAGAAGTCGGCTTTGTGGTTGAACTCGCGACGGATGTAGACAACTTCCAGGCCGTCAAAACAGGACTCCATCTTGCGGATTTCTTGGAGATAAGCCCTCATTGTGTCATCGAGACAGTCCCACTCCTTATTGACCTGCTTGACTACCAGCATGGAATCACCTTTGGCTGTTAGCTGGCGAACGCCGATGGACTCGGCGATCTTTAACCCGTGAAGTAACGCTTCGTACTCTGCCGCGTTGTTTGATGCCTTGAAGTGTAGCTGAAGTACGTAGGAGAGCTCGTCCCCTTGAGGGGAAACAAGGAGGATGCCAGCCCCCGCGCCTGTAAGTTGCAGGGAGCCGTCGAAAAACAACGTCCAGGACTCGGACGTCTCGGGCTTAGCCGGTATTTGAGTCTCCATGTACTCGGCGACGAAGTCGGCAAGAGCCTTGCCTTTAATAGCCGTCTGCGGCTTGAAGGATAAATCATAGGTACTCAACTCAATGGCCCACTTCGAGATCTTGCCTGTAGACTGCCGATTGTAGAGCACTTCTCCAATCCCATAAGATGTAACCATGGTGATTGGGTGGGACTGGAAGTAGTGGATCAGCTTGCGTGATGCCATGAGTAGAGCGTAGATGATCTTCTGAATGTGAAAGTACTTGACCTTAGATGCCGACAAAACTTCGCTGACGAAGTAGACTGGGCGTTGTACTTTCTGGACATGGCCTTCCTCTTCTCGTTCCACCACCAGCGCCGCACTAACCACATGAGTGGTGACGCCAACATACAGCAACAAAGGCTCATTGTCTCCTGGCGGAACCAGGGTCGGTGGTGTGCTGAGGTAGAGCTTGAGATCTTCAAAAGCTTGCTTGGCCTCGTCGTTCCAGACGAACTTGTCGTGTTTCTTCAGGAGCTTGAAAAAGGGGAGGCCGCGCTCGCCGAGTCGCGAGATGAAACGGCTGAGTGCCGCCATGCACCCGGAGAGTTTCTGCACGTCCTTGATGTTCTGAGGAGTCGGCATCCTCAGAATCGTCTCCACCTTCTCGGGGTTTGCTTCGATGCCCCGGTGAGTGAGTATATATCCGAGCAGTTTGCCCGAAGGCACGCCGAATACACACTTCTCGGGATTCAGCTTCATGTCGTATTCTCGTAGAGCGTCAAAGACGTCCTTCAGGTCGGCAATGAGATCATCGCCTTCCCGAGTCTTGATAACCACATCATCGATGTAGGCCTCGACTTTACGTCGGCGGAGCTGATCCTTGAGGCAGCCTTGTATACACCGCTGGTACGTTGCTGCTGCGTTCTTCAGGCCAAAAGGCATAGTCAGATAGCAATAAGCCCCGAAGGGAGTAATAAACGAAGTCTTAATGCAATCATCCACGTTGAGTGGAATCTGGTGATAGCCGGAGTAACAATCAAGAAAACTTAATAATTTGCAACCAGCGGTGGAGTCTACAACTTGATCGATGCGAGGAAGCCCGAATGGGTCCTTGGGACAGAACCTGTTCAGGTCTGTATAGTCTACGCACATACGCCACTCTCCAGATTTCTTTTTTACAAGAACTGGGTTAGCCAACCACTCGGGGTGGAAGACCTCTTTGATAAAGCCGGCTGCTAGCAACTTGGCTAGATCAGTCCTAATGGCCTCCTTTTTATCAGGGGTGAAGCGGCGAAGGCGTTGGCGAATCGGCTTGGCGTTGGGGTCGACGTGGAGAGAATGCTCAACCAACCTCCTTGGGACACCTGGCATGTCGGACGGTTTCCAGGCGAAGATATCACGGTTGTCCTTCAGGAAGTTGGTGAGCGCGAGTTCCTATTTGGGGTCCAGAGCTGCCCCGATGACCGCCGTCTTGGTGGAGTCCTCGTCGTTGACGCCAACCTTCTTGGTCTCCGGTCCTGCCTGTAGAGCCGACTTGGCCGACTTCTTGGAAGGGACAGAACCCGGGTCTTCAAGGGACGCGGCTGCTTCTTTGATCTGGGCAGCCCCCAGTTTAGCCTCGGCGGACGCGGCCAGCTCGAGGCACTCGGACTCCAGTGCCAGGCACTGCTTGATGTCTCCACGGATTGATATGACTCCGTTGGGTGCTGGCATCTTGAGGACCAGGTACGTGTAGTGAGGCACCGCCATGAACTTGGCCAAAGCAGGTCGGCCGATGATGGCATGATAAGCCGACTCGAAGTCAGCCACCTGAAAGGTGATAAACTCCTTGCGGTAGTTCTCGGACCCTCCGAACACAACGGGCAGGGTGATCTGGCCGAGTGGCAGAGATGATTGGCCCGGTATGATGCCATGGAACGGTGCGTAGCTTGCTTGGATTTCTGAACGTGGGATGCCCATGTCGTCCAGAGTCTTGATGAAGAGGATGTCGAGGGCGCTGCCTCCATCAACCATCACCTTGGAGAGCCGAGTGGTGCCGACGATCGGCGACAGTATCAAAGGATACCTCCCAGGCTGGGGTATGTGATCAGGGTGATCCTTGCGATCGAAGGTGATACTGACTTCAGACCACTTGAGGTACCGTGGTGTTTCAACCACTGTGTAGACTTCCCGGAGTGTTAGCTTCTGCTTCCTCCTGGACTCGTACGCGGCAGGGCCGCCGAAGATGCTCAGTACCTTGAGTGGATCACGGTACGAGCCTTGGCCGTCTCTGTCTTCATCCCTCCTTTGGTTCTGTTGCCCCTCCGGCTTCTTGCCCTGGCTGTACTCGATGAGGGCCTTGTACTTGTAGCAGTCCCGCAACTTGTGGGGGCGCGAGACGTTCGGATGGAAGTGGCAGGGCTTATCCAGCAGATCTTCAAAATCATCAGTCCTCGAAGGACGTCGTTGCCGGTTCCTGTCCACAGTCGCCACCAGGTTGTCACCCTTGCGCTTGCGCTCACGAGGTCGGGAAGACTCGCGAGGTCGGGATGATTCAGGATCGTCTTGCTTCTTCTGGCGGCGTTCTTCTTGGCGGTGAAAACCTTCTCTGGCGTTTTCAGACCAGTAGTCCTCACCACCGGCAAAGGTGTTAGCAATCATTAGCATGTGGCCTGCAGTCTTTGGGCGCTTGCGGCCCAACTTCTCGACGAGCTCCCTCCTGGAGCAGCCTTCCTTGAATGCCTTGATGACATCGTGATCGGAGACGTTGGGGATTTCATTCTTCTTGCGCGTGAAGCGTTGAATGTAGTCCCGCAGGTTTTCCCCCTCTCGCTGTTTCACTCGGTACAGATCGTACTCGGTCGGCAAGCGGTCAGCCGTGGGTTTGAAGTGGGCGATCATCTCTTCGCTGAGGTCGTCCCACGAACTGAAGCTGTTCGCCGGCAGGTTGGTTAGCCATCTCCTGAGCGGCGGGGCGAGGACCACCGGGAGATAGTTGGCGAGAACACTGTCATCACCTCCGGCTGCGCAGATCTGAGTGGCGTACATGCCCAGCCACTCTTCGGGGTCAGTGGTACCGTTGTACTTCTCAATGGAAGTGGCACTCGGCTTGAAACCTGACGGCCAAGAGCCGTTGAGGCGTAGGTCTCCAGCTAGGCAACGTAGCCCCCGGGCCTGGGCGCTGCGCCTCGGCTGGGGCTCCGGTTCCTCGTAGTCGTCGGAGTAGTAGGTCGGCGAGCGGTCGTCGCGACGGCGCCGCCTGTCTTGATCGTCATGGCGAGGTCGGCGATCACGATCATCACGACCGCGGTTGTCGTCACGGCCGCCACGGTGATGTCGGTCGTCGTGGTGGTGCTGATCTCGGTCACCTCTAGGGCGCCGGTGGTCTCGGTCGTCTCTGTGACGCCGGTCATTCCGCCCACGAGGGGCTTCGGGAGCCGCGACTTCAGCATCGCGACGTTCGTTGTGGCGCCTGTGGTTGCGATCCTCTTCCCGGTCTCCGGCAGTCACATGCCGGGGGTCGCCTCTGGGATAGGTCAGGCGCTCCTGCACCGGACGCCTGGCGGGTGACCGTTGTCGATCCCTGTCGCGGCGGTCTTCAGGTCGGCCAAGCCGATCCAGAGCGCTGCGGCGCACCTCTGGACGTCGTTCCCGAGCTTGGCGCCTCCGTTCATCTTCTGGGGTCTGGGACCGACCGTCTGAATAGGTAGCAGTTTTGTCGACGCTGTGGGACGACGCGACTCGTCCTCCCGAGTCATCCCTGGCTTGGGCAGCGTTTGTCACAGCGGCGGCTTGTTGGGCCGCGGCAGCAGTCATTGCTTTGGCCTTCTCCACCATCGGTGTGAGGGTGGCGGGATCCGGGTTCGCAGCCATTTGCCGGACGACTTGATCTAGGAGTGTAGTGGCGCCGACTACATTGTCCTGGGGCGTTGTGAAGACTTGATGCCCGTCGTATTCTTGCATGAGGTCGTTGTGGACTTGCCGACCGCGCAACCTGATGTTACGCTGCGCAGAGTCTTCATCAGCCGGGGGTTCTTCCTCCGCCCCAACGGCGTTGACGCCGTTACCACCGGCGCCCGCCGCGGCCGCTGCGGCCGCTGCAGCAGCTGCGTCCGTAACCGGAACGATCTGTGCCATGAAGCACTCGAACGGCGATGTACCGCTCAGGGTTGTGCTCTCCCAAGGAAGCGTGCGTAGCACGGATTCATCAGGGTAATCTCCGAACGAGTGGATCTCGAAAGATCCGATCTGCTCGGGTGTTGGATCTGCAAAGGATCCGAAGATCTCAGGACTCAGATCTTGACAGATCATGGCCTGGTTGTTGAGCCCGAACGGAAACCGAACGGGACCTCGAGCGAAGCTCGGTGTAGCAGATCCAATCTTGACTGCCTCCATGCAAGCGCGCAACTCGGCCAGCGAGTAATCCGCGTAGGTCCTTGCAGGGAGGGTGACGTGGTTCGGTCCGAAGCCCAGGCTTGCTGGATCCGGATCTTGCCGAGTCGACGAAGTTGGCCGCCGAGTGATCTCCGGTACCGCCGAGTTGACGGGATGGAGCTCACCACGGCGGTCGGCGATGAAGTGCAGGCTCCCGAAAGAGATCCGGTCGCCGGCGATGAAGCTGTTGACGGGGTTGAAAGCCATCGAGCTCGACATGGTGGACTCTCGTACTACCCCTACCTGGCGCGCCACTGTCGAGGTTTTAGGGCCTCGATAGTTATTTTATGGGTGTACGAGAATCAAGAACACGATGGTAACACAGGAGACGAGGGTTTATACAGGTTCAGGCCGCCGAAGGCGTAATACCCTACGTCCTGTGCTGGTGTGATGTATTGCGAGAGAGTTTTCTGTAGGTCTCCTGCCCGCCTTATATAGTCGGGGGTGCAGGGTTACATAGATCTAAACCTAGTCGGTTACATGGTAAACAGCCTTGTAGTACAAGTTGATTGATGTTTATCTCCTGGCCGAGTGGGCCGACTGACATTAGGTCCGTCGGGCCACCCGGTTCTTCTTGGGCCAAACCGATTCCCCATTACTGGATCACTCGGCCTTGTTGTATCTTGAGTATACCCGGGTCTCATATCATCGACAAGGCGGCTCAGGTTCATCATGGCGTTCACGTGGCCGCGCCCCGGGAACGGCACCGCCACTATGTGGCAGCCGCCCACGCGCGGCTCCTCCGTGGCGGCGGCGGCGGCGGCGGAGGCGGGGGCCATCTTCGCCGCCGAGATGTATGGCTCTTGTCGCGTCTCCTCGCCTTGCCGCTCGGTGTCTGCGGTGCGACGTGAGGCGCAGTGGCAAGACAACGGCACTGGCGGATTGGCCCCGCTCCACATGGGGTAGGGGGGTGCGCAAGAATCTGCGGTGCGAACTGCGTGATGTTTCGGGGCAGCGGCCAGCGGCACGAAAGCTTGCACGAAACCATCGTTCTTTACTCCTTCCCAGGCCTCAGAACCAGCAGCTTGACTACTTGTAAATTCTCAATGTGTCAGACAATTCATAACTCAAGATCAAATCAAAGATCAAGGTACACAATTTAAAATGCCAGGGTTGCAAACGAAATCCTACCAGGTCGGACGGCGTCAGCAGCATGCTGAATAGTCTGAATAGCGCGGCGGCCACCGCGTCGTTGACGAACTCGCCCACCTGGTTTCTGCCCTCCGAGCGGTGCGTGCCTCAGGAACAGCCCGCCCTTGCCCCAGGGACGGAGAACGGGAGAAGAGAGCACCCGGCGGAGCACAAGGAAAGACGGGGCAGGCAGACGCCTGCGTCGGCTCTGCGGCAACGGCGGACAGGGAGGGGAACCATGCCCAGGGAGCGAGAAAACTAGGGGTCTTTTTGTAAAATAATGGATCGCGATTAATAATGGCGATCCAAATTAAGGGTGTTTTTGTAAATATTTGGATCGTGACCAATAATCGCGATCCAAACCGGGGGGTATTTTCTAAAATGCCAGATCCAGTTTTGGGGATGACGAGCACGCCGGCTGCGGCGGCGGAGGGAGGAGCAGGAGCCACTCGTGGCCGCGCCACGGGGTGTGCGCCGAGGAGGCAGCTTAGTCGTTCATCACGGCTTTGAATGCGGCCGCGACCCGGATAAGGCGACGATGTGTTAGCCGCCCACGCGCGCGGCTGCAGCGGCGGCCATTCGCGCCTACAGAGATGACGGCCGTTGGGCGATGGCTGTTACTAGTGGAGACGACGGCCAAGCCACGCTGGCAGGGGAAAGCAGGTAAAACCTGAATCCAACCTCATGGTTCGGATCTCCATTCTTATTGATACAGGGCCCTGCAGGTTACACGGTCCTGAATCCTGATTATTTCTGGTTAATCCACCAAGTGATTTCTTCCTATACAATCACGCTTGTTCAGCGATCGACTAGAGAGAGATATAGCAGCATTTCATGTGCTTCTTATACACTGGAATTATTGCTATCATTTTTTCATGCTCTGACATTTCAAAACCAAATGAATAAGGAGTAGGTATCTAACAGTTGTGTCATAGCAAGCCTCCGAAACTTGTCAAACAAAGGATCAATATTGCCATAAAAAAAAAGTTGGTCTTCCATTGTCAGCTCATCAAAGTGTATAAAGCAGGTGAGTGGTATAAGGGTGGACTACCAGCCACGCAGTGTAGCTCTTTTGGCCTTAGGGGTGAATAGCTTGTCTCAACATGAGATGAACCTCATCTCTGAATTACCACATTTATTGGGGCCTTAATAGTGGATAACACTCGTTTCAGTGTAGAAATGAATCATTTTTTATTGTATATTGCTGTAAGCAGCATTCCCAGACTGTACTTACTGAAGCAAAAACTACTGAGAAATTTCAGCAACATTTAGTCTTCCTTTGATGATATCTTCCACAAAATATCTCAAAGAACGCCAGGAAGATCCGCCCTCCTGAATTGCGCTACGGGAAGCCTGGCGCAATATTTCAGCTCTTCTTCTCATCTCCTGGCTATCACCATCACCCAAATCCATAAGCTTTGTCACAGCGGCAGAGACCACGGAGCTGCTAACAATACCATTCTCATTTTTCTGTTCTCTCAAGTTGATGCCGGTCTTCCATTCATCGGCTACAAGCCGACCAATCACCAATTGATCCCAAGCAATGGGAAAGGCAAGCAGAGGCACTCCGGCGAAGACAGCCTCGAGGGTCGAGTTCCACCCACAGTGGCTCAGGAAGCCGCCGACCGAGGGATGGCAAAGGACCTTCAGCTGATCACACCATGGCACTACCAGGCCTTTATCACCAGAGATTTGCTGTAGACTGGTGGTGGTAGCATTGTCCCTGGCCACCCAGAAGAATCTAACTCCACTGTCATGCAGTCCCATGACAATCTCATCCAACTGTGAGGATGATAAGGAAACAAAGCTGCCAAATGAGACATATAACACTGAGTTATTAGGCTGGGCATCCAGCCAACTAATGTATTCGTCATGGTGAATCCTGTCTAGATCAGCTTTCAGAGGCGTATGTGGAATCGAGGGACCAACTGTATATACGGGATATGGAACCACTTGTGACACTGCATTGATGGCACAGGCTTCAAGCTCGTAGAAGGAGGTGAAGAGAACACATTGTGCTTTGCGCACGTTAGAGAACACTTCTGACGTTCGTTTCATTTGCAGTTTCCAGGTGCGGAAAATCCTGATATCAGAACATTTTACTGATGAAAGAGCTGGGTATGGGGTATACTGATCCAATGACTTGCAGCTTTGTCCTGCAGAAAACACAAGGTCACTTATAGTTACTGAATTCTGCAACTAAACATTAGCACTGTAACTGACTGAAAGGCCTGGCCATAGGACTTCATAATAGCATTGCGCTTTTAGTTGGACCCTCTTGATTGATGCACACAAATTGGAACTTGGCGTCAGCTAAAGAAGTAAACACAACAAGGTTTCCACAATTTGCTTATTCAAGAAATGCAAACAGAAAGGAGATGGGTTTCAGAAGCTAGATAACTGAAAATACACGATGATGAATTAATTACAGCCCGTACGCTTTAGTTTCTCCAGATGCAAATCATTTATTGATGCTAGCAGGACTGTTGATTCATTGAACAGGTTGGATTACAGCCTAGTCCTTGCATATCTCCCTCCAAATTTAAGAGCTCCATGGTGATGTCCTTTCTAGTTTGAGGGTGATACATATTGGGTAGCGGCCATGAAGGAACTAGCTGAATTATACTGATTTCTAATTTGGTTCTATGAACCCATCACCATCATATTCGAGCAATCGAGCTTAACTTTCAGTACACGTTCAGAAAGAGGATGGTGAAGTATACCTTCTTCCCCTTCAGGCTCATCCTCTGGCGGCCACCGGTCCATGTGGTAGAGCGCCAAGAAGAAGGTGGCCGGCATGGTCCAGAGCGAGCACACCGGTATCCCGCGCCGCGCGCCGGCCGCCACCCCCCACGTCAGGTACGTGTCGACCACGATGGCCTCCGGCTTCCGCTCCAGCATCAGCTGATCCAGGAGCCGCTCCACGGGCTCCCCCATCTTGGCGTGCACGGCCTCGATGAAGCCGGCATGGTCGGCGCCGCGGCCGTGCTCGGAGGGGATGACGTTGGGGATGGTGGCGAGGCGGACGCGCTCCGGCAGCGTGGGGGCCACCCCCCCGGAGGACAGCAGCGCGTGCCACTCCTCGGTGACGACGACGGTGACGGCGAGGGCGCTGTCGGCGGCGGCGAGCAGGCGGCACACGACGAGCATGGGGTTGATGTGGCCGCGGCCGGGGAACGGGACGGCCACCACGTGCCGAGCCGCCGCCGTTGTTGCCATTTCTTGCTACGTGCAGATTGAAGAGAGTTCGGTGGAGTCCGACAACTAGCAGTACCACACGACTCAATCGGCAGAAGACAGCTTAATATCAAGGCGATATCTACTCTGAAATTTCCAGGAAATGAAGGGTACAGTTATTTGTTTTGTCTGTATTTTTGTCGCCAGCTAGCACGGTCTACACGGCTCTGAGTTGAAATGCAAACGACTGAACTGATCCAAGCAATTGTTGCACGGGTCATCAGTCAATAAGGTTGCTTTCCACCTTTCCATCACGGTAGGCCATTTCTTTCGAGGAGCAGTAACATCAAATATTCGAATGCAGTGTTCATCATTTTTTTTAACGAACACATGGTGCATTGCAATTTTTTGTTGGCAATACTGACAAAAAAGCGCACCAGCATTTACAGTTCTTAATTGGAGACAATATGTTCCTCATTGTGTACGAAAGTACCACCCTATCCTCTCCGATAAGCTATGAACACCATCATCACCTCCATCAATTTTGTTCTTTACTCATGTTACCAAGCCACTAGTTTGCCTCGTCATAATACCTCATATATTTCCAGAGCTTAAGGTACAGTCAAATCGACTCAAAAGCTCAATGTTGCCATTAACAACGACTCAATCACAAACTGCGGTTGCTTCAATCATACTTGAAACGAGTCCACCATGGTCTTGAGAACCTTCTGCGACGACGACCACTGCTTGTCGTTGGCGCTTGCGACGAACAGCACCACCGTGTTCCCCTTGGCGGTGGCCTTGGCCAGATTGTGCGAGCCGGTCAGCGCCAGCGGAGTCTCCAACGCGTAGCTGTAGTACTGCATCACAAGATGTGAACAACTTGAGAAACGTTCCAAACTGCTGCACGAGAATCGTATGTAGTACAATACAATGACGATGCCGATGAGGTTGAGTTGTTACGGTTTGTCCGTCGATCTTCTCGACTTTGGTGTCGACGAGCTCGTCGGAGTCGAAGGTGTTGCCGGTGACGAAGGGCCCGAGGGAGGCGATCAGCTTCTCGGGGCTGCCGATGTCCTCGATGGTGGCGTTGGGCTTGTTGGTGAGGCGGATGAGCGGCGACGCCACCACCTGCACCTTGCCCTGCTTGTCGTCCTCGAACTTCACCTCCACCCACGGCTCGGCGCACTTGGGCTGGCAGTAGTTCCCGGACAGGATGTTGGCGACTCGCGCCTGCTTCCAGCTGGGCGGCAGGACGAACTCGTACGGCTCCACATTGCCTGCAACAAACGATCGGCGAAATGAGATGACGCGGGGACAGAGGACGTCGTAGCGAGCGAGCGAGACGTCACCGGCTCGGAGGGCGGGGGTGTCCTTGGGCGTGGCCCTGAAGAAGACGAAGCCCGGGTGGGACGGCGCCGGCGGCAGGAACTGGCCGACCTCGACCTCGCGCGCAGCGGCGGGCGGCGGCGCGTGCAGGAGCAGCGCGCTCAGCGCCGTCCCCAGCACCAGCTCCCTCCTGTGGCTCACGGCCGCGACGGGCGGCGCCGCGGCGACGACGTCGTGCGTCGACGATGCGGCAACGTGCGGGGCAGCAGTGGGAGAGCGTGAGCCGGGCGCGGGCAGCCGGACCGCGGGGAGGAGCGGGGAGAACACGGACGGTGCCATGGCATGCGGGAGACGACGGGCTCGCGCGCGATTGGTTCGCGCGCGCGGGAGCAACGCCTTATCCAGACGAGACGGGCGCGTGCGATATTTTCGCTTCCTTCGCAGTTGCTGTGGTGACCGCGGAACTGCGGAAGTCCAGGAGGAGGTGCGTACGCGCGGCTCGGCAGCGTCCTCTTGTCACACAGGTGCAGGGACCTGGCTGCGGGGATAAGATAAAGGAGGGGCGTGCGGCCGAGCAGCAACAGCACACGTCAAGCATGGCTCCGGCAGCGCTGGCCACCCCCGTCGCTTCCGTCTCCCCGCGCTCGGCCGCCTTCTCCCACGGCGGTGGCGTCCGCTCTGGCGCGAGAATCTGCCTTCCCCAGCGCCACTCCGGTACGCACGATTCACTCGCAGATCAGAGCGGCCGGCCTGCTTTACTTTGACAAGTAATCCTGCTCCGTTCCATCTCTAATGTTCTCTTCAGCCAAAGTTCTGTTGCTACCCAACGAGCTTCGCGGATCGGTGACGCAGAGGAGGCGCTTGGTGCTACGAAGCAGCACCTCTGATTCCCAAGCCACAACGAAGCAAGAGAAGGCGCCGTTCGGGTACACGAGGAAAGACGTCCTGCTCATCGGCGTCGGCGTCACGCTCTTCGGCGTCGGCCTCAAATCCGGGCTCGAGGTGAGGCGCCGTCTCTGCCCTGCGTGGCCACTGGCCGCATCCCCCTTCGCTGTCTTTCATTTGCAGCTTCTCGTTTAGACACTCACGCGCGGCCCTGCCATGAACGACGATGCGTGCAGCTCCTGGGCGTCGACCCCTTGCAGGCCGGGAACGTGGTGCAGCTGCTGGTGGTGCTCGGGATGACGGTGGGGTGGATCTCCACCTACATGTTCCGGGTGGCCAACAAGGACATGACCTACGCGCACCAGCTCAGGGACTACGAGAAGCAGGTCATGGAGGTGGGAGCTCTGGCACTATCCGACATCCGTTCACATTTTTTATTAGCTTGCAGCTCATGAGTTTTCACATCTGCTAGCACGCAACTTGATCAACGATCACCGCTTGTGTCTTTGTCGCAGAAACGGCTGGAGAGCTTGTCGGAGGCTGAGCTGCAAGCTCTGCTGGAGCAGGTGGAGGAAGAGAAGCAGCGCATGCCGGCGATCCCGGAAGAGCCCAATGTTATTACGTTCAAAAAGAACTGAAGAATAGGGACTGCTGGATGAAAACCATTCTTCTGGATGTTTATAGGATAGAATCAGAAGTGGATCTTACATAGCTAGCTCGATTTGTTAAGCTCGTTCCAGTACGCCCAACTAGATGCTAGTCCTGTCAAAAACTTGAAATCATCCATTCATGTCATCATGTGAGATGTAAAAGAATAGCAATGTACCAATAAACAACATCCAGTGTTTCATCAGGTTATAAAGAACAGTGTTTTTACTGTGTTGTGCTATAAAGCATTTGCGGCCTTCAACATCACAAATTTTGATCTTTGACGGGGTTCATACAGCAATTGGGAATTGCTCTATCAGTATCAGGGAAGATAAAATGGCTAAATAAGAATCTTCTATGCCATGAAAGAGTAAAATCTTCATACGAACAAATAAAATATAGAGTAGAAAGAGGGGGGGGGGGGGGGGGGGGGGGGGGGGGGGCATGAACCACCACCATGGCTATTAGCAAACCACACAGATGATGTTCCATGGAAGAAGAGGGAGATTTCATATGAACAAGACAGAAGAGTTAAAGGAGTTAGTAAATTAAGCCCAATTACCAACGGCCCAAAATGGAGTCCCATGACTGACTTCAACAGGGAAGGCAAAAGGACAGCCAAACCCATTATGCATCTTCAACTGGTATTGCAAACACTCCAACAGAGTAGCTAAAGAGAGAGGCAAATTTGCAATGGAGGAGAGAGGAGATGTAAAAATGCAATTCCTCTCTCCTCCAATGCATTTGTTCCTGCGCGCGGCGTGCCAAGGGAGACGAGCTGGAGGAAAGGGCGAGCGGCGGAGACGGCGGCGGCGCAGGGCGATGGACCCAGCTGCAGCAGCAGCGGGACCCAGCGACGCGCTGAGCGGCGGCGAGGGGCAACACGGGGCGCACCACCGCATGGCTTCCTGCTCCGCCGCCGCATGACCTCCCCATTTCTCTGCCTACCTATGCTGCCGCACGGCCGCTCCTAGACCCGTTCCTGCTTCTCCGCCTGGACCTCAAGCCCAACTCCCTCACGCGAGTGTCCAGCACCTCTCGATTTATTCTCGAGCAACATGATTGGTCTTGATTTATACAAATTATTTCGATTCAGCTTTGGTTTTTGAGGATGTGCTTTCGTGTGGGTTCAATCATTGCAAGGACAGCAACCAAATTGGGACTGCTTGATTTGGAGCTCGCCTGCCACTAGTCCGTGATTTGTAGTCCAAGATTCCTTGATTTGGAGCTCGCACGAAGCTGCTGCGTGCGCGCCTCCCTGCCGTGTCCCTCGCGCACGCCGTGCGGAGGCTAGTGGCGAGCGGGGCTGCGCCATGCTCGAGCTCCCCGGAGGAAGGAGAGCAAGACGCGACGCGAGCCGGACATCGGGACATGAGCTGCCTGCAGGGACAGCTCTCACGGCGCGATGGCAAGGAGGAGGCGCGGCAGGCGGCGGCGGCGAGCAGCGGCGCAAGGCGAACGATGCGCGGGGTTGCCTCTCCAAAACTGCCGACGCTGTTGGAGTCACCAAAAACTGCCTCTTCAACACGTCAGGCAATCTTCCATTTACCTCTAAAAACTGCATCTTTATTGTTGGAGTCAGCCTAAGGCCCATCTCTCATCCAGCCGCGGATAAGATAAAAGAAGCGCCAGGAAGTGGCTAGCCCGCAGCACCTGTGACTGCTCCGACCATGGCGCTCGCGCTGGCCTCTCCAATGGCGTCCCTCTCTCTCCACTCCGGGAGGATCTCGGCGGCGGCTATCGGCGGCGTCGCCCGCCCTTGCAGGACGGTCCCGATGGGAGCCTCCGCCTCCCCTTTCCTCCGCAGCTCCTTCGTCTCGTCCTCCTCCACCTCGTCAGCTTCCGCCTCCCCCGCCTCGCTCTCGGCGGCGGTCTCTGCGTCACTGGCCTTCACTTCCTCTTCGTCGTTCTCTGGTGAGAATAGACCCTCTCTGTCTCTCTCTTCCCTGTTTTCCTAATGTTGCCTGGAGTAGCATTTCGATTTTGGGCGGCTTTTATGTTGGGGAACTAACAGGGCAGTTGCTCTCTCATATGCACATGGGGAAATAGCGAATTTTTAGAGTTTGCCTTCGGTGCACTGCTTGATTGGACTAGCTTTGCGCAATAGTCTAATGTGTGTTCTTCTAAGATTCTAGTTTGAGTTGAATTCAGTGGTCGTACCGGGAAGGTGAAAATGTATGCAACAGGTTTGCTAATCCAACATAGGGAACAGAAGAAAATTGGGGATTGATGTCAGTTTAACGCGCAAAAAACAAAATTAACGGTATCTTATTCAGTTGTCTAAAAATATTGAATCACTTAGATGGTAGTCTGAAATCTTAAATTCAGTTATGGTTGGTTTTTACAGATGCTTTAGTGAAAACTTGAATTCTCTATCCTAGAGTCTGAGACTCCGTGCAATCTTATAATCAATCATGGATCGAAATTTTTTGCTTAAGTAGCTTTAATGTGAGAGAAAGTTAACTTGTGCTTGTATTTGTATAGCCAGTCTTATGTCAGTTTCCGAACATAAACGGACCATACATGCATTTGACTATCACAGATCAGATTGGGTGCTTGCAAAGTTATGTAAGGAGCACATATAGAACTTAATATTTGTGGCCATCGTCCCGTAGCATCTTATAAATGGTAGACTAGACTACGTCTATCTTCTGACCTAGATCATATGAACATTGTAAAAATCTTATAAAACAGCTTTAAAACTGGTGTTTTGTTTTGCTTGAGAAGAAATCAACTTTTAAGAAGCAGCTGCCCTGGACTGAATCATTAACTAACATAACCAAATAAACCATATAACACAGTCGAAGCATAAACAAACACTCTCAAGAAATTTGACCCCAAGAATCGTGCTCTAATGCCACTTTAATGAAAATCGATTTTCCCATCACCTAAAGCAATCTCAAATGATCCTGAAATTAGCACAGAAGTGTTAAACCACTTTAACATTGTAGAACCTTACGCAAGCCAAACACAGCCAAATAAGTATTGTGAGAACTAAAACAAATCAAAAACAACTAAATACGTGACTTATGAGTGCATTTGGTTTTCAACTCCAATCTGGTTTTAGCAATGAAGTGATTTATTTGTTCTGATATTTGAACTTTGTGTACACCAGGTTCATCTTTGGGAATTCAGTTCAGCTACAACAGAGTAACAACTCGAAGATCTCGTGGTTTCCAGATTAGGGCTGGAAAGGCTGCCCTCTGCATGACCAAGAGGTCAAGATCGAGGAAGTCACTTGCCCGTACACATGGTTTCCGCAGGAGGATGAGAACTACTGCTGGAAGAAGGGTCCTGAAGCGTAGGCGTGACAAAGGCAGGAAGGTTCTCTGCACAAAGACAAATTCAAACACTGGGAAGAAACGGATGTTTTGATTGCACTGCAATTTGAGGTGCTTCCAACTGTAAGTGTACTTTCTACGTCCAATCTTCTGAACAGTCATCCTTCTGTAACAATCAGGTAGCATCCTATTTATGTTGTTTTGGTTAATACAATCACCCTCTCAATTCAAATTCAAATTACCTATTTTTGGTTGTCGCAGTCATTAGTCTATGTTTTCTGAGAACGAATATTATACTTTGATATGTTTCCAAGGCTTTCTTTGGTGCGTGAACGAGATTTCTTTATCGATGGCTTACACTATTCTTAATATTGACTCGGTTCAGGAGTTGCTAATATAAATTCATCACCATCGCTGTTCTGTTCAGCGCATTGAATTTTACTTGCTACTACACGCACTAAACCTCTTCAAAGGAAATCAGGAGTCAAATCATAGATTTCACATTTTATCCACATGGAAGTCTCTTCTGTCCGATATGATTAGTGTAGCCTTCTTTGCCAGATAAATGGCTTACTAAATCCTATCATGTTGGACTTGTGAAGGTTTACATCAAAGATTAATACAGCGGCACTAGGCACTCCGGTTTTCTATTATAGTCGTCAGGACAGTTTTTTTTTTTTAAAAAAAATTTGAACTACTTTGCTTTCCTAACGACAATAAAAGAAGATCTGAGGGAGTACATAAAAGACATGAAATAGGAAGAGCTTCCAATAAAGTTCACGCTCCGGTGAACCTTTTGCAACATCGATCACAAAAGGAGGGGGAATTCCATTCAGTATTGGTCCAATTGAATGTGTGCTCCAGTAACTGGAACGGAGGAGGAGGAGCGGGCGGGCAGTTGAGTAGCCTGCTCTTTATCACCGGATTGACAATCTTTATGGGCCAGTGATACATGTGGATCACGCCACCGCCCATGCTCAAAAGCTCAAATAGGACAACCTCAAAACGACAACAATTTTAATATCTAGGGCAAATGGGCAATGAACAACCGAACAAGCTGTAAAACCCCTGGAATTCTGTCCATTAAATTCCAGCTGCAGATTTTGTAACGTGGACTACACAGAACAAAAGGTGCTATGGAATTCTGTTCTATGGAATTCTGTTCAGTATATTTGATCTGTGCTCTAGCTGGTAGTACGGTTGTATATCAGGAACTGAGGAACGGGCGGGGAGCGACGCAGTCTGCTCTTTATCACCGGATTGGCAATCTTTTCGGGCCAGTGATACATGTTGATTATGCCGCCGCCCCTGTTCAAAAACTCAGTGACACGGCGGCGGACCTTGTCTTCTGGGCTCTCCTCCTGCTGCGGCGGCGGCGGTGGCGGTGGAGGCGACGGCTGTGGCCGTGCCATCTCCTCCAGCGATCTGAGGCAGCCCCCGAGCGTAGCAACGCCGGGTTATCCTGTCTAGTGTTCCGTTCATCCCTCTTTGCGGACACCTCCTGGAGAGCCTATATACAAGAATCGGGTGGCGGTACAGGATGTAGATGTTCCTCTCTCCGTGTGTACCTATGTAGGGTTCATGTATGAGGACTACGGTTGGAGCTCTTTCTGGTCCCTTCGTTCCCCTTCCCCTATCTACAGTAGAGAGAAGGCGACCGAGCGGTGATCTCAGTTTCCGCCGGCGATTTCGCTGCTGTTCTCTTGTCTCCGGTGGCCGGGGAGGCCCTGGAGATGGGAGGAAGCAGTGGATCGGCCGTGCGGTGTATATACCCTAGTTTTTTTCCTTTCTTCTAGATAGGTTAGGGTTAGGGTAGTCAATCCTTGCATCGTTGTGCTTGTCTTTGGCCGGCGGTGTCGAGGATTTTCTCCATGGGCGAGCTAATCCTTGGAGATTGTTTTCTTCTCTGCTGGTGTCGGTGGCCATGGTCCGGAGCTTCGTGGAGGGCGTGCGTGCTTCCTGCTCGTCGGGGAGGGCGCCTCCGCGTCTGCGCCGCTGAGGTGGCGGTCTTCGTGTCCGAGCCGGCGGGGAAGTCTTTTGTCCCCGCGCCGTCGAGTCGACGGCGGGGTCTTTTGTGCCGGCGAAGTCTTCGCCGGGGATGCTTAGGCCTTCCCTGGCGGACTTTGTCTTGGCGGCGTTTACCGGCGCTGGTTCATACTGGTGGCGGGTCGTTGTGTCCATGGCGCGTCGGAGAAGCGGCGGTGACGGCGCGCCGAGGTTTGGAATAAGTTCTTCCAAGCTTCCGCCGTCTCGACGACGTCCTTCTCGTGTCGTTGTTGAGTTTGTGGAGTTGAGGAGAGCTTGTCGTCTCTTCGGTACCTCTCACGCATGGTGGCACAAAGGGAGTGCGACGTCCCTCGTCGCGCATCGGGGTCTCATAGTCCTGATGATCTCTCGATGGATGCGTTTTGCTTGTGCTGGGTATAGATGTAGGGGTGTTGGAGTGCGTCGGTGTGAGTCGGCATGTTTTACGTGTATGAACAGATACTACATTTATATTCAGTTTTGAGAGGTTCAAAAAAAAAATGTATGAGGACTACGATCTCCAGATCTCCACCATATGATAAGGTATATGCATCTGTTGATCCTCCTGCGCGGGCACCTCTTCGAGATCCTCCACCTGGCGTACGTGTAGCTGTATCCGGCGGCCGCCACGCGTCTGGCCCGTGGCGGAGCTTGGAGAGGTACATCGAGGAGGGGCCGAACAGTATGGGACCTCCTATATGCAGGGCGTCCTATTGTTAACATACGATAGATTGGCCCAATAGCCTACTAAATCTAAACAGCCCAGCCCAAGTCAGAGCGTCAACATTTTGAAACAGAAGAGTCAACATTTTTGTAGTTCTATTTCAACATTTTTAAAATAAAATCAATATTTTTATAAAAAATGTTGACCACAAACAAAAAAAATGTTGACATAGTATAAACAAAATGTTGACATAGTATATTTAAAATGTTGACGAAAATTTTTAAATTTTAAAAAATTTAAAAAATATTCATATTGGATCTCATTTTGTAGAATTAATTGTAACAAACACGTAGGTTCAAACGAATTCGAAAACGGACTTACGGTTTAGGAGAAAAATGCGTTTAAAGTTTGAAATTCGTTTCTTTTTCTCCCACCTCCCACCCGCCCCAATCAGAGAGCGACACGTGGCAGCTTCTCAGCCATCCTTTCTCCACCTGCGCGAATCTGAGCCGTTGCACGAATCTCAAACACTGTTCTATCCTTAACCATAGCTCGTCCTACATATAGGATCCACCGAATAGTATGCGCAGCGTCCAAGGCCTTTTCAATTCCAATCTTCCTTCAGTTATTCGCCCAGCCCAGTCAAAAGGCTGGCCCAAGCCCTATACCCCTTCGGTCATCTTCCCTTCTCCAAATGTCACGTCTGCTCCTGTCTTCCTGAGCGCGCAAGCAATGCGCGACGCTCGGCCGAGGTGCCCATATTATCAATCTGTGTAGACACCATGAACGGTTCCAGACTCCGGGTGGTTGCCCTGCTTTTGGCGATCGTACAACGCTGAAACAGCAGTCGGTTTGTTATTGGATGCCAGAGTCGATTCTCCCGGTCAGGTAGTATCCCGCGGGTCTATTCATCTGAGTTTATTATTATCACCGTCTGTTCATCTGAGTTTGGATCTCTTGCACGTCGTTCGTACATTCCATTCACTTCTATACCAGAGAAAGGACAAAATCAACACCTCTAAACTCTTCATAATTTGCATGTATCCATTCGTTTCAAAAAGGCACACAGTTTATTGGCTAATGTTGTGCCGGCTCGTTCTTAAATAAATCTCATTCTCAATCAAAGGGATGGCCCTATTGCCATGACAAAAGGGTGACGAAAAAGGACAACTTTTAACTCTTTCAACATAGGAATCAATGCAAAAGTGAAAAATCACATAGTAGTACATAATACTCAAACCTGACTCCGTTGCCTACACTGCTTGGCTCCTCTTGTTGACTTGCATCGGCAAGCCGCCTTTCATTCGCAGCGTGAACGAGAGCACGAGCCCCGGCTGCTCCTCGCGGCCGACGAACCGGAAGCTGAACTTCTCAAACACGCAAGCAACGATGGACTTCATCTGGATGTACGCCATCTCCTTGCCGAGGCACATCCTTGGCCCGGCGTGGAACACCGGGTACTTGAAGGGGCTCTCCGGCCGGAACGAGCCGTCGTCTCCGAGCCACCGCTCCGGCTTGAACTCCTCGCAGTCTTTGCCCCATATGTCCTCCACCCGCCCCATCGCATACGCAGAATACATCGTCGGCCACCCTTTCCCGACGAAGGTGCCGTCCGGCAGGAAGTCGTCCTGCTCGCAGCACTGCGAGTCCAAGGCCACCGGCGGGTACAGCCGCATGGACTCCGTGACGGCGGCGTGGAGGTAGTGCATGTCGCGCAGCTCGTCGAAGCTGAACGTCGACGTGCCCGTGCTTCCCTGCAGGCTTGACGACGCGCGCACGGCGCGGATCTCGCGCAGGATCTTGTCCTCGACGTCGGGCCGGCCGGAGACCAGCCAGAAGAACCAGGTCAGCGCCGACGACGTGGTGTCGCGCCAGGCGAGGAGGAAGTTGGTGACCACGTCGCGGAGGCTCGCGTCGCTGTGCTCGCCGCTCGTGGCGAAGCGCGACAGGAAGTCGTCCCTGGACGCCAGCCCGGCCGCGCCTCTCGCCCTGCGCTCGCGGACGATCCCGTCGGCGTAGCCGTGGATGACGCCGAGCGCCTCGCGCAGCCGCCTCTCCGGTTCCACGTTGAGCAGCCGCTTGAGGCGCCACACCGACTTGATCGGCGAATTGAACCGGGCGGCGATGGCGATCTGCACGTCGTTGAAGGCGCGCATGAACTCGGCGCCTGCGACGCGGACACGCCCTCGTCGTCGTCGGCAACAAGGCACGCCGGGTCCTCGCCGAAGGCCACGCGGCAGATGTTGTCGAACGCGAAGCGCTCCAGCACCAGCACGTCCTGCACGTCCAGCGTCCGCCCGTCGCGCGCCGCCCGGTTGAGGAGCGGCAGCAGCCGCTCGACGATCTCGAACCGGACGGCGTCCACGACGAAGTTCCGGAGCGAGCGCTTGCTGAACTCGTAGCTGGCGGCCTTGCGCTGCCACTGCCACTGCTCGCCGTCGGAGTTGAATATGCCGTGTCCGAGGAAGTCCTCGATCATGGACACCGCGACCTCGCCCTTGGGGTAGTTGCCGACGTTGGTCTTGAGGATGTGCTCGACGTTGGCAGGATTGGCGGTGACGGCGCCGCCGACGAGGCCGGGAAACTTGAAGGACATGGTGTGCGTGGGACTCCGCTTCAGGACCTCGGCGGACCATTCCAGGAAGCGGTCCTGGTTCTTGACGAAATGCGGCAGTGTGCCGACGATGGGGTAGGACTTGACGCCATGGGCGCGGGGCTGCTTCTTGGGGTCCCGGCGCAGGTAGAGCAAGCAGAGCAGAGTGAGGAGAGGGAGGAGCAAGACGAGCTGGAGTGGAGAGAGAGTCGAGGAAAAATCCATGGCTATTTCACTTGACTTTGCGAGTGGTTCGACTTTCGAGTGATTTGAATCAGAAATTTAGAGGAGGTCGAGGCGAGCTCGGCTCAATTATTTGATGCCCGATGCCTCGCGTGTCTACCATGTCCGGTTTTCTGATTTACTGAACATTGCTGGTTGATCTGATCATGACGGGTATAAAAGGACAAGTGCTAACAGAGTATGCTCTGCTTTTGTTTAAGATTTGCTCAAGTCCAGACACTAGAGGACGTTCACGTTTATGCTTAGAGATCTCAGTCGTGCTTTGTCGTTACATTTTCAAAACAAACAAAATATTACAATTCAAATTTGTCGTTAGTTCATTCGAACTTTGTTTGAAGCGACCCTTGTCTCGTTGCCTTCGTCTCGCCGAGAAGATTAGTTTAAGAATACTTAGAGATCGTTTCAATGTCGTTTCGTTGTATCACACTCGATGTATGGTGCTTTAGATTCCAGACGATCGCTATGCTGATGGGTTTCTAGAAAACTACGCACTGGAGTCGTGAATTTCGGCTAATAAGTCAAACGTCTATATCTGTTAATCATCATTGCAATGCATGAGACATATTTCAAAACTGCTAGACATTGACTTAACCCTCTGTCATGCCTTTTACACTATATACATTTCAAGTGGATTTGTGAAGCTGAAACATTTTTCAAGTGTAGTATAATATGTAGTTCTTAGATGACTAGAAACTTTCATATTTCTCTATCGTACCCTATGGAACAAATAAAATACACACCTGGAATATTATTGTCTTGAAGGTAGCACAATTTTCTATTGAAACTAGAACATTCCTATTTATCTCTATGAAGAGGTTAAGGTTAAGAGAACAAGAAGATCAAGACTGATGGATTTATATCTAATGGCTGGAAATGATTGAAACATTAGTCAAATCTTAATCAGTTGAGAAAGAGACAACTCCTTATGCTCAACTTTCTTGAGATTTGACAACAATTATGTATTGATCCGTCCCCTTTTTAGTTGCATTAATCTGAATACTTCCTCCGTTTTCGTGAGCAAGAAATCACAAAACTACAGACTTAAAGAGCCAATTTATCACAAAACTGTAGACTTAGGCTAGATAAAATATGTAATTTTGTGACAACAATGCACACTAAATCAACATTTTTTTAATACATTGTGCATAAACCTGTTATTCAAATACACTAAATCTTTTAGTTTTGTGATACACACTGAATCTGCGGTGTTGGGATATAACTCATTAACTACAATATTATGACAATTTCTACAAACACGTTTTTTGAAATTTACTCATACTTTGATGAGTTGGTTGGCTCACGGAAACTCAGTTCCATTCATTTTTCTCTCATGAAAAGTTGTAGTTCAGGCATTCATTATCTAAAAAAAAACATTTTCTCTCACGAAAAAGTTGTAGTTCAGCCGTAAGGGCAGCCGCAATGTTGTCAAAAAGTGGTCAATAGTGATTAAAATAGTGTTTTTTTGGTCTATAAACATTGTGAAGGTGACTGTAAAGGAGTCAATAAGTTCAGCTATCCGTAAGAGCAACAGCAATGTGAAACTGCAAAGTAGTCTAAATGGTGGGATCCATAGCAGGATATCTTTAGCTATTGATCGGTTCACAGTTGGAAGAAATAAGTGAGTCACATCAAAGAAAAAAAATAATCCAACGCCAAGGGGGAGAGAACGTAGGGAGGTGAGGAAAGAGAGATAGAGAATGTTTTTTTATTGCTTATGGGCGGTCCGTAGCCTTACGGATAGCTGAACTTATTGACTCCTTTACAGTCACCTTCACAATGTTTATAGACCACAAAAAACACTATTTTAATCACTATTGACCACTTTTTGACAATATTGCGGCTGCCCTAAGGCTACGGACCGCCCATAAGCAATAAAAAAACATTCTCTATCTCTCTTTCCTCACCTCCCTTTGTTCTCTCCCCCTTGGCGTTGGATTATTTTTTTTTCTTTGATGGGACTCACTTATTTCTTCCACATTGTGAACTGATCAATAGCTAAAGATATCCTGCTGTGGATCCCACCATTTAGACTACTTTGCAGTTTCAAATTGCTGTTGCTCTAAGGACGCAGGGTACTCCAGGCTCAAGCCTCTAGCGGCTCGAACCTAGGTACATATTATATGTAGCCTAACTATACATATTTGTGGGCAGTATTATGGTTCTTTGCTCACAAAACTGTCAACACGCTAAAAATATGTTTTTGTTTATGATAAAAGAATATGTAGTTTTATATACTTTACCCAGTGAATGCATTTAGAAAGGTCAAATGTCAAGCAAGTTAAGCATAACGTGAATGTCCCCTGGGCTAAAACAATTGTTAAACAAAGCAGAGCATACTTTATTGGCAGTTATCCTCTTATCTCCAATCATTTCATTTGTGGTCGCTACACGCGAACGCGACGCACGAGGCATCAAATAATTGAGCCGAGCCCGCCTCGGCCTCTAAAGTCCTGATCCGGATCACTTGGACCGCTCGCAAAGCCAAGTCAAATCGCCATGGATCTCTCCTCTACTTTCTCTCCGCTTCAGCTCGTCCTGCTCCTCCCTCTCCTCGCTCTGCTCTGCTTGCGCTACTTGCGCCAGGACCCCAAGAAGCAGCCTCGCGCCGACGGTCTCAAGGCCTACCCGCTCCTCGGCACATTCCCGCACTTCGCCAAGAACCAGCACCGCCTCCTCGAATGGTCCACCGCGGTCCTGAAGCGGAGTCCCACGCACACCATATCCTTCAAGTTTCTCGGCCTCGGCGGCGCCATCACAGCCAACCCGGCCAACGTCGAGCACTTAGTGAAGACGAACTTTGCCAACTACCCCAAGGGCCACTCCACGCTGTCCGCCGTTGAGGACTTTCTCGGCCACGGCATCTTCAACTCCGACGGCGAGCAGTGGCTGTGGCAGCGCAAGGCCGCCAGCTACGAGTTCAGCAAGCGCTCGCTCCGGAACTTCGTCGTGGACGCCGTCCGGTTCGAGGTCGTGGAGCGGCTGCTGCCGCTGCTGGACCGGGCGGCGTGCGACGGGCGGACGCTGGACCTGCAGGACGTGCTGGAGCGCTTCGCCTTCGACAACATCTGCCGCGTGGCCTTCGGAGAGGACCCGGCGTGCCTTGTTGCCCACGATGAGGAGGGCATGTCCGCGTCGCAGAGCGCCGAGTTCATGCGTGCCTTCAACGACGTGCAGGCCGCCATCCTTGCCCGGTTCAATTCGCCGGTCAAGTTGGTGTGGCGCCTCAAGAGGCTGCTCAACATGGAACCGGAGAAGCGGCTGCGGGAAGCACTCAAGACGGTCCACGGCTATGCCGACAGGATTGTCCGCGAGCGCCGGGAGCGAGACCTGGCCGGGCTGGCGTGCAGGAACGACTTGCTGTCGCGCTTCGCCGCGAGCGGCGAGCACAGCGACGCGAGCCTCCGCGACGTGGTCACCAACTTCCTCCTCGCCGGGCGCGACACCACGTCGTCGGCGTTGACCTGGTTCTTCTGGCTGGTTTCCGGCCGGCCCGACGTCGAGGACAAGATCCTGCGCGAGATCCGCGCCGTGCGCGCATCGTCAAGCCTGCAGGCGTCGACGTTCAGCTTCGACGAGCTGCGCGAGATGAGGTACCTCCACGCCGCCGTCACGGAGTCCATGCGGCTGTACCCGCCGGTGGCCATGGACTCGCAGTGCTGCAAGCAAGACGACTTCCTGCCGGACGGCACCTTCGTCGGGAAAGGGTGGATGACTATGTATTCTGCGTATGCGATGGGGCGGGTGGAGGACATATGGGGCAAAGACTGCGAGGAGTTCAAGCCGGAGCGTTGGCTCGGAGACGACGGAGCGTTCCGGCCGGAGAGCCCCTTCAAGTACCCGGTCTTCCACGCCGGGCCAAGGATGTGCCTCGGCAAGGAGATGGCATACATCCAGATGAAGTCCATCGTTGCTTGTGTGTTTGAGACGTTCAGCTTCCAGTTCGTCGGCCGCGAGGAGCCGGGGCTCGTTCAGTCGTTCACATTGCGAATGAAAGGGGGCTTGCAGATGCAAGTCAACAAGAGGGGCCAGGCAGTGTAGGCTACGGAGTCATGTTTGGGTACTCTGTGTGTGATCTTTCACTTTCGCATTGACTCCAATGTTGAAAGAATAAAAAGCTATGCATTTCTTCTTCTTTTTGTCACGGCAACAGGGCAATCCCTTTGATTTGTTAAGATTTAGTATTGATGAACGAACTAGTACAACATTTTTTTTTTTGAAAGAACAGGAGGGGCCCAAGAAGCCCCTACTGGTTATAATATATTAAAGTAAAAAGGACAAGTGTTTAGTACAGAGAAAATAAAAAAAAGAAAGTAACAAAAGAAATCAAATTTATACAATTTGTTCTAGCCATTCTTTGATCCGTGGGAAATATTTCCTTTTCGCTCTGTGTAACAACAGAGAGAATTCATGAACAAATCTTGCCTTGCATCCTTGCACTGTTGGATCAACATCATTAAAAATCCAGTCATTCCTTGTCTTCCATAGAGCCCAAGTCATCAGGATTATAATTTCCATGAAAAATGGAACTGCAAGTGTCCTTCTCAAAAATTTGATCACTCTGTATGGATTTGTAGTTGCTGGAAGATCAATTCCAATTGAAGCCCATGAACTAGTACAACATTAGCCACTTACCTGTGTGCCTACAAAGTTTCTCTCTGAAACGAATCTGATAGGCCGCGCGGAGGCCGGGAGCTGAGCTTGCCGATGAGGACGATGCGTCACACAGGTGGCTGTGCTCGGGGAAGGAGGTCCTGAGGGATGACAAGGCCGGAGGACCATCGTGGCGTCTCTCTCACTGCCCAAGAATCTGGTTGGTTTTGGTTGGATTTGTTCCCTCCTGCGGCCAAAGGCCGTGGCCACATGCATAGTCCATATTGCTGAACCGTAAGTGAATTACCCAAATTTTATTATTAGCGTAGATTTTTTTGGTGCAACTGATCGGTGTATGATAGCTTAATATATAAGTATCAGAGTCATAGGTTTTTATTTCAAATCTCGATGACTGTCTTTTTCACTGCGTTGTTCTTATTTTAATGTCTGAGGACTCCACATGAGGGGCGCTGTTGAAACATAAGTAAATTATCCATCTCTCTTCCTCGGATTAGACTTATGGATGCAACTGGTTGTTGCATGGGGTAAAACTGATGAGATGAAAAGAGATATTTGTTGTTTTACGGTTCAACCCTTAACATTTTGCAATACAACGCGTTTTGTGCTAGATTTAAAACAAAGTCCTTTTAACCGTTAAGAAAGGAATTAAATAAAGGGAAAAAATAAATTCAGTCTTTTTGACAAGGTTGTACTATTATGAGTCATTTGCGTGATTGCCTCTGTTTTGGTTTCAAATGGTCAATTTGCCTACGCAATAGTTCACTTTGTATCGTTGTTCTGTTTCTTGAATTTTGAGTCCTCAACAGTGGCTGGTGAATTGTTTAGCTGAATAAAATGTGCTTCTTTCACAATCAGAAGCCACAATATACCAGCATACAACGAACAAAGTTATGCTTGATAATCTTGAATTATGGCTTGATACATACATTAAATAGTATACAGATAGACAAAGAGAAAATGCACCGTACAAATCGATGCACACTAAATCTATAGTTTTGTGATACATTGTGCATAAACCCTGTTGTTGGGTGATTCAAACACACTAAATCAATAGTTTTGTGATATACACTAAATCTGCAGTGATGTGATCGATACAACTCGTTAACAACAATAATATGACAGTTTTGGTAAAAATGGTTTTTTGAAATTTACTCATACTTTTGATGAGTTGGTTGGCTCTGTTCTCACGAAAAGTTGTAGTTAAGATATTCATTATCTAAAATAACATTCTCTCGCGAAACGTTGTAGTTGAGCAGCACAAAGATGCAGGGTAGTCTCGGTGCCCTACTAGCTCTGGAGTCTGGATCGAGAGCAACACCACACAAAATCGATGTTGGTAACGGCTAACAAAACAGAAATGTTTCAGTCCATAGTCCATACTGCCTACTCCGTCCTCTTGTACACTTGCATCGGCAGGCCGCCTTTCATCCGCAGCGTGAGCGAGAGCACGAGCCCCGGCCGCTCGTCGCCGCCGAGGAACCGGAAGCCGAATCTCTCGAACGCGCACGCGACGATGGACTTCATCTGGATATATGCCATCTCCTTGCCGAGGCACATCCTGGGCCCGGCGTGGAAGACCGGGTACTTGAACGGGCTCTCCGGCCGGAACGTGCCGTCGTCGCCGAGCCAACGCTCCGGCCTGAACTCCTCGCAGTCCTCGCCCCACACGTCCTCCACCCGCGCCATCACGTACGCCGAGTAGGTCACCAGCCACCCTTTCCCGACGAACGTGCCATCCGGCAGGAAGTCGTCCTCCTTGCAGCTGTGCGTGTCCATGGACACCGGCGGGTACAGCCGCATGGACTCCGTGATGGCGGCGTGGAGGTAGTGCATGTCGCGTAGCTCGTCGAAGCTGAACGTCGCCGGCGACGCGGTTCCCTGCAGGCTTGACGACGCGCGCACGGCGCGGACCTCGCGCACGATCTTGTCCTCGACGTCGGGCCGGGTGGAGACGAGCCAGAGGAACCAGGTCAGCGCCGACGACGTGGTGTCGCGCCCGGCGAGGAGGAAGTTGGTGACCACGTCGCGGAGGCTCGCGTCGCTGTGCTCGCCGCTGGCCGCGAAGCGCGACAGGAAGTCGTCCCTGGACGCCAGCCCGGCCGCGCCTCTCTCCCTGCGCTCGCGGACTATCCTGTCCGCGTAGCCGTGGATGACGCCGAGCGCCTCGCGCATCCGCCGCTCGGGCTCCATGCCGAGCAGCCGCTTGAGGCGCCACAGCGACTTGACCGGCGACATGAAGCGCGCCATGATGACGTTCTGCGCGTCGTTGAAGGCGCGCATGAACTCGGCGCTCTCCGGCGCCGCCAAGCTCGCCTCGGCGAGGCACGCCGGATCCTCGTCGAACGCCACGCGGCAGATGTTGTCGAAGGCGAAGCGCTCCAGCACGTCCTGCACGTCCAGCGTCCGCCCGTCGAGCGCCGCCCGGTCGAGCAGCGGCAGCAGCCGCTCGACGACCTCGAACCGGATGGCCTCGACGACGAAGTTCCTCAGCGAGCGCTTGCTGAACTCGTAGCTGGCGGCCTTGCGCTGCCACAGCCACTGCTCGCCATCGGAGTTGAAGATGCCGTGTCCGAGGAAGTCCTCGATCATGGACACAGTGAGCTCGCCCTTGGGGTAGTTGCCGAAATTGGTCTTGAGGATGTGCTCGACGTTGGCCGGGTTGGCGGTGATGGCGCCGCCGACGAGGCCCAGCGCCTTGAAGGACATGGTCTGCGTGGGGTCGCGCTTCATGATGTCCGTGGACCAGTCGAGGAAGCGGTCCTGGTTCTTGACGAAGTGCGGGAGCGTGCCGACGAGGGGGTACTGCTTGAGGCCATGGGCGCGAGTCTGCTTCTTGGGGTCCTGGCGCAGGTAGCGGAAGCAGAGCAGGGCGAGCAGAGGGAGGAGCAGGACGAACTGGAGAGCAGAGGATGAGGTCAGGGAGAGGAGTTCCATGGCGATTTGGATTGGGCTTGCGAGTGGTGCATGTGGTTCGTGTCACTGTGCTTGGAACAAGAGGCCACGGATTCCCCGTTTTATACATGTACCGGGATGACGTGCAGTCGTGTCCTCTCCTTGCGTGCTGCTAGTACAGATACTCCGTATCTTGCTGGCACGGTCTCCCCGTGTGTGTGAGCCACAAAAAGTCAAAGCCTTCCTTCGTGCCTTGGTCCGGAAGAACACGAAATCTAGTGAGAGTTGTTGCTAGATCTTGCGTGGACGGTTTATAATAGACGAAATGATTGGTGACAAGGGGACGAACGCCAATAGAATATGCTGGCTGTTCGCTTGCGGATCAAGGCTAATAGGATATTTCTGGTCAATGAGTTCAACTTATTGAAATCTGACAAAGCTTTGGCCTTCTTATTTTTCTTTTGGGATATCAAACTTGCAAAGTCTTATGTGGTGTCACATGCAAGCAGCAGTGAGATGGGCTCGTAACCTAATGGTTACAAGAGCATTAGTAGCACCTCAAGTCTTGGATTCGACTCCTCGTGGGAGCGAATTTACTAATATTTAACGGCGTTGTGCTTTCAGCGATAGGCAACGTGGTCGTCGACAGCGAGACGCCAGTGGTGATTCGTCAATATCAAGGATTTGTCGTCTCAGTCTTCGAAGATGCTCATAGGGGATAGGGTTTACGTATGTACGTTCATAGAGGTGAGTGTGGTACATTGTCTGTGTAATTCGTAAAAAAAAAAGCAGTCAGATGGGCCGAGATAAAGTAGAAAACTGCAATGAGGCTCAAAATAACACCTCTAAAGCCCAAAAAGAAAGCAAAGTGAACTTTTTTTTTTGAGGTCCGTAAGCAAAGTGAACTGGGTCTTAGCATTATATCTGGGCCGAGAGCAGGCCTATTTTGGTCCAAACAGAGAGTAGAAAAGTTCAGTTGAGGCCTGACCTCCCGCCAAAACATCTCTCTCTCTCTCACTCAAAAAAAACACAAACTATTGGCCCGTTCGGATGCACTTTAGAGCCCTCTAAAGTTACTGTAGCTGTCACATCAAAAATGCCGGCACGATTTATGTGTACTAAACAAAGTCAAATTACAAAACTAAGTCCAGAACTCTCGTCTATTTCGCGAGACGAACGTAATGAGGGTAATTAAGCGGCGATTAGACGATGGTTACTGTAGCATCACTGTGTCAAAACATTGATTAATTAGGCTCATTAGATTCGTCTCGAAAAATAACGCCCATCTGCAGAAAGGTTTTGCAATTAAATTTTATTTAGTACCTCTAAATAGTAAGATTCTTTTTACTTTAGAGGGGTATAAAGTTTAGAGGGATTTTAGAGGGGGAACCGAACGCCACCTATATCGTGCCTCGTTTTACCAGGATTCCCTGATTTCCTTCATTTTTCACTTGAAGGTTTTACTGCCGACGAGCATGTGCCCCCACACTGTGATGTCCCGACTCGTGTCTCTAGCTCCCCAATGCTTCCATTTCTCTCGGATTGCTCCCCTAAGCTTCCAGACGAAGCCTAAGTAATCGACATCTCACCAATGCTAGGTCGTATCTATCCGACCTAAGAAAAGAGGTAATCTCATCATATATATTCCAGCATCGGTTTGTCGCGGACGGAACAGGTCGAACCCAGCCTGCACTATCCTTTGCTGTGTCTCCTCTGATGCCTTCACTAAGCTAGCATGCCTCACGATTAGACGCGGCGGAAGCATATGATCCCGGCCGGTAAAGATCCAATCCAGTGATGTGGTATTACAACGTGCTTGCTTACACAACCACGCATTATATGTAAGATCTTTGCTTCTTTTAGCGGATCGAGCATTATATTAGACAATGATCTTGTTACTGACGAGATAGGAACGGCAAAAGTGATGGCAATTGGCACTTACCACTTTTCTTTTTTGAAGAAATTGGCACTTATATACCACTTCCTTAGTTTATGGATTCTGCTAATTACTTTTACACAGAGGAGAGCATAATATATGTCACGAGCTAGCGACCCTAGTGAGGTGCCATTCGGTGATCCTTCGATCCCCTTGTCCGATTAGTTTAAGTCCGAATCAGAGAGTCTGTTTAGGGACTCATTCGCCACTTTCCGTTGTGCGTTCCTATCCACACCCGATTATAAGCTCTAGCCAGTAGCCACGGCGGGAGCGAGAGAGAGAGAACTCGAAAGAGACTATATACCTGAGTATCTTGCAGGAATGAGACAACTTTTCGTGACGCGAGCAGATGCAGTGTTACTGATGATGTTTGCTTGTTTCTGCGCCAATCTTAATAATCATCTGGGATATGCTAACCATCATCTCTCTCTGATTCGCCGGGTAACCTCTCCGAATTATAGCATATATGTGTGTGTGTTTACGTAGGACTCCCCCTGGTCACTTTTATTTGATCACAAGAAACAAAATTAAGCTACATGCATGGAGGGCAGACCTGCTTTCTCACACGTCAAACAAAAGTGACTGGTGGCAGCACTTCAACCATGCTCCTATCGATTTAGGTCGTGTGGCTTGTGTCGAAGTTTAGGCTAGCTGCTACCAGCATTTTTTTTGTTCTTGAACGAATCAGTGCTACGCTGCCGCCAGCATAGATCCGTATGAGTGGACGTATAATGTACAGTGATCCAAAATGTTAATCTCCCTTGAGAAAGGAAAATTAGCATCGTATAGACAAGTTTCAACTCAAATTGGGCTTCTCCTCGTATGTGTCCCAAGTACAGAAATAAAGTAAAAAGATTAAAAGTGCAAGAGCTAAACGCAGAAAAAGCGAAAGCTATTGCAATTAAGCTGCCATGAGTCCTTGACGTAACTAACTGTGCAATGTATCAGAACATGCGTGCACGCACCTCTGTTCGTGGCTTCATGCATGTAGCTCTGTCTCCATTATGTCCTCTCCTGTTTCTTTTGGGTTGCGACAATCTTTCGGGAGAGCAAAAGCCAAAAAGAGAATAGCTAACGCCAACAGGCACAACAGCTACTAAAGCGTGGCTTCATATCGAGCTTGAGACCCGTGCATCGACCTATTTTTACAGACTTTTGAGGGTAACACCCATCCAGACAACCGTCAAATCTGGTACTAAAAGATGGGCCATCATAGATCGCACTCAGGTCTGCTTCTTCTAGGTCGTTTCTGTTTGAAGAATGGAGATGTAGCTGTCCGCAGCCGCTCGCATCCACCGTGCGTGTATTTCCTTCTTGTGGTGACTACGGTTGCGTTTGTAAAAAAAAAAGCAGATTAGTGCAGGACACCAGTGAAGTCCACGCATTCAGCATATAAGAGTCCTGGAATGTAATGCTCTCCCCTTTCGACAACGACACGTCCATAGGGAAATGGCAAGCAGCTTTTTTTTTTTTCGAAAACCCCCAAGCAGCTTTATTTGATCAGCAGGATACTATTGTAGACAAAACTTATCCTTCGTTCAGTGCGGCTTCTGTCTATCTACATGAGTGATCTTTGTAATCAGTAGCTACCTTTGATCAAGTCTATTTAGGTTTGTCCTAAGTTAAATTAGGTAGCTTTGATCATTTCACCAAAACAAAATCCGTAGATTCATAGCCTTTGATTGATGTTTTCAGATTCCTTTCATAATACATATATCTTACCATATTCCTGATGGCTTATACTATTGATAGATTTTATTTTTTTTGCGAAGAATATACTAGATGAAGAATTAACCAAAAGGAATTTGGATTCTGAATCCAGCATAAGTTTAGCACTTGAACA
The DNA here is from genome assembly GCA_012490785.1 of Eragrostis nindensis. Taxonomy (NCBI): domain Eukaryota; kingdom Viridiplantae; phylum Streptophyta; class Magnoliopsida; order Poales; family Poaceae; genus Eragrostis; species Eragrostis nindensis. Next base: position 350,492 of record JAAXCT010000092.1, read on the forward strand.
ACTCAGGATTTGCGAAATTCAGTTTCCCAGAGAGCCAGAGATAAGCATTTTGACTCTGCATCTATGACGCCAAAGGTGGAGGCCTTTTCTCATTTAAAAAAAATCGTATTTACCTCTGTGTCCGTTTACTTGTCATCAGAAATTTAATGTAGAAATAATTTTGTCCAATTGCTATTTCCTATCAAACGTATAGACACTTAAAACTTATATCACTAGATTTGTCATCAATCATTCTTCATCAGTATAGTATTCTTTAAAAAATTTAAAAATATTTTATGAAAATGAAAGTTTCCATGGTAAGTTTTCCGTGATAAGTAAACAAAAACGAAGATAAGTAAAGAAACTTGAGAACACCACAAAATGATAGTATATTGGAATTGGCATTTATGTTTTATCACCGACCGGCCCAAAGTTTCATTATTTGACAACCACCATCGAAATAGTTGGCAAACAAAGCATCCCGGCATATCTGATCACCAATCGCTTCAAGGTCACACGGACGCTGTGATCTGTGACGCCGGAGATACCGGTGCTGATTCCTGTCTTCTGACATGTGCATCCGTTTCTGTTTGTGTCTTCTTCTTCCTTTTTGCGTGGAACACCATAGTACTACATAATTTTGATGGTTTACCCTTTTTTTTTTGCGACTAATTTTGATGGTTTACCCCTTTATTACCACTACCAGAAAAGCTGTCGATCTCTCTCTTCGTTTCTCCTGGTAGTGTTCAGATGATTCAGATCTAGCCTACCGCCGGATCAGGAACTCAAGAGAAGCCATATACTCCCTCTGTTCAAGTTTACATGTCGTTTGACTTTTTTCATCTCAAGTTTGACTGCTCGTCTTATTCAAAAAATTTGTGCAACCATAGTTAAATTTAAGTCATTCTCGAAGAACTTATATTAATAAAGCAAGCCACAACAAAAAATATGATATTTTACATAATTTTTTGAATAAGACGAGCAGTCAAACTTGAGATGAAAAAAGTCAAACGACATGTAAACTTGAACAGAGGGAGTATCAACGAAGCCACTCGCGGCGACAGGCCGACGTCTGCGCACAAACAGATCCAACGTGGATGGGCCAGCCTTACTCAGAAGAATTAAAGGCGTGTTCGTTTGTTTACGCCTAAAGGTCACATCAAAACTAATCTTACTATTTAGACGTCTTAAATAAGTCTAATTACAAATTTTTTTACAGATATGCGCTAATTTGCGAGACAAATCTAATGAGCCTAATTAATCTATGTTTCGCTAGAGTAATGCTACAGTAACCATCGTCTAATCACAGCTTAATTACCCTCATTAGATTCGTCTCCCGAATTAGTACAAGGTTCTGCAGTTAGTTTTTTAATTAGACTTTATTTAATACCCCTAAATGATAAGATTCTAGCAGGCCTAAAATTAAGCCTAGAGAAACGAACACCCCCCTAACATGACTGACCAAAGTGCCCCTGCCATGAGTATAAATAGAGCAGCGACCCTGCACATTTTCTTCAGCTCAAGGACTTGTCTTTGCTCCTTGAGTTCTCTACCTCGTAGCTAGCTAGCTAGCCAGCCAGCCATTTGCTGATCACGATCAGCTTGAAGCTGTTGCTTTCCCAAACTGATCATTCACCATGGCCTGCGGCGGTGATTTCTTCGAGAAGGCTAAGCCTTACATCGCCATGATCTCCCTTCAGTTCGGCTACGCCGGCATGAACGTGATCACCAAGGTCTCCCTCAACCATGGCATGAGCCACTACGTGCTGGTCGTCTACCGCCACGCCTTCGCCACCATCTCCATCGCGCCATTCGCCCTGATCCTCGAGAGGTAGCAAACGGAAGCAAAGTGTAAATAAATTCCACTTCTACATATAAGTGCAATTCCTCTGAGACTGATCGTATCATCCCATGACTGACAATGGCAGGAAGGTGAGGCCCAAGATGACATGGTCGGTCTTCCTCCAGATCTTCGTACTGGCACTGCTCGGGTTAGTGCACGCTACATACACAGAAAAGAGTGCCTTCTCTTGTCATTTTGTGCTTTAACAAAAAATAAAAAGAGATCGGTGGACACTCCATTTTGGAAGAATCTATTCTTTCCAAGGGAAAAGGTGTCTGCAAACGTGTTTATTAGTTAGTAGTACTTGCTAGTTGGTACTACGTCACGAAATATTTTAGCTTTTCTGAAGTGTTAGAAATTAGTTAAGCTTCTTTTCTGAAGTGTTAATTAGAAATTAGTTAAGCTCATGCATGTTGTGAAATTGCAGGCCAGTGATTGATCAGAACTTCTACTATGCCGGCCTCAAGTACACCGGCCCAACCTTTGCGTGTGCCATGAGCAACATCCTGCCCGCGATGACCTTCGTGATGGCAGTAATTTTCAGGTACTAACACAGCATTCAAGGTGAACACTAATAAGGAAAAAAAAACATCTCGGAATGCATTTAACATTGTTGGCTTCGATTTCGATACGTGTTACAGGATGGAGAAGGTGGACCTGAAGAAGGTGAGGTGCCAGGCGAAGGTGGCCGGGACGCTGGTGACGGTGGCCGGCGCGATGATGATGACTCTGTACAAGGGCCCCCTGATGCACATGTCGTGGACGAGCCACGTCCAGCCGCACGGCAACGGCGGCGCGGAGGCGCCCGTCGCCGCCATCGACCCCAGCGGCAAGGAGTGGTTCCTGGGCTCCCTCTTCGTCATCATCGCCACCCTGGCCTGGGCCTCGCTCTTCATCCTGCAGACGCACACCCTCAAGCACTACGCGGCGCCGCTCTCCCTCACCACCCTCATCTGCTTCGTCGGCACCATCCAGGCCATCGTCGTCACCTTCGTCATGGAGCACCGCCCCTCCGTCTGGACCATCGGATTCGACATGAACCTCCTCGCCGCCGCATACGCCGTGAGTCTCCTCTCCTGGCTCATCGAATCGACATATTTCTCGTGCCAGGTGAATGCTAACAGAAGATGCTTGCTTGTTTATGCAGGGCATTGTGACGTCGAGCATCGCGTACTACGTGCAAGGCCTGGTGATCCAGAAGACGGGTCCGGTGTTCGCGTCGGCGTTCAGCCCGCTGATGATGATCATCGTGGCCATCATGGGCTCCTTCATCCTCGCCGAGAAGATGTTCCTCGGCGGCGTCCTCGGCGCCGTCCTGATCGTGATGGGGCTCTACTCGGTGCTCTGGGGCAAGCACAAAGAGACCCAGGAGAAGGAGCAGGAGGAGGCCATGGAGCTGCCCGTGGCGTCCAAGACCAACGGATCCGTCTACGACGACGCCTTCATCAAGGAGATCGCCGCTGCCGCCGCTGTCGTCGGAGATGACTCGGAGTGCAAGAAGGCGAATGGTGGAGTGAAGTCATCCTCCGATGGACACGGAGCTAGTGCAGTCTGATGCAACCAACCCGCGAGATTCCAAGTGTTAATTCAGCCGAGCGCTGCTACAGGCTGGATGGATGGATGAAAGAGACGTTTCCCGAGTGCTAACTGTCGACTGCGTCTGCGTGTGTCCCCTGAAATGATTGTCTTACTGACGTTGCATGCATTAGGATCGGATGATTGAGAATCTGCACCTGCAGCTAGCACTGCATAGTGGGAGGAGTGGAATAATTTTGTTCTCTGCACTTTTTTGCTACATTCCTTTTTGTAATCTGATGAATCTACCAGTATATTATTTAGTACTTGTATTTTCTGGCTTTGTTCTTTTGCTCTGTGTTGTAGATCCCAAGAGACATTCCAAGTGCATAATGTGTGAGTTTTACTCTCATAAAAACTTTGGGGAATAACTAGCTAAACACTCAACAAAGTTATGCAACTGGATATATTATGCTCGGTTGGCTAGCTGCTCCGGACGGGAGCGAGACCACCCGGGTTCCATCCCTTTGGATCAAACTTTGGGCCACAATTGCCTCCAATGAAGGTAGGGGTTAAAGTTCCTATTTTAAGAATTGGATATTATGATATGCTCCCTCTATTTTTATTTTATTAACTTAATGACAGGTTGGCGCAGATTTGTACTAACTGAGCTGTCCTAACGTCAATATAAATAAATAAAACAGAGCTAGTAAGAATTTGGCTTCTACACGTGCACCCCAGCCATTGGACCAACAACTCTCAGTTTAAATGAAAATTCAGTCACATTATCATAATCAAATCCTTTAATTTTATAATTATACTAAAAATATGTTAGCATTTTTTCAAACACAAAAAACTTTGCTCTGTCCAAACAATAAATTGAGTGCTTATATAGCTACGGGCATGATACGCTAGCAGTGTTCCATATTCACATGGAGTGTCCCTTTCAACATCACTAGGTGCTGTACTTGCGAATTGCATTGTGTGGAAAAGCATGTATTGCGTCACCCAAATTAAGTAGGGGGTTCATGGATGTGGATTCAGAATCCACTATCAAGCACTAGATGATAGTATGGTGCACCTTGCTGGCCGGCAAGTCCCAGCAAAATTAAAAATCACTTTATTGCGCGAAAATTGGACCATAACTTTGCCATTCCTTAATGCAAGAGAATTGGAGTGATAGGACATGTGTCGTGTGTAACATCTAATAACTGATTGTGATATGGAGTCCATGAACTTTTGTTGGGATACTTGTCGCAAATTCTTCAGCTCTCGAGACTTTGTAGCTGTTCTTCACTGCTTTGTAATTTCGTCGCATTATCTGGTAATGACACTTCCACTCAAAGGTAACTCTCGAGAGCAACAGTTTGTATTATTGGTTTTCACAGTTTTCACGCATTATTTTACTGACATGTTTCGTAAAATAAAAAAAACTATTTGTTAGTAATGATTGCTTACGTATCATATTCCTCCCTATCATGAAACAAGCAGCTGCTAACTTTAACGTACAGGAGGTGCCTAGCGCGGCTCGCCCGAGTGGTCAGCGGAACGCTCCGGGAGCGTTGCTCCCGTTGAGCTCGCGACCCGGGTTCGAGCGCGCGGTGGCACCGCGGGTACTGTAGCTCGCTACAGTGCCCGCAACGCACTGTAGCACCGGTAGCTGAGAGATGCTACGCTGCAGTGCGGAGTAAAAAAATCCCCTCGTCCTTCCCAGGCCAAACCATAGGTAAAGACTCGCGCCGCAGCTCACAACGGCCAGCTGAGTCCCTGTGTATGGATGGGGAGGGGGTTCGGGGGTTTTCTCGGCCTGCGTGAGAAGGCTCTTCTCCTTAGAAAAATGCCGTCGGGGGCGGTTCTTCCCCTGGCAGGTCGAGTTTTTTTAACGTACAGGAGGTTGTTTCTTTGTGTGCTTCTATCTGTTACAAAATATATAGTGCGTGGCATTGTGGACTCAGTCGTCAAAATCCACCTTCTTACAGATCAATTGATCAGTACACATCCTACTGGTTCATATCATTGTGTTTCGTGTTGTACCACTTGACACAATAATTGCAGATGCATAGGGTTTATAGGTTCTCACACAATAACAATTCGCATGTTGTTGTTTGATATTAGCGTGAGAAATGACAGGTTACACTGATTTTTTTCACCCCTTTACACAGAACACAAAATAGAACAAAGACACTCTACCTTATACTATCAACTTTTCCTTTATAAGCACTAACATCTCGGTTAGTAGCTTTAATAACCTTTGAGTGGAAGTATCATTACCAGAGAGTTACCTGCACGGAAGCCACTTACTGCACATTTTTCAGAGATGTGTATGGGCATAATGCGCCGTGCGCCAACGTTTCTCCACATAACCCTGCCCATTGCAGGGAGAACAAATCATAGGCGCCCCCTTGTTGGCCACAGGAGCTTTCCACCGAACCTGAACTCCTTTGTGATGCTTACACACATCTTTCTGCTTTGCTCGTACTGCACCTTGATGTGAACGTAACCTGAACTGACAAATCCGTGGCGAGCTGCTAGTCGATTCCTACAAGGAGCCAAACAGGCGCAGATGTCTCTCATGGAAGGGGAAAACATGAAAGCCACATTATGTGGAAGTCGTCAGAAAAAAAGAAAAGTGGAACGAGAGCTTTCAATTCGTGCTTGTTTATTATGCATGGAGCACAACAGGGGTACTAGTGGTTTGCTTAAGGTTTCCCTACTCAGCTAGCACTGACTGATGACTGATGAGATGAGCACGCAACAACTGAAATTAAAAGGATGACTTTCTTTTTGGTCCTTCTTGATGCGTAGAATAATTTGGTATTGGTTGTCAGACTTAGTTGCAGATGCAACAAGGAAAGATCTGGAGATCAGGCTAAGCAACCCAGAAGATACATTTGCTTAGCTTTTGCGGGCAAGTGGTTATCTCGTTAGCAAATGTTAGTTGTCTGCTCTTGCAAAGCACTGATGATTAAGAATTAAGATGCGTACGTGCACAAGTGACTAGTCGGCAGGATGATCAAAGTTTACAGCTTCTCCAAAGTAGCATATGAAACTAGTCAAATGGCCAGAGCCAATGTGGAATCAGTAAGAGAAGGTTTGAGCCCTAGAACTCAATAAAGACAATCATTGCATCAGAGAGTTCAGAGGGAGTTTTTGCTTTATTACGATGAGGGTTTTTCTTCCGGGAGAGCCGACCAAACCGGACCGGACCGGTAAGTCGGTCAAAACCGATGAAAAATTGTCAAATTTTTAAATTTCATTTAAATTTCAAATTCAAAAACTGATGAGGAAACCGGACCGGGCCGGTAAGTCCGGTTTCCGTCGGTTTTGTGAACCTTGATTACAATGGCATGCTCACTTCTTCATCGAAGACGCAGAGAGCCTTTGCTATAGGTGATAACGGATGCCCCCCCTGTTTCTGTTTGTATTTTCTTTTTGAGACTACTATCTATCTTAATGCAAAAGCAGAACACACACTATTTTTTCACTTGAAAAAAAAAACCTTAATTGCAAATTCGATCGACATAATATAAAAAAATCCTCGTAAACTGACGATGCTCCACTTCCAACTTGCAGGGGTGATCGTGCATGCGTCCACTGTATCCGACGCAGCGCATAGATGAAATCGTCGTCTATCCCAACCCAAGTTAGCCGCGGGGAGCCAGCAGGCGGGCGAATGAGAGGCGCGCGCGGCCGCGGCAGGCCCCGAATCCCACGTCGAACTTCTCTCGGTAGGAACCTGCCAAATTTGCTGCGCCGCACTAGTTGGGCAGCGAGGGAACCGGACGCGACGCCGCGGCCACCCGCGGCCGGCCGGGCTCCAACAAAATCTGCATGCATGCGCAACCAGCACCATACATGCCCCAGCACCTGTGCTGCTGGCTCCTCCTTCCGTCATCAACAGGTTTGTTTGTGGTATCACCTGCGAACGCACGCGCCGCGATAGAGGGAAGTCCGGTCGGCGTCGAGCGACAGGAGGAGCAAACGTGCGTGGCCGCTTGGGGAATTATTGAGAGGCGCTGTCGGCTCTCGTCGGGGCAGCCGCTGTTCTGCGCCGGAAGGTGGTGCACCGTGCACGTCGATTTGCAGTGGATGGTGGTCCCTGAACATAGTGGTGGTACAGTGAACAACGCCGGTTCTTCAGAGAATTCAGGAAACATAGGTTACTGTTCCTGCGTCAGACGAAGCTGTACAGTAACCTATGGTACAGTGAACAACCCTCATTAGTACAGCTTCGTCTGACGCAGGAACAGTGGCTACACATGGAAACCACTGCTCCCCAACACTTGTGTAACAGGGGCACCGAGCTCGCCACAGTCCAGTCGTACTCCAGTGAAAGGTTACGGCACTAGCCAGAGTTTTTTTTTTTTTTTTTTTTTGAGGGACACGGCACTAGCCAGAGTGGGAATGGCGGCAAGGAGCACGAAGGCGATGGCTAGTTTTTTTTCCCTGGCCCATGAAGTCAGGCAGGTCCAGTTTCCAGGATAACGTCTTGCGGAGGCCTTTTTGCATGACGGACCTGGGCTGTTTTCTATTTGGGACTCGGGCACAGGCTACTACTTACTGTATGAGACATGGGTCCAAATGCAGCCGAGGGTCTCGGCCCAAGTAGCACATTTCCCGCAGCTTTCGCAGACAGGGAGCAGTGTGCATCAGATAATCAATCTGGAGACATGTGGCACGCTCACTGCCGGATCTCCAATGCACCTTTTGGATTACTAGTAGCGACGACGGAAGTACGTGTTCGAGACGGGGACCTGTAATGACTCCTCGATCGGTAGCTCCGCGAAGCGCCAACGCGACCATGCATGTGCACGTACGTGGATGATCTTGTCTCCATATACATACGGTGGGTGAGCACGGACCACGCAATCCAGCGACCAAGAGCGAGCAACGGGACAAGAAATAAGGCCAAGTTGTTGCATGAGACAACATCTGGTCCTGCTAGGGTCCGTTTGATTGCCCTGTCGTGTCTACTCTAACGCCTAACGGGAACGAATGAATGGATCGATACATAGCACCTCCAAAGCTTCTTAGCTACACTCCCTCTTGATCTACTAGTTTTGATGGAGAGTTGGAATTCTAGTTTTGCCGCTTCACGGGCCATAAAGTGGAAACTTTGGTGTTCTAGCGCGATTAGTAGAATTCTAGTTTTCCCCTGGTATTGGAATTCTAGTTTTCCCCTGGTGTTCTAGCGCTTCACGGCGCGCCGGAAACTAGTTTTGATGGAGAGTTGGAATTCTAGTTTTGGGGTTTATCAACGATTACGTGTTCTAGCGCGAGACCTGTAGACCCCCTGGAGGCTCGACCGCTCTCGACGCCGCGCCAACGCGACCACAAAATTAAGTGTCACGGGCCACAGCCGCGCACGCGTGGATGATCTAATCTCCTTACACAGACGCTAGGCGATCGATCGCGGACCACGAGATCAAGAGAGCAAGGAACGGACCAAGATCAGCTGATCCTGTTGGACTGGTTGGCCTTCGACAGGGAGGAACAGCATGACTTATACCCCATCCAGATTTCCAAGGCGCCGAAGTTCATAGTCATTTTACTAGGATTAGCAACGGGGATCTTTGCGTGGTGCAGGAGAATAGGACAGTCGCTCTCTCGCGTCACATCGGATGCTTCATTTGCTCCCTCGTGGCGCCCCTGGAGCCACGCGAACGACTTTGAAGGATCAAAGGGCACACAGCATACAGTCAAACACTTATGCATGAGGGGGAGAGGGGTGTGTGAAGGTAGGAAGGTGACCGTCTTAGTTTCCACGATGAGGTCATGAATTAAGGTGCTCAATTTTACAAGGGATGAAACTCATGTACGGAGAGTTCAAACGTGGGAGTTTGGTGGAAGTTAATCTTGTACTAGTGCTCACTAGTAGACGACGTACTTAGGCCCTGTTTGTTTCGGCTCCCCCGACGGCTCCTGAAGCGGCTTCGCCTCCATCACCACCAAACGCGCGGCTCCCTGGCCTGCTTCTCCGGAAAAACCGGAGGGAGCCGCACCCGAAATCAACGCGAAGTGGGGAGCTGCAAAAGGGCAGCTTCGCCGGCTCCCTCCTCGTCCACATCAGCATCATCCAATATTGCCCCTCTGCGAGCCCGTTGGGCGGAGCGGAAGGCCGAGGTACAGTCGCGGCGGCGCAGGCAGGAGGCCCGGTGCGGCGGCGCAGGCAGGAAGCCCAGTGCGGCGGCGCTCATGGTGGAGTGGCGCGACCAGCAGCAACAGGGGACGGACTGGAGGCGGGGGACCTTGTGCAGTTGTGCGGTGCTTGGCGGCCACGATGCTGCTCGAACCGGCCGGCGGCCGCCGCTCGATAGAACGCATCGCTCAGCCAAGTTTCTTTTTTTTTTCTTTGACGCGAGAGAGAGATGAGTGAGTACTTGTGGCTGAGAACGAGAGTGCTGGCGTGGGTGGATAAGAGTTGGCCGGTGGGAGTTATTTTTGCTGGACAAAAAAAATGCTAAAAAAAGTAAGCCATACGGTAAATTGAACCAACTAATTAATCTTTAATTTCTCTTTTACTATTTTTCCTTATCGTATCATGTCAAATATGGACAATTTCATATGAGGGGCACTATGGACAATTAACCATTTCATCCATTCTTACAAATCAAAAGAAACCGCTAAAAAAGCTGTTCTACCAAACGTTTCAGACACAGCCACAGGCACAGCCGGCACAGCTGTTTTTCAGAAAAGCCACAGCCACAGCCGGAGCCGGCACAACCACAGCCCAAACAAACAGGCCCTTAGTCTGCTCAGAGCACCCCTTGCATTCCTCTTACAAGGATAAGAAAATTGAGCCACCTACCCCTCATTGATGAATTCTTTTGGTTTGCAATCTCAGCACCAGCAAGGATGTCACACGTGTAGAAGCATTGCTACTCTTCTCTCTCTAAGGACAAACAGAGCTGTGCTGTCATTCCAGCAGGCAGCAGTGATCCTGCCGCTCCTTTCTTCTCTTATAAAATGACCAAAACGGGAAAATCGAAGGGACTGCATGCATCCAGATGTAGTGTTCATGAATGCTCCCATTGCTCCTAATTAAGATATATACATATTCAGCGTCAGCAGCTCAGCTTTTTTTTTTTTAAGGAACTGGAGGAGCAATCCCCTACAGATTAATATATTTATGATAAATAAAATTTAACTGTGCAAAAGAAGAGTAAACAAAAAGGGGAAAAAAGGAAACTGAATTCTAGTGGTTGTCTTGTATCCATTGCTTCAATTGATCTACATGCTTGTGCCTAACTCAATGGATAATCATCTTGAGCTCTCTGAAGAATTTTTCCTGCAATTTTGCCTATGGGATCAATGTTGTTGAAAATCCAGTCATTTCTGGTCGACGTCCATATGCCCCAACATATTAGAATTATGATGTCCATATAGAAAGGGGCATTAAGCTCTCTCTTGATGACTTTCACTAATGGTACTAGCTGCAGGTGTATTGGCTCCAACACATTAGAATCCATGCCAAACACACCTTTAGTTTCCACGATGAGCTCATGCATTAAGGTGCTTATAATTTTACCAAGGGATGAAACTCATGTAAAAGAGAAGGTGTTTTAGGATGTGCTGGCATTCGGAGTGCGTACGTGCCGGGGGTGGGGGGTCATGCCCCCGTCCCGCACCTGACCTGATGCGAAATCGCGATGACCTTGGCGCGTACCAAAGGGTGGGGACCACTCATTTTAAGAAAAGCAAAAGATATATGTATATAAAAAGGATGAAGAGTTCAAGTGGGAGTTTGGATAGTGGAAGTTGAATTTGTAGTTTATTTCGTGTGATGCTTGTTTATCTTTTTGTGTGATACCACTTATTTATCTAGTTTTGTGTGATACTCGTGATCTTATTGATTTATTTTGGAATCTCAGTGATATCGCACCTTTAATGTTAAAGGTGTGATCTTTGAATGTTTATAAACAATATTACTATGATTGACAGATTGACAGATGGATAATTGATAAACATATGGAGATGTGTCTTTTAGGTTATTCTGTTTTATACGACATACTCTTGTGAGCATACGTCATACTTAGTCCTCTAAGAGAACCCTAACATTTCTCATCTCCAGTGGTTGTGAAACGAAAACAGTCCCTAAAACTTCATTCAGGGAGTTTCTAAAACACTTTTGGTAGTAATAAAACTTGTCTCCTTCAACAATTTTGCTTGCCACGTCACCTTTTTGTGACATTGGGTAGATTGAGAGTGCGTAAAGCATCAAGAAATGTAGGGACTTGATTGATGAGGAAAAATAGAGCAAAGCTAAATATAGAAAGCGTGTTTAGGCACCTGCCTATTGGAGAGAGGTTTTGGATGATATATTACACTCTAAATTAAAGTTTTTTTTTTTGCGAGAAACTCTAATTAAGGTTTAGAAATAGCTTGTTCATAATTGTTGGAGGTGCTCGATCGAGGATAAGGAAATTGAGCCACCTACCCTCCATTGATTTAGTAATTTTGAGTGATACTCGTGATCTTTTATTATTGTTATTATTCTGAAATTTCAACAGCCAAGACGTCACGCGTGTTGAAGCTAGCATTGGTGCTTGCTCCTATCCATGGACAATCAGAGCTGTGCTGTTTTTCGTTAGTTAGCACCTGCTTATCGCTATGGCTAACTAACCCGCCACGTACGGACGACCCTGGTGGACAGGATGACACTGCCTCAAACCAAACTACCACTCCGGCCAAGCTCCACCTCTATAAACAACCGTGCGCGCGCCACCACGAGCGCATAAACAAAATTAACCCGCCACCGTGCTTCGTTTCGTCGACGACCGGTCGGCATCCAGCCAAGAACGACCATCCATGGACACGGCCTCGTTCCTGTCCGTGGCGCTGGCCCTGGCGGCCATCGCCGCCGCCTCGCTGCTCCTCCTGAACCGGCTCCTCTACGGCAAGCTGCCCCCGGGCCCGCGGCCGCGGCCCGTGGTGGGCAACCTGTTCGACGTGCAGCCGGTGCGGTGCCGGTGCTACCAGGAGTGGGCGCGGCGGTACGGGCCGATCATGACGGTGTGGCTCGGCACGTCGCCGACGGTGGTGGTGTCGACGTCGGAGCTGGCCAAGGAGGTGCTCAAGACGCACGACCAGCAGCTCGCCGACCGGCCGCGGGACCGGTCGTCGGAGCGGTTCAGCCGCGGCGGCCAGGACCTCATCTGGGCGGACTACGGCCCGCACTACATCAAGGTGCGCAAGCTCTGCAACCTGGAGCTCTTCACGCCGCGACGGCTGGAGGCGCTCAGGCCCATCCGCGAGGACGAGGTCACCGCCATGGTCGAGTCCGTCCACAAAGCCGTCACCGCGCCAGGTACGTACGTCGTACTTACTACATAGTAGAATACAATTCTCTAAATTCAGATGCTGAGGCAAGATACTTACATAAATAATCCATGACTGATACTGCCCCCATAAATTACTGAAATTCGAGTTAAACACCTTGAGGTTTGCAACTGGGGACGATGTAGAAGTTAAATCCCTTCTCAACAATGAGCCGGTACATAAAACGACATCAAGTCTAACTCATGATGGCTACTCCTCTTCTCAATTATTGTCTACGGCATTCCCATAAAAGGCTCCAAGTCCTTAGAACATTATCGATGATAAGAGTAGTTATGATTTGTTAGAAAATGGATTAACAACAGTTGTGTTCGCTATTGCTTACTACTCCTGCCCTAAGTCGGCCGAGCTGCTTTTAGTCAAGTTGCGCTGAGCATTCATTTGGCGACAAGGCCATCAACAGCGAAGCTTACCTACCGCTGTTTGTTGACGTTCTAGTACTAGTAACTTCTTGCGTACTCAGCCGCCATAGACAACGACTCGAAACATTTTCCCCTCATATTTCCGGCCTTTTATGGCTGGTTGGTGGCCGGTCAGCATCCGGCAGGAACATTGATCATTGATATGAGAGGAATTTGCCATGATTCGTTCTGTCCTGTAGGATCTATACACGGTTGTAGTAATAATGTGCACATTGTTTGAGCGTCGGTCCGTCCGTTACATCAGATAAACATATATAGTAGTCACTAACGCGGCAATTGCCAGAGATCGTAGGTTAAGTGGCAATAGCCAGAGATCAACGAATGTAATCACATTTCCAGATAACTGCTCAGTACAACGTTGGTTTCCCCCTACGTACGCTCCAATGCATGGAGCGCTTAAATTCAAGTATTCAACTAGTCAAATATCTGTTCGTTAGAGCTAAGTATCGATTTGCTTACTTCCCATGCAGGCAAGGAAGGGAAACCAGTGGCGGTGCGAAACCACCTCTCGATGGTGTCCTTCAACAACATCACGCGGCTGGCCTTCGGGAAGCGGTTCATGAACGCGGATGGGGAGCTGGACGAGCAAGGCAGCGAGTTCAAGGCGATCGTGACCAACGGGATCAAGATCGGCGCGTCCCTTTCGATCGCGCAGTACATCCGGTGGCTGAGGTGGCTGGCCCCGGTGGACGAGCAGCTGTTCAAAGCCCACGGCGACCGGCGCGACCGCCTCACGGTGAAGATCATGGAGGAGCACGCCAGGGCCCTCAAGCAGCGCGGCGGCGCCAAGCAGCACTTCGTCGACGCGCTCTTGACCCTCAAAGACCAGTACGATCTCAGCGACGACACCGTCATCGGCCTCCTCTGGGTACGTACGTACGACGGGTTGCCTGTCTGCCTGTCTCCATCCATCCGTATATATGATGTAATTAATGATTCACAGCTGATTGATGCGATCGCTTGTGAAATTAATGCAGGACATGATCACCGCCGGCATGGACACGACGGTGATCACGGTGGAGTGGGCGATGGCGGAGCTGGTGAGGAACCCGCGGGTGCAGGAGAAGCTGCAGGAGGAGCTGGACCGCGTCGTCGGCCGCGACCGCGTGCTGTCGGAGACGGACTTCCCGAACCTGCCCTACCTGCAGGCCGTCGTGAAGGAGTCGCTCCGGCTGCACCCGCCGACGCCGCTGATGCTGCCGCACAAGGCCAGCGCCGGCGTCAAAATCGCCGGCTACGACATCCCCAGGGGCGCCAACGTCGTCGTCAACGTCTGGGCGGTGGCGCGCGACCCCAAGGTCTGGGACAGCCCGCTCGAGTTCCGGCCGGAGCGCTTCCTCGGGGAGAACAGCATCGACATCAAGGGCGCCGACTTCCGCGTGCTGCCGTTCGGCGCCGGCCGCCGGGTGTGCCCCGGCGCGCAGCTCGGGATCAATCTCGTCGCGTCCATGATCGGACACATGCTGCACCACTTCAGGTGGGCGCTGCCGGACGGGACGCGGTCGGAGGACGTGGACATGATGGAGTCCCCCGGGCTCGTCACGTTCATGGCCACGCCGCTGCAGGCCGTCGCCACGCCGCGCCTCGACAAGGAGGAGCTCTACAGGCGGGTGCCGTCGGAGATGTGATGCATTAATTGCCTGTTGGCAATTGGTTCTGAGGCTGAAGCTGTTGCAAATACGAAATTTTTGTGCCCGCTATCTCTTCTGTGACAGAACTAGCAGTACGTTGTTTTTCTTTTTTTTTTTCTCGAACACACAGGAGATCCGCGTGTCATTGTATAAAGAAGAAGAAATTATCCCGTACAATGCTATGCTCTGGCCGAGGTTAGTTTTTCAATTACATTCACGCCTTTTGCTAATTTCTCTACCTATCGACCAATATACTCGGCTTACATGAGCTGTTTTAACTTCTTTGCCCCCGCCAGCATCCACGGGCTGGCTTCCTCCCTAATCACTTGCATCAGCGCCTGCATATGTGGCCGCATCCTGTCGAAGACGCAGCGGTCACGGTGTTTCCAAATCTCCCACGCCACAAGGATGATTAGTGAGTTGAAGCCTTTCCTCTTTTATGGGCACACTCTACTTGATCGGCGCCACCATTTCCTGAAGCTTGTTTCATTTGGCGACAGGGACAATGTGCTAAGGCCTAACCTTTGTAGAACATGAAACCATGTTTCCCTTGCAAAAACACCAGTTGTCAGGACATGTTCTATGTCCTCGTCGGCCTGGTCGCACAGAGGACAACGGTTCGGATGTTGGAGACCACGGCGAGCCAAGCGATCAGCAGTCCAACACCGGTTCCAGATAACTAGCCAGATGAAGAGCTTGGTCTTAAGTGGCGCCCATGTCTTCCACAGCCTCTTGTGTGGCTCAAATCTTATACCTTCCATGAAGTATCGTTCGTAGGCGGATTTAGTTGAGAACTGGCCAGAGGCTTCCGGCGGCTAAACGCCGGAAGCATTTATTATGCGAGCATTCATTATAAATTCAGAGCATTTATTATGTACTATAAATTCAGAGCTTGGACGCTGATCAAACACTGCCATGAAGAAATTTAAGCAATTATATAGTATGGTACCCAAAAAAAAGATTCGCTTATACAACAAAAGAAAAATGTTTGCAAGGTGCTTTTCATCTGCGAAAGAGTGGGACGACAAGAACATTGTTACAGCACGCGCCCGAGAGATCTGACTAACAAAGAGCAGAAAAGATAGTTTCCCCTGCGTGGATCTTCATGGTCGCTATGACCGTCTTCAGCAGGCCAGAAGTCCATCAGACGTCGTTTAGAATCCCATCTGTCGTATACCTCAGCTTCATACAGCTTCTTTGCTTCCCCATCCTTCGCCTCAATTGTCAAATAGTACGACGTGCCATCAACCGCTTGTTTCCTCACCTTTACAACCTTCTCAAACTCCAACGGGACATTCTGCACGGGTAACGTGTAAGCTAGGGTGCGCATGTATATAGTAGAAAAAAAACGTCATGGAACAAAACATTAGCGCATTCTTCCTTTAAGTGCGCATATATCTGACTAGTCTACGTCGGCAAGGATCGTACCGCAGAATATAGAGATCCTGTGCAAGACCGAAATAATGTGCCCTTCAAATAAAGAAACCTTCGCTGTTAGTATACATACATATAGAAAAGAAATATTTGATATTAATTCTGAAATAAAATAATCAAATCTAGCCATCATCATGTTTGGGTGTATGGGGGCCTCACAGCATTGTTGTTGTTATGCTCGGAGACGGCGAACCGGGCGACGTCGATGACGTCTGGGTCGTTCTCGCTCCCCGGCGCATCGCGGATGTTGCCTATCACCGCTGCCTCCGCCATGGCCAACCGTTTTAAGTCCTCATGGTCGGACGGCTGCGCCCGCATTGCCTCGTCAATGGCAGACTGCCGCCTCCGCATTGCATCCTCCATGGTAGACCGGTTTGAGTTCTCTTCCATGGCAGACCGCTTTGAGTCCTCCGCCATGGCTGACCGCCGCCTCGGTGTGGGTGGAAAGATGCGGCGAGGGGCTAGGGCAAACACCATGAGCAGGGCTGCGTTCACCAAGGCGGCTCGTTCTTCACGTCTCGATGAGGAGACGACGAGATGGAGGAGGATTCGATCGGTGAAAGTTTGCGTGTAGAAGGGGAACGGGAACCTACCGACCGTCACAAAATCGTGGGCGCACGACGAATAGCGCAGCCCAAATTGCTGCCCCCTAGCGGTTGCCCAGCCCAGCCCACCATGCTGATCATGGGTTCCCGGGCATCCACCAATGCACAGCATCCCCGACCCAACCTACGACCAAAGAACTACGACCAAATTTACCATGTGAATTTGGCCTACCCGCTGAACCAATGCTGCGGCATTCGAGGACACAGGACAGCATGGATCAACCTGGTCTCGTCGGAAGATAATATAGAGAGCATCTTATTCTGAATCCCCTTTATCAATCACTCACTGTCGTCCCAATCAGAAAAGATAAACACAACAATGGAGGCAAAAACCGAGGTACATACAAGGATCAAAGGCTGAGCAAAATAATTGTGGATTCGCACATGCAGAGGAAAAAGGACCAACATGATGCCTTAGTATATATCATCAACTTTGAACATGCAGGAAAAAAAAAAATCTTTAAGACCGGTTTAGTCAGTGAGTCAGTGACACTCTTGCAGACAGAACTTGCACCAGAGACTCATGCATTGGTCGTAGATTGGATGGGAAACTGATTTGCCACACTCAAGATGATGATGCGGCAATAAAAAAATAATCGATGCCCATACAACGAATGAAGGATTTGACTGTGTGAATCTTGGGCACCTTGGGAGCAGTATCAACTTCTAAATAATGCACACATTTATTTATTTATTTATTTATTTGGGGGTTTCATCGTAATCATGACTCAAACTAGTGTTTGGTTATCAGTCGGAGATTAAGTGTCGGTACTAATTATGATCCTAGATGAATCATTTACATCCTGATAGCGAGTTCACCTTGCAAGGTTCAGCCAACGGTACACAATTGCTAGTTGTACGGAGACAATAACTTGGAGCATATACTAGCGCTGTTAGCCAGGCAGCCAGCTCAAACAAACTTCAGGATTCGGTTGTCAGGTGCATCCGACCTTGATTATATTTCCTGTATCTGAGGTATACAAAGAATGGAGCTAAGTGCATTCAATACTATTTCTCATCCTGATTGAAACAGGATAAAATTGTCAATATAACTGTGATTTGGCTTGCGAAGTTCAAGCAGGCCAACATAAGGACACGATTGCGAGTTGTATTGAGAGAGTTTCATTATGAGAGCTGTCGTCAATACACTTTTCAGAAGCATAATAGCGCTATTATTTATGATATTACACAACGGGAGCATGCTATGGCATGTTGAGTACTCCATATCAGCTTCTTATTCTGCAAGCCACCATCAGGCACAGCTGCACATGGGAGATGAGATCATAAGATTTTCCTGCAACAGTTATGTTTTTGATAGATGTTCCTGAGTATTCAAGAAGGAATAATGAGCAGGCATCCCAGCAACAAAAAGTACTGGCTGCTATGGAGGATAAGATAAAATAAAAGCTAATGGAACAAAGAGGTTCCTTTCAAGATAACTTTCGGCAGATTTTATATGGCAGCACTCACTCTTCAGAAGGTTATTTTATGAGTGATAAATAAGGAGGTCAAGTTGAATTAAGAAAATTAGCTGCCTGTGTGATTTGACCCGGAAGCAGATATGATACTTTGCTGAATGAAACAGATGAAATTTGTTTCATTGACATCATGTAAAACATGAAAAATCTACCTTAAGCACTGGCACTGTCTTCAGCAGGCTTGAATTCCTGCAGCTCCTTAAAATTCATCCATGGCTTCTCCCAAACCTTAGCTTCATAGAGCTTCTTGACTTCCCCATCCTTCGCCTCAATGGTGAAGTGGTACATCGTGCCTGCAACCACTTGATGCTTCACCTTTGCAACCTTCTCAAATTGCAGCAGAGCATTCTGCACAGGGCAACGCTAAGGTTAACAATCGAATCCGATGCCTCGTTTGTTTTAATATAACTAGTGGATGAAGAACAGCAATGGCCGACTAAAGCCTATCTGAAACTCTTGTCAGAGATCATCATGCAAATAAAATTGCCCATCTCTATTGCACATAACACGTAACTCACATTCCAACTGATTAATATGTTTGAAGGATAATTACATCTGATTCACCAACCAACAATATTTGCTCGTATGCGGCAGTGGATTTCTAAATGAGGTCGCAGTAATGCCTATTCAGTAGAGAATTAAATATATATCCAAGTCATCATCAACTCAAATTAGCCTAACTGTTTCAGTTCTTACGCCGATGATTAACTGAAGCAACACCTTCACCACGTGCCACCTGAACTTCTGTATAATATTTACATAATTCAGATAATCAACCCAACTACTTTTCGCGAAGAGTCTAACTCGACGAAAGTGAGGCCGCAACTATCTTCGCGACCAAGGCTGTGACAGCGGCACAGTCGGGGTCCAGAACACAGATCCGATCGGACCTCGCTAAGTCGCGGAGAGGGGCAAGAGGAAACAGGTCGGGGACTTACGGCCTTCTTGTTGTGCTCCTCGACGGCGAAGCGCGCGAGGTCGTTGACGTGGAGGTCATTGTCGGTCCCCGCCGGCGCGTCCTGGACACCGCCCACCACAGGTCCGCCGTCCGCCATGGCCGCCTCCTCCTCCCCTTCTTGCTCTGCGATCCGAGCAGACGACACGACGAGGGCAAGCAGCACTAGCAGGGCTCCTACCAGTCCAAGGACTCGATATTTCCGCATCTCGGTGGGCTGGATTGTGGCCGAATTTTATAGCGGGAGCAGAGATATTGGGGAGGATACGATCTGTCAACGAAGATTATCGGGGGCCTTGTGGGGAAGTGGGGAATTGGATGCAAGGGTAGCAGTTGGAAAAGTACGCTTTTAACCTGTTCCACTTAGCCTCCCCGCTGGTAACAAGCATGGCCAATTTGGTCCAAGGAATTCCATTGCAGACGGATTTGCTACGCCTTCAATCAGTACGCCGTGCCAGCTTCTCGAAGCTTAGCCGTCAATCCAGGGTCGTGCATGTGATGGTTGACGTTCTAACTGTGACTAGTCTTTGGAACGTAAGACGTGTACCACTTGAAGGACACGTCTCGCGTACACGGTTTGGAGAACATACTAGTCGAGAGAAATGTATATACGCAGGTTCATTCCTCCGTGTTCAATTACCAATCGACGTACAAGCGTGTTTTTTCTCAAGAGCCATATCTGCCATCCATGGACATTGCCGGCCGTCCACACCGACAGCCATGTGCGGGTGAGGTAATCATATCGGGCTTTGAACTTTACTTTTCCGCAAAAAACTGCTCTTTCCTGGTCACCTCCTCCCCTTCGTCTAGATGGAATGAGCAGCTGTGACAAATGTTATGTGTAATTTGGTCAAGTCGCAGTGGAGGCAATTCGTGAGACTGTTGCAGATCGAGATCGTTAGCTGAGGCTTAGGGCGTGATTGGTTTATAGGATCTCCCTGGCCTGCATCGCGCTGCAGAGCCAGGCCACAACGAGCCAGGTTATTCACATGCAGCATCCTCTTTGTTCGTCGTGTTTGGTTGAGTGGATGTTTTGATACAAACTGTACCAAGACTTTGATTGGTACCCTGCATCAAATGATAGGCCTACCTTGCATTAGGGGTTTGGTAGAGTTACCACCCATCCTGAGTTTCTCCCAGTGCGTAGGGTCTAAAACTGGATGCAGGTGAGATTGATCTTTGACCGTGGCCGGTGACTGCAAACGGAGCACGTGCTCTTCTGTCCGACTCGCCGCAGCCTGGCTCCAGAGAAACGAATTCGTTTTTCGTTTCGCACAGTGCAGGCATAGCAGTGCTTTTTGCATCTTCCGGGCCTGGCCGCGAGAGCCGTGCAGGCTATCAATCATGGAAAAAAATTAAAGATGCTGCATCCGGCCATGCAATGCAGGGAACGCCCAAGCAACCAATGGCCCCCTTTAGTGACTGAGCTCTGTAACTACGCCAGACGGATCTTGGTCTTTCTTTCATTTCCATTTACCCATGTTATTGATGATTGTACTGCCGAGATCTTGTTGTAACCTGGTGACGACGCGACTAGCCCATCTTGATTCTGCAGATTTAGATTATGGCGCCGTCTGTGTTTTGGATGGACCAGATGAGCCCTTGTGTGGAAGGTCTCGATTCTCGAATATGCGCAAAACGGAAGCCAAAAGAGCTCACTCCATAGTCCCAACCGGGAATTGCTTTGAGATCGTGTGGTTTTTTTATCCGGAAAGCATAGAAGCACTGCTCAAAATATTTCCATGCAAGCGGTGCCGCCTCAACCCAGTGGCTCGTAACGGACCTGTTCTGCTTTGTTCTCACGAATACGGGCATGAGACTATCTCCAACAGATATCTCATTTTTCACATAATATCAAAAATGAGTCCTCAAACTCAGAAAACAACCCTCCAATAGACGACTCAAACACCATACCCATTTTAGCCACCGCTCCTCCCATGACCCAAAAATGCGTCAAACTCCCTCGGTGACCCAATCCTCAATCGATCAATTTGTTCTGTTCTCTTCCTCCTCTCTCCTCTCTCGACAAACAGAAACGCTCCTCACAGCGAGCCCACCCGGGATCTCCGCCGCCGCGCCCTCCCCCTCCCTTCCTTCGGAGCCGCCACCCTTCCGCCGCCGCGCCGATTCCCGTCACCGTGCCGATTCGTCCCCCGCCACCGGCTCCTCTCCCTCCGCCGATTTCGGCTCCCAATTCCTCCCCAAACCCAGCCTCGGCGCCAACCTGTTCCACGCCGGCGGAGAAGGAGGGGGTTGTCCTCATCGCACGTCGGTGAGGGAGGCGAAGGAGGGAGGGGGTCGTCCTCGTCGCCCGTCGGCGGCGTGGGCGAGGTCCGCGGCGGCGCAGAAGGGGATCTGGCGGCGGCGACAGCACGGAAGGGGTCCGGCGGCGCGGCGACTTGGAAGGGATCGAGGCTGCCGGCAGCGTCCC
Organism: Eragrostis nindensis; assembly: GCA_012490785.1. Classification (NCBI taxonomy): domain Eukaryota; kingdom Viridiplantae; phylum Streptophyta; class Magnoliopsida; order Poales; family Poaceae; genus Eragrostis; species Eragrostis nindensis. The sequence continues at coordinate 372,121 of JAAXCT010000092.1, forward strand.
CGAGCGGGCGCAGGCGCGGCGGGAGCCGAGGAGGAAGAAGGTGAGTGTTTTTTGGGTCCTTCGTTGGAGATGAATGCTTTTGGGTGAGCTATTTTGAAGGAAATTTACACCTAAATTGGGTTTGGATCAGCCCCGCCGTTAGAGATATTCTGAGGCTGACCCCGCTCAGATCGATCAAACCAGTACGCCTCGGAACAACATGGCGGCCAACACCAGCAGCCGGTGCGACGCCTGCCGCGACAACATGGGTTAAGTGAACTACATAGATATTTGAAGGTAGTAAAATAAACTTTATCTTAAAAATAATAACAGGAGTGGCAACCAATGCTTCATATATGAATGCATTTTAGATATCTTCCACCACTTTGTTGACTCGCATGTTAAACTCATCACCCTCAATTGCCAAGGGGGGAGGGGGGGGGGGGGGGGGGGGGGGGGCATGCCTTTTTATCATCGTAAAAATCGCACACTTAATTCACATAGCGATTCGCCATCATGTTAAATTGTTATTCACGAGAGGAGTCCAGAGGGCTATGGAAAAGCGTATGTTCTTCCAGACTCTTCACACCACATATTGTGCAGACGTCGCCGTTATGCTCCTCGGCAGGTCTTTGCTATGTAGGTTCCACTCATGGTGGAATATTGCGACGTCTGCAAGGAGTAAAAAATAAGACTCACCATGCTAGTTGTTTTCAATTTTACCGTTGGCTATGTTGGGCTTAGCTACGTTATCATGAATGTTGGCCTTCGCAACTTTATCATTATAATCACCGTGTTCCCTTCTTTAAATGGAATTAGCAGTTGTGACAATTAATGTTGTGTGTAATTTGGTTCAGTCGCAGTGGAGAGAATTCAGGAGACGGTTGCAGATCGCTAGCTGAAGCTTAATGACTCGGCTTTGGAGGAGCAGTGCTACACCTAAAAGAAACTCTTAAATTTTACACGCTGCTAACGTGGCGAAACATGTTTGGTTTGAATTGACATAATTAAAAAAAGGTATTTGCTATAAATTCAGCTAAAACATCGGTATTTTGTAAGAATTTTGTACAAGTTTCGTAAGTAGCATTGCTCGCTTTGGAGACGAATCTCTTTCTCTCCCTTCCGTTTACGCAAAACTTAATTTATTGATGATTGTACTGCCGAGAGTTTGGATCCTGGCGCTGTCATGTTTCGGATGGACCGGATCAAGTCTCAAACTCAGCGTAAAACGGGAAGGTCTCGAGTTTGCACAAAACGGGAATGCACGAGCTCAAAACCGCTACCAAGTCTCAACTCGGAAAAATATTTCCATGCAAGCGGTGCCGCCTCAACCCAGCGTAACCGACCCTGATCTGCTTTGTTCTCACGCTACGCAGTCCCCGCGCCTATAAATACGGGCGTGAGGCTGACGCCGCTCAGATCGATCAAACCAATATACGCCTCGGAAGAACATGGCGGCCAAGACTAGCAGCCGGTGCGACGCCTGCCGCCTCGACTTGGGGCCCGGGCAGGCCGCCGTCACGTCGGAGTGCGAACACATGTTCCACGTCCGGTGCGTCGATGGGAGAGCCGCCTGCCCCGTCTGTCACGCTCGGTGGAGCGAGACGCCGGCCGTGGCCTCCGCCGTGGCGCCTGCGAACCCCTTCTCCTTCGCCCCGCCTCCGGCGCCGTCGCAGCCCAACCCGATGCGGCTGTTCGGACACGTGCAGCCGCCGCCCGCGACGGCGAGCTCCTTCACGTTCAGTTCGACTCCGTCTTTCCAGAAGAGCGTGATTGGAACGTCGTCGCCGCGGACGAGCTCGAGCCCCTTCTCCTTCAACTTTCCCGGAGCGCAGACGTCGTCGTCGCAATCCTTCGGGGGAAGCCTGTTCGGGCCGCAGGAACCGTCGTGCTCCGTCTGTCGCGGCTCTATTGGCCGCGGACAGGCCGCCGTCACGTCGGAGTGCAACCACACGTTCCACCTACGTTGCATCTCCGGCGACACATGCCCGGTCTGCAGTGCGGTGTGGCGCGACGTGGTGTCCGTGAAGCCGACGCCGCTGCCGTTCGGCTTCAACAGTTTTTCCGCGCCGCCGTCGCCGCCGCCGCCGTTCGGCTTCAACCGTTTTTCCGCGACTCCGTCGCTGTTTCAGCAACATGTCCCACCGTCCAACCCCTTTTCTAATTACACGCTACCATTGCCATCGTCGTCTGGGTGCCCTTTCGGCCCATTCAATGACGACGAGCCGGTGGAGCCAGCACTCGACGGCCAGCAGGATAATGCTGTCCAGGAACCAGGGCGCAATGGAGTACTCGTCCTCACGACGCACTGCGAGCAGCCGGCCGTCGCGAGAGACGCGGCCCAGGAAAATTTCGTGGTGATGGTGAACGCCAAGGCCCCCGTCGCAGCCGCGGCGCGGGCACCGCTCGATATCGTCACGGTGCTCGACGTCAGCGGCAGCATGTGTGGCTCCAAGCTGGAGCTGCTGAAGCAAGCCATGGGCTTCGTCATCGACAACCTCAGCTCCGCCGATCGGCTCGGGATCGTGACCTTCTCGACCTACGCTCGTCGCATAATCCGGCTAACTCGCATGTCCGACGCTGGGAAGGCCTTAGCCAAGGGCGCCGTCGAGTCACTCGTTGACGACAGTTCGACCAACATCGGAGACGGTCTTCGCATTGCCGCCGAGGTGCTCGACGGCCGCCGGCAACGGAACTCCGTCGCCAGCATCATCCTGCTCTCAGACGGCCAGGACAACTGTAGTGACTGCTTCGGGGACCACATCAAACTTGTGCCGCGCTCCCTGAGGCGTGGCGCCGGCAACCTGCAGGGCTCTCCGGTTCACACGTTCGGGTTCGGCGTGGACCACGACGCGGCGGCGATGCACGCCATCGCGGAGGCGACCGGCGGCACGTTCTCCTTCATCCAGGACCAGGCCGTGGTGCAGGACTCGTTCGCGCAGTGCATTGGCGGGCTCCTTTCCGTCGCCGTGCAGGAGGCGCGCGTCGCTGTGGAGTGCCTGCACCCCGGCGTGCGGATCCGGGCGGTCAAGTCCGGCCGCTACGAAAGCCGCGTCGAGGCTGGCGGCCGCTCCGCGTCGGTTGACGTCGGCGAGCTGTACGCGCAAGAGGAGAGGCGCCTCCTGCTGTTCCTCAACGTGCCGGTCGCTGCAGCTGCAGGGGACGGTACCAAGGACGGCTGCGTCACACGCTTGATCAAGGTGAGATGCGCTTACAGGGACGCGGCGACGGGGCAGTCGGTGGACGTCGCCGGCGGGGAGGATGCCGTGGTGCTGAGGCCGGTGGTGGTGGCGGCGGACATGGAGCCGTCCGTGGAGGTCGCGCGGGAGCGGTTCCGCGTGGAGGCCGCCGAGGACATCGCCGCGGCGCGGGCGGCGGCGGAGCGCGGAGAGCACGCCGAGGCGGCGCGCATCCTGAATCGTCGTCAGGAGGCGTCGGCGGCCGCGGGGCTGGCCGGCGACTCGAGGTGCGCGGCGCTGGTGGCGGAGCTGCGCGAGATGAGCGCGCGCGTGGCGAGCCGGCGCGAGTACGAGCAGACCGGGCGGGCGTGCCTGCTCGCGGGGATAAGCTCGCACGCGCAGCAGCGCGCGTCCACGGTGCAGCTCTTCGGGTCCGCGGTGCCAAGCGTGGGGGCGGCCTCATCCTACGGAGCAGGGGTCGGGGTCGGAGCACCGGCCGGGTTTGGCGGCCCTTCTCTGTTCGGAGCACCTGCGCCCGGGGCATCCTGCCCAATTCCTCCTTACGGAGGAGCCCTTCGTCCAGTTCCAACATGCGGGGCACCGGCACCACCGTCGTTCGTCTCGGGGGCGCCGGCACCGTGGTTCGTCCCGGGGGCGCCGGCGCCGAGCTTTGGGTCTGCTTTCCGGACACCGGCAATGGAAGACATGGTAGAGTTATCGAGGAAGAGGCGTGAGCAGCAGGGGCCCTTCGGATCAAATTAAGGCGTCGTGTTATCTGAACAAATAGCGTGGTTTAGTTCATTGAAGAAGTAGTGCTTAGGTTAGCTTAGCATATGGCTTGTTCAGTTCATTGAAGAAATAGTGATTAGTTCAGTTCATTGAAGAAATAGTGCTTAGATTAAGTTTTAGATGCATCTGCATGGTTGGTTATTGTCAGTAATGAACTGTTCATGGACCGTTGATAGTGTGTTCTTTGGATCCGAATTTCGTCAGTAATGTTGTGTGCGTCTGTCAGTTATGAACTGTGAAAGGACCATTGGAGAGCACGCTTTGTTATACGAAATTTGACTTACTACCACTACTATTGTTACTCCTTCCGTTTTTATTTACATGACGCAATTGACTTTGTCATTGAATTTTGATCAACAATATATAATTATGCAATTAGTTACTTAACGTGAAATCGATATCATTAGATCTATCATCAAAAGCACTTTAAAGTTAACCTACATATTTAGTTGTTTGCACAAATATTTATAGATAAGACGAATGATCAAATGAATGAAAAAAGTCAATTGCGAAGCCGGAGGGAGTATTACTTAATTAGCAAATCATATATTACTACTACCATGCTTCAGAACATAACACTTCCTCCGCTTCTCAATACTTACACTAACACATTGTCGTTCGGACTTCGACTAGTAGAAACAAGCAGTCAAGCACCAACTAAAATGCCTTTTCAGGTAATTTGTTACAAACATGTTTCAGTACAAACTATAAGAATAGGTGTGCAACACATCAAATCACCCCTATCTTTACTCGATCTTTACATACAAAAAAAAAAAACTCGACCTGCCGGGGGAAGACCGCTCCCAACGGCATTTTACTAAGGAGAATAACCTCTCACGCAGGTCGAGAAAACCTCCGAACCCCCTCCCCGATCCTACACAGGGACTCAGCTGGCCGTTGTGAGCTCCGACGCGAGTCTTTACCATGTGCTTTGACCCGGGGAGGACGAGGGGATTTTTTTACTCTGCACTGCAGCGTGGCATATTTCAACCACATGTGCTACAATGCATGCGCGGCACTGTAGCAAGCTACAGTACGGCGCGGGTCCCGCGGCTCGAGCCCCGGTCGACAGGGGCAAATGCCCCCGGAGCACTCTGCTCTGACCAGTCAGGCAACCGAGCGTAGGCTACATACAAAAAAAAAAAAGAACCTTCAAACCACAAAAGAGCAGCTACAGGCATTCGATTATGAGCCTAAACCTCGATAAGTTCAACTGAAACCTGATAGGCTTTCGAAAATAAACCTGATCTTAGCGTGTCAGTTGTTACGATTGATAAAATAGGACATGAAGCAAACCAGAACGAAGGTATCAGAACTTGACCATAACAAACTGAATTTTTGCCAATCATGAATATGCTCGTATATTTCTACTAACAAAACTGGAAGTGATCTGACGCAAAAGCCGACAATTATCCTACACAAGACATTAAACACATCTGAGCAGAAAATAATGAAAGCAAGCACTAACTGATGAAGGAAAAGGTACGTCCTAAATTCTACCAACATCGTCGTGCAAATCCAAATAACTGGACGAAGCATATGTACGATTATTCTTGGAGCAGAACCTATGATATAGGAGTATATCTGGCAGATCGTCGTCGTCATCATATTCCTGACAAGTGGCTTCCCCATCAGCAATTGTGGACTCCATGTCCAGCTCTTCCACGCGGCGATTCTGGTCTTCGGGCATGAAGTACCACACGGGACCCGAGAGGACTCCGGTCGCCGCCGGCCACCGGACACAGGACCCCATTGCCAAGCTGTAGCACACGGGGCTGTAATCTCCCACAGCAGTAGCCTTGTCCCAGTAGTACACGCCATCGCCGCGCGCCACCACGGCGTCGTTCATCCCGATGAACATCGCTTTGCCGCCGAGATCCTTCCCGTCGACCGCGGTCCAGGGCGGCCAGCTCGTCGGGTTGTACTTCAGAACGAAGACGTCGCCCTCGTACACGTAGACCGGCCGCTGCAGCTGCTCGTCGACGACGGTGGCAGGGCCAGCGCCGGTCGGCCGCCTCCATACCTGGTACAGCACGCCGTCGTCGCAGAGCACCAGGTTCTTGACGTCCGTCAACCTGGAGATGGCGTCGTACGGCGGCGGGAAGGCGTCGGCGCCGAGGCGCCCGCTCAGCAGCGGCCGCACCTCGACGGCTGGCGACGAGCGGCTGCCCCGGCCGCGGCGAGTGAAGCGGATCTCGTACACCTGCCCGCCGCTCGCCAGGCAGTACACGCTACCGTCATCGCCGTACGCCACGTCGACCAGGACGGCCCCGTCCATGAACCCGTCCGTGTCCTGGGCGGCGACGAACGAGCCGCCGCCGTGATTCGTCACTCTCTGCACCGCGAGCCGTTTGGGCCGGCAGATGCTCGCCACGGCGAAGTCGTGGGGCGCGGGGCTCGGCGCGAAGGCGATCTTCGGAGCCTGATCGTGACCGGGCTCGTACAGGGACGCGCCCAGCGTGATCTCCTCGCCCGTGAAGGGGTTGAACAGGATGGCGGCCCCGCCGGTTTCGGCGTCGCCGGCGACGAGGGCGACCCACCCGTCACGCGCGCCGACGCAGCGGCAGTGGGCAGCACTGAGCCCGGTCGGCTGGCGCAGGCCCGGTAGCCGGAACCAGCGCCGCGTGTGGAGCAAGCAGGCCGCGAACGATACGGGGTGGCCCGCGGTGCCGTCCGCGGGGAGGACGGCGAGGGGCTGCGAGAGCGGCGGCGGGAGCGCGGAGCGCCATGGGCGGCAGACAGAGCGGCAGGCGGCGTAGTCCTGGAGCGTGCAGCGGTCGACGACGCACGAGAGGAGGCTGGCGTCGAGGCCGGCCCACGGCTGGAGAGGTGGAGCCGGCATGCCCACCATGTCGAGCGATGATCGTCGCACGTAACACAATTTGGTGTGTAGAGTCCAAGGAGACGCCCATATATAAACGGTGGACGTGCAGACGGGTCTGTCCAGTATTGTTCCCGTGCAGAGTAGGTTTTTGTTTTTGGGAGCACGTGGTGGATTATATCATGTTCTCCCGCGCACGCATGGAATGTCAAATACTAGCACGACGCTTCGGTCGACGTGAGAAGTGAGAACTTCGATATTTACTACCCGGCCCAGCTGCCGAACAGTTAGATCAGCAAGGCCCGGCACATAGGCGAGCCCAACGCACCCAACCCAACCCCGTTTATGCTCCTCTCGCGGCCCATCTGTCGGCCTGTCGCGCAACAGCCCGACAATCCACAGCCACGCCTGCTTCCGCGGAGCGCCGGCGGAAACGGCAACCACAACCACCCTGCACCGCCCTGCCGCCGCCGGACGCCCCTCACCCGCGACCCCCTCCATCAGCCCGGCCGTCGCCGGAGCTTTCCCGCAGCACAACCGCCGCCGCCCCTCGGATCCCTCCCGCAGCCCGGCCTTCGCCACGACCCATCACCTCCAGTCGTGGCCCGACCCCTTGCCGCCGCCGCTAGAGCCCTCTGCCCTTCCCACAACGAACCAATGGGGAGGCTGACAGGCAGGAAGCTGCGACAGGGACCGCTTGCGAACCAGCGGTAGCTCCTGCTGCAGGAAGGCCGGTTGGGGATCTCGTCTCCCCGTCGTCCTCGGCCCCGCACTTAGTACTGCTGTGGTTGCAGGTGCCCTGGATTTCTAGGGTCCTTCCATTGCTGCCTCCCCGCGTCTGGTAAGGAGGAACCCTCGCCTACTCGATCTTGCCTGTTGTCCTGTAGCGATCCAATGGATTGGGTTCTTCATAGGGCCATTCTGTCGATCCCCAATCCACGCATCTGCTCTGTTAGCTATACATATGTTCTTCAGATCGTGTCTTTGAGAGATTAGGATATCTATGCGCATATGATTGCTAGAGGTCGTATAATTTGTTCTGAGAAAAAAGATAGGTTGTGTCAAATGCCTGGTTCGGAATTTATTTAGAAGATTGAACACGACATTTTGACTGTGGACGGAATTTTCATATCTGTTCCTTGCTGATTTTCCCTCGATTGATGTCAAGAATGAGTGCATCATTATTTATCTCGTTCTCAGTTCCTGAAAATAGACGTGTTCTTTTGCATATATTCTTGTGATATACTCCCCTTAATTTGTACTTGTGATATAGAATGTGCCGATGTGTCTGCTGACTGGTCATATGCCATTTGTTATGGATTTTGTAGTAACTACTATGGATGGAAATGGTTATGTCGTTAACTTGATGGATGAGGGGCACAACGTACTGGATTGGGATGATGACAATGATCAGCGTAGCCCACCCGAGGAGCTGTTCTCAACTGAAGAAGTTACTCCCGCTGTGAAACCAAACAAGAAAAGAACAAAGAATTTCAGCGAGCAGGAAGACGAAATGTTGGTGCTGGCATGGCTGAATACCAGTTTGGATGCAGTTCAAGGCATAGATCAATATCGTTCGACATATTGGGCGAGAATCTTTGATTACTTTCACGCCAACAGGACCTTCCACTCAGAACGTAATCAAAACTCCGTCATGCATCGTTGGTCTACTATTCAAGACAGCGTTTACAGGTTCTCTGAATGTCTAAATTGCATTGAGGGTAGAACTCAAAGCGAGCTCTCAAGTGAAGATAAGGTTAGTTCATGTCTTTAGCTTGCTTGTAACTTCCTGTGGAACCTGATGGTTTAATGTGACATTTTCAATTGTGCAGATTTTACAGGCATGTAATTTGTTCAAGTCTGAAGATAAGAACAATAACCCGTTTCGATTTCTGCATTGCTGGAGGCTCTTAAGGAACCAACAAAAGTGGATTGATAGGTCATCTCAGATCTCATCTCACAGATCGTCTCAGAAAAGACAAAAGACAACCCCCAATTCAAGTCCGTGTACATCCAATCCTGATAATAGTGAGGTTCCAACTCCAGATTATGAGTTGCCGATGACATCAGTGGCTAGGAAGGGGGAGAAAGAAAAGGTTCCAACTCCAGATTATGATTTGCCGATGACATCAGTGGCTAGGAAGGGGGAGAAAGAAAAATTACGAGTAGCTCGAGATGTTGTCTGCGTGGAGGCATCAGATAATATGTTGGCAAAGAAGGCAGATGCAGAGAAAGAGCCTAAGAAAGATGAGAGATGCAAACAAGTGTCTGCACTGGAAAAAGAGAGGGTTGCACTAGAACAAGCGAGAGTTGCAAATGAGAGAAAAAATCTTGAGCTAAAGAGCAGAGAATTAGAGTTGAGGAGCAAAGAGTTAGACTTGAAGATAATGTTAGAAGAAGACAGAATTATGGCTATGGACCTCCGTGGCATGTCTGGGGCACAACAACAATACTACAGGTACGTGCAGAAGGAGATCATTAATCGACGATTCAAAAGCTCAGCTTGAGCTTGTATGAACCTCTATGCTTCGTTATCTATTATGTTGTTTGAATGCTTTGCGCACCTTTAAGTTGTATGAGTCGTTATGCTGTGCACCTTATTATGTTTTATGGATCATTATGGTATGTGCAGCTTGTTATGGTGTATGAGGCAACACTATCTTGAATTGTTGGGTACAGAACTAACTTGTCCTTTTTTCCCCCCGAACGGACAGCACTAACTTGGCTAACAGATAATGAAGGTGTTGTAATGCATTACCATCAGCAGCAGTTTTTGATTCAGATCTAGATAGCCTATCCTCATCAAGGGAGAAGAAATCATGCGACGGGGTCATTAGGCTGCAAGTCGTCGGTGTCAGCTGACACCTTGTAGGTAAGACTGTAAGAGGCAGGCGGCACCCGCAAGCGCGCGATTGCACTAAGAAATTAAACTTGGAACTCAAGCCTTTCGAACCGTCATGACTGGCAAAGCTTGACTCCGGTAGGATTCGACGCGATGCATCTCCTCGGCAGGCTTGTTATCCCAGACTCGAAGAAGCCTTTGATCGATAGGACGATGGGCCTGATGGTGCCGTGTATGCTTAGCATGGCCTCCACGACATGCTGCAAAGGTCCATGCTGGAATCCGATTACCATAGCAATATGGGTTGTCGCCTTGTTTTGTTTTGACAAGGGACTGACGATGTTACATGACCATTTGTTTGCAGCGTGAAAGCCACCAGCACGGATCCATTCCGCCAACACATATCCTCTTTTTTACTGGATTGATGAAAGGATCGAAAAGATAGTAGAACCGATCGTTTTCGTTGCCGTTGCGACGTCATTTTCAGTTCTGTGGACACCTCATGGTCAAGCTTCACACAATTCCATCTGTTCTTCATGCTGAGTCCTTCACTGTAGGGAAGAAACGGTGGAGACATGGATGGGTCCATGGCTCATGTTGTCACTGTACTGACGTGATATCTTTCGAGAGAAAAGAATGCAGCAAATATTCCCGGTGTTTGCTGGAAACATTGCTAAAAGGATGTCTGTCTACTCAAAGGGATCAAGTCATGCATAGTGGCACATTACTACTCCATCATACAAGCATGTACAATGATGACAACTGTTGAAGGATGCACTGAAACTGAAGTGGCAGCAGCAAATTCAGAAATTTTGGATAGTCTCTCATCAAGAAAAACAGAACCCTGCTGCACAACAACAACATCTTGGTACTCTTTTTATTTTTTTTCCCCTCGTGCAAAATTTGCTACCACACGGCTCTCTTCTCTTCTACCAAAGACAAGGCCTTCTTACCTGCAGAAAACCTTTCGCGCAACTAATGGATGATCCTTGCGTTTCAGGTGTACTTTACGATGACACAGCAACATCATGCACATCATCCATCCACGGCAGAGCAGTTGGATCATGCCTGCCCATGAAAGGATAAAAGAAAAAAGAAGCAAAAGCTCGCTGCTTGTTTCAACTCTGAAGCTTCTGACGAACGAACGGGACACAAAAAGGCCCATCTTTTGTAAAGACCCACATCATCAGCTCCAGCACCCGGATCGTCACGTTCCTGTATCCAAAAGAAGGCAGAACCAGATTGGCGAAAGTCATCTTACAATAATAATCACCGATCGCGAGCCCTTGCGATGTCCAGTCAGTCCAGTGCGGCTCACATGGGAATATGCCGGCGGAAGAGCGAGGCCATGAGGGTACCCATGAGATGCCCCGCATCGCAGATCTCATCTCCGCGCGGAGAGGTCCACCGCACACGCCGACTTCATCACCAGCGCGTCAGTCACGCTGGTGTCCACCAAACTTGTGCCCATCGATCTTCAATTCGATCGTTTTCCTGCGTCAAGCTGCACTGCAAAACACAAGCTACAAGGCCATCGCCCCGGGCACGTCGCGCTCGCTTGACTTGTCCGTCTCGCCGAACCGCACCAAACCGGTCTCGTTTTTTCCACGCGTGACCGGCGCCTCACCAACATCGAGTGTTGCCTTGTTTCTGAGAATGGTCCACTTGCTTGGGTTCGGCACGGTGTGGGAGCCCACGCTTTGGGACGGAGGAAAGGTTCCTGTCTGAATTAGGTGCGCAAGCACATTTGGAAGATCAGATGGGGGGCGAACCTTGAAAATCAGAAACCGGCGTGCCATCGGGAGTTCGGGACTCGATCCATCTGCCCTGTCCAACAAGAGTTCTTCCGTTTGAAAGCGTTTTCCGCTTCATTTTTTTTTGGCGGGAGCTGATCAGTTTTTGCGACATCTGGTCAGACCAAGCCAGCGAAAGGTATTTGGACGCTAGTTCCGATTCGATCAGATTATTATGCTTATCTATGGGGCCTGATGCCGTCATGATTTTGAAGGCGTCTGTTCTACTAGAGCGGTGGACTTTCCCTAGAAGCCAGGCCAACACGGACGCGTACACGCGTACTGCAAGTCCGGTTTCGGTGCCGAGCAGCTCGAGCGGAGTTCGTTTGGCACCATTGAACAAACGAGGCTCATGGATGATGTGGCGGCCTTCGTTGCTTTGGCATGATGGGAACATGACACTGCTGTTCATCCATAGTTCCACACTGTAATCGTAAAGACAGCTAGCATTTCCTTTAAAAAAGACGTCGGTACGCATGTTCGTGCTACTGACAAGCAAATATCGAAATTCGGAAAGCTTTTTCTTTAGAAATTGTTTGCTTTGTTCCCTTTGTCTAACTGTAAAATGAGGAGGTCTCGACCCAAAAAAAAGAGAGAAAATTGTAAGGACTAGGAATCTGAAAGCCACATTGACTTTGGCAACGTGTAACCACGTCGTCGCCGCGATCCAATGAAGAATCTAACGGTGAGCTGTCTGCGGCCGTAATACTAGAGTTTTACACATGTTGAACTTGAATATGTGATTTTCGCGCTTCACAAGAGAAATAAAATATACGCACACGCACCTCAGCAGCTCGATAGTACTGAGCTGAACACTGCTTTAAACCCATTATAATACTGGAAAACAAAACAAAATGGACAAAATCCACCGACATCCTGTCGTTCGCGAAGCCGGTTGCCTCCCACAGAATTGGGATCAGAAAATGTTCTAAACTTGCTTAAAAAAGAGCAAATAATGAGCTCTGAAACTGCGGTAGAGATTTATGGGCACATCCTCGGTATAACTTGCCGTTATAGATCCATGCAACGCCAACCCCACACCCTTCCTACAGCACTAGGTTACGCACAGTACACCAAGCTCATGACACGAGCACGTTACACAAAGAATAGAGAATTCTGTTCCGTTCCGTTCCGTCACCACCACGCCGCGTGAGAACATGTGACGACGGCGCTAGTCCCCGTGACCGACCGGACCGAAACGGCATGGATTCAGAAGGCCCAAGAGCCGGGGCCATCATCAAACCAGTCAAAGCACCCGCAAGCCCCTATAAAATGGCCCCCAAAGCTGCAGCAGCAGAGCTAATTGTCCACGTGGCCTTCTCCCCCATCCCAAGTCCCAAGTCTGCAAGAAGAACCGGCCGCACCCACCCACTCCAAATCCCCCCACCACCTACCTCCCTCCCAGATCCGCATCTTCCTCTTCCTCCTCACTCTCTCAGATCTCCCCCACACACACCAGCCCAGATCCATACACACCACCTCACCGGAGGAACCAGAGCCATGGCGAAGGAGGCCGGCGGCGGCGGCGGCGAGGTGGGCGGCATGTCGGAGTCGGTGCTCCGCAAGGTGCTGGTGTCGTACATGTACGTGGCGGTGTGGATCTTCCTCTCCTTCTCCGTCATCGTCTACAACAAGTACATCCTCGACCCCAAGATGTACAACTGGCCCTTCCCCATCTCCCTCACCATGGTGCACATGGCCTTCTGCTCCTCCCTCGCCGTCGCGCTTGTCCGCGTCCTCCGCGTCGTCGACCTCCCCTCCTCCCCGGCCATGACGCCGCAGCTCTACGTCGCCTCCGTCCTCCCCATCGGCGCGCTCTACTCGCTCTCCCTCTGGTTCTCCAACTCGGCCTACATCTACCTCTCCGTCTCCTTCATCCAGATGCTCAAGGCGCTCATGCCCGTCGCCGTCTACTCCATCGGCGTGCTCTTCAACAAGGAGACCTTCAAGTCCTCCTCCATGCTCAACATGCTCTCCATCTCCTTCGGCGTCGCCATCGCCGCCTACGGCGAGGCGCGCTTCGACGTCCGCGGCGTCGCGCTGCAGCTCGCCGCCGTCGCGTTCGAGGCCACGCGCCTCGTCCTGATCCAGATCCTCCTCACCTCCAAGGGCATCTCGCTCAACCCCATCACCTCGCTCTACTACGTCGCGCCCTGCTGCCTCTGCTTCCTCGTCGTGCCCTGGGCCTTCGTCGAGCTGCCCAGGCTGCGCGAGGTCGGCACCTTCCAGCCCGACTTCTTCATCTTCGGCACCAACTCGCTCTGCGCCTTCGCGCTCAACCTCGCCGTCTTCCTCCTCGTCGGCAAGACCTCCGCGCTCACCATGAACGTCGCCGGCGTCGTCAAGGACTGGCTGCTCATCGCCTTCTCCTGGTCCGTCATCCGCGACACCGTCACCCCCATCAACCTCTTCGGCTACGGGATCGCCTTCCTCGGCGTCGGCTACTACAACCACGTCAAGCTGCAGGCGCTCAAGGCCAAGGAGGCGCAGAAGAAGGCGGCGCAGGCCGACGAGGAGGCCGGGTCGCTGCTGCAGGAGCGCGACTCCCACGGCGACCGCAAGAGTGATAACCAGAACTAGAGGTGCGCCGGATCTGATCCAACCAACCGACCACTGCATAGTGTATCAAAATGTGTGATGATCCTTTACATGTTTGATGCAAAATTTGTTCATTTCTTGTCTTGAGTTGGTGGTAGCAAGGCAAATAAACACACGGGGAAAGATGCAAAGATTTGTGTCCAACATGTCAAAGGGAAAAAAATTGAGAGATTTTTTCTTCATTTTTGGCCACTTGTAGTTAGTACTATTACTTATTTGATGATTGACAGTACTTAATATTGTTTTACATTGTCTATCACTGTCTAGCTGTGGATGATCAGTTCTTGATATATGTAGTTTGTCAGCATTGAATCTATTGATGCAAAATATAGGTTCAAATCTACTCTAGCTTGAAAGGTTCTAGTTTTGTGCTTACCACTTGTTGCTTAGCTGTTTGTAATCGAGCGATCTGGAAAGAACACCGTGTGAGATTGGTAACTTTTGGTTGCTTTCTATGGATCTGGAACAAACACCCTGTTTGGTGCTTCCACGCCTTGTTCCCGTTGGTTGGATCCAATTGGAAGACTGAAGGATTGATTGATTAGGGAGACTAGGCACCTAAATCCACCCGCAGGACTAGAAGGAACTTCGATATCACACGATTACAGTGTTTTTTTTTTTTCCCTTCTTGAGAGGATACTGTTGTTTGTCTATTCTTTTTTCCATTTCATCTTGGAGAGGCTGTATTCATTCAGTGTAGGGAACTCTTCCATATGCTCCATATAACACTATCTTACTGAACTGCAGCTAGTCTGTTGAGTAGTGTACTGAAAACTGCATGAAGAGCAGCAGAAAAATAGTTTCACACATCACTGTTGAGTAGTGCAACAAGCTCCTGAGCTAAACTACAGTGCGTTTGAGTGTTGGATCTGTGTGAGGCCAGTTGAGCGGGAATCACTGGTACCACTACCAACCGACGGGGCGTCGGTGCCTCACGTGCCCTACATATCGTCCAGCTTTCAAGCTCTGTTTCCTTTGCCTTGTACGTGCCGACAGCTCCACTTGCTGGTTGCCTGGTTGGTGGCGGCAGGCATAACACCTCCATTAGAGTGGTGCTGTGGTGGTAACTTCAGCAAAGACTGATTTTTACTCGCTTGCCTAATAAAAAAAATCAGTTTAGAGCTGATCATTTGTGCGCGTTTCATCTCACAACGTTAATAGTAGTATGGACGTGAACTTATATGCAGTGCTGACCGCTGAACAGTTTTGAGACCGTCGGTGAAATGCTCTGAACATCGTCCGGCAATGAACGGGGTTTCCTTCCTGTTTGTACGTGATGCCGACCGACGTACTGCTGCACATGAGCACGTAGGTTTCCTTCCTGTTTGTACGTGATGCCGACCGATTGCCTGCTGCGAACGGGAACAGGTTTGAAGTCGTTTCACGGATCCGATGCTCACATGGTTCGTGTTGTACCTCCCGCCGTATCCGCCGCTGCCTTCAGGCCGCAATAATCGAACGCCGGTGCCAGCTTCCCGGACGGTTGCTCTGCCTGAGCACCGGGCGCAGTATTTGCAGTTCGGCGGCTAGGCCGTGATTCTTTTTTTCTGAGCATCAACGCCTCACTTATTCATAGACAGTGTTATAGGTGTTACATACGCCATCTGACGGTTCAATCAACCAAACATCAGTGGCGGAGCTGAGATTAGTCAGTTGGGCATTCAATTTTTGACTGGGCATTCATTTTCCATATTATTGTGGCTGAATATTCATTTTTAACTCAAATCCTTGTATTTTTTTAGATTTTTAAGTCACATATTGTTTTTAAAATGTTTGGGCATTCATGTGAATGTCATGAACCATAGCCAGCTGCGCCAGTGCCAAACATGCCTACCTAAAGCAGCATAAATCGAGCTCCTAGCGAGAATATGAGCATCAATATTTGACGCTCGCCCCTCGTGCACAAATTCAGAAAGGGACGTGTTACTGCACGTCCGTACGCGCGTCCTCCGCCGGCGCCCGCCACGTGTCCGACCGGCAGTCTTCTTCGTCGCCGGCCGCCGCCCCCGCAGCCTTCGTCGCCGCCCGCCGCACGATCCCCTCCCTCGCCAACCCACACCCCTGGCGGCCGGCGGAGCGGCGCGGCGCGGCCCGCACGCGCCGCCGCCGCCGCCACTAACTCATCGGGATGTGACGCCCCCGCTGCCTATCTTGCCCGTCGCCCGCCTACCGCCCGCGGCTCCGGCGGCGCCTCCGCCGCCTCGCCGCACCGCCGCCCGCCGCCCCCGAACCCCTCCTCTATGTCCGGCGGTGAACAGAGCTTCCCACCCCCTCGAAAACCCGGAAACCCTAACCCCCCGCCCACCTCTACCTCCGGCGACGCGACGGCGAGCTCGCCGTCGCATCGCGCCGCCCGCCCCGCCGCCGCGTTCCGCCACCTTTCCCGCGTGGGCCTGGCCGCACGCGGACGCTCTCTAACGCGCCAGCGCCTACGGAGGCGCGTTAGACTTATCGATTCAGAAAATGGAAGATGGAATGGAACGGAAGGGCTTTTCCGAAAGGGAAGGGGCCAAGCCTTTTCTGTTTTGTGGGGTGGGCTTTATTGTTTAAAGCCCGTAAATAGCTGGACATGTTTACGGGCCTCCCTCTTTAATGGCCCGCGTTGACGGCCTGCTGTTGCATTTTGGTAAATGACCGTTTTAGTGCAAATTGAAGTCCACGAACCTCATCCGGCAGCACTGCAACACACGGCCCGTCGAAGCATTCAACACGGTCTGGATTCCGACTTTCCAAATTCGACTGGCAGTTCCGGGCTCTAATTCAAGCACGAATCCACGACTTCACGTAATGCACAATACGTGAGATGAGAAAGACCTAGGCGACTAGGGTCTGGACGACGGCGCCGGCACCTCACGTCGGCGGTGGTTTTCTTGACGCCTCGACCCGTTTTGATTTTCTCTGGGGGTGCTTCTGCTCGGGCTGAATAAGGGACTGATCTCATCAGTTGCCCGGCCTTGGCAGAAGAACGTTCTAGGGTTGCGAACTGGGGTGTGGCGGCTGTATGGCGGCAGAATTGTTCAAGGCAAGGAGAAAGGAGGTGAAACACAGTACCAACTCATCCATGCTGAAGAAGGCGGACTCCTCGGTGGAGGTCCGCCAGGTAAGATGAGTTGCTTTAGTTGGAATTGCCGCGGACTTGGCAACGCCGCGACAATTAAGGAGCTTCGCGACTTCGCGAAAGATGTTGCCCCATCCATACTGTGTGTGCTAGAAACACAAGTACACAAGTCTCGGGTGGAGGGTTTGAAAAGCTCATTGGGTTTTGATAATGCTTTTGCAGTTAGCAGTACAGGCCGTAGTGGCGGTCTGGGAATTTTTTGGAACAACAATACGAGTGTGCAAATTTTGCCTTACTCCTGTTATCACATTGATGCTATTATCTCAGAAGGGAGATGTGATCCATGGAGGTTGACTTGTGTATATGGTGAAGCGCAGACTTCGGATAGGCATAAGACGTGGGACATGCTAAAATCCATCAAGCCATCATCGAGTTTGCCTTGGGTTTGCATTGGAGATTTCAATGAAGTATTACATCGATCGGAACATGTGGGGGTGCAAGAGAGGAGCTATGCTCAAATTGCTGGTTTCCGTGAGATGGTGGATGTTTGTGGCCTGGGGGACCTAGGCTACGAGGGTCGGAGTTGGACCTATGAGAAGAAAGTCGCGGGAGGATCATACTGTCAGGTCCGGCTCGACCGTGCCTTGGCTACTCCTGACTGGAGCGCTCGCTTTCCTCTAGCGAAGGTCCGGCACCTAGCGGCTGCAGCGTCAGATCATGGGCCGATTGTGTTGCAATGGGAACGGAAGCAAGTCACGAGACGGCGCAAGGGCCGGTTCCAGTATGAACTAATGTGGGAAAGGCATGAAGAATATGCTAGTATGCTATCACACACGTGGCAGGGTGAGTCTACGGCAACCAGTGTGCTCGAGTTACAGAACAAGCTACTAAAGGTGTCAAACAAACTAGCTGGTTGGGGTGGCAAGACTTTTGGACATGTGCGTCGGGAGCTGAGAAAATTACATAGTGAGCTTGAGACTCTACAGGCAGAGCCTCATCGCCAAGGCCCTACACACATGGAGTTGAAAATTATGGAGCGCATCAAGGAGCTGAATCATAGAGAGGAGCTCATGTGGAAGCAGAGAGCTAGACTTCAATGGCTAGCTGCGGGCGACAAAAATACGAGATTTTTTCACTTGCGTGCAAGCCGCAGGCGCAAGAGGAATAGAATCGTGAAACTGAGAAGGCAAGACGGACAAATGACGGAGAATGAAGCTGAATTGGGAAGCATGACAACTGAATTTTATAAGAGCTTATATTCTTCGGAAGGGACAACGAACATGAATCTGGTACTGGATACAGTGCCGATCAAAGTGACGCCGATTATGAATGAAAAACTCATTGCACCATACACTGAGATGGAGATTAAGGAGGCATTATTCCAGATGTTTCCAACTAAAGCACCAGGACCAGACGGTTTTCCGGCACATTTTTTCCAGCGCCATTGGGACCTGTGCGGCGCCGAAGTTACCTCGGTGGTGTTGAGAGTGATAAGAGGCGAGGATGATCCAGCAGTAATAAACAACACCTTCATTGTGTTAATACCAAAGGTGGCTAGTCCAGAGGAGCTGGGTCAGTTTAGACCGATCAGCCTATGCAATGTGATTTACAAAATAGCTTCAAAGGCAGTTGCGAACAGGCTGAAAGTTTGTTTACCTGAAATCATTTCGGAGGAGCAGTCGGCTTTTGTACCTGGACGGCTCATCACGGATAACATTATTACGGCTTTTGAATGCCTTCACTTTATGAAGCGCAAGCGAGCCCAGGACCTTCAATGTTGTGCATTAAAATTGGATATGAAGAAGGCCTACGACCGGGTGGAGTGGGAGTATCTCCGTAAGATCATGCTCCGCCTGGGTTTTCATCAGATTTTTGTGCAGATGGTAATGCGACTGGTAACTACAGTCTCATTCTCAGTTTTATTTAATGGCGAATGTCTTGACAGTTTTATTCCCACAAGGGGTATTCGCCAAGGAGATCCTATCTCTCCCTATCTGTTCTTGTTGGCAGCAGAGGGCCTTTCGTGCCTGTTAAAAGCTAGAAATCAGTCATCAGTTCTCAATGGAATAAAAGTGGCTCCATCAGCTCCGATGGTTAGCCATTTACTCTTTGCAGATGACAGCCTGCTGTTCTTCAGGGCGAATAGAGAGAGTGCAAAGGAGATTAAAGAGGTGCTACATATTTACTGTCAAGCTTCCGGACAACAGGTAAATATGGACAAGTCTTCCATTCATTTTTCTAAGGGGTGTCGACATAGCATCAGAGAAGCAATTATGTCAGAACTTGATGTTCATAATGAGGCGTTGAGTCAGAAGTACCTTGGAATGCCGTCAGATGTGGGTTTGTCCACGAACGGCGCTTTTAAGTACCTCAAGGACAGAGTTTGGGAGAAAGTTCAGGGTTGGATGGAACAGTGTCTATCAGCAGGTGGCAAGGAAGTGCTTATCAAGGCAGTTGCCCAAGCTATACCAACCTACTCCATGTCATGTTTCAGACTACCAAGGGGTTTGTGCAAACACATAGATGGCATATTGCGCAACTTTTGGTGGGGAAGTAAAGAAGGCAAGAGGAAGACGTGCTGGGTGGCTTGGGATGACATGATCAAGCCCAAGTTTCTTGGTGGGCTAGGCTTCAGAGACATAGAGCTCTTTAACTTAGCACTGCTCGCTAAGCAAGCATGGCGAATCTTACAGGACGACAGTTCACTTAGTGCGCGTGTGCTTAAGGCTGTCTATTTTCCAAATGACAATTTCCTGGATGCGAGTCTTGGGTCCTCACCATCCAAGATATGGCGCGCAATTCTGGACGGCAGGGAGGTCTTACAGCAAGGCTTAATCCGGCGTATTGGCACAGGTGAGACTACAAATATTTGGACAATGAACTGGATTCCCAGAAACGGGTTGCTCAAGCCTATCACTTGTACAAGTGCCAACCCTCCCCGAAAGGTTTGTGAGCTTATTGACCAATCAATGGCATCTTGGGATAGGCAGAAGTTGGAACAATTCTTTACTCCAATGGACATAGAAGTGATATCGAATATTCCCTTATCCAACCGTAGACAGAATGATTTCTGGGCTTGGCATTATGAGAAGACTGGAGTTTTCTCAGTACGGTCCGCTTACAGAATGTTGGTCACTAACAGAGAGCGGAATACAACATACTTGGAGAGTCATGCGGGGAGATCAGACACACGGGCCGAGGAAGGAGAGTGGTCGGCACTATGGAATGTTAAAGTGCCGTCAAAGATAAAGGTCTTCTTATGGCGTTTAGCGAGGCAGTCACTACCCACGAGCGACGTGCTGCACCATCGCAATATGAAAACCCAGAGCACCTGTGCATTGTGTGGATCACCAGATTCTTGGAGGCACTCGCTTATAGAGTGCAATATGGCTAAGTGTGTGTGGGCACTTGAGCGGGAAGAAATTACTGAACATCTATGTGAAGTTCAGGACGGAGATGCAAGGGGATGGCTAGTGGCAGTGATGAACAGTTTGTCTCATGAAGATCTTACAAGAGTTCTAGTCACGTTGTGGGCCATCTGGTACGCGAGAAGGATGGTAATACATGAAGATATCTACCAGAGTCCCTTCTCAACAAACTGCTTTGTGAGACGCTTTGTGCAGGACTTAGAGTTAGCAAAGGAGAAACCAGAGAAACAAGAGCAAAGTCAAAGAACTAGCTCTCCTCGATGGATTCCACCTCCAGAAGGTCTCATGAAGCTTAATGTTGATGCGGCTATCTCTAAGAATACAGGGAAGGCGTCTGCTGCCGCAGTCGCTAGGAACGCTGCCGGTTTATTCATTGGAGCCTCGGCAGTGGTGGTTGAAGGTCTGTCAGAGGCAGAAACGATGGAGGCTATTGCAATTAGAGAAGGACTAGCACTAGCCAGTGATCTCGTCCTGAGGAAGTTTCGATTGGCTACGGATAATGTCAATGTGGTGAGAAGCATCTCTGGTGCAGGCTTGGGACTGTATGGCCACATCGTTCAAGAGATTAAAGCGCGTGCTGCAAGCTTTGCGAAAGTGGAATTTGTCCATGAAGAAAGGTCAGCAAATGGAGATGCGCACAGGCTAGCGAGAAGTGCGTTGTATGATGATTTAGGCAGACATTTGTGGCTGCTGTCTCCGCCTCCGGGCGTTTGTAATTCAGTCTCCCATCTTGAGTAATAAAGTTTGGGTCCCTCAAAAAAAAAAAAAAAAACGTAATGCACAATACGTGCAAAGACATTGAACAAAGGTGAACTGGGACGAACAAAGAAATTAAAAACGACGCGGAAACTTACAAGCTGTAGCTCATGTTGTCTGGGACCAATGAGATCATTAGGTACTCCAAAACAAAGCCAGGAAACGACGAGGCGCACGCGCGCGCGTCCGGCGATCTTTATTTGGTTCTCTCTCTCTCGGCGAAGTGGGTTTTTCACAGTGGCCGTCAGCGAAAGACGTCGGTGGTGGCCGGCCGGCGGCGGGGTCGACGCCAGCCAGCCATAGTGCCCAAGTGGCTGACCCCCTTTTCGGGGAGAAACGGCGCGCGGCGGCCTGCTTGAACAGTTTCGTCCCGGACATGCGAAACAACTCGCGAAAGGGGCCAGCGCCAGACGCAGACGCTTATGTTGACACCACGTCGGCTCCCACATGTCATAATGATTCTCTCTTTAACTTGTTAATGAGCTACTGGCAAGCCCACTATGATCAGCACCAGCAACAATCAACGTTAACAGTTCACTGGTGGAGTAGCGCGCGCTGGTGATCTGTTACGCTGCTGCTGTTTGTATAGCGGATCGACGGAGAAGTTTCGTCACGCGGCATTATTTGCAGCTAGCGACATGAGCGTGTATTGGGGGTCAGAGAATCGTAATGCCAAACAACTAGCTCGAAACAAATTCGTACGTATTTCTTTGTTTGGTCCGGAATTACCAAGTGGAGCGAACAAAAGTGAAGTTGAAGTCTTCGCTTTTGCTTTTGGAATGCAGTACGTGCACGACCAGCGAGTCGCATTGGCCGGCACAGCAAACGCGCACACATATTCGCTCCTAGCTTTACTTATTACGGTTTTGAGCTAGTATATAGCAGAGAAAGGCGGGGTTCCACAGCTAGTGTTCAGTGGCAGCATATTCCGTTTCCACGGCCAAGTTGCATCCATGGCGTTGCCATGCTTTAGGTCGACCTCCTCTGCACTCGGTGCCGTTATAGGAGAGGAGACTCTCCACCCTTGGTCATCCAGAAGGCCCCAGGTACGTGCCGCGCGGATCAAATTTGACCGCCAACGAACCAGCAGCTAGTAGCTGTTGACGCGCTTGCATTATTTTCAGATCCTCAGCAAAGATATTAGCGAAACAAATAAATGCAGAAATTAAACAATTACCTGGTGCGAGATTGCAATTTAGCGATACCATTAACGGGGTTCGCTTGTTTTCTGCGAGACTGCGATTCCCATTCCAACGCATGTGATTCAACACGAACACAGCGTGCATGTGCCGCGCCGGATCGGTCAGACGACCTGCACATATGCAGATGATGGAGTCGACCGGAGATCGAATTTGCATACGTACATGTAGTATAATTAATCAATACAACTACAAACTCATGCAAACAAAAATGAAGGCACGGCTTTCTCAGTGTTGCCCTCTGACTTTTTCACGAACTCATCGTGAATGTGGCAAGCAGTTAAGCAACTCCAGTACACACATGGTTAATAGCCAGGCTAAATCTTCCTGGAATACTACACACAGGGAGAGCCAGCTGATGAGTTGTACTGCTGGCATGTACGGCCGCCCCTTCCCATTCCCAGCACGAGCGCGCGGAACCGTATCTCACTTTTGTTGCCATCTCAGTGGCGTCGACACCGGAGGCCAGTTGTTGAATCAAATCCCACTGCGCAGCGCACCATGCACGCGTTGCATTTGCTTGCATTGCGGCCAGCTTGAGTTTTTCCAGTTTTCTCCCGTCCTTTTCTCAGGATCCAAAACCACCGGCGCACGGAACCGCCGCGTCAGCTCGGGACAAGGGACACACACACCTGGGTGGCTCGGCCTATATAAACACGTCCATGCCAAAACCTAAGCCCCCCGCACTACAACACTTGTATCCTTGCTCTCTCACAAACAGCTCCTGCTACCGCACTAGAGTTCATAGTCGTTCCAACACTTTGCTAGATCCATTTCATTGTGGGTCGTGTGACTCCTGGTCTGTTGTTACCGTTTTGTTGCGAAACAATTTCTAGTTGCCGTGTATCGATCGATCGGCATTCCATCTGCTATTAGCTAGGGCACCATGATCCCCGGGTCGGCCGTGTACCACGTGGTGGAGGCGATGGCGCCGCTGTACACGGCGGCGGTGCTGGGCTACGCGTCGGTGCGGTGGCTCAAGGTCTTCTCCGACGAGCAGTGCGCCGGGATCAACCACTTCGTGGCGCTCTACGCCGTGCCCGTCCTCATCTTCCACATGGTCTCCACCAACGACCCCTACCACATGAACGAGCGCCTCCTCGCCGCCGACACGCTGCAGAAGGTCGTCATCCTGCTCGCCCTCATGGCGTGGGCGCTGATCTGGGCCCGATTCCGCCGCCGCCGCGCGGACGTGAAGCCGGCGGCGGCGGAGGAGGAGGTGGCGTCGCCGCTCAAATGGGTGGTGACCAGCTTCTCGGTGGCGTCGCTGCCCAACACCATCATCATGGGCGTACCGCTCCTGGACGGCATGTACGGGGCCGTCTCGGGCGGCCTCATGAAGCAGATCGTTGTCATGCAGTTCTGCATCTGGTACAACGTCGTCATCTTCCTCTACGAGTTCATGGCGGCGCGCGAGGGAATCAGCGCCAAGATCAACCCCGCCGAGAACGCCTCTCGTGATGACGAGGAGAGCGGCGGCGGCGGCGTTCCGGCCGACCGGAGCCGCCGGCACGAGGTGGCCGTGGACATCGAGATCACGGAGGTGGCGGCGCCTAAGCCGCCACGAGACGCCAGCGCCGCCAATGAATCCAAGGATCTCGGCAGCGGTGGAGGTGTTACGAGTCTTACGACGACGACGGAGGAGGCGGCGCCGGAAGTCACGCTGCCAGCAGTGCCGGTGATGCGCGTCGTGTGGAAGGCGGTGAAGAAGCTCCTCATGATCCCCAACACCTACGCGAGCTTCCTTGGCCTCCTCTGGTCTCTGATGGCATTCAAGTGCGTCACTTTGATACCTTCGTCGTTGTCATTTACTTTTACTTACGTCATTGGTTCTCGTTTTCGCCTCTCTGTTTCTTTGATTAACCATTCTCTCGTTGCTTCTGCAGGGTTGGAATCAGCATGCCGAAAATTGTGGACGACTCTCTCTCCATCATACACAGAACGGCGGTTGGGCTAAGCATGTTCGCTTCAGGTCTTAGTCTGACTACTCTCCAAATTCCGGAATGATTTAATTTGGACCTCCAAATAAACTAACCTCGCTAGCTACACGTGAATTGTTTTTTTTTTGAGAGGAAATTGTATTATTATTGATTCCGTTCCAGTGTTAGTTTTACTAAAATAAATCACTATTCTGTCATTTCCAGGGACCTTCATTGCACGGCAGTCACGGTTCGTGCCATGCGGGTACACCATCGCGTCGCTCTCCATGGTGCTCAAGTTCCTCATCGGCCCGGTGATCATGCTGCTCGCCTCGTACGCCATCGGACTCCACGGCACGCTTCTGCACATTGCTGTTGTACAGGTAAGCAAGCACAAACACTGGCATATATACTGTTTGCTTGCTTCTGTCTCTTTGTTCGTTTTCTCTTTCCCCAAACAAACTTGAAGTCTGCACACAGCTTAGCTAGCCTCCATAAAAGCACACGACGAGCAGGGTTGAAAAGAAACCTGCGTGCGTACGTATTTTGTCCAGCAAAGATCATGGCGTCAGCGGCCGCTCTCCCGTTTCTTGAGAGGGGTGCTCAGCCGCCATTTTCAGTTGCAGGGCGGAGTCCGTTTTGGGGAAACAAATTCTGGAAAAATAAAAGTTTAATAATACTATATGAGGTAAAAGGAAGGTTTGTAACCCAGTACTACGGTGTAGTATTGACTATCAGCACCTGAGGTTAACTGAGCCATCAGAGGCAAAGTGCTAAAAAACGCACGGTAGGACATTTAAAACTGAAATTTGAGTGAAAAACAAGATTAACCCAATCTGCTGTAGAATTGCAGCAAAAGAAAGTCCTACACGCTACTGAGGCTTGCTGTGAATAACTCTCTAATAAGATCTTTTATCCAGCTCATAATTTTCACATGCGTATATATGCAACTGCAGGCGGCTCTTCCCCTGGCCGTAACTTCCTTCGTGTACGCCGAAGAGTACAAGGTCCACGCCGACATCATGAGCTCTGGGTTGGTTCCTTTACCACTTACGGTCCAACTGCAGAATTCACTGGTTTTTGTGAATATTATACCTGACTTAATCTGATTCATACAGGGTAATTCTTGGGATATTGATATCATTGCCTGTCACAATTGTATACTACATATTGCTCGGGCTATGATGCATGGATCGAAGGCTCTACTGGATTGGTCAGAAGACCGCATGCATCAGGAGGCGGTAGACAGCTCAGAACTATGCCCGAGGGACAACCGAAAGAGAATTTTGCTTTGTGCTATCAAGAATCAAAATAAAAATCGAGCACTGTATATACGGGTAGAGCATAGAGTATGTCAAAACTTAATTTCCAATGTACAGCCTAATAATAGAAGGGAATTAAGTTGTAGCTGAAAATTGATTTGATGATTTCAATTGTACAGCTAAGAACATAATAAGAGAATTAAGTTATGCCATGAAATTAATTTTCCGTCAAATTATGAACACGATCCAGCACACTTTGTTCATTCCAGCATGTAGATCAGTGCGTTTAAATAAGAGCCAGCGAAAGCGTGATAGAAAGAGACACGTTCAATATTACACTCTCTTTGCAATTACATCTTAGGCCCTCTTTTTGTTTTTTTTTTTTGAACATCTTAAGCCCTCTTTGGGTGATGGAGTTTTTAAAGAGCAATGAATCATCAAGCAAAACACATAGTTTAGGGAAATGATCTCTTGGCGGAGCGTCTAAAACTCCAAAAAAAACTACAGGTTTGATATTATTTTGGTTTTTACAACTGCAATTCCATCCAAACATCTCCTACTTCCCTAAAACTAATGTATTTTATAATATCATAGTATTTTTTTAACTTTAAAAACACTTTGCATGTTCCGGGCGACCTGCTGCCTCAATGTGTCTCAATCCTCAGCTGCCGGCAAGAGACATTCCCGCAGACCTACATAGGACTGCCTTTGTCCAATGAAAAGCTGCGGCTATCAGCCTTCTCCCCCATCATCGCAAGCTCGGATCGATACCTCTCTGGGTGGAAGGCCTCACTCCTGAATATCAAGGCACGCTCGGTTCTGGTGGACTCAGTCATGGACTGCTTGCCCACCTATGCAATGTGTGCGATGCTACTGCCGGTGGGCTATCACACAGCCATGGATGGCAAGCGACGGGCGTTCATGTGGTCTGGAGAAGAGAAGACGAGTGGTGCGCGGTGTCTTGTCGCCTGGGATAAGGTCACTACTCTTCGCGAGCATGGCGGGCTCGGCATCCGCGACTTGGCTCTGCAGAACAACTGTTTGCTGCTCAAACTGATCCACCGTCTACACCGGCCGGGAGAATCGTCGTGGGCTCAGTGGGTACACGAGCACGCCGACGTCTCCTCGCTCACCGGCGACCTGGACGGAAGCCACTGGTCGATGCTGCGTCAACTCCTGCCGGTGTACCAAGCAATCACCACGGTCAAGCTGGGGAATGGGCGGTCCACATCCTTCTGGAACGATTGGTGGCTGCCGGTGGGCCGCCTTGCCGAGCTCTTCCCGGCGCTGGCCAGCCATGCAACAAACCCCGCAGCAAGCGTGCACCGTGTCATCCTGGACGGGCTTCGCGCTCACATGGTTCCCCGTCTGACGAGTGTGGCGGAAACAGAGTTCGCGGAGGTCAGCGACTTGATCGCCGACATCGTCCTCCGCGACGAACTGGACGAGCGCTGCAGTGAGCTCCTAGACCGTAATGGCCAATTGAAGGCGTCGCGTGTCTACAAGCTGGTGAAGTCTGCAAGTGCCGTGGATTGCAATTTTGCCAAGTTTGTTTGGAAAAACAGGGCTCCGCCCAAAGTTCAGTTCTTCTCGTGGCTGGTCGTGCAGGAGAGAGTTCAGTGCAAAGTAAACCTGCATGCGAAGACCATTGTGGACGACGACAAGTGCGAGGTGTGTGCTGCAGAACCGGAAGACACCTTCCACTTGCTTTTTGGATGTTCGTTAGCTCAATCTTTCTGGAGCGCGATCGGTGTCGAGCCAATGCAAGGGCTAACAGCGCGCGAGCCATGGCGCCTGCGGTGGCTGGCGACAACGCCGGTGCAACACAGAGACACACTGACCCTCTTGTGCTTGTGGCAAATTTGGAAGCACAGGAACGAAGTGGTATTCAGACAAGCTGAGCCGAGTCTCACCCGTCTTCTCCGTGACTGCCGGGAAGAAGCAAGCTTGTGGAAGTGCCGCCTGCGGCGTGATGAAGCGTCGATTAGTTCGTCATGGTGTTCCTTGTTTAATCCAAAGTAGAAAAACTCTGTAACTCGCTGCTTGTTCAAAAGCTTTGTGCCCCTGAAAACCGGGCCGGAATGGGCCATTTATTTCATATGAAATGAAATTCAGGTGGGGAGTTCTCCTCCCCCCGTTGACTTTCAAAAAAAAAAACACTTTGCATATGAATGGGACCTTGCACGCAAATATCTGGAGATAAAGTGTCCCCTTGATATCCTTGAGAAGATACTTTCCACACTAAGTACTTGCCGCCCCTATTTCCACATTGTGAAGAGGAAGAACAAAGCAAAGAAACAGACCGGGAGGAATTGATTTCCTTTCTCCCGATATATACACTTCTCTGAAAATGCATCAGCCGCCAAAATACGGCGCGCTGCTCGCACGTTTTGGCTGCGCTATCGCACCGTTACCAGGCACAGAGTCAGCATGGTGGCCGGCAACCTGTGGTTGGGTTGGACGGAAGGTCGCAGGAAGGCGCATGAGGTTTGACATTCGACGAGCTCTCGTACGGCGGCGTGTACGTACTTCCGCATATGCGTCATCGACAGAGCCGTGCGTTGTTGTGCTTTACGGTCACTCGTCGAACTAACCATTTTACTGGTATTGCTGGTCAAATGAACTGCGCATCTGTTTTTACTGGATTGCCGCACGAGCAAAATGAGTCGTACGCTGTGTTCGACGATGACACGCGGCGTGGCCATTCTTGTTCCTCGGTCGCAAATTAAACCGCAATCTAACGGGTGGCGCTTCGCCCTGGGCACGCGCCTTGTGATGGATGTGACCAAGTCCCAGCGGCGTACCCGTACCACTCGATTCGGAGCGAGATCGGCGCCCGACTCCGGACGGAGTGGCCGCGCTAGGCGACGCGATCAGCGCGGTGGCTCCGTTCCATGTATGCATGCCTTCTCGCTGCTCGTCTCCTGCTCGTCTCCTGCTCGATAGTGATATCTTCCATAGGGAAATGAACCAATACGTGTATGGCCGCGGGCAATGGCCGCTGTATCGGAGCCAGCACAGCCAGCAGTGAGTGGTGACCTTGTTCTCCGTGGGCTATATATGGCCCGATGGCCCATGTTATCTGCATCGATTGTGTAAAACCTAAGGTCCATACCACCGAACAACCTGCTTCTCTCACATGGCCCACCAACACTTTGTTATTTGGAGTTGCAACTTTGGATGCAACCGTCGTAATATTGCATCAGTGCTAGTTTTTTTTTGATATCTAAAATATGTTTTTTGACAAAGTTTTTATATTTCCTATAGTTTTATCTCAGAGAGAGAGAGAGAGAGAGATGTGAAAAGGCAAGAGCGTCCCCTTAATTTTTATGTTGGCTCTGTCACTATTACGACATTACGGGCTACCGTATCGATGCACTCATGATAGCATGGATGGTGATCTTGTTCTTCCATGAAACATTACTCTCACCCAATCTTTAGTTCATCGAATCTAGTGAAATCCAATTGCATATGTGAGACTAAAAAAAAAGCTTGGTTGGTACACACTGAAAATCTATCCGATAGCTGCTTGACGACAGCCAAAGAAAGAGAGGTTGCCAGTCAACCAACAGCCTGAAAGCGAAACAGAGGACAGTGAAACAGGGCCGACAAAGGTTTGATGAACAAAAACGAGGTCTCAGAATGTCATCACATCACACAAAAAGGTCCGTACGGCGCCGCGCCCTCCTCGCTGGAACAGCGAACGTCGTGCCATATCCAGACACGCGGCCCGTGAAAGCAGAGCACGCATGGCGCTGTCGCTACGCTACAGAACCGCCGCAACCTTGGCTGAACCAGCCACTCCCAACCGCTGATGGTTTGGATCGATGCTCTTGCTTTCCTTTAAGGGTGTTGCCGTGATGGCTTTTGTCCCTGTTGGTTTCCTTCCCAACGGGTGTTTTTTTTCCTCTTTCTTCTTCTTTCTTGCTCCATGTGTGGTTCAGCAAAGTGGTGGTGGTTGTGATGTTTCAAGTGCAGAGCCTCTCGGAGTTCGCTGGGTTTCTCCTGTCCGGGTTGATCGCCTTTGGCTTGATCCTTGGATGGGAGACTTTCTTTTGGTCGAGTCCGGTGTTGCGTCTTCTAGATCTACGACTGCGACCTCTTCTACCTCGATTGGTACCATTTTTGAGGCGTCTGTCGAGCGGACCGTCGACGAGACAATCAGATGATGCTATGAGGCCTTCTCCCATCTTTGCTGCGGTGTTTGGCCGATTTCTTCTCATCGTTCACACCGTCTGGTCCCAGTTGAGATGGAGGCGTCTTCGTGTGTTGCTCTCGTGCTTGAGGTCCAACTGCTCCCTCATTTGGGGTGGAAGGGATGCCAAAGACGACGCGGTGGTCTCCCTGCTCTGCGTCGGCGAGGTTATTCCTTTGAGGACTTGGTTGTAATTTGTATTTTCTTTTATGTCCTCCTTGCCTCATACATGGTCCTAGTTGTAATTTCTCAATCTGTAAGGGTCTTCATGTATGTTGGCTGTTGTAACTGGAGCAATGAAGAATAATAACCCCTTGTGGGCGTATTTCCTTAAAAAAAAAAACCGCTGATCTAAAATACTACTCTTTGGTACAGTGCCGCTGATGGTACAGCTAAGCCTCTGCTACCGATCCATCCAACACATGGTATGGCGGGGTAAAGTTACATCGCGAAATGGCCGTCCTCGCTGCCGCCTCCCGCGGACGCGTCGTCGTCGTCGTCGTCGCCGGCGGATTCGGACTCGGCGCCTTCCTGCTCGCCCTCGCTGTCAGTGAGGCGCGCGAGCCAGCAGTTGCCGTGGAGGTGGCCGTTGACGCAGACGAAGTACTGGAGGCGGCCCTCGTAGGCGCCCAGCCTCCGCCACGCGGTGCGGGGCACCATCCCGGCCGCCACCATGCTCCACACCCGCGCGCCGCAGTAGGGGCAGCGCACGCGCGTGTCCAGCGCGGCCTGCCGCCCCACCAGGCACGCCCGCGTCCGGGAGCGCATGAACCCGCGGAAGACGCCGCGGTAGGCGCCCACGACGTCGTCGGCGCCGGCCACGGGGTGCTCGCAGGGGTCCGACACGTACAGCACGTCCCCGCGGCACCTCCGCGACAGGAAGCTCCGCCCGGACGTCTTGGAGAAGCGGGACACCGCCGTGAAGTGGCCCGGGACGGCGGCCGACGCCGCGCCGCAGCAGAAGAGCAGCAGCTTCGCCAGCGCCGGCCACCCGCCGATGACGCGCCCCGGCGGCGGCGGCGGCTGCCCGGGCCCCGGGGCGGCCCCGGCGGCGGAGATCGCGGACAGCGAGGCCACCATCCTCGGCGCCCGGGAGATGCAGAGCTCCCGCCACAGCACGCGCTCCGCGACGGCGCGCAGGCGGCGACTGACGCGCGCCACGGCGCAGAGCGTCTTGGGGTCGAAGTTGATGGAGCGGAACACCAGCGTGAGCACGTGCTCGTCCAGGATCCCCTTGTTCACGTCGCTGGTCCGCGCCACCCCAATGCCGCCGCTGCCGTCCCGGAACCTCGGGCTCCCAATGCCGCTCCCGGCGGCGCCGCTGCTCGACGCGCCGAAGAACTTGGGCGTGCCCTCGCTCATCGCTCCTGGGAGGTGGGTGTGGTAGCAGTAGCCTTCACCGGCAGCTGAAACAGCAGCTCGGGACTGGCAGGCACGTCGATCGATCGATCGGCAGCACGAAGTGGCCCGAAGAAGGAAGGGAAGCGCGTACTAGGCGATAGATGGTGCTGCGCGGGCGGGGGGCAATGCCTGCCAGGCGCGCGTGTTCGCCTGAGCTATATACGCGCGCGAGCGCGGCGGCCGCTTCTCGTGCTCCCAGAAAGGCGCGGTGTCGGGGCCGGCCCCGGCCGCCGTGTTGCGGTCGCGCGTTTGACAATTGGACCACACCCGCTGCACTTGCCAATAATTAGTTTGCCCTGTCCGAGCTTAGCTAGCTACTTCTCCTAGATCGGGCGGGTACGACCAACGCCCGAACCATCCTATCGGTCTCGTCCACCTTTCCTTCCTCCCTTCGCCCAAATATCCATCCTCCGTTCGGAATTCACGTAAGGATGGATCTCGTCCACCTTTCCTTCCTCCCTTCGCCCAAATATCCATCCTCCGTTCGGAATTCAGCTGATGTGGTGCGGTGCGGCATCTCCATCACCATCACCTGCTCCGCCCTACCCGAACACAGTAGCTGCTCGCCGCTACCGGACACGGATCCCGCGCCCGCGACGCTGCCGTTTGCTATTTTGATACGCGTCCCATTGCCTAATTAATTTAGCCCGTCAGTATCGGTCGACGCCGCTACGCTATCAACCGCATTGTTTATGGCAACGTTCCTTTCCGGAGGAATACTTAATCCGGCCACCTTTCCCGATCGGGCCATACTTACTGGCTGGCCCTCGGCGCGCGTCAAGGGGGGAGAAGAAGACGACGACCGGGACACGTGGCGGGAAAACGGGCAGTCATCGGCGAGGCGCCGGCGCACACGTGTCCCCGCCGAATCCCGGGGAAGCGCCTCGGGCCGCGCCTGCCGCCGACGCGTGTGCGCCCGCGACGCGTGCCGAGCTCCCGGGCGCGCGCCTCTGCACTCGATTTTTTCGTTATTTTTGGCTTCCGGGATTTCACGCCCGATTCCGGGAGCTTTTCCTGTGCGTCGTCAGGTGCCGGGCTGTGAGAGCGACACGTGCCCGCTTGTTCTCCGGCCTGCTCCCGTGGCGTGGCTGAAAATATCTGGTCGGGTACGCGTCAGCGGGGCTTGGCTCGAAGGCACACGTGTCGGCCTCCAGGCACTGCTCGTGTGGGTTTGGTGGGCGCGGATCAAAGATCGGTGGCCGTACACCAGCGTGGCTAGCTCGGCTCCGGGACGCTTGGCGGTCTGATCAGTGCGGTCCAGTTCGCCATCGTGCTGCGCTTTCGCGTTTCTCTCTCTTTCGCTGTCTGTTAACATACTAGAATCATAGCTCAAACGCGCACGTTGCATTGGCGCTGAGCTGTAAACTACACCGTTGTTAGCGACAGTGTGTCAGAAAGGCTCTAGTAGTAGACGAAAAGGTAATAAAACGGAATATGGTGACTGATGTGGCATGAGACGGGAAATATCTACTGACTATATCGCCGTTGTCCCTACGAGCACGTGCCGTCGAATGTAAATGGCCACGTTAGGTAAACGGGTTTAGTGGGCAAAAGGAATCGCTTATGTTACTTCTAGAAGATGATCGTTGATGAGGCGCAGGCTGCTTGGAGAACTTAATTACGTGAACCGCTGAGTTTTGAGACTGAACAGGCTAATGAACCGTTTCTTTTATTTTAGTAACAGGCCTTCTCTGTTACCTATGTGAAATTTTGGCATATGGAAAATGGATGGTGTTATGAATTGAAAAATTGTTCATAAAATAGAGTAGAGATGAAACTTTACAAATTTTTTTCCAATCCCTGTCTCAATCCCATTTTTCATTTGCTAAACGCAACATGCAAAGTTTAACGGGAAGGGCTGCTCCAGTGTGATAGTGATACAAACATAAGATATGCAGAAGAGCTACGTGTCAAACAAAAACTCTCTCTCGAAAGCCAAGCTATATGGAGGACTAAGATTAATAATAGTAGTAATAGCACAAGTGTAAAGGTGAAGAACTCTGCCAGCTCAGTCTCAAAAAAAATTGGGCGGGAACACCAGGAAGACGAAAAAGATTGCAAATGTAGATCTTCACGATATCGCTATTTTAAAATTCACAAGACGATCTGACCATCCACCAGGCACTACAAGAATCAAAGCTATTCCCGACAGTTTACGGCAAAGTGGCCAACAGTTTCTTGTGTATTTGCTAGGTATACATAATAACAGTGGATAATGAGTTTGTAGGGAATGTAGTTGTTGGTAAATGACAAATACTGTAGGGAAAGACACCCACTTGAACTAGAAAACTGTCAGCCATTATGGGAAAATAGAATAAGAGAACTAAGAGCAACTCCAAGAGCCTAGCCAAATCTCCCTCTCTATATTTCTATTTAGCTATCCATTTAGCTAAGATTCCCATTCCAAACTTTAGTATACTCCAACAGCCTCTTCAAAAAGAGACCCTCTATATTCAAAAGCCACTTCATCTATCAGCTTGTACCACCGAAGCAAGTCATCGAACATCTACCATGCGACGCGCACCTCGGGCTAGCTCTAGAAGATGCGCTCGCGTTGTTGCAGCTGGAGGAGGGCATCAGGTTGGGACTAGTCGAGCAGCAGCGCGACGCGCGGGCGAGCGGCAGCGCGGCGCACCAGCGAATTCGAGTACCAGCTGCTCGCCGCGTACCTGCGGCGCCGTCGAGTACCTGCAGTTCAACGCCTCTGCGCAGGTAGCCCTAGTACGGCTACAATCGGAGAACACAGGGATTCAAGAATTTGTTATTAGAATATGATTTTTTCCTTTAAACTTTGTAAGTGGCCTGGGTCTTCCCTGCAGTTCGACGCCTCTGCCCAGGTAGTCCTCGTCGGGATGACAGCGACGCGTGGCCTCATGCCGGGCAAGGTGGCGCCGCCATGGTCGAGCACAGCTTGGCCAGATGACGGTGGGGCCACACGGCGCGGATGAAGCCGTTGAGGCCTCCGGACTGGTGCGAGTCGCCAGCTCGCCGTGTCGGGGTGGCTGGGTCAGCTGGGCCGTGCCTCGCCGCGCCTAGAGCCGCCCTGCGCTGGCCACCTGCTCGCGGCTGGCTGCGCGTCGCCGCCCCGAGCCCAGCCGTGCTGGCGCCGTCCTGGCCGCTGGCCACGTCGCCTCCGGTGCCACCGATTTGGCCCCATGGCCGCCACTACCTCCAGCCAATTTGGCCCCTCCGCCGCCTACAACACGCGCGGGAGGACGACCTGGGCATGCCGGACGACGGGATGGCGAGCCGAGGCGGCTCGAGAAAAATGGCTAGCGGAGGGGGTTGTATAGCGAGCTAGATAGCTAGGAGAGGATTTTGGAGAGGCTGTTGGATTCGTTTTTTACCTCAATTTAGCTATTTTTAGCTAGTTTATTTGTTTTAGAGAGGCTCTTGGAGATGCTCTAAAACTGTTGGCCACTCTCTAAAAATTGTAGGGAAAGATCATTTATCTTGTTGTGAGGGGCATTCAAGATCACAGCACATGCAGAGGATTGAATAACAAAGCCGGCTTCGCGGACCACCCATAACAGCCACCACAAAAAATGGAAAATTCTTCGCTAACCCAGTAAACGCCACTGATAATTTTTTGGCGACAGCATTTTCTGGGCGCGGAATCTGGCACAGCTCTAGTACTCGACGACGCGATTGTAGTAGCCGCCGCACCACCCTCGCACAGGCCAACAGGCCGTGCTAGACTGCTATAGTAGTAGTACTCCATCTACTCAGCGAATAATCATCGGACCGCAAAAACTGCAGGTCACAGGGCCTTGGGCCGGTGCGTACGGCACCGGCCGGCGGCCGCAAGTTGCCGCCGTCACGTTACGTCACGAGCAGCGTCGTCCTCGCATCACAAGGCTTGGCATGTTGCCATCACCACAATTCACCAGGCAAAAGCGAGTGCCAGCACGGTGCATCGGCCGGAATAGAAACTTCGCCTCGCCATCCCCGATCCCATCCGCCCCCCCCCCCCGCCCGACCCGAGCGAGGACTCTCGCCCTCGCCCACCCGATGGCGGCGGAGGCCGCCCAGGCCGAGGTGCCCGCGCCCCCGCCGCCGCCGCCTCCCGCGGCAGCGGCCTCTCCCGAGAAGCGCGCGCTCCCGGTCCCGGGCGAAGCCGGGGACGAACCGCCGCCGCCGCCCGAGCCGAAGCGGCGCCGCGCGTGCGTCGCCGCGCTCGACGCCGTCCCCTGTGCCGACGCGAGCGGGCCTGCCCCGGACCGCGACGCGGACGGCGCGTCGTTCTCGTTCCAGCGCGCGCGGGGCGGCTTCGTGGCGCTGGAGACGACGCCCAAGTTCGGGTCCTTCAACCCGCCCACGGAGGCGGAGGCGGAGGGCCTCGACCAGCCTGCTGCACTGCCTGACAGTGAAGCTTCACCGGAGGCGGACGAGGAAGTCCCCGCTGCGTTGGCTCGTGGCGCGGAGGACGGGGGCACAGAGGAGAATTCGCAGTCGCAATCAGTGGGTGCCGAGGTTGATGATGGCCAGGGTCTCACAGACAAAAACGACGACCCTGTTTTGACTTCTGACCAGCCATAGAAGTAGCCGTCTGCTACTCCTAGGATGCAAAGTGTCAAGAATTCAAGATGCTGTGCACACGCACTGTTGTTTTGTAATCACGTAGAGTTACATTGTTCGATGCTCAACTGAGAATAGTACTTAGATTCCGCCAATCGATTTTGCAAACAAAGTTGGATGCGCCAATCGATACTCTTCCTCGAACATGGTAAACGGCCACATGTATAATCTCAAAACGGAGTTCAAATGTAGTGAACCTGACTCGGTCAGACAGCAACCGAGGGAGGCGACTAATCTCTCCTAAACGTGCCTTCCGATGACAATGGATCATCATTACCACTCGTTCTCTTCACCAGTGAGGAAGCAAAGCTTGTGCACAGAAACACATTAGCCTTTCAAAATGACTTCATAGATGAAATTTGCAATGCTTCGACTTCGTAGATGAAAGTGGCGTGGATTATAAATTGATATTGTTGAGGCCAAGCTAGTAAACAGGAGTTTTATATGAACATCATGAGATTCAAATTACCTGTTGCCTACTTGCCTGTTTAGGTATTTGGAGTAGTCAGTCACTGGGGAGAAGGGACACATTACAGAAGTAGCTTCCATTGCCAGTAGAGTATCAAGAACCTCATGACAGCAGACGATTTGTTCGGTGATGTATCAAATGCACCATCGAAATGCTGCATTCTTCATGTCAAACATCCACAGTTTTGAAATCCCAACAAATTTACGTGCCCTCAACACGCAGCACAAGGCATTTGGGTCATCCTCGGCCACAGGTAAACCCTGAGACACATACCCCTGAACTCATCCTAGACAGCCTGCCGCCTCCTAGACCATGGATCAGCCGTTCGCTAATCCTACCAAGAGCCCGATCAGCCCATAAAGGAGCTTAGGCACCCCTTTTCTACAGAACTATTATATGTCCACAGCCAAAAACCACCTGTAGATGCTATCAAAAAAAAAAAAAAACCACCTGTAGAAATTGAGATTTGTTGACCCATATCATGGATGCTTTACTGAGAGTGATACTCATTTGAAGGGATCAAATTGTCTTATGAACAGAGTATTACTGTATCATACTCTCGACAGAGTATCATTTTCAGTACCTCCAGTAAATTGTCTTTGAAGGGATCAGACTGTCTTATGAACATACTGAAAATGATGCTCCTTTGAAGGAGAACATACTGAAAATGATACTCCTTTGAAGGGATCAGTAGTATGACATGGTAAATTCCTTTCTTCCTATTACAAAGTAAACGCTCACCTGTATAACCCACAAAATTGAGATCAAATGCAGAGAAAACTGACTCAATCAGTTGCAACTGAGGCTGGTAAGTCGTCTTTGCTAAACGCGGCTTTGGATGAGATTGGTTCCTTGTACCATTCGTTCTCCTCGCGAGTGAGGAAGCAAGCCTCTGCACAAAAAGACATTAAACCTTCAAAATGACTATCGAAATGAGTTTCCTGGTTGTTAACACTTGCAACTATTCCCTCTCATTAATAGCTTTTTTTTGTGTGTGTTTTCAGTGATTCAAAAATCCTTGACCATAAAGAGTTCATATATGTACACATGTAGTGGACTAGAACAATCAATATACCTGATACAAAAACATCCTTGTAGTCTTCATCATCGTACACGAATGCAGGCGGATCTGGAGAACCAATCCCAACAATGGTGCTTCCACTGCAACATACATACAAGTTATGGTGTCACAATTAGAAAATGTTGATGCGTGGCACACATTAAACATGATGCTAATTGGTACATAGAATCGCTCAAGTTTTGGTAGTTCCTACATCCAAAAATCTTAACAGAAAAAAACAGAACTGGCTCTCCAGGTGCTCTCGTAGTGCTAACTGCATCCCAGATGCATCAGTGTACTATATTTGTTAACATGATTATTCAAAAAGAAATTAATAGATATAATCCTGCATACCTCCCTGACATGAAAACAGAATTGTAACCTCCCTGGCTAGCTGCAATAATTCGTTTCTTCAACCTCTTAAGTGATGGCAGCACCTCAAAAGCAGGAGGCTCTGGAAAAAGAAAACACATGCACCTCTTTAACTAAAGTTATTAACAAGAGACACTGAAAAAGAATAACTTATTTTGGAATATGCATACCAAGGTCATTTACACAGACATCTTGTGATATCCCATTTTGAGTTATGTCCCCGAGTAAAGTCAGAGGATCCGCTCGACTAGCCTGTTCCAACCTGAATCTCTGCAGCATAAAAAGCTTGTTAGGAAAACACATGTATTTCGATTCGAAAGTAAGCATTCACTAATTACCTTGTAAACTTCAGCAGTTGAGCATGCTTCAGGCGGCTTTATGAGAACCATTGGTAAATTTTCCGGCAAGGGATTTGGGATATCTTGGACAATCTGCATTTATGTTCGAAGCTGAATATTATGATCAGCTACTTCTACAGAAAGCTAAACCTTACACAAGGATATACATATCTATGTCAATTTCTAATTAACAGTAATATGTGTGGCTTTGCAGGCTGCAAACAAGTCACTTTAATATGAACGTTTTAAAAGATTAAGAGGGTTACAGCACAATTAGCTAAATGAACTCATTGTGGCGACTAATGATAAATTGTTATAGGTGTTCGCAGAAACAATTTCAAAGTGTACTGATATGCATTGAGTGACCTGCATTTCTTGCACACAATCTAATCATATATTTTGTCAACATGGAGCTTACAGATAATGAGATAAGAACAAGTGGACAACTAAAACTAAGGGAGACACACAACACCCAGGACCCAAACTGTACTGCTCAAATTATGATCAAGAGATGACAGAATGGTAAATTTTGTCACAGAGGAGAATGAATCAATCTGTAACATCCTGAGCAAGAGGCTGGAAAGGCCATAAAAGCCTTGGAGTGGAAATGGTTCACTGGACAGAGAATAAACTTGGAGGGCCTAACATGTGGTACCAAGAAAGAATTTTTTTGGGTTACTATTAAGATTCAGTATGTCATTACCTCTCCTCTACCAGTACAATACGCCGCTCCTCGTGAAAAGAAAAAGGGGATATCTGATCCGATCTCGCCAGACCACTCTTGAAGATCCTTTTCTGAAGCAATGCAGCCACTAAACTGGTTAGCAGCCCATAATGCAGTCGCTGCATTACTGCTTCCACCACCAAGACCAGCTCCAGTTGGTACCTTCTTATCAAGATGTATCTGCATTCGAATCAAGATGAAAATAAAATTAATGCCCAATATAAATATGCCCACTTCTGTGACAATGAAAACATTAATAAAAAAATTGCTCACTTAGCTAAAATTGACATTACCCAAAAATAGTTATCAGTCCCAGTTTTCTTTCTGTAAAGGTTGAGCGCCTTAATTATCTGCAGGTTCATACAACGGGTCGGTAAATTTAGCGAAGCTGGAAATACCAAGCACACATTCATCAGTAAGATATCAAAATATCTATAGACAACATACCAAATTGCTTTCATCAACTGGGACACCGGCAACATTAGTTGATAGCCGATCTTTGCTCTTACTTGGTGACAGTGAGAATTTGATTGTATCACCCAAACTTATCACCTGGATGCCATTAGTAGAACTAGTGAGTAAAGATTTATGTATCTTGGCTGCCCCAAGCATGGATTATTGCTTATGTAAATGCTGAACTTAGTCCAAATACACTACTCTGTTGCAACTGTAGTTTGCAATTTGGAATAGTAATATATAGAAATTGACCTTAGCCACAACATCAAAACAAAGAATAAAGAAGATAAAAGCGTGCATTTTCATAGCAGCAATATTGCAAAGAGAAGGTGTGGAGCTTCATGAAAGTTGAGTGGGTCGCAACAAGCACAAAATGTACCAGCTTATTTGGGATTTTTTTTATGATAGAATAATCATATCCCAACCTTAAACAACCGTAAATTCGTGCATTCTTTGAATGGTGTTTTCTTTGCTGTCAATTATCGTTTTATCTGTATTTCATCCTTTGATGTGTTCGAATCACTTAGTTTCCTGCTCACCAAATATTTTCCTGCTTGAACATAATACACATATCCCTTCTTCCCAATAATTTTTTTTTTTTAAAAAAATGTTCCCCTTAAACTGTACAACTCCACGGATAAGTCAGAATGACACAAGAATCGAAAGAAAACACAGTTTTTTCTGTGGCCAGCCGAGCAAAACAGATAGAAGAACTCACATGAAATAGAGAAGCCAGGTCATGGAAGCCATCTGGTCTCTTCCCAGTTATCCTCAAGAACACATTAATCTGGAATGTAAACATATATAAAAATTTTGACCAAAAGTGCAAAAGGCAACCTATAACATCTTCAATACGGCAATACAATACGGCAATACCAATCACAAACAATGTAATTAGAAACCTTGCAAGGGGAGAAGAGGTTGAGCCGTGTCATCCCAGCATTCTTGTCAATTTGGTCAGCTAGCTGGTTAAACTTTGCTTGCGGGTCATATGACACCTAAAATACACACCACAAAAATAGTAAGAAATTTGCAACAGATTTTCTTGAATCCCTTACCAATTCACCCAAGAAAAAAGCAATCACTGCGAGTGACTCTGACAGAAAATCATGCGAAAATCTGGGAACGGTACTGTACAAAGATATATCAACATAGGAGAGCAAGTGAATAATCAATCAAACAATTTTCCGTAAACAAACAGTAGGGAACCCATCCCCAGTGCGCTTGATTTTATAGATTTTATATAAATGGTCATTTGCAAGTGTTACAAGGCCGTAGGCCCAAAGAGAAACCCTACTAAGCAAATCTGATGGAAATTACTAAAGAAGAAAAATGAAGGAAGCAGTGGTAGAGCAATATGGTAACATATCCATGCCGCATCCATTTACTTTATTTTTGCACTATACACTGTTATGAAACTTTCACGGATGCCCATTTGCTTTAAGTTTGCACTATACACTGTTATTGAACTTTCATACATGTTTTCAAATTACTCGGCTACCTGCAGAAAAATGGGGGGCCAGAACCTTGTTAAAAGTTTTGATGCCTTAGAGGTCCAAAGTAAACTATAAAACGAAATTGTGCGATCAAAGAACATATTGGGACAGCTTAAACACGCTTCATGGTGGATAAAGGGTCACCATAGAAGACGTTTCAGAGCGTAAGTACTTGCTTCCCATTCGACGGTTTTATGCAAGCGTTCTAGTTCCCGTCTGAGCAATCGAACGAGAATCCTCTGCTGCCAGGAACGCTACGGAAGACGGGAAGAGAGACGACCGAGCCTCGTCAACAGGCAACGGTGGCATGGCCGCGCTAGCCCGGCGTCAGTAATGGAAAGCGAGAGGAGCAGCGGGAGTGGATGGAATCGGGAGGAAGGAATTCTCCTACCGTCCTCCCGCTTCTCGTTCCGTGCATTCGTACGAACAGAAAAATACCAACCGCAGCGCCAATCCTACGATTTCCCTCCATTTCTCCCGCAGACACTCATCAAATTACTCAAGTACCAGCACTCAATTAGAGAGGGTTCAGCCCTGCGCGTACCTCCACTTGCCTCCGCCCTGGCTCGAACGACGCGGTGGCTCTCAGACCGAGACCCCGACGGCCCTGGGCGCTCGAGCCGGGCCTCGCACCGGTAGAAGCCGGCGCCGAAGGTCGGGCCTGGAGCCGGAGGCTCCTGGGCGCCGCCGGGCTGGCGCGGTGGGGCGTGTAGAGGCTCTGGGACAGGAGGTGCGCGGAGCATGCCATGGCTGCGACGGCTCAGCTGCTTGGAGTCGGAGCAGATAGAGATGACGGGCGGCCGCTGTGGTCAAGAGGTCGTGCTCCTTGTCAGCGGCATGTGTTCGGAATTTGGAAATTTGCTCATCTGCACTACTCTGATTCCGGGTCAGGTTCTCACCCTCGTGTTTACGACTCGTGCAAGATGTGGAACACGCGGTACATTCTACTCCATATGACTTCTTGACCGGAGAACTAGAATATAGTAGTATGAGCGAAATGACGTACAAAAGACAAGGTGTCGAGTAGAAAAACACATGGAGTAAGTTCGGACTGACTTCATAATTCCAGAGAGTTGGAACTTGGAACTGTATACCATATCAAGGTAGCTCTGTTCGAAGTCGTGGTTGGCAGAAGGGTCTAGCTGCAGGCTGAGGGAAAAAAAAACCGAAGAAATTGTTTGGAGTTATTCAGTTTTCAGACTTTCAGTAGAGTTGCAGCTGGGTAGTATATTTTAAGTTGTCAAAGCAATGGAATCAAAGCAACATAAAATTCTCTGGTTGGATCCGGATGCTCTCATACTGGCGACAAACGAGTACCTCGGCACCTTATGTATAGCTTAATATACTGAACAGGACCATCCAAGCATTACAAGAGTTCCTTGCGCCCAGTAGTTTCTATACACAGCACAACACTTTGGCATGTACAAGGCAACA
Source organism: Eragrostis nindensis (assembly GCA_012490785.1). Lineage (NCBI taxonomy): Eukaryota > Viridiplantae > Streptophyta > Magnoliopsida > Poales > Poaceae > Eragrostis > Eragrostis nindensis. The sequence goes on from JAAXCT010000092.1 coordinate 414,267, forward strand.
CTAAACACAGCATCACAGGCGACAAGCGTCTTGGTTTCTATCAGGAAATGCTTCCTTGCTAATTGTAATCGGGGGCTCATCCCCTTAAAGCAACCATCATAGGTACCGCATCCACAGAGAATTATTGAGTGTCTCGCCATCACTGAAGGTTCAGGGCAAGATTTGTACCGATAGCTCGGAAATGCAGTATGAGTTTGTCAGTGATCAAAGTGGATCCCACTGTGTACATCCCAAGAACTTAACAGTGCATATGCTGGGGAAGACATCCCGCTAGTATGACTAGAATGCTTCCGGGTCATAGTGCCACTCAGAATATGCTAACTCACCGGGATCATCATATACTTCAGGGGCTGGCTCACCAACGTGTCCTTCGTTCTGATAAGAACCGGGGCTGGAGCTTGAATGGCCAAATGGCCAAAGAAATGGGAAGGAGCTGTGCATCCCCTGATTTCCGATGTCATAGTTTCTTGGGGCAGACTCAGGAACTGCTCTGGTGATACCAGGATCGGCGGCTTCATTGTGGTAGACTGTAGGTACGCGGGAGCTATTACCCATTCGCTGTGATGGCAGTGGAAGGCGGCAAACAGGGCAAGAATTGTGCTGAACAAGCCAGGGAATGATGCAGTCAGCATGATACAGGTGCTTGCATGGCATCTCCCGTGCCTCTGATCCCATCTCAAATTTCTCTTTGCAAACTGGGCATTGTGGATCATCAATAAGGTGCCTACGGTTTATCTTCACCACAGGCATCGAGTCAATGGATGATCGTGGAGCAGGAGCTGGGCCTTGAGGGTTGCTCTGTAGAAGCAGCTGCTCGAATAGAGCTTCAAGACTCGGACGGAGACGCAAACCACTGAAATTTGGAATGTCTGTGTTAATTCTGCGGCCTCTTCTAAAGACAACATCGATATTAGTACTATCGCCTCCAGGAGCAGGCATGTTGCTGCCAAATATCAGCCTAGGACCAGCATTTGGCTGCCTTCCATGTTCAGCACTTGTCCCTTCTCTGCCATGGATATCAGACACAAGATCTCTGTTCATTTCTGCCCTTCGTTGCCGCATAAGGTTAGACATGGCCTCCATCATTCCAAACCTTCTTCCTAGAAACTCGTTTAAGTCTGGTTCAAATAGTCCAAAAGCGTTCAACATGCTACCAGTCTCGCTGATTTCCTGGATAAAACCATCGTTGCAATTCGGGCAGACTATATCCTGTCCACGGACACGAACCGGCCGTCGACAGGCATAACACCAATGTGTGGCCCTAGTTGACATCTTGTTCCTGTGAAAAAATTAAGGGCTCAACATATCAGAAAATCAAATGGAGTAGTAAGGACAACAACCCTCACAGGTATTGATGAAGGTGACTAGAGTTAAGATAACTATACTTGGCAACTAGTCCACTACCACATAGACACACATAGCCCATCAAATGTTCAGCATGCTCATATGGATTATGCATCTCACGAAAGTCAGTGTGTTTGCTGCGAATGTTATGCCACATTCCAATCCATTAGCTTTTATAGTCACATATGCATACAAACTACAGTATTCTTGTCCACAACAAGAAAATATTGCCAGAAGTTTCAGCTACAATCATCTCATATTCAATTTTTCCCAGATAGAAACAGAGTATTATCAATAACTATAGCTATCTAATTGGAATGCTGTGATTCGTACTGTATCTCTTGTACAATCTAAGATTCCTTAGCCTCCACTCTTTCACCACAGTTTGAGGTACAGTTCTAACAGAGAGGAGAATTCAACATTTCATGCCTATTATACAGGTTGCTTTTCTCAGCAGTCACGAAAGAGGCTGCAGTGAAAGAACAACTCCTAGATCTGACTAAAGCTTATTCCAGTTGAAGGTTATTTTATAAAATGTCATAACCAGTTGTGGTTTTGGAAGTTGAAGGTAGTGCTTAGTACTATTTGCCGAGCGGGCATAGGATCTGGTGCCAGTTCGAGATGAAGACAGCGGGTTTCTATACTAGATGATTCAATCAAATTTTTTCGTCTCGATACTGTTCATTTATGCACAATGCAGCATTTTACTTCCATGGCCACAAACAGATTAGTGCATGTATCCTCTGAGTAAAAATATGGGTGAATTGAAAAACTCAGCGTGCCTAGCGAGTTCCTATATAAGCAGCCAAACAAAAGAGGTTTTAATTTCTGATCAAACTTTTTTAGAGACAACAATTTCTGATCAAACTCAGTCGAATATTGTTATTTCTTTAAGAAAGAAAGATAAACCATTGGTTCTAGAGATTTCCTGCAACAATATTCCAACTGGTATTCAACCTCAGGTACCTTCATTCAGTAACCAGATGGGAAACAGGACCACTAGGGAGCAGTGTTCCGACTGATGCAGTGCACCATCTTTTCAGGGGATCCAGAATCTACTTACTGATGACTCGCAGTTTGGCTGCTCATGCTTGAGAATATTCCCATGCAACTGTTTCCTATGCAACAGGAACAAGTGGGTTTTGATGGCTGCTAAGTGGAAAGAGTGTCTGCAACATCCTGAACAATTGCAGGACACTACAGCGTTTGGCGTTCCTCTAATCGTACTAGTACAAAGGAAGGGGAAAGGAGACGGGCGATTCATCCTTGCGGCGCGCCCAATCTCAGGAATATACATTCCCGCTAATCGCGCACGGAAAGTTCCAGAACCTAGGCCCCCTTTGTTTGTGCTTATATGATTCTAAGAATCTAACTTTTGGATTGTGATTTTCAGAATCCAGATTCTAAGAATCAAAAGCTGAAGCTGTTTGTTTCCTTGGATTGTGACTCTATGGATTCTTGCCTCAGGAAGAGAAAAGTCTGAAATGTTTAATTAAACACACATTATAGTAACAGAGTCGCTTTGGAGCAATTAAAAAATTATAAAAAATCAGAATAATTAAGAATACATAATGTGGGTACAAATATCCTCTCATAAATAACTGCTCACTCCTAGCATACAAAGCACTAGCAATGTTGTCACGTAATTTATTCATGTTAACTTCTTCATCTCCTAACACTGCGATGGGCACGTTGGTCATTTGACGTAGCAAAATCCATCAAAAGCTCATCTGAAGCAGATTGTGAGATTGTGGAATCTGGCCTCCCAGATTCCACAATCTGAGCTCAGAATCCAACCCTTTGTTTCAGCTTTTGATTCTACAATCCAGAATCCAGAATCATAAGCACAAACAAAGGGGGCCCTAGTCGTAAATCGCAACCCACAGGCAGAGCTCCTTACAGATCAATCTCCCCCATCGTAAACGGAGGAAGCAAGTAACAAGAGGCGAGAGGTGCCATGCACGGATCTACCAGGCCAGCCAATCCAGGCATCCATCCGCTGATCCGCAACCCAATTCCACACCAGTCCTACCATCGAATCGCGCGCATCGGGGGCACGGAAACGCAATCGACCCAGCGCACACCACAATCCAAGTAGTAGAGAAGAAGGAAGGAGCGAGAGCGCTGGGCGGGGGGTCGGGCACAGTACCTTGCTCCCGGAAGCGAGGGGGCTGTGGGGAAGAGTGGCGACTGTGGCGAGGATGAGCGTGGATACGGGACCGGTACCGCGCCTGATCAGGCGCTGGGAGTGAGAACAACGGCCGCTGATGTCCTCCTCCCGTCATATATCCCGGCCGTTTTGGCGTGCGCTGATCCGGATTCCGGAGCGCCGGAGTGGGCAGCGCGCCAGTGCGCGGCTCGGAGCATGAGTGCGCGCGCCGGGCCCCCGCGCGGTAGGTGCGCGGCGTGGCTCCTTCCCGCACCACACGTTCGCCTCGCCTCGCCGCGCCGCGCGCCCCTCGTTTTTTTTTTTTTTTTTTTTTCCAAACCGCGCGCCCCTCGTGTCATGGCCTCATGGGGGCTCGGGTGGCGTTGGGGTGTGTGGATCCGTGGACTGGACGTCGGCGCGCGTTTCATGGGCTGCTCGTAACTGCCACTCGGCTGTCGGGCCGGGCTTGCGTTTACCGGGCCTTCTCTGGACCAGAAACAGTAGGCCGAGGGAAGCATTTTTCAAGTCAAGAGTCCTTATCAATATCATATCAGGTTTAGGACAAACTGTCAAACTCCATGGTTCAATCGTGTCGACTGTCGAGTGATGTTTCGTGATCCGTTTGCATATGCCTAACTCGTGCGAGCTGCATGGCATATCAAAATGAAAGATCAGATCCGACAGACTATTCTTTTTTTGGAGGACACTACGGTAGGCAATTGCCTACCTGAACCTTTGTATTATAGCTCAAGAAAGTTAATTACAGGAGCGGGGGAGACAAAGAGATAACCAACCCTATTACAAATTGTACTACATGATGGAAAAACAAGAGCGAACTAAGGCAGCGTGTGATTGTTTGTGACACTTGTGAGCCCAGAGATGAAGATCCTCTGCACACGCCTTGAGAGTGATTGAACAGACAGCAGTGACATTGTCAAAAGTCTTCCGGTTCCTTGCTTTCCATATATTCCATAGAACAGCCGTGAGCACCGTGTTGGCCACCTTTGGAGGTAGTGTAGACCATCTTGCCCCCGGTGTAGTCCAAAGCTTGTGAATTGACCGAATGGCTCCTACAGTCGAGGTTGGAAGCCCCAATTTTTGACAGATAATAGCTGCGGGGCTGCAGAGCATGAACAGGTGTAGAAGGGATTCAGTGGCGCCGCAGTGAGGGCAGGAATCAGAATCCTTCCATCCTCTAGTAAACAGGAACTCTTTAGTCCGTAGCCTTTCTCGGTGTAACAGCCAGATGAAGATGTTGCATCTTGACGGCGCATAGCTGTCCTAAATGTGACCGGCGAAGTGGTCCTTCGGCTTTCCATGAAAACGCAGGAGATAGGCAGCTCTGGAGGTGAAGGGGACAGGTGCAGCCTCATTGTTCTTTTATCGGCTGCCTCCAAATTGAGATGTACTTGTTGTAGGCGAAGTAAGAGGCAGTCCAGCTGCTGTTGGGCGACGGAGGAGAGGCGGGGACGAAGGGACAGGTTGACAGATGCTCCTCCCAAAACAGATAAAACTGTGAGGCCAAGGCCGGGATGCTTTTTTCCCATTATCTAAAAAAAAAACAGATAAAACTGAAATGTTTGGCCGAGTGCAGTGAGTGTAGAGAGCTTCAAAATCTGCTGCTAAAGATTGGTTGCCATCCCAAAGATCATGCCAGAATGAGGTGTGCCTACCATTTCCGAAGGATACCTGGGTTGCCAGACGGAAGGACTCCAGTTGAGTAACAAGAGATTTCCATGTCGGTGTGTCATTGTGCTTGACATCTCCCAAGTCTCTATCGGAAGAGCAACCATACTGTGACTAAAACCAGGACTGCCAAGGTGTTGTAGGTTCTTCATGTAACCGCACCCAGTATTTCTGAACCAAGCATTCGTTCTGGGCATAAATATTCTTGATCCCCAGGCCACCTACATCCTTTGGTTGGCAGACTTCTGTCTAAGCTACCTTGCAGTCAGCCCCAGAGCAAGAGTCAGATCCTTTCCAGAAAAAGGAACGTTGTTTCCTTTCGAAAACATCCAGTGCCCCTTTAGGAAGAAGAGCAGCCGACATAGTGTACACCGGCAGCGCAGCAAGTGAACTGTTCACAAGATGAAGCGCCCCGGTTATCCCAGGAGCTTAAACACTTTATTATACCAGTCCCTGGATCAGTCGCTGGTACAATCAAGTCTTACAACAGGTGATATTACAAGTCGCGACCTGGCAGGGGTCGATTGATAAGCAACAAGAACACTAATAGATAGGCAACAGTGAACATAAAGCTAAACCAGAAGATGACTTCTAGGTCATCAAACATCATAGCGGAAGCAACTAAGCGGTAGACTAATGCCACAGGCAGCTCAGGTGCGGACGAGACCAAGCTTAATCGTCTTCCTCACCGTCGGCGTCGACGAAGTCTGGATCTTCCTCTGTAATCAGCAAGCAAGAATGAGTACAAAAGTACTCAGCAAGTCGCAACCCTTACCCTACCATCAATGGATAAATGTATGCATTTGGCAGTAGCAAGGTAAAGGCCATCAGGTTTAACATTACAATAAAGCAAGTTTTACACATGCAGGGGTTCAGTTTATAAAGCATTTTAGCAAAAGCATCAAATTAAGATATTAAGGGGTTGGTCAAGTTTTACGTTGCCGGACACCCCGTCCACGACAGCCTTCGGCGGAAAGCCGGACCTATTCTCAAAACAACTCACACATCAAGGGGATAAGCACCCAACCCATGCTAGTTCTTGGACCGAACCAAAGCCATGTCCGTGACCGTGGACTCGGCTATTCGAATAGATTTTAACACTCTGCAGAGGTTGTACGCTGTACCCACAATCTGAGTGCATCACAAGCCACCCATGACGTGGGTGTGAAGACTCACACAGCCATTACCCATCACAGCATCGTCCCGACTAATCGCCATGGGAGTTATCCAGGGGTCTAGCCTCTGATCTAGGTCCTCCACCGGGTCGCACACGTCTGCATCACGTCCACCTGCTCCATAGGCTCTGTTGGCGGTCGTTAAACCATGTTTTGACCGCCACCCTACCGGTAAATAAATACATAACACCAAGATTTTGTGCATAGTAGTTAAGAATAATACTACTCCACAGGTTTTGGTGAATATTTGGATGCAGGAGTGAATAATGGAGAAAAGTGGGCCCAGTCAGGGAAATTCCCTGGCCGGCCGGCCCCACCATAGGCCGGCCGGCCCCACCTGGTGGCCACAGGCCCCAGGCTTTCTCCAGTGGGCTGGAAAATAATCTTCAACGTACAATTCAATCCCAGCTCGGCAGGATTCCAGCGACATTCTAGAAGGTGGGCTATTTGGGCCTTTACTTGGCCCTCAATCCAATTCTGCCGACCCCAGCAAGGAACCGACCTTCAGACCGCCTTCAGGGAGTGATCTGAAGCGTCCAGGAGCAAGACGGTGGCCAACCGACTGAAGGGACGGCCGGCCGGCCACCCCCCTAGGCCGGCCGGCCGACTTTATCGCCGCCGCCTCTCCAAAGTCGGCCAGGGTGCTTCCACCGCCTTCACAAGCTATAAATTGGACCCCTCGGTCTCCGAATCAATTCGCACCATCACACTTCATCCAAGTGTTCATTAGTTTAGTTGAGTAGTAGCTTTGGGAGTTAGAGTAGAGTAGAGTAGAGTGAGAGCTCTCTCGGGCTTCCGGAGTATTCTCGGAGTTCGGTATAGTTCTTTGTATCCTTACTCTTGAGATATTATTTTATTTATTATATAATTAGTTTTATCTTTATTTATTTTTTTTAGTAGTTCTTTTCTATTTAGTTTATTTATTCGTTAAGTAAGTGCTCGTAGAAGTCTTGTTGTGGGATTCGTGATTGTTGGAATAGCGAGTACGAGAGAGTGCCGTCGTCGGAGATGACGTCGTGTGAAATCTGTACTTGTTCATTCTTAGATAGGACTGCTCCGTTGATCAAGAGTAGATCCTCTAGGCGGGTTGTAAGCATGGCGCTTAGAACTTGGCCTATGCACGTTTGGCACCCAGCCCCACGGAGGATGGTAGCCGCGAGTGTATGTGACAGCTGCACCGATCTCTGTAATCCACCACGTCCGGGTTGGACTCAGCAGGGTCTTAATTATAGCATACGGTTCCCTAGGTTTGAACTAGCTTCATCGGTTAACCTAGCACGTGTGTGCCCCGAAACGACATGACTTGTATGTGTATGAGCTTAGCTAGAGTAAATAATCTTTGTAGACTTGACTGCTAGAAAAATAAATAATAGATAAACATACAGGTAGCCTTAACTCTATCTCGTTGCTCTCCCAAATGTATACTACGATTTATTTTATTACCTTGGATTTGAGGATGTGTGTGCCACCCATATCTATCATGCCTATCTTACCCCCGTCTCAAGTATAGTTGATACATTATTTCTTTCTCCAAATTATCCAATGCATAGCTATTATTCAGCTTTCTTTTGCTCTACTTCCCTGCGGAAATATAAATACGATAACCCTGGAATACTCCAAGGTGAAATGCTACAATGGTGATCCGTGCGCTTGCGGAATTAATGAATTTAATTTTATCGCATAAGAACCGCCAACAAGCATTTCTGACGCCGTTGCCGGGGAAGTAGCAGCTAGGAACTGAATAAATGCATTGAAGTTTGTGAGAAGAATAATTATCACTTACTTTTGCGGGCTTACCCTTGTCCTGGTTTTTCTTCTCGTGGAAATTTGAAACAGGACTGTACATGACTGGTTTCGACCCACCAGAAAACTTCCACTCAGATCCCGAACAGTTCTTGAGAAGGGTGAGGGCCAGGCTTACCCCTCTTCCCACCCACGCTCAATCGAAAGTTCTGGCTCTTGAAGGATCCCTTCCGACGATTGTCGATCACCCTCCACCTTTATCAACGAACAACAACATGGGTGATCCGATCGAGAAGACGATCAATGACTTCTCCGCGCCGACTACGGAGAACATCCGCGTGGGACCCAACCCGCGCATCAACAACAAGGACTATGAGCTTAAGCCAGCCTTGATCAACATGATCTTGGCCAGTCCTTTCTGTGGGAAGCCGTCGGAGGATGCAAATGCTCACCTCCAAAGGTTCCTGATGACGTGCAACACTTTCGTCATAAAGGATGCACCTCAGGACGCCATCCGACTACAGCTTTTCCCATTCTCTCTGTTGGGGAAGGCTCTCCAGTGGTTCTACGCGAACCAAGAGTCCCTCGACACGTGGACGGCATGCTCCAATGCCTTCCTCACCAAGTTCTTCCCGCCGGGCAAGACGACTGCCCTGCGGAACAAGATATCGGGCTTCCAACAGCTCGCAGATGAGTCGACCGCGGAAGCTTGGGACAGGATGCAGGAGTACGTTCTCTCATGCCCACACCATGGCATGGAAGAATGGCTCCTCATACAGAGTTTCTACCACGGTTTGAGGCCGTCCGCTCGAGAGCACCTCGACGCCGCAGCAGGCGGCTCCTTCTTCTCCCTTAGCGTGAAGAACGCTAAGAAGTTGATTGAGAAGGTGGCGGCTAACCAGACTCATGGTGAACGCCAAGCGGCGAGCACCAAGACCCGTGGAGTACACCAAGTGGAGACGATGGACATGCTCGCCATCAAGCTCGATCAGCTACTCCGCAAGGTGGAGTCTCCGCAGGACCTGCAAGTTGCGGATTCCCGCATGACATGTGAGGAATGCGGCAGCGCTGGGCATATGGGCATCAATTGCCCGAATACGAGAGAGGAATGCAATTTCCTCAACAATGGCAATAGGTACCGCTCCCAGAACAACTACGGCTGGAATTCCAGGCCCGACCTCTCCTTCAACAAGAATCAGGGAGGTAACAATGGTAATCTTTCCCGTTATGAGCCCTCTATCAATGATCTAGTTCTCGGCCAGGTCAAGATCAATGATAGCATTAGTAAGAAGTTTCTTACTACCGACAAGGCTTTAGAGAGCATAGATGCCAAACTAGAGTCGTTCAGCACTGCTCTGCAGAATCAGCTAAGCCATAACACGATGCTAGAAACACAAATTGCGCAAATAGCTTCAGCTGTGCAGACTCCTCGTACGAAGGAGAGTGTTAGTGCTATCACCACCAGGGGAGGAAGAGGTACTGTGGACCCACCATACCCCAAGGGTGCAGAGAGAAAGACACCAAATGCAGCCCCCAAAGAGAAGGCCGGTAAAAAGGTTCCAGAAAAGAAGGTCCCTGAAGAGGAAGACGCCGAGAAGGAGAGCTCCGAGGAGGAACCAACGACAGATCCTCCCGTTGAGCAAGCTCCACCTAAGGCAGCACCTCATGAGTATTTTGACACTACAGGCTTGCCTTATCCCGACCGCAGGAAGAAGCTCACTGTGGATGAGCGCTTTGATAAATTTGTTGAGGCTATCCGACATATATATGTGCATATTCCGCTGCTTGATGCCATGCAGGTACCTACTTACACTAGGTATTCTCGGGACATCCTCAACAACAAGCGCCCCATTCCAGCAATGGAGGTAGTGAAGCTTACAGAAGAGTGCAGCGCAGCCATTCTGAACATTCTTCCGGAAAAGAAGAAGGATCCAGGATGCCCTACTATCCCGAGTTCGATTGGCAGCCAGCACTTCTCTCAAGCGCTATGTGACTTGGGTGCAAGCGTGAGCGTTATGCCCAAGGCGGTATATGACAGGTTAAACTGTCCATTATCGCCTACGGCTATGTGCTTGCAGCTCGCAGATCAGTCCGTTCGTCATCCTGCTGGTATTGCCCAAGACGTCCCCGTACAGATCAGAAACTTCTTCGTCTCCGTCGACTTTGTTGTGCTTGACATGGAAGTAGATGTCAAGACCCCTCTCATCCTTGGGAGGCCGTTTTTGAGCACCACCAACGCCAACATCGACGTGGGGGCAGGAGAGATCCACTTGGACTTCAACGGCAGGGATGAAACGTTCAACTTCAAGCCTAAAGTTGAGCAATGCAAGCAAGTACGGGTCATATATGGAAAGGACCCAAGGAGAGTGTAGAAGATTGAGATTACTCCACCCATGCCACTGCCAGACAAGCTCATTGCATATATGAGAGACTATCTGGAAAGAGAGAATGCAAGAAGGCTAGCAAAATATTGGAGGACTCCAAGGAGGATGCCTCAGCCGCCTAACACATCTCAAGCCCCTCTTACTCATCCGCAAGAAGGAGTAGGCGAGTCACAATCGCCCAAGAAGAGGAGAGCGAGGCGCTCAAGAAAGAAGAAGGCAGCTACGGTATCAACCGATGAGAGTACAGCAAAGGCGCCTATTAAAGAAAAGGTCGCCGCCACCAACACAAAGAAGACAACCAAGGTGTGGCGGAAGAAAGAAGGAACCTCTACCTCGCCAGATTCTCCAGCGAGCGAGGTCCAAACGAGTTAAAGACATGGAGAACGTCTAGCTCAAAGACGTAAAAATGAGAGCCCTCCGATTGGGGAGGCCATCCCAATCGTTATCCTAGCTAGGCCTAGCACTTGTTTTTCTTTTCATAAATCATAAAAACAAAATAAAAATTTAAAAAATTTATAAACAAAAAAAAATAATAGGATTCCTGGTGATGCCCATTAGGGGCTAGCCACTTGTGTCATCCTCGCTCTTTTTTGCAGGTCAAGAAGGAGGAGGAAGAGCCTGAATCAAGCTTAAGTCTTACAAAGACTCAAGCTTGAGGAGGGCACCCCAGGTAAGAAGGAGTTCAATACAAGCTCGAGTCTTGCAAAGACTCAATCTTGGGGAGGACCTCCGGGTAAGTATTCCTAATTTTCTTAATAAATAAATAAACTTCCTGTTTCGAATAAATGCTAGAATCTTGGTGTCATGCTACACTTAAGGGAAATGATGATCGAGTTACAAATTAGCTTCCCATGTGTCGCATAGATGCAACCTCTACTCCTGACATATGTGTTATTTTTACTTAAGCATGATCACATCATGAGTCTTGCTCATTTCTGTGGGTTGCATTTGTTACACCAAGTCTGAGCATTGTGGATTGTGATATGGCATGATTAGGACTTGTTGCAATTTCTTAGTATGGTTTCATCCAGAGATGTTTTTCTTGAATTGCTGCAAGTACCTAAAACCCTTCTATTTTGGCACACTTCTCTTAGTGTGAGGATTTACTTACCTACCAGAGCCATATCATAATATTCGAAACAGCCCCACTCATAGCCATTTGTTTATGTATTGAGCTTTGTTAAGGTTTGATGTACTCTTGAAACTAAAGCACTCCTAATTTTGGTCATAATTCCTTCGCGTGTGTTTTCGAAAATTTCTCTCCACCAAATAAAAAGGGGAATGTATGGATAAATCAACCAAACATTTTTCTCAGAGTTTGCAAAACTTTTGGTCCATCCAAAATGTTCAAGAATATTTCAAAATGTTTCATTGAACCATTCAAAATTTATGGCCCCTTGCACCATGGAGTAGTCAAAAAAAAAAAACTCTCCATGGTTGCATGACAAAAGTCAATGGCTATATGGTTCTTATCATAAACATCTTGAGCAAAATAAAGGACCAATGTTTTTCAAAACCCCCTTCCATAAGTGTGAGTTCATTTTCTCCCCCTCCATCACATCATTTCCTATGACCAAAAATAAATGGAGTTGCTATGTTGATTGAGACACATTCTTTAGCTTTACAATATATGCATGACATTTGTGCATTCCTTACCAAGCTCCACATATAAAGCCTCATTTGGTAGAAGGTAGGATGAGTGAAGCTTGTAGGAATAGAACTCACATCGGAGTGGTAAGAGAAGTGCCACCCAAAACGAAGGAGAATTTTTGCACCTTGCAGCACATAAAAACTCTGGATGCTTACCTGCTAGAATTGTGTACTTGTCCGAAAATGCCGTTCTAGTCTTCAATGCTGCATGACAAGGTGTGACATATAAGCCCCACGAATTTTGCAACACTCATGAATATTTTGTGCTCTCGTAAATTTACCACTGTTTAGGGAGTATGTTGTTGCATCTTTATTACCCATGGGGCGCTTCTTTGTAACTCCTGATCCGCCGGTACCCTGAGTTGAGTTTGCTCGGGACGAGCAAAGTTTAAACTTGGGGAGGTTGTTGGCGGTCGTTAAACCATGTTTTGACCGCCACCCTACCGGTAAATAAATACATAACACCAAGATTTTGTGCATAGTAGTTAGGAATAATACTACTCCACAGGTTTTGGTGAATATTTGGATGCAGGAGTGAATAATGGAGAAAAGTGAGCCCAGTCAGGGAAATTCCCTGGCCGGCCGGCCCCACCATAGGCCGGCCGGCCCCACCTGGTGGCCACAGGCCCCAGGCTTTCTCCAGTGGGTTGGAAAATAATCTTCAACGTACAATTCAAGCCCAGCTCGGCAGGATCCACCGACATTCTAGAAGGTGGGCTATTTGGGCCTTTACTTGGCCCTCAATCCAATTCTGCCGACCCCAGCAGGGAACCGACCTTCAGACCGCCTTCAGGGAGTGATCTGAAGCGTCCAGGAGCAAGACGGTGGCCAACCGACCGAAGGGACGGCCGGCCGACCACCCCCCTAGGCCGGCCAGCCTACTTTGTCGCCGCCGCCTCTCCAAAGTCGGCCAGGGTGCTTCCACCGCCTTCACAAGCTATAAATTGGACCCCTCGGCCTCCGAATCAATTCGCACCATCACACTTCATCCAAGTGTTCATTAGTTTATTTGAGTAGTAGCTTTGGGAGTTAGAGTAGAGTAGAGTAGAGTGAGAGCTCTCTCGGGCTTCCGGAGTATTCTCGGAGTTCGGAATAGTTCTTTGTATCCTTACTCTTGAGATATTATTTTATTTATTATATAATTAGTTTTATCTTTATTTATTTCTTTTAGTAGTTCTTTTCTATTTAGTTTATTTATTCGTTAAGTAAGTGCTCGTAGAAGTCTTGTTGTGGGATTCGTGATTGTTGGAATAGCGAGTACGAGAGAGTGCCGTCGTCGGAGATGACGTCGTGTGAAATCTGTGCTTGTTCATTCTTAGATAGGACTGCTCCGTTGATCAAGAGTAGATCCTCTAGGCGGGTTGTAAGCATGGCGCTTAGAACTTGGCCTATGCACGTTTGGCACCCAGCCCCACGGAGGATGGTAGCCGCGAGTGTATGTGACAGCTGCACCGGTCTCTGTAATCCACCACGTCCGGGTTGGACTCAGCAGGGTCTTAATTATAGCATACGGTTCCCTAAGTTTGAACTAGCTTCATCGGTTAACCTAGCACGTGTGTGCCCCGAAACGACATGACTAGTATGTGTATGAGCTTAGCTAGAGTAAATAATCTTTGTAGACTTGACTGCTAGAAAAGTAAATAATAGATAAACATACAGGTAGCCTTAACTCTATCTCGTTGCTCTCCCAAATGTATACTACGATTTATTTTATTACCTTGGATTTGAGGATGTGTGTGCCACCCATATCTATCATACCTATCTTACCCCCGTCTCAAGTATAGTTGATACATTATTTCTTTCTCCAAATTATCCAATGCATAGCTATTATTCAGCTTTCTTTTGCTCTACTTCCCTGCGGAAATATAAATACGATAACCCTGGAATACTCCAAGGTGAAATGCTACAATGGTGATCCGTGCGCTTGCGGAATTAATAAATTTAATTTTATCGCATAAGAACCGCTAACAGGCTCCCATTGCATCTCCAGCCTCCAGGCGATTAACAGACTAGCTGGCGGGATTTAGACTAAGCCGTGCCGCATACACGGTAGTGTGGTCGCACTGAATAAACGGCTAGGTAGGATGTCACAAGCAACTCGGTCCTTATACGAGCCAAGGCAATCATCTCCACATATATGAACCCACCACAGAGGCGGCATTCATCTCCCATATCACTTGTCATAAGCACACCACAGAGGCGACACTTAATCTTCCATAAATATCATCAGGATCACCTCAGCTCTAACCCAAGTTCATTCATTCATCTTTCTTAAGTTATCACCCAGCCTTACTACTACCACACAACACCAATCACGGTTTTCACATTTGCAAAAGCTAAGTATAAGTAGAGCACTTAGTGATACACAGTCCTAAGCATTTCTATAACAAGGCGATCATCCATGCGTAAATATTATCATACATGGATATCCTAAGTTTAACAGGGAATAATTTAGGACAGGTAATATAAGGCTCAGTGGTCTTGGTCATACTACACAAAGGTTTTGCAATATCAGGGCAATCATTTCATGCAATAAAACGGCTGCTACGGGTTGTGTTTATAAAACATAGGAGCAGTATGATCAAAGGGAAAAACGGATTGTGACTTGCCTTCGTTGACGTCCTCGGGAAGCTCCTGCTCGAAGTCTCCGGCTCCTGGTTCCTGCTCCTCCTCCTCCTCGTACTCGTACTCTCCGTTAGCTACGCGACCGGCAAACAAGCAAACAAACACAAATAAATCCAAAAGAAATAGAAGATGAGCTCTATAAAAGATGAAACTGGTAGGAATGGATAGAGCTCGATTTTAGATGAATTTAGGAGGAAGAATCGGGTTAATCGGAGCTCGGACGGTGGAGATATGGATTTAACAGTGAAGGCTGCTGGTTATTCCGAAAATAAATTCGGAAATAACAGCACGTGTACGTGCTGGGCTGCTGCTGGTGTTTTGGGTCAAATGAAAATGGGCTGCTGGTTGTATGGGCCTGCGTGGGAAGTATATGGGCTTGAAGCCTAATTAACCATGGCCTAAATAGCTAAGCTGGTTGGCCCAACTGAGCTACGGGAGGAGAACAGGAACAGAGGAGTTCGTCCTCCTCGACTCTGCTCGCCATGGAAGGAGCTCTGGGAGCTCGAATCCAGCACGGGGAAGGGGAGGATGGCGATCAGGGAGTGGGGGAATCGAAGGAGGAGTCCACGGAGGTTCCATTTGAGGCATAAATTTGAGGGGAGACCATGGGGAACGGCGGTTGCGGCGAGGAGGAAAAGAGGCGACCATGGCTGCTCGGTGGTGGCTCGATTGGGCGAGGGGATGTCGTGGGGATGGACTGGGGAGGTGGAGCTCGTGCTTGAGGTGCTCACCTTCGACTCAATCGAACCTGGGACGAGCTACGGCGGGAGATCGACGGCGCGGTCGCCGGGATTGGAGAAGAAGATGGACTGCGCCTCGACGGAGATGGGGAAGGAGATGGTGGCTCGGTGGTGATTCTGTGGAGTGGAGAAGCTCTCGGGAGGGGCTATTTATAGCCGGAGGTGAGGGAGAAGGCGAGGCTTGCTGTGGACGCCCCGGCAGTGATGGTGATGCGATGGCGTTGCTGTGCTCGGGTCGTCGTTGCTGTGCTCGAGCAGTGAAGCCTGGCGCTGGGCGCTTGCGTGCACCGCGGGGCTTTGCTAGACGCCAGGCGCAAGGCAGTGCGATGGCAGAGCGGGAGCTGAGCTCGGCGGTGGTGCTGAGGCGATGGCACGGTTGACGCACTGCGCTCGACGAGACCACAGCAGCAGAAACGGCGTGGGGCGGTGCGTCGCTTGCGGCATGCGCGAAGCAGAGCGACGAGACGGAGCGTGCAGTGGCACAGCAAGGCACAGGGTAAGGTGCTGGAGCGAAGCGGCGTGCGGCGCGGCAAGTGGGCACGGCCGGCATTGGCGTGCGGCTTTGGAACGACGGGACGCGAGCGCTCAGCGAGAAAAGCGGCCAGTCAGTGTGTCGTCTAGCTGCTGGATGGTACAGAGCGATGGGATAGGTCGTGCAGGTGGAGGTTGAGCCGGAAAAGAAAGGAGGGAGACGGAAAGTTGGGCTGGAAATGGCCCAGAACGGAAAAGCGAGAGGGGAAATGTTTTGAAAAGTTTTGAAAACTTCCGATTACAGTTTGGATTTGCATTTAAATTTTTAGGGTGAATTTTTCAGGGCGTTACACAAGAATACCCCTTGAGCCTTGATCTAGCAGGTTGCCCACCCAACCAGACAACATCTTGTCATGTTTGCAGATCAATGGTTGCATATCCTCTAGGCGCAGCTTCAAAGTAGAGAGTGGCAGCCCCAGATAGGGCTGTGGGAAGTTCGAGACTGAACAGCCTAGGAGCTGAGACATATCCCCCACCAAGGCAGGGCTCAAAAGCATAGGAACAAAGGTGTTTTTGTCAAAATTGATGGTGAGGACCGATGCAAGTGAGAAATCGTGTAAGAGTTGTTTGAGATTGTGAAGCTATTGCAATTCCCCTTTAAGCACTATTAGGGTGTCGTCGGCATACTGTGTCACAAGGAATGGTTCATTTGGGACAAGAGGGTGTTGAAGAAATCCATCTGCAGCTGCTCGTTGAATAAGTCTTTGAAGCACATCAGCCACTAGGATGAAGAGGTAAGGAGATAAAGGGTCGCCCTGTCTCAAGCCTTGCTTACACTGAATCCATGGGCCGGGAACTCCGTTGAGGACCACCGAGGTCATGCTTGTTTTTGCCAGACAGGAGATCCATTGGCGACACACTATTCTGGATTGGCCTCAGATCTGCGCTGGAACGAGGGCTCCAGGAAGTCGGGACGGGATGCACTTTTCCGATTCGAAAAAAATGGCAGCAGCAACAAACCAGCTCTGGCGAATCGGAGTATACCGTGAGCCCCCCTTTAACTAGGCAATCTATTGACTTGACTGGTAAACTGCGTACCTAAATGACAGTACGTTCAGACCTTTCAGTGGTTTCTTGTCGTGTGTGTTTACCATGAGGAACGGCCGTTTGAAGGCTGGGAGTCTGTCTCACTGAGACAAATGAGGAACGGCCGTGCAGTATGCCATTCCATTTTGGAGTGTCAATCTTTCAGAATTTCATCAGTTCGATCATTGATAAACGTGATTGCTAACTTCTTCTTCGGTCACGACCTATCAGTCACGAGTCACGTAGCAACGGCTGTGTACTCTCCTTTGGGGGTGTAGAGGCTGGGACCTCTTGTTCCATTATGATGGCCCGGTTCTTTTTCTGCACTCAAGAGATGGAAACAAAAACATATGCTATTCATCATATTAAAATCTCCACTGTCGATGTAACTACAACTACTTCAGTTTCGGTTATCAAGGAGGTTACCTTGTGGAGAACCTTCAGATCAAATACTTGTTTCTCCAACATGCACGAGCAAAAGTTTAAGATATCCTTTTGGATTTATACACCTTTGAATATGGAAATAGCATTCCTTGGAGCTAGGTAGCGTATAAACCTGACAGTTAGAGATGATTTCTGGAAGAATTAGAGATGACTTCTCACTTTCCCTTTACAACTTACATCTTTGAATAACTGACAGTTACACATACCTCACATCTCAGGATGCATATCCCACCTATGTATGAACTGATGTCACAGTTGGATCATAAAAACTGGACTTGCTAAAACAGTGGTTCTTCGATTTTTTCGAGCATACTTTTGCCTGCTGAAGTCTTCAATCAACTCAAAAGGAATGAATCAACAACAGGGTAGAAGCCACAATCGCACCAAGAGTCCAAGACTCGTCATCACAAGTGAAATATTAGCAGCCTTTCAACGGGCTACATTCTGATGGCAGTTATGCTGATCTGATGAAATGCACATCAGTAGAGTTATGACTGAACCACATAATTCAAAAACAAACAATTTATGTTTACAGATGACTACTACTTGATGAAGATAATGAAGAAATGTTCATCATCTTCTCCTTGCAGCAAGTCAGCTACCATTTCAACAGTTGGGCCCTATTATCACAAAAGCAGTAGCTGCTAAGCTGCATAGACATACTACTAAGAAAAAGGACTGACGTCAGGAAACAAGATTAAGCCATCACTACCTCTAGAACAGTATAATTTGCAGAACTCATAATATGACTTCTTCCATTAATATGATACCAGTACATTACACACTGACAGATCACAATTAGGATCGCTAAATAGCATACTCGTTGCTACCAATTATTCAAACAGGGTATAAGTAACAAAAATACCCACAACAGCAGCAAACAAGCTGAGATGGACCTGAAACACGACCGAAAGGAACTTGGGCAAAGATCTTAGTTCGCCAAGCTAGCACCAGCATCCATCGAATTATTCACCTCAGGATTATCGTGGTCACGTGAAATATTGCCACTTTCATCAATCTCAAAATCCACAACTGTTGGTCCAGAGCTCTCCTCCCGGGCTGCCAACTCTCCATCAGTGTTAAAGCATATCACAGGCTCTGCGCAGTCAATAGAACCAACAATGCAGGCGTCGATCTCCGAATCGATCTTGCCTCGGACATCAAACAGGAGGCCTCTTAACCGCACCACCTCAGCCTCGAGTGCTGCATATCCCTGCAGTCTCCTAAGCAGCTGCTGGTTGGTGGCGCGGAGCTTCTTGACCTCCTCCTCTAGGAAGGCCGCACGCGCTTTCTTCTTCTCGCGGTACTTGCGCACAGCTTCTCTGTTTCCCAAAGGTTTACGGGCTCTCCTGGGATCCCCTTCCACAATATTTTCACCGGAGGCAAATACTTGCATGTGAGTGTGGAGGCAGGTGTGGTGGGTATGCATAGCAGCCAATGGACCCGGTGGATTGCAGGTGTGAGTGTGAGTACATGCAGTTGTACTCGTCAGGAATTCATCGAAGCCATGGATGATCTCGGGGTGTGAAAACAGGAGGTGGCTTGGAAGGTCTACTGTGTGGTCCATTACGACAAACAACTGCCACAAAGATTTCCCTTCTATGGCTAACTGGCCAGGTTGAACATAAGTGCAAATAGCACTTGAACAACTCAAGAACTGAATAAACATGTTCCAGAAAAACTCACTGATTAAGCAAGTGTTATTCAAGTTCAAACATAATCAGAAAGAAATTTGTGCCTTTTCTAGCTGAAGGAATTCATGTTACCCCAAGATTACTGGTTAGTGATTGTATAATCAAGAGAACATGTAAGTACCAAGGGATATCCATGATGACCAGGTGCATGAACATATGGCAAACTCTCACAAGTAAATAGCAAAACCTCACGCTATCCCAATTAGGACAAGAACCTTCTGCAGAACCCATCAGCATCCAGATCAGGAAAAGACAACATCCGTATCTGAGAAGGGACTATACCACCACAGTGAATTTGAGAGACCTGGAACTTACCCAAACTGCCGAAGTGCATCAAAATCTCGGCTTGATTGGGGGGAATGGGTGGAATAGACGGGAACCCTCCCAGTCCAGGTTTGCTTCTTGCAAGTCGAAGGCTTCCTTTTGCCCGTTTCACCTTTTGGTCAATCTCCTCGCCACCGATCTTTGAGATGGTGTTTGCTCACCTTTGTCCTTCTCTTTTCGGAATCTCGTTGGTGGGAGAACATCAGAAATTAGAGGGAGGGGAGCGGAGCTACGGAGGAGACTACGAGAGTGACGTTACCGGATCGGGTCGGCGGAGATGATAGAAAGGAAGCGAATCCTTTCTCGCCAGTCGCCACTATTCTCTTTCTCGCCTCACCGTGAGCTATACTTCTCAGAATTTCAGACTATTCCTATTCGTTTCCATCTGCAACATTCGGCCCGGCGACATTCATCCAAGTTGACTGAATTATTATCTGCAACAATATTCACCAATCGGGTGACAACAATTTCGTAATATTCTCATAGCAAAAAACACAAAGATTATGTGTTTGTCTAAAGTTAAAGAGTGAGCCAAATTCAATGGGCTTTCAGCTCAGCCCAGGGCCTGCCTGCCCGCTGTTCCCAGCTGGCCACCTCAATTGAAACCATGGAAGCGCAGCAGCCCACTCAAAGCAGAGAGGAACCACAAAATGCTCGCTCTTCGCAAAACCCTTCTCCACGGCCGCCTCCCTGCGCCGCCGGCGGCCGCCGCCGCCGCCTCCTCTCGGATCTCCTCCCTCTTCCGCCTTCTCTCTTCCTCCTCCTCCGGGGGCAGCGGAGGGTGGGACGAATGGGGCGGTTCCTCCGTTCCCGGCGGGGGCGGCGGCGGGGACGAATGGGGCTCCACCTGGTCCACCGGCCTCACCAAGGACCACTTCGACGGGTCCTCCCCCCCAGCCGGCCGGCCTGTACCCTCCCCTTCGGATCCCGTCTCCAGTAAGCTGGCCACCGTGCGCGCCATGGACGAGGAGGATGAGATGATGCGGGCTATGGAGCGCGACACCCGCGAGTCCAAGGCGTACGTGGATTCCTGGAGCGACCGGATGCGGGAGACCTGCGCGCTCCTGAAGCAGGTGCGGGAACCGGGCGCCCGGGGCTCGTACCTCAAGGACTCGGAGAAGAAGGAGATGTACCGGCTGCACAAGGAGGACCCCACGACGTACACCGTGGAGCGGCTCGCCAAGGACTTCCGCGTCATGCGGCAGCGCGTGCACGCCATCCTATGGCTCAAGGAGATGGAGGAGGAAGAGGAGCGCAAGAGGGGCGAGCCGCTCGACGACTCCATCGAGATCCTGCTCGACAGCTGCCCAGAGTATGTGGAAGTATTCCTTTGCTCTGGTTTTCTATTGATGTTTTCAGATCAGGCTCTCATTGGTCATGTTTTGGTGCTACTGATAGTGTCAAATGAGTAAGAAAACAGAAATGAACTTATGTGGGTATTGGGTAATGATATCAATTTGTTGGGATGGCAAAGAGAGTAAGGTCATTAGTTGTTGCATCAATATTTTTTTTCTTTCCCGAATGGAACTGACTGGTGCGCAGAAGCACTCGGGGGCAAGTCCCGAATGGTGAATATGGAGGTCGACACGGTGTTAGAGGTGCTCTTGTTTTCACCTATGAACTGATGGTGCCACCATGTCGATGCACATAGAACCAGCACCTCCAGCAAGTGCATTGCCTGCGCCTCTTCTCCCTCATGGACTATGGCAGCGGTGTGTGAGGATTTCGGGGTGAGTGAGGGAACCTGAAGCTAGCTAAACATAGATGAGCAACAGAGATAGGCTCTGATTGCTAGGATGGAAGCCTCTACGGTGCCATTAGCAGAGCAAATAGCCCAGGATCTTCATAAATCTTCTGAGGCCAAGGGGGGGCCGGGCCCCCGGCTGGCCCTTTACTGGCTCCACCAGTGTTCGAGCTATATGATTTAGGATTTAGGAAACAGAAAACCATGTTTGTTTCTAAATTCTAAATGACCACTGTGGTTAGAGTTCCACGCCTGAAATGGATCTGTTATGAGATACAATCAAAGGAATGATATGGAAATTTCCGGTCAAGGGTAGGATATTTGGCACCAAAAAAACTTGATGCCATCTTCTCAGGCTGGTTCTAAAAATGTCTTGTTACGTTGTTACTGATTAGCTCATTGTTAAGCATTACATATCTAGTCATTCTCAGAAAGTGTTAATGGAGGTACTCAGGTTTCGGCAGCATTTCATGTTTTATGTGTATAGATGTACGTTTGGTCATTAATGCTTTGTAATCGTAAACATTGAGGTCTCCAGTTTACAATTCCTAGAAGTCATGGTTAATCTATCATTTTGAAGGATAATTTCGTATTTGTAAAGCAGAATCATTGAAAAATTTGATCATGTGTTGAGATAACTGCATGCAATTGACGTCTCTTGTATTTTCCCTTCTAATATTTTGGTTGAGTGATCTGTGATAATCAACTCCTAAATATTCTTTTGTTTTATTTTGCAGGTTCTTTGATTCGCATGACAGAGAATTTCATGTAGCATCCCTTCCATACAAACCTGACTTCAAAGTGATGCCTGAGGGCTGGGATGGAACAACACGCGATCCTGATGAAGTTCTGTATGAAATTTCAATGAAGGAGGACCAGATGTTGTATGAAGAATTTGTTCAACGCTTAGAGTTCAACAAGAAGAAGGTATCGACTTTCATTGACCTCCAGCCTTCCATCATATGCTGTACCTGCCTTATGTTTCCATTGAGCAATCTGTTTTATCTTGGACTTCAGTCCTTGTTGTGCTAATCTTTTACACTCCTGAAACTTGGTATTTGTGGTGTGGTCAATTGCATGTATGATTTTCTACTGAAATTTAATCATAACTGAGATGTCATATATTGGAATGCAGGTGGCAGGGGAGGTTAAGTGCCACAAGTACAGCAGACGCCGACCAGACGATGGATGGACATACATGGTCGAGAAAATGGGGCCACAGGGAAAGCGTGGTGCGGGAGGAGGCTGGAAGTTCATCAGTTTACCAGATGGTTCTAGTCGTCCACTAAATGATATGGAGAAGATGTATGTTAAGAGGGAGACTCCAAAACGGCGAAGGAGGATCATTGCACCGTACAAGTGAACGGAATAACCCCAATCTGTCGTAATGCAAGCTTTCTCAGCTTTTATTTCTTTTGAAATTGTTGGATGGAAGCTGAAACTGTGAAATAGACCAGAGCCACCAGCATTGACTGTTTGCTTTTGCGGCAAAAGAGGTGGTCTGATGTATTTGTCGTTTGTAACAAAGATCCATGTCCACATTTAGGCAGCAGCTGAATAAGCATATTTGAATTGCTGGCGTGCCTCCATCTCCATATATTGTCGGGCGACTCATTTCTAGGAAATACTTTGATATCAGGATTGGCAGGCAACAACAACCTTTGTATCAGCGATTCATATTCTACTTCTGAATTTTTTTGCATGTTGCAAGTAGTGCACAGGTTTCTGTGTAATTTGATTTCAAGAGGACATGCGAGACTCGAAATTCTATAGTGTTCCATGTGTCCGCTGTGCCTCAACTGCGATATATGTTGTGTTATTTCAGGTTTTATTAAGCGCATGTTCTTAGTGGAACCCAACTTTGTGATCCAGCGAGTTGTGAGCAAATTGGACAGACTCCCAACTTGGAATACCTTTGGGTTGGTGATTTGGGATTTTCAAATTCTCTTTTGAGCCCGTTCTAATTTATAATTGTGTGCATCTCGTGTGCTCACCTGCCTGCACATCAACTACTCCTGGAATTTGGTCGTAGAGTTCGTCAGCAAATCCTTTCATCTACAAATTGTTTGGATAGTTCTGCCACATCCGGGTTTGGATCACTATGGTTGCTACTGCATTTGTTATTGCCTCCAAATTCCAACTTGTTCGTACATCCATAACAATCAAGGCTGCAGTTGAGTGCAAGTTTCTTCTTTATCAGATCGATTGTTTATTCGCTGCATTTTTGTGCAGTTTAACCAGCTTCTTTTTTCAGCGAGGGCGAGTTTAACTATTCCTCATGTTAAACTGCACAAAATGGTACTTGTAGCTTTTTTCCTGAGAAAAAGAGAAAAGAAAATGGTCTAAACGCTGCGAAGCACAAGCACTCGTCCTGTGACGTGATTGTCCCAGATGCCGGCCGGACGCGCTCGTGAGGCTCGGCCCGCGCCGATCTGGCGCCGGTGCCACGCCATCGCAGCCGCGTCGCCCCCGGCAAACTACCGTCACCGTCCATGCTCGAATGATCCCTCTCCCCGAAATCCTGATTGGAACCGGTCCGCACTGCTCCACCCGCCCCCGCCCGCCCGCGCTCACCTACCTGCCGCCACCTCCCCCAGCGCCGTAAACACGAGCCCACCACCCCCCACCTCGCTCGCTTTCCGCCGGTCGCTGTTCCGCCTCGTGCGCTGCGCACGCCGATCCCAGACGACGTGTCCCCGCGCACCAACCGGCAACCGCTTCTGAGCGCGGCCGGGCCGGCAGAGCCAGCCAGCCAGCCCCTCCTCCTCCTCGATCCTTCCGGCAGCCGGTTTGTCACCTTGCTCCGATTCGGCGGCCAAACCCACACCCGTACGCGCCGATTCGAGCCGGACACGGAGAAAAGCCGTCCGTTCCGCTTCCTTCTCCGGGTTGGTTATAGCTTGCGTCGCGTAATCCAGCCCCGCCCGTCTCTTCCTCCTCCTCCTCGGGGCATGTTGTTGTAGCTTGCGCGCCGACGCGTGCCTTTCCTTGCGGCGAGAGGCGACTCAGGCGAGGGTGGTGGTGGAGGAGGACGCAATGGGCGGAGCGGAGGCTGCTGCTGCGGCGGCGGCGGGCCACCCGAACGGGCACGCCAACGGGGCCGTGGCGGAGAAGCTGGACGAGCTGCGGCGGCAGCTGGGGAAGGCGGACGGCGACCCGCTCCGGATCGCCGGCGTCGGGGCCGGCGCCTGGGGCAGCGTCTTCTGCGCGCTGCTGCAGGACGCCTACGGCCACCTCCGCGACAAGGTGCAGGTCCGCATCTGGCGCCGCCCCGGCCGCGCCGTCGACCGCGCCACCGCCGAGCACCTCTTCGAGGTCATCAACGCGCGCGAGGACGTCCTGCGCCGCCTGATCCGCCGCTGCGCCTACCTCAAGTACGTCGAGGCGCGCCTCGGCGACCGCACGCTCTACGCCGACGAGATACTCCGGGACGGCTTCTGCCTCAACATGGTCGACACGCCGCTCTGCCCCCTCAAGGTCGTCACCAACCTGCAGGAGGCCGTCTGGGACGCCGACATTGTCATCAACGGACTGCCCTCCACCGAGACCAGGGAGGTGTTTGGGGAGATCGCCAGGTACTGGAAGGAGAGGATCACTGCCCCGATCATCATCTCGCTGGCCAAGGGGATAGAGGCCTCCCTGGATCCGGTGCCGCGGATCATCACTCCCACGCAGATGATTAGCAATGCAAGTGAGGTTCCTTTCGTCGCACAGTTGTGCAATTTCATCTCCGAATTCATGCTTGCTGGTTCTATTCATCTAGTATTGTCTTACTGGTGATTCTCCTTGGTTATATTGAACTTGGGGCAGAGCCTTAGCTTCGTCGCTCTGCTACCTGCAATTGCAATATTGATACTCCATTTTGGTTCAAAAATTCATCAAAACCTACCTGCTGAAATCGACATGAAAGTTTTGTTTATTTCAGATAAATTATTTCTCTTCCATCACAACCGGTGTAAATACAAGATGGTTCATGCTTTAGGTTTTTTTACTAGAATAATCTGCCTTTGAATTCTCATTAGATGGTTCATGATTTAATAAGTTCCTCATTTAAGTTACTAGTCATATATTCTATTGCTTATTTGTCGTATAGTAATGTACCTGGTTCTGCCTGAATCAGAAGCATAACGTACTTTCCTATTTCTGCACAGAGGACACAATTGTTTTCTTCCACATTTTATTTAGGATGCTTCAACTTTATGTCTTCAAAGTTCAAATCTCGTTCCCTGTTGTGCCGTGCTTTCTTTTAAAACCAAGTATTCATTTCTTATGGTTTTATGAATAATCGGCTTAATGCAGCTGGGCTTCCATTTGAAAACATTCTATATCTTGGTGGCCCTAATATCGCTTCTGAAATCTACAACAAAGAGTATGCAAATGCTCGTATTTGTGGAGCTGACAAATGGAGAAAACCTCTTGCGAAATTTTTGAGGCAGCCTCATTTTATTGTTTGGGACAACAATGACCTGATCACTCATGAAGTCATGGGAGGTTTAAAAAATGTATACGCAATTGGCGCTGGTAATTTTTTACTCCCTTGTCTCACTATTTGTTTTATTTTCTGTTTCCGATCAAAGCATAGATGTTGCAACCTTTGGACTTCAGCACAAAATCTGCTCCCTTATGTGAGAAATTAGGATGTCGCCCCGTCTTGAACTAATAATGTTCTCTGTAGTTAGTGCAACATGAAAAATATAATAAAATAGTAAGTCTAAGATATGACACTGTTATTGACCACAAGAAAGATTTAGTTCTGCAGCAAGTGCTGAGAAATAACTTTCTCTATGCACATAGATAAGTGCTCAATCATGCCTATATCTGTTTCTTCATTGCTTATTCAATTAATTTGCTGACATTCTGTTATCTTGTAGGTATGGTAGCGGCGCTAACCAATGAGAGTGCAACCAGCAAGTCTGTTTACTTTGCACTTTGCACATCTGAGATGATCTATATCACACATCTTCTGGAGGAAGAACCTGAAAAACTTGCTGGACCATTATTAGCAGACACTTATGTCACATTGTTGAAAGGTCGTAATGCTTGGTATGGGCATAAGTTAGCTAAAGGGGAATTGACTTTGGAAATGGGTGACAGCATAAAAGGCAAAGGGACCATTCAGGTTTGACCCTCTATTTTGGTCATCTTTAACTCCAAGAACTGTGGAAAGATCCCCAGACACGTAATGAATTGTTGTGCTGTCATTTTATTTCAGGGTGTTTCTGCAGTTGATGCGTTCTATGAGCTTCTGAGTCAAGATAGCTTGAGTGTGATGCATCCAGATGGCGACCGATCTGTTGCACCTGTTGAGATGTGCCCAATTCTAAAAGCACTATATAGAATTTTGATCAAGAGGTTAGAATACTTGTTTCTTGATGATACTCCACAATTTGTTGAGTAGGTGTCGGTCCAGTCAGTGATCTAGACTAGTTTTCTTTCTTTCTTTCTTTCTTCTTGATAGTTCAACTTAGTTTTCTCAATTGTTGCCTGTGGTGCTGTTAGAAGTTTCTTTTGCCTAATCTGAGTGTCTATTTGTTTACATTGTCTTGACAGGGAGCTTCCACCGGATTCAATTCTTCAGGCTATAAGAGACGAGACAATGTATGATCCGCGTGAAAGAATTGAGATGGCACAAGGCCACATACTTTACCGACCATCTCTTCTCGGTCAACCAGGAGGAGTTGCAAAATCATAGGCAGATTCTTTATTTAATGTTGTTTTCATTTCCTTATTGGATAGAACTGAACTGCTCTGGAGATCTTTGTGGCTATGTGCTCTTATGCATGCCATTGCTGTTGTTGTAACACTTAAGTCTGAGAAGAGATTTGTTGAGCTTGCTAAGGCTGACTTCAACAAGGTGAGCCAAACCCAAATATGCACCACCAGTTGTACTTTGCATCACAAATTCACTCTCCAACAGAGGAGGCAACGCGCGATGCAGTTTTAGGTTCGAGGAGAGAGGAGATGCAACTATGCACTCCCTCTCTCCTCGAACGCATCCGTCGCGGGAAAGGGCGGAGGCGGTGGGCAGCGAGGCGCGGGAAGGGGCGGAAGCGGCGGGCAGCGAGGAGGCGACCGGCGGCGGGCGGCGAGGAGGCGGGCGGCGAGGATGCGCGCGGCGGGCGGCGAGGAGGCGCGCGGGGCGAGCGGCAGCGGCCGGAGGAGGTCGGCGGAGTCGAGGCGGAGGAGGCAGGCGGGGCCGCAAGGCCGCCGGAGATGCGGAGCATCCACCGCGAGCTGAGGAAGAAGCACCTGCTCCAGCTCGCATCTCGACGGTCGCCGCTGCTCCAGCTCACATCGCCATTCTTCAGCACGAGCGGGGACGGCCTGGGTGAAGAAGCAGCTCGTTGAGGAAGAAGCACCTTCGGGGCCGTCACCTTCTGCGCGGAGGAGCGCGCCACTTCGGCCCACCCGCGTCGACGCCGTAGTCCATGTCGAGGAGGGCGATTCGGTTGTGCGTCGATGGAGCTTGACGACGGCGTCGATGGAGCTCGTTGTTGCGTTGGAGCCTGATGACGGCGTTGATGGAGCTCGTCGGTGCTTCGAATTTCTTGAATTTGTTGTGTGTGCGTTCTGAAATTGCAGTCGAATTTATCCTTGGGAGCCGCCGCGGTGGACGTCGTGCTTGGGAACCGCTGCAGGACGCGAGTGGAGGCGGGGCGCGCGACGGCGGCGCGCGGCGACGACGCGTCGGGTGGACGCGGGCGCGGCGCGGCGCGGGCTGATGTGGAGGCGCGGTGGATGGAGCTCGAGCTGGGCGAGCGGCGACGCGGGGCGGTGCGGCGCGGCGGAGCTCCAGCAGGGCGAGCGCAGCGCAGCGGAGTGCGAGCTGGGCGGCGGCGGCGGCGGCGACGGCTGCGCGGCGCAGGGGCGAGCGACTGGGGAAGAAAGAGAGACGGGCGATGCTACGCAAATGCAATGGCTGTTGGAGATGGCGTGTTGCGATGGGAAGGCAGGTAACTGTACACGGCAGGCAATTGCCGATTTGCCTCTCAACAATGGATCGTATTGTTGAAGTCAGTCTAAGTAGCTTGATGTGCCTCCCGCCTCTCTCCTGTATATAATCCATTTGGTGATTTAGTTGCTCAATGATATTTGTGTTTCGTAAGGGGAAAAAGGATGGAATTAAATTTTGTCTGGTCCGATGTGTCTCTATATTGCTTTGGACCAGTAGTGCAGAATCATAGCTGTTGTGAATGATTTGTCCACTCCAACTTTTGAACACTGTTGGTACGTACTCGAATTAAACATGACAGGAGACACAAGTCGCTGGATTTTTAAGTTACAATGGCCAAGCTCACTGTGTATCATATTAATGATTACGGCGACCTTTGCGTTTGATATGCTTTTCAAGATAAATGTATTTACCAATGACAATTACAAAGATTGAATTAGTGGCGAAATATAAGAAGCCTGCACGACCAACCAAAAATATTACTCATATCAACATTGTTTCACTTTCAAGTAGGTTGTTTGGAATGAAATCAGATCATGATATGACGTTACCTATGAGACTAGGAGCAAAAGATATCTTAACATTGTCATGTACGTTCAGTGATAGAAAGGCTTATTCCTAAATCCTCCTAGGATAGCAACAAATTGAGTCTACTTCCACTACCATGCGGTACATGTTACTCCTTCCTGAGATACGATGATCCAAACAAGGCACCAAACGGTATAATTCCTTACAGAAAAGATCTCATCCCTAATCATGGTCCATCATGGATGAGTAAGTTCCAGTCCAAGCACCAATAAAACCCGCTGAATTCGGAGGCCGATGACGCATGGAAAGTCATCGTGGTACCAAAGCACTTTCCCGCCCGCGGGCGAGCAGTTCCATCAGGTCAGGCGTCAACCGCGCATCGTTCACGTCGTGCCGGTGCGGCTGGGCGCCCCGTGCGATACGGCAACTGCACGCTCCCACCAGCGCATAACAATAGGAGGTCGTGGCCCATCGGTGGTTGCCGCGTTTTGCAGGACCTGCCTGCCCTTATATACTGAGCGCCGGAAGACGAAGAGGCTTCAGAAGGAAGCGAGATATTTGCAGAGAAGCTCTGTTCTGTTGGGAGCTTGAAGAAACCCAGTCGAGAATTCGAGATGGTGGCGCTGTGGGTTGCTGCCTGCAGCTTGCTGGTGCTCTGCTCGTCGTTCTCAGGTGCGCCGATGTTTGCTACGCGATTGACTGCGGCAGATTGGTGATTTCTATTTCGTATGTTAACTTGATTTCTGCTTAATCTGTCCATCTCTCTTGCTGCGACTGCGACATCGATTGGTGTAATGGTGTAGTGATACTTAGGTTTTGCTATTCATGCCGTCCTGATTTCGATGTTATCCCGTTATTACCTTGGTGAAATCTGAAAACAGGGGAATAATTACATAGATGAAATCTTTTCAACCCTATTTCCTTTTGAGCGACAGGGGCAGTAGTTCTGCCGGTGCATTAAACATTGCTGCTTTCCAGCTTTTCATTTCACGCGAACTGTTCTTCTTAGGCAAAAGTTAGGCCGAATTCTTACGCTTTACAGTTTTTTTTCCTGGCTCTGGATAAGCTGACCGTGATTGGTTTCTGTGCGGTTTCTTGTTGCCATCTTCTCTGTCCTGTTAACCTGCAGATAATCTGTTATCTTCAATTAATAAGTTAGTAAAATGTCAGGCATCAACACACTATAGCCCGTCATAAAGAGACAACCTAATGTTAGGTTGTAGTACAATGCTCTCCTCAATTGGCGACAGTAACGAAACAACGATCGGAAGTGTTTGATATTTCAGTTTGTATTGCGCTTTCAGTCAAAGTTTTAATAGCACGCAGACTTACTGAAAGACTCTGCAGGATGATCCTCGCTTGTTCTGTGCTTACTGTTCGTCTGTTCTCATGCAGGAGTTGAAGGCATCGGCGTGAGCTATGGCATGATCGCGAACAACCTGCCGTCCCCCGCCAAGGTCATCGCTCTGTACAAGGCCAAGAACATCACCGACCTCCGGCTCTACCACCCGGACACCACCGTCCTGAACGCGCTCCGCGGCTCGGGCCTCGGCGTCGTCCTCGGCACGTTCAACGAGGACCTGGCCCGCCTCGCCTCCGACGAGTCGTTCGCGGCGTCCTGGGTCAAGTCCTACGTCGAGCCGTTCGCCGGCGACGTCCGCTTCCGCTACATCACCGCCGGCAACGAGGTCATCCCCGGCGACGACGCCGCGAGCGTGCTCCCGGCGATGCAGAACCTCGAGTCCGCGCTCCGCGCCGCGGGGATCGGCGGCGTGCCGGTGACGACGGCCGTGGCCACGTCCGTGCTCGGGTCCTCGTACCCGCCGTCGCAGGGCGCCTTCTCGGAGGCGGCGCTGCCGACGGTGGGGCCCATCTCGTCGTTCCTCGCGTCCAGGGCCACGCCGCTGCTCGTGAACGTGTACCCCTACTTCGCCTACGCCTCCGACCCCTCGTCGGTGCCGCTCGGCTACGCGCTGCTGTCGGCGGCCGTGACGGACGGCGGGGTGGCGTACACCAACATGTTCGACGCCATCCTGGACGCCGTGTACGCGGCGCTGGGGAGAGCCGGCGCGCCGAGCCTGGAGGTGGTGGTGTCGGAGACCGGGTGGCCGTCGGGCGGCGGCGGCACCGGCGCCAGCGTTGAGAACGCGGCGGCGTACATGAACAACGTGGTGCGACACGTCGGGAGCGGCACGCCGCGGCGGCCCGGGAAGGCCGTGGAGACGTACCTGTTCGCCATGTTCAACGAGAACCAGAAGCCCGAGGGCGTGGAGCAGAACTTCGGGCTGTTCCAGCCGGACATGAGCGAGGTTTACCACGTCGACTTCGCCCCAGCATCGGCGTAGACGTGCTTAGCCAGATGTAGTGCCATCTTTAGTTCCCCGTTTCCATCATTTCGATGACACCTTCCATTCCTCGATACAGACGAGCGTACTCGTTTTACATTCCATGCTTCACAGTTATTTCCTACCTGAAGTGCAAACTGAAACAAATCAGCTCGTGTGTTGAACTGACCCTGAAGTTCTTTGCAAATTCATGCATGTGTAATCTCGTTCTTCCTCTTATGCTAATTTTCCACACGGGCAATCGCAGGAATCACTTCGAGCTCGTCGAGTAAAAGGTGTAGCAGTTTACCAAACATGTTCGTGGCCTCGAAACTCATGCATTAATCTCTACTAGTGATGCCATGGCCATTGATGCTAGGTTCGACTCTTTGGCAAGAACAGTTTAAGCTGCATTCGGCGCCCATGATAGCTGGACGCCGGCCTGACGCTGGCTGCCGATTGGAGAAGGAAGAGGAGCAAGAAGAACCGACTGTTTTATGGCATCTCTCTTTGCTTAACGCTTACTCCATTGAACAATCCCTCTCAATGCCATATCCCAATGAGGAATACAACAAATGGCAGAATTATGCTTCTGATCGATTGGAGACTTGGAGCTAACACCAAATACTAGGGGATGGCCAGGGACTATGGATCTGAATGTGGGCATGGACGGCACCTATACGACTGGATCCGTTTTCCAGAGAACAAAAAACAGAAGCCTGTGAAGCTAGTCTAATGGAGGTGGTCACCAGTGAATGTAATCCTGCCGGTGAAACTACTAGCTTTCCAGAGAACAAAAAACAGAAACCTGTGAAGCTAGTCTAATGGAGTTGGTCACCGGTGAATGTAATCCTGCCGACGAGTAACAATATAGCTCTTGTGATTACCCTAGAAAAAGAAAAAGCAAAAAGCTCCCATGAGCCTATTTCGTCAGGTGAAACCAAAGACGGCACAAGCTCTTTTAAATGGTGCCTAATTTCTCAAATTCTCATTGCTTTGGGCAACTATGAACAGAGGTTGGAGCCGAGCGACACTCTGAGCAATAAAGAGTTCCTCCGAGTTTTGTTGTGTCGATATTTCTAACTCGTTTACAAAACTGTCCGCATGGTCTAATTTAATAAATTAATTTATTTGTTCATGTATTCTTTTTTTTTTTGCGAGAAGGTTCATGTATTCTTTTAGCTCTGACCATCAATATATAAAAAAATAGATGAAATGGAAGCATCATATTGGTGATCGATCATAAAAATACTTTTCATAATAGGAGCTCCTTCTAACATTCTATGTAAATTATTATACTCACTTGAAACTTGAAAGTCAACATTATTTTTTTTTAAAAAAGAATCTATTTCAATATTCTAGTCTCTGCATCATTAAAATGTCAACATCCTTGGTGAACTTTATCTTTTAAAGTAAAATGTGTTATACATATGTATACATGCAAAATTATATCACCGATTTGCTGCGGGCTTTCTCTATTGCTCTTTGCCGGCGAGCCAACATGAGCCCCACGAAGGATTCCGTAATTTTCACGCCTTTAGAGATTGTGGGCATCAAAATCTGCGAAATTAAAAATACTGATCACCACTAGCAAAACAAATGGAGCTAGAAAAGAGTGAGAAATTTCTCCTTTTAAACATATATATAGAATGTGTAGGGGAGCGTTAACCTTGCACGCGTCAATGGTTGACACTTTCCTAAAGCCATCTTCGAGATCACCCATCTCTCGGTTGTACTCGCGGTGTATGGTCTTCACGTCGTAGTTCAAGGCGTGTTCTGACAAGCTCTCTTTGGGATGTATGTCGCCGAGAGCTTCAAGAGCGGCTTCAAGCAATATATGGCTGACGGAAGCTATCCCTTTGAGTGCACCGAGGAATGACATCACGGTCTTAGTCTGAACCTTTCTGTTATATGAGTCTTCAGATGCATGGAGGAACACATTGACATACACATGAAGAGTCATGTGTACCGTGCCCATGGAGATATCATTCGGAGCACCAAGATTCAGACTTGCGCTATCCTAAAGTTTCATCAAGCAGAAATTGTGGTCACACCATATGGAACGTTTTGTTTATTTTTATCTAGTTTTTGGTGCAAATGGCAGACGGCTTAAACAATCTGCCTAGGCGGTTGAATGTCTTTCTAATGTAACTTGAAGCTCTAACTTGAATATTTCTCGAGAGTTGAAGTAATTAGAAAAAAGGAAGCAGCGCTGGCATTTTCCTACAAACGTTTAGTTTATTCAATTCGTAGCCATCCTCAGTTATTAGCAACTTACCACAACACGAGAAGCCAACCTTAGGCCGATTCCTGCCAATACACAAAAGTGCGCCGACATGTCTGTTGCCTCATAGTACTGGAAACAATTTTTAGACAAACAGTTTAATTAGAGTTCTGCTAAAAAGTTGAAAGATAAAAGTATGTCAGCAAAAAGGAAATAACATATATACACTCAATGAATACTTTATTTTGTACTAGTTAAAGTATCACCCATGAGCCGACATCATGAATGTACACCCTCAATTGTAGGCAGCTGACTGATGGACGTACTGATAGGCATATTGGGTTACATATATAGACCATGATCTTTCATATCTCAATCAACATTAGCAACACGAGATTATGAGTACATAGCACTTACCAAGTATCCCTCGTCAATAGGTGAGATTTTGCCGTAGCGCTTCAAGATCTGTATCCTCTCCGCGACGAAGTGGTTCGGTTCCTCCGGCATTCGGTTCTTTGCCCGGACCACCAGGGATCGACGAAGTGCAGCAGCCGTGTCGCCCGGCCGCAGCGCGAGGCGCGGGAAGCAGTGCGCACGCCGACGACCCACCGGCGGCAGCACGGGCAACCTGCTAGGCGGCTTCGACGCGCCCGTGAACGGTGCCAGCGATAATGGCGAGATAATGTGGCTGCTCATCTGCAATGCGGCCATAGGGCATGCAGTTTCAGATCACCTGACCGACGACGACGTTTGTTTCGATCTAGTGGTGGTTGGGTTGACCAGCTGGGCGGCGCGTCGGTGCTCTTGCACGTAAAGGTATATATAATAGGGAGAGGCCGGTGGGGTTTGAGGAGGGGGGACTTGGTGTTTTTTTGGCCTACTCAATCCTGAACCCCTGTCTGCTTAATTGTACGAAGATCAATTTTGATGGCTGAACACGTGCCGGCCTAGGAGACGTGATCTTGTGGTACGTGTGTACCCGTTCGCACCTCATTGCTGTGCAGTGCAGGCTTCGAAGTCGAACATGGGCAAGATCACTTGTAGTAGGATATGGATGGGAACTCCAAGTCGGCCGGCCTCTCCCTATATTTTCGTGCAAGAGCACCGACGCGCGGCCCTGCAGGTCAACCCAACTACCACTGCAACAAAACCCACCATATCGAAACAAACGTCGTCATCGGTCGATAAGGTCATCTGAAACTGCCCTAGCTATGGCCGCATTGCCGATGAGCAGCTACATTATCTCGCCATTTTCTTTGGCACTTTTCACGGACGCGACGAAGCCGCCTAGCAGGTTGCCCGTCCCCGTCCTGCCTGTGGGTCGTCGGGGCGAGCCCTGCTTCCCGCACCGCGCGCTGCCACCGGGCGACATGGCTGCACCTCGTCGATCCCTGGTGGTCCGGGCGCAGAACCGAATGCCGGAGGAACCGAACCACTTCGTCGCGGAGAGGCGGCAGATCTTGTCGCGCTACATCAAAATCTCACCTATTGACGAGGCCGGGATACTTGGTATGTGCTACTCAGAATCTCGTGGGTACGTACGATATTATATATATATATAAAAATTCTCTTGCGAACAAACTAAGTACAGAGAAAGTGTTGTTAATGTTGCCCAAGGCCTATCAATCGGTTGAATTATGTCCGTCTCTTCAGCCTTCAAGTGATGTATACATTCATGATGTCAGCTCATATATAATCTCGTGGGTTTTAGTATTTAACTATTCCCTCCATCCAGAAATATAGTGTATATCTAGTTTTGTCTTAAGTCAATTTTTTTGAACTTTGACCAACAATATCTAAAAATATATATTGTTTCAAAGTAAAATAGTTATATTTTATGAAAGTTCATTTCACGATTAATCTAGTAAAAGCATTTTTATGTACTGAGAAAATAATTTTATGTGCTCCTTTTGCTGACATACTTTTTCTTAGTAGAATTTTAGTATATTTGCCTAAAAATTATTTTCTCAGTACTATGAGGCAGCAGACATGTCGGCGCACTTTTGCGTATTGGCAGGAAACGCTCTAAGGATGGCTTCTCGTATTGTGGTAAGTTCCATTATTAGAGGGACCAATTAGTAAAAGTGTTTGAGCCAGCAGGTTTTTATTTTTATTTTTGGGGGATTGAAAGCAGTGAGAGGGCCCCATATGGGGTGTGATCAAAATTTCTTTGATGAAATTTTAGGACAGTGCGGGTCTGAATCTTGGTGCTCCAAATGATATCTCCAAGGACACAGTACACATGACTCTTCATGTGTATGTCAAGGTGTTCCTCCATGCATCCGAAGACTCATATAACAGAAAGGTTGAGACCAAGACCATGTTGTCATTCCTCGGCGCACTCAAAGGGATAGCTTCTGTCAGCCATATACTGCTTGATGCCGCTCTTGAAGCTCTCAGCGACATACATCCCAAAGAGAGCTTGTCACAACACGCCTTGAACTACGACGTGAAGACCGTACACCGCGAGTACAACCAAAAGATGGGTGATCTCGAAGATGGCTTTAGGAAAGTTTCGACCATTGACGCATGCAAGGTTCATGCTCCCCAACTTGTTCTATACTTAAAGGATAATTTCTCATACTCTTTTCTAGCTCCACTTTTTTGCTAATGGTAATCAGTATGCATAATTAATTCCGCAGTTGTTGATGCCCACAATCTCTAAAGCCGTGAAAGTTACAGAATCCTTCGTGGAGCTCATGGTGGCTCGCCGGCGAAGAGCAATAGAGAAAGCAGTAGCAAACCGATGGTATAGTTTTGCATGTATACATCTGCATAACCCATCTATGTTAAAAGATAAAGTTCACTAAGAATTTGGCGACTACGGCGTGTTATTTGGATGTTTTAATTAATTTCTCAAATACTTTTTATTTATGGTTGTAATAAAGAACAATTGTATGAATAGATCGATGTAGAGGCTGGAATATTGAAATATATATATTTTTTTAAAAAAATAGTGACTTCCAAATGAGTATAATACTTTACATGGAATGATAAGGAATTCATTCTGAAAAATATTTTATGATCGACCAAACAATATATGATGTTGTCACTTCATCTGGTTCTTTACGTATTGATGATCAAAACTTAAATAAAAATCCACGAACCAGTAAATAGATTTCTAAGGTTACTTCTATTCAGCCAGTTTTGTAAATGACATAGAAATTAATATCGGTAGTTAACTCGGAGGATATCTATTTATTCCTAGTGTTGCTCTACTATGTATCTACATACGGTCATCATCACAAGTGATGACAGTTTGCTAAATTTTGCAGCTCAGCCTGCATCGAAACAAAGTAACACGTACACGAGTTGATCTGTTTCAGATAGCATTTCAGGTAGGAAATTGCATACTGTGAAGCGGAGGAATGTTAAATGAGCACCCTCATTGAGGAATGTAAAAGGTATCATCGAAATGATGAAACGAATGCATGGGACTACATCGAAACTGTTGTGGTAATCATTGCAAATCCGATACTGGCTAAAGAACGTCTACGCCGATGCCGGGGCGAAGTCGACGTGGTAGACCCCGGTCATGTCCGACTGGAACATCCCGAAGTTCTGCTCCACACCCTCCGGCTTCTAGACCTCGTTGAACATGGTGAAGAGGTACGTCTCCACGGCCTTCCTTGGGCGCCGCGGCGTGCTTTATATCTTGAACGCATGTGCTATGCCAAATGGGAGGCGGGTGGGGTGGTTTTTGCAACAACAAGCAAGAAACTATCAAAATTAAGAGTGAGTTTATGGGATGAAATTTGCAATTAAGCCATCAAAATTGATCTTCGTACAATTAAGCATATAGTAGCTAAAAATTGTATGCTAGGAG
Organism: Eragrostis nindensis; assembly: GCA_012490785.1. Lineage (NCBI taxonomy): Eukaryota > Viridiplantae > Streptophyta > Magnoliopsida > Poales > Poaceae > Eragrostis > Eragrostis nindensis. The sequence continues at coordinate 451,380 of JAAXCT010000092.1, forward strand.
GGTAGGAGAAGCAGCCAGAACAAGTACAACGAAGAAAGTTTGTAGTTTTTCTGCAGAGGTACTTTTTGCGAGAAATGGGAACTTTATATTAGAACTTAATTATTAGAACTTATGAGGTTCATTACAAACTGATGCAATGATGCGATCGGCCACTACCAGGTCCTTAATGCAATGCAGAGGTACTATTTGACGTTTCAAACTCACCTTCCTGTTTCTATGGAATTTTGAACAGAAGTATAGTTGTCAAGACATCAAGGTGGTTGTTTACATTTGCGTGTTCCACTAAAACGATTGTTTTTCATTAAATTGGATGGTTTTTAATGTAACAATGTTGCACAAAATATAAATGTGGATCAGTTAAACTACCAGGAAAGAAATTAAAGTGATAAAGCACACAAAAAAAGAGGGAATTATGCAAAATCATGTGAACTGACTATATCAGAGATTATCCCTTCCAGTAATAAAGGTACTAATATTTGTAAGAAAAATAGCTTCATTTAAATAAAAAAGTTATAATTCTAACAGCACAAATGCAAGCGCGGCCTTGCTAGTAGGGGCCTCCTAGTAACATGCATACGGTGGTTAACTCGTGTTTTTTTTTTCAATGGGTGGTTAAGTCAGGTTAAATCGATAGCTTGGCCAGCTTTGGAATGGTGTACTCCACTTTCTACCGTAACAAGCAGATCGGTACGACGCAAAGGGGTAGAAATGTTTGGTATTACACTTTTATATCTCCGTTTTACCAAATCCCGACGCAAGCCAGGCCATCTTTTCTCCTTTGGCATGAATCCGCAACGGCTTACTGTTGCAACCCAATCGCCACACAGGCACCTTTACCTTTTCCCGTAGCGGGCAGGGAAGAGAGAGATGCAAAACAGACACAGCTGGACCCCGGCAAATCTGTGTGCCACCAGCGAGGAGGCGGAGAAGGTTAGACGCAATGCCACTCACGTACAGACTACGAGATGAGCACAAAGATCACGCGATCGATCGAGCTGCTTTAGGCTTGTGCACGTATAGGCTGGCGCCTCTCTCCGTGAACCTGATTTAATTTCCTTCCCCTACTTATACGGTCATATACGTAGAGTTGTTTCAATAGCTCGCCAAACTGGCTAGCTTGCTGAGCTGCCATATACGCAAGTGCCGCAGCTTGTCGCCATTGAAGTATACGGAAACACAGCATTTCTTAGGGACGTCTACACGCTATACAGTATTTGCCAAGGACGTGACAGTTTAACGTTAAGCGAGAGCAAAACAGCCAAACAGGATCCTGCATACATGGCCGAAATAAAACTACTGCAGGAAGGCAAAGCCACAATTCCGTCTCGCAGTTCTTTTTCATTTCAGTTCAGAAGGACGTAATGAGCAGAAGCATTACGAACACAGACCAAGTACTACTAGTACTACTACAGATAGATAATCGCCACATTAAACAACCCCAAGGCAGGTAAAACAGTACATGCATAGAAGTAAAGATAACTCCTGCGTCTTCTGATCAAGCCTGATCCTGCCACAGGCCCACAGCGCCAACACAGATCAAGCTTTCCAGCCGCCGCCGCAGCCGAGGAAGATGTAGCGGGCAGTCCTCACCGCGAAGGTCGCCATGGTCATGCCTCTCATGACGGCCTTGATCCCTTCCTGCATGCATGCACAGCAGCACAGGTGATGAGTTGTTGTGCAGTACTAAAATATGTTCAAGAGATGTAACGAGATTGGCTCTGTACTACTTACTGCGCTCTCGCCGACGCCAGTCACCGTGACGAGGTCCAGCCCGAGAAGAAGTGCTTTGCCTTCGGTCTCCTTCTCCTGGCCGGACCCACGGCAGAGGGCGATGTAGTCTTCCAGCTTCGGCAGTGGAGTCAGCCCGGCGGCTGGGTAGCAGTTGTACGCCAGGCGCGCGATGCGGTACGACAGGCGCAGCATTCTCTTCACGAAGTCCTCCTCCTCCTCCTCCCCTGGATTCCCAACCTTTGCCAAAGCCAGGGCATCAAAGATGTCGGACTTCAACTTCTCGGCTTCGTCCACATGGAGCGCAGGGGGCACGACCTCAGCGAGCAGGTCGAGAGCGCCCAGGCCCTGCGCCTCCATGAACTTGAAGAACATCGCCTGAAAATAATCGGCGAAAAACATGTAAAGAAACAGCAAGCTAATCGATTCCGCATCAGAAACGAAAAGAAACATCCATGATCCATGGACCAGTACGTATGCTGGAGGACCCCATCACGCAAGAGGCCAGTACACACGCACGCCAGCAACACCCCAATCAGACCAAAGGGTCATGCCGGATTAACACAACAGAAAGAGCAGAGATCCAGATAGCACAAACATCCCAACCGCGGAAAAGGAACAAGGCAATCTTAGCAATCTTTCATTTCAAGACGAACAAACAAACCGACCAACAAAACTCGTTGGTTCCACTTCCATCAACCCACAAGAAACGAAAACGGCCCAAAACCTTCAACTTGGAGGAATCTCCTCTCTGAAGAGAGAGGGAAGTGCCCCAAAAAGATCACAAAAGGAGTACAAGAAAACGGCACGATCGAAGTCTTATCAATCTTTCCTTTCAAGACAAACAAAGAAACAACAAATTAAACGCGTTGGTTCCATGCATCAACCCACAAGAAACGAAAACGGCACAAAACCTTCAACTTTCAAAAATCTCCCCTCTGCGTCTGCAGAGGGACGGAAGCGCCACAAAAAGATCACAAAAGAAACCGACCTGCAGGGAACCACATGAGCGTAGGGCGTACCTCTCCGGCGGCCGCGCCCTCGTCGTCGCCGTCGCCGAGCGCGCCGTCGCCTGCGGCGGCCATGACGCGAGCCACGGCACCGCGGGGGACGGCTCCGGCGATCACCACGGGGGGCAGGACGCGCACGCCTGGCGGGAGCCGAGCCCCGGCCGGCGCGAGCATGACGCGCGGCTGCGCGAAGTAGCTCTTGACCAGGACCAAGGAAGCGGGGGCAAGACCAGAGGAGGCGGACATGGCCATCTCGCTCGCTCGCGCTTGTGGGAGTGGTGTGGATTCTTGGAAGCGAAGAAGGCGGTTTGGAAGTGGGAGCGCACACCACTACGAGGCGCGGCTTATATAGACCAGTAGTGAGCGAGCTAGGGTTTCGGGGAGGTGGCGTGGCGTGCTAGGGTATTGGGGAGATGGCGCGGCGGTGGGTGGCATGCGGGACGGGGGGTGCGAACGTGGAGAGGAGGGGAGAGAGTGTCAGCACCTGTCCTCCTGACCGAGAGAGGAGGATGCTTTCTTGCGAGCCAACCGAGCTGGGGGTTCTTCTGGAAGATTCTCTTCGGTGTTGATTGCCTCTCCGCTTCTGCGGAAAAGCACCTCGCGGTAAGGCACGTCTTATTAGCATGCGTGGTTTACCGTCAGCGCCGTAACAATGCAGATGCATGGACACTAATTGGACACCACAGTGATCTGATTACTGTAATGCCCCTCTGTTGGGGTGAGTTGGACATGGAGCACAATGCCAGCGGATTCGAATTTAAGCTTTGACCATACACCGGAGGAGAATTTAAGCTTCAGATCAGATTAAAGAACTTGGGTGCAAGGCCATCAATCTGTTTCAGATCAGATCAAGCACCTGCTGCTTGTACTGGTGCAGCGTAGCCTGGCTTCCTAGTGCAAGGGACAGGCGAGGCGAGAGGCTGCATGTACTTGCAGAAGAAACAAGCCAAGCCCAACGCGCAAAAAGCATAATCTTCTTTTGACCGGATCGTTTCTGGCGGGGAGCCATGGATTGATCACCTGGTGCGGAGTCCGGTCGAGTGCATGCATGCAGATGCAGCCACGCGTGGCATGGTACTCCAACCGCCACAGCCACACACTGGTATACCCACACGAAAACGCGATCCCTGTTTCTCCTTGTCTTCTCCCTCGTCCCCTGCCTCTGATCATCTTTCGGAAAGGAAGAAAAGAAAAAAAAAAAACTTTGCCGGAAAGAGAAAAGCTGTACTCGTACGCGCTTCTGATCATCTGATCCTGACCGGCACAGGCGCCAGGCCGAGCCTCCTTTCTCTTTAGTACTATAAGACTGTCTCCAAGGAGCACCCAAATTCTGTGTAACACGCAAAATAGGTACTAAAACCTCTAAAAACTACCTCCAACGGAACACCTAAGCACCCTACCCATTTTGCGCGCAGCGCCCGCCGCGACGCACAAGTGCGTCTCCCTCGCTCGCGACCCACTGAACGAATCGTTTTTTCCTTCTTCTTCCTCCTCTCTGCTCGTTCTCTATCGCTCTTTCTCTCTCACACAACTCAGCGCGGGGACGGCGCGAGGGCGGCGGCGCGGGGGCGGCGCGGCGCGAGGGAGGCGGCGCGGGGGCGGCGGCGCGGGGGCGGCCCGGCGGCGTGGCGGAACAGTCCGGTGAGGCGGCCCGAGGGCGGCGGCGCGAGGGCAGCCCAGCGGCGCGGCAGCACCCTCCGGCGAGGCGGCGCGAGGGTCGAGGAGCGAGGGCGGCCCGGCCGAGGATGCCTTTCCCTTCCACTCGCACGGAAATGAGAGATCGACTCCTTCTCCCTCAAGCACGGCCGCAGGGGCAAGCTCCACTTCACCGGTCGATTCTTCTTCTTCGGTGAGGCTCGACCCAATTCCCTTTGCCTAGAGCTCGTCATCTCTATGGTGCATCCATTTGAACCCTCCCTGGGTCCTCTTGTGCTGCCGAGCTCCCGAATTTGAAGTTCTTTGTGCCGCCATTGCTCCATCTCGGAAGAGACCAGGCCGCACTTGGAGCTCCCTTTGAGACATCTGCGCGGGGCGTCGGCGCGGGGCGGCCGCGGCGGCGTGGGTGCGGGGGCGCCGCGTCGGCGCGAGCTGGAGCGAGGAAGGAGAAGGTACCTCGTTTTTGGGTTTCGTCGTTGGAGATGCAAGTTTTTGCGTGTTCTCTGTGGAAGAAAATGAGCACCCAGAATAGGTTTGGGTATCCAGCACCGTTGGAGATAGCCTAACCGCGGTACAAGGAATCATGGTGAGGTGACCATGGTTGGTGGTTTCGTCAAGGAATCATGGTGAGGTGTTAACCATGGTTGGTGGTTTCGACGAGGCTGGTTTGGTTGGTTACCGAGTTAAACCGCGGTACAAGGAGCAGGTTCTGATCGAAACGCAGGAACGGGGTTCTCTCGTTAGTCACATGGGCCGTGTCCCTGTCAAGGCCCAACTTTTTTGGCAGAGCTCAGCCCAACCCAACCCGTAAGCCGGCCTATAGTTGGGTCGGGCCAAACTTGAAAGCACACGGGCGGGCTCATCCGCTCGGCAGCACCAAAACACTCTGACGCCAGCAGTCACCGCGCCGGCCAGCCCTCATTCTCACCTCGTCATAGCTTGCCCTCGCCGTCGATCACCGCCCGCGGCGAGCCCCCACGCGACCGCGACTCACAAACGCGTGCTCTGCCCTGAAATGCAGCGTCCGTCCCACGGGCGCCGTCGCGTTCCGAACATGCACTGAAGCGCCAAGGATAATCCTGCGCGACTGCCCGTTCCCTGCGTCATGCCTTCCCGCTCACCAGCCGCTCGTGTCGAGACGCAACTCGAAAGTTCACCGGCACTGAAGAGCGATAGAGCCCTCGTCAACACCGCCATGGCATCCTCACCAGCCCAGCAGCGACCTCTGACGATGGAGAAGAGTCTGTTATCTTTAACATGCATGGACTGTTTCTCTCTTTTTTTTAAAAAAAAAAATCTTCAGTTCATGAGTTTACTTGTGCTTGAAATTTTATCCGAGGATGCACCTCTGCTCCCCTTCCCTGAAACATTTTTGTGTACATATTTAAATGGCCGCGATTTAAATTTTAAAGTGCAGTGACAGTGAGCCATGTGTGTGGTCGCTATTTCAAACGGCGACAACCCCTTGCACATTTCTCTTTTTTTTCCCTATCTTTCTTTACTTCTTCTTATCCTTAACTCGTATGACCCTGAAAATTTGCAGCGTGATGTTCCGCGGTCTCCTCCTTATCTAGCAGTTTTGCATGATGAACAGATCAAACCGTGCAGCTGCTCCTCTCTGAACATGTCGCCGTCACAATCGATTACTGTCTTGGAGTGCCAATCTCCTTGGGAGCATTCAACGTTGCCATAGCGACAGAAACGAGGTCGTACGGCCAAACCATGGCCATTGCCGCCTGCACTCGAACGTCGTGCGCTACTTCGGCCGCCGTGCTAATGTACTCTCATTCTCGTCTCGGCACCAAGTTTCCCTTGCCTCGCCATCGATCTTGGCCTGGCTTGCCGCGCAACATCATCTGCTGGTGTCAAGACACGTGCTAGCCACTCGCCGGGAAATTAAGAGGAGGCCGACGATTTCGGGGTTACTCTTCGCTAAATCGTTCGGAAAAACTTCTGTCAACGACTCCTGTTTCTTCAGTGGAACTAGCTAGGACACGGATACCAGAAGTCCAGAAGAAATGAAAGAGTGCTTGATCGAGCTCCATGATCGTCGGTGGCATCGAGTTGGTTTATGCCGTCATGCCCTTGAACGGGACATGGGCCCGGCTGCGCCACAATTTCTGTCGGTCAATCCTTTCGATGGTGAAGTTGCACTGCTGCTCGCGTCGTCGTCTGCTCATCCTTCCAAATTCCAACCGAGAAAACCACAAAACCACTGTTGCTGGTCCGTCTTTCTTCCACTGTGTCGTCTTCTGCCGATAACTGACGTCCGGTTCCGGCGAATAACCGTCCGTCCGTCCAGTACCGCGCCTGCATTGAGATGCCATTTCAGGTACGGCGAGAGGCTCACCGACGAACCGGAAGTGAACAACGGAACGAAGGAACGCTGCAGGGAGCTCTGCTCCGGCTTGCCCGCTGCAGGGAGCTCTGCTCCGGCTTGCCAAGGCTGACGCAACGCAAGCCTGCCGTTCCCATCTGAGGACCGGGCTGAACGCAACGCAAGCCTGCCGTTCCCATCTGAGGACCGGGTGCTCCTATTCAACAACTGTTGCCTCGTCAGACAACTCCAACTTTATAGAGAGGCGTGCACGCGAGCTTCAATGGTCGGTCGGCCCCGGACTGAAGGGACTACTATTTGCCATCCTTTTTGGTGAAATTGTTGCCTGCCAGTTGTGCCATTTATACAGCTTGTCACTTCTTTTCAAGCTCAGATACTGGTATTTGTCCGGCTACCATTATCTCTGATCGTGTGAACAATGCCAATTTTGGGATTTAGCACTACATGATTCTCCACAAGTCAACCAATTTGGTGTTCTTTTTTGAAAAAAAAAGTCAAGAAATTTGATTGTCGTGGCCCAATGTTTGATGAAGACATTATCCGAGTAGTAGAACCTTAGCTGTACGACACAAAGGGGGTCCACGTTTATTTATCGGTTAATGTTGACCATGACAATTGTCCATTTGCTGACGGACGGGAGCTGAAAGAAGCAGGACTGCCCTGCTGGTCCAGCCAGAAAAACAAAAAGAGAGAGAGTCATATCTAGTCTGCCATAAACGAAACTCATGGATTTCTACATAACACTAGTAATAACTCTTCAGTACATGACAAAATTGATGAAAATAAGAAAATGACGAAAATAGCAAGCCAGCTCGACCGCACTAATGCGAATTTGCGATGAACCCTGTCATGCCACATGCACCTTTCATCAGAGCCACGCGGAATTTCGCTGTGTGCGAAAGCCATAATCAAAGCAAGGCTCTTGGATAAAGGCAGGAGAAGCCGGAAGCTGCACCTGGACAAAATCCCAGTGCCAGACGCGGTCTCCGTCTCCGTGGCGGCACACGCTTCGTTCTCTTCCCGGGAAAAAGTGGCAAACGCACGATAAAAATCCCTTATTTTCCCTGGTTTTTCAACTACTCTCCCTCTCCCTTCCTCTCCGCGGCGCCGGCTGCGGGCGAAACCAACGACTCCACCAAAACCGGCAAACCGCCTCCTGCTCTTCTCCTCTCCTCGCCCGCCGCCCCGCCTCCCTGCCGCGGCCCGCGCGCGCGTCTCTTTCGCCGCTGAACTGACTCGTTCCCCGCGCACACGCACCCAACGCCGGCGTAACCGGACGCGCCGTTTCGGGGGGTGGCAACCTGTGCCTTGACGGATCGCTCTGCGGAGCACTGCCGGTTCGCGCGCTCGGGTGGTTCCGGCCTTTGTCGTGGCGCGAGTCCTGTGGCGAGAAGCGCGCGCCTTTCCCGCGGGTTCTGGACGGCGAGGTTGAGGGAGGAGGCGTTCTCCGCCGGCTGTCCATGGAGGAGAGGTGGTCGATCTACAGAGAGCCCGGCAAGCCCCGCCGGCCTCCGCGCTCTCACGGTGGTGCGTTCCTCGACCATTGCCAGTCCTGTTTACGTTTTGCTTTATTAGCTTTCGGTTGGGTTGGGTTTGGTTTGGGTTGGGTTGGGTTGGGTTGGATAGTTTGTGATGTGGTTTCCCGTCTTGGAATTTTACATTTGACATGTCGAAATGTGTGCGGTTTGGATAGCGAATCCACCCTCTATTCTTGATCCAAATGCCTCCCGGCAATGTGGCACGCGGTGACGTTTCGCGTGAAATTTGGCTCCGGTGAGTCATGTCGGCATTTTTGGTGATGGGAGTAGGTACACCACCCCCTTGGACGATGTAAATAGCTCTGTCACGAAAATGACGTGCGAGAGCTAGGTTTTTACAGGAATTTGCATTGAATCGATAGGATTGCTGTGGAAATTGCACCTGTTTATTATGATGTAGTATTGTGTACAGCTCTGGTAATATTCAACTGGCTGGTTGATGGGTTCGGTTAAATGTTTGATATCTATATTTATGCTGTAGTATTGTGTGCACATGTTTTTTTATGCTGTAGTATTGTGTACAGCATTGGCTAAGTGCTCTTACGGATACAATGCTCTGTTTTTGCAATAGTGCTGATATAATATTTCTGAAAGCGCTACTATTTGATAATGGTGTGATCCACACTGTGATTTGCGAACAATATTATGCGCATATGAGATAATTCAGCTGCAGCTTAAGCCTTAAGGAAATTTCCACTTTCTTAACTTAAATTGGTTTCTTTGGCTGGCCTAAACCTAACCTGCATTTTGTTTTAGGAGACCTTTAATCACTAGTCAGTGTTTGGGGATGCTTTACAGTTCTATTAGTGTTTCACATTTGTGTGATCAAGGTTTTTTTTTCCGCTTAAATTACTTACTGCTGTATTGTTTCAGCCCTTCTTATTTCTTATTACTGTTTGTTGCTACCCTATTTCCATTTTTGGTGTTCCTTGATCAATATTCTTACATGCCAAGCCCAGAATTATGGTGTTGTAATAATTAGTAATGAGCGGAAAATTTCTCTGCATAGTTTTCTGTTTTGGTAATTTCTTGTGCAGATTAATTATGCTCATAAATCATGGTTTATGTGTAATTTTCAGGTGGCGGAAATTTCTCAGTTCCGTTGTGGGAGAAGAAATTTTGCACTGATGCTTGTGCTATCCCCTGGGGTAAACTTTGTGAGACCAAGAGGTTGATGTCACTGTACAAAAGTGTGGTTGACTGGGATGATTCAGCTGCCTTAGAGGCTTTTGAAGATGCAAAGGCCCGCTTTTATGCTGAATATCACGGTCAGCCTTGTGATATCCCTTTGCCTGATCCAAACTTGTATATTGACATCGTCAACCCAGATGAACATCTTGATCCAGAATTGGTGGCTGATATAGATAGGTCACGTCGAGCTGTTCCCAAAAGGGACAATGCTGCTCCTGATGGCTGGGACTCCTTTATTTTCACAGACAAGCCAGTTCCGGCCACAGGATGGGGTGATGTGGAAACAAGCAACGCTTTCGGTCAGCAATGCTCTGTAAACTGGGATAATCATCTGGAACAGTCTATCGAAGGGAACTGTAAGCAAAGTTCTCTAAATTGGGAGTGTTATGTCAAGCAGCCTGCTCAAACAACTGTTCAGCAAAGCTCATCAAATTGGGACATGTATGTGGAACAACCAGGCCAGACAAGCAGCTTGGGGGAGCAGACAAATCCCTGCATTATCAGCTGGAACATGAGGGATGACTCCCAGGATGCATGGAAACATGATTATGGTTGGGGTTCTGCAGCTATTCAGACGGATTCATGGGATAACCATAGAGATAGCTATGACATGCCTGACAGCCATGGTATGTCATATGGACACTGGAGAAGGCGAAACAATGATTCAAGCAGAAGGAACAGCAGAAATAGAGATAGAGGAGGCCCGATTAGTGCAAAACCCATGAAATCAAAGTACAATGCAGATGAGCACAGTGGTGCAAATAATGGGTGGAGACACTGTCGAGTAAGAAATGACATGCATTACTCCTATGAGCAGGCTGGTTACAGAAAGCAGTCATTAGCTATGTGAGTAATAGTGGATTTGCAGCATTGAGAAAAGATGTCAAGGTGCTCTGTCTGCCTTTCACTTCTCCGCTTTTTAGGTGTCATTCACGGCAATTTCAGCAATGGTGGACTCCTTTGGATGAGGTAGGATAGGGCTAGCAATCTGGTAGATAAGATTATGCTTCTTCCAAGAATTCGCTGTAAATAGTACTTACTACCACGGTGACGGTTTTGTTGAGCCACGGCGCCTGTTGTGTACATATGGTAGTTTATATCTGGAGCTCAGTAGCTTTGGCTTATAACTGTAATTGAGCTGCGATGTTGCATTAGTGTGAGTGAAGATGCTGCCTGTTTAGTTATATCTTCGGTGGTGGTACGGACAATTGTTTCCGACTGATTTTAAAAAGTTAGGATGTTCTCTCTCTAGTGACAGGAATAAAAGCTTGATCTCCTGTTTCCTTAGATGGATATCGTGCTTCTCTGGCAGCTGTGATTTCCCTTTTGGTTCTCGTTTACTCATTTCGTGTACTCTGACGGAGGGGAGTTGGGTAAGGCTGATGATTCGTCAGGAAAAAAAAATAGGACAAGGTCGAATCAGGGACAATGCCTGTAGGCCGTAGCTTATGTAATACTGTATAAGGTGGGCTACTGAATATGCATGTCAAATAATTCTCATATAGTCTGCAGGGAGTTTCAGTTAATCTAGCACTTAGGTACAAGCAGAAACAATCTGGTCATGAATTCGTGACGATTGTAAGTTTAATGTGCATAATGGCATGCTGGTGCAACAGAGACGTAGACGTAGGCTGGTGCAACATTAGTGATTTAATAAATTTCTGAAGTTTTTTTGGTCACAGATGCATTCACGAAGTATCTGAAGAAAACAAAAACTATAACCACCCTAAGCCAAGATAGGCAAATGGAATCTTCTACAAGTCCTTTCTCGAGAATGACTACTACTACGTAGCACTTCCTTCAGGCTTCAGTCATCTTCGGTGAGTTTCATCAGTGCCTACAGCTTCAGTACAACACCAATTGGACTATGATCGCTGAAGGACACATCTGGTAGAATGTATGAATCATGGACCTTGTCGGCAAAAGACTCTGACGCCAGAAAGTAGTCTAATCTCCAACCTGTTAAATGAAGAACAAAAGGTATTTTACATACTATAAGGCAAAAGAAAAAAAAATTTGGTTGTCATTAGAAGCTTGGAAAAGAAGCAGTAATTTTCTTTTCTATCACGACCTTTTAACTAACATAATAATTAAGGTATAGGAAAGATCTATTGCTAATAGCAGTTTAGCGCACACACTGATGATAATTTGATCTCAAAAGTAGCGCACATGAAATGCAAATTATTAACAAAGTAGCTCGCCAATCATAACAATAATAAAGTGCCGTACCTTTGTTGGTAATGCGCTGGTTTTCACCCCAAAAGGTGTAGGCGACTGCATTTGGATGTTGTTTTCGGAAAGTATCAACAAGGCCTTTGCTAGAGAAGTTCCTCTCAAATGACTCCCTCTCTTCAACTGTGAACCCTGCAGACTGTGTTTTTGCCTGAAAAGAAAAACGATTTTGAAATGAATCATCACCCACATATGTAGGCTACAGTTCTATTGAGAAAAAACAAAAAGCAAACTCGTCAATTGCAAATATCATAAAAAAAAAGCCATTTTGTGCTCAAAAGCTGTTACCGTAATGATAAATAGGAGCATTCATTCTGAACTTTTGTATCTCCTATTATATTTTTAATGTCTTGATACAATCATATGTTTCCCTAATAAACCTAGTAGTTGGGTTGCTCACGGACATATATTAAATGGCTTAAGAGAACTCCATACTCCATAGTCCATACACAAGTAAATGTCCTTGTCTGAATGGCTTAAGAGAACTCCTTAGTCCATACATCATATGATCTACAAGGCAAGGTAATTTCTGTGTTTGATATGAAATTGTGTTACTGTGGAAAAAGCAACCATACAAATGAGGAACAAAAGGGTCAAGAATAGTGTTAAAGACATTACTGTCCAATTACATTTCATATCTAACTGTACTGCTAGAGAAACTCGTCAGGACACGGTTGAACAGGCTAATACGGGAGTTTTCTCCGACTTCAATTATACATACCCAAATACTTTCACATATTCTCCAAAGGTTTAAGAGGAGAGTTAGAGGATGGGGGGCTTACCGGAGGATTGTGAATGTCCATACTTTGGCGTGCACAGTTAAGATCACCAGCAACAATCACCGGTTTGGTACCTTCCAGGTTCTACAGACCACAAAATATACTTCAGTTTTGCATTGTAAATTTATTTCAACAAAAACATCGTTAAGTTATGTTTTGGGATATTGTTGCACCACAGCATAGAAGGAGCACAATATGATTCTTAGCGTAATAGAAGTAAACAATTAGACGTACTAATGTAGTAATGTAATGTAAGCGGACAATCCTCCTTTTTGGCAATGGAGAATGGCACTAGAAAGCTTAGAAAGCATATGCACCTTTATATAGTTGCTAAAGCATGGATCCCAACTATTGACCCTGTAATTCTGAAAAGCAAGATGCAAACAAATAAAATGAGATATAATATAGTGGCAGCACAAATAAATAATATTAAGGAGGATAAGTGTTTACCAGTCTCCGTAAACCACGGCCAGAATTTGGGACATACGCGTTTATCAAGTAAAAACCATCAAACTCCAAAGTAATAATCCTGCCCTCCTGATCATGTGTTGGTATGCCAAGACCGTACTGGACAGAGATCGGTTTTACCTATAAAGACGACGAAAGAATGTAACAAAAAGCAAGTCAGGTTAGATCTGTTTCATACCAATTGATCTGTTAAAAGAGGTTCAAATTTTCATCACTGGATGCTTCAAACTAATTTTATGGTTTCAGTAAAAAGGGAGACAGCATGAACATACCCGAGAAATTACAGCAGTTCCTGAATAACCAAGCCTCGAGACACTGCATGACCAATAGCTGTTGTCATAGTCTTCAATCAGGTTCTTAAATTGTTCAACCTCTCCCTCCTGAAAATAACATGAAGACCTGGTCATGACACTGACATAAATCATCATAACCAATGGCGACCAACATGTCATGATATATCTTCTCATGAAAGCGGTTTCAATAACACCACCCAAAAACACTGAAGCAACCCACAGCCCATCACAAAAAAGGAGCGAGGGAGTCATTTACCGATGTACTATAAGAAACTAGTGATAGGAACACTAAAACTTGCCTTCAGATGTGTCTCTTGGAGACACAACACGTCGAAATTTTCCCGGCGAGCCAGATCAAGTGCAGAAAATCCAGACTGTACGACAGCTTGCAGTCCATTAACATTCCAGGACAGAATCTTCATTGAATTGGTGTCACTGCTAAGCGGTGGAGGCCTCATGGTCCTTGGATTGTATGCGACCCATTGTGGTAATCTCTCTCTGTGAGTAAGTTGTGTCCAGGGCTCAGCAGGCCTCCCGGCAGCATGTCCATGCTGAAAACGTCTTGTGTTCATCATCGTTGTCAATGTCACGAGTTGCTTGATTCCAGGAATCAGGCAGCCACGACTGCAGAAAACAAAGATCAGGGGAAAGGGAAAAGGCACACAAAGCTCGATAACATGTCATACTGCACTTCGTTTGTGAGAAAGGCAGGATTATTTTTCATCAAGGGAGGATTTCAAATTGTAAGGATACAGACAGAAGTAAAATAATATAATATCAGCCCTCTATTTGACGACTCCTTTCTACATACAGTTGATCAGAAGAGTTCGAGTTAAGAATGTCAGTAGGGCTTTCATTGCATCGTTACACTACTGACATGATGGCACGGAGGTTCCAACGATGCAAACATGATAAGGACCACAGCTGCACAATCATACGAAAAGTACATATTGTATCATGGAATAACAAGACTGACGCTATCAATCTGAAATCTCAAATCACACTATCCCATGCCCCCAAAAGAAAAGGATCGCGTTGGCAAAAGGCATCTCAAACAGAAGAGCTTGTGGAGATTGTGAATTCGAACCGAAGCACCATTGAGAAAATCAAACAACCAATCAGATACATGGACTGCACCCTAAGCATCTGCTACTCGAGAACTTTCGGTTCCCGAACAAGAACACGACCTCATTGAAATTACGGCTCTGATCGGCGATAAGCGGAGGGGGTTCATCACAATGCTTGTTCCTAACCCAAATTTTACGCGATTCGCGCCCTTATAAAGCAAGAAAGCTTATCACCAGAGAGAGAAATCGATTCTATTTAAGGAAACTCGGCAAAGACTGGATAAGTGCAGTAAAATCCGGCGCCGTCGTCCCCTTCCAAGATTCACGAGAGAGAGAGACAGAGAGAGAGAGAGAGAGAGACGTACAGCCTAAGAAACTCCGTCGTCTCGATCACCGACGGCGAAGATGCCGCCGCTAATCAAGGTCTTGCCGCAACAAACTCGCGGTTTGTGGTTTCCGTCGGCGCTAATTCCCCTCGGGGCTAGGGGGGTTTGGGGCATATATCACGTGACGCGTGCCGCGTCCACGGGCCGTCCTTTAGGGAGAGGCTGATGTTATGTTTGTTGCAATTTTTATGTCGGTTTGGTGGCTCAGCCCGTCCACATCGGCCTAAATGGCCCAGATCTTCACTTTGCACGGCCCAATTATATCCCAACTTGGTTTGGGGCAATTTTAATCCGTACTATAGCCCTCGTTTCGTTCAGGAAAAAAACAAAGTCCCGATTTTTCTAAAAAAATCCATCGACAAATAAAACTCCTATCAGCAAGCATAACAAATTCAATAATAAAAGCTTAGTGTACTAAACATGTAACTGTAACCGAGCATACTCTGGAAAGTGGAGCGTCAAACTCACTAGTAGTACTTTCAGTAGATCATCACTGGACACTTGAGTATTTCCAACTTGGAAATTATAAGTTAGGAAGGATGATAGAGCCGACCCAAAACGTTACAACAAATTCAGTTGTTTTAGTAAACGTAATCCGATACAAAACACAGACCCAGAGATATGCACCAGAAGAACAAGTCGCACTTTTGACAAAATGAAACCCGGTTTCTGACGGTGTTTTGCATAAACTATGCAGCAGCCTAGAGCTTCAGTATGAGGCCAAGTGGGCTGTGATCACTGGCAGAGATGTCAGGAAGAATATATGAATCATGAACCTTTACCGCTATAGACTGTGACACAAGGAAGTAGTCCAGGCGCCAACCTTCAGTTCCAAAATGACAAATTAGCAAGTGAAACAATGGACATTCTTCAGTTGAAACAATGAGTATGACATTCAGCTATATAGAGGCAATGGATATAATGATTTTGACATAGAGCTCGTGCATGGGTGTAAGGTGGCACAGATATCATGCTAAATAGTACATAACGAGTAACGTGAATTACAGAGACCTCAATTTTATTTGGCACAAATTGCAGAAAATACTAGCTATGTGTAATACCGAGGGCCGAAACACATTACTGCGTACATACCTTTGTTTGTCTTCCGGCCATTATGCCTATACCCCCAGTAACTGTATGCAACAACATTGGGATGTTGTTTCCGAAATGTATCGACAAACCCTTTGGACAGAAAATTCTTCTCGAATGATTCTCTTTCTTCGTTTGTGAAGCCTGCACTTCTACGATTTCCCTGAACAAAGGGCATTAAATATAAGAGAGAGAACACTGCCTAGAAAGAAAAGCTTGGAGAAGCTTAAGTGAAAATGATGTAGTTCATCACAAACTCACAGTCTGATATAAGCTACAGCCTACAGGCGCATTTACGAGAAAAGGTCATTCAGAAACAAGCATGATAACGATGTAGTGTAGTTCATATACTTCACAACTTGAACAACTATTTTTTCTTAACTCTTTAAGCTTTTCAAAAAAAAGGTTACAAGTCTCCTGTCTACATAAGATAATCTAAGAAACAAGGCTATTTCTTTACTATAATTTGAACATGGATTTATCAACAATGCATACAGCTATGCGTAAGATATCAAATATACAATACTTCTACATGAAACAAAGCAAAGATGATTACTCACAGCTGGATCATGGATATCGATCTCCTGATGGGCACAGTTAAGATCACCAGTTAGTATGACAGGCTTTGATTTTTCAAGTTCCTACATCATCATAAGTAACGTTTAAGATTAGCCAAAATCCCTTATATGCCATTGCTTAAACCTCTAATCCCAGATCCACCATCGGTAAAATTCATATCCCTTATATGCCACTATGAAGCATCTTTTGTTGGTTTAACACTTCAATTGCTTGTTTACCCTTGCCTCATAAGTTAACTAAGAACTCATAAGTTGTACTAAGTATGCTATTCAAAAGTACATTTGGGATGTCTACTGAAGCCTGTAAATGCAGGAGGTGAAATTATGTTTGAAAAAACATGCATTGGCCAGTAATGTAATTTTGAAAAGTACGACTAATTCGCTCCCATCCTCCCAAGCCGCAGCTGCCGGCGCATTGTATCTAAGCAGTAACCACACAGTAGTAACGAAGAACCAGAAGTCTATAATTTATAACTATTCAAATATGGTAATTAGGAGCTGAAACATTCCACATGGCAAATTCAAATGCTGGCTTGATTGGTAAAGGCAAAAGAAGAGATTGGTGATGACCAATAGGGGAAAAAAGATGGCGCACTGAAAGGCACCTGAATGTACTGGATGTTTTTTCTTTTAATTAGATTCACAACTCTGATAGAATTTGGACATTTTGTGCATATGCTTTGGGCCAGCTCTTTAGTTTGGCCAGGTATCATCTAAGTTCTAACAACCTTTCTATTTTTAATCTACTTTTTACTAAGTTTTGGTGTGCAAAATGCATAAGGAAAAACCCTGGTGGATGGATAAGGTGAATTGATCCAAGACTCTGTGTGCTATTTCTCAAAGAAATAGGATTTGAATCCCTGTTATCTGAATAAGGCGTAAGTTGCAGCAAAAGAAGCATATGCACTCGAGAACAAGTAATATGAACAGTATGAGCAAAGGAATGGGAAGTAGGCAAAATCAATGCAGTGATCAAATGGCAGAAAGGTAAAGGGAGAGGGCGCTTTTTTCCAGTAAAAAGATTAAAAAAAGATAAAGTGCTTTGAATAATCATCAGAATAACGAAAAAACATACTTTCATATAGTTACCAAGGGCTGGATCCCACTCTGTGACCCGATAAGTCTGCACAGTAATATATGCTCATGAATATTTAACCTCAAGTGATTATATACTAAAAAGGACAAGTAAAAATAATTTACCAGTCTTTTTAGACCATCACCAGAATTTGGTACATATGCAGTAAGCAAGTAGAAGTCATCAAACTCCACTGTCACAACCCTCCCTTCAGTATCATGATCTGGTACGCCAAGCCCATACTTGATAGAGAGTGGTTTCACCTATATGCAGTGCATGAATCATAGTAAATAGAAAAGGAGGATATACAAAACATATGTTGTTCACCAAAGTTGTAGCATTGCATCCGTTAAGGAAAGAAATTAATGCTTGATGTGAGCATGTAAGCAGGAGCACGAAAACTTTAACTGATGAACAGGCCAGTGTCACAATATCATAAATTTCCTTGTCTAGCATTTATATTAAAGCCCAATAAAAACTGCTCGGTGATTAACCAGACATTATTCAAAGCAAGCTTTAGAGTTAAAAAATGGTGAGATCCAGAAGATTGGAAAGATATAAGGATCTTTGGATCAAAATAGAAGAATGGTTATGATTAACCAGACATGTATCCTTTGCAGTTGATTGGCAGGAAATAAAGCAGAACAAATTAGTAAGACTCCATCAGTGTTATGTTTTTACTGGTATACAAATGAAGTGTTTGGCAGGAGAGAAAGATGGATGACAGCGCATACTCGTGAAATAATTGCTGTTCCGGAATAGCCAAGCTTTGACACACTGCATGTCCAGAAACTACTTGTATAACCATCAAGTAGACTCTCCTTAATAACTTCAACATCCTTCTCCTGTTCAACATATAGCAATTGTAGTGAATGCGTTAATAACATACGATTCAAAGATGATAAAAGGTGTCATTCGAAAACAGCTCATATCTTGCCTGCATTTTTGTCTCTTGTAGGCATAGTACATCAAAATCCTCCCTCTTTGCTAACTCCTCTACAGAGAAACCTCTTGCTTTGAGTAATGCTTTCAATCCATTGACATTCCATGATAGAATCTTCACGGCCTTTGTACCCTTGCTAAGAGGAGGAGGCCTCATAGTCTTAGGATTGTATGGAATCCACCCAGCTTGTGGTTTCTTATGTACAAGTACAGTCCAAGGCTCTGTACCATCGTTGAGACCCTGTCCTGTCTTAGAAACAGCACCTTGGACTGTGATAGAGCACCCAACACTCAGCTAATATGAAAATAATTTTCTGACTGAAAATAGTTCAAGTAGAGACTAATGATGAAGTGAGCATACCAATTAATGTTTCCTTCTGGACTGAAGTCTTTCTCAGCTTTACATCAGCCACAGAATTCTCCTCACGACTGGTGCTCTTGACCGATTTTTGTTTTGTTCTACTTCTTTTCTTGGTAAGAGTTTCAGAAATAACCTCTGAATTTTCTATTTTTTGTTCAACTACAACCGAAGCACCAATTTTCCGTTTTGAAGTTGCCGGTGAGGTGTTTACCTGCTCAGCTGTTAACTTTCCCTCTTTACCTGTGAAAAAGAAAACGAATCTTCAGCCAAAATACTTCGCAGAAATGTTATACTTAGACAAGGCCAATATATGAAATTATGGGTCTGAACAATGCAGCCTTGATCCTGTCTTGTCCATCTCGAACCTTGGCTGTAGATATGCAAAGCAAATAAAAGCTTTGAAAGGCCTCAAGAAAGCAACAGGTTCGGATAACCACATATTTGGTTCACTATTTCTATAATTTCCCAGGAAAAATTCTGATACTGGTGCAGAGGAACTTGAACTAGTTTGTTTGCAGAAGTACAGCATTGGTTTTACTCTGTTTTATGGAGTTGTTAGCTTGTTATTATTTAAACGCTCAGCGTAGCTTTTGCTCTTTTTTAAGGAGTTATATTAGTATTAAAAGGCATGGATGTAGTTCAAAGCTATAGCTACATGGTGCAAAAACTCTTACCATTTTCTTCCCCGCCCAGGGAATCCATCAGGGCCGATACTAAATCTTTCTTGTTGCCTTTCACAGAAACTCCCATCCTCCTTCAAGTTCATTGAAAAAAGTGTTATAGTGACAGACCAAATTAATTGTCACGAATGGACGATATGTGCAGATTAGACAAAAGTTTGAACCTAGTGAGATCTCTGAGCTCCTTCACTGTCATCGACTGGAGCTGGCTAGGGTCACTCCTGAACCTCTCTATCTCCAATTTGCTTTCAGCAGCATCTTCCTATCATCCAAATACAAGGTCATGAAACAGGCACAAACGGGGAATCTGAGCACACCGGGCAAATACCAACCTTTTCTACGACCGACTGCTCATCTTTCTTGATATCGCTGTTCTTCGAGGCAGCTCTGCGTGAATATGTCGCTCGGAGTCTGTCCGTCATGACGTTCAGCTTTGGAAGCACGAGTTTTCTGGGACTGAAATTCGCGCTCGGGAGCCCACAGCTACACCTGTTATTTTATAAAAGAAAAGAATACTTTCACCATCTACTGATGAAGAAAACTTCATGTTAAGTTATTCTTGTTTCAACGGATCCAAGCATGAGTAAAATGCCAGGAGGAATCCTTCAACAATTTGGGGAACGACTTCCTATCTGCAAATGTGTCTACGGTTTAGCAATTCTCTGTGAAACTCCACCCGCGCTGTGACCGGACCCATACATTTCTAAAGCGATAGCCAACGACACTGTCGACACTATCAAAGCATACATGAAACAACTAGAAATTTCTATTAGCGGCCAAACCCTTACTCCTCCCCCCTACTGAGCAACGGCTGCTCCCTCCCTTGGCTAGCGGAGGAACCGAATCGACGCAGAGCAGATGGAATGAATCTACACGGGAATAGAAAATGCGCATAGGAGAAGAGAGATGGGGGATGGGGGCCGTACTGGTAGAGGCGGAGGAGGGAGGCGCCGCGCAGCAGCAGCGGCATCGGTCGGCGAGCGAGTGCGCGCAGGCGCCGCGACGTGGAGCGCTAAAAAGGAGTGGCACCCAACCGGCGGCGCGGTGCATCCTCGATTTTGGGCCTCCCGCATGATTTTAGCCCATTCCAACAAATCGCCAGATCTATCTCGACTGACATTTTTTTTTTTAGAAAACAGCTTTACGCCTACTTTTAAAGCAATTACGAGTTTCATACAGACTCCAACATCGTTACTGAGGACACCAGTTTACAATGATCGATCAGAAACTACCAAAAGGGTCACACTTGACTGACATCTCGCTTGGCGGACATTCGCAACCAAAAAAAGAAAAAAATGGCTTGGCGGAGACCGTGAAAAGTGACATTAAAAGGGTTTTGAAATACATTGCCCAAAGACAAATTCTAGTATTTTATCTCGATTTCTAGGATGGTTTTATAAACAGAAAGTTTGCCGTCGAAAGATGACCTTGCAAACATAAGAGAATGCCGCGCAAGAGGTCAACTCATCCCATAGAACGCCCCCATTCTGTCGGAGAACGAGGACGGATAGGGGTTGGGGATCGGGTGCCGTCCCTCGTGGCGGCCTGCGCTGTGGTGGCGTTCTCGTCATCTCGTGGTGGCCGGAGGATGTAGGCCTGGACGTCGTCGAGGAGGACCCAGCTCGGACGGGAGAACGATGCGTCCAGCAAGTGCTCGACGCGATCGTCGGAAATGGACCTGTGGCTGCGCGGGCGGCGAAATCAGTTTTGTATCTTTGCACACATTTCTCATCGAAATGGACCTCACCCAAAAAGCAAAAAGTTCGATGCTACTGGGGCGCAGTTCACTCACGAGGTGCACGTTCTTTCCAGTTTCAGGAATTTTGATCCATGTACAATTTGGAGTTTTTTTCCCCCTGTTAACTCGGACAGAAATCGCATGTTGGAAACAGAGGATCAGACATTCAGACATCAAAATACAGCAACACACGTTGTAGTTGGCCGAGACAAAAAAAAAAAGAACAGGAAAGGAAACCCAAAAAAAGAGGCATAGCACAGTCGGCTACGCGATGTCGAGTTTCGTCAGGGTACAGTAAAGTTGGATTCGCATAATCGGTGCATCAAATCTTCACCTAAAAAAGGTTTAAACGAGCATGTTTCGATGGGTTTCGACAGTCAAACCTTGTATTATTACAGTATTATTGTTATTCGCAGTGCCACAGACTGGTCCGAGTATATTTCCTGTTGACAAATCCGAGCAAAAAGAAACTCCTAAAGATAACGAATACAACCAGCAACTATCGCTAGTCTATCCAGATTAGATCCTTTGTAAGGGTGTGCACCACTGATACATGAACGGCGAACAAAAATGAGGAAAAAGAGGACACCCTACAACGGACGCTCGCAGGTTGTACCACGGCTAGAAAGAAAACCAAACGAAATTTACACTGTTCTATGTATCTATCTCGGCCTCCATTCCATACCACTCACGCTGCCAGAGTCGTAGCCTTGGACGCTGCTATTACCGGGCACGACACCATACTGGGGATGCTGTACAGTGTTAGCCGCCGGTGCGGTGGCCGCGGCGGACACTCCCTGCGCCGGCCACCAAGCATTAGACTGCTGCCAGGCCTGCGTGGGCTGTTGCTGCTGAGGGAGCTGCTGGGTCCGGAGGTAAGCCTGAGGCAGTGCTGGACTGATGGGCATCTGAGGCTGCAGTGCATTTGTACTGATGTATTGCTGCTGCTGGTGATAGGGGTGCATCTGCTGAATGGGAGGTGGTTGAGGCAATGGCAGTTGCTGTGGGGCGGGTGGCAGTAGCGGCTGCCTAATTGGCTGGTGGGTAACCTGGTTGGGATTCCATTCAGGTATGTCATCGTCATCGTCATCATCCCAGGAACGGGCTTGAACAGATGATCTTTTACCATACTTCTGAACCAGTTCCCTCATTTGATCTGCTGGGCGAGCAGATGGTACATGCGGCCGGCCCTTGTAGGCATGTGCGGTTACATTAGGGGCAGGATTTGATGAGTTAACAAAGTTAAATTCAGGAAGATCGTCCTCATCCCTAGCAACACCAGGGCCAAAGCCCGGAGGAACATCATCAGTTACATCCTCCTCGTGCTGGTGACGTTGATTTGGAAATCCTGGTGGCGCGCCATATGAGTTCATAGGCAAGGATGGCCTAGGGATTGAATTGTTAACCTGTGGTTTCCTAAGGATTGACTGCCTCTTCGAAACATCAGGCCTATGGTGGGAGGGTACCCTAGGAACGTTGGGCCTCCGCCAGACGACGACTCCAATGAAGGATGATCCTTCAACAGCAAGAGACTCCAAATGCTCCTTTGGCAAGTGCCGGGAGAGAATCTCCACCGTTTTCCCTTGAGAAGGGCACAGGTACAGCTCTATTCCATCTGCAGGTTCAGCTAATCCTACTCTCTCATCCGAAATATATGAATCAATTGTCTGCAGAAGAATAGATAAATTTAGTAAATTCATTCTTCAAACTTCTGGTCAGTAGCTCCTGCATAGGTGAATGGCAAAGATAGGAAAAGAACCTGCAAGAGATGTTGACGACCACTCTCCGGAGAACCCTCCTTCCAACACAGCTCAGCTATCTAAAAAATTTACCCAGGTAGTTAGATTGATGTAATAGATATCCAAAGACTTAGCACAGCACAGAAAATATTCAGGTTACAAACACAAAACTGAAGTAAACCAGTGTACATGTTAATCTGCGGCACAATAATACACTCCTAGACCATCTAATCAAGGAATGACCAAACGACATTATAGCTGCTTAAAAATGAGGAAGAGGTCCAGGTGGTTACTTAAAATTCATACAGGATTCCAAAGTTCAAACAGGGTATATATTGTCCCATTTGCATACCTGCACTCACATAATGGTGCCATGCAATGATGCAATGGATATGATTTGTTTTTCATACAATACGGACAGTTCAGAGATTATCCCACTAGGGTAGAAGTCATGGTTAAATTTTCCCTCCAACCTAAGGATTTTAAACTGCCTATAGTTTCTAACAATGATCCAAAAAATTATCGAGATCCAGCACCACAACTCCTGCATTCTTGTTATATAGGCTATTGTGCAACGAGGTAACCATCCACAAGGTATTTACAAGCATAAACATAAGGTATTCACAAACATACACTAAACTGCAGATATTAATCCATATCTTTCCAGTGAGAAGATCGTATTCAGAAAGCTAGAAAAGGATTACCATTATAGCACGGCTTCTAGATTTAGGAAGTTGTTCAACAAACTGTTGAAACGCACCAAGCTTAACTCTCCCCTTGATTTCAACAAAGCTACGCCATTCTTTTAGCGGCGGCATTTCACCACTGAAAATGTGAAATTCAAGGGATGTTTAGCAGCCATCCACATAGAATAAATAAACATCCACAACTCAATTCATTCATAAGTTTGTAGGCAAGTAACATCCACATGTATACAAAATAATAATGCAAAGCAACAATTTAGGCAATCATATTAATTATAGATCTCATTTATAGCACAACTAATTACAAATTAGATTTGCCCCGAAATTCTTAATACAGTTTACCAAACCATATGTCCTACACCTTTTCAAACTCAAATCAATTGTAGGTATTGCAAGAAATGATCCAGAGGAAAGCTAAATTAAGAAAATATGTGAAAACATAACATAAAGAACTATGAAACCTGCAAGAAAATTGCTAATTAAGGTTCATCCAGATCCAGAATTATAGGAAACATGTACAGATGAACAAACAGAATTAGCTATTACTTCATCCGTCCATTGAATCCAAGTGAGGACAAAAACAAAATTACAGTTGTCATACAATGGTCCTATAGCACATATAATTTGACAGAAAAATAGACCATAATAGCCAGGAGATAGCGCTGTATACTATCAATTACCTTGATATATAATCGTGTGACCATGTAAAAATCAATTTGAAGGTTGATGCATATTTATTCAGAGACTAAATAAGAATCCATTCCCTCATGTAACCATGTTACAAGCAATACTAATGATACTGTTTGTCGAGATACTAAATATGTATCTTTGTAATATGAAGTGTGTACTTGCATAACTTCAAACCAAAAAAATAAATGTGTCATGGAGAAACAAGTTGTCTTAAACAAGAATGTTACTGATGCAAGTGCATAAAATACTTTGGCTTTGTAGCAAAAAATAATAAAGCTCTTAAATATGGCTACGAGAATGTGACAAACATAACCTAGGAATAGACTCAAGATGAAGACAGCAATGACAAATGTGTTACATCAGTATGGCATACTAATAGTACATGAGAGCCATCCAAAGAAAAAGATGCAGATGAAACAAACCTTTTGAAGATGGCAACAACATTAGTGAGTGAAGACAAAGTCAACTGGATTGCACCCTCCCATATACTCTCGCGTATCAGCGGCAGAGTAGCGGCCTTACTGTGCAGAACAGAATCAGGATTAACAACATTATCATTAGTTTGCTTGATTTCATCCTTTTTAGGGGAGAATTTGATTGCATGATCTCCTTCACGAGCTTCTGTAAGATACGAATTCCGACCCTCTACATGTCCAGGTGACTCTACGTTGTGTTCACTCCTAATCTGTGGAGATGGCTTATCTAATTCAGACGCAGTCTTCTCCGGTGCAGAAGCCTTATCCTCTGTCTCAGGAAGTTCCTCAGGTTCCAAGGCAGTGTCAGGTTCCTCAAGATCCTTGTCTTCCTGTTGCGGGGTCCCAACTGAGAGATCAACAAAAGGTGGCTCAGAATCTAAGCCCTGCATGAATTCATCTAATGAAGGAATCGGTGGAAGATTTTCTGGATCCTTCGTGTCACCCAAAATAAGATCCTGCATGAGATCAGGTTTCTCACCATCAATATAGTCTAAACCACCTGACAAATCATTGTTGCCTGTCCCACCATCTTCATCCTGTGAACTGCTATCAGACGTCTTGCTTTTCTCTTGAACAGAAACTTTATCTTTTGTGCTTGTTTTATCCTCAGACTTCTGATCTTCAACCGCTTTTGACGGAATATTATTAAGATTACCCCCAAGCTCAACCTCCACTGATATACCATCTGGTTCTTCTACTTCAACTTGGTATTCTCCTTTGTGGGTTTTCCTAACTAAACGCCTAACATCAACTTCAGTATTAGGAAGAACAACCATTTGGGCAAGCTCTTCAGCTTTAGCCAACCGCCACTCTGCGAGCTCCTTTGAGGCAAGTTCCTCTGCAGTCATTGAACAGAGGCGTTCAGGCGCAATATCTCCAGATAATACCCTCTCTCTTAGTTCAGGATTGCTTTTGTCCTTCAAATTAAACAAAAGAGATCTACCTCGTTCCTTATACTTCTTATTAACTCCGCCAAACAGTTTAAACAGCTCCTCCTCAATTCTAAATGCCAAGCTTTCGGCCTTTTGATTGATGATATCCTTATCTGTTGCTGCCTCAATGGTAGACTTTAATTTTTTGGACTCGGACTCTGCCGGAGATTCTGTAACCCCAAGATCAGAAGTTCTCGGCCTTTTTAGATTAGGTTCTGTAACAGGCTCCGAAACCCAACTAAGTCCATGACCTTGCAAGAGCTCATCTGCAGCAACCATACACTGACCTAACAATTCATCTTCTGAAGAACCATGATTTGACTGGTACTGCATGACACCATTTACACTCGTGATCGTGTTTGGAACTAAATCACTATTTAACTTCTCATCTTCCTCACATTTCTTACCATCTACAGTTATGACTGGAAATGAACTGGCTGTGCTCACATCTTTTGATGCGGATGTCGTTAGATCCTGTACTACATCTCCCTCTGCAGGTTTCATTTTCTCTGAAAAACCATCAGGCTGCACGTTCTCAGAAGCCTGAATCCTATTTTGCTGATCAGAATCCGTCAGGGCAGCAGCCAGTGACTCTCGGAACTTGGATCTCACAGATTCAAGTTGGTGAGGTTGAACCTTCGATGGCATCTCCTTCTGAGCAGAACGTTTATTGGATGATTGTATTGGTGTCGGTTTTAACATCTGAACCTTTGGAGAAGCAACTGCCTGTTGTGATCTTTTGCCTGCTGTGGATGGCGAGGGTTGTGAACCAACCATTGTTGGCAAAGATGTTTGAATATTTAGCACCTGCTGGGGTGGCCTTAATGATACTCTGCTTACTAATGGCTGTGCCCCCAAAGGACGTAAAGCCACTGGCCTGGAAGCACCAGTTTGGACTGCTTGTTGACTCATTGGGACAATATAATATGAGCTAACTGGTACTGAAGCTCCCATAGAGAACATCGGCTGCGCACCCCAGTCACCAGGCGAGGATGAATAAAACATAGACGGATACTGAGGTTGATTAGATTGGACACTCATAGAGGGAACAGGTTGAGATCCCACGTTGGCTGACACAGATTCCTGCCCTTGCTTTGAGAACTCCATTACAAAACCCCCCTTTCCAAACTCCTGCGGTTCCCAGGACAAATAGCTGTGCTTGTTAAAACACCTTGAACCCAGATATCTGAAATGAGCCATACAAGCAGAGGCAACTTAGATTCACCAAAGAAAAAAATGTGTGTCTGTGTCACAAGAGACTGTATGCACTAGTTCAAATTGTTAAGATTCCTAGGGCAGACAGACTTCCATGAACCATAAAAGATACAGCAGGGCAATACAAGTACTGCAAAAAGGACGCATGCAATCGTTGTAATCTGGTTGATAGTGAAGCTAATACATGACCGAAGAACAATGGTTCACGTTCTGTTACGAAGCGACAAGGAAATGCACCTGCCCATTTGTTACTCAGAACCATGCAACACAGGATAAACGGATTGAATTAAACATGGAATGAATCAATCTCTTCACAGCCTAGAATAATAAAACGTGCATCTAGAACATCCCTTGTGCAGCAACCATGCCGTGTCCGATCCTTTAACTATCAACGGAAAAGGTTGAAATCATGGTCGAAATCCCTTCTAATTCGATATTACAACGCTAAAAACTTATAGCTCCGGGCCCAAGGGAGCCAGACTCGCAGCTCCGAAGGGGGCGGCCTCCGCCCGCTCCACAGACGATTAGCCACGCACCGAAAACGAATCCCTGAGATAGCTAGCCCTAGGATTAACCACCGCCCAAAAAAGCAAGTCAGACCAATCAATACGGAGAGGGCTGCCCTACCTCCCCGTCCCCGACCCCTCGCAGGGATCGAAACCATCCCCGCTACATCCAGCCTAAATATCAACAAAATAAAAAGGAGGATTAGAGGATTGGGGAGGAAGCTCTCACCTTCCGTCGAAGCTGGAGGAAGAGGAGGGTTCTGGCCGCGCGTGCTGCTGCTGCCGTGCGCTGGCCGCCCGAGGACGAGCCGCTGCTAGGTGCCTGGCTCCGCCGTCCTTGTTGCGCCGCTCCGGGGATCCACAAGAGAACGAGTTTGTGGGGCGGCGGCCGGCGGGGTTGGAGGGTAAAGTAGGAAGAGGTGCATCCTCAGCTGTCGGATCAAGAAGCAAGAGACAGGATCGGTCCTTGTACGGTAGTACGCCTTCTCTACGCATCTTGCGAAACCCCCCCTTACGAAGTTCTCTCCTGTCAACTAAGTCCCGAGTCCTGGTACATTTATGTCCACGTCCCTCCTGGTACATTTATGTCCACGTCCCTATTAGCGTATGGTTTCTCATTCCAGCTCCTTCCAGCAGTTTTTTTTTTTTTTGGGAACAGCTCCTTCCAGCAGTTTTTTTTTTGATAAAACATACCTGTATTAATACGTAAGGAAAATATACGAGTACATGTTGGTCGTTTGTACGCACCCACTTATATACCGCAAGAGGACGGTGTACAGTTGTAGCACTTTTTCCCTTAGAGTATTTCAAGGTTTAATATCGAACCACAGAGAACAAGCGGGACTTCAACTATTATTTAAACTACTAAATTAATATGGCAAAGGTGTGTGTGGAAAGGGTGGTTAACAGCTAGAGATGAAAGGGCCTGCGGTTGTATAAAGGTTATGAAAGGGATTCTCTCCTATGGTTTGGGGTACTGGCATGCAACTCAGGTCATGGTTCAATTGATAAGTTTAGTATTCTACAAGATATGGTGGTTTCGTTCGCCCCGATCCTGTCACGACAAGGTACTAATAGCTCCCCACTGGTTTCTTGCACTATGTAATAAACACGTATTGATCGGATACGAGTTCAAAGCATCACATAGACTGAACACATCAAAAGAGTATTGTAAGCGTGAGAGTTACATAACCAGATTTCCCTCGCCACGGAGAGAATATGAGATCTACTCACGCATCATACTGCAACACATGAACATGGGTACAGTAGGACGCAGGATTTTGGCGTGGTCCTACAGGTGCCGATCGGCACGGCGGTGTGTCGGTCGGCACAGTCTTCCTTTTTGGTGGGATGATCGGTGATCGCCGTCTTCGCCGCCACAACCTTCAACCTAGGTCAAAACCTCTGTATGTCCGTCTCTCCCTTTACTTCGCGACCAAGATCTCCTCTTTATAGTCTCTTCCGGTTGTGGGCTGGATTTCACCGACTCCGACTCTGATATTTCTTCCGGGCTTCATATTCTCCGAGTGGGCTTCAAGTTTGGGGCCCGACCTCCATGGTGCCGGTCGGCACACAGGCCGTGCCGACCGGCACGGACTCCAATTTCCTCGTTCTTCGGGCCTCCGGCAGCTCTTTACTCGTAGTCTCTTAATTTTCACCTGTTTCCTGCAAATCTTCCGAATACACAGAAACTACGCATATATATAATAATGGGGGTTAATTCTTACCAATAATGACGTAATAAGGTATTAAAAACACCTTATTTGTCACATAAAATGAGTCTCTAGAAAGCACCAACAGCTCCCCTACACTCAAATCATTGCTAGTCCTCGAGCAATTCAAACCATGAAAATCATCACCGTGCTTTCGTCATGCTAAGAAACAAAAACTCTCACAAGTCTCTAACTTAGCTATTGTCAATCATCTCATCGAATTAGTATCCCTCCACGAAACCTTCTCTCGATTTTTGAAAACAATTTCACCTCAAAACTTGAGTCGACCAAATCAATCACAAGGCTTATCAAACAAATATTTTTGTCTCCCTTCATATCAAGTAAGAAGAATGCAAAAGCTTCAGACTTCACTCAATCGCTCAAATGTATTTTCTTCCCTCTCCTATTCTACAATATAAGGCTCTTTTGTGGATCTCGGAAAGTAATATAACCAAATTGAATCGAAAGAACAACTAAGTCAACAATTCGCTCAATCATGCCTTCTAAAAGGGAGTTTTCATCATAGGAATTCAGAGTATAAGCACAAGGATCAAGGGAAAAGGAAACAATCGAGAATGAATGAAATAGAATTAAGAAGGGATCAAGCCTGAAGCATATACAGATCTTTTTAGAATTTTAACTCTTCCTGCAGTCTGCTTCCTTTGATATTCATTATTCTCTTTCTTTTTGACCATTTTCCTTTATTTTTCCTTTTGTGCCGATCGGCACAGGCCTGTGCCGGTCGGCACCTGACCAATTTAATTCTTTTCCTTCTTTTTCTTCTTTTATTTCCTTGCAGACTGCTATCAGAGCATATTTTGGATCGAAATCTGTTTAGACTTCACATTTGCTTGTAGGTTGTATCAAGGAGGAGGGAGAAACGATGAAGTATCGGTTTTTGAGTAGAAAGAATTTGATGATAGATGGCTAGCAAACTGAGATGAACAAATGAAACTTCTCCCTTCTAGCTTAGTCGTAATCAAGAGCAAAGAGTTGACAAAGACGTCTTCCTATCAAAAGGCTTATGTGTAGGCCTCTCTCATCTCATTTGACTTAGTGTAATAGGTACAAAATCAAATCCTTAGCTACATGCTTCAACTTATGAAGATAGAAGGGGTTTTCGAAAAGTGGGTATATAAGCCAAGCGATTATTCAATGAACTCAAGTAGATTGGCAAAACGATCGTCAAAAACAAAATCAAGAATATGGGGTAACACATCGATTCGACAACTAACACTAACTTTATTCAAGACATTGCAATAATTCTTGACCTCGAAGCTTAACTAAGCACACCATCTCAAACCTCTCTAAGAAAACTCTCACACTTTCACACACTAACTCAAACCATACTAAATCGAAGCAAACGACCTTAAGAAGTGTAAGGGCGAATCCCCCACACTCAAACCTTGCAATGTCCCTATTGCAAAAGAAAAACGACTAGACCAACCTAATCCGAAATGCCATGCCTCCTCAACATGCTAAAGATGCTTCGAATGTTCCTCATGAGAAAAGAGTAATCCGCCGCGGCCATGCTCTCCATGTCATCAATCCTTATATCAATGTCCCGATGGTGCCTATAGCATCTCTCCATATCATAATAGAGACGTTCGATGTTTCTTCTGCAGATTGGCCAACAATTGGCAGGACGATCATGACGTTCATCTCGCAGGGGCGAGTTTCTGTCAAAACCCCGAGGTGCCGGTCGGCACGGCACCCGTGCCGATCGGCACGAGGCACCATTCACCTGATAACGCGGTCCTTCACTTCCTTGAGCTCCTGCAAGGCCTCCTGTAGCTCCTTCTGCACTGGGTGGTTCGGAATTAGTAGGTTCTGGCTCATCTTCCATTGATTCCTCCTCGGGATCTTCTTCCGGATCCTCTTCGGGATCTTCTTCATCCTTTGCAACAAGATTAGCTAATGAGTGTTCATGTGCAGGGGATGCCTCTATATAGCTCACTGATTTCGAGGTATATCTTGCTCTTGGCTTTGAAGAAAGACGAGCGGAACGCCGAACTCCCTCTACTTCTTTTGATCGCTTAGGATCTGGCTCATCATTGGAGGAATCATCAGATATTTCAACGAAATTCACAACCTTGACGTCGTGCCGATCGGCACAAGCGTCGTGCCGGTCGGTACGCCTTCCGTTCCTTGCAAAATACGCTTCTAGATCTGCCAGGTTGCGTGCTCTCCTCTTTGCAGCATTGTCCCTGTTAATACGCCTCTGAATTTCATCATTGATCTCTTTAGGGGTCATGCGCCCTTTAGCAACGGGAAAGCTATCATCAAAGACGAAAGTCGCAGGGATGCATTCAGGATCTGCTAGATAATTCTCAATCTGCCTCTGATGGTCTTTCATACAGTAAAAACACTTACATCCAAAACCTCTGATGTTCTTGTGCAGAATCTTCTCTTGGAGGTCTTCCCAGTCGGTCAGGACGCGTGGTAGTGTACTGTGCCGATCGGCACCTTGCGTGTGCCGGTCGGCACCTCTATCAGGATTCCTTCCATCATTCAGCCTAGACCTATGGATGGTCAGAAAGCAGTCTTTGTCTAACTCTTCCTTCTCGCTATCAGTAAGGATCGATTCAAAGGTGATAAGATCATCATATGTCAAAGGACGTTCCATAGCGAGAAGTCGATCCATTGTATACCTATCGGAGACCGGTGTGCTATCATCAACCTTGGATTTACCTTTGCGTACTAGCACTTCTCTAACCTTCTTCCGAAGGGCTTCATCCATCTCCTTCTTCTCTCTATTGAACGCGTCCGCTTCACTCTTCATCATCCATCGTTGCATCAGGTGCGACCAGACGATTGGATCGTCCTCGGTGGGGTTGAGGCTCCTGTTGCTCTCCCATGGCAGAGTTGGGCTCATTGGCGAAAGCACGGCGCCGTGCCGGTCGGCACAGGCAGCGTGCCGATCGGCACCGTCGCCTCCCCTTCCGGTTTCGCCGCCTTGCATTGTTTTCTGCTCTAGGGTTTGGTGGGAACTCCGGCGGCGCTCGATTTTTGATGATGAGATCCGAGACAACTCCTTCATATATATATCCTTAATTCTCTTGATCGAACCGGACTCTATCTCTTAAATTTGGAAGTCATCGAAGCATGTCTTGGAGGAAGGGCAAAAACTCGACTCAAAACGACACGGACTCTCCCGTGCCGATCGGCACATGCTGTGCCGGTCGGCACGGAGGCAAAGTTGCCTCGAACGACTCAATAAAATCAAAGAAACACAAAACACACAGAAAAACAGTAAATACAACAGTGCTTTTGTTTTACGTCGTTAAGCTCGACCACCCAATCACTCAATTCACATAATATATATCAAATGACTTTAACTCAAAAGTGTCGGGTTCAAGATATACCTTTAGTCGTTGGCCATTCACCGTATATGTATTTTGCTTTCCATCCATGATGACAACAGCTCTGGAAGGGAGAATTTTATGAACAAGATACGGTCCATCCCATTTGCTTTTCAATTTGCCTTTACCGAATAACCGAAATCTTGAATTGAATAGTAGCACTCTATCTCCTTCGTGAAATTCCTTTTTCAAAAGCTTCTTATCATACCACTTCTTTGTTTTTTCTTTATAGATTGCTGCACTCTCATAAGCCTTTAAGCGCATTTCCTCGAGTTCACTAATTTGAATCTTTCTTTTTACCGCAGCAGCATCTAAATCCAAATTCATCTCTTTGATTGCCAATATGCTCTATGTTCTAACTCTACAGGCAAATGACAAGTCTTTCCATAGACGAATTGATAGGGTGTCATACCTATTGGTGTTTTGAACGCTGTGCGATAAGCCCAAAGTGCGCCATTCAACTTGTTTGACCAATCCTTTCCTTCTCTTGTAACAATTTTCTGGAGAATTCCTTTCAACTGTTTATTAGAAGTTTCTGCTTGGCCATTGGTCTGTGGATGATAGGCTGTCCCAATTCGATGCTTAATACCCATCTTCTTCAAAGCTTTAGTAAACTCATGTCCGGTAAAATGAGTTCCACCATCTGTGATAATGACTCTAGGAACACCATATCTTGGAAATATGCACTCATTCAACATCTGCTTGGATTCACGAGTTGTACTGACTCGGCATGGTATTGCTTCTACCCACTTTGAGACATAATCCACAGCAACCAAAATATATTCATAGCCATGCGAATTAACAAATGGTCCCATAAAATCCATGCCCCAAACATCGAATATATCAACTTGCAAATTATACTTCAAAGGCATAGCATTACGAGCATTAACATTGCCAATTCTTTGGCATTGGGGGCATCTAGCAACATACCTTTTCGCATCTTCATGCATCGAAGGCCAATAAAATCCACTAGCCTATACCTTTGCTTGTGTTCGAAAGTGCCCATAATGTCCACCATACTCAGATGAATGACATTTTTCCAATATGCTTTCGCGTTCGTCGCGAGGTACGCACCGTCGAACAGCTCCATCTTCACAATATCTGTATAAATAAGGATCATCCCATATGAATTTCCTCATTTCACTAGCAATCCTCCTTTTTGAATTCTTGCTACAATCATCTAGCTTCCCTTTGAATCCATTTATGATGTCTTGCATCCATGATTCTCTATGATCCTTAACTCGAAATAGCTGCTCTTGTGCCATGGCATCGCCAATGCATCATTTCTTGTCCTCAATCACCAATCGAGATAGATGATCTGCTACTGAATTCTCAACCCCTTTCTTGTCTCTAATCTCCAAATCAAATTCTTGTAACATCTAAACCCAACGAAGCAATCTAGGTTTCGACTCCTTTTTAGAGACAAGATATCTAATAGCAGCATGATCCGTATAAACAATGACCTTAGAGTTGAGGATGTAGGATCTAAATTTCTCAAATGCAAATATAACAGCTAGCATCTCTTTCTCTGTTGTTGTATAATTAATCTGGGCTTCATTGAGAGTTTTACTAGCATAGTAGATAGCATGTACTTTACCTTTCTTTCGTTGTCCAAGAACCGCTCCTACTGCATAGTCACTTGCATCGCACATAATCTCAAAAGGTAAATTCCAGTCCGGAGGCTGCATAATAGGTGCAGAACATAATGCTTCTTTCAACTTCCAGAAGGCAGTAAGTCTTTCATCATTCATTTCAAATTCAACATCCTTTTGCAGCAATTCCGTCAATGGCTTAGCAATCTTTGAATAATCCTTCACAAATCTGCGATAAAAATTTGCATGTCCAAGAAAACTTCGCAGCGTCTTAAGATCTGTAGGTGGTGGCAACCTTTCAACTGTGGATATTTTAGCTTTGTCTACTTCAATGCCTCGGTTAGAAATAACATGCCTCAAGACAATCCCTTCGGTTACCATGAAGTGACATTTCTCCCAATTAAGAACCAAATCAACTTCTACGCACCTCTTTAGTACTTTCTCTAAATTTGCTAGGCAGTGATCAAAATCAGTACCATGAACAGAGAAATCATCCATAAATACCTCCATAATGTCTTCAATGAATTCAGCAAATATAGCATTCATGCATCTCTGAAATGTGGCTGGTGCGTTGCAAAAACCTAATGGCATTCGCCGATACGCATAAGTTCCATAAGGACAAGTGAAAGTAGTCTTATGCTGGTCTTCAGGTCTAACAGGGATTTGAAAGAAACCACTATAACCGTCGAGATAGCAAAAATAAGAGTTCTTGGCTAACCTTTCAAGCATCTCATCGATGAACGGTAATGGATAATCGTCTTTCTTTGTAGCGGTATTCAGTTTCCTGTAATCAATGCACATTCGCCATCCTGTAACTGTCCGTTGAGGGATCAACTCATTATTCTCATTAGGCACGACTGTGAGTCCTCCTTTCTTTGGCACGCAATGCACCGGACTCACCCATTCACCATCAGCAACCGGATAAATCATTCCTGCATTAAGAAGTCTCAGCACTTCTTTCTTCACAACTTCCTTCATGCCCTCTTTCAATCTTCGCATGCCTTCGACGACTGGCTTGGCTGATTCTTCAAGATTGATCTTATGTGTGCAAAAAGCTGGGCTTATTCCTTTGATATCATCAAGACAATATCCGATCGCCTTCTTGTATTTTCTCAGAACAGCAAGCAATCGTTTTGTCTCTTCTTCATTCAAAGCACTATTGACGATGACGGGGTAAGTTTTATCTTTGCCTAAGTATTCGTATCTCAGACCGTCAGGAAGTGGCTTCTGTTCTACTTCTGGTGCTGCACCAGGATCCAGATTACCCAAAGGCTCAAATTGAGGATTTTCACCTCCGTGCCGGTCGGCACCACCACTGTGCCGATCGGCACAAGGGTCGTGCCGGTCGGCACCGTCCTGAATCTCGGCCTCTTCTCTGTCTGACTCTTCAAACAGTTTGTTTAACGGGTCTGAGTATCCTGTACTAATTTCTTCATCTTTTTCTGTGAAGAATTCTTGGAGAGAGGGTGGGTCGTCACTTTCTTGAGCGACGGGTGGGTCTTCGAATTCAAAGAGGACTTCCTCTCCGCCCAGAGTCAATTTGAGGTGACCTTTTCCAGCATCGATAACAGCTTGTACAAGCTTTAAGAAAGGTCTTCCCAAAATAATATATTCAACTCCTACTTCACCTTTATCAAGAACAAAGATATCCACCGGAATAGTACTCTTTTTTACCTCAATGTTCAGATCTTTGATAACTCCCAGTGGTTTAGTTCTCCTTCCATCCGCCATGATTAGCTCAAGCTCGGTTCCTAGCAATCTTCCTTTTATGTCATAAGGCATATCCATGAATGCTTCATACGTCATCAAACTGACGCGGGAACCAAAATCACATAATGCTTTAGGAAAGCTTCTATATCCAATCTCGCACGGTATGTAAGGATCAACTTCCGTTCGTTCCGTAAGGCCAACTGCATATACTCCGCACAATCCTTCATACGGCGATGGGACAAAACAACTATCAAATAGCTTCTTTGCTTGTTGAACCTCCATCTGATCAATTTCCATATCGTCCTTATATAACTTCCCCAATACTTCTCCAATGACGACATTATCCAGTATTTCCGAAGTTCTAGTGTCTTTAGGGAAGTTATACTGAACTCCTGTAGAAGAGGCATACCTTGGATCATATGTTCTCCTCATACTTAGCAGATTTGAGCTAAAATCTATAGGGATCCAATCCAATGGTTCAAACTCGTCCAACGGTCTAGCGTTGCTCAAGGTTGGATCTCCTGCTGGTCTTGGAAATTTATTCACGAAGCTATTCTCGTGCTCCTCTAATATTGCAGCTTCAGTCTTGGAAATCCCTTTAACCGCAGGCAGCGTGCCGGTCGGCACAAGAGCTGTGCCGGTCGGCACAATGGCCTGTGGTGAGCCGATCGGCACAGGTGCCGTGCCGGTCGGCACCTCCTCCAATCTGGGTCTTTTCAGATCACCTTGCGCTGGTTCTTCTGTTCTTACTGTTAATTCCGCTTCGGATACTGTACAGCTTTCCGCTTTAGCTCTCAAATCTAAAGAACCTTTTGCTAGCGTCGACCCTTCAGGGGGAATTAGATCTTCTTGGAATTCTTCCCAATGCCTATGCATAGCTTCAGTCTTTGATATCTTACTCAAAAGATCCAGACCTGCAGTAGCAGTCAAGTCGAGGAAACTCCCTCCAGCTGAACTATCCAAATGCATCCTGGAGGTTCCTTCAAGAGACATATAGAATGTCTGAGCAGTCAAGTTATCATCCATGCCCAAATCGGGGCCTTGCTTCAATAAAGATTTGAAGCGTAACCATGCTTGCGTGAGGGTCTCTTCTTTCATTTGCTCGAAGTTAACCACTTCTCTTCTCAGTTTCTGCACCTTCGGAAGCGGGAAGAAATGCAAACAGAAGTTTCCTACAAGCTTATCCCAGTTTCCCTTAGCTTCACGGGCTGCAGATTTATACCAATCTTTGGCTCTTCCATCTAGAGAAAATGGAAATAGCAACCATTTGTACCAATTCTGAGGCACTCCCTCATGCTTAAAGGTCTGACAGAGAACTTCTAGATCTTGCAGATGTGTGTATGGGTTCTCGTCCTTCGTCCCAGAGAATTTGCTGTTCTCGACCATTTTGATGATGGTCGGGTTGAGAACGTATGACGAAGCAGTGACTTTCTCATCGGAAGTTTGTGGAATCAGCAATCCCGGAGACGGTAGTGAATGCTCCCTAACCGTATGAGCCGGTTCAGGAGTACTCATCCTGAAAACACAGAAAGAAAACACAAAAACAAACTAGAAAAGAGAGGATTAGAGGTTAGTAGAATAAATAAATAGTAAAAGAACTGGCTTGTTCCCCGGCAACAGCGCCAGAAAACGTGCTTGTTGGTCGTTTGTACGCACCCACTTATATACCGCAAGAGGACGGTGTACAGTTGTAGCACTTTTTCCCTTAGAGTATTCCAAGGTTTAATATCGAACCACAGAGAACAAGCGGGACTTCAACTATTATTTAAACTACTAAATTAATATGGCAAAGGTGTGTGTGGAAAGGGTGGTTAACAGCTAGAGATGAAAGGGCCTGCGGTTGTATAAAAGTTATGAAAGGGATTCTCTCCTATGGTTTGGGGTACTGGCATGCAACTCAGGTCATGGTTCAATTGATAGGTTTAGTATTCTACAAGATATGGTGGTTTCGTTCGCCCCGGTCCTGTCACGACAAGGTACTAATAGCTCCCCACTGGTTTCTTGCACTATGTAATAAACACGTATTGATCGGATACGAGTTCAAAGCATCACATAGACTGAACACATCAAAAGAGTATTGTAAGCGTGAGAGTTACATAACCAGATTTCCCTCGCCACGGAGAGAATATGAGATCTACTCACGCATCATACTGCAACACATGAACATGGGTACAGTAGGACGCAGGATTTTGGCGTGGTCCCACAGGTGCCGATTGGCACGGCGGTGTGCCGGTTGGCACAGTCTTCCTTTTTGGTGGTGATGATCGGTGATCGCCGTCTTCGCCGCCACAACCTTCAACCTAGGTCAAAACCTCTGTATGTCCGTCTCTCCCTTTACTTCGCGACCAAGATCTCCTCTTTATAGTCTCTTCCGGTTGTGGGCTGGATTTCACCGACTCCGACTCTGATATTTCTTCCGGGCTTCATATTCTCCGAGTGGGCTTCAAGTTTGGGGCCCGACCTCCATCGTGCCGGTCGGCACACAGGCCGTGCCGACCGGCACGGACTCCAATTTCCTCGTTCTTCGGGCCTCCGGCAGCTCTTTACTCGTAGTCTCTTAATTTTCACCTGTTTCCTGCAAATCTTCCGAATACACAGAAACTACGCATATATATAATAATAGGGGTTAATTCTTACTAATAATGACGTAATAAGGTATTAAAAACACCTTATTTGTCACATAAAATGAGTCCCTAGAAAGCACCAACAGTACACGTACAGGCACAAGTACATGCTAGAAGGATACAGAAGAGACAGCTGTCCAGACCATCTAGCTCGGAGGACCCTAGAAGAAATAAAATTACAACCAAGTCCCTGAAACTCGAGCTCGCCTCCGTTGCCGGAAGTTGCCACCGCCCGACGAGGAACAGCAGCACCGGCGCCCATAGCAAGGAGTATCCCATCGCTTGAAAGCTTTAGTTGAGCCGCAGTAAACACCCGCCTCGGAAGACGGGATGAGGCCATCGCCGAGATGTCGTCGGCTGGGGCCGCGCCCCAGATTCTTCTTGCCGCAGATCTGACCTCGCAGTCGACGACAACACCCGCCGAGGGAAGCCCGAGGTCAATCTACTCCACCATCTTCCACGAATCCCGCAGCTCCCTTTGCATCCTGAAACCAAAAAGCCAGCAACCACACCACCTCAACGAGGCGAAGAAGCACCAGCCCACATCTCCTGTACAGGGGCATCTCCACCGGAGCCCCTCCTCCACAAGGCCCATGGTGACACCGGAGAGAAGCACCACCACGGTGAAGAAGAGCTCGGGAGGACTTATTCCACAACCACGCCACCGTCCTCGCCTCGCCGGCGTAGCCTGGAAACCTAGACCTAGACAACCTACTCCTAAAGCTAGGACCAAACCGACCCGCCGGCAGCAGAGGCAAAATCTTCCCCACCTCGCGATAGCCCGAAGGACATCGGAGGCGAGGAAGACCGCATCGGCCACCGGGGGACGGCACTGCCTCCTTTTTCACCTCTCGGTGTTGTAGCAGACTCGAGAGGGGAAGAGAGGCTTCGAGACGCAAATATGGCTCCGCGTCCTTCCAGCAGTTGAGCTTGAGCTCGCTTGCACTTTGCAACCATGGTGATTGAGGTCCAGACCCACACCTCACTTCCAAGTGCATTTCCCTGGACAGAATACAGTTACTATATTTCAATGTAAATTGGCAGAACATGTGTGGTGTGTGATTGACGATGGAATACAATGGGAGAGAGTTCCAGATGATTTCACAAGGAATTTTATGAGAGAGGCAGGGCTATTATATATTTCATCTCATGCAGTTTTCCAGTGTCTGAACCAAAGTAGCCCTAGCAAGTGACACCACTGTTATTCAGGCACGTTCTCCCCACCGTTTACCAAGATTAAGGCTATCTCCAACGGACACTCTATTTCCCACTTCACACCCAAAATAGGTTAGCAAACCCGGAAAATACCTCTCCAACGGGCGACCCAAACCCGATATCCATTTTAGGCGGTCATCCCCTTGAGACCTACAAATGCATCACCTTCCTTCGCGACCAATCTCGCCTGTCGTCGTCCCCCCGTCGACCGCCCCCATCCCTCAACTCGCAGGCGACCGCCGCCGCCCGTCCTCCCCCGCAGCCCAACCCCCGGCCGCCGGACGCGGAGGCGCCAAGCTCCTGGCCGCTAGACGCGGAGCGGCGCGGCACGGCGACGGGGTGACGCGGAGACTGGTTGAGCAGCGTGACGTTCTGGGTGGCGACGGCGGCGGCGCGAAGACTGGTCGAGCAGCGTGACGTTCTCGGCGCGGCGGCGGCGGCAGAGCGGAGTGGCGTGGCGGCGCAAGGGCGATGGGAGCGCGCGAGAGGAAGAAGATGCTCTAGCATGTTTTGGGTTTTCTTGTTAGAGATGGGTGTTTTTTGTCTACAACGTTGAAGAAAATCGACACCTAGTTTAGGTTTGGGTTTGGGTCTACTTCACCGTTGGAGATTCTAATTCCTCCTGCTACTTTTGGTTGGAGATTCTAATTCCTCCCGCTACTTTTGGTTGTACCCTATGCGTGAAGCAATTTCTACTAATGATTGTTTTAGATTTATCATGAAGAATATGTAAGAGGAGCTTCAGACGATGCTCTGTGCAGACTGCAAACTGACGATCCTTTTCTTTTTCATTCTTTGTTATGTATGCCCCAGAGTTGAACTTTACCATACGTGACTACAGTACTAATTCCATGACACCGAGCCAAGTCACTTGTCGCAACTCGCAACATGTGGTCAATTCTTCAGTGGTTTAAAAAAGCATGAAAGAATAATACAGAATACAGTTTGTTGCATCGCATTTGAACCGATCCCCCCGGCTTCAAACGGGCTTTGTTCCATGACAGTCTCATGTAAGTACATGTTTTACAAGAGGAAATGCTGCAGGTATCTGAGCCCCTCGTCGACGCTCACGTACCTACAGTCACACAGCACCCCGAACCTCACCTTCTCCACCAGCCTCTCCTCCCCGGCCAGCTCCACGACCACCTCCGCCTCCATCCTCGCGCCGCCGCATCCCGGCGTGAGCAGCCTCTCCGCGACGCCTGCCTCCCCTCTCCCGCAGAAGCTGACGGCGCCCGCCGCCCTGACCGCTGGCACCTTGGCGTCCATCATCAGCACCGCCGCAGGCGCGCCACCGCGCTGCGGCGCCGTCCGCACCGCCGTCCACCGGACGCGCCACTCCCCCGGCCCGATCGCCGCGTTCCGGCCGCTCAGGTCGACCCCGAACAGGAACAGGCCGGCGGACGCGTTGCTCTTCACGTCGCCGGCCCTGTCGGCGTGGACGGCGAAGGACAGCGTGTTCTCGCCGTCGGCCGCGAAGACGTCGACGGCGAAGGCGACGTCCGCGAGCGCGAGCCGCGGGGCGGGGAG
This sequence comes from Eragrostis nindensis, assembly GCA_012490785.1. Taxonomy (NCBI): domain Eukaryota; kingdom Viridiplantae; phylum Streptophyta; class Magnoliopsida; order Poales; family Poaceae; genus Eragrostis; species Eragrostis nindensis. The sequence goes on from JAAXCT010000092.1 coordinate 492,536, forward strand.
CGCCCGGGAGCGGGCGGACGCGGCGCGGAACAGCGCGAAGAGGCGGCGGTGCGGGGAGGATGAGCAGCGCCTGCTGCCGTCGCTGTCGGGGAGCTGGCGGATGAGGCCGAGCGCGGAGGGGTAGTGCCGCGCGCAGAGCCGCGCCCAGAGGTCGTCGGCGGAGAAGGCGGCGTGCCACGAGGTGGACACGCAGGAGGCCGCCGCTAGCGACGCGGCGTCGAGGAAGGGCGCCACGAGGGGCAGCGCCGCCCACGGGGGAGGCGATGTCCGCGCTGCCGGCATTGGCGTCGCCTCGCCGTCGCGCATCGTCTCAGAAGATTGGTGATGCGTGGAGTGCCTGGGTCCCCAATCACAAACAAGCACGGTGTAGTGTCTCGGCTTTGCAGATTGATCCGTGCGGGCAACTGCGTGTGCGGGTGCCGCGTGCTTATCTATATGAGCCGGCGCGCGTGCACGCATGCAGCCGTGCTGTGCGGCCTGCACGAGGACGCGCGCAAGGAACGGCGGGAGGACAGCAGGAGGCTGCTGGGCGGTCGGGGGCGCACACGTGGTCTAGGACCATTACGGCGTCGCGGCTTGCGCGCGGCGCGTGGCGCGCGAGGTGATGCTTTCGAAGGGAGCGTGCCGGGAAGAGGCCGGGCCACGGGGCCAGGCCGGCTTCTAGAGCCTGATGGAGAGGACGCAGAGGAGACACGGCAGCCCACGCAGACCTCTGCTTTGGTTCCAAACAGAGGCCTTTCAAATTGGCAAATGACAGATCAACCTCTTTTGTTATTTGATTCAATTCAAAAGCTCGGAAATTTTACACTAAGGGCCTGTTCGGCTGGTGTAATGCTGGCTGGTCTGATGTTGTTTGGCTGCTGGTGCTAGTATGCTGGGTAGCTGGTTGCTAGTTCATCGGCTGGTCTGAACAGCTGAAATATTAGCAGCCGAACAGGCCCTAATATGTACACATGGTGCTGGTGACACTACGCCAAACAGAAGGTTTGCCGACATGCTGGACTCTCGGGGAAAAAAAAGTGATGGACGGAGGATTGACGGCGGCCGGGGCGGGGCGGCGTGGAGGCCGGTGGCTGGGGAAGGGGGGTGGGTCCGCGGCCTGGGGCGCCGAGGCCGGGCCGGGTGGTCGGGGGCGCCAGGATGGGGGTGGAAGGCGGCGGCGAGCGAGAGATAGAGACAACACGCGAGCGAGTGAGAGTGAGAGAGAAGAGAAGCGCGGGACTTAGCCATTTTTTGGCTAGGTCTCGATCCGTTTGCCGAGTGCCGATCTATGACACTCGGCAAAGAGAGCGTTTGCCGAGTGCCGATCTATGACACTCGGCAAAGAGAGCGTTTGCCGAGTGCCGGGATGGGACACTCGACAAATAACGATTTTACCGAGTGTCATAGATCGGATATGACACTCGGCAAACATTTATCATGTATGCTTAAAAAAATAAAAAAAATATCAAACAAAATCGAAAATTTACCAAATTTTCACACGGCACTATTATATGATATATCACCTTTACAAAAAGTTTTAAAGTGAAACTCAAATTCGAAAAACAAATTGAATCCAAATATGAAGGACTCATTATAAATTCTATGTTTCTTCTTCGGAGATTCTCGGATTTGTAAACAACGTACATGACAACTTGTGTGAAAACTTCTCAACTATGTTTCACAACCTTCACGTATGTTATTATGACATCCTAACAAGTCTCATGATTTTATGACATTATTTATATTTTTTATAATTTTTGAAAGATTCGGTCACACGATCGTGGTCATATTTCATGTACAAGATGCGCGAAAATTCATTTTATTTTCTGGATACGACCTTACATTGAACTCCGTAACATAATATCATTTTTCCAATCACTTTATTCCGTTATTCGAATACCTTGCAGTTCAAATTTCACTTATCATCAAAAAATACAATTAATAAAAAATTAACTAAATATAGCAAACAGATCAAGAAATTTATAAAATTTCGATATGAAGTAAAATGCAGTGTGAGCTGAGAGGAGAAACAGTTTAGAGGGTAGAAGAGGGAAAAAATAGATTTGCCGAGTGCCTTCTAAATACATTCGGCAAAGAGACATATTTGCCGAGTGACACTCGGCAAAGTTCCCTCTTTGCCGAGTGTATAAATCGGGCACTCGGCAAAATGCTAACGCCGCCTGCAAACTTCATCCGTCGCCGCGAAAAGGTGGGCCCTCCATGCATTTTGCCGAGTGTGTAATTTTGTCGAGTGTTTTCTCCCTGTTTGCCGAGTGCCATGGTCAGTACACTCGGCAAACAAGGAGGTATGCCGAGTGTCCTTGGCGTGACACTCGGCAAACAGGCTGTTTGCCGAGTGCCTGAATAATTGCACTCGGCAAATTGTGGGGCACTCGGCATAAAGCCGTTTCCCCGTAGTGTGATCATCCAATCTTATAAAGACGGCACGCAAAATTCGAAGGTGTTACATATACTATGGGTAACATGATCATTTTCCACGGGAGCCACATCACATTCGGAACAATCTCAGAACATGCTGTAAACATTTCATAATGTAGCACACAAAGATTTATTCAGGAGACTGTCTGTCAAAACAGCCTTCGCAAAAGCATGGACAAACAGAGGGCAACGATACATAGGTGAAGGCCAACATGGCAGCACCCCCATAGTCTTCACGATAGACAAAGGAGACGATCAAGCGACGGGACCAGGGACGTGATAGCCTGCAGATCAAAGCAATCACAAGTCACATAAGTCAACTGAACAATTCAGGCGTGGAAACTGCTTTGTCATACGGTGCGCCGCTGAACTTACTTCCGCAGTTGGAGCCTGGCTGGAGAGGCCTCTTGCAGTAGCTGGCGACGTACACCACCTTGTCCATGCAGATGATCGCCTCGATGGCCGGGGTGACCTTGGAGCACAAGCACGGTATGTTCGCCCTCTGGATCACGGCGCAGCAGGCCTGCGACGGCGGTATCTTCGGATCCGCAGGGAACTTGACGTAGTCCTGGCAGTTGGCTATCAGGTCCTGCAGGTCCTGGTCGCAGTCGCCGGGCGATGGCGCGTCGCCCGTCGCGGTCGCCGGCCTCGCTGCCGCCACGGACAGAGCGAAACTTATCAGAACTAGGCACGCGAGGAAAACCTTTGCCATTGTGAGAGCTGGTTCTTTGCTGCTGCTGCTGCTGCAAGTGTAAACGGTAGTTTATACTGTACTTTTGTAGAGTGAAATGGTTGGGTTTATGTAGGTATCATGGTTTGGAACCAGACAAAAGCACAGTCCATGCATACGCAAGGCGTAGCATTTTTATCTGATGCAGCTAGGACATGTAAGACCTCGGTTTCACCACAAGTTTGAACGTCGAGTTATGGCAGAACACAGGGCCGGAACGACAGAAAGATCGAATCCCAGATGACAGAGGCTCTGCTATACTTACAAGGCGTCCGAGACGGCTCTGTATAACTCCGTTTATCCGGGAAGCCGGGGGTAGCTTTCGCTTCATTTTTTATCAGCTGTACAAACTGAGCTGTGTTTGGTATATTGTCATGCAGTGCCTTGGATGTTGCCGTAATGGTTTAGCAGACTTGATATCAAGACAAACTTCAGTACACTACTTTCAATGGCTGATTTCGTATAATAGGGTGTGGCAGGCGACGATCGATTCATGAGTTGTGTCCCCTAATGTGAAATGAAACATTTGATGCAGTTATCATCCCCGTTAAACATAAAAAAGAACGGGAAGTACACAATATGTCTTCTGTTTCTACTAGAGCAGCAGGGAAGGCAACAAAATTCAAAAAATGCAGGAAAAGTTTGTAACTTTGTCGCAAAAAAAGGGGAAAAGTTGTAACTATTTATGTAAAATGGTCATAATAACCATATGATCTGGTAAGTGGTAACAGAACGGATGATTATTTCAGCGCCAGTTCATAGTATAACAAAAAGTATAAAATAAGTAGCTCCAATTCCATCTTCTTTTTTCATGGGCTGGTGGAATTGTCACAGTTTGTTACTTCCTTCCCGGACCTTGCTTCACAATCCTAAATTGGTCCCGAGCCTCCATCGTGTCTGCGGTTACAAACTGAAGAAAACACCGTAACAGTTGTTCAGACTCTCTTGCAAATTCCAACCATTTACAAACGCCAAAGTGGCGTTTTGTTCCACATTGTTTATAGTTTAGTTATGTTACTAGTGCTGAACAGGAATTTTTGTTATCGATTGTTTCCAATCCCTGACGTACAATTTTCCAAAAAAAAAAAGCCAGATTAGGAAAGGTAAAACATTGAGCTAACCTGGACCAGCACATCAGTTCTTGTGGCATACACCCTGGCATACCCAAACTCTGAAACCCTTGATAAGCTCCACCTTTCACCCTGAATATATGGAAATCAGACCAATATTATCAACCATCAATTCAGGTCAGGATTAGCAGTTCTAAATTCTTTTTCAAATCCGAATATTATTCACTGCTACCACCTTGCTACTTAAAGATTATAGAATAATCACGTTGGAGAACATACAAAATACTTGTAATGATAACTCTTACTATAATATTAGGGAACTTGTCCAAGCTGAAGCCTCCTGCTCCAACAATGGCATGAACTGGCGCAGTATAGTTGCTGTTGTCATAGGTATCAATTCCATTTGCATCCTTCTTTGGCATGCCTCTGCATTTTCTCTGGTATACTGCACAAGTCCTCTCGTAGTTGTGGACATGGCCGAAAAATACCAAATCCACCTATTGACCAAAAATAAAAATATGTCGCTACAGTAAGCATATTGTGATCACAAGTCCATTTATTTCAAAACAATGTGGTGCAATTCAGTTTAGCATATGATTCCTTACCTGATACTTGAGCAAGAGTGGCTCCACAGAGGCTAGAAAATTAGGATCCGCGTTGATTGGTATACCAACATGGGATGAATACATCGGTCTATGCCTGTAATTTTCATGAAGTCAGGGTTGGTTTCAGTTCTTATACAACAGCACAATGTTCCAGATTCCAGAGTATACATGTACAAAAAGGGAAAGCTAAGTTGCATCGCTTTATGAGAGGCATGACATGCTTGTAGCCAAGGAGTTTTCAGAACTATGATATATAATGTTACTCACCCAATGAAGATTACCCATGGTGTTCGTGACTTATTGACCAATGATAAATCTTCGTGCATCCAAATATACTACCCAAACAAGAAAGTTGAAACGAGAAAGTTTTGAGATAACACAATGTATAATTTTCTGTCTGAAACAGATAAGGAAAAGTTACAGATGACCATATACCTGCTCTGACTTCTCCGACCACTTATGCTCGGTCGACATCACAATGAAGTGAACACTCCCTTGCTCAATTGAATACCATGGCTTGTCTTTATTGGCAGCAGGCATGGGGAAGTAGGACTCATAGGGGACTCCGCATTCACCACCGGAATCCGGGGTCACATAAACAGAACCAGAGTCTGCATAATCCCTGATGATGACACAATCAGTTGAAGTTAAATGGTGAAGAACCTCACCATATAAATCACGCGTTGCTCAAATTACACAGAAGCTTAAAATTCTGAATTCATTGGTTCTATAAAAAAAAAAGATTATGAAATCAGAAGGCAGCAATCACCTTTCGTGATTACCAATAGCTGTCATGTATGGAACTTGTGAAGCGAGTGGCGCAATTAGGTGAAGGAAGAAGTCCCATTCGACCAGAAAGCCCGTGGCATAGCTGATGTCTCCTATGTGGAAGATCGAATCGACCTTTCTGGTTTGCATCTCTTTGGCCACTGCTCTGATCACACTAATCGATCCAGGCTGCAAATGTGTACCATGAACACTATAATTATGTCATACTTTTTTTCCAACCTTGATAGAATGAGAGCATGTCCTATGGAAAGGTAAAATCTGAATTCTATCTTTAGCGGTATTGCATCGAGGCAACATTTTTGTGTACCTGAATGTAGTGTTCCACTGATGGATCCATTGGAGCCTTTCCCATATCCCCAAAGATCACAAAGGATAGGTTGTCTGAACCTGCAGCTGGTGGTGTTCTGAATGTGATGTTGTCACTCCAACCCACAGAATCACTGTACAAACATGTTAGCCGGTTGCATTATTGCATAGTAGCTCACATTCTGCCTTGTTTTGATCATTCAAGTGGTTCCAAGAATCTTAGTCACAATAGGAACTTACCTCCCGTAACGGTAGGTGTAGGACTGGGAAGGCTGGAGGCCGGTCATGACTGCCGAGTGGATGTAGCCCGGGTCATGCCACCCGAAATCCTTTGCAGGGCTCGGCAACACGGGAATACCTGCATCAGGACAGTTTATCAAAATAATAACAGATCAAACACGATCACAATTCTATTTTTATACTGTCTTCTCCCTGGCATAAACATATGTCTTCTCCCTGGCATAAACATATGAGCACTCACTGCACATGTCCTTCTGCGTGAAGGTTGCGACTTGAGAGGTAGCAGACATGCCCCCTGCATACTGGACTTGCTGCGGCCGCGCGTCTCCACTCACCCACGTAAGCCTCATCTGCACCAACCATGGGTTCAGCGCTCAGAAATGAATGCCGTACGGCTGCATTTGAAGAACAGCATGATGGAAGCGATGGTGATTGCTCACAGATGTAGCCTTGGAGTCGATGCTAGAGAGGTGGCCATAGAGCGGCTTGGCGGGGTTGGCGAACCGGAGCGCGCCGGACCGCTTGAGGACGCACGGCGTCCTGAAGCCGCCGGAGAAGAGGACGAACTCCACATCGGTGCGGAAGTTTTTTTTTTTTTTTTTTTTTTTTTTTTGACCCTCTCCTACTGGGTACAGCTGTAGTATCTGTTCATGTGCGTACGCACGCACTCACTCCACCACAACGCACACCTACACACACCCACGCACATTCACAGCCCTACAACTACACACAGCTTCGAAGAATGCGTCCTTCCAAAGATCACCAGAAACCTTCAGGCTCCAGTGTGCGACGAGGCACGTCGCTTCCTTCGTGTCACCACGCATGGAGAGGTTCCTGCGAATTTTATTGGAGCCTATTGCTCCGGTGAGGCCCGTGGAAATTCGTCCCCGAAGGGGATCGAACCCATGACCGGTGGCTCCCAAACCAGGAGACTCACCAACCGAGCTAGGCTCGGTCCTCATCGGTGCGGAAGTTGACGACGTGGAAAGTGAGCGTGGCGGCGCAGGTCCGGACCTTGCAGGCGCCGGAAGCGTCGCGCTTCTGGCACGCCGCGTTCTTGCAGCCCAGGTAGCCCGGATCTCTCGTCAGATGCTGGGCCTGCACTCACATGCAGGCTTCGTCTCAACTCAAGTTCTAAAGTTGGGTTCATTTCGCCCCACAGAAAATGGGCTGCCATTGGCACAAAAACAACAACAAAAAAAGCACAAAAACAACAACAGAAAAGGAGGATGATGTCAAAAAAAAAAAAAGAGGATCGTAGATTCGTGGCATAATAATAATGCTCCGCTTCATGGCTTTACGCCAGGACGGTAAGAGGATACAGCAATGAGAACTTTCAAGGCTCTAACTACTCAGTTTGCCCCCTTTAACCATGCAACACACGTCACGCATGTGCCGAGCTAGCGGCCCGCCCATGGTAGATGTTGCACCTTGCACGCTAGCTAGCTTATTAGGCTTTGCTTCGTCATCCGTACGTCTATGGAGGGATGATTCAAGCAAGACTGATGATACAGACATGTAGCACTCGGTACCGGACTACGTCATTATGGATGCTTAAGCACTATGTACCTTTTCGTAAACTCAGCAACTATTGATGGAGGAAAGCTTGAACATGACAGACTGAAGTTCGTACACAAATATGGCAACTGCTCTAGTATCGTCGTCTGTAGTTAAACGATCAACTAGCGATCGAGTAGCAAAAAGAAAAGAAGAACAAAAAAAAAAAGGCGGAAAACAACAGCATGCAGCGAAGCTCACCTTGACAGGGTAGTGGCACAAGAGCGGGAGATTCGCCAGATCGCCGGTCTCGATGTAGTTCACACCGTTCAGAGGGCATCCGGAGACACTGCATCGCATGCATCCATTCGCGGGGAGCCGCACGTCAAAACGATCAAAACGTGCACTAGCTGCCGGGGGAAACAGTCAACTGAATATAATCTACTTCTTGTTTCCAAAATCAATCACCTGGAGTTGGACGGCGTGATCATGGCGACCCAGTCGTTGCCGTCGGGCCTGATGACGCCAGCGACGGTCACCTGGAGGAACGCCTCGTCGGGGATCAGCGGCGCAGCCCCGCCGGTGCTGTCGACGTTGATCGCCAGGTACGGGCTCGGGTTCAGGCACGAGTCCAGCGGCTTCCGGTTCACCGTCCTGAACTCCGACTTCCCCGAGAAGCTCTCGTGGAACATCTCCGGCGGCGGCAGAGGCGGTGGCGCCGAGCGCGAGACGGCGGCGCAGAGGGCGAGGAGGGCAAGCCATGCGACGCCGGAGAGACTCATCGCTGCCGCTGCCTGCGCGCGTGCCCACACACAGAGGGACGAGTCACGAACTGCACACGAGAGGATGTGGCTACGTGAGGCCGCGCGCACGAAAAATGTGACTGCAGGCTTATGCAGCTTAAGCTGGAATTAATGCTGGAGGAGGCGCGCGCACAAGCCGGGTTGTTTAGGGGCAGACCAGCACGAGAAGGTCTACGGCTTGGGCCTAAGAGCTGCTATACATGATGTCCAGTAGTAAAGCATCAGCAATTTCAAAAGATATATCATATGCCCATTGGATCGTATTGCTGAATCCAAGAGTGCCACATCAATAGAAGAGTAATAAGTTTTCATTTATAGATACAACCTCTCAATTAATGTTCTCGAAGAAAATACAATCTATCAAATAGAGGATATTCATCAGGCTAGACTATTCCCAGTGGCTTGTATCATGAACATTAATTAGGTGTCATATGAGAGTTTTGGATGACATTGATAGAATTAAAGAAGAAAAGAGTGCAAGTTGTACATGGATTATTTAATTGCTCATAACTTATGTGAAAATTAAATACGGTAGCCTCTCGTTACAGAATATGAAATTGAGTGGAGATGAAAGAAAATTTCTCGGATGTTAATTAACTTGATAAATGAACTAGACATGGAATCACACATGGATCACACTGAAAAATCCTTGAAACATAATTAATATGTAGGACCTCCCTGGCCCCAGATCAGAGCCACCTAAGACAAAAATATCACGATTAAGATAAGCACTTATTTAATTAGTTTATTAGGTGCTATTCAACTATATCATTGATCTTACATTATACAAATTTGGATCGCATACTAATTATATTTGCACTTTGATTAATCATAGAAGTTACAACTATATATCGAAGAGATAGACAAGTCTAGCACACAATTGTGCTAGATATTCATATAATTCAACATAATAAAGAACTAGAAATAGCTTTCAAAGGAACAAAAATTGTAGAGAACCATGTACATACTACACATGTATCTGTTGAGTACCATGCATTTGTAATTCAACACTTATTTACAATACAATAAAAATATTCTCGATAAAAAGAGAGAAGTGGCTCCAACTCCGTCATGTTTTTGTCACAAGCTCCAACTATTGTAGAATTATCATGCTCCGAGTCTTCTTTGGTGAAGTCTTCACAATCCGAAACTGGTCGCGGACTTCCATCGTACTTGAGTTTACAAACTGATTACAACATATCAACGGTTCTTTAGATTTCAGGACGTGCAAATGCAGAACCATTTATAAACACAAAAGTGGTGCCTTTTTACATTTTTGGGAGTTACTTGCATTAATACTCTTACAATAGCACTTAAAACGACACGTATCTAATCATTTTGACTCTTTGAAGTATCTTTCGAACAAGCAAAAAAGCTAGATGCAAGAGAAATATTTACAATACACATAACAAACAGGGGGAACTGACCTGAACCAACATATCCGTTCTTGTTGCATGCACCCTGGCATAGCCAAATTCTGAAATCCTCGATAAGCTCCAGGTCTCCCCCTAAACATTAATTTAAATGTCAAGAAAAGAGTGTTAACAAATATATATCAAACATCATTACAAATTAACCAATCTCAATTTTTCATTCGACCCCTATCGTTAACATGGTATCTTTGTTAATGCCTTGCTGCTTCGACATTGCTATGATTTAATTGCAACGAAGAGCATGCATGACTTGTTGTCATAGCTCTTACATTGTTAGGAAAGTTGTCCAAGCTAAACCCTCCTGCTCCAACAATGGCATGAACTGGAGCGGTGTAGTTGCTGTTATCATAGGTGTCGATTCCGTTCGCGTCCTTCGATGGCATACCTTTGCATTTGCTCTGGTATACTGCACAGGTCCTCTCATAGTTGTGTACATGACCAAAGAAAACCAAATCCACCTAATCATCCCAAAACCAAAACATGTCACTGTTGTCAGCACATTGTGATCAAATCAGATAACCCCGTCGCGCAGTATATTATATGATGGCATGATTACCTGGTAATTGAGCAATAGCGGCTCAACGGAGGCAACAAAGTTCGAATCCACATTGGGAAGTAGACCGCTATGGGAGGAGTACATCGGTCTATGCCTGAAACGGCGAGAGAAATGGGATATCTTATTTCTGGTGTCTGGCAGCACAAATTCTAGAATGCGTAGTATCAAGCTAGATCACAAAAAGGTACAGTCTCATATTGAAACTTTTTCCGTCTTGCTATTTTTTTTAACCAAGCTATCGTTGAAGAAATATGAGTGGTTAACTTACCCTATGAAGATTACCCATGGTGTACGCGATCGATTGACAGATGACAAATCTTCGTCCATCCAGTTATACTGCTCAAAGAGCAATGGTTTCAGTATATAAAGTAATTATGTCTTCCCAATTTTGGAAAAAATAAAATGCAGTTGATCATATACCTGTTCTGATTTCTCTGACCACTCATGCTCAGTCGACATCACAATGAAGTGAACGCTCCCTTGCTCAATCGAATACCATGGCTTGTCTTTACTGACAGATGGCATGGGAAAGTAGGACTCAAACGGGACTCCACATTCACCACCTGAGTCTGGGGTCACATACACAGATCCAGAGTCTGCATAATCCCTGGTAAAGCGAACACCGGTTCATTTAAAAATGGTGTAGAATTTGACAATGCAAATCCACTGTCACTCAAATTGCCTAAAGGTACAAGATTCTGAATGAAAATGTCACCTTTCGTGATTACCAATGGCGGTCATGTAGGAAACGTGAGAAGCGAGTGGCGTGATGAGGTGAAGGAAGAAGTCCCATTCGACCAGAAAGCCCGTGGCGTAGCTGATGTCTCCGATGTGGAAGATGGAGTCAACTTTTCCAGTTTGGATCTCTTTAGCCACTGCCTTGGCGACAGAAATCGACCCAGGCTGCAAATGTGTCATTTGTGTGGCGTCAACATTGGACTTGATATGTACAACCAAACCATCGTATGGAAATGTACAATCTGCAAGCCAAAGATCCTGCCCTCTGAATACTACCTGAATGTAGTGTTCCACTGAAGGGTCCAGTGGAGCCTTCCCCATATCACCGAAGATCACAAAGGACAGCTCATCTGAACCTCCAGCTGGTGGTGTTCTGAATGCGATGTTGTCACTCCAGCCCACCGAATCACTGCACAAATAATAAGAAAGCAACTAATCACTGATCAAAATAAATTATGCAAGAACTTCAGCCATATAACCCACAACAGAGCTCTGGCTCTTACCTTCCGTAACGATAAGTGTAGGATTGAGAAGGCTGAAGCCCAGTCATGACAGCCGAGTGGATGTAGCCGGGGTCATGCCACCCGAAATCCTGGGCAGGGCTCGGTAACACGGCGATACCTGCAGGCAGACGAGTTTATCATGGGTTCAAACATTGTCACACTTCCTTCTGCAACTTCAGAACGTCTCCTCTCCATATAAGAAACATTATATGGATCACTCACTGCACATGTTCTTCTGCGTGAACGTGGCCACATTAGAAGTAGCAGACTTGCCCCCGCCGTACTGCACCTGCTGCGGCTTCCCGTCGCCGCTCACCCACGTAAGCCTCATCTGAGACAAACCACAAGTGTCCGACGTTTAGAAATGCTCACCGCACATCTGCATTGGATTGCAGAGAGAACGAGATAGGATCAGTGAGAGAGATGCAGAGGTCGTGCTCACCGATGTGGCCTTGGAGTCGGTGCTGGAGAGGTGGCCGTATAGCGGGCTGGCCGGATTGGCAAACCGGAGCGCGCCGGACCGCTTGAGGACACACGGCAACTTGAAGCCGCCGGAGAAGAGGACGAACTCGACATCGGTGCGGAAGTTGACGACGTGGAAGGTGAGCGTGGCGGCGCAGGTGCGGGCCTGGCAGGCGCCGGACGCGTCGCGCTTCCCGCACCCCGCGTTCTTGCAGCCCATGTAGCCGGGGTCGCTCGTCAGGTACTGAGCCTGCAGCAGTCCCATCGTGTCAAGAATATGAATTTGTGTCCATCCAAACTGGGGCCGTAAATTGGCCCGCTATTTGGTAGTGCGAAAGAGATTTGTGCAAATTCGTTCATGCCTTGACGTTTCAGTACATGGATCAGCATGGTATAACTTAAGAAGAGGGGACACTAATATCAAACTAGTATTTCAAAAGGCTCAGTTTCCCGCTTGAACCATGCAGCTCAAGCGTGTGTGTATGGATGGTCGATCACGCTAGTGCTTAGTCTTTGCTTCTTGCACTGCAGACATGTTGCGCATGTCGTTGTCAATACTGAATTAACATAGCACTGTCTTTTTCGTGAACTCAACAACCTCTGAACTAAGTAAAATTAACTTGAGCATGACAGAAAGATATTGACACCACATTTGGCAACTAGTAGCACCATTTGTTTATGTAATAGATTAAGGAACAAGTCGTGGGCATGAAAAGAACATGTCAAAAACAGCAGCACTCAAAGATGCTCGGATGAACTGCTTGCCCCTCGTTGCTTTGTCTAAAAGGGGAAAACAACAGCGCATGCAAAGCTTACTTTGACAGGGTAGTGGCAGAGAAGCGGGAGGTTCGCCAGGTCGCCAGTCTCAATGTAGTTCACTCCACTCAGGGGGCACCCAGAAACACTGCAATTGTTCACGCGGAGAGTTCCATATGGCAACGATCGGAGCGCAAGCAGGTAGGCCGAAGTTGAAATATATTATACACAACCTGTTGGATGATCGATTTACCTGGAGTTGGACGGCGTGATCATGGCGACCCAGTCGGAGTCGTCGGGCTTGAGGACGCCGGCGACGGTGACCTTGACGAACGCCTCGTCGGGGAGCGGCGCCTCGCCGGTGCTGACGTTGATCGCCAGGTACGGGCTCGGGCTCTGGCACGAGTCCAGCTCCTTCCGGTTCACCGTCCTGAACTCCGACTTCCCCGCGTAGCTCTCGTGCATCATCTCGCCGACCGCCGGCTGCGGCGTCGAGAGCGCGACGGCGGCGCACAGGCCGACGAGCACGAACACGAACAGCGCGGAGCCGGAGAAACCCATCGCGGCAACCGCCGGCACTCCCGCGCCCGTTCGTGGCTTCGTGCGTGCGGGCTTGCGCGCGCAGAGAACAGTGTACCTGAACGAAAGCTTATAGTAGCAGGCAGCAGCGGCCGGGCCGTTACGGGCACACCAACGCAAACCAACAAAGACGTCTCCGCCTCCCCGTGTGGACGGTAATCACCAATACGTCTCCGATCCCTGGCGACGGCCGCGTCTCCATCTATCGCCACGGGAGCGGAGGCATTGAGAGATACTCTCGCATCTAGCTTGCGGGTCGAGCTGTACGTCGCACCGAGCGACAAGCGCGGTGGGAACGGGGGCGGAGCTGCTCATCCCTTTCCTTGTCCGTCGCGATCGAAAGGCTTTGCTTATAGATGAGCCCGATCGTGCCCGTTCGTACGTGCTGCGTGCCATCCGACCTGAACAAACGTACATGATCGGTGTATGGTGACACGGCCTTAAATGGTGACCAGTAAATCGATGGAAAAGAGTGTGCTGTGCACAACTAGCATATCATTAATGTATACGAGTGCTGCTATGATTATCTGCTAGTCATATGTTCAGTTGATGCCTTGATGGTGACCGACTAGTATTTCTGTATTTGCAAGCTGCAACGATGTGGCTTTCACCTTTCCGATGTCTCAACCGCAAGCTGCGCAGGCGGATGGACACACGTGCACCGCCGGGGCGCGTCAATGTCCGGCGCAACGCCGACGCGTCGGTTCGGTGTTGCGTTAATTTGTCGCCGGAGCGGATGCGGTAGTTTTCAGATGGGAGCTGTTTGAAGACGCCGTTTTCGTTGGCTAGCACGCGGCTTCACTGGTTTGGCGGCTCAGCAACGATCCAACAGAATATGCTTAACTATGTGAACAGGATGATACGGATTTCACACATCCATCGATGATTGGTAACTGGTTCCCCAACATTTCACGACTTCTTCTCCTGGTATATCTCAAGCATGATTCCGGAAATTAAAGCGTCGACGGTTATTGGGTCATAATTTAACAGCGACTTTGCGTGAACGTTTCACGTTGGTTCATATCAAATTGATGCAGCAGCTGACGCAGAACAAGAAACCAGGCGGTCACGCCACGGTGTATGTCAGCTATCGCGATTTAGCCAGCGAGAGTTAAACTACTGACAGTTCAAACTGGTATATACAAATAACGAGAGTTAAACTACTGACAGTTCAAACTGGTATATACAAATAAGGTCTGAATGAAAACGGACCGATCTCGAATCCAATTAATAATCATTACTCTTATAATGAAAACACGTTTGTTTGGTCTACCAATAAATATAAGAAGAATTTCGGGAAGAAGAAAAAAAATTCCGAACCTTACCCTTGTCCGCCCTCCATCCGCCTCCTGCGCCTCCCTCCGCCGTCCACCGCCCCGGGTCCGCCTCCCCTCCCTCCACCTCGTCCGCCGTCCACCACCCCCCAAATCGCTGCCGGGGGCGCCTGGCAACTAGCCGAAGGGCTGGGCCGGCTAACCGCGTGGGTAAACCGTCGCCACAGCGTGGGGAAGCCGTCGACGAGATCCAATAGGGGGCAAAGGAGACCGAGGCCGAGTCATGTGGGGAAGCCGCCGCTACCGCCGAGTCACGTGGGGTGGAGGAGGCCAAGGCAAGTTTTTTTATATATCTTTTGTTTATATCTTGGTTTCGAAGTTCATGTGTTGATTTCCCGGTAAAACCGGTCGGTTTACCGAGAAGCCCCGTTCCAATTTCAAATTCGTTCGTTTTTTTGGTTTCTGGTTTCCCCGAAAACCGGATTAACTGGTGGCTCCCGGTTTCCACGACTCCATCGGTATTTTAAGCCTTGCTAGCAAGGAATCCTTTCACTACAAAATAAAATAAATTAAATTATTTTCGTATTTCCTTTGCAGCAATATGTTTGCGTAGCTAATCGTTTGCAGCACAATTCCTCCACCCTTGTACAACTCAATATACAGAAAAGAATTCCAAGTCACCGGTCCAATAGAGAAATCTCCAGCAGGCACATAAGGAATATTTTTCAATGTAACACCCTACCAAAAGACAATGGCAGGGGTGACAACTGGAAACCTATTGGAGGCACTGAAGGTGGAAACTGTTAGCTAAAACCACCTGAATAAATGATTGGATAGTTTATTGGAAATACTAAGGCTGTAAGACATGATCAGATGAAGTCCAAAGATTATTTATCGCTCCGTACTCTTTGGCAAAAAGTTTGTGAAAAATCATAAGCAGCAACTCAAACATCCATATCTATCATCTGCAGCCTTGTAAGAAGAGGAAAACCACGAATCACAAAACCATTACTGCAAAAGTGCATTTGAAGGCATCACAATAGCCACAGAATTCATTGATAAGTTTGGCACTTCGGCTTCCTTAGACTGACTGTTGAGCATGTTTCATATGCACATCAACCATTAGTATCCTCCATTATCTCAGCGTATCATCCAACTAAATCATACTCCCTCCATTTTTATTTTGTTGACATTAGGACAGCTGAATTTGCACTAATCCCGCTGTCCTAACGTCAACGGTAAGAGAACAGAGGAGTACTCAGTGTATCCCATATGCCAATACAATTCAAAAGGATTTGGGTGGGAGATTGTATTCATCTTGCTGATTTGCCTCTTTTGGGTTACAGAACAAGTAGACCTATCCTCTGAATACCTCTACAGGTAATCAAAATTTTCAAAGGTATTAAACCAAGCCAAGAATCAACTGACTACAACAGATGATAAATCATGGGGTTCATCCACTTTAATAGAGCTCAAACCTCTGTTCTTCCTCACATTACGCTCCTCCATCAACCTCCTAACCTTTATAACATCATCCCACCGTCCACCCATAGCATAAAGGTCAGATATCAACATATACAATCCAGCGTTTTCATCAGATATCTCCAATGCCAATGCTCTCTCCATCCCCTCAACAGCAATGTCAAAATTCTTGAACGTCTTGCACGCCGCTAACAATGATGTCCAAATTATGATATTCGGTTCCACTTTCATGGTTTTGATAACTTCATAAGCATCCTCCAACTGCCCTGCCTTTGAATAGAGATCAACCATGCACCCATAGTGATGTATATTTGGCTCAAGGCCATACCTGTCAACCATAAGCTTAAAGAGCTCCCTCCCTTTCTCCACCAGCCCAGCCTGCCCACATGCGCTAAGCACAGCTGTGAATGTCATCTCGTTTGGCCGCACTCCTCCATGACACATTTCTTCAAACAGTTGAACAGCCTCATCGTTGCGAAGGTGTGCAGCCATGCCGCAGATCATGGCAGTCCAGTGCATCACATTTCTCGAAGGAACCCGAGCAAACACACGCCAAGCGTAGTCAAGGCGTCCAGCCTTGGGGTAGCAATCAATGAGCACTGTCCCAAGATGCATACTGTAAGGGATGCAGCGGCGTACAATATACCCGTGAACAGCCCTGCAGAACGGTGGCGGCAAGCCAGCTGATGCGCAGGCCGTGAGGAGGGTGACGAGTGTAACGCAATCCGCAGCGACTTCCGTGTCGAAAGTCATTGTGCGGAAGAAGGCGAGCCCATCAGCGAAGCAGCCATGTGAGAAATAGCAAGCGAGCATGGTGGACCAAGATACAATGTCCTTGTCGGGTATGTCGTCGAAGAATGCGCGCGCGGAATCAATGTCGGAGGAGCGGCAAAGGGACGAGAGCATGACGTTGACGACGTAGAGGTTGCAGGTCTCGGGGGGTATTTGACCGAACAGTTGGTGGGCGGCGGGCGGGGAGACGAGTGAGTAAGAGCGGAGCAGCGAGGAGGCGACGCTGGGGTAGGCGAGAAGGTTGGACCTGATGAGGTGGCCGTGGAAGTGAGCGAGGAGCGGGAGGGAAGAGGCGGCCGAGAGGGGCTTGAGCGCGAGTACGGCGGCCTGACAGGCGAAGGATGGGTCCAAGGGACAGACCCGAAGGCGGAAGAGGGTGTAAAGGCGAAGCGCCGTGGAGGGACAGGCAGTCGCGCGGAGGGCGTCGAGGAGGCCGCCGGAGGCGAAGATGTGTACAAGGGACATGGGTATGGGAGTGGCGGTGCGGTGCGGCGCCGGCGCCGCCGCGGCGGGTTCGTGTTGGAATCGGGGTGGCAGACCGACTGGACCGTGGCGGTGGCCGGGTTCCCCTTGGCGCTGGGTCGAGCAGGTTGGGCCTAACGTGGGCCGATAGGTCTAGCATGGCAGGCCGCACCGCAGGCCCGTTTGTTACTCTAGTCCGTTTTTTCTTTGTTCTAAAAAATTATATATATTTTTTCTTCTAAAAAAAACATATTGTTCGTCAGTTCATCGTCTCTGATCTGGAGTCCGTTGACCAATTTTCAGTCTCCGAAATATGCGAAAATCAGTTTTCTTCCTGGCCACTCCTTTCCAAAGTCAGATAGATTTGTTTCAGTTCTGTTATGATCTGATTATGTGCATCAAATCTACTTGGTCCACCTACCAGGGAAGGAGAAATATATGGCAGTTGACATCACATCCAATAAGGGTCAATCCTTGAGGGAAACTTGATTTCTTGTTCAAGTTTCATTATGTGTTGGACTTGGACTCTACTTTGGCCCACAAGATTCTTGTAGATAATTTTCCTTTCATCAAGACTCATCTACTCCCAATCTGTTAAGGACTCTACATGGCCCAACAGATCTAGGGTAGTTTCCAGACTATAAATATGTGAGACCGGTTCCCTGGATATCTCTTCTCAAAATTTTAGATTGGCAGGTGCTAGGGTTTTGGCATTGTCATCAAGGTGATCTTCAGCAGCTAAAATCAATAGACTTCTCAAGGGGCTATTTTGATCTGATCATAGGCTACTTGTGAGATATTGAAGGTGCTTGATCTGATCCACATCAAAAGTGAAACCTGCAGTTGGCCGGCAACAAGAAAAGGAAGATTGAAGTGCAATTAATTCCAGAGGCATAGGTAAGTTTATTTTCTGGCCTTAGAGTTCCTTTATCTCTCTAATCTCGATTACTCTCCCTTCATCAAGACTCCCTGTCTTCTAGCGACTAGTAACTACTTCTTTTGAATAGTTCTGTTATTCTGTGGTGTATAGAAGTATAACCTTCACGTTCTCTCACTAGTATTCCTTCCTTTTGAATAGTTCTTTCCCCTTTCCCATATTAGTGGTCTTTTCCTAGAATCTATCACATCCAGCAGATGTGCAAATGAAATGTTGATACAAATTTTGTGACACATCCATGACCATTGCGGATCATGAATATGTCTCACGGGATAGGGACCCCTGTGATAAATGGTCCATGCTTCGTCAGTTATTTCTTTCGCATCAGTTGTCGTGTGTAAATTGCAAGATTTTTTTGGAACACACTTCGATGAGAGTATTTATAGATAGAGGTTGTCACTGATGTTGTATCCCGGGGAAGGAGGAGGGAGCCAGGCCGGGCGAAAGAACACGAGGAGGCAGGCATGGGCGCGACACGGTGAGGTCGGAGGGGAGGGGGGGGGGGGGGGGGGGGGGGGGAGGGATAGTGGTGCGTAGCATTTAGGTAGAGGGATCAGTGCTTCGACAAGTTAGCGCGACCGGGAGACTGCGATGGGGAAACTGACAACGAGCATGCGCCGAAAGAAAAATGATGAGGGGGGGGGGGGGGGGGGGGGGGGGGGGGTGGGGGGGGGGGGGCGGGGGGGGTGCAGCAGTCAGGGGAGGTCGAGAGCGAGGTTGAAACCTTGAGGTAGAAGATGGTACAATGGTGATCTGATTTGAAGCATGGAATTCAAATCGGACGGTAACTGTTCATCAATCGAAAAAAATCTCTCTCATAAGCTTTGAATGGGAAGTAGGTGGCCCTTATTTGGTCTGGCACTGTTCCATCAGATTCCACTCCAACGGTGCAGATCACCCCGGTCGGATCAGTCCTCCGTTAAACTAAGTCATACTCATACCTCCCCCTCTTTCTCCGAAATCCTTCCCTCCTCTCGACTCGAGGATCGCCGGCGAGATGCGGCGAAGGGCGAGCTACCACTGTCTGGCCAGCCAAGGAGGGGCCCCGAACCCGAGCCACCCGCCGCTGCGCCGGCCCCAACTCCGCTGCTACCAGCAGTTCCGGGCCTCGCCAGCGGCGATTACGGCGCATCCGCTGCGCGGGGCTGCGACTCCACCACCTCTCCCGTGCCAATGAATCCTGACGGAGACCTCGTCTCCGCCGCTGGAGATGAGCTGCATATCCATCCTACTCCGACGATGGCCGCCGCCAAGCCATCGCCGTCTCATCCGGAGGCAAGCGCCCCTTTTGCTCCGCCTCCTCTTTGCCTCTCTCCGATTCCCTGCGCTCGCCGGAGTAGTCGAGAAGACGTTTTGGGGTCCAACAGGGTGCTATGACGAGATCAATTTGTCCTTGTGAATTTATTGTATTCTACAAACGCCCGTTATTATGCTCCGGCTCTTGGTATTTCTGCTTTGATGTTTGCAACTTCCCCACTAACCGCATCCTCCGCTCATCATGTGAACAGGAACCGCCATACCAACGTCACGACTCACGAGGACCTCCATGGACGCGCAGGAAGACACGAAGCCCTTCTCGATCACCACGGCCGGAATCCAGCGAGGCCTCCCCGGGACCAGCACTTGGCAAGCGACGGCGTTGCCATTGGGGTGCGGAGGTGCGCGAGGGGTGGTGCAGCAGCACTCGCAAGCAGCGTGCATCCTGAACAGAGCGTCGTCCGACCTGCCGGAAGGTGGCGGCGACCGGAGCTGCCCCGGCGAGGGGCTCGAGAGCACTTCGGCTCGTCGTCCTTGCTATGCGCCGCGGATGTGCAGGAACTTCTGGAGCGCCGGCGATTACGATGCTGAGGCCGGGAAGTCTACGCGACAGCCTCATAGTAAGCCGCATTGGAGAAGCCTCTCTTGTCAATTCTGTTTCTATTTGGCAGTTGATAGCGTGGCTCTTAACTTCGCTTCATTTGCAGGTGTGCAAAATCGTATGTGCGTCCACCCCAAATTTCTCCACTCCAACGCAACTTCGCATAAATGGCCGTTTGGAGGTAACCCATTGTGTTTCAGTCTTGTTCAGACTTCAGACCAAACCTTTCTGTTGCATTGCGTCTTTACATTTATTTTGACTTACTGCAGCCATAGCAGAGTTATTGGACAACGCGGTTGACGAGGTAATTCGGCAGATTCACTGTTCAGTTGCACTCTGATTATTCAGGATCGAATATCTGATCGAATCTTGTTTGGAACAGGTTGCAACTGGTGGTGCTACTCGAATAAAGGTGGACAAAGTCATTGACCACCGGAATGGATCACCAGCATTACTTGTTCAAGGTTCTGATCACTGTCACACACACTAATCTTGTTTACTTAATCTAGCCACTTCGTTAAGTGAAATTTCATCCATGTAGTGAACAAAAGAAAACATAAAGTTGTACACCCTCCTGATCCTTTTCGCATTGTATGAACTAGAGAACTTGGTCGAGGCTTGTAATGAAGTTGCATTTGGTGCCTGTAAATTTGAAACTAATGAGTGCATCATGTCTGATTGTGATACAGATGACGGTGGAGGCATGGATCCTGATTCCATAAGGCGTTGCATGAGCTTTGGATTTTCCGATAAACAATCAGGCTCTTCAATTGGACAATGTATGTGCTTCCAACTCAGTTTCATAAGCTGATGGTCATCACCCCAAAACTCTTGTCACATGTCGCCTTTTTCCACACTGATTAGATGGAAATGGATTCAAGACTAGTACAATGCGGCTCGGGGCAGATGTTATTGTTTTCAGTCGCTGCACAAAGAGCGGGTATGAAACCACTTCTATTTTGTTTCTTTACCAACCAATTCCATTTCTCAGTTGAAATAATGCTGACTTTCTTGTTGATTCCAGCGAGCCTACACAGTCCATTGGTCTCCTCTCGTACACTTTCTTGGTAGAAACTGGCCAGAAGGATGTTGTAGTTCCCGTGGTACGCTGCGCAGCAATTTTTTGGCATGAGACATTGAGAATATCACTTTGATTTTTGTCTGATGGTATTCCTTCCTCTCAGGTGGATTACAAGTGCAATCTATTCACAGGACAAACTAAACGATTTGAGCGACATGGTTCAGATCACTTCTCCTCAAATCTATCGGTGTTGTTGAAATGGTCGCCTTTTGGAACAGAAGAGGAACTGATGCATAATGTATGTTATACACGTGCTGTCCAGTTCAAACTTTGAGATGCAATCTCTATTATACTCCTCAAAAGTTAATATTATTGATTCTATTCAAAACTCTAATGGCTATTTTAATCTATGGTTGATGAGCAGTTCACTGACATCGGTCCACATGGTACCAAGATTATTGTGTTCAATCTGTGGTCCAACGATGATGGTAATCTGGAGCTTGACTTTGACACGGACCCAGAGGTAAAACACACAAACAACATTGTAGAATTTTTTGGCATAATTATAGTTTGTCCTGTTGAAGCAGTAATTCTTAATTATGAATTTTAATTGCCTTCTATGGGACAGCTGTAACCACCTTAACTAATCACTAGTATAAAAAGTTAACCATTTATTCAGTTCATCGTGTCCTACTGTCATAAGTTCTTTTTCCTGAACATGACTTCATTTACTCTCTATTGTGTATGTTGCACATTGTCGGAGTGTCTTCCTACATGCCTCTTGTACTCCCTACTGATCCTAGTTCTTGCTGTTTGTTTACTTCAGGATATTATGATTAGCGGTGCACCAAATCCAGCAGATATTAAGAACTCTGCAAAAAGGGCTAATGAGAATCACATAGCAAATCGACTGCGCTATTCTCTTCGGGTGAGTGTCATACGGGTTGACATTCTTACACAACAATCATTGGTTGGTGGCTGACTTAGCATTTTGCAGATCTACACTTCTATCTTGTACCTGCAGCTACCGGAGTATTTCAAGATCATACTTCGTGGGCAAGAAGTTAAGCGTCATTGCATTGCTGCTGACCTGATGTATCCTGAATGCATCAGTTATAAGCCCCAAATCTCTGGAAGAAGAGAGGTTTGGAAAAGCATTCTTATACCAGTTCCACTACATTGCTTGTTCACATACTGTTATCTTTTGAACGCGCATTCAATTCTCTCATTTCTCATTTCTCATTTCTCCAATATCACACACATTTTTGCTGAATTCAGGTATCGGTTTTTACGAGCATTGGATTTTTAAATGGTGTTCCAATCGTTAGCGTCCATGGATTTAACATATACCATAAGAACCGCCTTATATTGGTGAGTTTATTATTCTTGCATTTCTTATTCACTTTGTTTAAGGATATTCCATGGGTATAACATCCACAATCAACTTCTGCTTATCTTTCCAAACCTTTCTCTTACAAAACCGATCTTTTGCAGCCGTTTCATCGAGTTTTGAGTACTGCAAGCAGCAAAGGCAGAGGTGTTGGTGGAGTGCTGGAGGCAGACTTCATCAAGCCCACCCACGACAAGCAGGACTTTGAGAAGTCACAGCTTTATCAGAAGCTGATAAACCGCTTGAAAGAAATGACAAACGAGTATTGGTAAGTTCCAACTACTGTTTCCATGCATAATATGATCAACATATCTTCCAAATCTACACACCAAGGTTTGTTTCTGCTTAATGATCAAGATGCAATGTTTCGATGCTCTCTCAGGGATATTCATAGTCACAAGATTGGATACGCGAAACCGCCACGCTCACGTGCAGCTCCCATATCTCCTGATCCCCTCGCAGTGCTTCCAGCAGCAACCACTGTTGTCCCACCATTGGAGGGAAATGCACCTGGTCCTGCTATTTCGGTGTCTCCCTTGAGATCCCGCAGCGCCTGCGAGGATCCAGTTCCAATCGCCTTTGCTCCCCCTTCTGCTCACTCAACACCTGCCGCTTCAAGAACAAATGCAGCTGTACCAGGAGCACCCATGGGGTACTCCCCCTCAGGTATGCAGGTCATGCAAATAGGCCAGGCGGGTTCACCTTCCATTGCGCTTGACACTGAGTTGGTAGAGGCGAGAAAAAGGAAAAGCGATGCTGCTGCTCAGGCTTCCTCTTTTAAAAGGCAGGCTACGCATGATTTGGCTACAGGCAGCTGCTCCATGGCCTCAAGTGATCAGGTTAGTCCAAAGAACCTTGCCATTCATCTTATGCTACTGTGTCGGTGCGTTCTGCGAATTAAAGAAATTACCCAGTGTACATTCTACTGAAAGCTAATGCCTCGAATGACACAGGTATGCCAGTATATGGGGGAACGGGAGCTGAGGGAGTTTTCCTTTTTGAAGCTGGAGAACAGGATGCTCCGTGAAGAGTAAGCCTGAACTGAATTAAACTGTGCCTTCGTTTGTCAGATGACGATTGTGGATTGACGTTGAACAATTTTGTTGAACAATTTTGTTTTACTTTTGTTGATACAGGTGCATACAATTTGAGTCTGACGAGAAGGAGCTGTTGCTCAAGGTAACTTTTTAAAACCTTGCTGTTGTCATGAACTCACGATCATTCACATTAGTGTAGTACACCTTGCGGACGTGGCTGACGAACTTGATCAATCTGCTTGTACCGAACAGGAACAGAATCTACGGCGTGAAATTGAGCGGGCGCGCGAGGAATACAAGAACCTACTGAACGAACGGTGTCTGCTGTGAGAAGGACAGACTCGACAGGCATTTTTCGTTCCCGAAGTCTCTGGTCGCGGTCTTTGGTGGTGCTGCCGGAAAACAGAGCGTACAGATGCTGTGAAAGAACCGGGTGTGCTCTAGAATGGCCAACGCTGGGGAGCGCGAAGGGCACTGAATCGCAGCTTGATTTTTTCTTCTTTGCATGTGTCGAGTAACTTGTAAGTAATGTAGTTGTGTACAAAACATTCTTGCAAAATTAAACCGTTGTGTATAGGCCATCTCTTGATTAATTTGAAAAGTGCGAGCAAGCTGGTAATTACTAGTAAGATGCTGTGGGATTTTTTTTTCTTTTTGCAAATGTATAAAACAGAAAAAAAGAATCTACACTTCCCAGAGAATGTTTGACGGGGATCGTCCGTGTAGGCCACGACGCGCTCGTGGTTTCCGCTGACAGAGTAGTACAAGGTGTTTCGACTCGAAGGCCCTGTTCGTTTCTTTAGGCCTAAATTTAGTTCTCGCACTAATTTGCTATTTAGAGGTATTAAATAAAGTCTAATTACAAAACCTTGGTACAGATGTGCGCTATTTTGCGAGACAAATCTAACGAGCCTAATTAATCCATGTTTAGCTACAGTGATGCTACAGTAACTATCGTCTAATCACGGCTTAATTACCCTCATTAGAATCGTCTCGCGAAATAGAACATGGTTCTGTAGTTAGTTTTATGATTAGACTTTATTTAATACCCTTAAATAGCAAATTAGTACGAGAACTAAATTTAGGCCTAAAGATCCGAACACCCCCGAAGTCACCCGGTGGGTGCTTCGAAAGTCACCCCAAGACTCTTTTTAAAGGCTACCGCAACGTTGCAGAGAGATGAGATCCGGTGGAGTACGCCAGCGTCCGGGCCCGATCCGTCACCCGTGGTTCGAGGACCGCCTGCCCGTCCGCCGGCTGGCCGCGCGCGCACAGAACACGCTGGACACGCGGTCCGCCACGGCCGTCCCACGGTGCCGGTGGAGTGGATCCCCACCCGATTTCTCCAGCCACGTCGTCGACTCCAGACCGCTCTCCTTGCCCACCCCACCCGCCCCCGCCGCGGCAGCGCCCCAACCCCTCGACCCAACCGAATTCCCCCAAATCAACAGGCAGCACCGCACTCCTCGCACCGGCAGTCCGGTCCGGTCCCGTCCCTTGCCGCGGCGATGGAGCTCGCGTCGCACGACCTGGCGTCGCTGGGCGCGGCGGAGCTGGTCCGCGTCTCCGCCTCGATCCCGCGCGCGGCGCCGCGCACCTTCGCGCTGCTCACCGCCTGCCTCGTCTTCCCGCTCTCCTTCGCCGTGCTGGCGCACTCCCTCTTCACCCACCCCATCCTCCTCCGCATCGAGACCAGCAGCAGCTCCGACGGCGGCGTCCACTCCGAGTCCGCGCAGTGGCTCCGCCTCTTCGCCTACCAGTTCCTCTACATCATCGTCCTCTTCAACTTCTCCCTCCTCTCCACCGCCGCCGTCGTCTTCACCGTCGCATCGCTCTACGCCGGCAAGCCGGCCTCCGTCGCCTCCTCGCTCGCCGCGCTGCCGCCCATCCTGCCCCGCCTCCTCCGCACCTTCATGTGGGTCTCCCTCCTCATGCTCGCCTACCACCTCGTCTTCGCCCTCGCCGTCCTCCTCCTCCTCATCATCTTCATGCCCAACGCACCCGAGACCTCCCCGCCCTCCCTCTCCTTCATCCTCTTCCTCATCGTCGTCATCTTCGTCTTCCTCGGGATCCACGTCTACATCTCCGCGCTCTGGCACCTCGCCAGCGTCGTCTCCGTGCTCGAGCCGCTCTGCGGGCTCGCCGCCATGGCCAAGAGCAAGCAGCTCCTCCAGGGGCGCACCGGCACGGCGGCCACGCTCGTCGTCTCCTACTTCGGCGTGTGCGGCGTCACCTCGTTGCTGTTCCGGGCCGCCGTCGTCAAGGGGCGCGGCGAGGAGGGGAGCTTCGGCCTCGGCTTGCCCGGGCGCCTGCTCGTGGGGGCCGTGCTGGTGTGCGTTCTGGTCTGTGCCAACTTGCTGGGGCTGCTCGTGCAGAGCGTCTTCTACTACGCCTGCAAGGCCTTCCACAACCAGCAGATTGACAGGACTGCGCTCTACGAGCACCTGGGAGGGTACCTTGGCGAGTACGTGCCGCTCAAGAGCAACATCCAGATGGAGAACCTTGAGGCTGGAGCTTAGAGGAAGGGTAAGCGTCTCACCTCTTTGCTTCATGCTAGCGTCTGGTGGATCGTGCTCTAAAGAAGAGTATCACGCTAGATTGCTAGGAGCAACAAACAATATTGTACTAGTAGTTTGTAATATGTAAGTTTTCAGTATGGAACGCTCTATGGGATGGAACAGAGATGTGTAAACAAGACTGCCTTTCGATCTCATTACCATAGCATTGCCTTCTTGCGATTCAGGGTATTATTCCTCCCCGTGAGTTGCAATTTGAAGGTTCGGTCTGATTAGCAGTGCGTAATTGGTTTCTTACTGCCGCTATCACTTGATTCTGCTCTGTGAGATATCTGTCTTTCCATTGTTCAGTTTTAGTAAGAATCATTGCAGAAAATTGTGAACTGTCAAGTAAATACTCTAGACAAACTGTACACGTTTGTGAACTGTCTGCTCTCCATTTCCTTAGGGATGTATTTCTATGTCTGTGTTATTAGGTCATGTTTATAAAAGAGTAATCACTAGTTACTGGTCAGACAGAAGTTTAGGCATGGATACCTATGAGCTCACGCAACCAAATACGAGACTAGGTATTGGTAACGCTGAAGGAAGACAAAATAGCAAAACCAATGTCATGGATTTCCTTGTATTCAGGATTTCTTGTTGTGTTGGAATATGTCTCTGAGACAGCCTTGTAATGTCTACGTTTTTTCTCACTTGGGAATGAATTCATTTTGATATTCTGTTCTTTCTTCTTGTTCTTCTATTTCCCCTGAAAAGGCATTGTTATCATTCTGATTTTGTTCACCTTGGACTTCCCAAAAAAGCTATTTACTTAGGCATGCTAATACTTTAAGACATGCTATGCCATATTTCTGTTGATTTTTTTTTTGAAGGATATATATTTCTGATGATTGTTTGGTTGAAGCATTATGATTCTTTCCTTCTTTCAAAGAAGGACTTAGTTGTGTTATTCTTGCTGGTATCATTTGATTTCACTCTCTGAGATATCTATCTTTCCAGTGTTCAGAAATATTCTGGACAAACTGTGAATTAGTAAGAATTATTGCAGAACATTGTGAACTGTCAGGTAATATTCTAGAAAAACTGTACACATTTGTGAACTGCTTGTAGGACAGATCCAATGCTGGAAATTTGTGAACTGCCTGTTAGTGCAGAAAATTGTCATCATCTGGAAGCAACTAGAGGATTGTAGGTTGTCTATTTCTTTGGGATGTAACTTGGCGTCTGTGTTTTTACGCTCATGTTTACAATGGACTAGTCTCTGGTTAGGCAGAAGCAAGACATTAGGTATTGTTAAGACAAAAGGAACAAGGAAGAAGAAATAACAAGACCAATATCATGGATTCCTTCTTTTCAGGTTTTTGTTGTGTTGGAATATGTCTTAGAGACAACCTTTTAGCGTCTACATTTCTTCTCAGTTCAGAATGTTTGATTTTGGTATTCTGTACTTTGCTCATGTTCTTGTATTTCCTTTGAAAAGGCATTATCATCATTCTGATCTTGTTCACCTTGCACTTCCCAAAAAAAATCTTGTTAACATTGAGAATTAGTCATTCAGTTGCTATGACTTAAAGTCATACTATGCCATATTTCTGTTCATTGTTTTTTCTTCCGAAGGATATTACTGTTGATTGTTTGGCTGAAGTATTATGGTTCTTATGTTCTTTTAAAAGAATTGCTTTGTTGTATTATTTTTTTATCTTTTTCAAACTTAGAAAGTTTGTAAATAATGTTAGAGCCGTCCTTCAGTTATGTCCGGAGACTTGTGTGTGCTATTGGGAAAAAAAAATATATACAGCCATACTACCTTTTACTGGCTATTTAGGTGCAGTGAAGAATATAAATCGCTCTGATATTTGAAGTAATTGAAACAATTGCTGATCACCATCAGGTGTATTTGATCATATCCATTGTAAACCATGTTCTTATTAGATGAATCGCAGTGTGTTACTTGTAATTGTGCTTGATTGCCCTGATGCTTCAATAAAATCAATGATGGCCCATTGTTGTGCTTTTGTTCTTTAGATTTGATATCCTCTTTTGGGATGATTGCACCTGCTAGTTCATAAATTTCAGTCAATTCTTAGTGGGAACATCATGCACAAACATTAAGTTGCTTTCGCCCCAGTTCTTTGTGTATCTTTGTATAGGCCATATGTTTGCCTGCTACAGTTTGTTGATTCCAGGTCAGAATGCATTATGCCGTGTGACGAGGCCTGAATTGTCATCTTCTTTGTCACTGAAAATAGACTGGTCATGTCGCGATTGCAGCCTCTTCCTGCTACCAAACGTTTCTTTCTGTTAAAGCGAGATCCTAGTATATGGAGGCGTATGGTAAGGTTCCATTTACTTGTTTGATGACCTCTGGACTCTGGTGTCTCTTGTTATTACTGCCTTCATATCTGTTATCCCAGCTCTTTTCCCATTGCTGAGTTGGGAGCTTCCCGTCGAGTTGTGCGATGGTAATGCGTGGTGACAGCCTGAAGACGAACCCGATGCCCTGTTTTTTTTTTTTTTTGAAAATAAGGCAGGAGCACTGCCATTCATTAAGGTAGAACGATGCCATGTTTTCTAACGTAATTTACCAGCTGAGTATAGGTGAAAGGGATCTAACTGTTGATAACGATTTTTTAGATAAAGGGAAGTTTTATTTCATCAACTGTTGATAACGATGGATCGTTTCAGACTGCCTGGTCTCTTCGTGGTGCAACCCAATTTGTGACTTGTCGCCTGTCCACGTCCTCTATAGATCATAGATCAAACACCAAAGCTTGGGTGCCTTTTAAGTTGGACTGACAGTTGCTCATTCTTTTCAGGAATTATGACCTGTTTATACTTTGTTAGGAGTGAAAGTTGTTGCCACATAACCTCTTGGAAAATGTCATAAACTGCGTCGTGGAAGCGCATTGAACTTCCGAATCAGATTTATCTACTAAAAATGGTGTTGCTAGCGCTATTCTGATTGTGACTAGAATTGCTGAAATAGATTGTGCTCGAGTTTCTTCTATATTCAGCTATGATGTTGTGTTGGTGTTGTGTTGATGGTTGATTTCTTCTTGTGCTTAGATTCACAAAATTCAAGTAAAACAGCCCAATTTCCGATGGTAGGGCTTCAAAGGAGTATCCAAAAAAGCAGAAGCGCATCCCTAGTCCCTCCTCACTGGGCGCACAATTAGAACTGCACAGGATGGTCTCTAGGACATCAGCAGGAATGTCGCTCTTTCTGAATGCTTTGTTACAGTGCGACATGGGCACAACCAAGTTCTGATGGTTGTTGTAGCAATTCCTAAAGTTGCCCAACTTCCAGTCTGCAAATTTCAGATTGTTATAAATGTAAAGAAATTGGAAGAAAAGTCAAAGTGATCCGAAGGTTTCAGAGGAAGATTCAGCAAAATGAAGCTTGACGTGGGAGTGCGGACACTAAGCTTCGTCCAGTGCAACTACCCCTGGGAGCTCCTTGCCCTCCAATAACTCCAGACTCGCACCACCTCCAGTTGAAATATGGCTCATAGCATCCGCAACTCCCACCTTCTCAACAGCTGCAACGGAGTCTCCACCTCCGATTATCGTAGTGACACCCTTGCCACTAAGCTCGGCCAATTTCTTGGCAATTGCCTGCAGAAGAGCATTCGGGTTCAAGATTCTTTTCACGCAATTTTCTGCGTAAAGGAAAGAGTTTAATTGAGCATTACCTCAGTTCCAACTGCGAAATTTTCAAATTCGAAAACTCCCATTGGTCCATTCCAAATGACTGTCTGAGTAGTTTCCAAGGCAGAACTGAATGCTGCAATTGAATTTGGACCTATATCCAGCCCTATCCATCCATCAGGAATTGCAATTGCCGGAACAACCTG
This sequence comes from Eragrostis nindensis, assembly GCA_012490785.1. Classification (NCBI taxonomy): domain Eukaryota; kingdom Viridiplantae; phylum Streptophyta; class Magnoliopsida; order Poales; family Poaceae; genus Eragrostis; species Eragrostis nindensis. Next base: position 522,650 of record JAAXCT010000092.1, read on the forward strand.
AAGAACAATCTGATTGTCAGATTATCGCTGTATCCAGAAGCACACCAGTTGGTTTGTTTCAAAGCTTCAGGCTTCTTGATAATTATGAGGTCTTAAGACATAACTAACCTGAGTACTAGCATCAGCAGAAAATTTATCGGCAATGACTACATCAGTTGGCAACATAATAGAGACACCCTTCTCTTTTGCTTTTGCAAGTAGAGATGCCGCCAGTTCAAGCTTATCATCTTCAACCAAAGAAGCACCTACCGAGAATCCTTGTGCCTTGTAAAAGGTGAATATCATACCGCCACCCAAAAGCAGGATATCACACTTCTCCAATAATGTTTCAATAACTCCAATTTTAGATGACACTTTGGAGCCTCCAACAATAGCAGCAAAAGGTCTTTTGGGGTTTGAAACAGCTCCTACAAGATAATCAAGCTCCTGCCATTTCATTTAGAAGATCAGCAAATTGGAGAGGATGACTGTTCATATAAGACAACAAGAGGAACATTAACAGAAAGTAGATTTGACTTTTTTTTTACTGCTGTGGATTCAGGATTGACAGAACAAGAAGAAGATGCAAACCTTCTGCAATAAGAAACCAGCAACCGAAGGCTTCAAGAACTTAGTAACTCCCTCAGTTGACGCGTGTGCTCTATGAGCAGTTCCAAATGCATCGTTGACATAAAGATCGGCAAGGGAGGCAAGTTTCTTTGCAAACTCTGGATCATTCTTCTCTTCCTCCTTGTAGAATCTCACATTTTCAAGGAGCAAAACACTGCCATGTGGGAGTTCAGACACCAATTTATCAACTTCTTGTCCAATAACATCATCTGCCTTTTGAACCTATTTGTTCATGCAAACATGATATACCACTCATAAATAAAGCACTTGATAAGCTTTTCAACAGTGTAATGCAAAAGGGGTACCTGTATACCTAGAAGTTCGGACAACCTTGGTACAAGGGGAGCTAAGCTAAACTTGGGAGTAACACCCTTTGGTCGACCCTGCACGTCCACAAAAAAGAGTACAAGAACATAATAGTATATATTTATTATAACATGTAAACATAAAGGATGTCCTCATAACTTGTGATATTACTAAACAAAATATAGTTGCAATGAAACATCCTCAATTTTCAGTGCTACAATAAATTGCTACTGCCCCTACATAATGAACCGCATCGGCGTACTCAAAAAAATTATGGCAGATCCAAGGCCATGTAAATCGAAAGTTAGCAACTGGCATCTTTTGATTCGAATTTGCAGAGTAAATTTGAATGATAATTCGGTTGTGTATGTTAGTTCAAAAATATCGACTGTGTATGTCCAATTTCATCCCCAAAGCACCGAGGAACTACAAGAATTCAGCTCCGGAGAAATATGTAACGAGCAAATTCACAACCTGCACGTGATGCTCATATTGCAAGACGCAGAAGAAACGTACTCAGAACTAAACATGTCCACAAGCCTATACGGTTCCAAATGTACAAGTACAGTAACTAATTTGAACCCACGGTTTGAAACTTACGAGTTACGAACCACTGAGTTCCATGAACCTAATTCACCAAATTTGAGTTCATAGTTCAATCAGTTGGGCACTGGGGAGAGCATATGAGGCTTACCAGGTGGCTGCAGAGGATGACCTTGGCTCCTTTGCTTATGAGGTACTTGATGGTGGGGACGGCGGTGCGGATGCGGGTGTCGTCGGTGATGTTCTGGCTGCCGTCAAGGGGCACATTGAGATCGGAGCGCAGGAGAACGCGCTTCCCCTCTAGGTCCGCGGCGGTGAGGTCACCCACGCTCTTCTTGGCCATCGTTGCCACGGCGCGCCTCCGGCGGGACCCCAACGACGCTGCGCGGCAGCGCGCCGTGCCTTGGATCGCCAGCCGTGGGTCGCCGCCTTGGGAAGTAGAGCTCAGAGACCGCGCCCGCGGGCACGCCGCCGCGAGGCCCGCACGGCGGAGCGGCAGGGAGGCGGTGGAGGCCAACGCCCGGCGAACGGCGGGGTGCGCGATGAAGAGGCAGGCCGGCGCGGCCGCCGACGCCATTGTCGGAAAGTGTGGCGAGGAGCTGGAAGGAGGCGGGCAGCAAACTGAAGGCCGCTTTGCTGATCGTGGCTGTCGTATACTCGTATCTGATGCCCGCGGTGAGAATGTTTTTTTCTTTTTTCTTTTTTTTTTTTGATAGTGCGGTGAGAATGGGTTGGCGGCGAGCCGGCGAGCAAGCGAGGGGAGTGGTCTGACAAACTTCTGTAATCACAGCCGTCGTAACGGAAATGGACGGTCTTGATTGATTAGAATGACAGTCAAAGATCATATTCTTTTGTCCCCGTCAGACGTTGACCACTTTTCCAATTTGGCTGGGAATACTTGAACGGGCGGAGCGATCCAAGGCCCAGCCTAGTACTGTATACGACTATAATTCAATCTTGAAGTATAAAATTGCGATTTAGTGCTCGTAACTGCTTATGCTGGTCCAGTCGGATGCCTAGCCTAGGCCGGAAACGAAGCATCTCTCGATCATATTGCGGCGCCCAGCTCATTCCTGCATCAATGCTCGTAACTGCACCAGCTGTCCAGCAAAATTACTTGCCATTTATCTTATCTTATATATGTACACGCACACGCCAATCCTGTGATCCCAGAAAAGCTTCCCGTGCAAGCTTGAGATCGCGGCAATGGCGACCGATAACCTCCGCGTGTTCCTGGTGCTCGTCATCGCGCAGGTCTGTCTGCTCGTCGCAATGGCGGCGTCGGTGGTGCAGGGCAGGAGGTATAGCCCTGCAATTCCGACATGCTGCCTCTACCACCCCGACTGCTGGCGCTTCGGTGCCGACCGAGGCCGTCCCCATGCCCTGACAGGCGGTGTCCGGTCTCCTCCTAGTGATTCAGCGTGATCATCACAGTGACTCATGGTGGGTCGGTCTTGTTGTTTCGGTGCGATTCTCATGTATTCTAGCCTTGTCATCGTAATGACTATTGTCTAATAAAATGGGAGGATGAATTTGATTTCAGATCAGGTCTATGTGCTTTTTCTTCAATTCATTCAGCAGCTTTTTGTTATCTGAAAGAAACACTATGACCATTGCTATATGCGATTTAGATCGGTAGTTCTGAATATTTTGTTTAGACAAAAGTACTACCCCTCCGTTTTTATATTCTTGACGTTCCGACAGTCCTTGCTAGTTATTTTCTAGTTTATTTGTTGATAGGAAGCGTCAACAAAATACGAACGGAGGGAGTACGCATGGAGCAAGCGAATGCGGCAGCAGCCCTTCGGGACCTCGGGCGCGGATGCGGCGAATGCCCAGGAAGCATTGGGGCGCATCCAAGGCTTTCTCATAGGCCTCAGATTAAATATTTTTTTAGGGAAATCAGATTAACATTCAGCCCAGTTCTACCATGGCAAGGACCAGCCCAGCCCAGTGGTGCTTATAGCTTAGCCTGCAAGCAAGCAATCTCTCGGCCGATTGATTACGGCGCCCAGCTCATTCGTGCTTCAATGCTCGTAACTGCACCAGCTGTCAGCAAACCACTTGCCATTTGTCACCCACGACTGCCAAGCGTCGTCCATGCCGCCGCGCCGCGTATATATGTACCCGCGCACGTCTGTCCTGTGATTCTAGAAAAACTGCCCGTGGAAGGTGTAGGCTGGTACGTCGACGGCGCTAGCTTGAGATCACGGCGATGGCGACCGACAACCTGCGCGTGTTCCTGGTGCTCGTCATCGCGCAGGTCTGCCTGCTCGTGGCGTTGGCGGCGTCGGCGGTGCAGGGCAGCAGAGCTGGGCCTGTGACTCCGGAAACGACGCCGGAATGCTGCCTCTACCACTCCGATTGCTGCCAGCACGGCTTCGGCGCCGGGGCCGTCGCCGACGCCAAGCCCTGACCCGCGGTGTTCGTCTCCTCCCGGATGATCCAGTCTGATCAGTATCGTGACTCGGGGGCCGGCCCTGTTGTTTCGATGCCAATCTGATGTGTTCTAGCCCTGTCATTGTACTGATTGCAGACTGTAGTATAATAAAATGGGAGGATGGATTTGATTTCAGGGTTTATGTGACTTTCTTCAATTCATTCAGCAGCTTCTTTTGTTATTTGAAAGAAATCCTGTGACCATGCGAGATACGATTTATTAGTTCGGTAGTTCTGAACATTTTGTTCAGAGAGGGTACTTCTGAAACTTGCAGTGCTAACCTGTGCGTGCTGTATCTCATGACACTGTCCAATGTGTTTCTTCTGAACAATAGTAGTTCTCTAAGAAAACACCATCCAATGTTTTTGTTATTCTATCGGAATGTGAAATTACTTCGCCTACCCGAGTACTCATTCCACATGATCTCTACAGCACATGGTAAGTCATCCGTCAGATAATAACTCTTTTAATGTGACCTACAACTCGACAACCACGATTTGACTAGGAAAAGCAGAGACATGACAAGCAAACAAGAAACAAAGTATAGTTTGAACCGTGATAAAAGTATATATTATGTATATAAATGTTTTCTCATAATTATTTCAGTATTGACATAGTTCAACATTGACACAAGTACATATTCAACTGTAACATGCCCCGATTAAACATGGAAAACTTCAACCTCTCGTGCACACAGCTCAACACAAACAGAAGAATATAAACACTGAACAATACAGGAGTTTCAGCAAATGAAAGCCACATGAACATGATCATCACTGCAGTATAGCCCAGGCTGCTGAGTATACCCTTGCTTGGCCAGCATCTCACGTGCTTTCATCACAAGATCCTGGTTTGTCACCTTTCCGCGCTTATCTGCAAGAATGGTCTGGATAGCATTGCTGAGGGCACCAAATGAAACGCCCTGTGCTGTTGTTGCATCGGCTGATGTCTGGTTTGTCTGGCACCCACTGATCAGGACGCCATTGTTAGGTGCCCATGACTTAGTCCCGGCATACACCTCGTCAACACTGTGAACCTCTTGCTCCAAAGCTGGCTTGAAAGCTTCTTCCTCGTTGCCTTCAAGCTTAGCCTTCAGGAACTCCTGAGCAAGGGCGCCAACCATGCCCATGACACCACCACCTTGCCCACCTGACTCACCCTGATGGAACTTACCGAGCATGACTTTCATGAACTTTTTGATCTTCGGGCTGGCATCGTCGCCAAAAACGTTAAACAGCGTCATCCGGATTGAACCCACATCAATGTCTTCCTTTCCGGTCTGTTCCTTGAGCATCTCTATGAATGTCGATAGTGGTAGGGCGCGGTTTTTGATGCGGCCAGGCCCAGTTGGCTCTGCGTATGCCTCGTCCTGGTCCTCACCTCCGTGGTGGCCATGGCCATGGCGACTATGAGGGATGCGTATTCCCTCAGATTCAAACGCATCACGGACGGTCTCTTTGAGAAAGGACCGGAAGCCAAAGCCAGAACCAGAACCAGAATCAGGTCGCTCCTCAACTTCACGGGACTGGGTCTTATTCTGCTTGGTGCTGTTACCTATCTGCTCCTTAGCACTGTCCAGCAGGCCACCACTGTGGCATGAGTCAGAGACGATGGTGAATAGGCAGCCATCGGGGACCTTCTGCACAAGTTCCTTGAAATCCTGATCTGCAGATAGAAATAAGTGAGGAATTTTGACAAAAGAAAGTCTTTCCTTGAACTGATATTAGTTGTTCATATAATGAATTGGTGATTCACTAGTGTAAGTGCTAAACAAGGTATGCAACAATGCTTGCCAAAGGCCAAGAAAAATTAAGCAGAGAAACATAAGCTGAACTGTGATACAAATCCAATAACCTTTTTGCAATAAAAAGATAGGACTAACTGAAAATGAGAAATTAAGCTATGAGACCAAAAAGTTTAATCTATGCAGTCAAAAAATGTTCGGTTATACCAGCATGGAACTGATTAATCAACTAGCGTCAAGGAGTCCATTGCAAATTGAACTATCAACTCTGCAAGCCATTTCATACAGCAGTTCGATCCTGATAAAAACTCAATATGTACGCTTTGATCAGATATCACCTCAACCGTGCAATCCTTATTAGATTAGGACGGAAATATACACAGTTACACACTACAATCATAAGAAACCTACTCATGCATCTTCGACAACTCTGATCCACCTATCCAAACAGTTTCAGCGTTTCAACTACGTCCCGGAGTCATAAGAAGTTCAACAGATAGCAGTAACGACTAAAAATTATAAAACCAGACCCAATGCATGAGAATCACCTAATCATCAATCGTAAGCACTAAGCACAAGCTTCCAAATCAAAGGCTACGAAACCAAATGTAGTATAGGAATTTCCACTATTTGGACTGATCTTGATGGAATCTGGGAACAGATCCACATGACTATGGCGTTGACCTTTCTCCCTTGCGCTTGGATTCACATCCCAAGGCATCAGATTACTTGCTACCCCTAACATTCTACCATTTCCCGATCACTCGGTTAAACAGGGAAATCAGAAGCGCAGCATGAGGTTAATCGGCGATCGCACCTGTGATAAGATTCATGTCGCAGGGCACGATGCACTCATCGTACCCGGTGTCGTCGTTCTGCCCCGTCTCAGCTGGGAGCCGCGTGCCGTGGCCGCTGTAGTGGAAGAAGAGGAAGTCCCCGGGGCGGGCGTCCCCGACGAGCTGCGCGAGCGCGCGGCGGATGTTGGCGCCTGTGGGCTGCGGCGCGGAGCGGTCGGCGTCGTCGAGGACCCGGATGTCGTCCTCGTCGAAGCCGAAGCGGTCGATGAGGCAGCGGCGCATGCGGTCCACGTCGTTGTGGCAGCCCTTGAGCTCGGCCTTGGTGCCCGGGTAGTTGATGCCCACCAGGAGCGCGCGCTTGCGGCCCATCGCACCGGCGTGGATCTCGCCCTTGGTCGTCGCCGGTGGGATGTGGCCGGAGGACGATTCGTCGGGGGTCGTCGGGGGAAAGGCCTGGCTGGCGTTTTTGGTGGTGCGTCGCGTCGATGTCGATTGGCCTTTCGGGTTTCGGATCTGACTGACGGGTGGGGGCTCGGGATTGGTGCGGGTGTGCAGGGCCGAAATAATTCGCCGCGTCGATTGGATTTGCCGGCTACGCGGCTGTCGTCAGCGCGTCGATGCAGGTGCGTGTGGTGTGGACGTGTGGTGTAGCTCAAACTTGTTTACAGTATATTCTGTCGGCAGGCTTACAACCTGTTCTTTTTTTTTTTAATGGAAAGGCTTACAACCTGTACCTTGGTGTATATCCTATCATGCTCTTGAAATGTACTCACTCCAGTAGCTCGCACTTGCAAAGTACCAGTCCTCCTTATCTTCTTTGAAATGGATATTCAACTCTCAAATCTGCTTCAGAAGAAACATAAAAATCTTGTTTCTCGTCGACGGTGATTCAGTCACCAAGAAGTGGATGAATGCTAATGCTTTCCTTTCTGCAGAGCGCATGTCATACAGAGGAACACAAAGACATGTCCTGCCATAAATGAATGACGCGCCACAGCATAAATCGCAATTAAGCTTGCAATATACTAGATTGATCAACACGAATAAGCTTGCAGTATAGATTGATCAACACGAATAAGGCTGTTGGATCATTTTAACAGAGAGTGTCTATGGTTAGTTTCCTGCATGTTACTCCTCCGCGCGTATTGTTTTGTCCTCGTCCACAGCGCGTATTGTTTTGTCCTCGTCCACAGACGTGCGGGTGCTGCATGAAGTGGAACCTTCCATGCTCCATCTCTCCATGCAGGTGCTGCTTATTTTGCACACTCCTGGCATGAAATGCAAAGGAGGGGCGATTTGTCTCCATCCTGAAAATAAGACAAACTTTATAATAATACTACTATACTGCACAACTATGGATCTGGATTTACCATGGTCAATACATAAAACTAAAGTGGATATATCTGGTTCACAGCAAGATCCAAACTTGCAAAGTGTGGACATCAACTTGCATCTCAAATCCATTTCCTATTGCAATTGTAGACTACTACAAGGCAGAAGATCTTGGACTTGTGAAAGAAGAAATTTAATTTGCAGGTGCAGGGAGAATGATGCTGTGCGCCGATGGCTGCAGCCATATCCACAACCCATCCTCAGAATGTTCTTATACCGGAAACACACATCAATAACAACGCCAACTCTCTGGTGGTTACATCCAGAGGGCTATAAAAGTTGCCATATACTCCATATATGAAATGAAACTAGCATCAAGCATGCAAGCCATCCAGCGGCATCGCCATATGCTAGTCCAAGTAAAGAATCAGAACCGAACCATTCGGTGGTCCTGACTTCAACAGCGAGATCTTGATCCTGCAAAGAGGAAAATCAACGGCATTCCAGCTCGATCGATCATGGCAGTTCAGTTCCTGCCAGTTATTACATGATCAAGCCTGAGGTGCGCGGGAAGCTTCACCCGCAGGCTGTTGCTGTCATAAAACATGGAAACCACCAACCAAATAGAACCCAGCACCAACGGCAGGCATTGACGCGAGAACCGCACATACAAAAGCTTGCAACTGGCCGGTGCAGGCACGCAAGAACCGAAGCAGAGGATAGCCGTGTGCACATGCAAAGATTCTCGCAAGGATGTGCGCACCAAACCAAACACAGCTCGAGTACGTGTACATCAACCGACCATGCGGGGAGACACGACACGATCAGACGAAGCATCGAACCGAACGATCTCAACGACCTTACTGCATCTATCAGTTTTATGACTTTATCGCTGTCTGATAATGCAGCGCGAGTAGTGTAGCACACATGAACATATTGTCACGCGCAAGTGGGAAATAAAATTGTCACACGCATATAGTCGTAATAACGTTACAGACGTGGGCGGGGACTGTACACTGGTGCATCACGTTTTAACGTGCCATTTCCGCATGGCAGGCAGGTCATCGAGAGCGATTGGATGGACGTTGCTGGCCGGCCGGAGAGGTGTGCTGTGCAGTGGCATGGGTCCGTCTTCCCATCTGCACAGCGCGAGAGGGAGCTGCAGGGTCACATGCGCCGGCAAAGCGAGCGGGCGCGGGACCTTTTCTTCTTTGTGTCTATGTGTCTTGCACATGCGCTTGCCCGCGACACCACATGGCCTGCCTCGCCTCTGCCTGTCCGCGTGAGTGTGCTGTTATCTCACTTTAATCAGGCCACATGCAGGTAGCCCACACGGCCGGGCTTCCTAATCATCGTCTCCTCAGTCATCCAGACCACCCCTATCTCTCGTTCGTTGAGATTCTGAAAGAAAGAAAGAAAAGAAGACGTGCAAGTGCAACTGGAAAGCTAGCACACCACATGCACGCACCTAACAACACCATCACCTCACAAACAATGACTAACTATACATACACCAAGCTGCCGCTGCTATAGTTGATGGTACCCACGCCTACCAAGCAGTAGTACTACTATAGGCAATTAACAAGTAAGCTTGATAGTTGGCTAACCTACACAAGCACACAAACACTTAGCACACACCTCCTTACGGCAAATCAAACACTCCGTTTCGATCGATCGTATACTATTAGAAGTCATCGAGGCTATCTTTTTTTTTTTCTCCTTCGAGAATGTTGTTTTCCTTGTTCCAGCCAGCCCTGCGTGCGGCCGGTTGTGGTGGTCAGTTTCCGCGGGCGGCGACGGCGGAGGAGCAGACGCGGTGGCGCGGGCAGGAGACGAGGTGGTCGTTGGTGAGGCCGACGGCCTGCATGAAGGAGTGGACGACGGTGGGGCCCACGAAGCGGAAGCCGCGCCGGACCATGTCCTTGCTGATCGACTCCGACTTGGACGTCTTCACCGGGATCTTGCGGCTGTACTTGTAGCTCGGCGACAGCGGCTTGTTGTTCACGAACGCCCACACGTACTTGTCCAACGAACCGAAGTCACGCCGCACCTGCAATGCAACCACGGAAGAAGCATATATTCTTAGATGTTTGATTCTCCATTTCTCCCGCTGAGAGAGCATGTATGTAGCATATAAAAAGTCGTAGATAGATTGATGGAGTATAGTAGTATACCGTAAGCAATTGAATAATACTACTACGTTGTGCGTGGTCGGTGTACTTGTTGATAAAATAGTTGGCGGCAGCTACTGATATACGTACATGAGGTAGTTTGATTGGTGGTTAGCGTGGGAACCGTCTAACAGTCCCCTTTTGGCAAACTGGGTCCTCATCATCAACAATAGATTACTGTGATTTTGTTTGTACAATGGCTGAGGATGCGAGGCAAGCTTAATTAACCCAAAAAAAAAAAGGTGACAAACATGTACTATTTAGCATCTTTTCTGGCTCCCAAAACGTGCATTAGGAAGGGTTCGCTCTTTTTGGCTGTGCCCAGCTTTGCGACGCACTTGCTTAGCATATGCAAAGCGGTCACATTTAAAGGGCGCTGCTAGCTGCCTCCGCTCATTGAGCTGTCAACCAATCAGGGAGTGTAAGCTGTTAGGGGATTCTGTTAGGCTTCGCTTTCACTTAACTGATCTTCATTTGTAGGCCATGTTCATTCATTGACCGCCCCCGCTTTTATTATCTTTCAGTTAAGTTTCGGTTGTGAGATGGCACTGCTGGAGTCTGGAACTATCTTGTCAGGTCTAACCGATCCAAAGCACTACCTAACCAACTGCTACCAAACATCGATCACCGCAAAGGTTTTGCCTTCCGATTACTAAAGTTCAGTTTAGTTGGGCATTCTAAGACTACTCCCAGTGCGTCGTCTCATGGGGCAGTATCAAACTACTCCACGTCACATGATACTGGCCAAAAAATCGCCTTCCCAATGCGGAGTACCATCACTGAGACCCGGAATAATTACTGCCGTCTTCTTCCTCTCGTTTCCGTTTCCTTTTGCCTGTTTATTCCTCAACACAGCCACAGTCGGAGCATCTCTGAGTTGCCGTGGAGCTTGTGCTTGAGGCCGAGCTCGCAGGGCATGGCCCGACGATCCTTGATGAGCTTGCGAAAGGGCAACGGAATCGGCTGCACGCGTCTTGGCGGCGGCGAGCAGGGCTGCTGGTTCCGACTTGAGCGACGAGTCAAGCTCGACGCATGGCTGCCGGTTCCGGCGTCGGCACTCGACAAGATGAGCAGCGACGGTGGTGCCTCACGAGCGTCAGACCGTCAGTACCCTTAGGCAGTGAAGCGGGCGACGCACAGAACGCTTGTAAGCTTGCAGCAACACATGGTTGGCTCATGAGATCCGAAGGGGAGCAGAAGATCTGCATAGAGACGCGAGGAGGCTGCTAGGCGATTGAACCAGAGCGGTATCACCAGGATGATACCGGTTTCACCTCTCTCCTCTTTAATTCTTGTCCACATCAGCAAAAAATCCTATGTGACAGTTATTTAATGTCCATGATACCCCCCATTGGGAGTAGTCTAATCTATTACTAGTTCGGGGAAATAACTAACTGCCTAGCTAGCACCATAGTTTTATGTCAGCAATTAGCAAACGAGCACAAGTACCAAGGAACGAGGTATCTGCAAGTGAGAAAATATGTTGATTTCGTTGTCGATTGAGCGCAACTCATGGTAGTTACCTCGAGAATTCGGCAAGCGTTGTTGACGACCCCTCTGACGGTGCCAATGTCCAGCCCAAAGTCCGCGCTCAGAGACGCCATCTGCTTGTCCGTGTACTTGGCGACCGCTTCCACGTTGAAGCCGGAGAATGCCTCCCTGTTTATGATCAGGAGCCCAGGCAAAAAAATCAGCACCAATTGCTTCGAGTGTCTTCAGCACAGTGCTGCAATCAACAGTACGTGCTGTGTTCCGAACCTGTAGAGGTGTCTTTTCTTGAGGATGGAAGTCCAATCCGCCCCGACTTGCACGCCGGACAACGTGAGCATCTCGAACAGCAACCTGTCATTTCAGCGCCACCAAAAAGATGTGAGGAGGACTGTTACTAGGCAAATGAGAAGAATGCACTGCGTGTGCTCGCGAGGAATAGTAGCAGCTTACTCGTCGTTGTGCACGGGCAGTCCCCATTCCTCGTCGTGGTACGCGACATACAGGGGGTCTGCACACGGCGGAACAGAGGACGTTAGTGATCACCGTGAAGGCAGCAGCCTGCGTGTTCTGTGAAGAAAAGATTTATCAACGAAGGAGGTCGTGCTTAATCACCTGAGTAGGGCGTGATGAAGCTGCAGCGCTTCTCGTCGTGCCCGGTGGGGGAGGCGGCGAGCGGCTCGGGCGCCGCCGTGGCGGTGGCGCCGACGCGCCCCTCGACGCGGGAGAATGACGCGGTGCGGCCGTAGTGCGCGATCCGCTGCTTGCGCTGCGCCTGCGCCAGCGCGGCGTGCTCGCGCTGCGCCGCCGCGATGCTCCCGGCGGGCTCGAACGCGTCCAGCGCCGCGAACGTCACCACGGGCAGCACGGCGCCGGCCTTCTTGGCCGCCTTCGTCCGGCTGCTCTTCTCCTTCGTCGCCCGCGCGGCGCCCGAAGCCGGCGTGGCAGGCGGCAGAAGCGACGAGGCCGCGCGGGCGTTCTCCGGCGCGGGCCCCCGCGGGGCCGCGAAGCCGGCGGCGGCATTGTTGTTGTCGTACGACGCCGGCATGGAGAAGGACTTCTGCAGCGACTTCTTGAGCGGGCGCGCGGCGTCCGGCGCCGGCGCCACGCGGTTGCCCGCCGGCTGCAGCACCGGGCGGCCGTCGATCTGGGCAACGCCCGCGGACTTGACGTTGGAGTTGCACATCTTGCTGCCTGGTCCGGCTTCTGGTCCCTGCCTGCTGTGGTTGTGAGCTGGTTGGTTCTCGAGTGGGATGCGGTTTTGCAGGGGTTGTGTGTGCGATGGATGAGGTGTGTGACGCGAGCTGGTGTATATATAAGCGAGATGGCGGGAAAGGGAGAGGAAGGTGGTGGGGCCGGTAGGTAGGGACAGGTCACAGGTGAAGACGCTGTCTGCTGCTGGCTGCGCGATGCATGAGCTTTCGTTCGTTGGAGCCAAGCCAAGCCAAGCTCCTGCAGCGGCGGTACTATGCGAGGGCCTGTTCATCTTTTACTTTCCTGTTGGATTGGATCTCATCCAACGGGTAAGGATCGGTCGGTTGGGAGTGTTCCGCTGGGCTTGGCGCGTTGGCTGGGAACGTTAGTGGGGGGAACAGGCCGTCGTAACACATGTTAACCAACGGACAGACAGCGAGTGAAACGCTGGCCCCTTGAACGTGGACAACGCGACTTAGCTAGGGAAAGCCCGAATCAATGGCTTCTCAAAGGACAGCGACTTTGCTGAAGAGTTATCGCGACGAACAGTGACTAGACTCGGGCAAATGATGGCCGAGAACGTTCATGGCTCGTTGCATTCTGTATGTCAGGCGAATTGCGGGTAAAGGAAACTAGCAGGCGGGCGTGAAATGATGCAGGCGCTTTTCGGTGGTTAGTGCCCGCAACAAACTTGCTGCTACTTCCTCAGAATGTGGGCGGATGTACCTCCTAAAGAAATAGAGAAAGAAATAATGCTTTCCTGACCGACCAAACAGATGCCAAAGCCCTAATATATCAGGATTCCTCTACCTAAGACGGACGGCCGACCATTCGAGCAGATTGATACCTCGACGCACAGTACAGGTTGAGGTTGTGGAGCGCAGACGACATGCCAGCGTGCACGGGCATGGCATACTCGGCTAATCGACCCAAACCACGCACAGCTAGTACAAGTTGATGTAACGTTTCATCCATGTAAGCCTGGCACAGACCACCCTACTGTACTCGAGTGGCAGAAGAAGTTTCCCCGGAGACGACGACCCTGACACACATGCGATGGTCGCTACGGGATGAGCTAGTCCGTTCCGTACATGGTTCACATGCCGCGAGCCTGCTCGTACGGTGTACCGCCGTGACATGACAAAAACTAATTAATTTACGCATTCACGAGCGGCCACGAATTGGATTTGGGGAGGAAGCATCCTGCCACGAGCTCGTGCCGTCGTGTCGCGCCTCGCGCGTCCCAGTATGATTGCGGCGGTGGCGTGCGCGCGTAGCTCCCGATCGGGTCCGACAAGTAGCCAGAAGCCTGGGCGCACGCGCTGGACGGCACGGCTGTTCCGTTCGGAGCATAGAGTGGGGGAGAAGAAAAGGATGGCTGCCCACGTTCTCCCGCCCTCTCTTTCGAGCTGGCGAAGGAATCATATTTTGTGCTCCGTCCAATCCTGCTTTCCAGTACGTTTCCGTCGAGCTAACCGATGATTCGAATCATGTACTACGCACGGCCCGTCGTCGGTTCCCCGTCTCGCATAATTGAAGTGTTAATGGACCAATGGAGGCCGGCGTTCATCATCTCGTAATCTCGGTGTCGCGGCCGTTGCTTCCGAGATGCAACTGGCGGTCTCCATCGCGGCAGCTATAATGAGGGGACGGACGAATCATTGCGCGCGCGAAGGGGCTTACGCGCGCGCTAATTAATTGGAGCGGGGAGGCAATAACCAAACTGACGCAGCTACTAATCATGATCGGAATCCGCAGCTTCACTTGCGCGCGTTGTTGCTCGTGTAGGTAGAGGTAGTGCGTGATCGTCTCGCTTGTCATGATACGACGGGCACGCACATGCAGGGGGATCCCGCCGGATAAAGCCCAATCCGCGCCCGTGGCGTCGGCTCGACGCTCGTGTCGCAACCGGGGAGATACGGCCGCAATAGTGTATGGCGATGGGTTTTGGCTCGACGCGGTGAATCGGCAACCGGCACTGATGGGCCAAATCTGGTGGTTGGGAGCAGAGCAAGGTTCTTTGCCGGTTACCGATCGATATGTTATGTTCTCCCGCAATAGGATATGTACTGTGAGATTGATTCGGCTCTCTGGATTGGCGTCTCAGAACGGCAAGCGGATAAAGAAGGCCATGTTCGCGGCACAGGTGCTGGCGCTGCTTCGAACTTAATTGAATGCGTGATGCTTGTGGCGATTAATCTGAAGCAGCAGCAGCGCCGTTGATCTCGGGAGTCGGAGGGGTTCCCAGACTGGAGATATCTAAAATCGAATTGGGGGTGCATGAACCTTATGGCACGCCATGCGTTTCCTTGCCCTACAGCAATAAGGGCAGGCCATCTGACGCTTCTGTATATCCATAACAGCCATGGCCCTAGCTATATCCTTCAGTAACCTGATCGGACCTGAATGCAAGGAGTACCTACCATGTCCCCTGATCCAATCGTAAGGACCGGACGGACCTACGCGTCCATAATTCCGTATGCCTACATGATCAGAACTTCAAAGCGGTCATGGTTCGTTGGCCACTTGCCAGGAAAACGGAGAAGGTCTGCCCCGGGGCCGCCGGGGCACTACGCAAGCGGCCATGTACCACCTGGCTAGCAGAGCAGAGGCATGTACCGCTATCGTCAGTGTAGTAGTTTTCAGAGGAACTGTTTGTGTCCTCTTCCACGGGTTCAGCTTTATCGCCAGTTAAAATCAGTTAAATGTCAGAACCGTGCTGACAGATGAGCACTCGATATGCATGCTTTATTGAATCACCTGTCCATTTCGAGCTACACTTGCCGTTTTCAGAGTGTACATGGATTTGACCAACAATCCCCCCGGTTACATGCCGCTCCATGTGCGGTCAGTCCAAATTTCATCCAGTTAACAGCATGTCTGCATCAAGGTCCTAGTATGTCGACTGCTGCACATAGTACATT
Source organism: Eragrostis nindensis (assembly GCA_012490785.1). NCBI lineage: Eukaryota > Viridiplantae > Streptophyta > Magnoliopsida > Poales > Poaceae > Eragrostis > Eragrostis nindensis. The sequence goes on from JAAXCT010000092.1 coordinate 538,198, forward strand.
GAACAACCGGAGCTGGGGAAACCACACAGCAGCACTCTTGGCACGGAGGCCGTTAGCCTTGGCAATGGTCCATGAACGGAGGGAACAACGGAACAGGAGGGACCGATCGGCCTTACCAATCATTTCATCAGCGCAAAAAAGCTTGGTCCTTGGATGGCACAAAGCAACAATCATGGCCGGGTGGCCGCACTGCAAAACGACCGTAAAGCCAGAGGTTCGCGTCGCTTCATGCGTGCCCGGCGGCCGGGCGGGCCTGCGCGCGCCGCATGCACCGGATCGGGCACCGGTGCTAGCCCAGGGGGCCACGGGCACGGGCACGGGAGCGACGATTCCGTTGGACCATCGTCCGCTCTCGTCCTGCACCACACTAAACCCCGCCCCGCTCGATTCACCGATCGGATCCAAAGCCCCGGCACGATCGAACTTGGGTTTGGCGGAGCCCGGGCGATGGGGGTCACACCGCCACCGGTGGTGGGAGGAGACACGGCACATGCAGGCAGCCCCAGCGCGTTGCATTATTCCGATGCCAGTCTCGCATGCAGGAAAGGAAAGCGCAGGGAGCCCGCCCCACTTGGCGAGCTGCCCCGTGTGCGGCAGGATCATGACGTGAAGCCGGCGTCCGCCCGAGCTGGGCTCCTGGTGTTGGGTGCGTGCGCCGGCCGGTCGATCGCGTGCTGGCCGGATGTTGGGTTGGAGAGGGTCCAGCGTCAATTTGTACAGCGGTTGGGAGGGGTGGCCCGTCCGGCGTGCCCGCCGCGTGGAGGATGGACCGATGGGTGCGTATGCCAGGTTGGTGGATTGCACAGCCCCTTGAATGGCTGCTGGTGCAGGGTGCCGGGGCGACGGCGAGGCAGCAGCGTGCTGTAGCAAGGTTGGTCCATGTCTGGAATTTTCATGCCGGGCGAGGGGCTCGGTTTTGCTCTTCGGGTTCACCCCGTGAGGCCGTGACTCAGATATCTAGTAACTTAGCTAAGAAACAAATGAATAAAAGTAATAACCTAAAACATTTCTGTATATTCCTCTTGATTAACCAGATGTGCAGACAAGCTGAAATATCTGCAAAACAGTTCGCATTATGTTTCTCACATTACGTGAACCAATATTGGATGGAAACCACCCTTCCGGTTGATGTGAAAATCCTCTAAAAAAATGTTTAGAGGTTACGAAAGATTTTGAGTAAAACAAAATTCATACATGTAGACGAGATGGTGACTAACATGGCGACAAAATTTCAAGGTTTGACCCAACTTAATTTGGGCGATATTAAAAAACATAAATCACGATGAAAGAGAATAATTTTATAAAGAATTTCCAAACAAAATTTCCAAAAATTTTCATAACTTCTAAACATGTTTATAAAGAGGGACTTCACAAGCGGAAAGAATGGTTTCCACATCTGTTGGCATTGTGTTGTTATTACACAGTCTCAAGTTCAGTTTACAAAATTGGGACGGTGAAGAACTGTGCCATGTAAATCAAAATACAAGTTGCTTTGAGAACAGTATGTAGAAAGATTGCCAGATGCCGCAGATAACACATGGTGGTATACTCATCCTTCAATTGCATGATGAGGCAGCAATGGCCCCCATTTTCTGAACAGCACCCAACGCTTAATGCTTTCGTCATCCCATATTAAACTGTTCCACCACGACTCTTCCCCGTTTGCAACAAGAAGCGGACTATTTTCATTCACACCAACAGGGATTTTCTGCAGATTCGCGCAACCTCTGACCTTGAGGTTCTTCAAAAATGGCAAAACTCCACCACATACTGATGTTAGCTCAGGAAGCTCCCACAGTTGCAGCAGCTGCAACCTCGGAAGAGTGTCCTCTCCCAAGACTGAGCTGTCAAACAACCTCTCCAAAATGTCGCAAAACCTGATACGCAAACTTTCCATATTTGGAAATCGTAGTGCTGCGGGAAAGAGGCATATGATATTCGGACAGCAATCGAGGAGCAAGTGCTTCAGACAACTGAAACTAGTCACATCTTTCACGCCTTTGCAGAGAGATGACAGATTCTCTGTGTTGCCCATTGCAGACAATGCTTGAACTTCGTCTGCTGATAGAAGACTCTCTAGCTGGTCACAGTCCTCTACCCAGAGTTCTTTTACTGCTTTCATTCTTCTAATATTCAGATATGGAAATTCGGTCGTCATTTTTAATCTCTTTAATGATATCAACTCAGCATGACAAAGAATTCCATCAAGATCAGAAGGAATGCCAATTGCACCATTTATCTCCAGATATCTCTCGGGATCAACGGAATATGTGAAGTGCTTAGTCCTAAAGTAGGAATTCTGAAAGATGGAACCTGTCTTCATTACTTCGGCATCAATGTCCATGGTTTGGTCATCCATCAAAGGGGAGATAACAATCTGAAACTTCTGGAAACAATTAAACCATAACGGAGAATCTTCTCCCAAGCAGTTAAAGAAATAGGCATCACTTGCATAAACATATGTTTTACTATTCCCATTAGCGTCAAATGATACTTGCATGCCAGACCTATCAGACAGTTGGAAAGTCAGTCCAGAAGGCAACCACAGCATGGTCATCCAATCTGCTAGATTTTCAATGCTGCCAAGCTGTAAATTTTGCACAGCACCACTTTTGGATACCCCATAAGGGAGCTCGGACAGCAAAAATGTACAGCCCTGTAGATGCAGGTGGCGAAGCTCCATAGACGCTGGAATTGATGTCAATAGAGTGATGGCAGTTTTAGAAAGGTCAAGGATCTTGAGCAACACCATACGGTCAAATGACCCGGAGTCTATACTTTTTAGGGAACTACAACTTGATGCGTTTAGCACCTCTAGCTGCACCAACGAACCTATGTGTCGAATTTCCTCCAAACGATCACATCCAGTCAGTAACAACATTCTCAGTCTAGCCAAACAGGAGATTGAAGGTGGCAGCGCTTTGATTTGAGTAAATGACAGGTCAAGTGTCCCAAGCGTTCCCAGATATGAAAAAAAATCTTCTGATATAGCTTTCAAATAGTAGTTTCCTCTTAAAAGTAATGATGAAACAAAGACACATCGTGGCCTTCCTTGGAGGCATTCCATTTGAGTATACATTAATGAAACTCTGTTGCTCAACTTAGAAACATGCTCTAGTTCAATAGTAGGAACATCAAAATACCAGTCATCTTGCTCTCTGTAACCATTATCCTTTCCCAAAACTGATAAAGTCTCTCTAGTCACATCATGCATGCGTACACAATCGTTATCATCCAAATATATCATACCATGCTTTATGAGGCCATCAAGAATTTCCTTACCAATGTGGTTAGCCTCATGAAATCCACTAGCTTCTGGGAATAGACCATCCATTATCCAGTACCAGATTAACTCTTTGACTGGAATTCCTTGATCTTCAGGGAAGAGTAAGCAATACAGGAAGCAGTGTCGTGCAATATCGCTAGGAAGCTGATGGTATCCAAATTTGACTAGGCGCTGCATTGTGTTGAAAACCGATATCTGGGGTCCTAGAGTAACATATGCATTCGTGACTAGCTCATCAAATGTCTCTTGCCTTGTATCACACAAAATTCCACCTAATATAATGATTATGAGTGGCAAGCCATAGCATTTGCTGATTAAGTCATGTGCAAAACTGACATCTTTTCCAATCTTCTCATACAGTAGGTCATGTGACTCCTTATAAGTGAGGGGTTGCGGTGTTAGTACTATATTTGGCATCATGACCCTCTCTGTCCTCCGAGTTCTTGTAGTTACGAAGATTTTTGAACCGAGACTTTGTTGTTGAGGATGAGGAATTCCCAGGTGCTCTAAGATATTTTCTTCAGTGAAATAAGCATTATCAAGAACTAGTAGGAACTTCCGTCTTGTGAGATATTCCTTTACTACGGTCTTGGTTGTTTCTACAGACATGTTGTCTCTGATGTTACATGAAAGACATACTGCAATCTTATCGACACAGTGTCTAATGCTACACTTCATTGACAATGAGACCCAGATATACTCGTCAAAGAGTTCTGAGGTTCTTGCAGACTGGTATACAGCCTTTGCAGCCCATGTCTTTCCAGAGCCACCAATACCTTCGATGACAACTACTCCAACATCTGGGCGACCAAGTAGCCCAAGCATGTCTTGGAATGAGGTATACTGGTCATGTTCAATCATTTTCATCTGCACAGGTCGCATGTATCTTGACCGCCTTGGCTTCCAAAAGCAACAATAGGACACCATTATGCCGCTTCACCTGTTTTGTCAGCTCTATTTCACATGCATAGAGGACAGGTACATGCAAATAAATTGGCTAAACATTGTAGAATTTGATGTACAAGTTTTTATGAAAAATGCTACGGAATTGTAACCATATTTTAGTTGCAAAATGCAAGTAACAATTCAATTCACTTGAAATATGAATACACCATATTTTAGTTGCAAAATGCAAGTAACAATTCAATTTAACAATTACAATTCACTTGAAATATGAATACAGAGCGGTTCATGTTTAGCTGATGATTATTGAATAATGTATCCTACTATAGAATATTTTTTATCACCTAAATGATAAAAGACTTCATAAAGAGCAAAATTCATATGAACAACCACAAATAATCAATGTTTACTTTCTATCGATGCAATAGATATTTGTTACCATCGGGCATTGGGTAAATGAATGGAATACATACACTTATTAATATGCAATTTACTAATAACTTTTAAGAATGAACACAACTTTATATGGATTTAATTAATATTTTTCCTCTTGGAACTGATCTAACCGAACCACAGTTATGCAACAAACAATCACTTGCACTGAAACAACACTTCTATACAAAATACTCGAATTACAGCGAAATGGGAAGTGGACAAAAAAGGATCATGAATCTGATTCTACAATACCAAACTCAAACACTTTTAACAATACGTTAATTTGGTTTGTCAATAATTATTACTAATGCGACTTAAATATACTTATAACTAAATCAGGGCCCTTTGAAATCAAAATAAGTTTCTAGCTGTAGAGTAAACCAATTAATGAAGTAACCAAATACCCCTTACCTTCTCTATTACTAAATCAAGACATCCATTATCCTACCATAAAAAAATTCCAATCTTTAGACAGGAATCAGGAGAAGCGGCACAACAGAGCAGCATCAAACAGATCCTAAATAGCATGAAGAAGCCATTGCGAATGCATCATAACAAATCACCAGTCTGATTTACTTGTCATTTAGGGCATGTACAGTCTCCAATGCACATCTTTGTCTATTACTATTTACAATAGTATAGAAGCAAGTAATTCTCATCATAAATTTATCAATACCATTTCCTGTGGAAAACTAATACTTCGATGTATGGTAATAGTCAATTTTGACACAAACATTCTAGAATGAGACTAATTTTGAAATGAAGTAAAAGTGAGAACGCCAATCTTTGCAAAATATGACTTCAATCAGGGCCAGTACTTTATGTTTAGGAATTGTAACGCAAATATTGCTGGAAACATTTTACCTATACAAAAAAAAAAAATCATGCTAACATAAATAAGGAAAGCAAAAGAGAAGTTGAGGCTACTAACTATGAGATACAAATTTAGCTTCTAATAACCACAAGGGCATGTGAGACTGAACTTAGATGATTATATGCGATATTAAGAACTTGAAGGGGTATATGAGTTTCGCAGGCTTGTACCTTTTCTCCTTTTAAACGGCACAAGAATTTCACCACAATAGGCAATGTGCATTAGTGTTACGTAACACTCTATAGATCACCATCATAATCTGAGTGCTCTTCTCATGATGTAAATATATAAGTTGGCTTGCGTTGAACATCAGGACCGTGTATCCTGTTTGAGTTTAGAACACGGTTTGCTCCATCACCTATGTACAAAAGTAATAAACAGAAAAATAGAGATAGTCAACTAGGGTGAAATAAGGAAACGGTTCAAATGTCACAGAATGCCCATGCCATTTCCAAAGCAAATATAGATGTGTAAGTGCTCGAAAAAACATACGACCTCCATTCTTAAAAATATGACGTTTAGGATGCTCGTTTAGTTCAAAATGAACTCGATTTGTTGTCCTAAACGTCATATATTTGAGAATGTAGGGAGTATATGATAGTGTGGAAGCACATCCACAGATTGTCAGAATGCAACTTGGTGCCAGTAGAGTTGCATATACAGTACATGATTTTAGTGTTCAGACCCAGGATTAAAAATACATACTTCTAATTTCTTTATTGTTGACCTCGCCAAAATCATTTATACTATCTATACATAAAGAATAAAAAAGGTGTGAATCTAAATCAGCAAAAGAAGGCTAACATAACCGTTTTAGTACTAAACAATATAAAAATCCCCACATTACTTTCAATTCGAAGTACCAGTCTATTTAAACTTGTTGAGTAAGAAGTGAGGTGGTATGTGTATCTGTCTAGAGTAAAAAAAAAGAAAAATTCTCAACTAAATGCAACAAACATTATCTTAGTTTATTAGCTAAAGACCTCTAGGGATTATTTCATTAGATGTGTGATGGGCAGGATTATGAGAAGTGCATGGTGGGGCATTCAGCCGCAGAAGTAGGTGGATCTCCTCCTAAATGTCATTGAGGGCATTAACAATGGACATGGAGCCATGCAAGAGGGCGCAAAACTTGGGTTCATGTTGGATCCATAAACCTCCTTGTTATTGTGGTTTTTGCCAATAAAAAAAGGTCATTCGTTGGTTCTCACAAAATACGTGGGTTAAGATCCGACCTATGGTGAGTGGGCCCTCGTGCATGGGGCAGGGGCCTCAAAGCAACGGTTAAGGCCCAATCCATACGGGCGGCTCCCTATGTAGTGGGGATCGGCTTCCATGACCTTTTCTTGGCTCAGTGATGGACCATCTCTCTCATAGATAACAACCAAGGGAGGTCTATCCCTGCTGGACCGAGTTTTTTGTATCAGTCGAGGGTACAACAAATCAAAATAATCTCTATTTTAGTTTGTTAGCTAAACAAACTCTAAAAAATATCCAACAGGTGCACGGCATACATGTGTTTGAGCTGAGCATCGCATAACATGCATGTATAATTAAATAGGTATGATAGGAAGAAAACAGGCCGAGGTGCCTTTAAGTTGTAGATGGCTTAAATTCGGAGAAAGGTCGGAGAGTCCAAATGGATTGTAATTCTAGGGAGAAAGTATATATACATTGACGCATGGCATGGCTACGACGATATAGAGTTTCTCTAAAACAAACATTCATTGAACAAGGGGTACATACATATATCAATGTATGCACAACAAAAGAACCTATAAATGCTATGAGAAATTACAGTTAATCTCATGCAAAGCAAATACAACATATTCTTTGCTTTGCATTGGTAAATATTATACTACAGAATCCAGAGTTTAGGGTGGAGTTAATTGAGAAAACCTTGAAGTGGGCTTCAGACCATGAAGTGTTATCTTAGAAGTATAGAGGAGTTATCTAGGTATTGGAGTATCAGATACCAGTACAACTGGTGGGCAAAGTATCAGGTAATATAGAGCACTAATGGGATTGTTAGTTACAAAAAATAATCAATCCATGTAGATCCATAAAATGGCTATGTAGCTTTAAATTAATTAAATCAAGAACTATTTCACTTCAAGAAGTCATGCTACAATCGCCAAAAAAATATATGCTGCAATCAGCCATTACCAAAGTATATCACAGGCCAGGGCTTCACTCAGCGGTGGTAGAAGAAGTAACCAAAATTTGTCCATGGTACCACATACCGTGAAATTTTTAGCTCTAGATTGAGATCAAATATTATCTGCTGGTCTACGGCATCTTAAAAGGATTTTTTTTTCAAGAATATGCAGGAGAGCTGCGTATCATTCTATTAAGGAGAAAAAAGTTGAGTTTACAAAACACAAAACAAAGCACCACGCTATTCACGCTCGCCACGCACATGAGGTTGTATATTACATAGCACGAAACACAACCCATTTGGCCGCTACTTTCTACTGGGCGGTTGTCCTTGCCGTGAGCCTGCCAAGGTTCTTGGCGCCGGCTGCTACCCAAGTGGTGGTCTCCATTCTGATTAGGTTGACGAGCTCCAGGGTCATGCTTACTCAGTTGTTGAACACTCGAGCGTTGCGCTCCTTCCACGCTAGCCATGCGATTAGCATTGTGAGTGTATCCACTCCCTTTTCTAGCTTGGCCTGTAATCCGTGGCGCTGCTTGTGCCACCACTCGAAGAATGGCTCCTTCAAGTCGCCGAACGAGCACCGCAAACCCAGCTCCGAGAAAGTTTGCCACCATACCTGCTTGGTGAAACTGCAGTGTCCTCCACACTTGCGTCGCGCCCGGGAAACTGACCGATCCTTGGAACAACGTCTTGTATGCTGACTTGGAGGAATATGCGCCATCATGTGTCCATCTCCACTTGATTAGATCCGCTGTTCCCTCGTCCAGATTGTAGTAGCGCACACGTTCCCAGAGCCGAATGTATTGGACCAGGTCTGGTACAGTTACCCGCCGCCTGTAATGCTCTTAATCCATGCTCTATGACACAGCCTGTCAGTGACCGTGCGTTGTTGAAATGCACGCTTGTCGATGATCCGGTAGAGGTCTGGTGCGATGAACTCGATGCTTTGGCCGTCGAGCCATCGATCAGTCCAGAAGCATGTCTTGCCGTCGCCGACATCGAGGGTGATGGAAGCGTTGAAGAAAGCGTGCGCTTCCTTGGAGACGTCGATCTTCATGCGGGACCACGGGTGCACGGAATCTGTGCGTTGCAATGCAACCACAACCAGCGAACTTGCATGGCCAGCCCTGCCCAGTGCTGATCAATGACACCGAGGCCCCCATAGGTCGAGAGGCCGGCACGGCTTCGGCCAAGCCACAGTGCAAGCCACCCGTCATGTGAAGAGTAGCCGCCCAGAGGAACACGGGGCACATCTTGTCTAGCAACTTCATCAACCAACCTGGGACGTGGATGGAGATCATGGGGTAGATGGGCGATGCGGACATGCTTGACTGGACGAGAGCGAGGCGACCCGATTTCGCCAGTAGCCCCGCCTTCCAGGAAGGGAGCATGCCGGCAACTCTGTCTGCGATTGGCTAGAGCTGTGCCTTGCGGAGCCTTCCAGTTGAGAGTGGTAGGCCGAGGTATTTGATGGGGAAATCAGCGATTTGGCATGGAAGAATTACCTGCAGCGCTTCTGTAGCTTCGTTGGTACAGCAGATTGGTACCGCTATACACTTGTGCAGGTTTGTTCGTAGCCCGGCTGCGTCGCCAAACAAGTTGAGAACTCTTGTTGTCGTCAAGTCTTTGCTCCGAAGGCATGACGAAGAGCATTACATCGCCCGCATAGATCGAGCATGGGTGTTGAACTGATTGCAAAGGCAAGGAGGCGATGAAGCACATCCTCAAGCTTGATGGAGCCCACCGCATATGCAAGATTGGGTCTCCGGGCTCGCCATTCAGCATGATTTTTGTGGTCGATGTAGAGAGTAGCAGGGTTATCCAGTCCCTCCATTGTTGTCCAAATCCACGATGCTTCAGTACTTGCAGTAAGAAGGGCCAGGCCACCGTGTCAAATGCCTTGGCTATATCAAGCTTGAGGAGCAATTTTGGAATTTTCCTCTGCTTGAACAATTTTGCTGACTGCTTCACGAACTTGAAGCTGTCATGAATGACTCGGTCTTTGATGAACACAGTTTGGTTGCGTCGATCCATTTCCGGTTGCAGCCTTAGAGCCAACAGTTTTGCCAAGATTTTTGCAAAACTGTGGATTAAGCTGATTGGGCGATAGTCTGTTGCTTCTTTTAGCTTTGGCCTCTTCGGAAGCAGGGTGATGAGGGCATTCAGCTAGTGGAAGCTCCGTCAATTGACCCTCAAGAAGGCATGCACCGCGTTTAGGATGTCCTCCTTGATAAATGGCCATGCAGACAGGTAGAACTCGACTGAATATCCGTTGGGCCCCGGTGCCTTGTCCCTTGGCATGGCGTGAAGGCCTCTTAGGACTTCCTCCTCCGTGAAAGGCTTCCAAGTGTTGGAGTTGGGTCGCCTGGAGCCCGATTGCGTCGAGGTTGACGGTCCGAGGCCTGTTCGACACTGAGCCCAGCAGAGCACTAAAATGGTTGAACATGACTTCTGCTTTTTCGTCTTGCCGGTACACCGTCCGATCACCATCGCGCAAACTGCTGCTTCTGTTTTTCTTCCGATGATAGCTTGAGCTTAGGTGGAAAAACTTTGTGTTTGCGTCACCCTCGAAGAGGCAGATGAAGCGTGACCTGCTTCACGCGATTGAGTGCTCAAGAGAAGAGAGGCCGAGGTTTTGAGTTCTTTCCTTAGAGATGCCACTGCAGTTGTCAGCTGGCGTTAGGGATGGCCATGGGTCGGGTTCGGGTCGGGTGGAGCAAAAACCCATCCAAAAAAAATGAAGTGTTTGGGTGGAAAATCACACCCACACCCACACCCATGGGTGAAATGTCACCCACAACCACACCCATCGGGTTCGGGTGGGTCTCGGGTGCCCATCGGGTTTGCAATTTCCTCAATCACCAACTATATTTTAGAAAAACAAATCCACTTTAACTTTTTTGAACCTCGGCTCATGTTCAATTAGTCTATGTTCACTTGTATGAACAACCTATCTAAATAAAATATGAGCAATGCTTTATTAGATATATTACAAATCGACAAATTTGTGACAAAATATTGAGTTGTATAGGAAAATATGAACTTGAGCCAACTTCGGGTGCCCATCGGGTCACCTATGGGTGATAGATGAAACCCACGCCCATCCCCATTCTTCGCGGGTCGGGTGCGGGTGAGGCCCATGGGTGAAAACTCACACCCACGCCCGCACCCATCGGGTGCGAAACCCATCGGGTGCCCGCACCCATGGGTGAAATTGCCATCCGTAGCTGGCGTTGATCTTGGGCCTTCTCAAGCTTCAAAATCACCTCTCGGGTGACCAGAAGCTGGATTTTGATGTGCCCAAATTCTCCTCTTGCCCCAACTTTGTAGCTCTTTTGCCATGCTTCGCAGCCTCTCATTGAGCTGCGTGAATGGTTCAGAAAAAGGGCCGGCCTTTGCCCAACCACGCTGAACTACTTCAGCATAACCAACCATACAAGGCCAATAGTTCTCGAAGTGGAAATGCTATTTGGCGAAGAAGCTTATGCTGGTTGAGAGTAGTAGGGGACAATGATCACACATGCCCGAGGAGAGAGGTAGCAGTTTGGGAACATGAGTTCCCAGTTGACCGTTGCGAGCACTCGATCCAGCTACTCCAAAGTTTGATTGGATCGTTCATTGCTCCACGTGTAACTGCGCCCTTGTAGATGTATGTATTTTAGTTCGAGGTCATTCACCAGCTTGCGGAAACGACCGAGTATTGACGTTGACATTGTTCTTGTCGGCCAGCCAGCGGCGCTGCTTGGGGCGACCGCAGGAGGAGGCCGTGCCCGGAAAGAAAGGCCACACATTCAGAGAAAGGGGGGTCCTGGACGGCGAGGAAGCGGAGGGGGAAGCCGAGGAACCGCGAGGTCCAGAAGGGGGAGGCCATGGCCATGAAGAGGGTGATGGCCGTCGGAACCGGAGTGGTGGCCGGCGTTGGCTGCGGGAGGCGGGAAGCCTCACCGCCTAGGCCGAGGAGAGGAGAGTCAGATTGCTCATACTAATAAAATTCGCATCTTAAAAAGATAATGAGAATGCTCAATCATATTCTCATTGAGCACTCTCCGAATGAGAGTGCTCAATCATATATGTAACAACTAAAAATCTGACCTTTGTACCAAAACTTTTTTTCTATCTTAATGAAAGTGCAGTGCTCCTGCGGTCCTGCCCCCCGTTTGTTAAAAAAAATGATAATGAGAACTAGACAGGAGTAATTCTATTTTGTCCGATTCTAATGGCAAATCACCTGTTCGTGAAAGAGTGATTATAGTAATACATATCAAAACCAAAAAGAATTGCAGTGCAATTATTCAAATCTTGCATAATGGATGAATATGCGAAACCCAGAACATGAGTAATAAAGGAGTACTCCAGTTGCTAAGCACTGTAAAATATGGTATAAATCTGGAATCAAAAAGTTCGAAAAGAGAACCATTCACCTGCTGATTGCGGTTCCGTGTGCCTTGATTCCTCAAAGATGCTGATTTATTATCGACAGAGGTAGCGGTGCCAGGAGCCTTGAAGGCGGCAGCAAGGTTGCCTTGGGTGATGGGCAGACGAGATTGCGGCCGCCCTAGGCCTAGGGCTCGCCGTGTAATGGGAGAGGGAGAGAGATCAGCTGAGGTGGAAACGGAGGCCGAGAGGCTCGCCTGTTGCTAGGCGAAAGGCTCCGGCGGCCGCGCCTCTGCGATGATGCGAAAGGAAGAAGGGGGGAAGCAGAAAGCTCGAGGCGAGGAACGGATGCAAGCTCCGGGACTAGTTGGACAGGCGACACATCACCTCTTCATGAAACCTTTCCTACTCGTACCTATGTATGACATGTGGGCCTTATAAGTCATTGACTTTTTATAATGTCAAAATATTTTTAAGAAAGAATACAAGTTAATGGCGACGTAAATGGAATTATTTGGCGCACATTCTGGCTGCCAACATTGAGCTAATGAAATGACCTAGGCCTTCTTTGACTGGAGAATTTTTTCATACTCTTTTTTTTTTTGTGTGTGTGAAACTGAACTGTTTTATGTGAAATTACAATGCGATTCTTGCGAAATTTCTACATTTCAAAGTAGTTCTTAGGCCCGTTTTGCCTGCTTCAACTTCACGACAGAAACTCTGTGCTGATGAAGCCGTTTTACAAAACAAACTAGAAGCTAGAAGTAATAATTTTTACTTCACAAACTCACATGAGCCGGTTTTTGTCATATCCTTAAAATGAAAGTCCATGTGGCCCCTGTACAATGGTACGTTGGTCATTGAGCCAGTTTCGGTTAAACATGAGCGGAGAATGGCCAGCTAAAAAGCCCAAGATGCTGCTTGTTGCTTTGATCAACATCAGGAACATGTAAAATGCAGTCGTATATGTTTGGGGAAGTCCGGTTAGAATACAAGCAAAGCAATATCAGACATTCAGCCCGAGCATCGAAATATTTTCTCTGTCTCCGTTTGCTTGGATCAACAGAGAGCATTCCGTTGATCTGGTTCACCGCCGTCATTGTTGTAACAGGAAAATGATGCCGAGTCTGATCAGTTTCCGTGAAACTAACCTATATCATTGGTGCACCGTAAAACCCCTCATCAAATTTACTTTTGGTAAGATATTAGTGTCACTGACAAGAGCAACAAATTGCAAATAGGTGTGTATCCATTTTACTTTTGTTAAGATATTGTGACAGCATATGTTATGTCTCGTCCCTGTCAAGGTCATTGCAATATATATGCAGGACCTGATAGAGCTAGCTGGAAGGCTCGCAGCGTCAGTATCTTGCCTCTTTTTTATTGCGCACTTGTATTGTAGGTCCAAAAATATCATTATTATACATTGCCATCTCATTCAAGAATCGCGGGTGAAAATAACAAGTGGTCCAAGATGCGCACATAATTTAAACAGCTTAGAAATTAAATTACACAAAACTACAAATAATTAAGAAAAACCATCACCTGGGAGCACGGCATAAGAATGCGCTAAATCTGCAGTTTTGCAATACGCGACTTCTTACTTGTATTTGTGACTCAGTTCTTGTCTACAATTAGTTTAGCTCTTGCATGCCCAGCCTCTATTCTGTATTGCTCGCCCACACCGAGGTGCGCCATCAGGAACCAAACGAGTGTGAGCAGCTCGCCGCCGCCGCTCAATTGCTTGGCGTGGAAGTTGCTTCTGCACTTGTTCGCCGCGTAGCAGAGCATCTCAACCCACACCACGCGGATCACGCGCCACCTCTTGTGAGGCTGCAGCTCCTGCAGCGACTTGGCCAGTCGGCACGCGTCGAACAGCACCGACTTGCTCCTGTCCCCCTTTACGTCCCTCGGCGCAATCTCGGCGTTCACATCGAGCACCATCCTGGCCGCGGCCTCCGCGTCCGGCTGAGCCATCCCACGTTCGAAGAAGTTCTTGGCCTCCGCGCAGGTGTCGCCGAACCGAATCTGCCCGATGCCAGCCGTCAGCATGAAGGGGCGCGCGACGAGCAGGAAAAGCATGTAGTTTGACACCGTCCGGCTGATCTCAACGTACCGAGCAATCTTGGCGTCGTCTCTGTAATCGTCGCAGTGGAAGCAGAGGTCTGTGGCTATGTGCCAAAGGAGAATGCTCTCGTCGAACTCCACCTCGACGCTCCAGCCGAGCTCCTTGAAGTAGCCCTTGCATTGGAGAGCCCACTGGCCCCTGTGGTCGCTGAACTTGCGGTAACTCTCGGCGTCGACGATGCTCACCGTCTTATCCTTGAGCTCCCTGAACACCAACATCTTCAGCTCGGGTGACACCTCGACGTGCCGGATGTACAGCCAACTGTCCCAGTGTCTTTTGAGCCCGAGTAAGCTCAGCGCCTTGGTGACCATGGTTGGTTTGTCCAGGATGCAAAAGCTGATGAAATTGTGTTGGGCCATCAGGTTGGACCACTTCGCCCGGCTTTCTGGCCGGAAATACTTAATGCTCCTGAAGACCAAATTGCCCAGTGATCGGCAATTCCGACCTTGCAGAGCGGCGTACGTCCAGTATGATATGATCATCATACCTATGGCATACACCTCTAAGCAAAGTGCCCCTCCAAACAAAATGTTAGTGATACAGATATCGATGCGGTTGTATGACTGGTGTTTACCCTTGTCAAGCAAGTTGAAGAGAAGGCACGCTGTTGTCGTCGAGAGGAGAGTGAGGCAGCGGAACAGGCGGCCGTACCAAGTGTGTATCACTGCCGCCTTGGAATGCAGGGTGTCGTACATGAGCGACAGCTCGATCTCGATGATCTTGTACGCTTGCTCCGGCGTGAGACGCAGGAACGTGGCCTGGCTCCGCGTGCGCTCCTGGAAGCTGAGGATGAGGTTGGCGAAGAGTCGTCTGAAGATGACAAAGAAGCGGCCCGCGTCGGTGATGACCTTCGTGTACGGCACGCTCTCCTCTGTGATGTCCACGGCCGCGATGACATCCGCCCGCCGCTCCTGCTCGATGACGATTTCTGCCTGGAGCCCTGCCTCGCGAGTGAAGCGGTACTCCTCCATGAACTTGGCGTAGTTGGGGCCCGGATCCGGCGTCGTAACCATGCTGCTTCGCAGATTGTCCATGCTCGCGCACTTGAGCGCCCATGTCCTCTCACCGTACTTGACGATTCCACTCAGGAACATGAGTACGGAGGGAGCTAGGATCTCGGCGCCGGGGCCCGACTTGCTGAAAACGTACACGGCGAGAGCAACCTGTTTCCAAGAATTTTTGGATTTATGAAATGAAGGTCTGCAGGCTACTACAATGCGCAATGTTTAGCCAATCAATTAGAGCAGCACGTACCTGAGAGAGCAAGCTGAGCAGGTGGCGCTTCCAGAGCTCGTTGTCTTCGATAGAGAAGGCGGTGATGGTGTCCTGGCCGCCGAGGTGGAGGAGGAGGAACGGCGCCCACGAGGCCTGGATGTGGTGGGTGCGATTGAAGGACTGTGGGTCGACGCCTTTGGGCACGCGCGTCTGGGAGAGGTACCCGAGCGCGTAGATGGCGATGGAGTCCGCGAGCAGGTAGGCCAGCCACAGAAGCAGGCTCAGCACCGCCGAGACGTTGCGCTTGCGGATGCCGGCGAAGAAGAGGAGGAACACCTGAAGGGCGAGGCTGGTGAGCACAAGCATGCGGATTTCCCACTCATTCCACACCGCCAGCAAGCTTTCCATGGAGACCATCTATGTCCCGTTCATGTCCATCTTTGCCACCCTTTGCCAAAAACTGTCCAAACAAAAGGCACGACAAGTCGTCTTTGGAGTCAACACTCCCCTTGCGCGCCTCTCCCTCTCACTATCTTCCCTAGTAAGACGACGAACAACTGGCTAGCCTACGGCTGCGCGTTTCGAAATGAGCCGTGTCTCGCGGGATAACAAGAAAAATGGGATGGCCATGACCACTTGAGAGGGGCAATGATAAGGCTGACCGCCCATGTGGTGTGGCCATCGTTGTCCTTTGCCATTTGGCCACTTTTGACTACTTGTTCGTTAGTGGGTTCCACTAGTAGGCTGGATGTCGAGCGAGCCGAGCTCGGCTTGGCTTGGCTTGGTCTAGCTTGTTTGTCTAACGAGCCAGCTTAGCTTGGCTTGTTATTGAAGCGAGCTGAAAATCTAGCTTGGCTTGCTCATTAAGCTTGCGAGCTAGCTTGTTTGGCTCAACGAGCTAGGCATTGTAGATGACCAGCGTAAAATTATAGATGTTATGTTTAAATTCTTGTGTGTTAAGATCCAAATAATCATAGTTATGTTAAAAATAGAAATTAACATCACACCTTGGTATATAGGACTTTCATAAAATAGTCTTAAGAACTAAGATTATTGAAAAATAAGACTCAAAACTAGATCTTTCTCAGCTCATTTGGCTCACGAGCAGCTCACGAGCTGGCTCGAGCTAGCTTGTTAACAAGACGAGCTAGATCTTTAGCTTGGCTTGTTAACATTTGCCCTCGAGCCGAGCCGAGCCGAGCCGAGCTAGAAGCGAGCTGAGCCAGCTTGCAAGCTCCGAGCTTTTCGTCCAGCCCTAGTTCCACTAGTAGTTGCTACGCGAGGTGAGGTCGCCATTCTCGGCGCTTGCCTGACTCAACCCCTGAGAAATAATACTCTGCAACCCACATTTCCGGTGGGGAAGGCCGGCGCCGCGCCGTCAATGGCAGTGGAAGTTGTCCAGTTCCTGGTTAGGAAGTTCGTGGATAGCCTGGAGGAGGCGGCGGCCGCGGAGCTCCCTTTCAGCGCCCAATTCTACGACATGAGGGCCGAGTTAGAGAAAGCTGCCATTTCTTCCGCGAACGCCGACGAGCTCCGGGAGTGCCTCTACGAACTCAACGACCTGCTCGCCGAGTGCCGCATGCCCGCCAATCGGCCGAATCCATGGAGGTGCTTCACCCAGCCCGGCGCTTGGCGATTCACCAAGGCCAAGAAGAGGCTGGCTGCGGTCAGATGCAGAGTTTTGCAGTGCGTCCAAAGCGATTCCGGTGGCAGCGGAGCGGTCTCGCAGGAGGAGGACAACGCCGCCACAGCCGGGTTGGGCCGTTGGACGACTCCTTGGCTCGAACGGAGCAGCATCCACGGGTTCGACCAGCAGCTCGCGGAGCTGGAATCCATGGCGTTCGCGGACTGCAGCCCGGGAAGGCTTAACGGCGTCGGCGTCGTCGGCATGGGCGGCATCGGGAAGACTGCGCTCGCGCAGCTCTTGTTCCACAGCCCGCGCGCGAGAGGCAGCTTCCGCCCCAGGATATGGATGTGCATGTCGCGCACCGCTTGTGCTGGAGCGGACGTGCGTAAAGAAGTTTTGCAGGGCATGCTCATGGCTCTTGGACACGAGGAGGATGCCATCCTATCCATGGATGGCGCCAACGACCTTGCAGACCTGGTGTTCGCCGTCCACCAACAGCTATCGGGGAAGAGGTACCTCGTAGTATTCGACGACGTGTGGCACGTCGATGGCTGGTACGCCGATGTTGCGGGCACCACGCGGAGAGCCGACGACAGCTGGTCGGAACGCCTCGCGTTCGGGTTACCCAAAGAGAGAGGCGGGGTGGTGGTCGTCACCAGCCGGATGGAGCGGGCGGCAGAGGCGATGGTGGGGAACAGCTGCTTGCACCGTGTGCGGCCATTGTCCGACAGGGAGAGCTGCTGGGCAATTTTCATGGACGCCCTCTCCAAGGACAAAAGGCTCCTTGCTCTCGCTCCTGTTAACAGCATGAAAGAGGAGATCATCGAGACCTGCGGCGGGCTCCCGTCCGCGGCCAAGACAATGGGAGACATCTTCGCAAGAAGCCTCTTGTCGCCAGCATCTACATCTACTAGCCAGGAACTTAGCAAGAGTGACCGCATCATCACGGGCAACAGTGGCAACCTGAAATAGGAAACACATCTGTATTGAAGAGCCACTGGTAGCTCATCTAAGGACCTCAAGTTTTTTTTTAATGAAAATTTTACTGTAATATTATGTCTATCAAATGCAATAATGCATCATTCCCAATAAACACTGGAAAAAATGAATAAGAGCTGAGAAGTCTTATGTTATGAACTTTCGATTCTCAAATTCAGATTATTCTATATTGAATGCATAAATTTCATAGAAATGAAAGGTACATGAAGACCTTATTAAATTTTTCAGTAATATTCAGCCCAATGTGCAATAATGATAGAGAAAAAATAACACTGACTATTGGTTCACCCCTAGCCGATTTCCGAAGTGTCACATTTCATCCAAACACCATCCTTGTCGCAGGGGAAAGATTGTAGCTTACTGCATCTAAAGACCTCCAGAAAGGTCAGTCTTGGAAACATGTTGCGCACCTGGGACCATTGTAATGACAAATCATTCAAGAATTTCAGACGCAATACCTCGACGTTCCATACCTCTGAGATTTTCTCGTCACCGAAAGTATTTAGCATCCCTCCGGTGAAGTAGAGTCTCTTGAGTCTCAACAGCTTAGTCGGACTTAACCAGCCTGGAAACTTCTCTCCAGGGAAGCAGCGCAGGTCTAACTTCTCAAGATGGGGAGGTAGAGACAGCGAAGTCAACAATGGCGTTGCTTCAGACGCTTGGTGAGCCCCTTCTTTCTTTGACAGTGATACAGCCCATGTAATTTTCAGCAAACACAGGCCTTTGATGTTCTCAAGTTCCTTCAATTCGTCCCCTGTCACTGCAACTTTGCTTCCAATATATATGCTCAGCTTCTTCAATTTGTCCAGCCTGGCCAACTCTGCAATCCGGCAATTGTAACTGCTTGTGGAACCACCGATGACAAACCCTTTCAGCACTTGAAGTTCAGTGAGCAAGCCAATACCTCTTGGCATGCCCTCCAGCAAGTAACATTCTGACACATCAAGGTGTGTGAGCATCTGAAGAGACGTGATGCTTGCAGTCAGCCTCTCAAGGTTATGACAAGCATGAAGATCAAGAATCCTGAGATTTGAGAGCCCACCAATGGAAGCAGGAAGCTCAGTGATTCTCGAGATGCCCCTCAGACAAAGATATTTCAACTGTTTGGATGACTCTAGTCCTTCCAAGAATTCGATATTGTCAACCTCAATATGGTGTCGATATGAGTTGTGCCATCTTCCTAGTTGAAGAACTGCAATCTTCCTCAAACCAAAGAACCAACTCTTCTCAAACTGGAGGTATCTCTCGTTCACATTAAATATTGTAAGAAGGCCATCTGGATCAAATTGGTTTCTGACTGATGCCACTTCTATTTCCTGTTGACGCTCTTCAACTAAACAGGCACGGTGAGTGGCTGAAAAATCCCATGTGGCATTGCCGTCTGAATCAAATTCGAAAAACCGTGCTTGTCTTGCAACAGTAATCAACATACGGCGAATCCAAGGGTGCAACTTACATTGGTTGATACCAGAGCTGCGTTTCTGGTACACAGGTTCAATCATCTCTTGAGCAATCAGCTTCTCAAAGCAATCCTTCCCAACATCTTCGGCTGTCTGACTTCTTGCGGCTGCTACTAAACCCTCACCAATCCACCAATGGATCATAGCCCTCCTGCTGATAATGGAATTTTCTGGGAAGATAGAGAAGCATAACAAGCAAAGCTTCAGCTGCAGATCAAGATTATCATAGCTGAGCTGCAAGTTAGACATGGTGGGGCTCTCAAGGATTTTCCTCTCAATCTCTAGATTTTTCCATTGCTGTGAAAAGTTTGCATTGACATATTTAGATGGCATAGATGAAGACAAAGATGTCGGAGCTGCTGGCCTGATAATAGGAATATGTAGCGGAAGCTGCATGCGATCTTTTAACTTGGACATTTCAGTTCTGACAACTTGAAGTTTGGAACTTATTGAACTGAGCTGGCTGTCTTCTTCTATGATATCATCCAAATGCCGAGCTATTCCTCCAAAGTCTTTGATTACCTCATTTTCCCATTTTGACACTCCCTGTAGTATATTCTTAACATCACGGGCTTCTTTCTCAATACTTTCAAACATAAGTGGAATATCTGAAAGTGAACTATCCTCAGGTAGTTTCGAAGATGCAAGTCTTGCTTTTGATAATTGCATTAAAAATGGAGAGAAGACCTCCTCCAATGTCCGCTCCAGCGACATGCTTGATTTTTGAATTACCAGCAAGAGAAACTGATGAAAAATGGAACACCGATGAGCTAACTTCAATAAGAAATATACAGGTTTAAAGTAGAGGCGGTTAATAGGCCAGCTGCAAAGTAGGGAAATGTAAAATTTTGTCGTTCCCTTGCTACTTATTTTTACCTTAATTGACTAAACTTAGATGCCATCCTCATCCATTTTGCTTCCGCAACCTGTTGGATCTTAATTGGGATAACTATTTCATGGTATATTATCATGTTTTCTTTTGACTCACAATATTATGGGTGCCACTTTTCGTTAAACACAGTCCATCCAGTTACAGCAGTTTAGAACAGGCATAAAGATTAGTGAGTATCTACTGTAGACCAGACCTATTATGGCTTGAATGAGGCGCACAACATCAATATAAGTTACACCCCCCCCCCCCCCCCCCCCCCCCCCCCCCCCCCCCCAGTCCCATTTTAGAAGTACTCGAGCAGATTAACTGCTACTAGACGTTACGGTGTGCAGGTGTTAATTGTGCCATATCACAGCAGCATTTGTTTTAAAAACGGCAGCAGCCATTGTATTTGTGGTGATGGCACCTTTAGCAGTCAATTTTTTATACTCTGCCTGTTAGCAACTAATGTCCCTTCAACCACAGATACTTTATGCACATCTCCTAAACACAAAAAAGCCACTTACAATCTCCAAAATTCAAGCACAATATTTTCGATCCAGGAACATAAGCTTCTACTCAATGTCATGAAAAGGAAATTTAAGGGGAATCAGTTCCGTCAGGAAAGGAAGGGCCTCCGGGAAAACTCACCAAAGATCCTGCGGGAGGGCTGTCGCCTGTTGCAGTTCACTAGCGATAGCCTCCTCTGCTCTAGGGCCTACCAAACCATCAAAGGCACGAAGCCGCAGCTCCTCCGAGCCGCCGCCAGCACTGTGAAGGCTGAAACGCACTGCTCGTCGCTGATAGAAATAGGAGCACCGCTCAGAAAGGGTTGGTAGTTGAGGGGGATTTAGCGGTAGTTGGTCGCCGGTGCTTCAATCACCGAGACGACGGATCCAGCTTGCCGGCGCGATAGAATCGGCAGAGTATTTAGGGGAAGGAGAGACGACGTAGTAGCTTGGACAGTCGTGGGTCGAGTCTTTCCTTCACTCTGCATCGGTGGGTTATCGTCGTGGGTCGAGCCATTCCTTCCTGGATCCGTTAGATTTCGTAGTCTTTTATGTCCATAAATTTTCTTTTTGCAGTTTTAAATTCACAAATTTGTCCGCATGTATCATCTACACTCAGAAACATTTTCTTTTGCAATTGTAAGTCTATAAACCTTTTTTTTTCATTTCAATCTCATGTGGCATGACTATGTTCTACCAAGACAAAATTTTGACTAACGCCAAGGTTGGTCGGACCTTGCCAGAGAAGACGGCGTGCACTGGGTTGCCCAAGGGTCTCCTGTCCGAAAGAAGGGTGGACAGGCGCGGAGAGGTGAGAGAGACCACAATGGTCCTTTACGCGATCATAGTATGGACGGCGAACGACAGCTGATGACAGCTCCCAATACATGCCACGACGAATCTTAACATCAGAGAAGGGATATGAACTTGTAGTACATCACTTAAAAAGTTCGTGAATCTGGATGATGCTGACGAAACGATAAGCATAAGAGTGAAAGAGGAGGGAGAGGGAAACATATGAGATGAGGTATTTAAACTTGAAGTTTCTTGATCTAAAAATTCAAAATAAAAGCTCGACACTGACAAGTTTGTGGGCCTAAAACTGCAGAGTTAAATATCGTAGAAGTGACAACGCAGACGGAAAGATGTTTTTATCATTGCATCTCATAGGTTTTTATCCTATAATTTTATCATTTGGGTGCTCTTGTAGAAGTATTGAGGCATATTTCATGGTATGCTTTAAACATTTTTGTCTATGGAGCAATGGAAAAAGTGGTTTTGTCCGTGTCACACCATAAAACAAGATTTCATTAGGTGAACACTCTGAAAACCTGTCCTTTGTTTGTAACGCATTGTAAAATGGGGGAAATTATTTTAAATATTTTCATCTCATGGCATGAAATACACTACAACTTGAAATTTGGCACATATATTGTTGTCAACCCTATCCATATGTTTTTATGAAATTTATTTTTAATAATTTTGCATCAATTGTTTATAAAATAAATATTTTTCTATCTGAAAATTAATGGAAATGATCGGAATAAAATATAGGAAAACACATGGGTGGAGAATGCAACAATTTACATTTATATAACATTTCGAGTTCTAATATATTTTGTGCACTGAGATAAAAAAGAATTCATGACAATCTTTTCCCATGCTATAATGTGCTACGGACAAATGCCATAGTTTCACAATGTTTCCTTGATAAAATCGTTTTAAAGTGTGATATGGACAAAGCCACTCTTGTTTAGTGTCCTCGAGAAAAAAAATCCCTACTTTAAATTGTTTGTTTGGTAAAATTGCACCAATCCGGTAGTGCAAAATTTGACTATTCCGTTATTTTTCACCATGGAAATGCATGCCATAACCAATAAATAAAACGAAAAAAATTGATTTTTTCATGATTTCGAGCTAACATGGTAATATATTCTTGAGAGTTAAGTATATACACCCAAATTTAATCGGACGGTAAAGTGTTGGTGGGTCAAATTATGTGGGATGGCTCAAGAAGTCAGTTGGATGTTGACCGAAATAATGGCGTAAAATCTTAGCTATATGCAATTATCTGGGTCCAACTCTCGACGACTAAGGCCGTGCCCAACGGAGGAGTCAGCTGCTATCGCTTAGCAGACATGCTTTCAAGTGTGCAGAGAGATGGCAGTCTCACAAAACTGTCTAAGCGCTAGCGCTAGAAGAAGCGTCATCACCCCTCTCTCTTCTCTTTGTTAATAAACAAATGTTAAAGCTGTCTCTTAGCAAGGCCGTTGGGGACGCTCTTAACACCCGTGGTATGGCCTTGCACCGCCACCTCGATCAATATGGAAGCACGTGCACCGTTCTCGTCAAGATGCTGAAATTCGTCACTCGTGACAAACCGCCAATCCATCACTTCCTGGCTGCTGCCCAAAGCCCTCACCAACCTCATTCCATAGCTTAGACCTCTTGATAAATATAACGAGGATCAAAAAACCAGACTGGTTTTTAAACGGAAAAAAAAGAAGGAACGGAATACAAATTAATTGACAGGTGATAACACATTGTACATACAGTCAATGTTAAATGTCACAATAAATTCAGCATAGCAATATACATGACCAAAAGCAAAATAAATCCAAATGACAGTTCTCACTCCATAACCAAACTTGTCGAAACAAGTGACCAAGCAACCGTAACATCCAATGTGCAGAAGCCAAGGCGAAGAATGCCATGGCTTACACTATGCTTCATAGCCTTAAAAGACTTGTTCTTGTCCACCACAATTTCCTCACCTCGCCCTGCCTTCACACAAACCTCCAACTCTCCCATAATTTCGACCGATACAACACGCCGCGAAAGCTTGATACTTCCATTACGAGAAACATGGACTCTGCTATCGTCCCCAGAATCAAGTAGGATGAATTCTGACGTACCTATGCTGGCTGTGCGGGCAGAAATTCGGGCACGGAAATCATCTGGCCATGACCCCGACCCTGGCCTGACTCGCAAGGATATAGTTGCCTCCACCGAAAAAACTATAGAGCCAAGTTCAAACACCACCTTGCTTAACTTGCTGGCGTAACCCATTCTATCAAGTCGTGAATCAATCGAGGTAAAGTCGTTGTATCTTACTGCAAGAAAGCTCAAACTTTCATCCTCATCTTGAGTAACACCCTTAACTTGCAGATCAACCTCAAAGGTCACAGGGTCCACCAATAGAATAGCACGGGTAGGGCCTGTCAGCTTCAAATATGGATCCTATATACAGCACCATTAAATAAATACTAAGTAAACTGAAGTGAATCAAGATTCAAAACATTACAAATCAACATTGTACTCCCTCCATTCCAGAATATAAGCATTTCTGGGTTTGGTCGAAGTCAAACTGTTTTAACTTTGACCATCAATAACAAAACAGTTATGATGCTTGACTATATATAAATGATATTGTTAGATTCATCATGAAAGCAACTATCCTAATATGCAACTTTTTGTTAAAAATATTTTACATTTATAGATATTGTTAGTCAAAGTTGAAGACGTTTGACTTTCAACAAACCCAGAAATGCTTACATTCTGGAACGGAGGTAGTAAACACGAAGTGCGTAACAGAAAAGACGCTATAAATTATTAGTTTGGTGCATTATTGACAGACAAAAAACGAACAGCACATTTATCGTGTGCAGTGCATATAATCATGCGTGATTCATGAGTTGTTTGGCATATATTTTGTACCTAGCAAACTATGTAGAAACATTTTCAAGACAACTTAGAAGTCATAGCACCAGAAACTATCAGCCACAATTAAATATTCAACTCATAAGACATCACATTCGTTTAAAACAGAATTGGAGGGAGGGGAGTAAGCCAGAGCTATGTCGAAGTTTAGCTAAAGGCTCCCTCTAGGTAACACAACATGCATTGTGCTCCATCTAAGAGTGCCAGTTTGATTATTAAATATTTATTTACTTCTCTTATTACCAAACCCATGCACATACGGCCGAATCATAGGAGATCACAAAGAATTAAAAAGTTGATTGTCATGTATCAAAGCTGGTCCCTGACGGAATTAAATGGATTATATAATACTGTATAGCTTAGTACAGGGGAATTGTAACAGGTGTAGAGACGGCATGGTGATGAACTCTAAATACGCTGGTGTGGTAGTGACAAGGCAGGAAAGTTGGTGGAAAACTACGATTGCTTCGTCAAGCAGTGAATAACTGGTACTCCCTCCGTCCCAGAATACTTGGCGCTTTTGATTTTCTGGCATCATCTTTGACTGCTTGTCTTATTCAAATTTTTTTTACAAATGCTAAAACAAACTTGACATGATTAAAGTATCTTGAATGTTAAAACAAATTATGAAAAATTAAATAATATTTGCAGAAATTTTTTAAATAAGACGAGCGGTCAAACGTGATGTCTAAAAGTCAAAGGCGCCAAGTATTCTGAGACAGAGGGAGTAACACTTAGGGGCAGGAAAGCAAGAAGCACTGATCAAGGTGGTGAATAGTTAGTAATAATACAAACCTCTTGGGTAAGAATTTGGCAACTTTCTCTCGGGCGGTCAAATATGATATTGCGATTGTGATCAACTACGTCGCGTACAGCAACTATGCCAAACACATGGAGCGGCCATTGTAAACCTCCCCATATCTTTGAGACTTTGAGTGAAAAGATCTGCAGGGTAGCAGTTGGCACAGGAGACTCATGCAGCTTAGGTTTCTTGTACGTGAAACGCATGTTAGGGATCTTTGCTGCAAGTATATTATTCAAAATCAAGTTAAGATGCATATAGATTTAAAACTAAGTTAAACTGCAAGTAAATTTACACTATACTAAGTTAAGAAAGGGGTTCAGCAGCGACGACAACAATAATGGTACTTCCTCTATTTCAAAATATATCCTGTTATTGACTTTCAGATATCACGTTTGCCCATTTATCTTATTAAAAATATATGAAAATATTATTTATTTTGGTACGATTTATTTTATAATTAGATATACTTTAAGCATGACTTGTCTGTTTTTGTGTTTCCACAAAAAAATTGAATAAGACGAGCGGTCAAACGTGATGTCTAAAGGTCAAGAACTGCATATATTTTGAAACGGAGGGAGTATCTCAATTATCATTTTTATCTATCGGTCAAGTTCTGATCCTAGCACATAGCACGTATAAAGGGAAGAACTCTATGTAATCAATGCCAAATTCAAAGGAGGCAAGGGATGCAACCAAACATCCATATTTTTGTTGCTAAGCTTGTTTGGCGATGGATCTAAATTAAACATTAGTCCTCAGTTAAGATGATATAACCAGGATCTAGCAAGCTGAAATAATGCCAGGATATATAAGATCAATAAGGTACCAAATCAAAGACAGGTCCCTTCCATGGACTGGATTGGAGAGTAAACAACTCACTGGTGTCTTCGAAGTGACCGAAGTAGTCGGAATATAGAGCATTCCATGTATCCCTGAAACAGCTAGCCTGGGCTTCAAAGATGTGGTCGGGCCCCAATTCTTCATCTGAGGAGTCCTCTGCTACCATCTTGGCAAAGCCGGACTCCCCTTCTTGTGAGTCCACCTTTGCCACCATCTTGGATGAACCCCCAATCTTGTCCGACGGCTTGGTTTTCACTCGAAAACATGGCCTCTCCTCTTCCGGAGCAAGTTTCCGGGTTGGTTTCTTAGGGATCTTTGCTACAAGTATATTCAAAATCAAGTTAAGTTGCAAGTAAATTTATACTCACTACCGGATTCTCCTTCTTTGCCGAGTGCCTGGGACACTAGGCAAATAGGTGAGCACTCGGCAACTTAGCTGATTCCGGTAGTGACTATACTAATTTAAGAAGGGGATCAGCAGCGACGACAACAACAACAATAATTTTTATCTATCAGTCAAGTTCTGATCCTAGCGCATAGCACGTATAAAGGGAAAAACTCAATGCCAAATTCAAAGGAGACAAGGGGTGCAACCAAACATCCATATTGTTGTTGCTAAGCTTGCTGGGCGAAGGACGTAAATTAAACATCAGTCCTCAGTTGAGACGATGTAACCAGGATCTAGCGAGCAGAAACAGTGCCAGGATACAACAAGGTACCCAATCAAAGACAGGAGAGTAAACAACTCACGGGTGTCTTGGAAGGGACCGAAGTAGCAGGCATAATTCTCGTTCCATGCATCCCTGACCTGGGCGGCAAAGGAGTCATCTGCTGCCATCTTGGCGAAGAAGGCTTCTTCTTCCGAGGAGTACTCTGCTACCATCATGTCGGACTCCTCTTCTTCTGATGATGATGAGTCCACCTCTGACACTTACATCATGAGGCGCAAGCGAGAGTGGAGAGAAAAATAGCCCGGCACGGGACTTGTTGACAATGGGATTGGGAGCCCGCGCTGGTTTAATTGCATGCCCTTGCATGGCGCATCGCACGCGCGCGCTGGAGCGCTGGAGCCGATAAGTTGACATGCGGCCCTGGATTACGAGAAGTGCATGCAGTGCTGGTTTAATGTCATGCATCCATATACTCAAAATTACCAGCATGCAGGTAGTACAAGGGTATTTCAGTCCAAACAAGGCTGCGCCTAGAAAATTCTTTGCTGCCATTTTGTAAGAAACGAGTGAATTTTCAATTATCAATAATTCAGACAGAGAAACAAGCAGATCGAAATCGAGTCAACGATCCAAATGCCAAAATCTAAGCTACATGTAGTTATCTGGGTCGAACCCCCAACGACTAACTAGAGCTGGAAAGACATGATCCACACTATCCTCCCACCCACCCGGTATGGCCTTCCACCACCACCTCGATCGATCGATATAGAAGCACGCCCCTCGGTCTCGTCAATATGCTGAAGTTCGCCACTCCGAACAAACCGGAAAGTCCGCAGCGCGGCCATGTCCGGACCGCCGGACAACGCCGACGCCGATCGCGAGGGCTTCACATGCAGGGCGCTGTTCATGTGCCTGTACCAACCGGGTCGCTCCAAGAAGAAGCCGGAGGAGGAGGCGCGGACATCGAGCCGGCCGCAAGTCGAGACGGGACCGGCACCGGACCAGCCCACCGAGGCCGAGCAAGAAGAGCCCCCGCACGTGCCGAGCCGAGCCGCCTCGTTCGACAAGTTCGAGTGCGCGTCGCTCTCCGGCAACAACATCGTGTTCGACTTCGTGGTGGAGGAGGAGCAGGCTGCTTCTGCCGGCGCGCCGGCGGTCCACGGGTACTGCCCCTCCCCGTGCTTCGACCTGCCCGTGGAGCTGATCAGGGCCGGCGAGCGGTACGCCGCCGCTGGTGGCGACGACGCGCCGGTCACGGCCGCGTTCGTGTTCGGCGACTACCAAGGGGCCGCCCTGAAGAAGATGGCGTCGTGCCTGGCGGCCGGTGTCGAGGAGGCGCGGCGCCCGCACCTCGTCAGGTTCCTGTCGGCGGCGGGTTCGAGCGTGCCGCCGCGGCCTCCCGCGACGCCTTCCCGTGCCGAGCGCCCAAAGGGGACGGCCGTTGAGGAGGAGAATCGCGAGTTCGATGATGGTGCATGCGCGCAACGGCAGCCGGCGGGATTTCTAGAGCACGAGACCGTCGTGTGAAGGTCGCTTGACGCTGAACGCGCCTGGCGCATGTTTCGTTCCTTCTGTCCATGTATGAAAAATGACGACGCATGTTTTTTTTCAAATTAAGGGTGCCCGATAATTTTCTTTCTCACCTACAGGATTTGGATTGCGATCTAGTTTTATTCACAAGTAGCTGGTGAAGGCATGCTATGCATGTCTTCTTGCGCATATGCTGGACCAGCAAATTCCAGGACATGATTTTCAAAAGAAAAAAAAAAGAGAGAGAGAAAACATAACATGCCACCGCCTAATACAAGACAAAAAGGTGTAGAGAATTTACTTTTTCCACGAAGAAGAAAACCCATAGATATGACGTATCTGATCGCCTCACCCGAGGGAATTGCCGATGTGGATGAACGAAATGACTGACTTTTAGTTTGCATCAGGGTATTTCTGCTGAGAAGGAACGAACCATGTCGGGCACCAGCACCAGAAGTCGGAACCGGGCGCCGTCCCCATGCAGAGCATCTCGGCTGTGCGCGTCCTCATGTCGAACACCTCGCAGTGCTGATGACGGCAGTAATTTTGGCGAGGGCAGTCAACCGCACTGACGAACATCTCCTGGCTGAAGTAGATGCGGTCGCCGCGCGCGCCGTCGTGCAGGGACGCCGGCACGGACAGGGAGCTGGTCGGGCCCAGGAAGACGACCTCGCCGTCCAGGCTCTGCACCGTCTCCCACTTGTATGGGCTCGGACGCGCCATGTCCAGCGCCAACACCGCAACCCTGCGCGTCCTGCGGCCCGTGCACTCTCTCTGCACCACCAGCAGCCTCCCGCGCGACTCCACGAGGTAAAAGAAGATGGAGCTGTGCGGCCCGTGCCCGCGGAAGATAGGCCCGGTAAGCCGCTGGGCGCGGGTGACCCTGAGCGTGCCGTCGCTGTCTTCCCCGATGTCGAGCGCGTGGAGGAAAGGCGGCAGCTTTCTGTCCTGCTTCCAGTTGAAGAAGTAGAGCCTGCCGTCGTGGAAGACGATGTCGCTGAGCGCCCCTAAGCGGACGTCTGTGGTCACGGACCACGTCGCGTCGCCCGGCCGGCAGAGGAAGAGCGCGGCGGCGGCAGCAGCAGCAGCAGCGTCAGATGTCTCGCCAGGCGGAGGCGGACGTAGCCATGGTACTAATAGCGGCTCCACACTTGCGGACGGCCCGAGACCTGAGATGCCGGCCATGATGCAGGCCGAGCCATGGTTGGGCGCGCCGGACATGACGACCTTGCGAGGCAGCGACGGCCGGAACGAATTCGTGCGGTGGTTACCGGGCGCGTAGGGAAGCTCCTTGCAGGGCGCACGGAGGTCGAACTCCGGGAGCGTGGTCGTGGCGCCGGTGAGAGGGTTCAGCGAGAAACAGCTCTGCTCCTTGACCTTGAGCAGGATGACCCGCCCGTCGCAGGTTGACCCGACGCACTCCGGCACGACCACGAGCCCCCGGGGGAAACGGAGGCGGTGGCCCGTGGCCGTGGCTCCGTCGGGGGATAGGCGGGAAAGGTTGAAGTCAGGCAGCATCAGCCACGGGAGCGGCGGCGGCAGCGGGAGCAGGTTCGCCACCGCATGGCGCCACGCGCGGCACACGGCGGCGAAGCGAGCGTTGTCCGGGAGCGAGTTCACGCGGTGGAACACGACGCCGAGGACGTCCGCCTGGGCCTCCTGCCACGGAGAAGGGTGCACCGGCGACCTCTTGCTTCGCCCTGCGTTCCCCATCTTCGTCTAGCTTGGCACGCACGAATGCTGGCCTCCCGAATTCCGGATTTTATTGTTCGTTACTTTAATGGACTCGTACAGAAACCGGAGTACATAACATTTGTTACAGATATTAATCAAACGTGTAACTATAGCTTCTATCAATCTCACACTTCAAACAGAGCGCTTTACGACTCTGCTTCCCCAGTTTTTCCGACTCTGCCCCGGCTTCGGCGTGCTCAACTGCTCATCCACGAATACGCGGACGCCGGCGACGATGGGAACGAGAAGGACGCCGGCGCCGCTTCCCGCGGCATGATCCTGGAGAACTGAGATCCGTTCCAGTGCTTGAACGAAGCCGACCCCTCACCAACATCTGCTGCCCACGCCCTCGCCGTGTCAGCATTGCCAGATGCAGCACGGGACGATGTCCACGGCCACCATGAGGCCTTCCGCGCGCTTTTCACCGGTCGCTTCTTCTTTGAGAGCCGCGGCAGGTACAGGCACAAGGCGGTGCACCCGATTCCATTGCCAGCCTTGCCAGCAGTGCACGCTCTTGGCGATCGCGGCGGCGGAGATGATGGACCACCGGTGGCCTCCGTAGGCAATGTCTCCAGCGACTTAGGAGCATCGACTGTAATGACCTGTTGAGAAGCCATGGTTGAGTGTTCGCGGGATGTGCTCAACGATGACAATAAAGGATAGGCCTTGACCTTTGATATAGTTCGATTACGAAAACCGTTTCTTGTTGTGATTTCGTCTATACATATATTAAGAAAGAAAAATTCGTATCCCTCTTGATAATGTAAAACTTAGAATTAGTCATCCTATGGCGTATTAGTTCATCCAAGTTCTGCCCTTTATTGAGCGAGGTTTGAAAAGGAGCCCAATTACACCGGGCTAAGTCAGGCATCAATTGCATACTCGTTCGACATGAATAGAAAAGCCAGCTGCCTACTGATCCAACAGAAGGAACTTGTATTAATTCATATTTTAATCTGGTCAATTCGTGTTAAATGGCATGAGGGGATAACTGGCCTTGCTGGAGAAACTGCATAAGCTGCTTTTTTTTTTTTTTTAGAGATTGCTCATCCAATTTTAGATGTGACGGTTTAACTACTAACACCTTTTTAAGGGACCTACCATGCATAGGGCGACAAAAAAGATTCAAATTGTAGGTTAGCCTAATAGCTCATCAAATTCGTCTCACTTAAACCAACTTAGCCTACAAACTGACCACCAACATTTTGAAACAACAGTTTCAACATTTTCATAAACTCATGCCATCATTTTAAAAACAGAGTTTGAAAATGTTGACATCGCACATTGAAAATGTTGACATAGTGCATTCAAAATGTTAATGAAATTTTGAGACTTAAAAAATTCAAAAAAATATTCATATTAGATCATTTTGTAGAATTAATTGTAATAAACATATAGGTTCAAACGGATTCAAAAACAGACTTACGGTTTAGGAGAAAAATACGTTTAAAGTTTGGAAAACGTTTCTTTTTCTCCCTCCTCCCACCTGCTCCAATCAGAACGCGCCACGTGTCAAGATCCGATGCTCCCCACTTCCCACCTAGCGAATCTCAACCGTTGCACAAATCTCAAACACTGGTTTATCAAATGTTTATTGTAGACTGCTCTATATATAGGATTGGCCCTTTTTAAGCATATTCATCCCAAACCGACCTGGGCCAAGCCTGTGCAAAGCAATAAATTGGACATATATGATTTGTCTAATTTATTGCTTGTAACAATGGTTGTTTTATGTTCTTTTGTTTTAAAGCTAATAACCAACCATATGTGAGATATATGTGTATTCATACCCGTTGCTTGCTGAGTTTGTCTCATCCCTTTCATCTTTTCATATGCTAATTGGATGAAACATGATGGACATGAGTAGTATTTCTTTTGCGAAAAAGGAATTTCATTAATATTGAAACATATTACATCTCCTGATTAAAAAAACATCCTAATCAAAGCTAACTTCATTGATGGGAGACAAGAAACCTCGAAAGAGCTGCAAATTCCACCATCTAGGATCACCATCCCAGACGGATATGCCACGGACGAAAACTCCGATCTGAAATAACATGGCCATCTCACCATCCACCACCGCCATCCTCATCTCTGACGGGGAAAAATTGAAACCTAACCCTTTCGCAGAGAGGGGTAGACTGATATTCCACGTGCAAGTACGAAGAACTCGCCGCCGTCGAGCCCGTAGCCGAGCCCATCGTCGCCTCCTTCACCATAATCGCAATGAGAAAACACAAATCCGAGCAACATACAGAAGAATGTCACCGGAAACCAAACTCTCACTAGCCCACAGCCATGGCCATGAAGAACCACGACGAGACAAAAAAGGGGTCGGAGTACCTTATTCTTCATCGATGATGGCGTCTTTGACTCGCTATCCTCCTCCAGTGCTCCATGTCGACGAATTTGACGATGTCTCCGTTACTGTCAATCTCTTCGACCGAACCACTAGAGAAAGCATAACCCTAACAAACACCGCGGTCGCCGCCAAAAGTAACCACCGCGGGAATACCTACCTATCTAAACCTATAGGAAACAAAGCAGACGTCGAGATGCCGGGCCTCCCTCCTCCACCAACAGCGAGGCCGTCGAAGATGAGGGGGCCGGCGTTCTTTTTTCCCGAGTCACAGCTCGCGGGTTCGGTCGTGACTTTGTCACTGATTCTTTCTGGACATGAGTAGTAGTTGAAACACTACTTGGTACTATATACATATAACAATGTACATAAATAAGTTGTGATATATACATAATCAAATGTTTAATAGAGAAGTTATATGGTGAAAAGAATTTCTTTTCGGGGGCATGTGCGCCTCACCCCCATCCCTCCCCCGGCACCACCCAACTAGGGTTTCAATAAACGACCGAGCCACGAAAACCGGACCTCATCAGTTTTATCGAAAACCTATCAAACTTCATCAAATTCATTTGAAATTCGAAACTAAAAACATCAGACTGGAGCGGTTTTATCAGTTTCGGCGCTTACCGGACCGTTTTTACCGGTTTTGAAAACCCTACTTGCTAGGTTGGCGAGGTAGTCGTCCTCATCGCAAGAAATCAGGGTGGTCGTCATCATCAATGTTTTACCGTGGCCTCCGATCGTGGCATCACTGCATATTTTGTGCGCTATCATGGGCACTTGCAGATGCGACTTAGAGAAGATGGTCACCAGACATGGCAGAGATAGGAATTCCCGCCTCACGGATGATGGCGCCCAGCCGCTCAAGCTGGTTCATCATTTTCATGAAAATTGCAACAATGTTAGCCTGTTACATATGAAAATGCAGTACAAGAAAAAGGAAAAACAAATGAAACAAAAGGTGGATGAACACCAAGCACTCAACACCTCCAGTGTAGGAACCACAAACTCTCGTGGTCGTAGTTATTGAGCACCGCCTCTTTCAGACCCTGGCGACGACAGACTGGAGAAAGCCGGCGGCTCCGGAAAACTGAAGTCGAGGTCCAGCACCTCAGGAACGATCTTCTTGGCGCCCCGGCCCCGGTTGCCGTCGAAGAGGAACGCCGTGGTAACCGGCGACTCCGTGTCGACGCTGCTGATCCTCAGCAGCTCCAGCGGCAGGTCGAAGTACGCCGACACCTCCTTCTCCTCCTGCTCTTCCTCCTCCGCGTCCCCGCGCTCGAACACGATGCCGGAGGACGACGAGCTGTACTTGAATCTCTCCATGGAGGCCACCTTGGACACCCTGCACGCCTGGGTATCGCCTGGCCCGGCCGTGCTCGCCACGGTGCCCGCCTCGCTCAGGCTCATGGACTGCTGCTGCTGCATCGCCCGCCTCCTGGACAGGCCCAGGCCCGGCAGGTGCATGCACCGCAGAGCGCCGCACCAGAAGCCGTCGCTGCCGATCCTGTCCCGCCGGGCCTTCCGGTAGTTGATCGACCCGTTGCTCGAGACGTAGGTGACGGACGAAGCGGCGCGGGACGGCTGGCCGATCGGTGCTCTCGCCACTGCTTGTTCCTCCTCTTCATCTTCGGCTACTCGGTCTTCTTTCTTGAACGAAGAAGACGAGTCTCCGGACGAAGCGGCTTCGCGGGACAAACTCATGGCACCTGAAAAGTGAACTTGGAGGGGCAGGTTCGTTCACGAGAAGAAAAACGAGATGTCGAATTGGCTTCACGAAATGGTGGACCGCACATCGGCAGCGTGCCGACGTGGGCCGTCTCCAAGTCATGCTGTGTTGGATGGAGGGCTGTTTGATTGACCTCCTACTTTATCAAATCTGCATGCTTGGAACCATGGTCCAACGACTCTGAAATACACCGCCACAAAAACTGTGACGGGAAAATAGCAGGTCGTGCCTCCTACTAAGCAGCATGACTATTATTTTCCAATTAGACCTGGGTTTGTGAGAGAAAAAAAGTGCAAAAGAAGAAAAGGTCCCCAAACGACATCAAGCTGCCAGCACTTTGTCATTCTGTGAAGGAAAATGGATTAGTCGAATGAATTAAAAATGAATATTGTTAAAAAAGGGTTTTTTTTCCCTGATTCACATATTAGAGCAAGGTAAGGTAAAGTAAACATGATCTTGTTTATATAGCATATAACTATGGTAACAAAGAAGAAAATATTCAGATATGCAAGAAAAAGGCAGAACGATAAAGTTTAGCTTTCCGAAGGAGAAAGAGCCTGTCGTCAAAACCTCTTAGAATTTGCAATTTCAAAGTTTTACAATCTGCCCTATCTTCTACATCAAAATCTTTGCAACAGTGAAGAGTAAGCTTGTAGTAAACGAGACAAAAAAAAATTTTACTGATTTATTGGACTATTACACAGATTTACAAAAAGGCCGCATCTCACCCAAGAAGGGAAGCAGACAAGGGGTTCGTAGACTACTGCAGAGAATTGTAGAAAAGAATTAGCACAACGGAGATTCCGATGATAACAGGAAAAGCCGTCAACAAATACAGAGCACCATAACCCTGCAGAACAAAATCAAAATTATACACAGTTAAAACAAATGATGAGAATATCAAGGCACAAGCATTTGTGTTGAAAGTTGCCTCATTTTATTTTGCCATTATAAATATAAAAAGACAACAACTTACAACTGCTGATGGCACTTCTGTTTCATCATCCTCATCCTCGTCGCCATCTATGTCAGCAGCGGAGTCCCAATCAATGTTAAGTCTTTTAGCAGCTATCTCGGGATCAATGCCAGTATCGGTGGCCTTTGCATAGATAGATTTTCCAGGTTTGCCTTTACTTTTTGGGACTTCTACCTGCACAGCGATTTGCAAGAACCCCACATTCAAAAAACCGCTCTATTAAACAGGTTCATCAAAGTCAAAGAAACAGAAAAGGATGCAGCGCCCATGAAAATGATTATATAGCTGAAAAAAGAAGGAAACAAAAAATGAAGCCATGAGCTTTGGACGAAACAATCCTAGTATCAGAGTCAGTAAGCAACATTTGCAAACTTGTGCTGATTATATAATGGGGAGGAAGTAGAAGAACTGAATTGACAATATTACCTCGAGGTCGGGCCATTCTGCCATCTCCTTGGCAAGCAACTGAAGAGCAACACGGTTCTCTGGAATCCGTCCTTCATTAACCTACACACAGGCATGGAACTAGTGACTCATGTAATTGCAAGAAAAACAATTATCCATCAATTAGTCATCATGATATGATCAATGAGAAGCCGACATAGTTGAAGTTCATGTGTGAACCTCCCTCGTCAGTATGATAGCAGCTTGAAGGTGAAGTACTTTGATTACTTTCTGTACCGGGAGTCTTTAAGACTAGAATTATGAACTTTGTATCAGTCTGGCCATTTTTGTTTTTCACAAACGGTCTGGCCATATGTGAAATTGGAACTAGAAACCATGGTGCAACATTTATCAAGGAGTTGATTCTCTCTACGTTTTCATTTTTTATGGAGAGAGAGATGTTGATTCATGCCCCATATGACTTTGACATGAATTAACAGCTTTTTCAAGAACTAAAATAGGTTAGCAAAACATGGAGGGGCATAAAATGTAAACAAGGGGGCCAGGGCATTTGTTTGCAAACACATATCAGCAGCTTTTCCCTATCATACAAAATGGCATATAGAATGGGAGATAACTTGCATGATGACACAAAAAAAGGAAAGGGCATACTATAACTTCTAGTTTAAAGTATGTAAGTATCATTTCAGTTGTTTTAGTAGAGCACATCATGGGTTTGACAGGTTGATGGATGAGGAAAGCAACGTTCACAAAGCAACGAAGCACCAATATTCACTTTCAAGAGACACTCCACATGACTCTAAGTTGCACATTGCTGGAAACAGTGATGTACCTCAACCAAAGCATCAGCTAAATCATCCCTGGTAATTTCATCAGGATCCTCTATCCCAAGTGTTCTCTTCCTTTCAATATCCCTAGGGTCCTCAATCATTATAGTCAACTTAACCTGTCATGCAACAGCAAATGAAGCAAAAAAAAAAGTCTATTTAAGTTTTCATTAGCAATTTGTAACAAGCAATCGCTCAGAAGTTTTCGTTGGCAGACAAACGTTGGCTAGGTCAATAAGAATGTGGCTAACTGCTTGTTCTAATATTATATCCTGAATTACTATGCACCCTCCTTTTATATGTCTACCATTTTCCAGCGAGACCACAAATCAAGGAACAGAGCAGGTCACTTACCTCCCCAAAGGTCATGTCCCTGTTCTTCTGCAGCAACTCCAGTACCTAGCAGCGCATACAAACCGAAACCAAGTCAGTAAACACTCGTCCGAAAAAAAGCGAAACGTGCCCGGGAAGGATAGAAGTAACGGACCCTTTTGACTTCGCGGATGTTCTCCAGGTCCTCGGGGCTTGCCTCCGCCTGCTCGGCGGAAGGAGCTTCGGCGTCGGGAGCGAAGTCGGATTCAGTGGAGCCAGATTCCTCCTGTTCAACGGACGCGGCAACGCCCCAGCGGCGCCGGCGGAGCGGCCGGCCGTTGGGGCCGGAGCGGCAGAGGGCGCCGTGGCGGCGGCGACATTGGGGGAAGAGAGAAAGGCTAGCGGTAGTTGATGCCGCGGCGGCGAGGAGCGGGTACGAGGCCGCGCTGTGGCGAGCTGGCGAGAGCAGAGGAGGGAGCGGTGGCGAGAGCAGCGCCATTCTGTTCCGGCCAGCAGCGGTGGCGGCTTATCTTTTCGGGTTCGCGGCATCCCGGCCCGCGGCCGCACGGTTGACGGGTGGCGGTGTTGGTGTCAGTGCGGGCCCGGGGAGCAGGGATAGATTTCAGAACACGTAGCCGTTTTTAGTAGATATGGGCCTTCGAAATAGCATTTCGGCTTGAGAATAAGCCCAGTCCAATCCAATAACCCAGGTAACTTGAGAGCCCAGTAAAATGTTACTTTGTGTAATTGTGTTGTTCCTTTTGCAAAATTCAGTAGCTGATTAGTTTGTAATTTGCAATGCAATATTTGGTCTCAATTTGAAATGTTCTGTAAACAAATCTGGCATATCAATTTGAAAAGTTCTTTAGAGTACCAGCAATCAAAAGTCGACAAATCCAAATCAAAAGAACGTAATACTATGTACCAGTATCTATTAATTCTGAAGACAAAATTGTGGGATGATCTGGGGCACCATCGGCGATCGGTGGACCTATCCAAAACTAAACAAATGTAACCAGATCTGATCTCGTTGCGGTATTTACCAAACTAAAGTACTGGTGTCCTCTTGACTGTACTCATGGCCATACTGAGATGTTCTTTTGTCCAAGGAAAACTGTACGCTGGCAACCCGACTGCCATGGACACAGAAACGAGGCATGCAATCGAGTGTTACGCACTCTCGCTATCACTCTTTGTCGCGTGCGGTCAGAGAGAGCATGCATGCGTTCCGGTTCTTTTCTTCCTACTTTTCTTCTCGGAAGCTATGTCACCAGTTCTTTGCACACTCCAACTTTCTAATCATTTCATGGAAGCAAGGTCCCCTATCATGTACGTACGCATGTACCATTCCCTTTTGTAACGAGCGATGATCAGACTGCTGACGATCTTAATCACCTGATCCTGACGTACATTTTCAATTCAAGCACCTCAAGATGCTACTTCACGCAGACCGAGATATATCACCATCCACCTAAGGTGTGGAAACGTAACCGTATAGTCAATACTCCTGTTCATGAAGCTGGAACGACAGAGATACGGTTGCGAAAAATGCAGCAAGAACAATTAGTAGCCAACAGCTGGAACGACCAAGATGACTTTTGGGGGCAAAAAGAGCATATTATTAGGTGTTGCATATCATTGTACATCACCATCATAGCGCCATATATCTTGCCAGCCATCATGGAAGCAAACTCATGCCCTTCTTTGCATGCATATGCATGTACGTATCCATCAAGTTTTTGCACTAGGAGCTACTACAACTACTAGAAAGGAACAAGGAAACAAAAAGAGAATACAAGATCTAATTAAACAGGTGCAAACTCCAAACCTTAAACATAGCTTGGAAGAAGAAAGAACAAAAAACAAAATAAGGGACAGGAAACATGGAGCTTCTCCAAGTGCCGACCTTGCACTTATCTATCATCTCGATCATGCTTGCGACGGATCGGACTACTCCAAGAACGTTTCCATGAGGTCCGAGTAGACGCCGCCCTCGTGCGGTCCTCGGCCGTACTCCATCCCTTGCTGCTGCGGCGGCGCCGGCGTCGTGGAGGCCGACACGGACGGGGACGTGGACCCGGCCGTGTTCATCCGGGCAGGCAACGTGAAGCTCCTCTTGAACTTGGTGCTCTGGGCGTTCTCCACCCTCCTCGCCTTGTTCGAGTTGCTCTCCAGGCTCAGGTACTCTTCCACGTTGTCAGCCCCGCCGTGCTCGTTCTGCGCGTCCGGCGCCGTCTTCCCGTCGTCCGCGCCGCCACCTCCGGCGCCGCCGTTTCCACCGAACAACAGCTTCGCGTCATCGGCGCGGCCAGTGAGCGCCGTGAAGAACGACAGCCCGTTCGGCCACTTGAGGTCCCCGTCCGGCGCTTCCCCACCGGGCCCCATCTGCTGCTGCTGATGCTGGTGGTGGTGCTCGTCCATGTGCGGCGGCTTGCCATGGTGAGCCGGCGGGAGGTGGAACATGTGGCCCTCGTCCTTTCCGCCGCCCGGGAACGGCGGCATTGGCCTCCCCGACGGGTGGAACGCGGCCGGGCCGGGCGGGAAGAGCGGCGACGCGGCCGTGGGCGGGAGCTGCGGCTGTCCCGGCCAGTTGAAGAGCTGCGGCGGCGGGCGCGCCGGCGGCGGCTGCTTGAGCGGGAACGACGGCGTCGGCGAGGTGCCCCGCGAGGAGGAGAAGAGCTGGGAGAGGAAGAAGCCCGACTGGTAGCCCAGTGACTCGAACATGTGTCGCATCCGCAGGACGAAGTGCAGGTCCTCGGGTATCTGCATGCGACACGCACAGTGTCTCGTTAATTAGGTTCCGTACGTCCGTCGTGGGTGCCTACGCTTCTTCCGCGAGACGCTGAAACGTCCACGTCCACGTCCTCGGCCAAAAAACGACAAACGAAAAGTAAAGAAACAGGAGGGGGCTTTCAATTGGCACTCACAATCTTGCAAGAGCCCAGCTGCAGGAGGCCATGCCCGGCTTGGATCACAGCTATGGTCTGCAGGACAGGAGAAAGTTAATTCGTCGCCATGTTTAGGTGCGACACGAAAAACCAAAGAAAAAATGGGCATCAAAACATCAGCGGTGGGGGTGGGGACGTGCCTGGATGCCTGAAGCAAACTGATCAGTCCATTCCGGAGGAAGCTGCAAAAGCAAAAGCCGGGAGGGAATTGGGTGAGTTCACAGGAATAAAGGTTACTGTGATTCGTGGCGTTAATTCTACAGAATGCTACTGAGATTGGGCATCCAATTCTTCTCTTCTTTTTTGGGGAGCAGCAGATCTGAGGCAAAGTCTGAGAGCTCCCCAGAGATGTGCGTGGTGTCTCTATCCATTGTTCTTTTTTTCGACGCATGCGCAGGGTAAAAACTCGATAGTAAACCATGGCCATCCAGTACGCCATGGCTGCGAGTACTACTAGCAAAGTACTGGTAAATTGATGAGCAGGGATGGAGCTGCTTGTTGGAAAGAAGTGAGTGATGACCGTGTCGTGCATGCTAGAGTAAGCAATTGAGGTCTCTCTCCCCCAAAGGCCAAAGCAGAAGGGGCAGCGACTGCAGAAAGAGAAAGAAGGGGGGCACAAGCTGATGATGGTACATACTGCATCAAAAGAGCTCTGCCAGTAGTTGGAGATGTTGGGCTCGCATTCAGAAGGTTCCTTGAAGACCCATTTGTGACATTTATCAGAGGCCACCTTTCCCATCAGCCTGCAGGGGGTCCAAATGGCATCGACTTGTTAGCACTCTTGTTAGCACATCCATCATCATGCATGCTCAAAAAGCAATTACAGTACTAGCAGTATCGTTCAGTATGGAAACAGCACAAGGTGACGAAATAGCTGGAGAGACCGCAACGAGCGCACGTATCAGTAGCAACAGGACCCATGGCTGATGCATGTTTAATTCTGGTCGTGTTGGTGGTGGTGGTGTAGCGTCTGCTGGTGAGCCTAGCGTAACCTAATTGCGATTTTGTTAATGGCTGCGAGCTGATCCACCAATTAACCCACTGACTGACGCGCAGCGATTGTTTATGCCTCACGAGGCACCGCCCCAACCCCGGCGAACGTGCGCACGTGACAGCGCCCGTCCTTACTCCTCGCCAAAAGCAGCAGCCACGACTACAAAATTAGTTGTTAACCTAGGCATTAGTTAGCTCTCCCTCACCTACACCACCGCATAATTACCGTCTACTCCACGCGTGCCAAGCTAGTTAGCCCTGGTCAAAAAAACGGCTCCAAACCAAAAGGCGAGGTTAAATTGCGGCGGAAACTACCTCGCAGATTAGTAAAACTGAAAAAAGCTCTGTGGACCGTGTGGTAAGGTAGGAGTAGAACAAAGTGAAAAGATGAAAGGCACGCCCCCATCCCATCAGGGACACCCCTTTTCTCTCTCCTCCGTCCAAATCAAGCTACGCTTACGCCACTAATGAAGGAGCAGAACTATTAGCATCAATCGCACTCGAGACACAGCCTCTCAAGTCCTAATCGGAGAACAGGGAGCAGCGGGGACACGGCCGCGTGCGAATTTGCCGGGCTAATTAGAGGATGAAGCCGGGCGGCCGGCCGGTGTCCTGTCATGCTATGCTAGCAAGCTACTCCAGCCACGCGGTCATGGAGCCTAGTAATAACCAAGCTAGCTAGCTAAGCTCACCTCAGCTACGGCCTGGGGGAAAAAAAATTGCACACGACTGCACCTACCCAGTACCCACCCTTCTCCGTAGTTGTAGAGCTGGATGGACATCTTGCTGAAGGCCTTCCGCACCGGGTCCTCGCCGTCGATGTCCTCCAGGCACTCCGCCACGCGCGGCCGGCAGAAGCCGTCCTCCCACATCAGCATCCTGATGATAGATAAGGGGGGCAGATTGAGATGGGATTGATGAGCACCAATCCGCACGGGCAATAAGCACTTAAGCAGGCAGGCAGATTAATCAAGAGCAAACGAACGGCTGCGTAAATATGCACCAAAGGACAGAGAGAGAGAAGCACGACTACTCACAGGCTGCCGTTGTCGTCGCCGACCTTGCACCCGTTGCCGCCGCGGCACCGCCTGAAGTGTCAACAAGAAACCACGCGCTGTAATAACTTGCTCGGCGGACAATACGTTGACGGCGCGGAGAGGGAGGGAGAGGTAAAGAAGGGAACTGAGGAAGGAAGAAGTGGGTAGGGAGGGAGCAAGTGCATACGGGCGAGGACGGATGGTCCAGAAGACGGAGTACGTCCAGTCCGAGTTGAGGCAGACGTTGCGGAGCGCCTCGTGCAGCGCCATCATCCCCGCGGCCTCTTTGCTCCGCGCGTGATCCCCTCCGCCCCCTGCCGCGCCGGAGCCCACCATTTCCCTCTCCCTCGCAAGCTTGCCTGCCGGTAAAATCTCTTCCTCCTCTTCTTCTTCTACCCTGTCTGTGGACGGACGCTCTCGGGTGGTCGGGGCTCGGCGGCTATAGCTAGGCCTTTTAGCTGCTACCCGGCCGGTCTCTTTTTGATCGCTTCTTGGTCTTTCTCCTACACGGGAGAGAGACACCGCCCGGCCAAGGGCTAAGCTTAGCTTACCTTAGCTTAGCTCTCCTCTCTCTCTCTCTCTTCTCTCCCTGTCTCTCTCTGATTGCTGTTTTTAACTTGGGCAGGGGGAAGACCTTAGCTTAGCTCTCCTCTCTCTCTCTCTCTTCTCTCCCTGTCTCTCTCTGATTGCTGTTTTTAACTTGGGCAGGGGGAAGGTAATCCGAAAGGCGACGGACGCTGCTTCTCTCTCTACTGCGGACGCTCACGGCATCCCATGTACAGTGTCTGTGCGTTTTTTCCCCTCTCTCTCTCCGCTCTTGCCCTGCAGAATTGGCGGCCCAGAAGTTGGCAGCGCCAAAAGTAAAGGCGGCCCGCCCGGGTCCCCCATCCCCTTCTATGGACAGCTTTATTTTCCTCTCTGCCGCTTACCCATGCCACGCTGCACTCGCAGCAGCCTCGGTTTTTAGCGTGGCAAAGGGAGTGCCATCAGGGTCCTGTTTTTGGATCCGTTGCAATAAACCATGCATGAAGTTCCTGTAGGACTAAATTGTTTGCTGCAATTTGTTTGTTCCAAGGATTCCACAGAGGATTCCAGGGAGGATTTACTGAGCCATACGATATGCATTGTTGCAACATCTGTAACGACGGGGTGTAGTACCTGTTTATGGAAAATAGATATGGATCCGACGGGGAGAAGAATACAGTAGGCAATGGATCGACGACGCTCTTTTCAGTAATAAAAGCTTGCGACAAGGTGCCGCAAGCAACAGGGGTAATGTCAGTGACTAAGTCAAAAGTACATCAGTCCATATATAGTCCCTGCACATCTAAAGTCGTGGAGTACCATGCCCCCCATCTTTTCTTCCAACTTCTGACCATAGTCAAGAAGAAATAGAGCCTCTGAACAAAGTAGAATTTCTCCTCTCCATCGTACTCCTGAAAATATTTCTTGGTTTAGGGCCTGTTTGGAACAGAGGAATGAAAAACGCAGGAACAGGAAAAAACGCAGGAATGGAGAAAACGCAAGAATGAAAAAAGTGGCAAAACTGTAGGAATTCACAATAGAGGAATGGAGAACTTGAAGCGTTTGGAACGCAGGAATAGAAAACACAGGAACATAATACATTACAACTAAATAAGCTGTTTAAGATAGCCATATGTTTTCATTATTCACTTGCTTAATGTATATGGCCATTTGCTAACCCCAAAGCATGTATGTACAATAGCTCA
Organism: Eragrostis nindensis; assembly: GCA_012490785.1. NCBI lineage: Eukaryota > Viridiplantae > Streptophyta > Magnoliopsida > Poales > Poaceae > Eragrostis > Eragrostis nindensis. The sequence goes on from JAAXCT010000092.1 coordinate 581,653, forward strand.
CGTCAAATTTTGGACAACTATTTTTTATGCTGCTAAGCTCACGTCAAAAATGTTAGTTTTTTTTGGAGAACCGTAAAAATGTTAGTACATAATACGATAGCTAATGATCCATTCTTTTGATCTTTTCACATCATCTTATCCACTTCTCTTTCCTATCGGCCCAGCCCAGTATTTCTGTTGCCTTCGTCTTTGGTGGTTGCAGCTTGCCGCAAATGAGCACAAAAAGCTGGCTTCCGCCCAGCAGATTGATTATCTCGAACTCTCGAAGGATTAGCAACAAATCCATGGCCGGAGAGAGCGAGAGCAAGCGAAGATTCTTTCCCTTGAATCGGAGTGGAGGGTTTATTTCCTGTGAAATGCACACCCCTGAGTTCCTTTCCTCAGGAAGGGAAAGCACATTTCCTTTGTTCCAAACGCTTCGATGTGATTCCTTTTCAGAGGAACTGATTCCTTCAAAATTCCTTTGTCCCAAACGCAGCCTTATCTCTTCACGAAAAGAAAAGGAGTGTTTTCGTTCCACTAGTAAACCAGCAACTCAAGTGAATGAATTCTTTGTTCCAAAATATTTAAGGGATCAACTAGGAACGAACAGAGCTGGACACAAAACTGGTGGAGCCTCGCGTCGTCTCCTCCGAGGCGACTCGGGGCGACCCAGCGCTTCCGCCAAACACCACCGCAACCAGCACATCGGCGGCCGCCGCCGCCGCCCTCCGGTGGCGACGGCGGCGGCCAGCGGCAGCGCCCCAACGGCTGCTGTTCGCGCGGCCCTCAAGTCTCCTCCGTTTTCCTCCGCGGTACTCCTCCGTTTCTCTTCTTCCTTCTCACCCCAAGCCATGGTCGAACTCCGGCTGGCCGGATCCGGGCCTCCCATGGCCGGATCCGGGCTCCTCATAGCCGGATCTGGTAGCCCCTGCGATGCAGGGGCCTGATTCATGCCCTTTCCGACGACATGGCGGCGGGGTTGGGCTTCCACGGCGAACATCAGCGACGGGCTGGGCTTGTGGGCTCGGGACGTTGCCGTGACGCCTGGTGGACTGCGGAGCATGGCTTGAGTGGCGGCGCAGCTGTGCGCAGGCTCGCCGGAGGCGCGGCCCTAATGCGCTTCGGCTTCATCCGCCACCAATATCAAGCTCAGGTATTGTGCTTCATTACTGCTTGCTCTCGGCACAATGGCTGTGTTGGGACGTCTGCTCTCTTCATTGTGTGGCTGTTGTCTTGAGCGGCCATGGTGGTCGTGATACTTGCTACATACTGTTGGTGGGTTGAGATCGGTGGTGATGTAGCCTCCGAAGATCTTGAGCACGAATGATGTCCAACGAAAGCGCTGCACCCGAGTTGCAGGGAGATGATTCATCTTCGGTCATCTTCGGACGGACCGTTGCTCTAGCTTTGGTGATGCCTCTGGCTCCAATGCTTTGACTGTGCAGCGAAAGCTTCGTGCCCGGTGCACGGGGTGGTGTTCTACCTCCGCACGATTAAAGCAATATCAGTCATACCCCATCCTCGTCAAGCTTCTTGGGGAAATTTGAAGGTTGTGCCCCTCCTCCTCTCACCATCCGAATGATCTTGGCCTGTTGTTGGCTCTCATTATGGTTCGGTGGGTGCTCGCCGCTGGCGCCTCTGCTTCGTCGTCGGACTTCTTGTTGATGGTGTCATCAAATCAAATGCCGTGTGCGTCCATGGTTACCGGCCCTCCCTCCTTTGTGGATTCCTCCCCACAAAGGGCGTAGGATGGCGGTTAGTGGAGACCGGATATGCTTCGAAAGGTGTCTTCATCAACTACAAGGGAGGTCGATGTGTTCCGGCAAAGCGGTGGCCGGCGTGCCTTTCCCACTCTTAGTCCCCACTTTGTTGGACGGTCCCTCGGTCCTTCAAGGATTCCTCCCCTTGTTGGAAGGTGGAGGGCGACAACAAGGCGGCGTAGCTACGAGGGGTGGTGTGGAGGTGCTAAGTCCATTGTGAAACTGGCAAGTATGTTGCTCGGTGGTATCATTTTGTCGATGATTGGTGATTGTTCTTCAGCTTGTGCTCAAGGCATTGATTTGGTCGAAAGTTGTTGTTGTGTTGTCTTAGTTTATCCCTGTCCTTGATGTATTCCATGTAAAATTGTTTTTATTTCTGCCATGATGGCTCACCCATGTAAAAGCTCGGCCTGCTGACGGCCTGTTTTAATGAAAATTCAGGTGGGGATGCTCTCCCCCCCGTTGACTGTCAAAAAAAAAAGGGATCAACTAGGCATCCCGCCACAGGACATCATTCGTGCTTAAAAAAAACCTCCGTTCCTGCATTTAGGAGTTGCATCCAGCTGTACAAAACAATGTCCAACAACCATAATGGACGAGCAGTTTTATTGTATAGTTTGTCAAAACTAATAACCAATAGTTTCAGGATCAATTACAAGTGCACTATTAATTTTTTAAAAATTATATGTTTTATGCCATGGAAGGCAGCTATCAGGTCCAGTATGAACTAATAATAACGGATAAATTATTTATTAGATTAATAAACATAAAGATTAATCAGATTACTAATTTTATTTTATTTATAAATATAAAACTACTTATTACAAGTCTACCATTCTTTTTTTATAATACTCCATTTGTTAAACCGAGTGTGATGTGTGGGGGACACGGTGCTAGCGTGTATTTGGAGACGCAAGATGCCTAGAATGAACTCGGGGCACGAGTATAAAAATGAGAGAAGATTCCCCGTCTGCTCAACCGGTAGGGTTTTCTACCTTTCTTATTTTACATGCGTATGTAGCAAGGTCTACATTACCGTTCTAGTCGCTAGAACCGGTGCTCACTGGTTTGTCCCATTAGGTAAATAGAAAAAACCGCATAAAAATTGGACAAGTTTCAAATTTTGAAATTTGAACCCCGAAACCGGAAAACGAACGGGTGACCGGTTCGGTTTGTCGGTAAACCCGGTTGATTTTGTCGGAAAACCAGTGAAAAAAACTGAAACCCGTCATATATAGAAAAAAGGGAAAAGGTGGAAAAATGATGAAATAATTATGTGGCACGATCTTTGCTGATTAATTATTTTCAACATGTCCTTCGGTATGATCTTTGGCATGACTTGTGCTAATTATTTTCAATAGATAAAAGGAAAAAGTGAAGAAAAGTGGGTTTTCATTTTTTTCCCCTCTTTCTTTCTCATGTTATTCTTCCAACAGTGTTTCCCCAACCAAACGAACGAAATTTTAAGTTCTTATTCCATCACTAGTATGCAAATGTCTTCTAGTTTTTTTTTACAATTTTCAAATTTTAAAATAAAAACCGATGAACCGGCCAAACCAAACGAAATTTTAAGTTCTTGTTCCATCACTAGTTTGTGTTTAAAGAAAACTAGTATGTCTGCCCGCGCATTTGCGCTGCTAGAGTTGATAGTTTTCACGTTGATAATAGTATAAAATTTTATATGCTCTCTTCTACGGTTGCATCCCTAGCCTGCTTATCACCTGCTCGTAATGATGCTCAGTTAGTTGTCACCTTGGCTTGTTGTCCGGGTCACTTGTTCCTCTAGTACATTTCTGCCAACTCATTATCTGTCTCGCCTATTTGTTGCCCACTCCGGCAAGGGGTACTACCTTCACGCGTCACCTTCCCCTCTCGACTTCCTACTGGTAGGTTGGTCACCTTGTTGTTCAGATTGACTACTCGTCGCCCTCTCATTCAAGGCTCTTCCCGTCCTCCTTTGTAACTTGTTTTTCGGTTCTCTCACTCATCCTTACTCTTTCATCCTCATAGCTTGTTTTTCAGCTTGCTTACTCATCACGTTATAATTTAGCAATGTTAGACTCATAATAGTATGATGAAAAAATTAGAAATAAGAATTAGAGATATTTTTAGCTATATTTTATAATCCGAATTTAGTTATTTATTGGGCTTATAATGGAATGACGGGTAATTTAGAAATAGGTGTGAAGTGTTTTTTCTTATTTTTTTTATTATTTCAAATTTTGCTATTTTTTTTGACTCATAATGGCATGGTGGGTAATTTAGAAATAGGTTCGAGGGGTATTTTTGGCTATTTTATTAATCCAAGTTTAGCTATTTTATAAATATTTATAGGAGGTTTTGTGACTAATTTTTTTCAAAACAGCAGTGGTGGATAATTTTCTCTTCTTATTTTCTCGGGTCACTTGTTCCTCTAGCACATTTCTGCCAACTCATTATCTGTCTCGCCTATTTGTTGCCCGCTCCGGCAAGGGGTACTACCTTCACGCGTCACCTTCCCCTCTCGACTTCCTACTGGTAGGTTGGTCACCTTGTTGTTCAGATTGACTACTCGTCGCCCTCTCATTCAAGGCTCTTCCCGTCCTGCTTTGTAACTTGTTTTTCGGTTCTCTCACTCATCCTTACTCTTTCATCCTCATAGCTTGTTTTTCAGCTTGCTTACTCATCACGTCATAATTTAGCTATGTTAGACTCATAATGGTATGATGGAAAAATTAGAAATAAGAATTAGAGATATTTTTAGCTATATTTTATAATCCGAATTTAGTTATTTATTGGGCTTATAATGGAATGACAGGTAATTTAGAAATAGATGTGAAGTGTTTTTTGTTATTTTTTATTATTTCGAGTTTAGCTATTTTTTTACTCATAATGGGATGGTGGGTAATTTAGAAATAGGTTCGAGAGGTATTTTTGGCTATTTTTTATTATTCCAAATTTAGCTATTTTATAAATATTTATAGGGGGTTTTGTGACTAATTTTTTTCATAATGGCAGTGGTGGGTAATTTTCTCTTCTTATTTTCTCGGATTAACGTGAGAATTTCTAGTATTTTAGAGCGAACGTGGTGGCTTCTAAGCCTTGAGAGCGAACATCGTGGCTTCTTTTTCTCGTCAATTATATATATAATAGATGTTCTGGCTTTTTAAGGACTCAGATATGACCGTTGATTATTCAACAGTACGTATCCACAAGCATCTCTAGAGCCCATCCGCACTCCACTGCCATAGAGCCGTATATATGCATCAACCAAACCGCTTACTTTTAATACTCCCCCTCTGCCCCTCACATCTAGAAACCCCCACAGTCAAGGCAGGAAGATACCTACGGGATTGGATGCCCGCTCAACTTGTATTGTCATGGTGATGCATCATCGGAGGGTACTTGTTGAGGACCTCGAGGTGCGTTTTTGCGTTCTAGCCTAGGTCTTAGGGCAGGTAAACATGTCGGGCACCATGTTTTGACCTCTACTCTGCTTGCTTAATCGTCTGGAGCTAGCGAAGAAGGTTCTCCGCATAGGTCGGTCAGGTAAAGGAAAATATCGAAACGAATGATCATGAGAGAACAGCTGAGGCCATCTTTTTCATAGAACCAAATTAAAGATGCAACCACAGTGGATAGCTACAGATCGATTCGATATTATCTTGAATCGTTGACAAGAACTCATGGACGTTTAGTCGAATGAGTGGCCTATGCATGGCTTGAATGTACTCGAGTTTCTAACTTCCGTCACCATCTTCCCTCCGCCCACCGTTTAATGTATTCATTAGTCTAATTATCGTGAGAAATGAGAATGTAATTTGTTGGAAACTTAGCACGAAGAACACTACTGGAACCAGCTAGAATGAACGTACTTATTGTGCGCACACGAGGTAATCAAAGTAGGCGTAATATTAGTAAGTCAAAGGATAAAAGCCACAAGATGTATACATCAAGTGGCACGTACTTAATTACTTATGCTTCATACTTTTGAGGAGAAAACTGCAGGTGCCTCACGCGGTAGTGCTGGCCATGTTGATTACTCCAGGTAAATTAACTTTGTTCTTGCAACAGCTACTTTTGCAATGTTACCGTCTAATCAGCTCCGCGTGGAGGCCGGTAATTATGAAGGATGTTTGAAAAAAAAAATAAAGGTCGTCTTAGTAGGGCTTAGGCCATGGCTTTCGATCGTTAAGGTCTTTGAGGACAGGGATGCTACGTGCGCACGTGCATGGCAGAGAACTGGTGCCCCTCGTCAGTCGTCACCCGTAAACAATTGCTTAGTCGGATACTCAGATCGGAACAGATGGCTTAACGAAAGTTACTTTGACACATGATGCAAGGATGGGCTACTGGAGTGTTGCACGGCTCACTTTCAAAAATCCTGAAGTGCTAGAAACAGTGGCGGAGCTTGGTGCCAAAATCAAGGGGGGCCGGTAGTGGTAATCAAACGAAAATTACAGCTAATATCCCTATATAAGCATTGTTTTTCTACACAAATCTCCAAACTCAGGGGGGGCCATGGCCTACTTTGGCTTGCACTAAGCTCCGCCCCTGGCTAGAGAGACGTCTTGATCATACCAACTTACCAAGTGCACAGCTCACTACTCCCTCCGTATTTTTTTTAGATGTCGTTCACACAAGAATTTTTAGTGCAAAATGGGCTAACGTTACTGTCGACAGGAGGTACGTAGTAAAATGTTTGAATCAGGGGCGAAGCGAGTCGAGGAGAGAGTTCGGTTGCTTAATCATTACTACACAACAGTATTTCTCGCTGATTTTACAGGATACCGTCGGGGTCGGCTGCCCCCGATAAATAAAGCCTCTAGCTCCGCCCCTGGATTGAACTATACCCGGGAATATATATTTCGTTAGTATATATGTGCTGCATCGCATCTGTTGAATGCGTTCGTACGCCACGCATCCTGCTTCGTCTTGCTTTCCTTTTGACTACCAGTTTTTTGTTTTCGCTCTGTTTTATGAACTGAAGCGGGCATTTCTTTTTCATATTTATTTCTTTTGGATTGTATAGTTTTATTTGTTCGTAGCATTTTGCACGCCTTTCCATGTATGTGCTCGTAACTAGGAAGATCCTTACCTATTTGATCTTGAGTAGACAAGCAATGAGGAACCCATGCACGTTGGAAAGCCTGAAAACTTCTTTACACATGCATGAGGAGGTGGGCAAGCTACGTGATAAAAGTGTACGACCACTACAAATTGCAGCTTGCAACTTGCCGGTCGCAGCGAATCATGATTAGAGAATAGAGATGTATACGTTGGCGCACGGATCGCGGGGGAGGTGCCCCCTCTGTCTATGACACTATCTGCTTAAACTAATTGCCCATCGCCTCCACTTGACCGCCTGCTTGCAGCCCTCTGACCAAGATAGGATTCTCTGTGGCAGGCCAGCTGGTTGTGCTTCAAGCCATCAGTTCCATTAGCATCGAGAATACAGCTACACCTAACTATCTATGGACTGAGGGAGCAAGCAACGTTCACGTTGACATGTCCATGGAAACGCTAGCATCGGGCGCGTCAGCAACTCGTAAGGTGGATACATCGAATGCGGCCAGTCCACCAACAGCGTATCAGACTATCAAAATCAACTGTATTCGGCCCAAACCCTGAACGCGTCCCCATTCGTTAGGCTACTACCCTTTGCTTGTCAAGTTTACTCACGTGGAACAGAGGCATTTATATATACTGGCTTCATGATGCAGATCGTGTTATATATGTGAGCAAGAAAGAAATTGATTGGTGAACAACTGAACTCCCTGAGCGTCAACATGGCGGGAATATAAATATACAGCTGTGTTTCTTTAGTTTTGGGTACTGCCTCGACTGTATTGGAAACATATCATGTACAGTGACAGCATAATATAGAGAGTGGCCAACGCAAGGGAATAGATGGTGCTTAAAATATTTTTTTAAAAAGAAAGCGGCATAGAGAGTGGCCAGACCTACTTGATTTCACTTGCCGCCCTAGTTTTTAGATACCACTCCGAGTGTACAGCCATCAGCAGATGAGCCAACTTTTGAATTATGGAAACAATCTCCTATATTTTAGGAAACAGGACGGAGTGCACAAAGAGACAACACACACGGATGCAGAAATGTCAGAGATTCTCAAAGCAATGCAGTCTGGAAAAAGAGCTCCATTTAGGCCCAGCAAGCTACGAACATAGCCCGGGCGGGGAGCACCCACAGCTAGGTCGATATTGCAGCCCAATCTGTCCATGTCAAAAGTGTAAAGCAGCCCAGCCCAAAAAGAATTCTCTGAAAGAATTCTCAAAGCAAAGCAGTCTGAAAAAAAAAGAGCTCAATTTAGGTCTACAAACATCAACTAAAGAAAAAGCAAGCTACAAACATAGCCCATGGAGCACCCCACAGTTCAAGCCCTATTGCAGCCCAATTCGTCCATGTTAAAAGTGTAAAGTAGCCCAGCCCAAATGTTTTGAGTTCTCCATGTTAATTACCAAACGAATCTAAATAATTTCAGCTGATTCCCTCAGCTTCATTTGCGAGTTAGTTAAAGAAAAACCTTCACTTGCGAGTTGCGACTGTCACTTGCCAACATCCAATTCGGAAAAGTCACAATGGTGCAGTTTTTCAATGGTCTTGTGCAGAGCTGTAGCAGCAGCGTTGGGCCGTTCATATTGCTTGATGAGCGGTCAAGCGAAGGAAATGAATAATGCGTCAGGGTCCCTTTTTTTTTTCTCAATTGGGGTCCCCCGGTTGATGGTTGGAGTCTTGGAGATATGCTGTCGAGGAATAGAAGTGTTTTTGTGAACTGTGGCAGGCGGCGTTTTCGTTTTTCATAAGAGTGAGGGTAACATACTGATCAGGCCAAGGATGGGAAATGCAAATTCATCCAATTGAGTGGTCAATTGTAATGCATGCAGTAGGTGTTCGGCCACTGAAAAACAGTGCTCCTACTTTACAATTGATGCTCCATTAAGAGAGATCACAATATGTGAAAAGGAGACTTCGTTTTTAACACCCACTCTTCCCGGCTACTCGACGATTTATTGCAGTATGGATGTGTTTCCTCCCATGATCAATTGATATCCACTGCTACTGATCATGGACAGTGAATAGCCACGTTGACCTGACACAACCAAGTTATGGAGACATGGACCTGACACAACCAAGTTAAGAAGAGTACTGCATGCAACTAACTACAGACCTCGATCCGTGTCCGTGTGCATGCAACTGCAAGCCACCTCGTGCCGTCGCACAATGAACACGCGTGTTTGGCCCGTGCGCATTTCATCCCGCACAGCATCGGTTAAAAGAGCACCATCCCCATGTGCACCAAGTTACATTCGACAGTCGCTGTGCACGCACATTATCCGCTGAAAGAGCGCATGTGCGAGCAGTAATTGTGTTGTATGCGGGTGCCTGACAAAGAAGTACAGCAAATTGGACACGGCCGTAGGGCTCGAGAGCAATCCTCGCTTGCCAGACGTCGGTGGAAAGGCTGCCAGACCGGCCAACCAGCTGTGGTTTCTTTTACCGCGCTGAATTCCACAACCATCGTGCGGTGAGGCAAGCATGACCCAACCACCCCACAATTACCGCGACCAAAGGCACCAGAAATGGAAGCGTTTAAACGAAAACAAAGGAGAGCCCGAGAAGACAAAGGCTAAACTTTCCTTAAATAGGTATGTACAGCTAAGCCGGACCTGTGTTCTCCACTCCCCCCTACCCTCCTCCTCACCTGCTCACGACCTTTTGCAATACTGCCTCCCTAAACTTTGCAGCTACCACATCGATCACGATTGGATCGCTAGCACGACGGCGCCTCGTTGAGGTCGAACGGCAGGCTATCACGCTTGTTGGCTATACCGAGCTCCAGCACCGTCGATGGCGGCGGCGCGCCAGCCAAGGGAAGCAGGGGCGCGGCCGCCGCCGGGGCCTGCTGCTGGAAGTAGACGAAATGCCAAGGGGAAGAGTGGTTGAGGTCGACGCCGCCGAACGGAACGGGCTGCGACGGTTGCTGGCCCAGGAACGGCGGCAGCTGGTGAAGGTGCTGGCCGTGGTGGTCGTTGCCGGGGAAGTTGGTCCTGGCCTTGTCCCCGCGGAGCGCGCGCGCGGCGCGGTCGTAGGCGAGGGCGGCCTCCACGGGGGTGTCGAAGGTGCCGAGCCACACCCGCGTCTTCTTCCACGGGTCGCGGATCTCGGCAGCGTACCTGCCCCACGGCCGCTTCCTCACGCCTCTGAAGTGCGCGTTGCGCCCTCCTCCCGACGTCCCGCCGCCGCCGCCGTGGCTCGTCATTCCTCTTCTCAGCGTCGGATCCATCTACTAGTACTAGTTTGTTGAGTGAAGCAGGGTTCCTTAGGGGTGCGGCGACGTGTGTGTTGTTTGGTGGCGCACGCACGGTATTGCCACACGAGCAGCCGGGCTTTTTGTGAGCGAGCGAGCGAGCGAGGCCAATGCTCTGTCCGGTCTCGAGAAGTAGGTTGGTTATCTCGGGTTGGCGTTCGCGGCTGGAGCTAGAGGGAGCACGTAGCACAGCCACCGCGTGATTTGGACGTGTCACCGCATCACTAGTCCTGCCCGGCTGCTACGAGTAAACGCTGTGCACACACGCCCCCTCCATCCCCACGCGAACCGTCGCGTCCAGCATGACGCCAGCACCACAAGGTGCTAGTAGTACGAGCAATCCACATACGACCACGCTATGCCTCTCCTCTTCACTCTTCCCCTGGCTATGCTAGCTCACCACGTCTGAGCCGCCACAGGTGCCCATACCGCCCAACACCCATACGCCGTCCGCAGTAGAGAGCGGCCCGCCGGATGGAGCTGCAACGTTTCCGCAGCCGCGGGGCCGTCGTTGTTGGGGCCAGTGAAATTCGTACGCAGCATGCACACACAGACACAGTCCTTGTCGTTCCTTCTCGCGGGACTGTTTGTCGTCTACTCGCCGCGAGGAGAAACGGGTGGCGGACAGACCACACCGTCACGACGCGCTCACACGTACAGACAATGACTTGCGGGGCCGCGGCACAGTCGTCCCTGCGTGTCAGCACGACCACGGACGGATTCATGGGCCGGAGGGCGACGCGCGCACCAGCGGGACGTGTCAGCGGCGATCGGCGGGGCGCGGGTTCACGTGGGAGGAAGCGTGTCGTGGGGTGGGGGACAGCACGGGCGGGTGGCGGATGGGACCGAGCGGCCGGCGGGGCGTGGCGCGTCGCAGCTCATCAAGGGGAACGGGGCCCAGAGCAGACGCCGGGAGGCGTGGGTGCGGCGGTACGGCGTTTGGTGGGGTGGCCGGGCTGCGGGGCTTTGACGTTTTGTTCCTATCGTCGGCAACAGCCACGGCCGCGTCCAATCAAGAAAAGGAAAGGAGGAGGCATAGATGCGCGCCGTGCCAAGTAGGCCAGGCAGTACATACAGTTTCTGAAATCAAAAGCGTCTCTGGTTTTGCATTAGCGGGTTCTGGTTTGCGCGCAATGGTTTTGCATTAGCGGGTTCTGGTTTGCGCGCAATGCACTGGGCGCGCAGCAGCATCATTGGCAAAGCGATATACTAGATGGACCTTTCAACAAGTGACGGTAGCAAACATCCCCAAAACTGCTCAAAGGTGTGGCTTCTACTCGTTTCCATCAACGCCATAAACAAAAGTTCGTGCAACTCGCGCTCGCACTTTTGTTGCCCCGCAACAGTCCCGGCGAATCGCAGAAAGGCAAGGTCCGGTCTTATCTGCTGACGTCCCGGTTGTGCGAACATGAGGCCATACCACTCGCCGTGCACGCATGGCGAAGGCGACTAGCCGACGGACGACCCCGTCCGTCCGTATCTCCTCATTTTCCGCTGCCGTCGGCGTCCTTCGCACCGCCGACGCCCGACATGACCCAACGGCCAGCGCCGCTGGCACAGACTGACCTACTAGGCCGTAGCAGCCCGCAGATGACCAGGCCGTAGCAGCCCGCAGATGACCTACCGGGGCAACAGCGCCGCGTCACGTGCCGCACGGTGCGCGCCGTGACCGTGATGTCATCTGACCGCAATAGCCGACGCTCCACAGGCCCCGCCGGCGCCGCGCCGCGCCAGTCCAACCACCCACCCCTAGCGCCCACCACCGTTAAAAGCGAGCTCGCTGTATTCTGTGCCGAGCGGCGCCTGCAAAAATCTGCCACGCGCCGTGCGGCCTTTGCCTGCCGCCTGCCTTTGGTCTCCGCCGCAGGACGAAAGGCACCGCGGCACGGGGAGCCAGAGATAAAGCGGGCGCCGAGGCGGACCGGCGGAGCAGGGAGCGCCTATCCACCCAGACCCCCAGCGCTGCAGCTATGCTTCGCGCGCGCGGTGGAGCTCGAATCGAATCCGACCGAATCGTCCCTGTCAAGCGACGCGAGCGGCGAGCGCCACGGTCTGGAGGCGCCGCTGTCACGCAAAGCAACGGATGGGACGGCGGAAGCGACGGCGGCCTTGGCTTGCGTGCGAGTCAGTCGTGCCGGCGGGACCCGCGTGGGTGGCGCGGAGGCACAGACGGTAGTGTCGCGGTCATGGGAGCAGCCCGGCCCGTGCCGCACGTGGTGGGAAATTTTCGGGTGGGAGCCGGACGCCGCCGACGGTTTTTGACCGGTTGCGCGGCCGAAGCGGCGCCAGGCCATCGGGCCGGGCCTACGCTGCTTCGAGGTCTACGTCGACGTCGACGGCGTTTGGCATTGGTAATTCGATGCGGATCAGGTTATGCTAAGTTCAGAGGCAAGTCTGTTAAGGGTGCGTTTGATAGAAGAAATGATTCAGTTTATAGGGTGAATAAGTAGAAACAGCTCCAGAACCATTCATGAATTGGCGTGCCCTCGCGAAACGGCTAGTGCCAATCGTTCCGATTCCTCCTGTGATAGACCTCACTTTTGAGTTAGCGAGTACTACTTACACAAATCTGTTATAGCTACCTCTCTTCGCTAGTCATGGTCACGCAGGTAGAAACGGTGGACTTCTTGCTTCGCTAGTCGATATAGTTCGCCCACCGAAGATCCCTGCTACCACGGGAGATAGCTATCCAAGTCGCCGCTGCCGCTCACTGCTACACACGACACATGGTTGCTTCATCGGCGCTGACTTAAATCCAAGTCACGGCTTAGCTCAAACTCATCGTTTGCTTGACCTGCTCGGTGGGAGAGACATGAGAATTGAGGAGAGAAGGCACTCGAGGAAAACAATGGAAGAGTATCCAAGATGATAAGGTCACGGTACCAGCTCATGTGTCACAAATTTATTGCCACCCTTGTGGGTAATTCGGCTCGACTCAATTCGCTTCGATCTTGTTTCTCTGAGCGAGTATTTATCAAACAGTGTAATTGGATAATCACATTGCATCTTGGTTACGATCGTTTCAGTAGAGTTTACCGTCGAAGCAGGTGAAAAACACACTAGGGTGGCGGCTCCGTGAACGAGCACGCCATGGCACGCTGGGGGGGGGGCGCGTCCCTGCCTTTTTGGTTCGAGTTTGTCCTGTTTCGTGGGCGAGGAATGATAGGTTCGCCCACGCGTCAGCGCCGTGCCTTCCGTCTCGCGGCGGGGCAGGATCAGCAGCTGTCAGTCTGTCACGTTCCTCAAAGGGCGCCGGACCGCTGCTGCAGGACGGATTCTCTGCACCGCTTCGGCAATTGGGCAAACTAGTCGTGTGCATGTGAGTTTGCTACGGCTGCCTCCGTCAGATTCGGATAGATTAGCAGCGTCTGATTGATCGCTCGATCGATCGATCCCCATGAAATGATGTTCGCAACTCATGTTCGGTGTGCGGCGACTGTACAGTCGTCAAACTGCGCAGGATTGATGACAGCCCATAACATGTCGCGGTCAAAGGCGGCAGCCTACAGCTGAGGCTAGCTGCTTTTGAGTTCGATCGCATTGTGCCCGTTGATTTATTTTTTTTTCGCGCAGTCCATGCTGTAGTAGTACGGTGACAATAATTTGAGACTACTAGTGCTCAAAACGCATTCAGCAATGTTAAGCGACGCCACAAAACCGTCTGCAACAAGGGATGGTGGAGAATGGCGCGCCGCATAAAGCGTGTCGGTAGCGGCGGGCGGCGGACTCTTGCCTGATCCTGCGTTCGCGGCCACCAATAAATTCTCTCCCCGGCGGGCTCCCCGTCCCACTCCCACCTCGCACCAGCCTTGACAAATCCTCGCAGACGCCGCCCGCACAGAGCGACCGGCGGCCGGCCCTGGAGGGACCGGACCGGAGGCCACCACCAATTTACCGGACCCGTACGTTTTCGTTCGTCCAGCACGCAGCGGCCGGCAGAAGCCGCGCCCTCTGCTATGCTCTCCCCACGCAAAAGGAGGGAGGCGTTATCTACATGCATGACGATTACTTTATGGCGCCGCGCCGCGCCAAACGTGGCGTAGCGGCGGGAGGACTCGCCGGGCCGCTCCTTGGCAGCGTCCCCACTTGCAACGACGCACGCCCACGCCCACCGCGACCGCCTGTCCTGACCCGCGGATCCGCTGCTCCCGTCCTCCTCGTAGCTATCCGCGCGGTTTTCTCAGTCTCTTGATCCCGACTCGGTCTAAAGCTGCACGGCATGAAGGAAGAAAAACCACACAGCAAAACCACACGAGGAGCGGGCGCAGGAGGGCGGTCGCCCCACCTTTTCCGTGTCCGCGCGGCTCCGCCACGCCACCCGCGGCGCGCTTGCCCCGCCCAACTGGTTGTAGTACGAGCACTTGCATGCGATGGTCCCGGCAAGCCCATCAACGCCGAGCGGTGCCCCCCTCCGTGCACGCACGTCCCAGTCAATGCCCCCACTCCCCACCGCACCCGCACACGTCCACATCCCCCGTTACGTGCGCCATTGCTTTTCTCCGGCGGCTCCGTTGCTGATTGATTCCAACCTTGCCCTCTGCCCGGGGTTCCCTGCCGTCTGGCAAGCAAAATGGAGCACAGCGCGAAGGCACCTTTAGGCGCAGCAGTGACTCTGAGATCTTTCTTTCCCTTTTTATTAATACCTCAAAATTATACGATCAGTGAGTAGTTCAGCAAGCATACTCGTAATCTATTCTGAGATACTCCGGTAGTATTACAGTACTACTTTCTACTCCCGTAGTACTTTTCACTGAGTGGAGTAGACTTCTAGTTGCGTTACGTGTTCACGCAGTCGTGCAGTTTGAGGAGCCGTAGCTCGCAGGATGCGCCGCATAAGAAGAATTAGGTGCACCAAGAAAACCGAAGCACGCGGGCGAGGCAGCCGTAGTAAAAGGACGGAAAGCGGACAAAGCTTCCGAAGGCGCGGCGCGCGGTGGGCCCCACGGCGAGGAGAAGCTGCTGCCGCCGCGCGAATCACTGCCCCCTGATGCCCGCCCACCCGCGCGCCAGGCCCACAGCTGTCGGCCGAGACCACGCCCGGTCCTCCCGCCGCATCCGGACACGGCCGCCCGGAACACGCAACACCGTTGACGCCCAGCCACTGATCCGGCACGCCAGCGCGCGCCTACTACTGAGAAGGGGGCCACAGATCCGGGCCGCGAGCAGGGGATCCGCGGCCGGCACGACGGGACCGGCCGCCGCGCACACGTGTCGCGAGGGACCGCGCCCACACGCACACGTTATTCTCAAGGTCACGAGTAGAACAACGCAGCCGCGATTCCGTCGTACGACCAGATCGGCGGTGCGGAAAGATCCAGCAGCCACCCCACCGCTCATTGGCGTCGTCCCGTCCACACCACACCACACCTGCCTCCCGCTCCCGGCCCACGACTCCATCCCGCCTCATCTTTTCCTCCCAAAGATCTCCAACGCCTGCCGTCTCCTCCACGCCGCCGGAGGGATTTGAAAAACAATTTCGGCGCCGCAAATCAGCCGCGGTGACAACAATAATTAATTACTGTCGTTATTGTTCAGCGGGGAAGGCGTGGCAACACGCGCTGTATCCAGCTTTGTTAGGGATAACGATCGATTATTCACCCTCGGCCAGCCCATCCAAATCAGCCCCAGCGAAACGTCAAGGCAAGAAGCGGCAGCTTTTGGCGAGTCTTAATGCAACCCATGCAGAATGAGAGGCGACGCTGCTGGCTGACCGAACAATTAATCGTCGTCGTGTCGCAGTGATGGCAACAAAATGGAGAGGCCGGCAAACGTAGCGGCGACATAAATGACAACAGCCTGCGTTTCCCAACCATGCGATGCGTTGCACCTTTCGTGAATGGAAAAATCGAAAGAAGCTTCTCAAGTTTTGGACAGAAGAATTTTTTCAAGTGTAATATATATAATCCTCATACAAATCGAATGAAATACTACTGCATAATATACTCCATGGTTTTGAGTCCCATATCAACGCCGGCTTGATCTGCTTAGACAGACGAACAGATCTCAGATCAGCTCCGTCCTCGGCGAAAAAACTATATTTACACAGGGCTGCTCCCTCTCTCTCTCTCAGGCTAGTAAACAAAAATACAGGCAAGAGGACCAAAACAAACAAGTAATAATTCCTCGATGCAAAAAAGAGAAACTACTTAAGTCGTCAGCTAAAAACTCCGGTGAGCCTAGTTCTCCGCCGGCGGCGGCCAGTTGAGATCCAGATCGAAGGCCACCTCCTTCTTTGCGGTCACGGCCGGCGGCGAAGGCGTGTGATCAACCACCGACGAGGAGTCGGAGTCGCTCTGCGCGACGGCCGCCACGGTGACCGGCGGCGGCGCCACCTTGAGCATCCGATACCCGGCCGCCGCGGCTGCGGCAGCTGCCGCCTGTTCGTAGAAGAAGTACGGGTTCGGAGCCGGGCGCGCCACAGGGTAGCCCTTGAACGGAAACCGCATACCGCCGCCGGCGACGGCTGCGGCCCTGTGGAAGAGTTCGAGATCGAGGGCCGGAGGCAGCGGCATGGCTTGCATGGGCGCCTGAGCGCCGCCGCAGGCGCTGCCGCCTCCGCTCGAGTCCACCGTGCTGTTACTGCTCGGGCTGCCGCCGCCGGCGGGGACGGGGCACTGCGACGCGTACGGGAAGTTGGTCTTCGCCTTGGCGCCCCGGAACTCGCGGGCGGCGGCGTCGTAGGCTCGCGCGGCCTCCTCGGCCGTGTCGTACGTGCCCAGCCACACGCGGCTCTTCTTCGCCGGGTCGCGGATCTCCGCGGCGTACCGCCCCCACGGGCGCTTCCTCACGCCTCTGTAGTGCGGGCCCATGCTGGCGCCTCCGAGGCCGCCGCCGACGCCGAGCCCGAGGCCGGTGGCCGGTGGCACCGGCGACTTGTCCGCCGCTCTGGGCGCCATGGGTGTACAAGTGGCGTGCGGACGCAGGTGTTCCGGTTCAGCGAGGTGCTGCGGAATGGTGGGTGTGTGGCGTCTAGGATAAGGCGAGGGGGAGGGGGGCGCCATTTATAGCCGGCCGCGGGGTTAAAAAAGGGGAGCAAGTAGGGGAAAAGCGGAGCGCGAGTGGTGGAGAGCGGCGAGAGGGAATAAAACTCGGCGCAGTCAGCGAGCGGTTTGACTGTCCTCTCCTCGCCGCCGCCCCTCGTCTTTAGCGAGGCAGCATTAAAATTAGGCGGCCGTTTTTCCGCTCCGGTCACCTGCCGGCCTGCAGAATAACGTAACGTATGCAGGTGTTGCGGGTGGCATTTTCCATTCGGATCCCCAGTTGTCTCCGGGTCTAACAAACGTTGCCGGTTTTCTTCCTAAAGCCACCCTATGTTTTGCAGCGAGGACAATACTACTCGCTGATGTTTCGTGGTTGGTGCCCGGCAAATTGTTGTTTCTTTCAGAATTTCAAAATCCCATATTAGAATTTACAATGTGAGCACATAAACTCTAGCACAATAATATTTTCTTTCATTTATACGAGTATCACTTAACCATGGAAGTTTTCTTACGTTCAACACGAAATACTCCACTACTAGTAGAAATTGTTTGTTTCATTTGTCTTAGCTCTGTCGGCATATATCCCTGCACTCAACGGTCAATGGTTGTTTCTTTTCTTTCACACCAAATTTTTTTTAATAGACACGACGACTTTCGATAATTAAACATCTCATAAATGGTAAGTATAATTCTTTATACGTAGTTTTTAGACTCAAGATATTTTTCTTGTAAAATGTACAACTAACATAAAAGATTTAGTTTTCTCAAAATGACATGGTTGCTATAACCAAACAAGCCAAACCCTTCTTAATTTGTTGACCGCTTTAAAGACTCGACAGTGAATATTCGGTCATAAGTTTGAAGAGATATGGCATACTGACCATAGGGATTGTTAGGTTGTATGCCACAAAAAAAAATTATTATAGTCAGGAAGAGAATGTTTTGTTACATGCCGCTACCCCACCATACTAAACATGCAACGTCACAAGTTTTAGATTTGTTTGATTAGAGAGCTACTACACGACAAAATATGTTTGGTATCATGTTTTCTTGTCGCAGTTGTGGCGTGTTGTGGTGCCGCCCTAACCTTATGGCATGGCGACAAAGCAATATCTAGGGAGCAGTAGTGGAGAAGTATGCATCAAATGTGCAATAAGGTGTGCAAAACAGATGCATCAAATGAGTACTCCGTTGCTAATAATGTTGGAACATGTTTCGAAGAAATGTGTAGAAACATTCTTGTCTTTTAAGCACTCAATTTGATTAAACTTGTGTTGTTCGAGTACTCCAGTACATGTCCTTGTTGGGTGTAGAATAAATTCGTTCAAAAATATGGGCCAAAAGAGGTTAATCGAAAGTTGTTGGAAGCGGAAAGTCGTGAGCGAGGAGAAGAAAGGGTGTGGTAGTAGTACTGAGCTAAAAATCGTGCACCCGAGGGCGAGAACGAGAATTCCTCATATATCCCGGGCTCGAAAGGAATCAAGGATGGCGAGGCGGACAGAAAGCCGCCGCTCGGGGGCCCCACGTGGAGCGGGGGAAGGAGGGGCACGCAGCGCGAGCACGTCGCGGGCCCCGCGGTGCGGAAGACGACGCATCACGATCCGTGCGTCCCGAGCTGGGGTCAGGGGGGCGGGCGTCGGCGTCGGCATCGGCAGCGCACGCAGCAGGCGTAAAGACACGTGGGGCCGCGGCGGCCTCCACCGCCGCGCTGTCTGTCGTCCTCGCCCCGCGCACGCCTCCTCTTCCGGCCTGCCTGCCCTGCCTGCTGCCAACGGATCGTCAACTTGAGCTGGCAGCATGCGCGCGGGGAAAGGAACCTTGTCGTGCGGGGAACCTGGCGGTGGTGGTGCCGCGTATTCGCCGCGCGCGCGGACAGGACCGGCGCTCGATTGGCGGGGGGGGGCTAGTGGTTTTTCTCCTTCCTGGGGCGGGGGGAAGATGCGTGGGCGGGGGGAAGATGCGTGACGACGCTGCCGATGCTTTGGCGGACCGAATTTCTTGGCTTTCTTTTCGGCTCAACCAACGGCGCGCACGCCGTGGTGGTTCGTCAGCTGCTGATCGCGTGATGACATAACTCGAGCGAATTTTTCCGTCTCCGTAATCTTGCGAACAAAAAGGTTTCTTCCCTGCCAAGGACTGACGTGTGGCAGTACACTTCACAAGAACCCTTTTTTTCTGGACTGTTCGAAGATCAGTGGAAATTTTAGTACTACTACTACTTGCAAAATTGTACGGGTGTTTCCAGGTATGTGCAGTAGTATGAAACTTTTCTTTGCCTGACTTAGCAGTAAAGAATTACTACTATTGTATGTACTGTATTATTCAGTTTGGACACGACACTGTTGCAGTTTTTGACACACTAATAATACTGTGGTGTCCATTCAGATAGTTGAACTATCAAACCCTGTCCGTAACAAAGGAACCTGCAGATCCGGCAATCCCCAGTGAAAACGACGGATCACCTACTGGTCAGCTCGGCTACCAGTACTGGCACTAGTTTAAGCTTAACCTCTCGTACTTAAGCCAAAAAGCTTATCAGCTTGAGCCTCGTGAGGTCATATCCAGAGAAAAATAAGCAGAGACGCGCGCCGGGACGCGGGCGATCACATGACGGGCGTGGACGGACGGACAGGCACGCCAACGGCGAGATCAGCAAAGGATCGGCGTGCGGCGCGGACCGCGCCCGCGCGCGGTGGGCCTGCCGGTGGCGCTCCACCGAAGTGTCGGCATCGGCAGGCAGGCTTCCGCAGCGGGCGTGTTGCTTGGATCGCGGGGCGGGGCCACCCACCGCCACCGGCCGCCGGTCCCTTTTTATTTCGAGGCGCTCGCCCGTAGACCGACAGCCAGGACAGCACGCACACGCCCCCCCACCACCACGCCACGCGCCGGTTGCCGCGCCCCCACGGAGAGCGTGATGCCGCGCCGCGCCGCTTCCATCACACGCTTGCGGCAGCGGCGCTGACACTTTCCGGATGGGCCGGCGAATTGCAGGACGTACGCACGGGCGTGTACCAGGCAGGCGCACAGCTGCCGTCCATTGATGCCAGGCAAAGGACGATATGGTTGGCTGCAGGTCCGAGTACTGTCGAATGCCGACGCAGATATTGGCCCTGTTTGGATAGTCTAACTCGGTTAGAGTTAGAGTTACAAACTAACTCTAACTCTAACTCTAAACTAACTCTAACTAAAGAGGTGTTTGGATGAGGGTTAGATTTGTTATATTCAGCTAGCCTCCTCTTCTATCTCCCCACCATCCATTTCGTTCTCGCACGGCCACCTCTCCTTCTCTCTCCCTCCCTCACCGGGCATCCTCCCGCCCTCCCGGCCACCTCCTCTTGCTCCTGGTCGACGACGAGCACGAGGAGGCAGCGCCCGGCGAGGCGCGACCCCGGCAACGCTGCGCGCCCTCGCGAGGCGGCCTCGGCGGCGGCGCCCCTTGCTCGGCCGGATCCGGCGGCGGCGCTGGGGCTTGGGGGCGGCGAATCGGCGGCGGGGCTGGGGCTTGGGGGCGGCGAATCGGCGGCGGCGCTGGGGCTTGGGGGCGGCGGCGCGCTGGCGCTTGGTGGAGGCGAATCGGCCGGCGTGGCGGCGGCGGCCGCGATGGAGGGCGGCGGCGGCGGCCAGGATGGGGCCGGTGCCGATCTGGGAGGGAGAACGGGAGGTGGGGAGGGGATCGCGTGCGAACGGGCTGGATATGGTTTGAGTGGGTCCCACCAAATCTAACTCCAATAAGCACCCCTCAACCGGGTTAGTTTTTTTGGGTGGGTTAGAGGCATCTAACCCTCTTCTAACCTGCCTGTTTGGAAATTTCAGGGTTAGTTTTGCCTAAACTAACCCAATCTAACTCTAACTCAGGCATCCAAACAGGGCCATTGTTAGGTGGCGTTCGGTTCCCCTATAAAACACCCTCTAAACTTTATACCCCTCTAAAGTAAAAACAATCTTACTATTTAGGGGTACTAAATAAAATTTAATTGCAAAACCTTTCTGCAAACGGGCGTTATTTTTCGAGACGAATCTAACGAGCTTAATTAATCAATGTTTTGACACAGTGATGCTACAGTAACCATCGTCTAATCGCCGCTTAATTACCCTCATTACGTTCGTCTCGCGAAATAGATGGGGGATCCTGAACTTAGTTTTGTAATTTGACTTTGTTTAGTACACATAAATCGTGCCGGCATCTTTGATGTGACTGCTACAGCACCCTATAAAGTGATCCAAACGGAGCCTTAAGCGCCAGTTTGGCTATGGATCGGAACTTCACTCACGCAGCAATTCAGATTTCAAATGTCGTTGAATATGATCCTGGGAATGTACGCTGGCTTTGATTCTGGGAATCAAAATTCAGAAATTTATTGGACATACACAAAAGCTACTTTGCAAATTAAGCCAGTACAAACAAAACTATGGCTAGACAATTTGAATGCATGACAAACAAAGCTATGAACGGAAAAAGAGCGAGGCAAAATTTCAGTGCATCACGTTATATTCGCCTACTGATAGACTTCAAAGTAATTGTTACTATGTCAGACTTAAATTGTGACATCAAAGTACCACTGTTAAATGAGCGCTTCTTCAGTTATAAATGTGCATTGGAGTATTTTCTGTGCACTTCACAGTTGACACTGTAAACAATCAGAGGAATAAAAAGCTCAAGGACCATGCATGCAAACGAGCATAGAAAATCTTGGTAAAGAAGGTCCCGCTCATCTTCTTTTACCAAATGGTGTGAGCTTGCATGCGGTTTCCTGTTGACTTCCAAATGGCATACGGCATAGGCTACTCTATACCTCAATAATTAGGGATGAAAAGCGGTCGGGAAACGGTCGGAAGAAGGCTATATCGTTTTCAGTTTCATTTTTTTTCTCGGTAGCGAAATCGGTAGCGGTACTAGCGGAAACAAATACGACGCCGGTATTACGGGAATATCGATAATGGAATTACCACGACGGAAATATGCGATATCGATCAGGAATCGATATTAATTATCAGTAACACAAATCACAATTATGTATTAGCCGTATCACATCATGTATAAAAATATCAACTGTGAATATATTATTAGTACTTGAACTAGCTATAAATGTATGATAAAGACACGAGACATTTGAAAAAATATGTTCAAATTAAAATGTAAAATATAAGTAGCAAAATCATTGTTTATTGCCTATTAAAAATATATATATATTTAGTTGGCTAGACTAACATAAAATGGTAAAATATCTGCGGTAATTTCCGGTCTAAAATGAAAATTGTTGGAAACGATCGGTAAAGTCTAAAAATCGTTTTTATTTTTGTTTTCACCAAATACTTTCACTTTTGTTTTTATTTTTTCGGTATTTCATTTCCAACTACTACGGGAGAAGTCGAAAACGAGCCTCGGTTATTCGATAAATTCCATTTTTTGCTTTCATCCCTATCAATAATGCACGATGCTGGTGTTGCTAAAATAAATGTTGTATCCTTCGTTGCACTATCTCAGTTGGAAAAGATGTTCTGTGGCCATTGGCCACGGGATGTGTATAGAAGGGTGAGGAAACAGAAAAATCCTCAAAAGTGGCTGTTTCCTTGTGAGGGTTTTGAGATTGAAAGGGAAAAGGTTGCTTAGCTGTTAGTGTTCGTCAATGATTTAAAGAACATATTCACTCAAACATAGGAGTCTCCAACAACGCTAAATGAGCCGGAGAAGCAGCCTGCAATCTGACGGCCTGATTGTATAGTCAGAGTTACAGATCTTAACTGTAGTACAACAACATATCTTGTGTCTACGGCCGGCTGCTGTACACCAGGGTTTGGAAAACCGGAGCGAAACCGTAAACCAGGCGAAAACCGGGGTTACCGGTCCGGTCCGGGTTGTAAAACCGATCGTTTTTTGGAAGAATTGAACTGTGTTTCGGAGAGAACGGGTAAACCGCCCGGTTTCTCGGTTACCGGACGGTTTTTTTGAGATCGGTTTTGGCTGTTTTTCCGAAATTGTGAACCCTGCTGTACACCTCAATTAACAAGCCCAACGTCAGCTCAACTCTCTCGATCAAACTAACCAGAGTGCCCTGGCACGCACGCTGAACGCGCCGGAGGTTTCTGTTCGATCCACAGCTAGGCTGCGCCCCACTTCGGAGACGCAATTATTGAGGCGAGGAATTCATGGCGCCGAGGTGGAGTCCGGCTGGTGGCCGGCGCCTGCTCCACGCAGGCACCTGATCTGGATGGAACGCTAATCAATTGGTGCCATCCGCGTAGTAAACCCGAATCTACACAATCTCACACTCCTGCTAGTACCCGACAGCGCCCACGAATAGCGCACGCACCCGATAGCTACGTGCGGCGGCGGGTCCCACCGCTCCGCCGCGCAGCTGGCGGATGCGCTACGTTCGTGGACCTGTTCGCCGGGAGAATTCCTCCGCGAGCTGTAGAAAATGACGGGATGAGAGAGAGAGGGGCAGCCGAAAAAGAAAAGAAATCGAGAGCGGCGGCGAGTGAGAGAAAGAGAGAGGCCAGGTGCGGTGCGCCATCCTACGTGCCGCCTCTCCACATCAGGGATCCGTGGGGGCCCGGCACGCGAACGGCGCGGCGGCCAAGTGGAGAGATACGGACGGATCCGCGCGTCGGAGGGGATTACTTTGCCGCGGCGACGCCGGCGCCCGCCTCGTTTGTTTATTTTCGGTGGGCCGCCGGGCGATGGTGACGGGCGGCGGGCGGACGGGTGGGCGGCGTGGAGCGCGCGGCGCGGAGTGGGGGCATCTCCTCCTCCTCTTCCGGGGCGGCACGGACACGTCTCTGCCCCGCGCCGCGCTACCAGGTCCAAGTCCTTGTCTCCGCCGCGGCGGCCCACTTGACTACGGATGTTTACGTCTGTCTTCACTCCTCGCCGTCTGCTGCGCACGTAGACGTACGCGGTTTGGTTGGCGTGGGGATCTCGCTAGATCCCGACTCGGGAGGTTGACGGCGGCGGAAGAGCAGTTGGGTTTACCTGTTCCCACGGCCCATGACTGACAGATACAGGTGCACCCAACCATAGATGAGCTGGTGTGGCATGCTGTGAAAAACAGACGAATTTAAATTTAGTCCAGCCCGGTTTTAGAGCAAATGGTCGGTTTTCGTCATTTAAATTTAGACGAATTTAAAATTTTGAATTCTAAAAAACTACTCCTTCTGTTTTTATTTATATGACGCAGTTGACTTTTTCGTTGAACTTTGACCAACAATATATCATTATGTAATTAGTTACTTAACGTGAAACTGATATCATTTGATCTATCATCAAAAGCACTTTAAGGTTAACCTATATATTTAGCTTTTTACATAAATATTTGTAGATAAGACGAATGGTCAAAGTAACGAAAAAAGTCAACTGCGTCATATAAATAAAAACGGAGGGAGTGGAAGATATATCAAGCTCAATGATGCAAAAACTTGTTGAAGACAAGTATGTTGGGCAGACCAATCTTTTTTTTTTAGGGTAAGCAGACCAAAAAGTTTAGAAACAAAACTATGAAGAAGAAACAAAAAGAAAAAAAAGGAAAAACATGCCAAGGTATGCCCGTTTCTCAATTCTTATTGTGTACGGCCCAAAGGTTAAAGAACGGCCCAAGTAGAGATGTGTGACCCTCGCGCGGTCATTGATTGATTGTTTTCAAGACAGGAAAAAATGCCAAAGATATGCCCCAGCAGAGTACCTGTTCATCGTTTTCGTCGGAGATTTATCAAAAACAACATCATTTCTACTAAATCATATAACCTAACATAAATTATATGCCGCCCCCCACAACCACTCATCACATTAACACTAACATACATCATCCACCGACTTCCACAAACACTCACCTCTATGAACACACGCACATACACTTATCTCTATGAACGAAAGAACCGGCATATGAATAGACCACCCCTGTATACTCCACTGATAATTCATAAGTTTTTGAGTGGCCGTAAGCACGTTTGAATTTGGGGTTTGGAACATCACTAACAACTTCTCTACATATAAGTCAGAAACAAATAAACCAATCACAACGCACAGGTCAAAACTTAATATGACACAAATGTTAGAAAGCATCGAGTATGGGTGAATATTTGCAATATAACCAGGAAAACTAGCAGTCTTCTGGCGAGTATCGGCTACAAATATTACCAGAAGAATTAATTAGTCGATAGCGGTTATTTATAGCGCTTGAATCATGCGAGGCAAAGCTAAAGAGACAAGCATAGCCGGAGCATCAATCAAATGCGCTTTGGTGTATCAGTATTCAGGACCGATAAGGACAACCAAAATGCCAACTTTAACGTTTATCTCAAATTCATCAATAGCCAGAAAATACATTTCTCACAAATTCACAACTCATACAAACAAGACGGTACCTTTTTAGCTAGCAAGAATTTGGAAACCTCAGGTCGTTAAGATTTTATACCTGCACATATGAATACAAATGTAATCCACATCAGCTGTCCAAATTCTAAGTAGATGTTAATGCATGATGATCCTCTTTCGGATGTAGGCAATATCATGATAAACTGCCCTCCGTCGGCTGCAGTGCGATCCCTGCCGCAATGCACCATCTTTTGTGACTTCCGTTGATAATAGGTCAATCCCTACATGGACAATTCAGTCATACAACGAAGACCTGAATGGTGGGAGTGGTTTTCTTGCATTTCTAAAATACTGTCAAGAAACAAAATATAAGCTAGAACTTACTGTTCAATATTCCTAATCAAGCAGCAAGGAGAACAGTGCATTTAAAGAGCTCCTATATTATCAAACATTCAAGCATGGACATATACCAAACCATGTCCAATACTGTATCATATAATTAGATCAGCAAAACCTCCCACAGATGAAAATGGTGTTACCATTCGACATGGGAACAAAATGCCTCATTAGTTATACACTGTAACCTGTTATTTACAGTGGTAAACAAGCTATCGTGAATCAAAATATCATGGTAGTACTTGATAGTGAAACAAGATGCCTCACCATAACATTCGTGCCAAGCTTTGCCATTCCTGAAAGTAACTAACCTGAACGCTGGACAATGGCCATGCTGTTCTCCATATCTTAATACAAAGTATAAGAGCTATAGAGAACCATAGTTAATAACCCTAAAGTAATTAGTCAGTAACTCAATGCTAAAGCAAAATTCACCATGCCATAGGAAAACATACTCGACAAAAGACAAAAACAAGCCAAGATTCTTTCAGGACATCCTGTTTTGATGGTAAAGTGGGAAACTAGATTCAGAATGCCCTTTTAAGACAATCGCTTCCAGAAAGGTAGCAGAATTCGAGTTGCCTGTGGGCAAGGATGCAAGGTAAGCATTGTTTTCGTTGATCAATACCTAGCAATGCTCAACTAAAATGATCTCCTATGATATAGTTATCACAGGAAAGTAGCGTCTGAATATCAGCACTGATTACTTGAGAATCTGTACTGGCCAATATGAAAATATATTATCACAGAACTGTCTTTTGTTTATGATGAGTCCAATTTCATACCCAAAATTCATAAAAATTGTGCCCAACCAATTTTAAACAGCAACCTTGTAACGATCATTCATTTTTCTGGAGTGGATACAGTAGGAGAGGCTCCCACTGCGTTGATTAAATAAATAACCAAACTGTACAAAGATCCAAAGAACTGTAAAGCAAGAAAAATAATAGAGCTGCCCTCAACTGTAGTCTACTATTTGCAGTTCAAAACCGGTAACTGATAATTAATGACAGTTACCATATTTGGCAGCTATGAGTCACCTTTCATCGTATACAGTTTTAGAACAACATTAATACTGAAATCAATTTGACAGTTCAATTTGAAGAATTTTTTTATTTGCTCTGGATAGAAATAGGCCATTTACCTCCTGGTGTTCTTATCAATCATATTGACAACAGAATAAAAGTTATGCTACTGTAAAAGAAATGTTTTCGATATCAGGGCCTAGAAACATTTGGGCCTATCCATATATGACATGAGTATAAAACACTCTAAAATGCTGAAATCAAGCTTACACAACATGGCCTTAGTAGGCATACCCGGATGGATGGGACAATGGCTAATCATCATTTTTTCAGTAATACCCACTATGGGTTAATCCATAAATGTGACAACTGTAGTTACTAGTTACCTTCCTTCTGGCAAATAAAGGTAGTCACATTAAGGTAGCACAAAATGGCAGTGAATTGGTCACAACTCACAACCAATATATACATACAAAATTAAACTTCAACTCTAAGGCTGATAATGCAGGAAATAACTTGTAGATGAATTGCTACATATGGATCAAGTAAAGAAATATACTCCCTCGGTTCTTTTTTGTAAGACGCCTGCTAGCCCAAACTTGAGCTAACGGTCGCCACATAAAAGAAGAACAGAGGGAGAGAGGGAGTATTCAACAGCTGAAAACACATGGAAAACAGATGTGTATTATAAATACCTGTTATTCTGGAAACACCAAGACAGAAAGGATTACCTTCATTCACTTCTCCAATAAGCACTGCACAATATAAAATATATTACTATTATAACTTAGGAGGATGACCCATAAGCAATATCAATACGAAAGCAGCGGAATTTTTTGGCCGCCGCAGAATAGGGCATCCATATATTTTATTCTCATTTATGAAAAGATATAATGGAACTTGGATATAATAACTCAGAAATATATCAAATTCACGCAAAATGACACAGCTCTATTGATCACTGCCCTTTTCCAATTAAGTGGTACAGACATTAATGCGATGTACACTATCATTTCCACAAAGCAATAGACAAAAGCTACTAAAAAAATATCCTTATATAACGTGAAAAAATAAATCTCATGGAGGAAAGAACTATAGAAAGTATACATATAAAAGGAGTATAAAGTTTTCCAGGCCGTATTTGTATTCCATTACGACTCAGACATAATTTTTATTTTTTTGCCTTCTCCATGTAATATGAAAAAAACATATACAAAGGTCGTATCCCCACATATTATCTTTTTGCTGGAGAATTCCAGGTCAGACAAAGTTTCCTACATAGCCTACAATGGGTTAGAATTTAATTTAACCTAATCCTAGCATGAAGTAAAACCATTTTTCTATGGTTTGGACCTTTGCTGGCCCCATAAATTTGCATAACCCCAGTGACTTATTTGGCTTCAGACGTAGTATGTCTCAAATTTAATAACTTAATCGAAATTAAAAAAATGTGGAATTTTAAACAATGTTAGTAGTTGAGTGATTTCAGCAGTGGGAACTACTTAATCTTAGGTCGTTGGCTTTTGTCTGCAAATACTTCTTTATGGTTTTTAACAATAACAATTTTCACCAGATGTCCCTATGAACTACCTTTTTTCAGGTATGTATATTATTATTAGGAGCATACCACTCCCTCAGTCCCTCCAGTCAAAATCATTTGTCGTTTCACGCCAATATGCATCAAACAAGGAAAGATCCAAGGTAATTTCACATTGCTTGCCTTTATCACTTATGCCCTAGATATGTATTACGACTAACAATCCACAACCAACATTCCCTAAAAACAATAATCCACAATAAACCAGGCTATTTACCAAACCAAGCCAATGCATCTTTCTGAAGGTTCATATATTTAGACTTGTAATATGACCAAAAAAAAAAATCTAAGTTCGATCGATGTACATGGATTTAAAATGACAAGTAATTTGAAGCAGAGAGGATATCACTAAAGTACCAAAATTATACAGATTCTTTACATTTCAATCCAGTTTGACATCTGTTTCCATTTACTTTTTGTGGCACAATTTGGAAAACTATCACCATATTTAATGAGTGAAATATTTCCTATTTTGTTGGCACAGACTAATTCATCATCTGCTATATAAGGCAGCTATATGAGTTCAGAATTTATTGTTCACAAGGATCGCACAAGCGACTTTACAAGTAAATAATTATATTAATTGATGCTGAAAATATTATATTGTACATGATTTGATTAAATATTTTACTGTACATGCTGGTGTACAGTAATTGCTTCAGATACAAATTTGTGACTCTGCAACGTGTCATTATTAAAAAATTGTTATAACATATCCCCATATTTTCTTGACATTCAGGCAATGCAGTCAGTGCAAATTTGCACTAAGCTTCTAGTCTTAACATCATGAAAAAGAAATTGGAGGGACTATTTACATTTGTCGGAATGCAGGGCTTCAGTCAAATTTATCTCCCTCATCAAAAAGGATCATATATGTCTATAAACCAGCGATTCACATTTTGGACACATACATGAGGAAGTGAAATACTAATGTAAAGGGGTTAATAGAATGCCTTTTTTTCAGGGGTGGGTTACTTTCAAAAAATCATGGGGGTGGTAACGCCACTGGTTTGTTACACCAGAATCCTATCAATCAAGCACAATCATTCACAGTACAGAGATGCCCCTTCCATACTTCATAAGCGTTTCAATAATTAGAACTGAGCAATGGAAAGCAAGATAACATGCAAACATCTGAAAATATATATCAACCAATCCATGCTTAAATGGAAATCCATATGAGACATTTATTCCACTCCGTTCATGGCATTATATCTCACAACAAGCATACCAGTTCACTTCTGAGCTATGAATTAAGCATATCACATGAGGTCGGGTTTGAACATGTCAATTTGGCAATACATGAATTTCACATTGAGAAGCCTTGGACCTACAAATGTCCATTCCAAACCATCTCCACATATTCCTGCAACAAGAGAAAAAATATTGAGGGAAAGTTATTGCATATGTATTTGACATTTTTTTTTTCTTTTGGAGAAGTGTGTTTGACATAAATTTCAAACGAATTGTATTTGTACCTTCATAAGCTTCCTAATTTTTTCTTGATTCCGAGAAACATGCCTCTCCATGGAACGTTCATTTGGTATTAGTTGATTACCATCAGAGGCGATAATCATGCAAACTGAATTATGCACTACTATTTCGCACTGAGACTCGCTCAGAAGCCCGTAAAGTAAATAAACCTTCAACATTTCCCTCATATGGTTGGTCAATAGGCAACTGCACATTTCCCGTGCTTCATTGTTGTCACTTGAGCGCACTGAAAATGGTAAGCACATAGTTTTGTAAGTGAATATTAATATGCACATAGTTAATGCTTTACAACAAAAAAGACTACAAGAATTTCAAACATCAAGCATATATAAAAGGCACTAGGTTTGTGCTTATATAACTAAATAACGAATGAAACTAAGACGAATCAGGAAGAAAGTACACGATGGGAAAACATATAGAAATCCAATGTGTGCTCCAAAATTGGCTAAAACAATATGAAATCAAGATATCAACAATTTTAATCTTTATATTGCATTGCTAAATAATACTATGAAATAAGTTTTCAGCTAGGTGTAAAGTAAGATACTAAGTAAAAAACAAAATCTGATTAAACCCATATATGTGTTTGACATTTTTTTACTTTTGTTTTGGACAAGTGTGTTTGACATAAATTTCAAATGAACTGTACGCGACCGAGGCTGCATCACACAGCACCGCCCACCATGATGATCGATACAAGCCATCCCTGTCGTTGGGTTCGGTTCGGTGGGCGAGGAGGAATGGTTGCTGTGGGGAATGAGAAGGGGGACAAGGGAGTTTATACCTAGTGGGTTGTGATGCAACAATTTACCTTATGACATAGCTGCATCAATCTATGAACTTTTATTTCCACCCAGTTATCTTATGACACTTTACACATAAAGACATTAACATAGGTCGAAAACCAAACAAGTGTATGAAGCATTAATCTAGAATTGTTCGAACACAAATTATTCAAAACAGTACAACAACAACAACAAAGCCTTTTTATCCCAAGCAAGTTGGGGCAGGCTAAATTATTCAAAACAGTAGTGGTAACATAATTCCTCAAGCTAAGGGAAAACCACATAACATACATAAGGATAAGTATGAAAGTTCTTAACCCATGACAGTGGGTATGGCAGCTGGCACAAGCTTGATGGCTTAGTTCATGGTGAACTGTCGTATTCACCATAACTACCATGTCTCGTACCAGATCACTAACCTGGCTATAGTTCACATGTTAAAATATGCTATGCATTTTCACTATGGAATTTGGAAGGAAAATCGCATAACATGATCTGGATGTACTACGATGTACTTGAAAAATGAGGCAAACAATGTCATAAACAGGAATACCTCGGCCACACCACTGAAAACACCAAACGAGTGTGATCGAAGGTTAGGAGCCAAATATAACTTCCTAAGCAAGTTCAGATTAGGAATCAAATCTAAAGGTAAAGCAAACGTAGGGTGAACTAAACAATCAAACACGGTAATGCAATGTGCCACTTGAAGCCCTTGGTCGAGCCATTTGCAATCATGACGAAGAAAACAATTAGAGCACAAAGTGTTTGTTACATGTGAGAACTGGCAATGAATTAATGTTATAAACACTTGGGTTGGCAGTGTAGCCATGGTGTAGCCATGCGGATGTGACAAATTTGGCCCATTTTAAGCAGCTTCCTTGCTAAAAGAGCGAAACTTTACCAAAAATGTTACATTCACAAACAAGTAGCTATTTCAAAATAATCAGGTTAGCACCTAATCGAGCTAGCCTCATGTGCCGTAGCATTATCGCCACCCTTGCACTGTCATATCGCATGCAAAACTGACATGAAGGTGCGACTGCGTGCCCCAACGCGAAGTAAGGAGTCGGGGACCAAGTAATATTGCAGAGTCTTCCACTCGCCGCGACGTTCATGCCGATCCACTGCTGTTTCGCCACTGCCATATTGGCGCTAAGCGCCTGAGCAGCACTCGCCACCCTCAAACGGATTGTCGAACGCATGTGGCTCCACAAGCGGTGACCAAAGGGGAAGCCATATCAAGCAATTAGCGTGTAGCCTTTACAGTGTGTAGCATGCAGAGACTTGAGGAGAAGGGAGCGCTTGGAGTGGGCTTGTTGTGGACAATCGCATGTGCAGCAGCTTGTCCATTTGGCCGAAGCTGCAACAGTGGGGTGGAGACGTGGCTGTTGTGGGTGTGGCGGGCGACAACAGTGCTGGGGAAGAAGGGAGACTGGCTGTGGCGATTTTGGTTGTGCGGGTAGAGCGCTGAGCAATTGGAAGTTCAATCGACTTAACCGGACCCAGGTGGCTACAAGACTCAGGCTCGCATCTGTTGATAGAATGGTAGACGGAGAAAAATGAGAAAAGAAGTACGGTTAAACTAGCAAAGTTGGCTAGAATAATGGTATGTTAGCAAACCTCTTTGCCAAGAGTGCTACAGGGGCAATTTTCCCTAAAACTAAACAATCACGCCTGCTCCTGCTATTGTCTACCATTTACGACAATTTTTTTGGGGGATATCTTCTATAGCTTCACAAAACCCAAAATAACCCAATAACGCCGGATGACTTCCTGAAATGCCTACACCAACCGCAGAACGAATCACATTCAGATGCGAAACTGAATCTAGCGCTTGTCACAACGTCCTCAGGACGATGAGCTTGAGAAACAGGGATGTGGGATGATACGAAAGGGACTCTACCTATTCGGGGCGCTGGTATGAGACATGGGACATGTATGAGCATTAGGGCCTGTTTGGTCTCCAGCCAAAGGCTGCCACCGCCACACTCTCTACGCCACAGTTTGTGGCGAGCTCACATGGCGCCACACTTCGCCACCAATGGCAGACAGAAAAAATGTGGCGGCCACAGTCCGAACGAGCAACCAAGCAATGCAATTTTTTATGTGGCCGCCGAACATTTGGTTTGGCAAAATGTGACCTTAAAGCAAACATCCCCTTAGTACTTGGGAAATGTTTCTCTAAACAACTAATGTATCGAGGAATTCGCTGCTAGTTCCACACATGGAAGCAATCACCTGTTGAGCCGTCATTTCCAGGCACAACTCCACCGGGACTTGCAGACGAGCAGCCACAGGACTTGCCCGTAATCTATGCAACGAGGAGCCGCTTTCTTCCTCCTTGCTACTTCTCTCCGTAACACACCTTCCATTGCTTGCCGCCGCCCATCAACTCACATCCGGAACCAGCAAAATCGATATAACTTGTCTTCCTCGTCTCTCAGATAATTCTAATTTCGTTGAGTGCCCACTCCAAGGGCCTGGCCGCATTTCCATGGGAATGCGGCTGCCGCATTCACCTTCCCTTCTCCATCTGCCAT
The DNA here is from genome assembly GCA_012490785.1 of Eragrostis nindensis. Classification (NCBI taxonomy): domain Eukaryota; kingdom Viridiplantae; phylum Streptophyta; class Magnoliopsida; order Poales; family Poaceae; genus Eragrostis; species Eragrostis nindensis. The sequence goes on from JAAXCT010000092.1 coordinate 614,834, forward strand.
GAATAGAAGATACACGCGACTCCCCAGCCAATCCAACAACTGCGTCCCATCATCATATTGAGGCATACGCCCCCCGGGTCGTGTCCCAGGCGGCAAACCCACATCTCCCCGACCCGTGCTCCGGAACGAACCCAAATCGCCCTCATGCCTCATCCCGCGTCCCGTGCGATGTTCTAAATTCTAACAGCAAAGCAAGCGCAGGGGGGAATCAGAACGTACCGCGGGAAAGGGACGCGCCGGACGAAACCCTAGCGGAGGGGGCGGCCCCCGGTCGCGTCGCCGGAGGCCGCCGCGGTAGGCCCTGGCGATCAACGCCGCGACCGGAGCTCCTCCCCCTGCTCTCGCCGCTGCCGCCGTTGCTGCTCGTCATCCTGCTCGGCTGATACGGATCCTCGATTTGTCTCGAGGAGATTGGGATTGGGAGCGGTGGATGAGGATGTTCTGGGAAGGAACTGAAGAAGCTCACCGGCGTGTTTGTCTCGGCGCGGCTCCACTCGCGTTTCGTGCGTGCCGGTGCCGCGGTGTTCGAATCATCGAATGGGGCGTTCGGCCACCTGGCAGGGCTTTGGGCTTTTGGGTTTTATACGAGTCGTTGTGAGCTGCAAGCTGCCATGATAGTCATTTTGAGCTGCAAGCCTGGGGTATTCTTCGAATTCCTGATTCCGGAGGTTTGATAGTTGTTAAAAATAATGGCGTAAAGCAGTAGATGAGTATCAATCCAAGTATTAAACCCATCTGCGAGTAGGAGAAAGCGAGAGGTAGAAGAAACACATACGACGATAAGAAATAGACGAGTTGCCATGAATCAAGTACTAACTATGCCTGCGAACATGAGAAAGCGAGAAGTAGAAGACGAAGACTTACGTGTAAGACAACAAGACGACAAGAAAATAGTGTGCGTGTAAAATAATCGTAACTTCATTTATGATATTCCCTCTTTAGCCCGCAACAAGACAATTAATGATTTGCGCTCATAATATTAACTAAATAGTAGTAGTGATACGTACATGAAGATTTCTCGCATTCATGCTTTTTTTCTATTTTTATCCTACATTTTTTTCTTGTTTAAATTTTATAACATGGTTGCAATATTGATGTTCACCAATTGACCTGTAACTCCTATATTACTTTTTAGTTATCATCATATATATCGATAGAAGTCATCGCGTATTGGATAGGTTTTAAAAATATTTGTCTTTTTTAATAATGGGATGGGATGTGGGTTTTGTCTCTATTTTCCTATGAACCAACTATGCGATTTTCATTTGACAAGCTCATATGCTTTGTTGGAGTTATGAAGATGGTTTTCATCAAGCGAGGTGTCCAAGTTTAGATGTGCACCCTAGGATTAGAGGTGGTAGCAAAAACTAGGATTATTTCTTAAACGAAGGCAAGAAGTAAAGAAAAAAGATACATAGAGCCATTTAGAGATAATTATCAGCAAAAATGTTGCTTAGAAAATGAGAATATGCATAGTATAGGGAGGCCATGGCCCCTGCCCGTCTCCCTCAATTCCACCATTTGATTAGAGGGATGCTTGACGAGGTAATAGAACTGGAGGCGACTTGTGACGTGCCATGGGATTAGCTACGACACGAAGATGCGAGATGGTAGGTGGGTGATAGATTGAGATTGGGAGCACAAAAAGAAAATATTAGTGTGGGAGGGCGATGACAACATGTTCAGTCACTGGGAGTGAACACCATCAGAGAGACGAGGAGCGTAAATACATTCTATTTCTGTTGAGCTACATTTAGAATCCGGGAGGATTAGACATTGAGATGAAGGAGTTGGCGGCAACAAACTTTATAAATTTTTCTTTTGTCTATCGTCCTAGAGAATGTAATAAGGTGGCACATGCTCTCGCTGCCTTAGGATGTCAATGTTCTGTTGGAGATGATCCGCTTGTGGACACTCTCTCAGTTTGTATCAGGTCTTTGGTTGCCGACAATTTGTTGGCTTATGAGTAATGGAACACGTTGTTTCCAGGTAAAAAAAAAGAATCCGGGAGGATTTTCCAAAACTGATAATCATTTATAGGGAAATCATTAAAAATCTAGTTTTTTTGCAACATTAAAAATATAGTGAGGCCGTGCCATTTCTTGGGTGTGGGTGGCCCAATCCTTAATTGCGACAACAACTGCCGATATCGGTCCAATATTCCTTAAGAAATCCAATTAGGCCGACAAGAACAAAGAACGTTAAGTCTTGCGGCCTTGGGCCAAATCTGCTACACCATTCTGCCCATATCTGATCCACCGAGTACCCAAGACCCACGATCTCAGATGCAGCCCGCAGAAATGGTCCTCGTCATACACGCGGTCCTTGGTTTTTCTTTCTTTGTGCGAGCTCATGTCACTTGTCGGTTGACAGCAGAGGACATAGCAATCTTGGCCGCCACGCCGAAGAATTCCATTTCAAATCAGATCTTGGTTTTCAAAGAACCGGGAACAGCTAGTAGCAGATCGCAACCGTACACCCAACCATTTGCTCACGTGATTAATCACCGTCGAAGCCCGAAAGGCTCCGCGCCGCGCGGGCGGAGCAACTGCCCAGCATCTGAGATAGACGGCAGCGCGTCCCGTGCGCCGCTCGCTTCCTGGCCGCCTCTCGTCGAATCCGGCCAGACCACAGGCGGGCGCCCACACACGCACGCACACTCAGCAGAACGCGAAGGCGTCCTTGTCCCTGCTCTTCTTTTTTTCCCGTCCTTTCTCCCTGCCCCTGTGCGTCTCTGCTTCCGCCCCGCACTTCTTCCACCCAACTCCTCAAGCTCTCCTCCCTCTCCACGAAACCACCTCCCCCTCCCGGTCCCGGGCTCCTCCCCGACGCCTCGCGGGACAACGCCTCCGCCGCCGCCGCCGCCAGCTGCGACGGGGAGCCGGTGGGCGGCCGCCTCGACGCGGAATGCCCGCCCAGAAGCGCCCGCTCCCGCCGCCCGCCTCCGACGACGACGACCCCGACGGCCGCGCCGCGGTGCGCCACGCCGCAGCCAGCCGCGGGGCAGGCGGGGGCTCGCGTGGGACGGACGGAGAGGTCGCCGTGGTCCAGGGGAGCACGGAGCCGCGGGAGCCTCGCGATGGTGGTGAGACCAACGACGCCGCGGCGCCTCTGCCTCTCGATGCACGCAACGCGTTCGATGACCTGGGCCGTGGGCCTGTCTGAGAGGTTTCGTTTGTGTTGGGGTGGTTTCGCAGATCCCGATGACGACGAGGAGGAAGGTGGCGCCGGCGGAGGAGAGGACGGGAGCGACAGCGACAGCGAGTCGTCGTCCGTGAGCGCCGGCGGCATGGACGAGTAAGCCTTGATCCCAACTCCCCCTACTGCCGTCCTGTCGTTTCTCACCGTCCCCGACTTTTCTCGCGTCGTCTGGTGTGTCCGGCGACGCGATCCGACGACTTTGTCGACGCCTCGCTTCTCTTTCGCCAGCCGCTGTCTCCGGTTCATAATTGACGCTCGCTGTCCTCCGGGCAAGCACGTGCACGAGCCGGTGAGCTCAGGGGCGTGAGTGGTAGAACAATGTGCGCGACGACTGCTTCGTTCCGGCCGCTCGTATCTGTTCTGTGAACTTGGCGTCGTTAGCTGATCGCCAGCTTGCTGCAAGAGACTGGTACTAGAACAATTGAACAGTGTGCGGCGTCGAGCTTTCGATGATTAGCATGCTTTCCGCCGTGGTGACTTTTGTCATGGGGGTAGGCATGGCCGTGTAGCGGCGAATATCAGGCTTGCAGCATGCCATTGTTACTGGGACGCTGCCATTTCTAGCCGCTGTGGCCTAGTCACATCTGTTCCCTGTCCGGCGAGCTCACGTCGGCCTGCTACCATTTTACCTGTAGACAGGCAGGCGACTGTGAAATGCTAGTGCTCGATATTGTCCCCGCCTTTGATTTTTATGGGTTATGATGAATTTGGTTTCTAGTTTATGACTTTTGTTAGGAGAAGTTTCTCGAGTTTGGATTTTTGCTCACAGCCACGATCCTTTTCATCCATCGTGAATAACTGCTCTTTTCCTGCTGCAACTTTATATGCAGCGTGGACTAAATTTGTGTTCTTATTTTAAGTGGAAGCATGAGAGCTACATGCTTACGGATATACAATTAGCAACGTTGATTGGTCTGACAAAAAATATATCCACTTCTTACCGGTCGCAGTATACGTCAACTACCAAACACTAATGAGTTCTGAATATCTTATGAGCCAGCCTGACCGTAGCATAATGAACTGAAGAACTGCAATGGGAAACTGCAGTTTGAACCCTTGAAACCCGTACATCACTACTTGTTAGTAATTAGAAGTTTCAGCACCGTCAGGAGTAGAGTTCTGTAGATATTGACATGTCTAGCTTTGAGATACTTCTTGAGGAACATTCTTCTGCATGTCTAGCTAGCTTCTTCAGGCCGAAGAAATATCTGATGGCTCCGATGCATATTATGGCATTGGCATGCCTCTTCTTTGATAAAACGGTATGCCGTTTCATCGGAGGAACTTTTGTTTTGATTAGATTGGCTAGCTGCTGTTTGTTTTTCTTATCAGACCACGTCGGTTACTTGCCGAGACCCTGACACTATTGCTAGAGGTTAGATTAGTTAATTACCTGCAGCATCAAAACTAGCCAGCGCTCTGTTCACTTCGCTGTGAATACGTTGTGTTTCATGTTTGATGAATCCGGCTCCAATACGTCGTCTACAAGCTAACGAACAGCGATCAAAGAGTCAGCGGATCATGGAAGGTCGACTGGACTGATCTTCACCGGCCGCCGAAGAGGCCGAGAGGGCTGGCAGACTCCCGGCTGGCAATTGACAGAGTGATCAGTGAAGATTAATCACACCAGCTGGTGAGAGATCAAGGTGAAGGCTAGCTGCACTCTAGCGGGTTATTGGCATCTAGTAGCAGATGCCGGTAGTCTGCAGTGGCTGGACTCGCCGACTCGCCGTAGCGGGGGAGCTGGGGGCGTCGCGGCTTCTCTGGCAAAAAATACGCATAAAATCGGCTACGCTGCCTGACCGGACTTGCGCGTGTTCTGCAATCTCAGCCTGAATCTCAGACAAGAACGCCTGTTTCAACTTTCACGTAGCTTCTCTTCAGTGTTGTATCCCAAATCGAGCTCCGAGCGGTGTGAAAGCGCTGCAGCTGCAAGGCCCGGAACGCCGATGGCGGAAGGCAAGGCGAGGCGGCAGCCGACGAACGCCTCTGCCTTGCATGTCCCCGGCGTCGCTTGCCGCCTCGTCCCTGGTCTCTCGCGTGACTTCCTAAGCCAGTAGGCAGAGCAGAAGCCGCAGCGGCCCCCACCCCTGCAGGCAGGCAGATAGACCCAACCCACTACAACGCCAACGCATCTCTCCTCTCGCCATCGCGAGCCGCTTCTTTATTTTCCTCTTTCTCTCCGCCTCCCTTGCAGGCTCTCTCCCGCAACCGCACCCACCTGGGACCTGGCCACCTCCTCCCACCTCTCCATATAGTTCCCTCCCCCGTCTCCCCGTCGACCACACCGCCTCCCCTCCTCCCAAGCCTCACGCGCCTCGCGAGGGCGGCAACCACGGCCTTGCGCGAATCTGTGAGCCGAGATCCTACGAGCAGAAGGCCAGAATGCCCGCGCAGAAGCGCCGGCTCCCATCGCCGCCTCCGAAGCCCCGCGACCACGTCGCCGCTTCTTCCGCCGCCGCCGCTGGCGGAGGACTAGGGGGAGGACGCCCGCCGCTTCCGAGCAGGGCCGCCGCCAAGCGGAGGAGGTTGACTGACCCGAAGTCGCAACGCGAAGATGACGGTGAGCTTGACCGGCATCGATACCTCTCCCGTCTCTCGCGACGTGCGATGTGCACGTCGCGCTCCGTGTCCTCGTGTGAATACGGCTAAGAGCCTTGTGTGCTTCGATGGGTCTGGCAGATTCGGACGCGGAGGACGGCGGCGGCTCGGACGACGGCGCCAACGGCTCCACGCAGAGCGATGACGGCGGCGGCGACGAGTATGTTTTCCCTCCCTCCTCCTGACCCCATCCAGTGTTGTGGATCCTCTGTAGCTGGCTATGTCTATGCCTTCTGCCTTCCTCGCACCGTGCCCCCGTGCAGTACCTCGGCCTCTCCGGCTCCTCGATCGTGCCCCGAGTCCCGCCCCACTGGTGATTCATCGCGGTGGTGCCCGCCCGAACCGGCGGGCTTGGTGAGTCGCCGGTGACGTACATGGCTGCTTCCTTTGTGTGATCGGGTCCCATCCATGCTGGCGCACTGATCGTCACGGGAGGAACATGGATGATGCACATCATGCGTGTGCGAGCCAGGCATGCTACCTCCTTGTATGCATGCTCCTGTCATGTGCTTTGCCATGGCCTAGACGGAGATTGTCGGTCGTGGTTGTGCAAGCTTATCTTTTCTGTGTCGTATTGCTGTGCTTGAATCACCGCTTTCATCTGAAGTTCTGACCTGCTCTGTCTTTCTGGGTTTAACTATACGTTGGGAAGTTATCATTCAGCGCTGTTATTATTCAGCTACCGTATATCTACACTTTGCCATAGCTTGTGATTTTCTGTTTTGACATTGCTGTTTTCCTGGCCTAGACGTTTGGTTGCTACGGGTTTTATTCTGTTTATTTAGTGCAGAGGCTTTCTTTACTGTTTGGCGTGGAGGCTTGCTTTTACCTTGTTATTTCTCCCTATTCGTTCCATATGCATGATTCTCTGTCGGGAATGCACGTTTTCAGGAATCACTGATGCACATACTTCGGAAATTCATAAGATACAAAGTACCAATTCTGTGTTCTATCTCTATGTTTGAATCACTGCTCTCATTTGAAGTTCTGGACTGCTCTGTCTACTCTCTCGTAGGTTGAACTGTTTGCTATAAAATTACCATTCCCCATTGCTTTTGCTCGATGTCGGTTTGTTAATTATTCGCTATAGCTTTGTCGGTTTCTGTTTTGAGATTGTTGTTGCTCTGGTCTAACCTCTTGGTCGCTACATGTTCGAACTTTGTTTGGTGTGTACATGCTTTCCCTTTTTTGTTTGGTGCGGAGGCTTTATTTTTCCTTGTAATTTCTCCCTATTTTGACATGATTCTCTGTCAGAAATGCGCATGCGTAAAAAATCATAAGATGCAGCATACCATAGATGGGTCAGTCTTGACAACAAATTTGGCATTTGTTATGCCAGATGGGATTACTATCATTCCTGGATAGCTAAAATACGTGGAAACATTCAGCTCTATACTTAAAATAAACCTTTTATCATGTCTCCAATTATACGATCCTTATGTGGCACCATGCAATAGCTACATCTTTTTGGTCCGAAAACAAAAATAAATAGCTGCAATTATTCTATGGAATAGCATCTCTCGATGCACTATACATATGGAAGGCTCAGGTTTCATTGGAACTAATCGGTTTGATGTTTGACACAGCTGGAAGCTAATATGAACTTTTCATCACTCAGGTTTATGGCAGTGAAATTAGCAGATATACGGAAGGAAGTTCAGTGCCCTATCTGTTTAGGTACGAATATCATTGTCCTGTCTCAATTTGCTTTAGGGGTTCAGGTGCTATCTTGGTCTTCATATTTCAAATTTGAAAGTTGAACGTGGTGATGCAAATGATATATCATTTATGTTTATTTACATGGATTAATTTCTTTATCTCACTGCGTTCTGTATCCAAGCATATGAAGGGCCTCTCCTTTTTTTTTTTCATGTGTGAAACTGAAGCTCGCTCATTTTGTATACACATTTATGTATTATTTTGTGCAAATGATGACCAGCACACAAAGATTGATACATGTGAGGCTATTTACTTGCATGAATTAGTCGCTCCATGTGATTTTTAGTACATTGGATGCTTCTCCATTGGCTGGTTCCAGAGTCTGTTCATCTCTTGGTTTACAAGCATGGGCCATCTGTCATGTTTATATCAGTTATAACTCAGGTGGTGCAGTTTATCGCTCTTCCTTTTACAAAATTCATGTAGTATGTTGAAGCCTGAGAATTTCGGTTGTTCGACTCACATCATTTTCTCTTAGATGACGACATAACGTGTGAAACATATAATCTGTCCAATTTGCAGGCATTATCCGGAAGACAAGAACGGTTATGGAATGTTTACACCGGTTCTGCAGAGATTGCATCGATAAATCTATGCGGCTAGGGTATAATGCCAGACATCTTTTGGCTACATTCTTTTCTACGTGGCACTTGCGTCCTTATTTTGTCCCTTGTACAGCAGAGCATAATATAATTGACAATCAAATAATGCTCCAATTTTACAGAAATAATGAATGCCCAGCATGCCGTACTCATTGTGCAAGCAGACGTTCTTTGAGGGATGATCCTAATTATGATGCACTGATTGCAGCCTTGTATCCAGATATTGATAAGTATGAGGAAGAGGTGATGTCTGTGTTACCTTATGGCCATTTAGCTGTTTGTTTTATATAGCCTCATATAGCTATTCCATGAAGATCTTCTGACATACTTGACACTTAGGAACTTGCTTTTGGTGAAGAGGAGAAGACTAGGAATAAAAAGGTGAGGTCAACTGCTTGGCAATACCAACACTATGTTTTCTTATACAAAGATATTTTTCTTTTCATCTTATGTTTATCGTCACCATCATTTATTCATGAAAGATCCAAGAAACCATCGAGGAAACAATTCGGAAACAGTCCGAAGCGGTTGTTAAGAAGGGTTCCAAGGCAAAAACAACCGCCAGTGTCTTTGCAAGAAAGTATAGGAGAAATGTGCGAAGACGGGGGAGGGGTAAAACTGTTGCTCCTGACATTGCCCCTACTGGCTCTGATGACGAGGCTAGAGAAGAAGAAAATGCAGATGATGCCACCAAAGAGTTGGCTTCTGCTGATGATCATTCTTCGGATTCAAGGCAGAAAAGAGGTAGAAAGAGGCCTGTATCACAACCTTCACCTGCTAGGAGTGTTGGCTGTAGTGATCACGCCTTTGAGGAGAAAAATGAATTAGTTGGTGGAAAAGAAATTTTGGCCACCTCTCCCCTGCGGGGAGAGATGCTTGCATGGGGGAAAAATGGTACTCGAAGCCAAAATCGACACGGCAGTGCTGCTGGCTCAAATGGCAGGATAGCAAAGGGCGGACGCATTGCAAAGTTGGTGGATCATCTTCGTACCACTGATGAAATGGATAAGCAGGTAATTTACGACTGCATGTGTGCTCAGATTATGGGCTTAATGTTTTTATGTATGTTCTTCTGCACATATGGTTTTATTTCATAGGTCACCCTAGAAATTTGGAAATTTAGGAATTGTGTATGAACTGAAAACTGATTGGGAAAAAACTCGTCAAGAGTACCAATGTTTCAGTACTTCTGCCCAGCAAAGTTTAACCTGAAATGGTACAAAGAGCGCCCTCAGGTTTTATTAATACTCCATCTTTCTGTGTTACAGATTCATTTGTATCTTATTCTCCTTCCGCTCGATGGACAAAGCATACCAAACTTGGAAAAGCCGTATTTAAGTTGTCGACCAACCTTATCCATTCGACATCTTGCTCAGGTTATTGCTTGCCTCTATAAATATTATGCTTGTTTTCTTATAAAACAATCTTAGATTACATGGTTGAACCTGAATATAACCAAAGGATGCGAATTTTGCATATTTTCAGTTCATTGCTAATCAATTGTCTCGCCAAGTCGAAGAACTTGATATTTACGTAAGGATAGACCACAACCATGGAAGTGGTGCCTGGAAGAGATCCGATACAGGTGAGGCAAAACTGCATCAATTTGATGGCTTGGAAAGATTGAGAGAAGACAAACTTATTTCAGAGCTTCACCCTTCATTTGCCTCAAGTAGTGGTGATTTGGTAAGATCCAGTCTTCAAATAAATTTGGTTTCATATATCCTTGCTAATTGTTGTCATCTGATAATGATTGCACGTTTGTGTTTAATCAACAGGAGTTAATGTATGCTTTGAAAACTCGAGACAATCAGTTTTGATCTCGATCTATCAATTCGTGAGGTCGCTGTCAGTATGGTGGTGCTGTGAGGTCTTCATCTGGTGAACGGCTGTATGTAAAAAGTTGGATGTGCGAAAATGGCTTAAGTTACTTTTCCTCAATAGTTTTCTTAGCTCGAGTTACCATGTTTGTGATATATAACAAGTTGGTTAGCAAATGTCTTCTGTAGGCTGAATAAACTGTCCCCTAGTTTGTATTCATTTATACCAGTTGGTGAGAACATGGGAGGTTGGAGGAAGCTTATATAATGGTCAAGTTAACTCCCTTGTTTCCCTATTCAGATCTTTACCCTTGGTCTGCCATTATCACTTCTCTCGTTTCTGTTAAATAACACGCCTCTGTAGTTTGTTCTGGTTCAGGAAGGCACACGCCCTTGCTAAATAAGCTTTGTAAAATGCAACCACATTTTTCTTTTTCTTTCATTGGGCAGACTGTATGTAACTTAAATCAGGGTCAACCAGCGTGGTAAGTTAGTAAATTTCCCAAAGCAACAGGCGAATCATAAACACATAAACATCGAATTATAACTAGGACGAATATGCAGAGAGATATGATTGTTCAGACAGCAGAATCTTGTGTTGTGGTACTAGCATCGTAGCCTAGCCCACCAGCTCCCGCAGCGTTGGAAGAGGGGCGTTCAAGTATGCCGGCATGGATGAGCAGCGCCCACAAATGGGTCATGAACTCCCCACCTGCCGTGAGCGCCTCCGCGTGGACCTCGGCGTTGCTCGAAGGCGCGAGAAAGAGCACGAGCTCCGCCCAGAAGTCAGCCAGCACCTTCCACCGCCGCGCCCTGCCGTGAACTCTGTACCGAAGCTCACTCCCGAGCTTGGCGCCCATTCCCAGGATCGTCAGCTCGCTGCACTGGAGCTCCAGGAGCTTGACGCATCTGCTTCTCAGGGTGTCACACCCGGCGAGGTAGTCCCGAGCCTCCATGACCACGGCGTCGAAGATCCGCCGCGTGTCGTAGCTGTGGCCCGGCAGCATGTCCGGGACGAACGCCACCAGGTAGGCGCAGTAATGCGACAGGCTCTTGGCGATGAGGCGGTCGCCGGTGAGCGGCTCCTGCGGCGGCGGCGGCGACATGGCCCCGCAGATGGTGGTCGCGATGTGCCACACGAGAACCGTGTGGATGTGCGTGGGCAGCGCGCACGTCCACGACAGCCGCCTCACGTCGTTCGCGGCGAGCGCCGGTTGCCCGTCGGCGAGGCGGCCGTCGTTCTCCTTGAACCGGGACAGGACGCGCATCACGACGTCGTCCGGCAGCTCGATCTTCTTGGACGCCTTCTGTCCTTCCCGGGTCGGCTCGAGCAAGCCGAGCGACAGGATCCACGCGATGTTCCTCGGGTGGTGGTCGAACTTGTGCAGCAGCGAGTACTGCCCCAGCTTCCTGGCCCAGCTCCTGTTGGTCAGCTTCTTGTGCTTCCTTTTCTTGAGCCAGTTCAGCGACTGCTTCCTGCTGCCATCGTCGAACCGGACGAGAACCCCGTTGATGGTGATTCTGCTCGCGCCGGTCAACGTGTGGAGATCCTCAACCACCCTCCATTTTTGGTCGTTGACGCGCGATTCCACGACGAACACGACCACCACAATCACCATCAGGACAACGGTGATGCAGTGGACGACGTCGATCCCGTTGACCGTCTGCTCCAAGCGGGTGCGGTGGTAGTGCCTGCTGAAAGCTCCGGACACGGCATTCGCGACAATCACGGGGAACACGAAGACCGCAGTCACGCCCACGTACTGCGTGTGCGACTGGTGCCTCGTGTAGAAGAAGTCGTAGAGGAACGCCAGCTCCATCTCGATCACTCGGAAGGCACGTGGGTAGCCGTCCTCTTCGCCGAGGAGGCCGGACACGACGAACCGCAGCGTCTTGGGCTGCCCGGCCTCCCCGTGCTCGTAACCGCAGAACCTCCGCTTGAGCAGCTTGAAGAGCGTGAACGCCAGCGCGATGTCCTTGAGGATGCCGCCGTGCTCCCTGGAGAAGACGCCCGCGCTCAGCTGGCCGTCGATCCACCGCCAGACCGTGTCGACCGTGGTGAAACCGCACGCGGCGATGGCGGTCCTGTAGTCGGGCTTGGACACAAACTGCGGGAGGGTGAGCTCCTCGCCGTGGAATATGTACCTGGACCCTTCCATGGTGGCGGCGTCGAAGACCTGGCCGGACTCGTGCTCCGCCATCATGTAGTCGGCGACCACCTTGGTGTGCCTCATCAGACCCTGCGTCTTGCTCGCCTCACGCAGCGCCTGGAACCAGGCGTAGCTCTTGGCGATGCTCAGGAACCAGAACACCCAGATGGTGGCGCTGTAGCTCCGGTTGTGGCCCTTGCAGCTGAGCATCAGCCACAGCATGAGCAGGATCTGCAGGCCCTGCTGCAGCAGCGCCCGCTTCCCCTGCTCGACGTCGCGCAGGTTGTAGGCGGAGAGGGAGTCGGAGCTGGCCTGGACCAGGAGGACGGCGCCCCACAGGACGCAGGTCTGGTCGTGGAACGGGCCGGCCTCCAGGAGCCCGATGGTGTAGGGGACGAGGACGGTGGACAGCGTGTAGACCGCCCACACGGCGAAGCGGAAGGACTTGTCGCCGCGCCGGTGGCGGTAGGGGCTCAGCACCACGAGGAGGCCCAGCAGCAGGTTGCTGAGGAGGACGAGGACCTCGACGCGCACCAGCTGCCCTTCTACGGTTCGCAGGCTCTCGATGATGGTTGCCGTTGTGTTCCTAAGGATCAACCCCATTGGCAGCCAGCGAGCTGATTCAGTGCTGTACTGCTGTACTGCCGGTGTACGCTCCTTCGTTCCCAGCTTATTGACACTCGCAGTCCGTTGACAATATGGTAATCAAAAACTTCAATTTGGAGGCATCCGTACGTTATGGCTAACAACTCAAGTTTGACTTGAAGTTTACTAAAAGAAAGCTCCGTCAACTCTCTCTCTCTCTCTCTCTCTCTCTCTCTCAAAAGAGTGGCGATCAGATCTGTCTCGTTTCTCGTTACAACAGGGCTGGTCTCCACAAGAAGTCACATGGGCCTTGCTAAATTTCAAGTGCTTGAAATCAGGGGGGTGTTTCAAGCACCACCCACAGCCATCCGTTCTACATCCAACGGCTGTGAATGGTCCTTTGTTTTTTGTACTAGTTGTTTGTTACAACTAGCAGGTGCACATGAATTTGACCCGTTAGAAATTTGAATTTCTTAACGGGCACGCCATAATAGCTTAACAGACCCAATAAATGATGAACAACATCTTACATAACAACAGAGACAAAGACAAAAAGTTACATATGGGTTGTAAAAAATGAATAGTAGTTTTGTTGATGACACAAACAAAACATTCTGAGATTTGTTGTTGTTAAAAAATACAAGTGCACACAATCCCTGAAAATTAAAAAAAATACAAGTGTACACAAATCCTAGTGAACGCAAGATAAAAAAACATCAGTTAGTTTTCTTGCAATTAACAAATCTATAAATTGCTGAATGCAATTATTCCATAGAAAACAAGAATAAAAAATGTTGACTACACGCCTTCAAGATCAGTAACATTAGCAGCTGCAACAAGGAACAGATACATGTTATCAATCACTTATTCACTTTGTATGCTGGACGAAAGATTTTGACAAAATTACGCAGGAAGTATGTTGAATATGACTGCTTTTGATAACTAAATGTTTGTATAACCGCTTAATGCAACCTATAATGGAGACTTTCACCAAAAGAAATAGCCCCAAGTCTGTACAAAAAGGTGCACTTCAAGAACAGAACCGTGGCAAAGGAAATGCAAAATAAAAACTGGATTAGAGCAGTCAAACATATTGAAACGCCAGAAGAGTTGAGAGAATATGTCTGCCTTTGGAGAGCTCTCCGATCAATCGAATTAACGCAAGGGCTGCAAGACAAGATTCGATGGAAATGGACACCAAATGGTGAATACACATCAAAGTCGGCATATAAAGCACAGTTCATTGGAACATATAGGCCCTTCGACACAGCTGACTTGTGGCAAGCTCAAGCTGAGCCTAAAGTCATCTTGTTTGTTTGGATGGCGCTTCATGGAAAAATCCAAACTGCAGACAATTTAGATGCCAAAGGCTGGGACAATAATATCATTTGTCCGCTCTGTTTGGCTGAGGGAGAAACACCTTACCACCTGCTGATCCACTGTGAGTATGCAAAGAAAGTCACACAAATAGTTGTTGGCTGGTTCTCTTTTGCAGAAATTCCGGACCCAGGTCAGTGTGACGAGCGTATACAAACATGGATGGAAACAACAAGCAGCAAAATGGACAAGGCACGGAGGAAAATGCTGACAGGAGTAATCTACTATTCTTGGTGGAATATATGGAAAGAGCGAAACCGAAGAATTTTTCAAGGAATCGAGAAGGACGAGTTGCGGGTGGCTTACATGGCTAAAGAGGAGATCAACAACTATCGCATCGCCAAGGGGTCTCAGATCTTCAGGGATGCGCAACAACAGGAGCTGGTGGTCGAGAACGAAAATTCTTCAGGCTAGTGCTTGTGTAACAACTTTGCTTTCTTTTCTCTCCTGTCTTAGTGCCACTGTTGGTCAAGAACTTGGCCTGTAGCTTCCTCTCCTTTTTTAATTTCAGGCTCAAAGACTAGCAGGCAGCTAAAGCTGCCTGATTGAGCCATGTGATGCACTTTTTCTTTCTTTTTTTTCCGTCTTAATGAAAAGGCAGAGCACCTGCCATCTTTCCTTCAAAAAATAATGGAGACTTTCATGCACACCCATCATGAAGAGATGAGTTCTTTTTTGCTCTTTCATGTTAGAAATTCAAAAAATAAATGCAACATTACAATTTCAGAACCAAATTATATCGTCCAAAGGGAACAAAGGAAATCCATTACAGCGATATCAACTTACACAGGTTGGATGAAATGGAAGTCAAGAAGCAATGTTATATATTGATATTATTCATCTAAAACATACTCCTCAATACATTGAGCTTATTATATCATAGATTTTTCACAAGGAAAGTTATGCAGCTATCCTATTTCAGAACTGAAATTACTAATACATGTGAACTGAACTAAGAATTTTAAACCACATGTAAGGACATGGAAGTACGACTACTCAGATCAGAAAGCATGCAATTCTGGGCAACAAACAAAACCAGAATGCAACTAACTGATGAAGATAAATACCAGACCTTTTCTCTGCACATATTCCTGAACCTTCCTGCTTCATCGTCCATGTGCTGACCATGGTTCTGATCTGGCTCCCACATGCTCTCTCTGTTTGTCACCTCATTCTCTGGTTATGGAAATGGAGCACCATAATTAGTAGCAAGAGGTATGGATAACTGAATCTA
The DNA here is from genome assembly GCA_012490785.1 of Eragrostis nindensis. NCBI lineage: Eukaryota > Viridiplantae > Streptophyta > Magnoliopsida > Poales > Poaceae > Eragrostis > Eragrostis nindensis. The sequence continues at coordinate 630,123 of JAAXCT010000092.1, forward strand.
TAAGCTAACTGAATCACAATGAAGACAGATCAATACTCAAGTATGAACAAATTGAACTAAAAAATCTTGGATGCAGCTAATTTAGGATAGACAAGATAAATAGTCAAAGGACCAAGGTACAACAACAATGCAAAGAAAACAGAATTGCAATTTGCAAAAATAATAATTTGCACATTGCGAATTGTGCAATTACTGTAGTTAAGATATGCAATTGCTGACAAAGAGCAACCAATCACTTTCCCAGTCGTTAGAATTCACTAGTGGGTGATTATATAAACAACAGAGTTACACGTTTCTGACAGCCAATCAGACAGGTCATAATTCGATAGTAAGTATGGTGATCATATAAATAACAGAGTTACACGTTTCTGACAGCCGATCAGAAAGGTCATAATTCGATAGTAAGTCTGGTCGAAAAATATTTAGCATATTCACATATTATATCACAAAATTTGAACAATCCAAGTTAAGCACCGTCATATTTCAGAAATGATGTTAGCGGTAAGTATATGCAGTGAAACATAATTCCAAATGTTGGTACTCAATAATTGACAAAAATATTGAACTAGAGGCTTATCTGTTGTGTAACTCAGGAAATGCGTGGCTAAGTATTTTCAGCAGATGGAAACTATTTTTATTTTTGAATTACAAATGACAGATGCACTAATTGCAGTATTTATAAATTGCAATTTGTACTAAAGGATTAAGCAATTTTTGGTGAGAAATAACAACAAGTGCTGAGCATTTCATAAATGAGAGGACACAACAAAGCATGCAATCATATTACTCAAATCACAAGGAACAAGTTGTACTACTCTTTTGCAACAAATTCATGTTCTGCAGAAATGGACCACCAACAACTAGAGAAACATAATTCTTATTTCTGAAAATAAGTTACTATGAAACAATAAATATTTGAATCAATTAAATTGATAGATGAATATGATAATGGGATCGTTCATGTCATGTTGCCTTGTGCTTTACCCGCATAGTTAAAAGAGCACATTACAGGCTAGAAGTATTTACCAGTCAACACATTATGGGCCTGCTTGGTTGCCGGCCACACTTTACCACGCCAAAGGTTAAGTAGCAGCCACACTTGTGGCTAGCCACATTCTGTGGCAAAACTGGAGTGCTTGGTTGATTACAAAGGTTTGGCAAAATTAGTTTGGCTGCTGTTTGGATTCTTGCCACAAAAGTTTGGCAAAAAACTATGGCAGCTGCTTGGTTGGAGCCACAAGTTGGTAAAAACACCTCAAAACCATAGTGGTAAGAGTACCCCTATTCCTCACAAAACAAATAAGATCAACGATAGGATGCATATGAGCACTATTACAAGCAGAATCAACGAGCACCATGCTTAATCATAGTGTTTTGCAAACACTTAGCCCAATGCACGAGTTTTCACATATCAGTAATACTCGATTTACAAAATCAGCCCACTTCTAGTCAGACATACTTGATTTACTACACTACCAAAATAGACCCACAACCAACTGCACATGTTCTAACCATCAGCCATTACCATAGTGCCAAAATTAGCCCATAGAAGTTTGTGAGCAGACCACAAAATATGTTCAGAAAACAACCACCTTCACAAACTAAACTTCAGAGGTTGATGCCTTCTTTGTCACATAAGAACTTGAACACCCAAGCATGTAAGGTATCATCACTTGCATTGCACAGCCAGCCACGCTTACCTTTATTCTCCTTGGTAGACAAATGCTCCCCAACAAGAACCCTCTGATCAGGTGTCATTGGTATTGCCTCTAGTCTCTGCCACAAAGTTGTATGAGGATCTGTATTCTGTGGCATTTGGGGAGGAGCAGTGGCAGCAAGTGTCTCCCGAAGCGATTTCATCGTAGCAGTGATTTCATCATTGGATTCAGCAAGACGAGTCTTGTTTTTCGGCTTCTTAGTTGGTGAATTCTTCCCTCTTGGACGCTTCTTACTACCTCGACTATTGCTGGAAGAGGTGTTATCAACTGTTGCATTCCTAGTTGGAGTTGGCAAAGTGTCTGAATCGTAACCAAGTGGGTCTTCAGGTTGAGTGTAGCAGTTCAGATCAAATAGCTCTCTTGAATCATCACTATCGGAACCATCACTAACTTCCAAGCAGTTGTTCTGGTCCATAGCAAAAGTACCATCAGCACTAGATCCTGTGAATAGCTCTTGCATCTCATTGAAGAACTTGATGGGTTTAGCGAGCAGGCGTCTTGCCCTATCCTGCATTCAGTGCAGCCAAGTAAAATTGCAATTTGCAGTTCAGATTGTAAATGCTATTTAAATTCGGTGCATATGACTTACAGATAGCATAGATTTTTCAGATTCTGAGATAACCACCAAGCACCTAGTATGGTCAAATGAATTGCCACTCTTGTTCATTGCTTTGGCAATATAACTCCAATTTTCTTTGTGATACCTGTAGTGACGGTCCACTTGATCAACAGTTGCCGACATAGCAAACTTCTTGTTCAAAGCATTAGCACACAGCAAGTGATGTGGCTTCCTCAACTTAAATCCCGTATGTTGTTTTGCCACGTACTCTATGTACCACTCTAGCATGTATTTGGTCTGATCCTCATGCCAGTTCTGGGACCTCTCACGGGTTGATGCAATAGCATCAACCTTCACCTTTCCCTTGGTCATGGCTGTTCGTCATCAAAACAGATATTTAATCAAAATGATGTGATGTAAATCAATAAAAAGGTACAGAAAGATCCAGTCATGTAAATCATCACACTGTCTGTTTCATAAATAAATAAATTGACAAGAAAGCGACAGCAAGACACATCATGTAAAAATCCCTCAAATATTCCATACATAGGTGTGATTCAATCATAAAGTAACATCAGGTGCTCCATACATAATTATAGAACCTAAGGTACAGTAGCAAGAAACATCAGGTGCCCAATACATAATTAAAGAACCTAAGGTACAGTAGCTCCTAATTTATCATCCCACATCTTTTGGGCCATCTCATCTCTTTTATTTGCCCACGCCACATTCTCCTGGTGCATATCACTACGGCTTCTTGTGCTTCGGGGCAGGGCTGTGTACCAAGCAACATCATCATACACATACTCATCGGGTCCGTCCTCCAAAATCCAGTTATGAAGTGCACAGCAAGCCATAACAATTTTTACTTGTGTTTTCAAAGAAAAGAATGGCTGACTTCCAAAGATTTTGAAACGGTTCTTCAGGGTACCAAATGCTCGTTCCACCGTTGTTCTAAGTGAGGAATGGCGAAGGTTGAATAACTCCCTCGGGCTCTCTGGTTCTCTAGTGCCCCTATATTCTTGTAGGTGATATCGGGTTCCACGGTAGGGGGGTAATACACCGGGTCTTGCTGCATATCCAGCGTCACCAAGGAAAAATTTACCTACATCATTATTTTGGGTACATTAATTTTAGCTATGACATCAAATTTTCAGATTGGACAAATTTGCTAGTGCATGATGGGGTAATCCTACCTTCTGGTATTTTAAGTCCGTTGGGACGTGATAGAGCATCTTGAAGCACATAAGAGTCATGGGCAGAGCCCTCCCATCCGGCAAGAACATATATGAACCTTAGGTCAAAGTCAACTGCTGCTAGCACATTTTGGGTAGTAATGGACTTTCTACCCCTAAACCGATCTTGCATATGAATAGGTACACATGCTGGTATATGTGTACCATCCAGGGCTCCTATGCATCCCTACGAAAATACATTATTTTTTTCCAATTATACAAACATGACAGGGGGGAATACTTGTAATAGTCATTACGAATTTGGATGTACCTCAAAGTAAGGATGGAATCTGCCAGGAGCACTTGTTATCTTTGAATGTGTATCAATAGATCTGATGCATATGAGGTCACGAGCAAGAATGCAAAGGGCATCTAAAACGAGATTGAAATACCTACTAACTGTCTCACTGGACCGAATAAACTCAAAACCAATTGATCTGTTTGACCAATTTTGACCCACCGCATGAATAAACATGGCCACTTGTTCCTCTATTGTGACATGGAAGGTCTCCTCTAGCAGGCCCCGTGATCGTAGCTCAGCACACAGCCCATGAAAGACAACTTTTCTCATACGCAGCTCATTTATGCAATGGGCCTCAGTTCCGTGATATAATCGATTTAGACGTTGCAGTCTTAGAACATCTCTATCGATCATGGGAGCATATGTTATGGCTCTTTTCCTTTTTCTTTTATTAATCCTATACTGATGCATGGCTAGACACACAAGAATGCCACAAATCAATCTTCTTCTCCACATGTAACGGCAGCAGTCCAAGTAATACTGCAAATGTAATTTCCTTTTACCCATCTAAAATACTGTAACTACATTTCAAAAAATAATATGGAATCAGCACAAGAAAAGTAATGAACCAGCAAGCTTTGAGTAACTTAAAAGCAACGGCACCATTTGAATGTCTAGCAAAATCTTGCAAAAAATTAAAAATCTAGCAAATCAGTAGCACTATAGATAGAGCAAATAGTTCAATCAAATATGAATCTCACCCTTCAGCATATATTAGTAAATAAAAGATTCTATCTAATCAGCATTGATAGATGGCCACATATCATGGAGCCGCACATCCCAATAAAATACTCCACATGGACTCTAGCTCACGGAGGCAACGCAGAATAGAAAGAAGAATTACCTTCTCTCTCGACGGGTGGAGGTCGATTCACACGGACTGCAGCTCCGTGGCTGCGGCTCCTGTGCTTCCGCGGCTGCCGTTTGTGGGCTTGTACTGCGGCCGTTCGTTTTTTCCTGGTTCGATTGTTGGAGCAATAGATCTACACATGACAAAAGTCAATCTCTGCAAGTTGGGGTGGGGAGAGGAGAGAAGACAGGATAGATGCAGTAATACAAATCTTACCGAGAGGAGGAGGTGGCAATGATTTCAACAAGCACGACGGTGTGAAGGCGGAGCGGCCATGGAGCTGGTGTGAAGAGGAGCAGATGTGTTTGCGGTGAACTCAGAGGCCGGATAGGTGATTTTATCGTGGTAGGTGGGAAAGTTTTGGCGACTTTGGCGCGCCGCGCAGGCTGTGGCGCCGAAAATGCCCGCCACGCTTTTGCCGTGAAAACCTGTGGCGGGTGGAAGTTTTGGCTGTGGCGAGCCTTGTTTTATTTCTGAACCAAGCACTGACCAAAACACCGATGGCGAGCCTAACTTTAGTGGTGGCAACTGATGGCCAGCAACCAAGCAGCCCCTATATTCCTCGAGCAATCTAGACATGCCCATGGTTCAATTCTTGGCTAATAGTAGTCCTATATGAACAAGAAGACAAATATCAGAGAGACTGCTATATATGTGGTAGAATATGAAAACTAAGAAATCAAGAGAACTTTTAAGCCTGGAAACTTTGTGCCTACCAAAGAGGATGAAGATACTCTATGGTTTGCAATTTATGTTTCATCTTTGTCAGACTATATGGAAGAAACATGGTGCCTCCAAATGACAAATGTGAAATCCATGTACTATTTTCTTTATTTGCCTTATTGAAGCCGTAGTACTTCTTCCATTATTTCCCATTTTAATCTAAACAAATTTCTTCCATTCCTGATATAAAAAAAGGGAGAATATTGCCTCATAGTAAGCGACAGACATGTTGTCGATGAGGTTCTATAATTAGTCTACATAGATATGTCTTCTAAAACTATTATGACTTCTCTAAAACGTTGTATGACGTATCTAATCGATGTCTACAGATACCAACTTACACATGTTGAATTTTAATAAGTGGAAGTCTGAAAGTGGTGTTATATGTTGCCCATATACCTCCAAATGATTTAACGTTTCAGCTAGTAGTGAGGCCCTTACAAGTTACCACTACAAATTTGTCTTGAATTCAGTACAATTTCTCAAGTTGCACTTCTTATACTAAAAAAATTGCACAAACAAGTTTCTGCAATTCCTACATGCATAACTGTAATTCTAAAAACTTTCGCCATATACTATATAATGCACATAATTTGGCTTAATATCAACTTAACAGATGGATAAATGATACATCATTAAGTAATAAGCCGGTTTTATCTCGAGAAGGTTTTATCTTTGAGCAATGCAATAATTGCGAACTCCAGGAAGAACACAACAGTGACTGCAATAGTTTTTCTTTAATGAATAATTCATACAGTTCCAAAAAAATGATGGCGAACAACACAAGAGAACAGGCTATATGCTAAAAATGGTCAATACAATTCGAGGATCTGGATTTGGATTTGGTTTGGCGGACTACAATTTTTTAGTACGCACTCTTACATCTCTCTCCATAAATAATGGACCATGTGATATGACTGAAGAGTTGTGGAAATACAAAATTTAACTGTTGACAAAGCTCTGATCGAGCATCTCTCCTGACGCTGAATCTCCTCAAGTTATCTTACCATAAACTACTATGCTCAAGGTTCAAAGTAATTGAGCTAAGAGCTTTTTTTTTTCTTTTTGCCTATGTGCGCATCAAGCTATTTGTTTGGCTGAATCAAAGACAAAATATCACATAAGGCTGGGAGCAGCCACCAATACTGGCTGGTAGTGTACCTGGCAATGAGCAAATGGAGGAGAGGCGGTCCATGAGAAAATCTCCTCGTCGGTCCCGTACATTCGCCTGCTCCGAAGATCCCTTCCACTGCTCCAGGAACGGAAGTAGAAGCCTGTTGGCTCCGGCAATGCCATCCAATCCCTGTCCTAGGCTAGTGAGAAATGGAGGAAATTAGAATAGAGCAGAAGTAGTCTATACCTATGTGGAAGAACGATTGGATCTAGCACAAATTAATTCGGAGACAAAAACAGATGAAAGGTGCTCACTGTCACAGATTGTCACAAGCTTCGCGCCAGTCAATCGCCGCCGGAACACCTCCGCATCTCTCCCTGTAGCCTGCCCTTCCCACATATCGAATCATGAACTCAACAGATCCCTAGAAGAGACAAGGACAAAAGCGAGCAACAATCACACACCCGCTTGAACAAATCCGTTGGAATGCCTAGCTGTCAAACCTCGACATCGCCAAATCCCCGCCGCGAAACCTCGCCAGATCCCGCTGCGAGACATCGGCGACGAATCGACGCTGGCCAAACGCGGCTCGCTGGGTGAGAAGCTCACACATCACTGTCGTTGTCAAACAAGCTCCCCGACCCATGGAGCTCCTCCGTCGCGATGCCATGGAGCTTGGCCAGCTCGCCGCCACTGCCGTGGTAGCCGCGCACCTCGGCACGGCCGCGGCGCCGCTTCCTCCCCAGCGCGCGTAGAGTCGCACGAAGAGGCCATGATCAGATCTGGGAAAGGGAGGAGCCATTGTTGAGAGAAGAGGACCCTGTTGCGCCGCGAAATCGAAGGTCGAGATGGAGCTGGTGGCGTCACCGCCGTACCTGAGCGCCGAGATTCCAGCGGCGGCGGCGTCGTCCAGACCAGACGGCCGCGGGGCTTGCAGAGCAGACGGCAGCAGGGGCGTGTGGCCACGGCGCCGACCTCGACCTCGACCGGAGACAAATCGCAAATGAAACGATTTGCAAATGAAACTCGACCTCGACCTCGACCTCGACCGGAGACAAATCCTCCGCCTCCCTCTCTCGCTCGCTCTCTCTGTCGGTGGTGACTCGATGTGCAAATGAAACGACGGGAAATGTTGGATGGAGAGCGGGTTCGGGACGATCCGTTAAGGAGTGCGGGCCCGGTAACAAAGGATTGGGTTCCATCAAAACGCATGATCTTCCAAACAAATCGGACGTGCGACGCGTCGCTTGAAAGAAAGGGAGATTTCAAGCACTTGATACAAAGTAAATATGGACTTATATAGAGTATTCACCTAACTCAAGGTACTCTAACTAAATACTTCTTTCGTTTGATATTGTAAGGGTGTAGACGTTTATGCGGTGATGTTTGAGTGTGAGTTTGTTACCATAAACAAAGAGGTGTTGCATCGCGAACGTTGTGGTAGGCCATTGATTTAGGTTGACAAAAAAAATCTAATCCATCTTACCGACAAATCATGAATTGATATATGAATTCGACAATTGAATGCCTGATTTGATTGATCAAAACAAGACTTGATGGACACAAATTCAAATGGGGAGCGGACGGGATGGGGCCAAATGCCCCTTTACTAGTAAAATCTACGTTCTGATACACTTTGATGATGGACTCCTATTCAATATTTCATTATATATCAAAAGAGCGTGGACATCGGCAAATCGATGTTTTAGGTATGAGTTTGTTATCCACAAATATAAATACACTATTTGCGATCAATTATAGGTCAAAGTCGGTAATTTTCGCGATCAAATCATAATGCATACATAAATTATACAAATAGAAGTCTATTTTGAAAGTTATAATGGTAATTTGACTAATGGATTTGTGCGTGTGAGCACGTGCCTCTTGTTGGGAGGGGGTTGGAGGACGACCCTTTGATCATGTCATGAGTTTTTTTTGTATAGTTATAGATCTTCATTGATTGCACCATAGTAATAGTAAGCTTTGTCCTTATATGTGTTTGGATTATGGTTTTAAGGGACGTAATGCTATTCCATTAACATGCCATTAAATGAAAATTATTGTGTTTTGAGTTCTTGAAATATTTTATATTTTAATTTGTGACGTTGAAACTTGATATGTCCTAAATGTCATATGCATTAAATATATTGTTTCCATACAAAATATTTTTGGAAGATTGAATTCTTTGAGATGTTTAGATGCTCTCTGGCAATCATAGTTTGGGCATATCATAGTATACTGTATTATTCAAAAATATACTTCTCTCTCTCTCTCTCTCTCTCTCAAACTAAGCACAACTGAATGCTGATGCCACGCGCACTTCGTGTCCAATTTTAACCTTGGCATGTTATTACTCCCTTTGTTTTTAAAATGCTAACATTGTTGAGCTCAAAACTTTAAGAACAGAAGGAGTACTTGTTTGAAATGATTCATTGTGCTATACAGGCTCACACATGTACTAATTCATTTTTTTTGTTTTCCACATCGAATGGCTAATATAATCGCTTTTATTTATTTTCAATAGTGTTATTAATTCTTAGTTACAGGTATAAGCTTACTCCTTCCGGTTTTAATTAGATGATACAATTGACTTTTTCATTACTTTGATTGTTCATCTATCTAGAAATATTTGTACAAATAGTTAAATGTATAAGTTAGTTTTGAAATGCTTTTGGTTGTAGATCCAATGCTATTCATTTCATGTTAGGTAACTAATTCTTTTTTTAAAAAAACGACGAATATCCTATCGATCGCCCCCAAGCCAAACCAATCGGGCAAGCAGCATCCGCTGTAATGCTCAGGCCACCGCCGGTGCCACTACGCCCGCCCGCTCCGCGTGCCTCCGCGCTTCCGCGCCCCAGAGCCGCAAACCCTAACACCGACCCCACAACCACCACCGCCGCCGCCGCGGGCACAGCGTCCACCATGGGCGCGGCGGCGTGGTGGCGGCGCTCGCTGGGGCAGCGGTTCAACCCGACCGGCATCGCCGCGGTGGCTTCCGTCGCGGTGTCGGAGCCCCGCCTGGCGCTGCCGCACTTGTCGGTGCAGGACATCCGGTGGCTGGACTGGGCCGAGCTCCGCCGCGCCGGCTTCTGCGGCGTCGTCTTCGACAAGGACAACACCCTCACTGCACCCTACGCGCCCGCGCTATGGCCGCCGCTCGCCGCCTCGTTCGACCAGTGCCGCGCGGTGTTCCCGCCCGGCGCGCTTGCCATCTACAGCAACTCCGCAGGTCTGTGCTGGTTTGGCTCCTCCCCCGCTAACCGTTGAATTGGGCGAAAAGCTGTGAGTTGATGCAATTGGTCCGTTGGTGGGTGACCGCAGGGTTGAAGGAGTATGATCCGGATGGGGTGGATGCCAAGGCGATTGAGGCGGCCATAGAGGGGGTTCATGTGATCAGGCATGGCAAGTGCAGTACTCGTTAGTCGTTACTTTTTTTTGTTTGTCATTTGAAACCTTCGACTCTCAAATAGTCCCGCTCGATTTGATGTTCAATGTCACAATTTTAGTTTGAATTGTTTAGCTGATTTGTTGTAATTCTATACTTGGTTCACATGTGGGTGACATTAGTAGAACCATTTCGTTAGTAAACCCATATATTCACGGGAATTGGAGTATCTCGAATAGTTCGTGCTCAATGATTTAGTGCTGAGTGTTAGAACTTAGTTCGAATTGCCGGCTAAATCAGTAGTTTGCTGTAATTCTGAATTTATTTATATGTGGGCAACATTACTAGAATACCACTATGTGTAGATCCGTTTATCCATGGGAACTGAGCACGACAAACCTGAAAAGTCTAGTATCTCTTTCGTTATTGATGTTGAAGCCTTCTGGCAAATGTCTTGATGTCTAAAGGCAATAGAAATTTGTGTAGGCAACATTGGGTTGTGCTGATTTGTCGCCTAATTGTTCTGTTTGCATATAATGATTATTAAGTCAGCTTTTATCATCATCTGTCAGCTTAATTTTAACATTTATATTGGATATCTATTGATAACAACACACACTTCATTGTATATTGACATGTGCTTCTCTTTCTGTCCTCATATAAGTAGGAGATTTGAATCAGCATATGCACATGTAAAAGATAATGGAAATAATACATTTACGCATCTATTTTATTGACTCCAGAGACAAAGAAACCTGGTGGAGCGGCTAAGGAAATAGAGAGTTATTTTGGTTGTTCGGCCTCAAATCTTGTGATGGTAGGAGAACAGTTACAGGTTTTAACCATTCTTATTCATATTATGTTTCAGTCTTCTAATTCTAGTTTTCGGTCTCTTCAGGTTGGTGATCGGTACTTCACTGATGTGGTCTATGGAAACAGGAATGGCTTTCTTACAGTATTGACAGAACCATTAAATTTTGTTGGTGAATCATACATAGTCAGAAGGGTATGTGAACTATGTTCTCTATTTATCCTGCAAAACAGACACCATAATTATTACCTTGAAAAAAAAAAGGATGATGAATATTACCATCCGTGTAATTCTGATGCCAGGCATGAAATTTATACTTTTAAGTTGCTGCCCTGCTACTTTTCTTCATGTATCTTCTGGTTTCATACCCAGCTACATTGTAATGTTATGGAGTATTAGTGAATGGAAGCCAGGCCTTTGAGAGTTTAGGATTACAACTTGAGTGTCTCGTGGTTATTGTTCCAGTATCATAAGTTAGTGAGTCCAACAAAATTGATCTGTTGGAAAATGTTCTCACCACTATGCCACTAACTGCTAACTGTCTAGAAAATTGTCTTTCATGCTCTGGGTTCGCTGCACCCATTTAGGTACGGTGTTTATGAATACCAGGAACTTTATAAACATCTTAAATATCCTGTTTCATAGAAGTTGCAGGTAACAAACGCTTTGCTTTTTTCCTTAGGCAAAAGTTATCCATCGTTGCAAGTTTTGTTTTAAGTTTTCTATTTCCATGCTGGTCTTGAACAGACAATAATATTGGTGATGATAGTATGGTAATTGAAATGATTTAAGTTTCCTCAATATTACTTTGTGGATTAACGGTTTAGCAAGTTTTCTTAAACTTTTATGTTAAAATAATCGGTTTCTGTGAAAGATCCTGCTCCAATCATATGGTGTGCTTGTGCTTCTATGATAATGATATAATGTTCATTGCTCATTTGCAAAAGTTCTGTTTGGGTTGTGACAATATTCTGCCTCTATAGGTTAGGAGACTGGAAGCATACATCATCAATTATTGGTACAAGAGAGGGCACAAACCAATTGAGCACCCTTTGCTCCCTGATCCAAGAAGAGTTGTAAAGTTTAACCCGTATGACGAGACTATTGCATCAAGATGATAACATAATGGTCTGTTTTGCTCCTGCTCACACTTTGGGATTTGTTTTTCTTATATTTGGTTTAGTTAGCGTAGGATGCAAAGGTAGTTTGTTGCTGAGCAGATTACAAGGGAAAAATATGTTGTATGAGGTTACTGTTTATCGTTGAGCAGAAGCAAGAGAGAAACATGGTGTATGTAAACTCTTTTTTGCTTGAAGAAATGCATATATTTTCGGTATATTCTGTGCATGAACATTACTCCTGCATGATAACCGTATGTCCTCTAGATGCATATATTTTCGGTATATTCTGTGCATGAACATCGCATCAATACTGCAGTGGGGGGCCGGTACTGGCAGCAACATGTTCACTTCACCTTCACCAAGTGCACTCTGTGGCAGCAGCAACGCCGGGCAGCCGCTCTAGCCATGCTCCCTCTATTTGCCCTCAAGGCCATCCTTCATGCCGCTTTTCAGCAAATAGGAGCCGAATTACACAGGAATTATTTCTGGAACTAATTAGCCACATGTATCTAACGGCCTGAATGCCTCAAATATCGTATTGTTCGAAGCACAGTTGAGGAGGCCACATCATGATCAAATCAAGCTATGAATTGCTGGCTATTTACTCAAAGTAGCAAAGCATGCATTATCACTTTGGACCTCTGCAAGTTTTATATTTTCTTCACTGAAATACGAAATTAATATAAATAATTCCTTTTATTTTGTGCAGCAGCTGCTCTAGTTTTACAGAGATGATTGTGGCTTGACGGAAGACGACCTTTGTCCGTATGCATATACACCTATTCCACGCTTCTTTCCAAGACGGCCAGCATCAATATACTGAACAAGAAGAGGGCAAGGGCTGTACTTGCTATCTCCCAGGCCATTGTGAAGCACCCGAAGTACTGAAAGGCAAACATCCAACCCAATGAAGTCGGCAAGCTGCAGAGGACCCATCGGATGGTTGGTACCCAGCTTCATCCCTGCATCAATATCCTCCTTGGTTGCTACTCCAGTGTACAGCGTCCAGAAAGCCTCGTTGATCATCGGCATGAGGATGCGGTTCACAATGAATCCAGGGTAATCTTGTGAACATATGACAGTCTTCCCGATCCTGGAAATTCAAAATCATGAGGCAATCAAAAGCATAACAAGTCTGTTGAAGAGTTATGATTTAGACTCTAGCACCAGCTGTGGTTAACATCCAGGATATGTGTTTATTGAACCCGAGAAAGATGTGTATATTTCTCTAGGCACAACTGTTAAATTTGGCACAATCATGTGGGAACTGAAGAATTGTGCTGACAGAGAAAGCAGTATCTTACTGTTCACTGAATCGATTTAGGTTTTATCCAATGGCATACGATGGATTTTTCCAATTAGCTAGCCACAGTCACTGACAATGGCATATGAAGGATCACATTTTTATCCAATGCAATACTAGGAATTTTTCCAATCAACAACTGTTCATACTTCATAGTAGCCTCTATTTGCATAATGTAACTCTGAAATGAAGCAACACCGTATTCAATTCATTTGTTTTATGCTACTAGCTAGCTATGAACAGAACAGAATATAGAACCAGCTGGATGCTTGTACGTACTACATAATAATTGAGAAGCGCATATCGCGAAGGTTCAGTTACCTTTCTGAAAATGATTTCACTGCAGAAAAAACCTCTTCTGATGTATCAGCTCCTCGAATAATCTCGATCAGTTTCATTATTGGAGGAGGGTTAAAAAAGTGCATGCCTATCACCTGCATCATGAAACAAGCTTCACAATCATGAAGAATGAATTCGAGCTCTTGGCAGGGAGATAGGTGCCGGATTGCTGATCACCTGAGAGGGGCGTTTGGTAGCTGAAGCCAGGCGTGTAATTGAGATGGAACTAGTGTTGGACGCAAGGATGGCGGAGGGTTTGGTGATCTTATCCAGCTCCACGAACAGCTTCTTCTTGACATCTTCGACCTCAACAATAGCCTCGATCACAAGATCCGCGTCCTTGAGCTCTTGCACGCTGGAGACGCACTTTATCCGCTTGATGGAGTCTTCGCACGCGTCCTGAGACCAAAGCGTTGACCAAAATTGTCTAGGGGAAAAGGCAGCACCATTTCCTTTTCACCGATTTGGGAAGGGTGGGTGGGAAGCCTCACCTGGGAGAGCTGGCCCTTGGCGGCGAGGCGGCGGAGCGAAGCGGAGATGGAGGCGACGGCGCGGGAGAGGGCGGCCGGGTCGGCGTCGAGGAGGAGGACGGCGCAGCCTGCGGCGACGGCGAGCTGGGCGATGCCAGAGCCCATCTGCCCCGCGCCGATCACGCCCACCGCCGTGATCTCGCTCGGCGTCGCCATGGTTTCGTCTCCGAGAAGCGGTCGTGTTTATCTCCGAGATGCCGAAGCAAACAAAATGCTGCTTCAGTGACGTCCCCTGTTTTTGTACTACTGCTGGCACTCTTCCATTGGCGGCTTCTTGAAGTCCTTTTTTTTTTCCCTTTTCTTATTGCTGAAAGTTCTTTTTTTTTTTTGTAAAGAAGGCAAGAATGTCGAAAGTCCTTTTCTACTGTTAATAGGCAAGATCCTGTACACCGGAGCAAAACGTGCTCGACCGCACTGAACATTCATGAGTATCCCGTAGTAATCAGTAGGAAGTTTGCTTGCGGACAGAGCTTGCCATTCACACAATCGCAGTTCAGTTAATGTTGAAGGCAAAGGGATGTTATGACCCTTGTTTTCTAAGTAACCGAGAGACTCCCAAGTCCCAACCTAATTGGGATTAACAAACTGTTCAGCTAATTCCACCAAAAAAATGCATATATACATAAAGAATCATCAGAACTCATACAAAGGAATCGATGCTACACTTGCATTCACAACGAGAGGACGCGAACATCACTCCAGGATTCACAGCGCAGACAGACCACGCCAATCTTCAAGCAGCAAGAGGACAGAGACGAGCCTGCCTACAGCAGCACAGCCGCCGCGGCCAGCAGCGAGGAGCCGAGGCAGGCCGTCCAGGTGCCGCCGCTCAGGCCGCGCGGGCCGCCGCTGTGGTTGCCTCTGGCTCCGCTGGCGCCAACGTAGGTGCCGCCGCGGCTGCCTCTGAATCCGCCGCCTCCGCGCCTCGCCTCCGTGACTTCCACGAGGCTCGCCACGAAGAGGACGACGACGGCAAGGCTGAGCGCGCACAGTGCTCGTTTCATCTTCTTTCTGACGGCTTGTGGGTGTAGCTAGCAAATCCCAGCGGTGGAGTCGGCGACCTGTGTTTGTGAATTTTGTGGTGGCGAATGGAAATGAAATGGAGATGAGATGATTGCTTCTCTTGTTGTCGTGGGCTACTGCGCGCGCCTGGGTCTATTTATACACGATGCTCTCCCAGGATTGACCGGTCCTGATAAGTTGACGCGGCGCAGCAACCACGAACCGCAGGTCTGCAGCTGCACAGCAATTGGAGACGTATCACGCCAAAGAAGAGTCCTGGAGACGTCTCCGGGTGCGTTCGTTACACCCTCTCTAAAGTTTAGACCTGTCATATCAAAGAGAATCTTATTATTTAAGAATATTTTTATTTATTTAATGACAAAACCTATGTCACGACTTCCCCTCTAAATCGCGAGACGAATCTAATGAGTCTAATTAATCTAAGTTTCGCTACAGTGGCGCTACAGTAACTATCGTCTAATCACTACTTAATTACCCTCATTAGATTCGTCTCGCAAATTCGAACAGAGTCCTCAAATTAGTTTTGTAATTAAACTTTATTTGTAATCATAATATTCGTTGCAAAACTCTCTAAAGTTTAGACCCCATGCAACAAACACACCCATAGCCCGAATGCACATTTGACGAGTTGGATTTGAAAAGTCCGCAGGAACACACGTGCAAGCACCTGATGGAGTTCACAGATTTGGATTTGAAATTTCGCAACTTGTTTCCACTGTGCGCTGAAGAGATCAAGAGGACAACTAATTTATAATCTTCATTCGGAGACTGATAAGCCACAGGCGCGTCATCCAATCAGATGGGCATTGACTGCGAGACAAGAATACTCTCGTCGACTTGACAGCGAAGCTGCCTGATGTGGTGCCTCTGCGAGGGCCGACTCGGTCTACATGCAGCTGCCAGTGGAGCGCATCGATACTCGGTAGGAGAAGTAGCCAGGAAAGGAATTCTGCCGTTATATATAAGCTCGCGTGAGCCTCAAGATTAAGCTAAACTAAAACGGCAGTGATACCCATTTTGAATTTTCAATAGTTACTCCAGAGACAGTGCCTGAATAAGCACATTTCTTAGATCTGCATCGATACTCAGTATTGAAGTTTGTACAAGCTAACCTATTCTTAGGTTGTGCCCAAGTGAATCTATCTAGGAACCTGACAACTGAAAGAAAGGAGTTGACTAAACATTATCAGTTGTGCAGGCTGGATCATTCTTGTATAGACTCATCGTGTTCCTCCGCCAGAAAGAGTATAGTATGGAGAAGCTGCAAAACAGGGCCAATATATAGGACAGCTAATGCCTTGGTACAACAGTTTGTAACTGCCAACCAAACGAACAAACTACAGTAGTAAATGACAAAGGATACCGGAGGAATAGCAGCTAAAAATTCGGATTGTTGCTAAAACCATAAGCCCGATAAAATGTTTTGCATTGAGGCTCTCTAAGCGTGCAAGATATTTATACTCCTCAAAGGAGGCAAGTAGTGGTGCGCCCGCGCAGGTACGCAAGGGCACAGAAAGCGGTCCTCGGCAGTCCTCTCCTGTAGTCTCTCTCTGCGCCGTCCGGCGAGTTTGCGGCGGGCGGCGCATTAGACTGACTCCAACAACAACATCTATTTTGAGATGCAAAGTGAGCTTTGCCTGGTGCGTACAGTAATTTGGCTCTCGTTCCAATTGCTCTATCTCCAACAGCGGATGGCATTTCTATCGCTTCTTCCTCCCCTGACTTCTCTCTGTCTGCCATTGTTGGGTGCATGGATCTCAAATCCGCACGTGAGAAAGGCAAATAGCAGCCAAGAAGTGGGGGAATCGAAAGCTCTTGCTACGGTGCATCCATTTGAGGTGGCGATTTGTATTGGAGACATGGGAACGGTGGTCGATTTGGTGGAGGAACATCCATGGCTGGTGGAGCTCGATGTTGGCTCGGGGAAGAAGAAGAGAGAAGATGGGGACGGGCTGGGGCTCCCCTCGGCTCGGGCTAGAGGGGGATGAGTTGCGGCACCATCTGCGGCGCGGGCGGCTGTGCACGCGGGCGCGAGCGGCGGCGAGCAAGCCGTGCGCGCGGGAACTCTGCGCAGGCCCCGCTCCCCCCGCGCGTCGGCGCTCCGCGCCCTGCGCCCCGCGCCCCGGCCGCGGGGGAGGAGGAGGAGACCATCGCCGCCGGGGGAGGAGGAGGAGACCGTCGCCGCCGGGGGAGGAGGAGGAGACCGCCGCCGCCTTGGGGTCGCCGAGCAGGCCGTCGGCCCTGACGAGGAAATGCCTCGGAGGATGACGAGGCAGGCATGGCTCTCGCGGTCCTTGAGCTCGAGGAAGGTCATCCGCGCCCGCCACCGCCGCGCCGCCTCTACGCCCGCCACCGCCGCGCGAGCTCGCCGCGCCCCGCCCGCCGCCTCCGCGCCCGCGACCACCGCGCGAGCTCTCCACGCCCGCCACCGCCGCGCGAGCCCGCCACGCCGCCTCCACGCGCACCCCTGCTCCACGCACGCACCTCCCCGCCGTGCCCGCGGCGGCCCGCTCTCTCCGCACGTCGTAGCGTCGCTTGCCCGGGCGGATGCATCGGAGGAGAGAGGTAATCCAATTCTTAGCTCGCCTCTCTCCTCGTAGCCAAATTTGCCTGCCGGTTTGCCTAAGCTGTTGGAGCATGTTTTCACCCTGCACAGTGCACCGAGCCAAATATGCATTTGGATGGCGCTGTTGAAGTCAGCCTTAGGGTGATAGGCGGACCAAGGCAAGGCATCTTCTTGGCTCTGCTATTGCCCAAAGAGAAGCTCGCCCACCTTCGTGATCCAGCTTGCCGCCGCCATGGTTTCTTTCTGAGAAGTCCTTTTTTCTTTGTTGCCTTTTCTTAGACTGACCGCAACAGGGGCGGTAACCCACCCTGAATGCTAAATTAAAGGGATCAGTTTATCTGTACACGTTGCAACAGTATCCTGTAAACCCGCCGCCATCTTCCAGGCTCCCTCGACGGACCCCCAAATCTGGTGGGTGCTTCCGCGTCCGCCAAATCCGCTGGGCCGCCACGCGCGCCTCTCCCGCTGCGCCGCCGCCGCTTGCCCGCCACTGCGCCTCTCCATCTCCCTCTGCGGTTGCCTCCTCGCCGGAAAAGGCATGGCTCGCGAAACCCATCTCGGGGACGGCGCCTCACCCACCAAGCCCAAGAACCCCGCCGATGCCGCCGCGGTGGTGGTTGTCGTCGTCCCGGCGCCGCACACGGGCGGAGGCGGCGGGCGCAAGCTATCCCTGGTGCCGCTCATCTTCCTCATCTTCTTCGAGGCCCGCTCTTCGCGCTGCTGGGCTTCCTCATCTTCCTCTTCATCTGGGCCGTCCCGGAGGCGCTCGTCACCGCGTCCGACGAGGATGGGGCGCGCCATGGCGGCGCCGGGAGTCGTCACGCCAGGAGCTCGTCCCATTTTTCTCTCCCTTTCCCCTTCTCGAATCGATGCCGGCGTCCATGCTGATGGAGGCACCACGGCAAGATCCAGGCATGGCGTGGGAGGTGCCATGGTGAGCTGAGGCGTCGTCCTTGAGCAGGCACGGCGTCGCGAGCAGGGGGGGGGTGGGGGGCAGCGAAGGCCGACGGCGTCCTAGGAGGCGCGGGGAAGGGAGGGGGCGGCGCGCCGGAGCAGGGCAGCGCGGGACGCGGCGGCGCGCTGGAGCGGGGAGCGCCGACCAGGGGAGCGCGGGAGGCGATGGCGCTGGAGCAGGGGCGTGTCGAGCAGCGAGCGCGAGAGGCGGCGGCGCCGAGCAGCGAGCGCGGGAGGAGGCGGCGGGCAGGGATGGAGGAGGCGATACAGTTCCTTGTTGCAACAAAATCCAATTTGGAGCGTGGAATCTTTTACAGGGGTTGTAAAATATTCTTTTAGAGGGGGAAAAATAGAGGATATTGTTGCAGTCAGTCTAAAGCTGAAAATCCTTTCCTATGCACGGGAGCAAAAATGTCCAAAGTTCTTTGATTCTTTCCCATACACGGGAGCAAAAATGTCGGAAGTTCTTTCCCATACACGGGAGCAAAAATGTGCTGGACAGCACCGAACACTCACAGCGTAATTAGTAGTGAGTTCACTTGCGGGCTGACCTTGCCACTCGAACTTCATCTAATGTTGAACTTGAAGGCAAAGGTAGATTATGACGCTTGTTTCTCTAAGTAACCGACAGACTCATAATAATCATCAGAACTTGTACGATGGAATGTATGCTACACTGTCGATCAATACTCACACGGGTTTGTCCCCGCTAGTCACGATGACAGCAGGACGCGAGTGTCAATTGAGTACTCGCAGCGCTACAACAAACAGGCCACGAGAGTCTTCAAGCCGCGGCAAGGAGAGCACGTCGATGCAGCGTGAGACGAGCGGAGCCTACAGCAGCATGACCGCCGCGGCCAGCAGCGAGGAGCCGAGGCAGGCCGTCCAGGTGCCGCCGCTGAGGCCGCGCGGGCCGCCGCTGTGGTTGCCTCTGGCTCCGCCGGCGCCGCCGATGTAGGTGCCGCGGCGGCCGCCTCTGAGTCCGAGTCCGAACCTCGCCTCCGTGACGTCCATGAGGCTCGCCACGCAGAGGAAGGCGACGAGGAGCGCGCACAGAGGAATGGCCCGTCTCATCTTCTTCTGATGGTTTGTGGGTGGTTCTGGTGAATGAAATGATTTCTTCTTGTCGTGGACAGGTGCGCGCGCCTGGGTCTATTTATGCACGATGCCGCCGGGATGGACCGGTCCTGTTCCGTTAACACGCAGTACGTAGTTAGAACCACACGAGACCACGGCCCGGCAGTTGGATATTGCTTTTTTAGTACCTGGAGTTGGAGACGCAGCCCAAACACACGCTCACGTAAATTTTCTTCTCATCCTGTTTGACGAGTTCTTCTTTTTTTTGTGTGTGACAGATTTGGGTTTGAAAAATCTTCAGGAACACGTTTTCACCTGATGGAGTGTTCAATTCTGCAACTCGTTCCCCCATCTGCGCTGAAGAGATCAAGAGAACGATTAATTTAGCTTAATTTAATCTGCAATCGGAGACTTACGTGCCACAGGCGTGTTATCCTCTATCGGATGGTCATTGACTGTAAGATAAACACTCTCCTCATTCTTGACAGCGCAGCTGCTTGAGCTTGATGCCCATCCTCTGCCGTGTGCCGACTCGGTCTCCATGCAACTGCCAAGTTGGCCGAATCGTTAGCGGATACCGGGACGATTTGCCAACTTTACACACACCGGTACAGCGGTACGCATCGATACTCGACAGGCTGAAAGTAATGTATCTCTGGAGGCCGTACAAGCATTTGTGCTCTCTCAAAGATGCGATGAAGTCTGCCCCTGGAAAAGAAAGAGATGATATCAAAGCCAAAAGGAAGCTGTCGTAACCCATATTTTCAGATATTCCCGAAGACTTAGTTTGGTATTTTCCGAAGACTTGTATCGCACGAAAGGAAACTTGTAGATAGACTCCGAATCTGTTACTACAGATCGGAAGTCTTGTAGAACAAGGCAAGGACTCCTAGAGGCGGTAACAAGGACTATAAATATACATGTAACCCTCCGATGAGAGGACATTGCATTGTAGATCATACACACCACCATATTCAACACGACATACACTGGACGTAGGGTTATTATCCTTCGGGAGGCCCGAACCAGTATAAAAACTCTCTGTGTGCCCTAGGTCGATACCTCGATTGATCGTTGTTCCCCGAACTAAATATTTGCCGTTCTCTCGATTATTCGAGCGACGACAGAAGCCATTAGCGATCAATTATCTCTGTCGCGATAAACACCTAATATGGACTGCTAGCCGCTCTGCCACTGCAGTGGTTGACACCACGGACACTCGCACAGACTCGCGGCATCTTAGGCTGGATGCGGTCTTTAGCAGAAAGTTGTTTCTGAACATAGCTCAATACCGTCCAACGCCGTCTTTTCATGAAGGAGCAAAATGGGTCTCCAACTCTTTTTTGGAGGGAAATTGCATCAAAAAAGAGAAAGAAATTGAGGCCCATTTATGCTAAATGCACAAAGGTCCGCATGCAGGCAGAGGCGCGCCCAACCGCGCCAACAAGGCGGCTTCCCAAAAATAAAAAGAAAAAAAACTGCCGAGAGATCCTTTGCAGTACTTCTGACATGTGAGTCCGGTCCTACATGTCAGTGATAGTTAATGCATGAAAAGTACTGCAGAGGATCCTGACTCCGAGGCGACCCGATAGAACCTGCCGCCTCCACTCGAGGGCGGAAGCGACTGCCTCATGTACGTCTCCCATCTGTTGTTTCCCCCGATTGCTATCCGTGGTATATAAGAGAAAGATCTCTGGGCCTAGTCAGTTATCCCAATTATAAAACGAACGAAAGACCCTCCTAATGCAAAGTTTTTCTCAATCACAGTTAAGTAACCTTGTTAATGCTGTTTATGATGCCCATAAAAAAATCAATGCATGATCGTTCGCCCTTCACCTAATGTCCAGCGCAGGGAGATCATGATGCGTATATACATATATATACATGATCGTTTCCTCTGTAATCAAAAGACCAACAATTTGATCAGGATTAATAGGTTCATCAAATTCACAAATTTACATGCATATATACATATAAAAATCCATCAGTAAAAAATATGCTACATTTTTCCCACGCAAATCACGCCAGAACAAACATCTCTCACATGCATGCATCGTACCAAACACACCACACACGTCCCCCCAATCCATGAGAAGCATCAGCAACCATGCGTAAACAAGAAGAGTCTACAGGAGCACGACCACCGCGGCCAGCAGCGAGGCCCCAACGCACGCGGTCCAGGTGCCGCCGCTGAGGCTATGCGGGCTGCCGCTGTGGCCTCCGCTTCCGCCTCCGCCTCCGCCGCCGCCATAGCTCCGGCCTCCGCGCCTCCCTTCCGTGACGTTCATGAGGCTTGCCATGCAGAGGAGGATGAGGAGCAGCGCGCACAGAGACAGGACCCGTCTCATCTTCCTATACGGCTTCAGGTTAGCAGCACACGAGACGAGCCGGCAGCTTGTGGTTAACGATTTCCTTTTACTGGGATAGTGGGGTTTGCTTGCACGTCTGGTCTACTTAGGCACGATCCGGAGTTGACTTGTACAGTTTATTACCATGTCTTAAAACGTGGCCTGAATATATTCATCTTAGGCTACATGTGTGGGTTATCTACTTATCTTAGGCTAAATCAATTTTGTTATAATGATAATGATGGGTAATTTTATTCATAGACATCAAAGCTGTACAACAAACTACACAACTCTCGTTTTGTTTCAAGTATAGCTATACATTATGTGTACTATTTGGTAAATTTTCATAACAATAGAAATAATGAAAAATGATAATGGTCAATGGAACATGACTTTTCTGGACTGCCCAAAGAACATTTTGATATCTTTTGCATGTTTCACCCTAGTTATGCAACATCCGCGTAGAAATCATGAATCGTCATCCGGGCTGCGACTGGAATACGCACTGTCTTTTGATCGTTACGCCAAGTAAGACTGCCAAATGTGTAGTCCCCTTGTAACCTCCAGAGAGGTGATAGCTTCACCTGAAATGTGATAGCCTTGTTTGCATCATTGAACACAAGAACAGATGGCTCAACTTCCATCTTGACTCCGGGAGGGCTCTGGATTTCAACGTGGTAAACTGCATTGACCTCGCCCACATTTGTGACAGTTCTTGGTATGGTAACCGGATACCTCAGGTTTGGAACCGAGATGGAGGGAAGGTTCAGGTTGTACCCAGGCACCGAAGTTCCATTGCAGCTTGCAGAAGTCTTCGTGATGGTGCAGCCAAAGAAGTAATTGTAATCTCTCGGGTCAATGTCATAAATCAGGCCAGGATCGGCTGCTCTGTTAGGATCGATGTGCCCACCTCCGTAGTCAAATGGGTCAGCGATCTTCCGAGGCAGTCCTTCAGCCAGTAGAGGCATGCCATGCTTGTCAGTCACAGACGCTTCGTCATGCAAAACGAGTCACTAGGTTAGATATGTTGTAACAGTGCCTACTAGTGAATCAGTCATGAATTTGGATGTTAGCTTCTGAAGTTACCAGTGGTGACGATGGCGGATTTCAGCGCAGCGGGAGACCAGTTTGGATGTAGAGCTTTCAGCAGTGCGACGATGCCAGATACATGCGGTGCAGCCATTGACGTTCCTGACATAATCTCATAGGAGCTTCCCTTTGCTGCTAAGATGTTGGCTCCCGGTGCAGCTATATCAGGCTGTTGAGAAAGGAAGAGCGCCATGAGATGTTGACATAGTAGAGAACAGGCACGATGCCAACCGTTAATCAGTACATATAATTCTAGATAGGTACCTTGATGACATCAGCGTAGTCGGGCGATGGACCTCGCGAGGAAAATGCTGCCACTTTGGGTGCCAAGGTTTCTTGACCTGCGATGCTGCGCGTTGGTTCAATCTTTGCCTCGGGAGAGCTGCTCAAAACAACCAAATAGGTGTTTATCTGTGAAAGAGTTCTCATTCCAGAGCAAAGTTGAGAGGATTAGGAAGTGATGTACCTGTCGGCATTAATGTATGTCTGGATCTTTTTACCAGTGTCAATGTCCACAAGAACACAAGGCCGGCCGTTGCAGTTTGTCGAACTTATAATGTCGATCGTATATTGAACGAAAATTAGACCAGCGCCCCCTGCATCGAAGACGTTTTTCTGCGCGTCTCCGAGGAACCCCCACGGGCCAACCGCTAATGGTGACTTCGGTGGTGTGCAAAGGACAAATTTCCCTCTCAAATCGGTACCGTTCAGAAATGTTGCCGAGCACCTAGTAACCACGGAAATTAAGGCAAAAGTTCAATCACGGCCAGCCCTAGAATTTCGTGTAATATTAACATAAAAAAAAGGTGTAAGATGGCTTTACGTACATGTCTCCATCGAAAAGACTTCTGAAACTGCTCCTTGCTGAGTTCTTCCCTTGGTAGTAGAGAGATTGTCCCTGCAAAAAGAGAAGGGCAGAGTTTGCTCAAAATCGATCGATACCCTACCACGTTTCATCCACACGATCAGGAACCTATCGTTCAATGCAAGAAACATGGCATGTGTGCTCCGTACCACTATTCGCTGTTTGTTTCCCAGCGTGATCATCGTCGGGAAAGACCGATCAGTCTTGCTCGCGGCGACGGTGATGACCCAGGGAGCTGTGTTCTCAACAGTCTGTGGGCTAGGCCCGTCGTTTCCGGCCGAGTACACGACGGTGATCCGCCTCTGAACCGCGTGCAGGGCGGCGACGGAGAAATCCTCGGTGCCACCGAGGGACAGCGAGAGCACGTCCACGCCGTCGTGTATCGCGTCGTCGATAGCCGCGAGGATGTTGGCCGTGGTGCCTTCACTTCCGCCGTTGACATTCTTCCAGAGCGACTTGTACACGGCAATGCGTGCGTGGGGCGCGCCGCCACGCGCGACGCCGGCGGCGAGGCCGTGGAAGCTGGCCGTCTCCACGACGGAGCCCGCGGCGGTGGAGGCCGTGTGCGTGCCGTGGCCGTGGGCGTCCCGGGGCGAGAAGTACTCGGTCTTGTGGACACGCTCCTCCATTCCAGCGCTGTAGAACCGCGCGCCGATGATCTTGCGGCTGCAGTTGTTGCGGTCCCAGACCTCGCCGGCTTGGCACACGCCTTTCCACCGTGACGGCACCGGTCCGTACCCTTCGTCGCTGAAGCTTCTCGACTCCGGCCAGATACCTGCAGCACATTGTTCGGTTTTCGTTTCAACACATTGCTCCGCCGTTTTTGATATATAAAGCATGCATATATATATTGGGTACTAACCGGAGTCGACAACACCGATGATGATCTCCTCTCCATATCTGCCTTTATTGAGCAGGTCACTGGGCATTTGGTAGCTCAGGCCAAGGAAGTCCCAGCTTCGAGTGGTTGTTGCCGTGTGCCATCCGCTAGGTCGCACACTAATGACTTCTGGAAATTCTGTAGAGCAGAGTTAACATAGAGCGTTGTTAATTTAGAGTGCAGCTGCGGAATAAAGCAATAGCAAAACCGAGGCATATACATGTGAGATAGGGAAGAGTATAGGGCCTGACCTGCAACTTGCTTAGCTTCGTCTTCGGTAAGCATTGCCGCGAAGCCTGAGAAGCCATGCTTGTAGTTGTGGACCATGCAGGCCATAGAATCCTCCTTGCTGAAAATTTTACAAGTTCACATAAATTACTACTACCTCCATTTTCTAATTGATGTCGCTGGTTAATCTCTCTCCCTTCCGGAAAACATATATAGACACGGTTGGTAGTTGCATTAGGCATTAGCCGACTTCCTGCCCACTAAAGCAAAATGGGAAAAGGATGGGCGCAGCGTCCGACAACGATATCACAAGTTTGTATCCAAAGGTGGATGAAGAACAAATATGGAGATCAGGGAACGCATGCGTTATTTCACCAAGCTAGAACGATGCATGTTGCTAGTTGGTGGCCCTAATTATTGTACCGTACGTGCGGCCGGCATGCACGAATTTTGGCGAATTAGGTGGTTCATGAAGAGATAAGAACTCGCTTTTAAACATGGGTTACGAATTCTTATGCCTCTACAAGCTCCTCGATCTTTGCTTGCTGTGTATCTAAGTCGTGTTTGTAACTCGAATGAACAAATGCCACGCCATTAACCAAGTGGCAGACCAAGTCGTTACCTTACCCTGCATACCGCTGATAGCGCCCTAGGATGCAATAATAGAACTTAGAATAATGACAAAGTATAGCAAAACAAAACAAAAAAAGGTGACAGTACGTCAGTATTTGTAGATGTAGATGAAACGTTGACACATGAATATGTTATCACAATAGGAAACGTTCAAATTATGCCTATGGAAACTAGGAAACGTTCAAATTATGCACAGATCACCCTAGTTTGTTAATAATCAAATGAAAATGCGTCCACTAGTGATTCACGAATAAAATCAGTTAATCACTTGTCATTCATCAAGTAACATCTATATGGAACTTAAGGAAAACGAGCTAACTGGAGTTGTTGACGAAGAGGCTTGGTACCTTCCAAGGACACTGCTGAGTATATCATGGTGCGAAGCGACGACATCATTCGGATGTCCATGTTTCACATCGCCTAGGTATACGATGTAAAGCTGTACAAATATAGCGGATCAGAGCTCAGAAATATTCTGAAGCTACTCATATCATACCTCAAAGCTATCTGCAGAGATAGCATGCTTACCGTGCGAGACCCTCCATGTACTCCCAATAGCAACATGCAAAAACAAAGTAGTAGCGACGACACTAGAGCAGAACGGAAGGAAGAGTAGAATGCCATGTTTACCAGAGCTGAGTTTACAGAACCAGGTGTGTCTTGTTGTTAGGTGTCATGAATGGGCCAGTACTTATAAGAAGGATAAGAATGATCCGCTCTCTTGGTCAATATAAAAAATAAAACAAAAAGGACTCTTTCCTTTCCGCGTTCCAAAAGGACGGAGGACGCAGTTGTATCTCTGCAATAGCTGTGGCCTTTTCCATGTGTGAGCGCGTGCCGCAAGAGAAGATTTCAAAAGAGAGTAGGTACGTAGTTCTTGTCATTTATTTTCCTTCACAATTATTAAGATTTCGATTAGAATCGTGTGACCGCACAGACCCGCGCTTGACCACAAAAGCGATTTGTCATCTTGCATTATCTCCTGCCTGTCTCATGCAGTTTTTTTTCAGGCAAGAACACGTAAGGCATCAACGACTTGGCTACTAATTTCCTTTTCACTGGAGCAATTTATGCCATTTGTATAATAGTAGATGGTAAACCTAACCGATAAAATCATGTCGACTTGTTTTGGCCATTGAACATGTCTAACAGGTTCTTGTCCATGACTTCTCGCATACCTGCCCCCGAGAAATGATCAAGTAAACCCATTTTCTTTCCTTACTCTTCCCAAGATTTAAAGTGGAAACTTATACCGCAAATCCAACCCGTGAAAACTTGCAAGCAGTACCTGCCAATAGAAGTACCTTCAAATTGCACTTCTTTTGAGGCATGATTGCACTTTTTTTTTTGTGAGGAAGGCATGAGTTTGCAAAAGGTCAAGCTAGAAAACATTTGATTCATTCGTATGATGATTCTTCGTCCTAGCATCATTTTATGATGCATCATCTTACGCGCTATACACAGACCTGGTCGCCAAATTAAATATGGAAGAAGTCCAATTCACCTCCCTCAACTATACCTAGAGTCCGATTTTCCTCCTCCTTTTACAAAACCGGGTATCTATCCTCCCTCAACTTTTAATACCGGACATTTTTACTCCCGAGCTGTTTTGGACGGTGGTTTCGGGTGATGTGGCAGTGGGGCCAACATGTCATATGCCATCTCATCATCTTCTTAACGTTTTTTTTATTTCTTCCACCTCGCGACCACGGACCAGAGCGCCCCTGCGGCCCGCCGCCCCACCTCCACCGCCCTGCCCTCGCGCCCCCGCCGCCGCACACTCCCACGCCTCCGACGCCCTACCCTCGCACACTCCCACGCCTCCGCTGCCCCGCCCTCGCGCCCCCGCCGTCGCACACTCCCACGCCTCTGCCATCTTGTCCGCGCACCCACACCGCCGCACACTCCCGCGTCTCCGCTGCGACGAGGAGAAGGTCGGCCAAGGAGAAGAGCCGGGGCGGTGATGCTCGCCGGCAGCGAGGAGGAGAGGGATGTGTTCATGACTGTGGAAGACGGGTTCACAATGGAGCTGGAGCAGTGGGGAAGAGCCGAGGCGACATCGTGTACTGGGTCGCTCCCATCCGCGGCGCCGCCGTTGCAGTTGCTGTCTCACCGATCCCGATGATGGTGACGGCTCCGACTCCAGGTGTCACCAAGCGCCGACTCCCCGCCATGCGTCCACAGACCCCCCCCCCCCCCCCCCCCCCCCTCCAACCCTGCGTACCGGCGACATGAGGAGTGAAAGAGAAAAATGGAAGAAAAGATGAGGTGGCATATGACATGTGGGACTCAATTCTGAGGTAGACTATGACATGTGGGACCTAGTGATGAAGTGGCATATGACATGTGGGTTGTTGTTGCCACGTCGGCTAAAACCACCCTCCAAAACAGCTCAGGGAGGAAAAATATCCGGTATTAAGAGTTGAGAGAGGACAAATACCCGATTTTGTAAAAAGAGGAGGAAAATCGGACATTGACTATAGTTGAAGGAGGCATAATAGACTTTTTCCATTAAACATTGTCCATGCCTTTGAAGAGGTGGACCTTTTTCTTTTTTGAGTTGTTGAAGAGGTGGACCTAGCCCAGAAACATTCCCAGTTTCTGGGGACACACACACCTTCGTCTAATTCATCCCATAACGGGCCGAATGGCCCAGCTAATTTAGAGAAACTGAATTAGCTGAAGGCCCACAGGCGGGCTCGAATGGCCAAATGGCCCGAATCCACCTTCCATTGGCTGTTCGCCCTCCTTTATATGCGGCGGAGCTGAAATGGAAGGACCCAGAAACGGAGAGCGCACCCGAGGTCGTCCCATCGCATCGCCTTTCCCCTCCTCCGCTCGCCTCGCCGTTCGCCGTACGGCGCCACCCATCGAGGTGACCTCCTGCCCCCTGCCTCTTCGTCCTCGTTTGTTCCGTGCTCCTGTGCTTAGATTTGTGGATCCGTCAGTGATGAGCTCCCCATCGTGATTGATTCGCGCTTGGATTGTGTGATCATTCCCTCGCTCCGAACCGAGCGGATCTAGTGGTTGCTCGGAGCAATTTGGGCGTTAAGCGGGGAATTTTGTTCGCGATCGGATGGTGATAGGGTTAGATGGTTTGGCTCCTGCTCGATTTAACTCCTCGCCTCGTCGGTGGTGGAATTTTTGGGGAATTTTGTCGGCTAGGGTTTGCGATTCGATCTGATTTTTTGCCTGATCACGTTTGGCGAACGCGCCTTTTAGGTATCACGAGACCCTGAGATGTGTATGATTTTGCTTTGCTACTTTCTGATGCGTACAATAATCAACGTTGGGACCTCATTTTGTTGGATGTTATTAGGAATCTTTGGTCTGACTGCACATGAATAATGGTAGTAATGAATGAGCACAGTTTTCGTTTCATGGTATTTTAGCATGTCGAGGTGAGTTTAATGGGTATTTTTTCTCGTTGCTCCGATTTCAGGAAGTTAGCCTTCTTTCTAGAGTTGAGACGTATATTGCTATAATATGGATGCATATTTGTGGATCTTCTCATGCTTCTGGTTAATTATGTTGTATGGAATGTCTGGTTTAGCTTGATTAAGCTATGTTGCACGCTTAGACCACACCTGGGTAGAATTCATTTGTGTTGGTCCTTTTGGAATCTCCTCCTGGAATATAATTTGATCTGTGAACTAATGTCTTTTTTGGTTGCCATTGCTCTACATCTCCACCATAGTTTTTAGGCACAACCATCAGTTAGCAATGTGAAGAGTTACCTTGGTTCACTGTTTGTTCTGCTTCTTCATAGCTTCTGAGTTCTTGAGATAGTGTTGCCCTCCATATTATTGGTGCTATCAAGTATCATGTCAAATTTGCTGTCTCGTACTCGTGTATGATTCTGCTAGTACCGTAGAAACACTACCATGACTTCGTGGTTCTAATGTTCTGAAACACCGTGTCTATACCATGACTTCAGTTGTTGTAATATTTTAAATGCATCTATCATCTATGGATATTTAGTGATCTGATTGGTATAATTTTTGCAGTTCATACATCCAGAACAACCAGTAAAAACCTTCGATAAAAGGGGACTGATCAAACTCAACAGCCAAGTTTCATGTCTGATCTCGACGTTCAACTTCCATCTGCTTTTGGTATAAATTTCCTCTTCACATGTGTATATGTTCCAAACTGTTGTAGCATTTTCATTATAGTAAATAAGTGCTACAGAGAATAGACCCTGTTCGATTTCTTTCTTTAATCGTTCTAACCCTCCATAACCTAAAGATTGCCTCTGTTATGACATTACATCCAGTTGTTTACTAGTATATGCTATGATATTATGTACTCTGAATGACATATTTGTCTCTTATGTCATTTCTCTATGTATTTATAAGCTATGATATTATTTACTCTGGTCCATGTTACCTGACGTTAGGACTATTCGTTTGGCTCAAGGAGTACGTATTTTGAATTCATCTCTATTAATGATAGTATGTGTGTACCCAGTTTATTGGGCTTAAAGAACTTGGTTAAGTTGGTTGGTCCCTATGTGAATAAGGTTGCACTTTGAACTGAGCACAGTCTATGGCAGAGTCCCAGAAGTTGATAATTCAATTTTCTGTCTTCTATGTAGATCCGTTTGCTGAGGCAAATGCTGAGGATTCCGGCGCTGGTGCTGGAACAAAGGATTATGTGCATGTGCGTATACAGCAGCGCAACGGAAGGAAGAGTCTGACTACCGTTCAGGGCTTAAAGAAAGAGTACAGCTATAACAAGATTCTCAAGGATCTCAAAAAGGAATTCTGCTGCAATGGTACTGTAGTCCAGGATCCAGAGCTAGGCCAGGTACAAACTAATGCCGAATAGTACCTGCTTTCTTTGGTTTTAAGTGGTCATGGTAGTGTATATTCTGACGTATGATCTGCTGTACTTACAGGTCATTCAACTTCAGGGTGATCAGCGCAAAAATGTTGCTACTTTCCTAGTCCAGGTGAATCCCATGGATACCAATGAATACACAATTGCATTTGTAATTATATTTCTTTATCTGATGATCTTCTGTTTTGGCTAGGCTGGAATTGCGAAGAAAGAGAGCATCAAGATCCACGGATTCTAGGAGGCAACACATCAAGAGTGTGTGCAGTCACATGATATCAACTTTGAAGCTTGCATGTTATTGTAGTAACTGTAGTTTCTATCGTCATCTGAACTTTTCTCTTCTATTGGAAGATGTTTGATGCAAGTTGTCGTTTTAAAATGGTTTGTAATCGGTATCAGCATGGAAGGATTGTTTGTCTGGGATGCCTGATGCTACTTAATAACAAGAGTAATTGCTGTTTGAGTTCGTTTACGATCGTGTGCTTTCTGAGCTGGGTCCAGAGTTCAGTCCAGGTCATATGTTGGGGCCTGGAGTCTGCCTATTTTCTCGCTTGGTAATGGCTTAATAGTTTTGCACCCACTAATCTATCGTTCGCATTGTGCATCAGATGGATGAGTTACTTGAAAACTGAAGATATAATTCGGCACGGGTGGTCATAATCGTAGATAACATATGGCATTGCATAGCTCGATCAACCGTGCTTCAAATTAAGGGCTCAAGGCTGCGCACGTGTGCGCGAAACAAGCTTCATGTAACAGAGTTGGAAGAGTGGCTCAAAGACGCTCCTCCCCAGGTACAAGAGTGCATGTCAGATAATTGAGATTCCCACCCTAAGTAATATACTCCTTGACCCCCAAAATAATAAAAAATAAAAAGCATACATGGCTGCAGCTGCAATTCTTCTGCATTCAGCCATATCTAAGCCTTACAACGACGGCCATTTCTCATTTGATTTAGTATCAGACTTGACACGACACGAGCAAGCTGAAGTTTGTTGAGAACAAAACATATAATTAATGTCCAAAACGGCTAAGCCTATAGAGATACCCTGTCCTGTTAGCGAAGGTGCTAACCGGTTCCGGTGCTGCCGCCCTCCGCATTCCGGCCGCACCTCAGGTGGATCTCGTAGCCGCAGGCGATGCACTGGTACGCCCATCCGAGCCCCTGCTCGTCGCACTCGCAGCAGATGTAGGGCCCTCCCCCGGACTTCTCCGACACGATGCTGAGCTCGTGGCGGTGTCCGCGGTGTCGCAGCGACTGCGGGTACCCCTTGGCGTCCTCGTCCTCCATCTCCTGCAGCAGCCTGATCTGCTCCTCGGTGAAGGGGAACGCCATGTCGAAGTAGAGGTTCACCAGGTTCCGGCCGTCCCTCGTCACCGTCTTGCCGTCGGGCCCGACCACCACCAGCGTGGGGATCTCCTGCACGTTGAAGTACCTGGCCAGCTCGCGCGACGGGGCGCCGTCGTACGGCAGCGCCAGCCACGGCATGTCGCTGCAGGACTGCAGGTAGCCGTCCTCCTCCTTGTCCATGGGGATGTACACGATCTCGAAGTCCTGCGCCTTGCCCTTGAGGTTGCGGTATATGGCCGCCAGCTTCGCGGTGAACTTGATGCACGGCGCGCACCGGTGCGCCGAGAAGTAGAGGCCCACCGTCTTCCCCACGAGGCTCGAGATGGGAACCTGCGCGCAGCCCTTAGCCAAGGTGAGGCCAACAGCTGGATGGTCGGCGTACGTGTCATATATATATGGAACAATGGCACGCATGCATGCATATATGATGGCTCGCGACACGCTGCAGCTTGATCAGTTCTAGAACACGTACGCGTTCACTTACCTGCTCCTTGCCACCGTTCAAGTAGCCTCTCCCGTCGATGGAGAAGAGCTTCTCCAACGTCTGGGACGCGTACTTGCGCTCGTCATCGGCCTCCAGATCCGCCACCCTCGCCGCCGTGAACGGGAACGCCCTCTCGCCGTAGCGGTGCACGAGGTCGGCGGCGTCCGCGTGTATGACCTCGCCGTCCGGCGCGAGCACCACCAGCCGCGGGATGCCTTCGACCTGGAACGTCTCGCTGAGGCGCTTCTTGCACTGGAGGTCGCCGAACGGCACGGCCGGCCACGGCATTGTGCGGTGGAACCTCTCGAAGGACGGCCGGTCCTCGTCGCACGACACCAGGACGACCTCGAAGCCGGCCCCGCGCTCCTTGAGATGGTGGTAGGCCGCGGCCAGCACCGGCGTGAAGGCCTCGCATTTCGGGTACCAGTTTGCTGCGAAGTAGAGGCCGATGATCTTGCCCTCGATCTCTGCAAAGTGCACCTGCGAAGAAGATGTATCTCACGTTCTGATGGTATGGTTCATGGACAACAGAAAATAGGAATATGAAAAGAATCGTTGAGAAGAAAAGGATACATGAAAAGAAGAGATAAAAGAACGACTGCAAGACCAGACGTGACGACCAAAACAGCGGACACGTGACAAAGATAGCAGGCACAATCTGCACAACATGATTCTGATTCTTTCTCGTGTGTACAATTACTGAACTGTCCTAAACGCATATATTCTGATTCAATTTTACATACAAACTACACCAGAAGATATAGCACATTGTAAGTTGTTGAATTAACAAGATAAACTGCTTATTGATTGTCTCATCCAGGTGAGTTTCTTTTCGGTAATCAGTAGAGTAAGTAGTAAGACCCCGTTCTGAAAGCCAACCCAAAGCAACATGTTTGAGGCGGCTTCAACTTGCAGAGAATAAGTTGCTCAACAATCCTTTCAGCTCGTGCCTTGTTAAGATGCTAAGGCTTCAGACCTTACTTAGAAGGTCTTTCAGCTTGTCCATGAAGAAAAAGTGGGTTAACCTTGCTCTAATTGAGAAGTACGGAAACTTATAATTCACTTCCTGTTAAAATAAGCCACTAATTAATTTGACATCCCACGGTCCATTTAGTATTACAATTTGAAGGAAGCCAGTTGTGGTTTTTCATCTGAATTATTAGTAAAGACGTCAGGTTTGTTTCAAAAGTTAAAAAAGGTGCAAGTTTTCTTCTTTAGGATAAAGCACCTGAATTTTCGAGTGGCTTTATATAGTGCATCGAAATTAAAGCTCCCTCAGTCACTTGAAATTTCAAAAGAAGCTAGTTGCTGTATGGGTGAGTAGGATCTGATGTCTATGTAAACATAATTCCTGGGGTGTTACATAATCGAACCAACTCTACGAAACACCGTTGTTGATGATTTTAAGATACAAGTAAAAAAGGAGAGAGAATTCAGTGGACACATATCCCTCGTTTCACAAAGCAAAGCTGTTAGCTGGTCCAACGAAATGAGAACCCAGGAATAAAGCCAAAAGAGAGAGCAGGGAGAAATAACTGACAAGGAGAAGCAAAGAGACGAGTTAACGGCAAGAGCACCTCGTTCCCGGAGGCGGAGACCAGCGATCCCATGGTGAGCACGGAGCGTATGCCTCCGCCCTCCGCCGCCGCCTCCGGATCTCCAGCCATGCTCACTATAGTCTATCCACTGTGCTTGAGCTTCGACGTGCCGCAGCTAAAGGCTTTGCCGATCACCTCGCTCCCTTCTGGCTCTCACCCTCGGCGGTCGGTCCGCAGGAGCAGAGGGCAGCTAAGAAGAAGAAGAAAGGCATGCCAAGAAGAAACTACACGCGCCCCCGGCAGGCACCATAGAAAGATATAGAGAACGGGCGGGCAATGTAGCCAGCCCCTTGCTTTACGTGGGCGTTCCCGTCATTTCGGGCCATGCGTCGCTGTACCGCGCCGGTCCTGGGCAAGCGGCATCGGTGGTGCCTTTCAGACGTTGCTAGCATAAGTAGCAGCACGAGCCGGACGCAG
Source organism: Eragrostis nindensis (assembly GCA_012490785.1). Lineage (NCBI taxonomy): Eukaryota > Viridiplantae > Streptophyta > Magnoliopsida > Poales > Poaceae > Eragrostis > Eragrostis nindensis. The sequence continues at coordinate 664,470 of JAAXCT010000092.1, forward strand.
TGGCAGCCTGGCGTTGGCGCAGGTGGCAGCGCGGGAGGGGTCGGGGGCGGAGCGGAGAGAGGAGAGCTCCATCTCGACTCAACTCTTTTTGGCGTGCCGGGGCCGGGGGGTACGTGGGGCGCGCCTGCGTCGCGTCTGTCTCCGTGTGGTTGGCTGGGTGCGAGAAAGGGACGGGTCCAGGAGGAGAGGAGGAAGACAATTTTCTTCCCCGGGGGGAGGCCGAGGGGTGTGCCATGGCAGTAGCTAGTGCGCTTCGTGTCTGATCGCCCCCTGGGGCAGGGAGGCTCGCTCTTGCCTGGTGGCGGCGTCCGGCAACGTTGTCCGCCCCGCCGCCGTGGCGCGCGCGACGGCCGCTTCGTTTAGCTTCTCGCGGGGGGTGTGGGAGGGCGCGCCTAGGACAAGTGTCGTACGTGTCCATCACGGTGGCTCCAAAAAGAAGGGCAAGTAGACTGGTCCATCCATCGATGGGGGAAAAGAAAACAAACAAAAGGAGGAGCCTAGTAGAGGATGGGCGTCGATCGAGGTTGGCGAGGTCCGGAAAGGTGCATGGTCGCCCGCCTCGGGTGGGTGGGGAATCGGCGTGTGCCTGCCAGCTCCAGCCTTTCAGAACCGGGAGCAGCATCCCCCGCCCGTCTCATCTCATCCCCGTGTGTGGTCGCGGGTACGTACGTGTGCTTACGTGACGCGCGACGCGATTGAGGCGTGGCGGGAATAATCAATGTGTACGTCCGTTCGTTCCCGTGTCCTCTCTGATCTTTCCGCGGTGTTGCGTGAGCGGCACGGGCCTCTCTCTCTCTCTTTTGGTGGTGTGGTGCTGGCTGGCTGCCGGTTGACGGGTGCCCACTGGCCACCGTCCAATCAAATGCTCATAGGTGTGATGAGAGTATCTCCTTGTCAGTACTTTTGATTGACGGCGTCCTTCGCCTCTCGCTCGTTCCGGCGTTCAACGATATCTTGTCGCCTTGGATGATTAGCTGAAAACGTGTCGTCCACCCTGCGTACACTCGCTCGCGTGCCATTGCGGCGGCCGCTCATCATGGATAACAACAGACGACACGACGCTTACGGAATGGACACGACAAGTGCAGTCCCGTGTAACATTGTTACTACCCTCAAGCACCACCGAGAGTGTGAGACACGACGTCTTGGTCTCCGTCGACGCCGGGCGACCGTTGATGCGAGAGATGGTAGTAGAGATTGTCCCTGGCTCCACCCCGCCCGGATTGGTCAGAGTGTATGTGGCCATCAACAGGTGACCGGTTCACCTGTTAGTTAGACGGATATTGAGTCTGATGACAGACAACGAAGTTAACCAGGTGGCGCTCCTGCTCCCCACACTCGTCGCTTGCGCATGGGGTAACGACACGAGGAACTATTGTCGCGGAAGCAACCACCGCGAGGCCGACCTCACGATGGAGTCGCCGCTCGCCGGCCCGCGGGCGCTAGAGCTCGCGAGCGAAAACAGAGCGGCGAGCGGCCGGACCGCCCGAACACCTACCCGACCCCGACGCGTCACGTCGGCAAAGCGCGCCCCTGAACACGTTCGCGCGCGGTTTGGAGTTGGCAGACGTCGCTGTCGCCGCGGCGCCGAGCTGGACGGGCCCTGCGCCGGGCGCGGGCGCTGCCTGCTCTGCTCTGCTTCGACGACGGTTTGGTCACATTTCGTCGCGCCTGCGAAGTGTGGCGCTGGCGCCGCTGCTTTTTTACCTTGGCGTCCTGCCTTTTTTCCGTTCGCCTTTTTGCGGCGGAGAGACAGGTGTGTGGTGCTCCGGCGCGGCTGGGCGTGGGGTGGTGAGGTGAACAGATGCGGATGCCCTGCGACGACGCTTGCGTTGCGTCCGCGGATGGTCCACCGGAGAAGACCGGGGAACGAGCTTGCGCATTTTCCAATTCCTGGGACGGTGTGGTGGGCGCTCGCCTTTCCGAATTCGCAGCTGTGGTGAAGGCTTGACAGGTGTCGGGTGCTTCGGTGTGAGTGTGCAGTAATCAACTGTACTGTGATGTACCTTTCTCAGCTCGAAAAAGGGAGTACTCGTGTTAAAAAGTCTTCACCGTGGCTTCTAGATTCTTTTCACAAGTCTTTGTGCGTACCTTACACCACTTTCTTCCGTGAACCACACAAATTAGGGCTCTTTTGGAACACAAGATAGGAAAAACGCAGGAATAGAAATAACGCAGGAATCGAAGTGGCATGTTTTCCCAATCCTATAGGATATCAAAACACAGGATTCTAGAGAAGATGTCCTTTGGTAGCACCATAAGAAAAACAAAGGAATATTAACACTAGTTTCTTCACATTTTGAATTTGAACAAGCAATCGCTCGGATGTTGCAAGTTACATGGTGCATACGTGATTAAGAAAGATGTTCATTTCAGCCATCATCTAGTTAGATAAAAATTTTCTGATATTAAGATCACATTTCACCCTTTTTCAATCGTATGAACAAGTGCCTTTCGATGTATAACTAACATCATGTATTAATTTATTATGTTCTTCAACAAAGAGCTCCTATTAGCTGAGAATAGTTTTGTCACCTATAGGTGAGCCTAATCTTATCCCCTCCGGCCTTCACTACCGAGAAATATAAAGCTCTTCATATCTATCCAGTTCGAGCTCCATGTCAATCTCTCCCATCCATCCCGTTCGAGCTCCATCTCCATTCTGGTGAAAGGCAATCTCGAGGGATGGCACCATGACGGCGGGGCGAGCTTGAGGCAGAAGAGGGAGACGCCCATTAGACACGCACATCGTAGCGGCGGCCGCTATCCGCGACGGCGTCGTGTGGCCAGCGTTGAGGAGATGGCACAGATGGCTGTGGAAGGCTTGGCCTCTACGAATCCTTTTGGATTGAGGCGCCGCTGCTGCTTTGTGTGAATGGAGATTTGCTTCCATCTCACGTCCAGAAGAGCAGACCGGCAGTGAAAATTAGCGCGAACGGGAGGAGCAGCGAGCGCCAAAGCTTCCCTTTCGCGCCAGGAAAATTTCCAAGAGGTCAGACCTCTTGCTACTTTTCCTATGAAATCAAGCTAAGGAATGCAATCCTCAGGAACTTTTCCTTTCACTTTCCTGTGAACCAAAGGATGTATGTAGGAAAAATTCCATAGGAAACGAATCCTACAAAAATCCTATGTTTTTTCTCCATTCCAAAGGAGCCCTTATACGGAAAGGGTGACAGCACGTTGACATTACATTAACCTCCCTCGCAAAAAAAAGAAGACATTACATTGGGGGTGTTCGGCGCAGGGGGTCTAAACTTTAGAGGGTTTTTCCAACGAATATTGTGATTACAAATAAAGTTTAATTACGAAACTAATTTCAGGACTCCGCTCGAATTCGCGAGACAAATCTAATGAGGGTAATTAAGGCGTGATTAGAAGATAGTTACTGTAGCATCACTGTAGCAAAACATAGATTAATTAGGCTCATTAGATTCGTCTCGCGATTTAGAGGGGGGGTCGTGACATAGGTTTTGTCATTAAATAAATAAAAAAAATTTAAATAGTAAGATTCTCTTTTTTTAGAGGGGTCTAAACTTTAGCGGCAGTTCAACGAACACCCCCCTTAACCTATGGGGTCTTTTGAGTGTCAGTGTCAGGATGTATCAACGTCCGTTTTCTTCATCACTCCTTTCGTCACCACGAGATAGAGCATGTTTCTAAAAATGAAACAGAAGAAAGTACATGGGGCGCACGTGGCCCACCCACATGATATCTATTAGCGTGGTAAGACGACTGGATTGATTATTATGACTAAATACGTTTACATAGCAGAGGCATGATTACTTTACACCGAGCTCAGCATTACATAGACAAACTGATGGCGACAGACCATCAGGCACCAACCGTCCAATATATGGTGATTTCTTTCTTGCGCTGGATGCTCAGTTGCCACTTTATTGGGAAACTCATACAGTCCAAATTCAAGGAGTTCGAGTGTGGTGAAACACTGGTATTAGGTAGGATCCACAGCGCTCAGCTCCAATTTTTCATCGGTAAGCAAATAAACGTATAGCCCCATTGACATTACCCTGCAACTTGCTGTCATGGAGCCCTGTTTATGATTACGAGCAGTGCCAGAGTCATGTCAATGTCTATTTGCTTCACTATTTTCCTCACCAGAAATTAGGACGGGCAAACACGGATCTAACAAGGAAACAACAGATAGGGACAGATAGCCCACAAGATATCTGTTAGTGTAGTTGAATGATTGCATTGATTATTCGATTAAACTACTTTTACATAGGACAGGAGTGATTACACGGTCTCACATTTTCGTTTAGACAGGCCGGCGGGGTCATCAGGTATAGTCAATGATAACCCAGCTGCCCACCAGGTGGCAACAAACAATTCCTCTGGGACGCTGCCTGCTCCAGATGAAGTAGCCCCATGAGCAAATTAACAACGATATTCTTTTTATCACCTGAATCCTGAGTAACTGACATTTCTATATTTTCTGCTTCAGTGCCTGCGGCAACTGGACCTGAGTCTTCCATTCTCTACCTGAGAGCAGTAATCATCAATGCAACATCCATATTGGCAAGTGCAGAAAGCGATTGATTTCAGAAGGCAAACTGAAATGAAAAAGCGTCCGAAACTGTAGCCCATTGAGTAGCTCACTCTCAGTCTCAGGCTCTCACATGGTACAATTCTTTCCGCTGAAATCCTAGTACAACGGTCGAGATGTTCCGTCAGATTTTTTTTTTAACCTCTCAAAACTGAATATAAATGTAGTATCTGTTCGTACACATCAAACACGCCGACTCACGCCGACCTCACTCCAACACATACGAACACCCCTACATCTATACCCAGCACAAACAAAACGCGTCTATCGAGAGATCATCAGAACCATCAGGCTCCGATGCGCGACGAGAGACGTCGCACTCCCTTTGTGCCACCACGCGAGAGAGGTACCAAAGAGACAACAAGCTCTCCTCAACTTCACAAGCTCAATGACGACACCGGAGAGAAAGATGTCGTCGAGACGGCAGAAGCTCGGAAGATCTTATTCCAACCCTCGACGCGCCGTCACCGCCGCTCTCCGGTGTCGTCATTGAGCTTGTGAAGTTGAGGAGAGCTTGTCGTCTCTTTGGTACCTCTCTCGCGTGGTGGCACAAAGGGAGTGCGACGTCTCTTGTCGCGCATCGGAGCCTGATGGTTCTGATGATCTCTCGATAGACGCGTTTTGTGCTGGGTATAGATGTAGGGGTGTTCGTATGTGTTGGAGTGAGGTCGGCGTGAGTCGGTGTGTTTGATGTGTACGAACAGATACTACATTTATATTCAGTTTTGAGAGGTTAAAAAAAAAAAATCTGACGGAACATCTCGACCGTTGTACTAGGATTTCAGCGGAAAGAATTGTACCATGTGAGAGCCTGAGACTGAGAGTGAGCTACTCAATGGGCTACAGTTTCGGACGCTTTTTCATTTCAGTTTGCCTTCTGAAATCAATCGCTTTCTGCACTTGCCAATATGGATGTTGCATTGATGATTACTGCTCTCAGGTAGAGAATGGAAGACTCAGGTCCAGTTGCCGCAGGCACTGAGAAGCCAGCGGCAGTAAACCAAAGCCACCGCGAAGCCCTCCAGACCGGAAGAGGCTGAAAAAGCTCCGCCGGCACAAAAGCTCGTCGCCGCCACCAATCCAGCCACGGATGGACGCGACACCGGGCCGAGCTCTGACGCTCCAGGCCACGCGTCTCAGCAACCGCATCACCTATCTGGTGCGCCGTTACCGCCACGCAGAAGCGCCGCTGCCACGCCGCTGCGGACCGCCGACAACGACGAAATCCTCCAGCTCCAGACCGGAGAAAAAAACCTCGGCGGAGACACCTCCGAGGAACAGAACCCCACTTCGCCTCCAAGAACGAACCTCCAGAAACGAATAGGAAACAAAAACACCACACAACAACTCACCGAATCTGACCTCGTCGTCATCGGAGAAGAGCTGGATGGCCATTTATTCGCCAGCATCGCTGGAACCTAGGCTCCACCGCCCTCAAGACGGGAAGCAAAGCAAGCCTACTAGCTATCTATAGCCTAAGCTAGCAGCTATATACAGCTCCAGACGTCGATTCGACCCGTTTCGCAAACACTCCAGCGCCGTAGAGGCCGCCGGAGGTTGGGGACCGGACGAATCGACGCCGGAGACGACGTTCACCCTGGTTTCGCCTCTCCTGTTTACTGTAGAGGAGAAAACGAGAAGCCCGTCAGATTTTTTTAATTGAAGGCCTATGTGCGCATGTGCTATCGGGCCAAAACTCTCGATCAAGTCTCCTATTGCAGCTCATTGAAGGCCCATCTGGCTGTACGCAGTTAGGTTTCTTTTCCTTTCTTTTTCTTTCAATTTGTTTCCTACCTTATTTATGTCGAATGCATTAAAACTCTTTTTTTTTTGCAAAGTGAATGCATTCAAACTCTTTTCTTTTTGCAAGGGAATGCATTCAAATTCTGCATAAATGTTTCCCTCACATTGTTTGTCAAAAGAATGTACATACCGAGATGCATCAATAATTTTTTAATATTATCTGAACAAATTACGAATATTATGTCACAAGAATACGAATACGAATAATCTTCAACAACAATTTTAACATGCTATACTCACAAATATTTATACTTGATGAATGTTGTCTCAACTAATTTTCAGACATTTGATTTGTCTCAACAATTATTGCATGATATCAACATTTTTGTAGTAAAGTGTCAACAATTTATGAATTTTATCTCAATTGTTGTATTAAATACTTTGGTCGAATCGAATTTGATAATCGACTAAAATATTTTGATTGAATCGAATTTGATAATCGGCGAGACCTTAATATTTTTATAAAAATTTCAGTTCCAACAATTTTGATAAAAAATGTAACTATTTCAATAAATCACGATAATATCTTAAAATTTAGATAATGTGTTGAAATAGTGTATTTAAAATACATTTAAATTATTTAAACATAGTAGAATTACAAGTTACACAACAACAATAAATAAAACTTCACATATTCAAAACAAACATTCAACAATTTGTCAGGGCTAGTATTTCAACAATTTTATACATGCATGGTACTATGTTATTGACTGTATATCAAGGTTCTAACAATAAATAGCATAGCAGTAGTGACCTACACAGTAGCTGTTTTTATCCGAACACGAAATAAACGAACCATTTTAGTTTTGGTGAAGCGTACAACCTCTGTGTAATCGCAATATTGCTTTATTCAGCAATTGATCCCTCTACTCCTTGAATGAAAGAGCAGCAATCGTGCTCATCTTTTACAAAACAAGGAAATCAGGATCACGAAACTACTATTTCAACCAGTGCCACCAAAGTCAAACAGAGAGCATACGTATGAAGGTATGGGATTACCTTTTGATCAATCGGAGTATCCTGACCAGGCAAGGCAACGGAGATTCCTGCCCCGCGTTGTTCACATAAACAAAGAGGAATCAGTATTCCTTTGTGACGACTTTTTCTGCCAGTTGATGTTAATCACATGCCAAGTGTTCAAGAGTGTTGGCTTCGTTTAGAAATTCTCTTATGGCTCGCCATATCAGATTTTTCTCCCGATCAAGATTGCGGTTAGGTTATCCATGCATCACGTCCCCTCTGCCTGACGAGAAACTCTGGGTCCATGTGGAATGGAACTGACGACTGCGTCGTCACGCTTCTGTTAGATGGTCTGGATATAGGAGTATTGAAAGTTGAAACAACCTGCTACAATCATAATTCTTTTTTTTAGCAGAGAAAATGCAGGGATCAATGGGAATTTTCTTGAGGGGACCTGATTCAATATTAGCTCGCAGGCCTCCATCCACACGTGCGCCTTATGATCTGAATAACCTCTCGTCCTCTCTGAAGATGTTTTTGACTTGCCCTCAAAAAAAAAAAAAAGAAGATGTTTTTGACTATCACAGTCTGACCTCAACTTGCAAGCGCTACCGAAATGCCAAGGGAATACAGATTTGGTGTCCTCCAAACGGAAACATGATGAACGTTAAGAGCGTGGTCGTGGAATACAGGAACTGAGAGCTAGGTGGACGGGTGCCCTGGGATTCTTGAAAGAAAAAACATCTGAAGGTAACGTTTAATATACTGTAGCATGTATTTAGCCCATAAAGTTTCACAGCCCATTCCTTTTCCCTTTGCGAGTAGATCTTTACCCATTCTAAAAAAGAAAAAGAAAAAAAGAGTAGATCTTTACCCGCGAGTTGTATCGTTTTCTCGCAAACGTTGCAAGTTTTTTTTTTGCGAAAGGGAGGGGATTACATTAAACTTATGAACAGTACAACCCACAACCTTTTACAGACAGCCCCCTGGGCTCATTTACAGAAAAGTCCTCGAAGAAGAAGGAAATACAAAGAAAACCCTCTTCCTCACGAACTCTCCCGAACCTACTTCTCCTCACCACCGGCGAGCACCGACGGCAACACCCAGGCTTCTCCTCCATCGAAGACGGCGACCACAACGCGTTGTTGACACAGCCGATTAGATTCGAACGAAGAAAGCACCACACCGGCCATCGCATCGACTCCAGCCGGAGGAAGAAGACCCGAAGCACCACCAACAGAGGACCAACAGCAAGGAGCAAAAGACCGAACAAATCGACGCCGAGACCTGACGCCGACCAGCCGGTAAAACCTTCCACCATCACCGATGCCACCGGCAAGGGGAAACAGAACAACCTCCACCCTTTCGCAGAAGAACCGGAGGAAGACACACTCCACAGGGACTCACCAGCGAGGACGCAGCCGTCGACGACCTCGCCGCCACCGGATCCGCCGAGGGAGACACAAACTCCAGTCGCCATCGCCGATGACGAAACCGGAGACCTAACCCTAACCCTAGGGACAAAAACTGAACCTACAGCTAGGAAAGGAACCGGACGGCAGCCTCGCCGATCTCCCCGCCCTCCGAAGGCCTACAGGCCGCCGGAGGGAAGGGAGAGCAGAGGGAGCCGCCGCCGGGACGGGAACGCCGCCGAGTCGCCCAAATCGCCCGCTCTCGACTGTAGCAGAGGAGGGGAACGGTTCGGGAGGAGGGCGTCACATACGTCCGCAAACGTTGCAAGTTGTACATCGAGACTACAGATTTGAAGTCTCTGTAGCGGAAGAAACGGTTAGACATAGAGATGGAGAGTTATACGTCTGACATTATTTAGCACACATAAATTAAATGAGTTCTGTAATATAAACTCGGAATTTGTTCCTAAGGTAGGAATTTCTTCTCTGGCATGGCATGCAGCTTGGATCATTGCCAGTGACCCAAAAAAAAATTAGGAAACAAAAAGTTGAGGCTGCCATTAGGAGCAAAACAAAATATTTTTGACATTACCGTGTTAGGGCTGCCGAATCATGCCCAATTTCATCTACAAATGTACATTTTAGCGTTCCAAATGAGACAATAGCAACAAACACGGGCTTCACCAAACTATTCAGCTAACAGTTGCTTATTGTAGTACTGCAAAAGAATGTGTTCATTTTCTTTTAGCTGGTCTTACTTTCTAGGATTAAAGAAGAGCGTGGTTGCACCATTTTGCTACCTAATCTAAAAAGTGTAACCCTTTCCCAGTCAAAATTGTCTTTATTCAAAGAAAAACTATTTGAATGTCTGAGCACTAAATGCCGATCAAAACGAGGCTGTTGTAACGTGATGAATTCCGATGTGACTATTTGCGCATCTGAAGGTAACGTTTAGCTTTATTTACGCACGGCAGTTGCAAGAGTGATGCCGGGAATGATCTGGACTCCACCATTGCACGGGTCACAATTAATACACGGTACAACATTTAACAAAGTTTCAGCACCGTTTTGGTGCAATCATTTCTGTTTTGTTTACCAATTTTGGTGAACCATTTCAGCACCGTTTGTCCTACGCGACACAAACTTAGTGCCACCGTTTCTTGTTTAAACCATCTTGGTGCACCACACAAATTTGGAGAATTTCGCTGAGTTAGTGCTCTGCATTAGAAGGCAAATTAGGTTGTTACACCGAGACCGAGTCGACCAAACCAATTTGTTCTCTACTGGCTACTGCCATCTCTTGTCCATCCTGTGGCTTTCTAATTGCGATCTTTCGGTGAAAGATGAGATTCAAAACGTCAGAGTTTCTTTCGTTCCTTCTCGATGCTTTACTCTATCCAAAGCAGTGCACTTTTTTTTTCTGGGGAGGGGCATGTAAAGTCAAAATTGCTTTCATGATCTTGAGTGCCAAGCATCTGCCGCTGGCTTGAGAGTTCGTCCAAGAGCTCGCGTCTTCAGAAGAGAAACACATGAACATGATGTGTCGGTTTGCAAGCATGCTGGGCCGAGAAGGTGTCGCTCACAAGTAACTACTCGAACAGGAGGAAGTCAAGGCAGAGCGGCACTGCTACCGCGATCAGGGTTCACAAGAGGACAGAAGCCGCACGCAGGATTCTGAAGTCAGTCTGCTCACCGACAGGTCCGGCACCTGGTTTAGCAACCAGATTTGGCTGAGTTAACGAGGACACGACACGCTACAACGCGCCTAACCACATGCAGAAGCAGGACGTAATCGGTTTGCTGGAGAGAGATATTCCGTTCATATTCACTAGTATAAGCGATTCCGTTCATGCACTGCGTTCAGTTTACTTTTTTCTGAAGACATTCTACTGTACGACCGGGTAGCTTCAGAGACTGCCAGTTTTCATACTCTTGTCAGATCTCCTGTACTACATGAAGCGCCGGAGAGTTAACAGAGATCTATCAGCAGGCTGCTAAACGTGCAAGAAGCGTAACGGAACTACACCTCCGGAGCATAAAGTCCTACTAAAACGAAGATGAAAAGCACTGAAGCACAAAATGCGCGCCATGGCTGAGATGCTCTGCTTCCTTGTTGCAACTGGTGCTATGCTTGGCTTCCTAACGGCTCCTTTCCCCGTCGAATGTGGCATCGCATAACTGGAGAATAGTCAGCTGTTACGCATGTTGTCATTTGCTCGCCACTACCAGGAAACGTTCTCTACTACTACTACTCATCAGTCATCACGAGGCAAGGAGAGGGCATGGTCATAAGGCTTAAGTTGTGTTTCCATTTTTTTTTTTTTTCCCTAGTAGATTGCAAATCGTATGAGATAATATTCTGCAGAAGCTGGATCGAGCTGTAACACGTGACTTTTGGTCGATCTGAAGTTTGTTCGCCCCTAGTTTCCTTGTCGCAATCATCCTTCTAGTCAACGATTTACTGACGTAAGCTACCCGGTAATCAGTGTGCTGGGACTGAGGAGGAGTCTGGACAAGCTGGATTTGCCAGGTCACACCCATCCAGCCAGAAACTCTTACAAAAACGCCTCGCCATCGCATCATTCCACACAGGATCGCCGAAACGTACGTCTCACCGATCGAGTACCAGAGCGAGCTCACCTGCAGGCAGTTCCTAGCGCGTTGACGTGCTCGTGTTACTTAAGCTAATTAACATGCTCGTGTTACTTAAGCTAATTAACATAGCGATCGAGGCAGCACGACCTGACAGTTTTTTCCTACGCACCCGCTGTGATCATGGAAACGGTAGGTCGCAGACTGCCCCGCTGCCGTTTGCTCGCACGTCGGTTTCGAGCTTCCGGTCGCTACGAGTACAATATAGGCGTCTAGCCTATAGGTGGTGCGTACGTAATACTAGTGTGTGATACGAATGCCCCCTCTCTGGAACGGCCAACTGCCTTCTCATAACCTAACACTGATGGCGCACAAGCTATGCTTCAAGTTGTCATGATCAAGCATGTGAAGAAGATGTGCTGTTGCACAGCTTTTACATCACACGACCTTCGCGTCTAAGCCAACGATATGGAATGTGTTCAGAACTTGCACCGCGGCACTGTTAACAACGACGAACCAACACAGCGACATCACGTAAGCACGCACCGGAGGTGCGCGCATGCAGTTTTGCGGCGCGCGGCCGCCGTCACGGAAGCAGGCAGCACCGCAGCAGCAGTCGGTCCGGGACGTACGCGGCTACGGCATGCGCTGTCGCGGCCGCAGAACGAGGGCGCGCCGCGGCTAAGCATCGAACGGCGCCATGTCACGAGCGGTGGCCCGTGCCGCGCCCGTGACCCCGCAGGGGAATCCCCGCGAAAAGCCGCGTTCCCACCGCAAGCGCCAGGCCGAGATCCCCCGCGCGACCGCGTTCAGACCGGGTGGATCCCACGGCGCCCAACCACTGGTCACCATCCACCGCGGCGTCCACGCAGGATGCGGTCGCCACGTCGGAGCCCGGCCTCAACCTATAAAACTGCTTCCCCCCTCCGACCCGGCCGTCACACGAAGACCACTTGATCCATCATTCCGAGAACACAAAAAAGCGCAAGAATCAGAAGCAGCACCAGCAGCGCGGCGGCGGCAACAACAACAACACCAACATCAAAGAAGAAGAAGGAAATTGTACATGGGCAACTGCGCCGTGACGCAGCACGCCGTGACGTCGTGGGCGGACGACGGCGAGTGGGAGCTGCCGACGTCGACAGCCGAGGCGCGGGGAGCTCCAGCCGGCGCCGCCACCACCGGGAGGACGGCGGAGCACATGGCCGAGGTGACGATCAGGATCACCCGGAGGCAGCTGCAGGAGCTGATGGAGAAGAGGGCCGGCGCTCCCAAGAGCCGGCGGGCGGCGGCGGAGCTCCTGGCGGACGTCATGGACGCCGGCACGGTCTACCACAGCCTGCAGCACTGCCGGGCGGCGCACTGGAAGCCCGCGCTGCAGAGCATCCCGGAGGCCGTCGAGTCATGACTCATGACATCTCGCCGGCGCCGGGGCCGCACGGTAACTACCGTGTTGTTGCCTAGCTTAGCTACTTCCTTTTCGGTTTGCTTCTTCGCAGATGTAGCCTCTGTTGATAGCTAGATCACAACTTTTTTTCTTTTTTGGTCACCTGTTGTGGGATTCTTTAGTTCGGGTGCGGTACGCAACGAACGATGTAAATTAGTAGCGTTAGCGGTGGTGGGTGCAACGATGTTGTAAAGGTGACAACGTACGTTCTGGCCATGTTCCTAAGACTTGGAAAATGGGAATCCACTGAGCAATTAAACTTTTTTTTTTCGGTGAAATGAGCAATTAAACTTGTGCCATATGAAGATGATTTTTTTTTTGTTTGGCAACCGTATGACCTTTGAACATTGATCAATAATGTATCCTAGTTGAACTAGTTAATTGGACCGCAGCGTTTGGTATAGTCGATCTGTTACCATATATGCAGAGTATGAGCTAAGCATGCATGTACTAATCCACTCCGCTTCATTCAAAGGGAAAAGGGGATATCTGGTTCACTTGCTTGACACAAGAGGCAAGAACAAACATGACGAAGCTGTAGAAATTTGGGAAAAATCATTTTCAGAAGCAATAATAGCTAGTTGTCTGCGGTAGTTATCGTCCATGCAATGTTCAGTACGTTCAGGCAGGAACCTATTGTTTAGCTGCCCAGTGCTTATTCAAACTAATATTGTTGAAAAGTGCAGAAGATGATCAAGAACTAGTTAGGAAAAGGGGACATCTTTCTGGTGAGACGTGACCCAAAGAACCAAATGAAAACAATGGCAACCGTCTCATCTCATCTCATCATTCTGTCGGGATCAAGGCTCCTTCACCACGAAACGATCCACACATTTTGCGAGTAAAAATTTACCATAAAGTCCGCTTGGTGCTTGGAAGATGGAGATGGATGACTGATCCATACTAGCAGTAGGTGCTCATCAACACGTTGACGAGAAAAAGTCCAAATCAAGGTTGCTCGACGCACCCATCAGTCGATTAATGCCGAAGTGGAGGCCGTAGTGTCACAGTCGTTTTGACCGCAGCAGTTGCTATCCGGCTCCAGAGCTCTGGAAGTGGCGTGTTTCGAGCAAGTGTCAATTTCGTGAACATTTTCGGTATCCTGAACCTTCAGTGCGCGGTAGTGGTTAACAGATGCAGAGCAATTATTAGGTCAAATAGATTGTTGGTGGACTACTGCTAGATGAATTAAAGTTTCATGGACGATGGGAAGCAAATCTGGACTAGTGTGTGATGCTCAAATGACGTAATAATAATGTTGGCCTCTAAGCTTTTGAAGTCTGAATATTTAACCGAACAGATAAGAAAATATATGCTTGTCGAGGACCTCGAGGTATTATTTCTGTATTGATGGTCAAAATGGCGAGTAATATGAAATGTTATCATCCCAAACTGCATGCATCAGATGATGCTACAGGTGTTATGTATCAAGTGTAGCATTTCATATTTGTTGAATGCTGCAAAATATTTTAGCATGATATGCTGACATGCATGTTTGCATATAAAAGAATACTCGTGCTCCGTGCTGCGGATGACTAGCTAGTGCGTGGCAGAATCCTTCTAAGAATAACCTGCAAAAGAACAATATTTCTAGTGATATGATTTAGAAGACCAAGATGCATGCTGGGCACAGTGAGCGTAAGCACAAAATTTATAATGTTGTATGCTTAATGACGATAAACTAGCGAGGATGTTGTGGTTATATTAAACTCTGTGGGTTGCTTGGTTGGGGCCAATTGCTCTAGATTAATCATGTTGAATCAAGGTTTTACTCCAAAAAGAAAAGGTTGAATAGAGGTTTGAACTGATGATTCCTACTTTAGTAGATTATTAAACCAACCTTTCGTCGGTGAGAAAAGAAAAAAACCAATCTTGTTCACAGTTCATATATCAAGCAGCTGTTCTGGTTATTGACAGCAGTTCAAAATTCCTTTGTCACATTGGCTCTATCAGCATCCAGATTCAAGGGCGACGAATTGGAGGTACAGAGCATCTTCTCATCCACGTCGCACACAACCAACTTTCAACCGAATGCTCTAAGAACCTCAAAATTCATAATTGTTGAACCAGAGCAATCTGCGGGAGAAAGGAAAGTGATCGACGTCTCGTCAGCGCTAAAGAAAAAGAACGAGATATAATTAAAGAACAGGTATTGCACAACACGCCCCTCGCATGATCTTCCCCGCGAAGTGTTCAGCTCATGTTTTGCAAATTTTAAAAAAGCTGGCAGCGGTAGACAGACATCGCTGCCGAGACGGCAGCTGAATCCTTCCCGTTTTGCGCAAACGGTTAGCTGGCCCTGTCCGTGCCCGGTGGCTTCATCAGCTGAAGAAGATCCCCCGGCAAAGCCGCGTTCACACCGGCGGCCTTCGCCCGGCCCGCGTCGCGTGGAAAAACACCCGTCTTTCCGGAGAGATTCCCTCCCCCACCACCAGTTTCCCACCCACGCCACGCCGTCCGCCACCCGATCGCGGCCGTCCAGCGAGCCGGCGCCTCCATCCCACCGCCCGCACCGCACCAGCAACTGGCCGGGGAGCCGGTCGTCCACGTGGCCATACGGGCAGTGGACGCCACCCACACGACCCGGTCTCCTCCTTCCCGCTTCCACCTTCCGTCAAAGTTGCGGGGCACGTCGCGGTTGTTGTTACCCCACCTAAACCACGCCGTATAAATAAGCTCTTCGTCACCGATCCGGGGACACTTCCAGTTCCATGATTTCCTTCGCCATTTCATTTCAGAACCCTCCCGCATCGAAATCAAGGCGATAAGCAACGAGCACTAGTTGAGAGACCCGTGGTTGATCTTAGCTAGCAAGCGGATCGGAGGCACACAAGCAGCTCGCAGAGCACGCATGGGGAACTGTCTCAAGCTGCATCGCGCGGCGTCGTGGGCGGACGGCCACGAGTGGGAGGAGGAGAAGGAGGCGGCGAAGGTGGGCAAGGGGACGACGGCTGCCGTCGAGAAGACGGAGCGCGTCGAGGTGAAGATCAGGGTGACGAGGCGGCAGCTGCAGGAGCTGCTGGAGAAGTCCGGCGGCCGGGACGGCAAGGTGCGGCAGGTGGAGAAGGTGCTGGCGGAGCTCATGACCTCCGGCGTGGTGTGCTACCAGCAGCCGCAGGAGGAGATTATGAGGGGGCATTGGAGGCCGTCCTTGTACAGCATCCTGGAAGCCGCCGAGGAGTCATGACGGCTTCCAAGTTTTGGGCGTTTTCTCGCTCGAGGATGTACAGACAGTTGCATATAATTGCTCTAGGAAGATACTACAGGTTTTAGCGATTCTTTCAGAGTTAGTGTACAGGCTATTTGCAGAATGGAAGTAAAGAGAGAAACTTTTCGTTAGTAACCTCTTGCAGACTTCTGATCTGTTTTTGTTTATTTCCTCTGTTTCTGCTTGTATTCACGGGCCATCGCTGCTGCACAGAGCTGCAGACAGGCGATGAAATGGCAGCTAGAAATGAAGAACTGAAATCGCCATGAAATACAAGACATGTTGTCAACAACTGCGCATATTGTCTTGCGAAGTACTAAGACCCGATTAGGTGCACGCCACGCAGGCACGGTAAAACTGTTCTTTTAATATGGTTCACTTTCAAGGGTTAGTGGTCAGTGCAGGCGCTATATGGTCACCTAGAACTCCAGGTCCGTCCAAAATCACAGTCAAACGATATTGCAGCGAAAATGGACACTTTCCAGTACTACATCACGTCCTTTTGATGCGAGCGGCGATTCTAAGCTCCGATTGACCCAGTCCATTCGATACAGATCAATGATATTTATCCCCAGGACACTGACGCTTCCCGTTGCACCTTGTGCTTGGTCCGTGGCTTTGCAACAAAAGATGAGGACTGCATCAGCTTGAAAATCGAGATCCTGTGCATGGACATATCGTCGTCATCTTGCTGCACGGTTTGTTACCTGCGGTGAACTTCCGGAACAGTAGTGTCGCGGAAGAAGAATCCATTGCGGGTATTTGGGTAAGGTTTACAGGAATTTGTCAATACTGTTGCCCACAGCTTGAGGTACCCGTTGTACCTGCATTGATTATCTCCACAAGAGACGTAGTACTCCAGAATTTCTCGTGATCATCATTAGAAGTTCTAGATGAACACGTGGAAGCCTGCACAAAAAATATCCCATACCCTGCCACGCAGTATTCCATGGTTGAACAATTGCCGTCCAGCACCGGAGATATGTGCGATTCAAGGCGGAATTTCAAGGCCGGGGCACGGCATGTTGGACTAATCCAAAACAGAATCTTGAATTAATCCCCGTGATGAGGAGTACGTTCATATAAAGAAGACCACGACCGCGCTCCAGATCGAGAATGTATGGCAGAGACTCTGTGTTGCGCAGCGCCCGGTTCGTAGATAAGAACCAGCACACGAGGATTTCGTCGCGTTGGAATGCAATGAAATCGACCGGAACAGCTCTGACATGGCATATATCCAAGGCTTCTGCAGGCCATGCGTGCACTGATCCGTTCATGGGACTGTTACATCCGGTTTGTGCGCGTCAACACAGAAAAGCGTTGGCTTCTGTACAGTGTAGGAAAGCATTGGTGTGGATGTTTGTAAGCACAGCAAAACGGGCGTATGCATCGACCCAGATTTTTTTTTTTTTGAAATAACATCGACACATATATAGAACTGGCTGTATCGGACAAAAATTACCAATGCTTGAACGGTACTGATTGCACCCAGAAAAAATGTTAAAATGCAGATGGTAAAGCAGGATTTGCTATTCATTTCATCCTCTTCTGTTCTTGTAAACGTACACTTGGTCTCAACCTAATGCGTGGATTAACCCGTCCGCGAGAATGAAGACGAGGATTAACCCAGTTCGAAAAAAAGAAAAGAGACGAGAATTAACCACGGCAATCACACGCAAGTCCCCACCGAATTTCTCCCACTCCTTTCCTTTACAAGAAAGAGCCGAGCGAGCCAGTGAGCCCTTGAAGCCAGCAAAGATTCGCTTGAGAGCCCACATTCACACGAGGTCGGCCCAACCAACGACCTTCCTCAGGAAGAACCCACACAAGCCAAGCCGCGTGCGGCTGGTGTCGGCGCGCACCACCGGCTAACCGCAGCACGGCGCGTCCGAGTCACGCGCACACACACCACGTCGCACGAAGGAAGGGAGCTTGGGAACACGGCTTGTCGAGGCATCTATCTCTCTCGCCGGGAGTAGCGGATCAGCTCCTCTGACCTGGGACATGACCGGCACGCCACGTCCGAACCTGGATAGAATCCGCCCCCCCCTTTGACATCACGGACGACTGGGACTGGGACAACAAGGAACGGAACGGAACGGCATGTGCCGAAGGATAGATCATCGCTGACCATCTCTTTCTTCTGTCTTGTTCCTCCGCGGCCCACCTCCAGCTATAGTATAAATAAACCTCGAAACCCATTCGCTTCCATTCCTTCCATCCCAGCGCAGCGCGCAGCTAAACGAGAGCGAACTCTCGGGCAAGCAAATCAAGAGCTAGATAGCAGCTCGAGGCAGAGCAAGGCGCATAGTCAGAGAACAGAGATCAACTGATGGGTAACTGCGGGGCGTCGCACCAGGCGGTGGAGTCGTGGGCGGACGACGGCGAGTGGGAGGATGAAGAGGCCGAGGCGTCGTCGGACGACCGCCACCACGGCGCCCACGGGAGGACGGAGGAGCACGTCTCGGAGGTGACGGTCAGGATCACCAGGAGGCAGCTGCAGGAGCTGATGGAGAGGAAGCAGCAGGCCCACGGCGGCGTTCTCCTCGGGAGGAGCCGGTGGTCGACGGAGCAGCTGCTGGCGGACATCATGAACTCCGGGGAGGTGCACCACCACGCGGAGGCGCACTGGCACTGGAAGCCCGCGCTGCAGAGCATTCCTGAGGCCGTCGAGTCATGATGACCAGCGGAAGGGTGTCGTCAGGCCCGTCAGTGTTGTTCTGTTCGTCGTCGCCATCACCGTGTTGCTTCGCTCTCACCCTGTTTGTGTTTAGTGGTAGCTAGCCAGTGTAAATAGGACGAGTTCTCAAGTAGATTCGTTCAAATTTCGTACGTGTGTACATAAACGTAGGGGAAACTGTACGCTGGGTCAACTTCAGCTGTATGAAAAAAAAATTCGCAGAGGCCAATTCCTGATCTCGCAGAGGCCGATTCCTGATCATATGTTCCGTTCATACTGCGTCGTCGGTGTCGCTCATGAGCCTAGTCTGTACGCGCAAGCGCAACACGCCGTGCGAAAGCATACAGTGCAAAGACAAAACTGTAGGGATCGATCGAGGTGTGTAGCATTTCCTTCCACGAGATGATGTTGTGTACGTGATGCGTAATATTGTGGGGAAACGGGTCGAGATACCATATCAGAAACTGATCCAAAAAAAAGGGAATGCTACCTTAATTAGTACCTTTGGCCGCTACTACAAGACTACGACAATACAGAGTCCCAGAAGAAAAACATGCTAGAAGACGAGCCATGGCGTGGAAGCAAAGAAAAGAAGCATGGTTTTGAGACCTTCACTGCCAACCAGTGTGGCGGTATCAAACTGAGCCCCCGGCCTAATTCCACACTTGCCGTGTGTTAGCAACCCGGTACAGGATACAAGCTCTAGAATGTTCTAGAAGGTTCTAGAGAGGGAGGAAGGATAGTACAAGGGAGGAAGAAGATAGAATCGAGCAAAGCTCGCCTCGAGCCGCAGCTCGCCGCCGGTTCGATAGCCTGGTCAATCGACACCTTCTCTGGTTGCTCTGCTTCCGTATATGTAATGCTCGCTGCCTTGCTTCGTTGTCCAGCCCCGCGACGGCCCATCTTCCAAATACATGCTGGCCCATTCAATATCAGTGTAGTCCCTAACATTCTCCCCTGCTTAAAACTCGGCTTGTCCCCAAGCCGGTGTAGTATGAATCCAAAACAGTGTCGATACAAACCACCTGGATCCTATGTAACGCGATGATCATTAGTGCTGTAGATTGCAGCCCGGCCAGAAACTATTCCATGTACTGAAAAGCTCATATGACCTCCATATTTCCAGTAATTGAGAACCGGGTAAAACTCCTGTGAAGTTGACGGCTCCGTTCGGCAGGCTGAAATTCAGCCGGATGGAGCTGCTGCTGCTGCTACAGCACACTAAGTTGCTACAGTGCCAGATTCCTCCGCTACAGTGTTCTCTCTCACTATTCAAACTGCAACTGCAACTGCATCCTCCAACCGAACACCCCGGACAACTCGGCACTGATGACTGCATCAAGGTTAAGAGACACTGCAACATGTATATTCCTTGCCATGACTTCGAACTGCAGATGAATCAGTTTGCCCTCACTAGAGCTCACGTGATCAACCATGCCACCAAAGATTTGCAAATCATCATCAGATGTAATGCATCTCAAGGAAGATGTGTCTATCTGGAAATAGCCCATCAGTAAGGGCCGCCAGCACCAAACTACTTGCAATACTGAGAGCAATAGACTCAAATAATCACTTGTTTCATCATGACATTCCTTCGTCCATGAGATTCGGCTTGTCCTCAAGCCGATTTTGAGATGCCACAGAACACACTGAAAAGCACTAGAGCTACCAGGATCCCACGGAACTTGCAGTGTGGCACACAGAATAAATGGTTTCTGTTGCTTGTAATCAACCCGTGAACTCTTATATTAGCAGAAGGTGCTGGTTCAGCAGACGGTGAGAGCACAACTGTATGTCTTAGAAGCTCAAGTTCAAATGAACTCTGGACAGGTCCATTTGCAATCGCCAGTTCTCTTCCTCCTCTAGCAATAAGCTGTATAGATTGCAAACACTTCCGGGTCTTGCCAACATGAAAGAACACCAAGCCTAGGCATTTGAACATACTGGAAAGGACCATGTTGCTCAGAGGATATTCAATCAGAATGCAATGCTGGCAGGTTGGGAGATATTCTAACTCGAAAATATCAAGAACTGAATTCCATGCCCAATCAGGTGGCAACCAAGAGACTCTCAACAACACAAACACCTCAATTCCACTGCATTCAACAGTCAACTCTATTTTTCCCTCTATCAACAGTTTGTTTAACTAATCCAAAAACCAAACATCCAGGAGGAGTTGTATGGTGTGAGAACCCAAAGTTGATGTAACTCTGTGTCACCTACTAGCACTGATCGCTCCTCATCAGAACCAAGCTTCGGGATGGAAAGCTGATTTAGTGTGTTGACTTCCTTCTCACATATATGAAAACTAGGAGGTGGCCCGCGCATATTGCGTGGCTAGGCATAATCATAATATATTTATAGTGCGACATCACCTCCTTCGTGCATACTCCCTCCCAGTTAAATTTCTTGACATTAGGACACAAAATTGCGCGGCTAGACATAGATATAGCTAATAGATACTCTCTTCAGTTTCAAAATAGTTGTCGTTTTGAAATTGTTCTAAGTCAAACTTTTTAAACTTTAACTACAAATATTTTCTAATGTATTAAGTTTATAAATATGAAAATGATATGAGTTGATTCGTATTGAAATATGATTCACGCAGCTAGCCGCGCATGCCGTAATGGCAGCGCAAAATCTAAGCGGCTTGAAGTCTATGTGCAAAGCTTTGGTTTTTCTTTCACCTTATTGCTACATTGCTTCCGAGAATAAGTATCCATTACTTTTGCACCCATTTAATTATTTACATGTAGTAAACTTAAATGCACATATGTTTGAAACAATTGTCTAATTTTTCTAGTAGAAGAAATATCCTGATTAACCCAGAATAGTTACTATTAACCTTGAATGGTTATGATAGTCTGGTCACTAAATACCAAAATTTTTCCTAGAAGAGAAAGATTTCTTGAAGATTTTGCAACCCAAGCAGGGTGAATCACATGCTACTTTTGCAGAATAATTAGTAGTTGTGTGATATTTTGGTATAAAGTGAATTGAATTGGAATAATTCTAAAATATTTGATTTTTCTAGGAGGAGTAAATGAAATATTGATCGATTACTTTCCTCCTTGGTCTCTGCGTAGGGACGTAATACGCCCGCAAAAAGGGGACGGAGGGAGTATTTCATAAATATTTTTTAAGAAAAAATATTAGTCAAAGTTGTGTTTTGAAGACCGTGTCAATGTCTAAAACGACAACTATTTTGATACTGGAGGGAGTATGTTTAATTGCACGTCAAATTTGAAAAATTATACTAACGTATTTGATATCGACACAAACCTATCTACCTTATTGAGTGTGGCCCTAGCTTGCCTCCATACTGGAGGTCTTTGCAATCGACTCCCTCTTGATCCTTCTCACGCAGTGAGCTTGCCGGATGACATAGTGAATATTTTACTTTGCCTTATCGTCACCCATTATTTCTTTGACTTGATTATCTCTTAAGATTTGCCATGCGTCATTCATTCATTTGATGATTTGTCTTGCAAATTTGCCAATGGCGGCTAGCCTTCCTTGTACTCGGGACATGTTATATCTTTATTAATGCTCAATCACAGTTAGCAGGAATTTCTGGTCTTCTAGCATCCCACAGTAATCACAGTATTCTAGACCCGTTTAATCATCTCGATGTTATCATTTTTAAGAACGGATGGAAACCGCCATTGCTAGTTTAATACCTCTAGCTGCTCAAAATCAGACGCCGATAGTTTAATTCCTCTAGTTTAATACCCAGCACGTTTCCTTGGCAATAGCATGCAACTGGTTTTTTGACCTGCTTGCACATGAACGCCGATGGTGTGTCGGCAAATCTCAAGCTCTATCGTATAGGAGAGAGAAAATGATGTTGACGGCGACCTGTTTCGTCCTTCGTATATGTATCTCTCTCTTATAAATTGTATACTGCTTGTTTGTCCAGCGTCTGGTCAGGTGAATAAATTCGCCAGCGACGTATCTCGGCTCGCGGCGTCGTGTCTTGGCATTTTGCCTCCTCATCTGCATGGAGGAGCCAGGAGGCTCTTTATTGAACTCCTCACGTTCCGATCAACATCTTTCTTGTCTCGTAATCCTGGAACGAATTCCGATCTCCTCATCTTGCAATCTTGAGACGAATTCCGGCCGAACTCCTCACGCTCCGATCATTGTTAGGACTCATCACGAAGTCTGGATGTGTGTACATTCGATCATGATCTTCTATTGTAAAAAAAAGCAACCACGTTTGCAGCCTTACGACCCCATGTTTGACTGGAATAGCTCCGTCTGTTTTGCTCTGCATCTTCTTATACATACGTTATCTGCCAACATTGTTTGTTGTGTCAAAAGATCACGTTGTGGCGATCATGGCGGCATTGAGGCCTTCGTGGCTACACAGCAATCTTCACGGCATTAAGGTCTTTTGCCACATTGATTTCCTCCACGCTTAATCAAGATCCTCATCGCAGATTGATCATCGTGCTGCTTCCGTCCCAAACCAAATTTTGTCATCCCTCCCTGATTCGACGTCACCGCTAGATCGATCGGCTTGTACGTGGGAACGACTGCTTTTTCTTTGCGAGGGGCCGTGGGTTTATAGGGACGGAGTTTGTTTCTGAAGGGCTACAAATTAACGCTGAGAGACCACATTTGTTACGTACTAAACGTTGCGTCCTATGTGAGATCTCTTCTGGCTTTCGTTATTTTTTATTCCGAATTTATGTGGCAGTTTTATTTGACATGGACTCCTTCATCTAATCTTGGCCGTTCAATCTTCATAAAATCCAACGGTTCACATCTTTCTCTTTTTTCCGATTAATGTGGTAATTTCGTGACCTTGAGAGCGAACGTGGTGGCTTCTTTTTCTCTTCAAATACTAAGATAATACATAATTCCACACCAACAGACCAATAGAGCAAAAGGCAGACAAGCACAAGTATACATGTTTAGGAGATGGTAACCATGATGCTGGAACTGACTGGACTCCAACCTGACTGTATCCAAATGAGGGCAATGGTAATGGCCGTAGCTCAGCTCCAATGCCTTTGTCTTGTGTTAGTGCTGGTGGCGGCCACGGAGGTCTAGGCAATTTGCAGCTTCGTCCGACGACAAAGAGCAGACGGCCGAAAGCATTGCCCATGGGCTCACGACCATTCCCAGAGAGAACATAAAGACTGATTGGCATTACCTCAAACAGGTGGTGTGAATTGGAGAAGATGGTGCCAGAACGCATCAACAAGACATCAATCTGCAGGCTGGCAAGGCTGAGTGTGGAGGTGACTTTGGAGACCCTTGAGGCGGCAACAGGAGGGCATGAGTACATTGGAACACGAGTGTAGTCGGTGCTGCCTGCCCCTGGTGTCGAGGGCGTGGTCATGGGTGCAGGAAGGCGGTTGTACTCGCCATGGCCAAACATCGAACACTTGGTGGGCGTCGACCAGGGGAGCTCGGTGGTGATGAAGGAGATGTTGAAGTAGGCATCCAGGGGTAGAGCAGAGGTCGATGAAGGCCGGTACGATGCTGAGGAAGTCGTCGCCGACATCGGAGCGCGGTCGCTCCGGTCTGGACCCAGTGTCGAACACACTGCGTGCATCGCCGCCGAGTGCTCCGGGGTGGCGATGGAGATGGCGAGGCTCGCGTGCTGCGACAGCGTGGAGGCGGGAGAGGAAGCCGCGGGTGATGGCGGTGCCGAGGTAGTGGCCGCAGACGCTGAAGCGCTCGCGCCTAGGTCTTGACCCAGCATGGAAGATGGGTGCGCCGTTTGCAGCGACTTCAAGGCTTCTGCCGTCTCCATCAGCATACGGTTGGTCTCGCCAAACTTATCATCCAACGCGGCGGTTATCGACGCAAGGAGAGATTTCTCCACCTCCATCAGCGCCATGGATGGATTTGGAATTGGATGCGATAGAGGGGGTGGTACGGTGGGTGGTGGTGGTGAGGCTCCGAGATCGCAGTGGGGCGCTGCACCGCTCACGCTAGAACGTCCCCACGTCGTGCCGACCATGCACTATGGATGGTTCCTTCTCTGCCACCAAAAGCCCGAAACGGAGGCTGCCTGCTCGTCGTCGGCCGGCCGGGACGCACTCGCTTCCCATCGCTAGGTGTGGCGGCGGCCGGCAGGGGCGAGACGTGGGACGAGACTGCCGCGGCCATGGAACGTACGTGTGCTTGGATCGGGCGGGTGCGACCCATGCCGTGTCCATGGGGCGCGGCAGATTGGCCGGTTGTTTGCACGGTGTGGCCGAGCCGAGCTCCGATCGAGTCCCGGCGAGACGAGACTGCCGCTTTGCGGCGTGCGTGCGCTAACCCGTGGTGGTGGTGGAGCACGTGGCAGATGGGCGGTGTTGGGCTGCCGCTGCGGCCGGTGCAACACGCTCATAGGTCGCGTCAGCCATCAGGTATGACGAACGGGCCTATTTTAGGGAGAAGAGTGATGATGGGCGTGCGCCCTTTGTGCGGGGCAATTAGCTCGGCTGCAAGCCTGCAACCGTTAGTGTTCAAAACAAATCAGGTTGAGAGCTTGTGGATTGGCTCGCCTAGAGACCTCCGCCGCTCCGCTGATTCGGCTCGTCAAAGCAGACAACATCGGATTCGGAGCCGACTCAAAGAGTATCATGGACCCCGGACACTTCCCCATGCGATGACTTCACTTTCTTCCACGCAGCAATCGCATAACCAAAGCCACTAAAAATTGAACCCCCGTTGGCCCCTGCGAGGCCCAAAACCACACAATTCAACAACCGGAGAGAGACGCAACGCAACACATCAAATTGCGTACCGGACACCGCTGCCCGTCTCGATTCACCGTGCCGCTCCATTTTGACACGGAACCCAAAACCAAAGCTCCAGATAAATCCTCGGCAGCTGCAGCACAGCGGCAGCCCGGAGAGCAGCAAGCCGCCATGGCGAACCAGAACAAGCTTGCCGCCTTCGCTCTGCTGCTGCTCGCGGCAGCCTCGCTCGCCGCCGTGCTGCTCCTCTGCTCCACCGGCCCAGGCGTTGACGCCGGGCGCGTGGGCGTGCCGTCGTGGGGCGCCAGCGTCACCGCGCTGCCGTTCAGCCCCATGGACGTGCTGCCCCTCCTGCCGCGTCGAGTCGCCATGGCGGCGCTCCGGGCGCTCCGGGGCGCGTCCGACATCTTCCCGGTGTTCGTCGGCGCGGCGACGGCCGGCGGGACGGTGCCGGGGTCGCCCGACGGCGGGCGTGTGGAGTGGAAGGGGGCATGCTTCTACGAGAACGAGGCGTGGTTGGAGTTCCACAACAACAGCGGCTCCAAGTACGGCGGCGGAACGCTCCACATCAAGGTACGGCCGTCCCCGTTCTGGAAGTCTTCATCTTCTCGGAAAAAGAAAAGGGTCAATTGCTGCACTGCCAGTACTTCGAATTTGTGTTTTTGGAATGATCTTATGATCACGCATTAGCCAACCATGGAAAAAAAAGGAGTCAAGAAACTCGCCATTGCACAAAACAAGCAGCTCTCATGCCATGCTAGATTTTCATCGCGTTAAATGCCCTGTGGCCTTGAGAGTGGCACGCGAGTAACGTAGCTGTGCACTCACTCGTTACGTGTCTGAACCAGTGACTTCTACGATTGGGACACGTAGAAATATGTCCCGGAAGAATATCCATAGCGTTTCCAAGACAAATTCTAGGTCGGTTTAACTGAGCTTTCAACGTGGATGATGATGAGGATTGCAAAACAGCAAGAAATCCATTGCCGTACTGATCGCACATGAGCAGATCAGAAAACCGTGTTTTGCAACTGCGAGAAAACCACCGGTTTATTGAGAAAACCAGGCAGTTTTCGTTTTCGGTTTGAGGCGAAAACCGCTCGGTTGTACTTGCCGAGCCGTAACAGTTTTATCGAGAACTGCGAACCCGCTCCGTTTTCAACGGTTTTGCAAATCCTAAGTCAAAGTTTGCAGAATTGGGATTTTTTAAATACAACAGTACATCAACAGAAGCAAGCTTAAAAAAACACAAACAGAATCTTCGTAAACACACACAGAAAAAGAAAAGAATACTACTCCCTCCGTCCCAGAATATAAGCATTTCTGGGTTTGGTCAAAGTCAATTCTCTTCAACTTTGACTATCTATATTTATAAAAGTAAAATATTTCAAACATGAAGAGTTACATATTATGATAATTGGTTTCATGATGAATCTAACAATATCATTTATACTTATTCAAACATTCTAATTTTTTTTGTTATCGATAGTCAAAGTTGAACAGGATTGACTTTGACTAAAGCTAGAAATGCTTATATTTTGGGACGGAGGTAGTAGGATTTTTCGGAGTTTGGAGGGTCCGTCCCCTCCCTGCGAACACGTCCATGACACTTCCATCTCCACCTCCGCCCGCAAGCTCCCCACCGCGAAACTAGCAACGGCCGAGGCCAACCACCTGATCCCAACCCTAACCGCAGCCGCCATGGAAGCGTCCAAGCTGAAGCTCCTCCTCGCACTCCCCCTCCTCTTCGCCCCCCTCTTCCTCTCCGCCGCCTCGCCCGACCTCCGCCCCAGTCTCCTGGAGGCGCCCCTCCGCGCCCCGATACTGCCCGGCGACGTCCTCCCTCTCCTTCCCTGGTCCGTGACGCAGCCGCTGCTCCGCCGCCTCGCGCTGCGAAGCGCCGCCGACCTGCTCCCGTCCTTCGTCGCCGCCGCTCGCTCGCCGGAGGACGGCGGCGGCGGCGAGGCTGCCGAGTGGAAGGGCGCCTGCTTCTACAAGAACCGGGCGTGGGTGGAGTTCCTCAACGGGACAAATGGGACTCTCGGAGGCGGCATAGTCCATGTTGAGGTGAGCCCCTGCGCTAGACGCACCTCGCCTTGCTGGCTTCGTTACTTTTGGATTTCGATCGATTGGAGGGTAGAACTAGGTGAAGGGGGAAATCGGCCAGTAGATATTTGCTGATTTTGAGCGTCGGGGTCAATCATAGTTTAATCCATAGCCCAAATTGCACGAACGCATTGAAAGTTTGAAACGTATGGTTTTCTTGTGTAATGCTGGATGTGGAATTGTTTGTACAAGGTAAATGGCCATTAGGTTTAGTTTGTATAATTATTTTGTATTTAGTACCGCATGGTGCTGTTCACTTTCTGTGAATTGTATCTAGCTGCTTTCTGCAGGAGTGAATCACTAGTTGTTTTCCTTTGCATCGCTATCTATCTGATATAATCTTTTCTTCATGTAGACAACCAAAGCACACAGCTGGACTTGCATAGATCTCTATTTATTTGCAACACCATACCGTGTTACATGGGATTACTACTTTTTGGGCCGAGAACACACCCTTGAATTCAAAGAATGGGAAAGTGAGGCTGAATATGAATATGTAAGTATTTACTTCTTCTTTAATCGTGTAACCAACATTAGTTCGACTTATGCATCCGCAGTACACTTTTTTCTTGCTTGTTATATGCATAAGTGATACAAATTTCTAGTTACCTTTAAATAGGTGAAACGTAATGGAGTGTCCATTTTCCTCATGCCATCTGGAACAATTGGAACACTTCGAGCACTTTGGGATGTTTTCCCTTTGTTCACAAATACGGTATGGGGCGAGAATGCAAATCTTGCTTTTCTCAAGAAGCATATGGGTGCTACCTTTGAGGAACGGCCGAAACCCTGGGTCTCAGAGATAAATACTGACGATATCCACTCGGGAGATTTCTTGGTCTTGTCAAAGATTCGTGGGCGCTGGGGTGGTTTCGAAACCCTTGAGAAGTGGGTTACTGGAGCTTATGCAGGTCATACTGCGGTTTGCCTTAGGGACTCTGATGGAAAGCTTTGGGTTGGAGAATCTGGTCATGAAAATGAACAGGTACCGGTTCTACTTATTCATTTTTCATTCTGTATTACTACAAAGCTTGTTAGTTATTTATGCAACAGGCATGATGAAGTATCACCCTTTTGGATAACGTGTTGGTTATTTTAATATCTTGTTCTCTTTAGTTAGGAAGATCCCTTATTGCTTTGAAATGCAAAATATTATCTTAAGTGTCCTACTTCTTTTTCTGTATCAAAGGGGTGACAATAAACTTGTCAACTATTTTAGGAAAAAACTGAATTAGCAGACTGTTTAAATACTTAAATAGTGTACCTATACCGTTTCACTAGGGTTTTCCATAGTTACTAGTCTGTTTTTAATCAAAATGTTGTGTTCTCATTAGTGCCACTGTCTAAATATGTGGTTCTGCTCAAGCAAATTTTGATACTTTTGTTTACCCAATAATGTTTCGTGTGATTGTATTATGATTATTTTCTAGTTAACGCAAACTACATAAACCAAAATTAGGAAATACAAAACAACGGATGTCACATCATTGCCGAGTGCTGACAATATCTGTTCCATTTTTATTACAAATTATTATGTGCCATGGGAATAAAACTTGGGTATCTAGCTGTTTATATGTGTGATCTTATTGCATACAAGAATCGTACTGAACTGACATACATGCAGCCTTCTGCAACTATTTTAAGTATACCTTACAGAACTTTGCATGCCAATAAGTGCCTCCCTCGTACTGCACATTTGCTCTTGTATCCTTTGGCAGTTCCAGTGTCACAAATAAAGGTAAACAATGTGATTTGCAGGGAGAAGATATTATTGCTATCTTGCCCTGGGAGGAATGGTGGGAGTTTGAAGTGACAAAGGACGATTCAAACCCTCAAATTGCATTGCTTCCTTTGCATCCAGATTTGAGAGCAAAATTTAATGAGACCGCAGCTTGGATTTATGCAAAAAGTATGAATGGGAAGCCTTACGGATATCACAATATGATCTTTAGCTGGATCGACACCATAAGTGATAACTATCCACCACCATTGGATGCTCATGCGGTATGATTTTACGTATATAGCTTTGAAGAGCATTTTTGTTGTTTAAATTTGTCAAAGATTGAATTGTCTATCTCATCGTGTGATATATCTTTTGTCCCCTGATTCACTGTACATTTCAGACTCCAGAGTAGTTTTCTTATCACGAAAAATACATCTCTGATTCCTATGTTCACATATATTTATAAGTAATGGCACGAGTCACATGGTTGGACTATGAGTATCGAACTATTTATTAGCTACTTTAAATGACTGGAATCTTATTTGTTGATCTAGGTTGCTTCTGTTATGACTGTATGGAACAAGTTGCAACCAGATTATGCTGCTAACATGTGGAAAGAAGCCCTTAACAAACGGCTTGGAACTAAGGTATGTTAAATTTATTTGTGTATATTTCTGTTATGTGTTTTCAAGTACTTGCTATTTATTTCGTTGCATTTCCTTGGATTAACGCACAAATTTGATCCCTTTGCATGGGGCTTGTGGTTTGATCCTAACTGCCTGAAAAGGTCGAAACTAGTCTGTCAACTTTGCTTGGTTCGTTTGAGTGTTGAGACGTGATATGATGTGACTGGATTATTCACTTGGCAGCACACTAGCAAGCACCTCAACCCCTCATACCTCTACTGCTCCTGTTTGGGCATTGCCCGCACTCCTCTAGCGCCCCTCTCAAACTTGTTAGGTTGTGATAGGTTGCACTTATGAGAAACGTTGTTTCTAGTGCTCTAGCGATGGTGTTGCCTGCATTCCTCTGGTATCGTAAGGTTCAGACTAGTTAAGCAGTACTAGATTGCACACCTGAGTTCATCCTCATCCGACGGTGATGATGTTGCTGCATAGGTAACAAAGAACATAGCGCCAATGCCAAAATGCTGGAGATAACTGAGAAAGTTAACCTTAATTTCAGTGACTTAGTTACTTTTTTAGCTGAAATAGCGAGGATGTGGGGAATGGAACCAAGACAGGGTTTGATAAGTTATTCATTTAAAGCTAAAGTTCATGACAGTAGTTTTTGTGCATAGATTGTAGGGCTGTCAACAAAGCTCGAGGCTCACGAACTGCTCGAGCTTGGTTCGCTAAAAACTCAGACTCGGGCTCGGCTCCAGCATCATCCTCCACTTCTCTCACTCAACACAATCAGCAGCCAGCAATCTTCCCAAATGTCCACTGCTACCCGAGTCTTCTCGGCAATTGTGTTGCCTCTGCTCCAACTTGCTGAAGCCGTGGGCATGGTTTGCACAAGCAGATGGCCACGCAATGCAAGCACATGACTCCATTCGTCTCGCACACAGATCCGGCACCACTACTACCATCCATGGTTGATTCTCCTCTCCAGCCAAGTCCCACAACACCATCCTCCAGCTAGCCCTGAAACTCGGCTGTGTCGACCCATGTACCACAAGGTGGTGATCTCGTCCCCAGTGAGGCTTGTGCAGGGAACGCAAAACCGACAGAAACCGCTCGGTAACCGTGGTTTTTGCCCAAACAGCTCGGTTTTCGTGAAGGAACCGCACGGTTCAACCGGCCGGTTCGCGGTTTTTTGGACCCTGGGTCTGTGTGTACACGAGCAAAGCTCAAGCCTTCGTGAACTTCTAGCCAAGCTTGAGCCTGAGTGCAGACTCGGCTGGATCTCAGGCTCGTATCGAGCTCGGCTCGAGTTTCTATCGAGCTCGCGACGAGCTCGCTCGTGCTCGGCTCGTTGATAGCCCTAATAGATTGGTCATGTTCGGCAGGCAACATGGTTGTGGCTGACAGTGATACTGGGGAACCTACTTGGTGAATGTCAGCCTTCCCCTCACCTTCCTTCGGTCCCCTCTACATTTCCTTTATTTTGCTGATTTGGTTCAGACGTGCTAGCATCATATCCTTGCATAGGTGCATTTTGGCTTGAGGAGCCAAGGGCCTGAACACATTTCTTATTCAGCCAGAGGGAGGTTGATGTATCGTGTAAATGCCACCCGTTAAATGGAGGATGTGACAGAGCATTTCCTTTATTCATTTACCTACCTCTTTTATAGCTGAGGGACTATTTTTACCGGAAGTGGATGGACAAAATTGTTTATCAACCTTTCTCTTTTTTTTTTCCTTTTTGGTGTGTTTACTTGATTGTTCACCAGCCTGTGCTAGGGAACTTTTTGTCTAACTCTTACCTGTCTCCTTTTTAAATTCATGTAAAGCAGTTTTGGCCTGTTGCATTGCCCAATACATACAACCGTTCTAGCTTAATTCATGTACATATGTTCTTACAGCTATCTGGTACTACTGTAACTGCCATGGCCATCTTAGTAACCTTGGACACTGTAGCATTTAATCAGATCTTAGCCTTTGATCTGACAGTGAGGGAGAGGCAAAATGCATGCTACTGTTTATACAATCCAAGTGCAGAGTCTCTGTGTCCTGCAAGTTTTATTCTATCTATCTGAAATAGAACCCTGCTTAAGAGTGGATACAGATCTGAGTTGTCTCTGTTCATTTTAGGAAGTTGAAGTTTGTACTTATCACTTGGTCAATGGTGTCCATCTGGCCTGCTTTGTGAGCAAAAAAAGTAAAATAAAAATACTACCTCTGTCCCACAAAAAATGGCATTCTAGTTTTGTCCATAGTCAAACTATTTGAAGTTTGACCAAACTTTGATGAAAAAGTACCAATATTTGTAGTGTAAAAATTGTATTATTGGATTCATCATGGAATATATTTTCATGTTATGCATATTTAGTGTCATAATTGTTGATACTATTTCCTATAAATTTGGTCAAAGTTAAGATAGACTTAGGACAAAACTAGAATGCCATTTTTTGTGGGACGGAGGGAGTAGTATCATTAGAAATGCCAATCCACTGTGCATGGTGAATCAAACAAATCATTCATACCAAACGATCTGTTGCAAGACTGCACTGAGTGCCAGCATCGAATTGTGACTAGTATCGTTGTTGCATGTATACACCTAGCACTTGCAGAGTTGCTGTTTTAGTTTACCTTATAAGCCTGTCAGCCCTGTCATGATGTGTCAAATCATTCTACTATACAGTTTTCTTGTTCTCAAGATTATCTATCTCTATTCACTTGTTTACAATGCAATAATTTATTTCAGGGTCTTGATCTTCCTGAAATCATAGTGGAATCTGAGAAACGTGGGATAACATTTGACAAGTTACTAACTGTTCCTGAGAAAGATAACTGGGTCTATACTGATGGTCAGTCAGCATCTTGTGTGGCTTATGTCCTTATGATGTACAAGGAAGCTGGACTCTTTGACAACATCACCAGCTCTATTGAAGTTACTGAGTTCACAGTAAGTACTCCCGAATCCTTGGTACTTATGCCTCTATGGCTTAGTAGTCTTCGGATTTCTGGAATCTATTTCCTTGTGACCCTTGATATGAATTTGGTGCAGATAAAAGATGCATACACCCTCAACTTTTTCGAGGATAACTCGACTCGACTTCCTGAGTGGTGCAACAAAGATGATACGGTTAAGCTTCCTTTCTGTCAAATCAAGGGCAAGTATCGAATGGAGCTGCCTGGATACAACACGATGAAACCATACCCCCACATGAACGAAAAGTGTCCATCTCTGCCTCCATTTTACAAAAGGACGAAGGGCTGCTAACTAGACATGCTACGCATTTTATTCACGCTGTCTTGTAGCCAATACGTTAGTTGTATATACACAGTACTTAGGTATGGAATGCTTGTCCTTGAGATACATAGATTGCAGGTCAACTTCCTCGAATGAGGACAATGATCTTTATAAATGTACAGTGAACCTCTACGTTTGGTGGCTTTCCATTGGTCACAACTCTAATGCTTTGAATACCATACTTGTTCTTTTACTCACTTTTACTCTACCTGTATAAAGATGTAAACTGTGTGTGCTTCTTTATCCTAATAGCTTATTACAAATTGTTGAAAGGTCTAACACCATCTGATTTAATTTGAGGATTTTGGGGCCTAGCTGCCTAAGGCATGACGCCCAGAGGTTGCGTATGCTGGCATTGTTGGGTATGACGTTTCACCATGAGTCGTTGTCATGCCGTACACTTCCAGTGCATTATAAATGGCCGGTGGCTAAAATGCATATGCACAGTAACATATACGGAGTACATGTTTATGGTTTGTGTATACCGTATATAGAGGCCTCAAATATTTGAGTCAAAGCTTCTCGTGCAGCAGCAGCAAATGCAGTGTGCAGACGGGTTATTAAACTTGCACCCGGCTCAGCGAGGTGGGTGGGTGCAAAAGTCGTAGAACATGAAAGCATGGTCGTTCGAGTCCAGAGTCCAGACCATATACGATGAGGATCATAAACGCATGGTACTCTCTTGAAGTAAATTGCAGTGTCGTGTCCTGTTCACTTCGCTTCAATGCTACAGGATCTATGTCCTGACTCCTGAGCAAGGACCCCGGACGCGATTGGCGATCGAAGCCACTCCATGAATTCCACACCAACCCAGTGACCCACTACCCAGAGCAGCAGCGAACGCGCGCATAGGGTCGTCGTGTCCGACAGCTCCGCGACGTCATGTGCATCGTGCAGTGCAGACGTACCAACACGTGTCCGTGCACCTCACTGATCGGCTCGTCGGCTTCGAGCGGGGCGTTATGACCGGAGCAGCATGCGAAAGGAAATGCAATCTACAGTAGCATTGCTCATATGGGAAAGTTGCTGCAGGTGATGGGGTTCTTACATCACCAACCAGATGCATTCATGCTTGAGGACTAGACGCATGTTTTACTGATCTGCGATCCTTCTTTTGATTTATCGAGCTTATTGAGCAGCGAGAACGTCCTAAATCTTAAATAGTTATTTATCGTCTATTGCTGCAGAAATGAGTTAAAGTTGAGCACAGGCTCGACAAATGCAGTGCTTACTAATTCTTATACAGGGCATGGATTGCGTGGAGAAAGCACAGAGCTATATAGCAACAATCAGCTGATTAATGAAGAAAGCACGCGCGCATCCATGCACCTCGACTAGAAAGCACGTCCTACTCGATCAGGTACTCGATTCTGAGCCCTCCGATCTTGACCTTCCCTTGTCTCGGCACCAGCGTGACGGTCACCGTCTCGTCGGCGTCGGCGTCCAGGTCCTCCAGCAGCTCGTTCAGCGCGAGCCTCATGCTGGTCTCGATGCCCTTCCTTCCATGGCGCCTGTGCCCGACGTGCTTCAGGCTCATGTACGTGCCGGCGAGCTCGCGGCCGCCGCGGCCAACCTTGTGGTACTCGGGCGCGTTGATGTACACGTCGAACCTGACCATCTCCTCGCCGTCGAACCGGATCCCGTCGACCACCAGCACCTCCTCCTCCACCGCCTTGGCGAGCCTGCTCCGCGCCACCCGCGGCCTCCGCACCTCCGCCGTCACCGCGCGCGGCCGCCGCAGCGTCACCGGGAACCTGACCGCCTCCAGCTTGTTGCGCGTCCGGCCGACGAGGCCCGGCGTCACGGTGGGCTTGGCGTTGAGCCACGGCAGGTGCACGTCCTCGTAGGCGTATCGGAGCCTGGAGGCGTCGAGCACGTCGCGGACGCGGACGCGCACGAGGCGGGCGTCCTCGTCGTAGAAGAGGAAGGAGGAGTCGAGCCAGTCGGCGTCGTCGAAGTCGACGTGGCGGGCCGGGTCGAGCGCGCGCCACACCTCCCACATGCGGTCGATGTTGGAGTGGTGCGGGTACAGGATCGGGTCGCGCCCCGCGGAGTAGTACACGCCCATGTTCTCGAAGTTGCGCTGCCGCAGGTCGCCGCACCAGTAGTGCACGTGATTGTGCGGGTAGATCTCCAGCGACCCGGCGCCCGGGTTCGGCTTGTCGCCCGGCCGGTACGGCTGCCCGTGGAACAGCGACGGCAGCGGCGCGTTGGTGACGAGCTGCCGGTACATGGTCCGGAGGTTGAGCTCCGCCTGCTCCTCCGCCGTGTGGTTCACCTCCACGCCATCGAAGTGCATGTCGAGGTAACGCGGCGGGGTGTGGTCCGGGTTGCGGAGCGGGTCGAACAGCGGGGAGTCCGGGTCGGCGAACATGGCCGGCATCGGCATGCCCTCGGGCGCGTCCCAGTTCCAGAACGGCAGCGCGAACGCAGGGTCGCCGATGAGCTTGCCCAGCATGCGCTCGTAGAAGTAGAGGTACGCGCGGTGCAGCGGCTGGAAGAACCAGGTGTTGTGCACCTGGATGTTGAGCTCCGGGTGCCCCACCTGCCGGTACGCGCCGGTGCAGTAGGCGCAGTGGATGTTAGCCTGCTGGTAGAAGCTGCGCGGGTCCGACGCCGGCAGCGCCTTCATCAGCGCCACCGCGCGGGTGAAGTTGGCCAGGAACTCGGGGCTCACCGCGTGGATCCGCCGCCGCACGCGCAGCGGCTCCGACGGGTCCGGGAACGTGAAGTCGATGGGCGGCACCGGGGACGGCGGCGGGCAGCAGTCGAAGGGCGGCAGCGCGTGCGCCGGCAGATTCGGGGGGCCGCACACGTTGAGGTCCGCGATCATGGGCCCCGTCGTGTTGCGGCGCGGGATGGGGATGCCGAGCCGGCCAACGGCATCGTTCCCGGCATTCGTCGACGAACCGTCGCTTTCGGTGGCCGAAAACGACGCCGCGACGGCGAGGAGAACGGCGAAGGCTGCGAAGAGTACAAGGAGGCGACGGCTTGCCGCCATTATTCCAAACACCTGCCGATCTTGCTAGTAGTGCTCAGTATGTGCTGCCGCTCTATCGGCTCTAAAACTTGGTCCGGTGCAGTGGAGCAGCCACTTCCTGCTATATATATAGCACGTTCCGATGCATAACACGAACCATTGC
This sequence comes from Eragrostis nindensis, assembly GCA_012490785.1. Taxonomy (NCBI): domain Eukaryota; kingdom Viridiplantae; phylum Streptophyta; class Magnoliopsida; order Poales; family Poaceae; genus Eragrostis; species Eragrostis nindensis. Next base: position 700,730 of record JAAXCT010000092.1, read on the forward strand.
GACGTGTTGCCACGCGTTCCTTTGCCCAACTCAAACAAGAGTCTTGAGAACTGCGTGGTGCATTTTTCTGAAAGGTTGCTCGAATCACAACGCAAGGTTTGTTCCATGTTTCTGGCTTCATTCCACGAAACACAGGGCTTCATTTCCCTATAGAACTCTTGCATTTTGAACATCTCAAGAGAGTGACCCTCAATAATTCCCTTGCAGAAACAGATTTTCATTACATTTCATCCTCCTGCGTGTAGCCCTAGCAAGTAACAATAGTAACAATTATATTTGGAGTAGCGTGGACGGCAGAACTACCTCAGAATTCTCGATCCCGAGTTGCAGATGATTCTGTCCAAGCGATGCAATTCGTGGCAAAGTACATTACTTTGGAGTACAGTACTTAGTACGAACTTCCATTCACAACTACACCGACAATCCCCTAAAATTAATTCCGCTTGATTTTCCTCTTACACGAAAACAGTCTGAGAGATGAACATTGATTAGGAGTCCTTGTGCCGACTTGGGCAAATCTATTATATATATAATTGATGAGAAAAAGGAGCCACCACGTTCGCTCTAAAATGCCACGTTAATCTGAGAAAATAAGAAGAGAAAATTACCCACCACTATCATTATGAAAAAATTAGTTACAAAACCCCCTACAAATATTTATAAAATAGCTAAATTCGGAATAATAAAACATAACCAAAAATACCCCTCGAACCTATTTCTAAATTACCCACCATGCCATTATGAGTCAAAATATAGCTAAATTCGAAATAATAAAAAATAACAAAAATAAAATTCACACCTATTTCTAAACTACCCGTCATTCCATTATAAGTTCAAAAAATAACTAAATTTGGGTTATAAAAGATAGCTAAAAATATACCTAATTCTTATTTCTAATTTTCTCACCATACCATTATGAGTCAAAATTAGCTAAGTTATGACATGATGAGTAGGCAAGCTAAAAAACAAGATATGACGATGACAGAGTAAGGATGAATGAGATAACCGAAAAACAAGTCAGAAACGAGGATGGGAAGAACCTTGAAAACAATCAACTCTAGCCACGCAAATGCGCGGGTAGCCAATTTTGGTAGTATAGATTGGGTACCACAGTGAAGGAAATTCTTATGCGAGGAAATTAATTGCGCAATTGAAAGGTTGAACTGTTGAAATAGCTTGTGCGAGGGGCCAAAATGACACCGCGATGGTACATCATGCACGAGACCATTTACGTGTTCCTGTACGAGCTGGGCAAAAATGTTCATCTCCATATTTTTGTACCGAGTTCAAGTTCAAAAGTAAAAAAAGGGTATTGTGTTTGTACTATGCTCGTACTATGAAAAAAAACAGCCAGGAGCCACAATTTGTAATTTTGTTTTGCGGGTAAAAAAAATTGTAATTAGTGGGCTCTATTTCACTATTCCACAGGAGTCATACAATGGTACACTAAACCTGTAAATTTTTGATAGTTTGGCCAAACCATGTGTAGTTTTGTGACATTTACAATATAAACTTTGTGTGGAGTGGAGTACGTAGTTTGGAACTACCATTAGTGAAGCATTTTCACTGCCGTAAAACTCAGCCACATGGCAACGTGAACCACGCGCCTCCAATTAACCCCAGGATCACACCGGCCAATCAGTGCACGTACTCGGGCATCAGTAGCAGCTAGGCTACAGTAGCTTTTAATTGTATGGCCGATGGCAAATCAATTGTCAGGTGTCTTCATTTCGGCATGGGAGCGAGACATGCATAGTCTGCTACTCTTTTTTTAAAAAAAAACAATAATCTGCTACTCATAATTCCATGGGAGCGAGTATGACGCAGTAGTCGTACATGCACGCGTAGAATGCTTGATCGATCTCTCCATAAATCCATATGCAATCTCAACTCGATCCATCTTCTGCCTTGGTATATATACGATCTCATGATCAATGTAAAACTTCAAAAGCTCGGCCTGCTGACGGCCCGTTCTAATGAAAATTAAGGAGAGTTCGTTCGAACAAGTTTTGCGGAGAGAAAGGTGTGCGGCTGGACTCCAGCAGTACGTCTCATTCACGTGAAAGAACCCTGTATGCGCGCGGCTATACATGTTACCACGCATGAATGTCGACCTACCTCTCGCATGTACATTAACCTGTCCCTGTGAAGATCTTATCGTCTGGCCTTTGCATGCATGCAGACGCATGTGCTGAATTAAGAAAACGCCTGCGCGTGAACCACGACGACGCAGGTTAAGTTTACAGCTTTGATCTTGTGTAGGTGTCCTGCTGCTGGACCAAAGCCTACGTACCAGCTGGGTATAGGGCTTCAGTCTCGTCGATGGAACAGTGTCTGCATGGAGACACGGAAATCGGATGCAGGCGGCTTCCCATGTGCATGCACCATGCAGCGACCAACAACAACAATACTGTTAAATATCGTGGAGAAAAACTGATGCATGGTGCCCCAAAAATTTTGCGGCAGCGTCTGAATATGCAGCACAGCAGCAGGAGTAACAACGTAAAAACAACATTGCAGGTCGACCGCCGATAGAGGATTACGGCGAGATCTAGCACTGACTATATATATCGAGGAGAACAGATTTCTTTTTTTTTTAGATGAAAGAGAGGATCTCCCCTAGTCTCATTGCTTAACGAAACCAAGTGCAGTGTATGGCCCCTCGTTATTACAGCGAAGTTCACTCGGGGACAGCTGTTGTGCTGCTCCCATTACAAGCACATTCTGTGCTCTCGCCTCCCTCTCCCTACTATCAGAAACTACGGCTGGTTCTCCAGAGGGCAGGCTCCCATCCCGGTGCCAAGTCTCCCAGTAGTGTAACCTCCAGAGAACAGATGTGATCTACGTACGGTAGCCTGTTGAAATTCGGATCATTTTACCAGAATCACCAAAATTAACACATATTGATATATAGGTCTACGGGTCTCCTGAAATTTGGGCCCTATAGTAGTCAAGCAGATGCTCGTTTATGCGTTCATCCGTCGTCCACGTAAACTCTCAGCACGTTTACTGTGATCCTCACGTGGGATCCGCGCCCGCTTTCATGCAGGCATTCATGTATGTCGCCGGCCGATTGGTCGTCAGGGCCATTCAGTTGATCAGTTCAGGTTCTCGCCAAAAAAAAAAAAAAAAAAAAAAGTTGATCAGTTCAGGTACCGTGCATGTGGCACGTTGAATCCCTGGCGGAGCTCTCCATCATGCAACTCCAGAGTGTGTCAGTTCTCTCTCCTGTCTATCTACTGCATGCATGCATATGCATGTCGGATGCACCGTATCAGCTCGTTTGTTCAGGACAACGCGGAACTGAACTCATGTAATCGCTGAACTGTAGTGATTAATTTTTTTTTATCAGAGGAGGGATCGATCATACTCACATGGTTTAACAAACAGAATCGTAGGCGCTCGATCCTGGAGCAGAGTTTATCTGCTGCACGCCTGCACGACCGAACATCGATCTCCATGCGGATCGATGCCAGTTTTTACAGTGGCCGCATCGTCCTAGCTCGGCGCGGCCTGACCGCCCACGTACATACGTACTCAATGTGCTGCACATCTCGTGGGCGTGGGATCCCGCGGCGCAGCCGCGGCCATGTAGCTCAACAACCCATCGATGTCGTCAGACTCACACAACCTCGATCGGCCCCGCTCCTTAGCTCCATTGGAGGACCGACCGTTTCTACAGTTTCGTCTTTATAGGTCAGTATAGGGTGCGGCCAACCAAAACGCATTACTCGCCATCGATGTGTGTTGTTTCCTTTAGCCCGGGGCGAATACTTCTACGACCTAGTAGCCCACCAACTCCTATATATATATGTGCACTGTGCAGCATATATGCACCGGCAGTCCTGTGTGCCGCGCAGAACAAACTCGCATGTGCTACATGCATGCATATCCTTTTTTTTTTTTGAGTCGAATGCAAGCGTACGTATCTCGCGCCCCGACCAGATCTCTTTCCTGCACCCATTCACGCACGCACGTCCCGGCGGTCGTCATGTGCAGCTCAATCTGTTCGCAGGCATGTCATAGACTGCTACGCATCGACGTCCGTGCGCGAGCGAGCGAGCGAGTTCGAGAGAGAGAGAGAGAGAGAGAGAGAGAGGCGCGGGATACGGGCCTGATCGATCGACAGAGCTGTGACACTGTGACTGCGCATTGCAGGTTGGCTAGATGATCGAATCCACATCTCGATGTAATTGCGACGACGGCCAATGACCACGAGAGGCACGTACTACTACGTCGGTTGCGGCCGGCGCCATGTGGTGCACCGATCGAGCACGCACCGTCAATGACATGCAGTTGTTGGGAGCTCGGACGTGCATGAGTAAATCCTATACATGCTCCAGTCTACAGTTTTCACAAGATATGATATTTCACTTGGTGCTCTTTAACATTCAGGATATATGTAATGTGACAACCTTCAATTTTCACACAAATTATTTAGAAGGAAAACAATAAAAAGATGTTCCAAGATCGTCTCTCGCGAACCAAGAAGATGATGTACGCAAATGTCATTTCAGCGAAACGGAGGGCGGGGTATGTTGATACCGTGTTTTCTCTATATATCTCGTGCTACTCCACTCAATTGGCTACTGGAGCAAGCTGCACTGGCTCAAGTGTTAGCCACCACCGCGGCTAGCTACCAGCACGAGCGAAGCAGCACGCACGCACGGCCATGGCGCCCGGTACCAACCGCGCTCTGCTCTCACTCCGTATCCTCCTCTTCTGCGCGCTCGCCGCCGCTGCCACCATCTTGTTCCCTCGCGCCACGAGTCCGTGTGACAACTCCCTCTCAAGGGCGATACTTGCCCTCACCGGCGTCGACCCGTACCTCTTCTCCTGCTCCGGCGACGGCGCCACAGAAGCCGCACTGTCGTCGACTGAAGGCGCCGGCGCCGGCAAGAAGGCCAGCAGCGGCGGGCCCATAGTGACCGACCTGCTGTGGTGCGGGAACCCGGACCTCCCGCCCCACGCGCTCCCGCCGTTCCGCTGCTGCCCGCCGATGTCCGCGTCGGAGCCCGTCAACTTCACGTTCCCCGACCAGACCGAGCCGCTCCGGACGCGGCGGCCGGTGCACGAGGCCGGCGCTGACGCGGAGTACATGGCCAAGTACGCGCGCGCGGTGGCGCTGATGAAGGCGCTGCCGGAGTCGGACCCGCGCAGCTTCTACCAGCAGGCCAACATCCACTGCGCCTACTGCACCGGCGCGTACCGGCAGGTGGGGCGGCCGGAGCTGCCCGTGCAGATCCACTTCTCGTGGCTCTTCTTCCCGTTCCACCGCGCCTACCTCTACTTCTTCGAGCGCATCGCGGCCAAGCTGCTCGGGGACCCCGGCTTCGCGCTGCCGTTCTGGAGCTGGGACGTCCCCGAGGGGATGCGCATCCCCGCCGAGTTCGCCGACGTCACGTCGCCGCTGTACGACCCCGTACGGAACCCGCGCCACGCGCCGCCCGCGGTTGTGGACCTCGACTTCTCGGACGTCGAGAAGAACTACACTGACGAGCAGCAAATCCAGCACAACCTCTGGGTCATGTACAAACAGGTGATACCGTCCTCTGCCACGCTTTGTTTGCTTCTTGTTGCGGTAAAGTTTCAACAGAAGACAAATAACTCGGTGACGTGAATCAATCTGTACGTTTTTCAGATGATCAGCAACGCCCCGTTGCCGTCCCTCTTCCACGGGCAGCCGTACCGCGCCGGCGACGCGGAGAAGCCGGGCGCCGGCACGGTGGAGATATACCCGCACAACACGATGCACGGGTGGACGGGCGACACCTCGCGGCCCAACCACGAGGACATGGGCGTGTACTACTCCGCGGGGCGCGACCCCATCTTCTACCCGCACCACGCCAACATCGACCGCCTCTGGGAGGAGTGGCGCCGCATCGGCAACCGGCGCCGGGCCGACTTCACGGACCCGGACTGGCTCGACTCCTCCTTCCTCTTCTACGACGAGGACGCCCGCCTCGTGCGCGTCGCCGTCCGCGACATGCTCGACATGGGCAGGCTCCGGTACAGGTACGGCGGGGTCGGGCTGCCGTGGCTCAGCGCGCGCCCGACCGCCACCCCCGGCGTCAACCGCGGGAGCGGCAAGCTCAAGTCCGTCAGCTTCCCGGTGACCCTCGACGACGCGGCGGTGTCCGTGGAGGTGGGGCGGCCGGCGGCGCTGCGTAGCCGGCGGGAGGAGGCCATGGAGGAGGTGCTGATGGTCGAGGGTGTCGAGACCGACGGCGCGGAGTTTGTAAAGTTCGACGTGTACGTGAACGCCGTGGAGTACAAGAAGGTCGGGCCGGGCGGCCGGGAGATGGCCGGCAGCTTCGTGTCGCTGAAGCACCCCGGCAAGGAGGGGGTGCTGGTGCGGACGAGCTTCAGGTTGGCGCTCAACGAGCTCTTGGAAGACCTGCGCGCCGACGGCGACAGGAGCATCACCGTGACGCTGGTGCCTGTGAAGGGAAAGGCCAGCGTTGGAGGCCTCACAATAGCCTACGCGGCAGAGTGATTTACAGCGTAGCTAGCTGAATGTTACGGTGCTCATTGTTGGAGAATCGTCATTTGGGTATATTGAGAACATCACTAATATATTTGCTTGTGGTATGGATAATGGTGTGATTGATAAACAACCCACTCCAGCGAGTAGCATACAAAATATCGACAGCTGCAGACTAATCTGCATTTAAAAAAAAAAAACAAAAAAAAAACTGCAGGCTAAATGTGAAATTCGTCCAAAACTTCGTATTCGTGTAGGCATTATTAACCAGACTAATGTGAAATTCGTCTAAAACTAACGCGAAACACCCTCGGCCTAACTGGAGCTCAGACCTCTGCATCTGAGGCCTAAGATTTACACCATCCATCAAGCGTAGCATTCTGTTCTGTCAGACTCACAGCACACATATCTGTTCCAGAAAGGAAAAGAAAATGCAACGTCTCATTTGGGCAGATACCAACGGGGTTGCATGTTTGAATTGGGCAGGTACCTTCCAGTCCATCCTGCAGGCCCACGGCCCATACTACAAGCGACACCCCACGCTCTGTCCCCTAGTTTCCTTGTGTTTACTGTACTGCAATACAGCAACAGAATAGTAGCTTCAAACCAGACAAAACTAGCAGGTTCATATATCGTACTACCTTAACAAAACCATAATTTCCACAGGTGAACAGCGCACCAACAAGCAGAGTAGCCCCCCAAAAACATTTTGGAGACGGATGGTAAACAACTTCCCTCAAATTACATAATACCTTCAAATGCTTCAACAATTCCGGGGAGACATTAATAACAGCGATTAGTATATTCCAAATATTGTATCTAAAAAAGGGCTCCTGGTTGGAACAGTGGATCAAATATTGATGAACCAACAAACAGGACTGTCTGCTCCAATGACAAATATTCTGAAAAGAAATGAAACACTAAGTTTTGTCAATGACGGCACATGTTAATTTTGAGAGAAATGAGAAGGAAAGAAAAAGCAGGAAGGTCGAAGCAATAAGACAAACCACTTCGTATATAGATTTAGTACAGAGGTTCAGGCATTTTAAAGTCAATCAGCTATGGTCATTGAGAAAACAAGCTGCTTAGTCTTTAGTTTGCTGCTGGTTTGCTACTCTCCCAATTACTCTTTACTCGTTAGTTTAATCTCATATAGTTAACACGCAAACAAGCTGCTTCACAATTGACCAATAGACCAATTTTTGGTAAAAAATGATATATGATAGAAGATACAAGTCAAATGGTTTGACATTCCATCAGAACCCTTAGCTTGTAACCAATGCTCTAAGCTCAACTGAGTAGAGTTCAACACCTCATCACAAACTTGATGCAAAATTTTGATTGTGATCAATGGTTCTAACTCTATTTAGCAGCACTCAACATATCAATATTTGATTTTGAACATTAACACTGAAGCAATGGCAACAGAGGACTTGAGAAATATAAGGAGGACATAGACCTGCCTAACGTAGTTTGGGCTTATTACATTGTTTATTTCATAACCTAACCAAGTTCATGCTAAAAGTCACAACCCAGAAGTCCTGAAAAAACCTAACCAACTTCGTGCCCCAAAAAGTCACAACCCAGAAGTCCTGAACAAAAAAGGGTCGATTTAATAGAAGTTTTCATTGCTACTATCGAATGATAATATTAGAGGAACCATTCCATTTGGAATTCAAAACGTCAATATTTCTATGTGAAACAGAAGCTGAAAAAACTGAACAATGTTGTCTGCTACAAACAAAGGCAGAAACACATATATTTTAAATTTAGATTTTAAGATATAATAACAAGTTACAGGGTCAAGATAATTAATTTGTGGTCCTGAAAGTTCAAAAATGAGTTTTTACTTCACCAAAATCACAGATTTACCAAGATGCCACTTAACAAAGCAAGTGTATTCAGTGACAATCACGTTTATGAAGGAAAAAACAAAAAGAGAGTATGCTATAAGTTGTTTCATGATCTTGACTATTAAAAAAAAATGGATTATCTGATTCTCAAAGAAATCGTGGTAAATAGAAAAGATCTTGCTCAAGACGGTTTCTCACGTCGCTTTCTATGGCCACCAGCTACTAGAAAACTAGCACATCCAACCTCGTTTTTCTGTTATTGATCCAAACTTTGACGGCTTGGGGGACAACAAATGTACCTAATAAGCTTCTTACCACACTATCAAACAAAACTAAATTTCTAAATCTCATTTAACAAACAGTACCAAATTCTCATTATGACTAACTATAACATTCTACAGTAGGAATAAGAGTGTATGAATACGAATACACATTTCAAGTTAGTCATTCAGCAATTAACACATACGAAGACCTTCACCCCTCCTTTTATCACATACAATCTAATACACACCATTCTGAGTGGCACAAAATTCTTTCTATTAGACATGACTATGGCGAAGTAAATCACAAATGCCGCTACGATTTATAATGATAAAATGGTTATGTGTTCCTTGCAGGTTCAGACCAAAATATAAGAATAGACCAGTTGGATATTATTCCCTCTGGTTTTTAATACTTGACGTAAGGATACCTTTGCTTAGCTAAAATAGAATTAAGCAAACCTGTTCTAACTTGAAGTATTAAAATAGCAGGTATTTTGTGCCCCGAGGACCCCGACAGTCATGAAAGAAAATAACATCTTTCAGAAGCAATGACATGCACCAATACTAAAAAAGAAAAAATACATCACATTCAACCATCCTAGATTTACATACCAAGTCATAATGCACAACCAGCATTTCATACAATGGAGGAACCGATTAAAGGATACATATGGCAGATTATAAAAAGAAAAACAGAGTACCCAGCCATCAGCATTATTATTTTCGAACTACAGAAAATTAATTCTCCATCTAAACTCATTTCATCTATATATTGCAGCAGCAAAAAATTACCTCGGAGATGGTCAATCTGCTACTTTATTGCGGCAATGCCTCTTCTACCTCCTTCCACCCATCACTTTTATCTGGGAACTTCTCCTTCATCTTCTCAATAAGCCCCTTTGCCTCATCCACCTTTGAGATCCGAGCAAGCCCATTAACAAGCATCTTCATGGTCGAGAAGCATGGCACCCAATTCTTAGGTGCTATCTCATTGTATACTTCGAGCACAGTATCAAAATCACCACCCTTACAAAGGAAATGAATGAGTGTGTAATAGAGATTACTATCCCCAACAAGCCCCTTCGTCCCCATCTCCTTGTAAAGCCGTTTTGCTTCCTCCAAATCCCCCTCCTTACAGAATCCATGAATCAGATGGTTGTAGGTCACCCAGTTTGGCTTTGTGCCCTTCTTCAGCATCTCGTTCAATAACTCCTTCGCCCCACCACTCCGACCGAGCTTGCACAAACTCTGCATCCTCACATTGTACACTGGCAGCGACTCACCATACCCATGCTTCTTCATGAGCTCTATCACCTTCCCCACATCCTCGAACCGCTCCTCCTTGTAGAAACCAAGGAGCGCGTTCGTAAATGTGGTGGCATTCGGCTTCAAGCCCCTCTTGCACATTTCGTCGAACACCGAGTAGAATGACCTGATGGTGCCGGACTCGGCGAAGGATTTGATAATGGCGTTGAAGGTATCGGTGTCTGGCTTGACGCCATGGGCGTCAGGGAAGGTCTGGAAGATGCGGGCAGCCTCAGTGTGGTTGCCGGAGACGATGCACGCGAAGAGGAGGGCGTTGAGGGAGCGAGTGGAGGGGGAGGACTGGAAGGTGGAGATGGCGTCGGAGAGGAGGCCAGCCTGGCCGAACAGCGCGATGGCGTGGGGCGCGTGGCGGGGGGTGAGGACGGTGGAGGCGAGGTCGCGCATGGTGTCCGGGGCGGACTTGAGCTTCGATGCGGCAAGCGAAAGGGCGACGCGGTCGATGTGGGTTTCCGGGGAGAGGGCGGCGGCGCGGCAGATGGAGAGGATCTGGTCGGGCGGCGGCGGCGGGGAGGACTTGAGGAGGGAGATGGCGAGGCGGGTCTTCTGCAGCGACGTGAGAGGGGTGCTCGGCGAGGATGGGTTGAGGATGGATCCCGGATTGCGGGGTGGGGCGGTGGCGGTGGCGGTGGCGGCGGCCGTGGATAGGCGGCGGCGCAGGAGGAAGCGGACGGCGGCGGCCATGGCGGCGTCGGGTTTAGGGTTTAGAATGGTGATGACTGATGAGTCGAAGGACACCACTACTGTGAACGATCGCTGTATTTCAGTTCCACTTCTGCACGTGGCTCCCACATGTCAGTGTCATGTTCAGTGACCCTTCTGCCCCCCATTGTTATGGCAAACGCTGGTAACGAAGAGGACGCCCCGCTATCTTCCTGACCGGAGCGCGTCTGGCTCCGGCGCCGGCAACAATCGAACTGGTTCTGACCGTAGGTCAATGTCGAGAGTGACCGGCCTCCATCAGCGGATCCGACGAACTGCAAGCAGCACCACGCGGCATGCATCAGGAATTCAGGAGAATACTAGGTCGAGTAAAAAGCGCAGCGAAATTTTCAAATGCCGACCATCAAGCAGCGGCCTTGTCCGCCGGCGCCACTTGACAGAGGGCTCCATGGCCGCAGCGCCGAGGGCATTGAGGACGCTCGTCGTATCATCATCGTCTCTCTCGGTACTGGGCAACGTGCTGGGTTGAGCCGTGGTTGTGCACAAGCCGTGGCGGGCACCACAACGGCAGCCGGGCATTGGGAGCTCTGCGATCCTAGAGCAGATCCCATGGCGGCGAGAAGCAGCGGGAACGCGGCGGCGCACTGGCGAGACGAGGCGCGGAGCAGAGGAGCCGCCCCTGTTCTGGGTCGAGGGTGGTCGCTGTTTCAAATAGCGACCACCCCTGGGGTCTTGAAAACTGCCCGATAGGAAACGTGCGGCCCGATTAGACACCGTAGAGTTTGACTTGGTCATTTCCTGGCTGGGGAGCGGCTGGGTGGAGTCCCCTGGTCGAGCATGGCGCGGCGGCGGAGGTCGACGACGACCGCGCCGCCCGATAATACAAGCGAATTAAGGGAAATCATAGGATTCACGACTCTCCCTGAACGGCGGGTCAGCTCGATACTGGCAAAGCGCGCACATTTCCATAGCCTCCTCCTGTCGGCCCCGGCGTCAGACGGCCGGCCATGGCGCGCGACGGCGCTGGGTGCTCGCGGCTGAACAGGTGACCCAGGCTGGACCTCGAGACTGCCGACGCGACGACGGCGCCTCGATCATGGCCTTTTCCTTGACCATGAACGAACGCGTAAGCCAGGACCCAGGACGGCCGCGATCGGACCATCCCGTGCTCGTGCCGCCGATGCCCGCGGCGGACCGGAACACGTCCCGCCACGCCGCGCGATGTTGATGGCGTGCGGAACGCTCGGCGAGGCCTCGTTGCATGGAACAGCACAGTGGTGTCTGCGTCGGTGCTAAGGACATCTCAGGCTTTACGTTCCTCACATCTCACTTGTGCCGAACACATGACCGGCGTACCAGCTACGGTCATCCACTGCAGCGGCCGGTAACACTGCAGAGCATCACATGTACATGGAAATATTGAACATCCAATTTCGAACGAGAATGCAAGTTTAATTTGTTGTGGTAGCACCGGAAGGTAAATGGAAATCAACTGATGGAAATCTTAATCCTCATTTTAGTCCGTTGAATGGTTTGAAAGGCAGCGTCCAGAGGTGGTTAATCTGGGAGATGCTCGTTTTTTGTGGTCGTTCAATACTAGAGCCTAGAGCGGCGGGAATTACAGACCAGACAAAGTCCAGGGTGAGTTGAGGCCTTCAAACGTTCTGTCTTGCTTCTTACTAGTAACCTTGTGGTGACGTGACATCAGCAGATGGATAGAACACAAATTTTTGTTTTATGAAACAAGAGCACAATTTTTCACACTGTTTGAATGTCATGTTTCTCCACTTTTCTTCAAACATATCTGGTTTGCTCCATGTGAGCATATATAGCTCCAGTTGATGTGCTAAACTGATTTTCTGTGTGCCTGTGTCACTTAACCAGTCTCTGTTCAAACCTGGTTGGAAAAAAAAAACTTCAGTTTGAACAACAGAGGGTATGAATGCCAGAATTCAAAACGGATGGTACGTTGAATTGCTTAGCTCTAACAGTGTTGTTCAGTGGACATTCGTGGATCGATATAACAACCCAGATTCATTGGAAGGTACACTGCTGTGGTCCATAAGATCTTGCACATGGTTCAGAGGCATACTGAAAATGTCTTCTATATAATACCCATGTGTAAAGCTTCTTGAGTGTAATTCATTCAAGTCCATTTCTCTACTTGTCCATGCAATGAAATAAATCTTATACTATTTTATACAGGTTCAACAAGTAATGGCATAGTGGAGTGTGTCAAGCCGTGTGCCTTTGAGCTGCAGTCATGGACTTTCTTTTCAAGAAATGAGCAAGTTGTACTCAACTCTCAACATGACAAAGTCAATCTATTTTAGCTAACCGTACTTCAGCAATTTATAGAAGAATAAATCTTTTCTTGAAATACGTAACTTGCTTCCACTTCTTCATATAAATTGGAAGATATCTCTGAACAGGCGGTTCAATAACAACATGCTCGTCCTTGAAATACGTATTTGACTATTATGTGCTGGTGGTTCATAAAAGTAAAGCTTAGGTGGAATTTTATTTTGTAATTGAAATGGCTTTTTTTTATCTCGGATTCAGAAAGAATCAACCTCTGCACAATGTAGGAGAAATTGACACACACCCTTTTCAGAATAACATGCACCCAAAGAGTCGGTCCACTCCCCCAGCAAGGTTGCACCACAAGTTATGTATAGATGCAATTTTTTTAGTCCAGTTTCAGCATCAAAATTAGCTCCAGCTATCTAACAGATTGTCAAAGTAAACGTGCACACCTACGAATCCACACAGCAGCAGTAGCTTAGCTACTACCCTACCCGTCTTCCTCCATGACTCCACACGCTGCAATTCCCAAGCAAGGCACGTTGTCACCCACGTCTTCCTCCCTCCCACATGCGCACTTCCCTATCTCTCTCGTCGCCGACGCGGTGACAAACAGCAGCTCACGCCAAGTGCAGTACAGACTACTCCGGGCAACTTATATATGTAATGTAATCTCCAGAGCAGCTAGCCAATCCACCGCGCTACGAGTTAACCGGCGATGGCCTCGCTGTTCCAACTGATCGCTAGGCCCGCCACCTTTTCGTTCTCCTCTCCGAGAACCAGCTCCAGCCGTAAGTCTCACCGCGCCGCTGTTCAGCGTGTCTCGTGCGCATCGCCTGGGAAGGCCACCGGAGGCGAACTCTCAGAACCTGATCACGTCCCAAAGCATGACCGCCGCGACGTCCTCCTCGGCCTTGGCACGCTCGGGGCGAGTGCCGCCACCGCCGGCGTCCTGTCCCCGCGCCGCGCCTTTGCCGACCCTGTCGCGACGCCGGACATCTCATCCTGCGGCCCGCCGGACCTCCCGCCGGGCGCCAACGTGCTGACGTGCTGCCCGCCGCTCTCGAACGCGGTGCCGGTGGACTTCGCCCCGCCCGCCGCGTCGTCGCCGCTCCGGACGCGGCCCGCGGCGCACTCCGCCGGCGCGGACTACGTCGCCAAGTTCAACGCGGCGATCGCGGCCATGAAGGCGCTCCCGGCGGACGACCCGCGGAGCTTCGCGGCGCAGGCGAGCGTGCACTGCGCCTACTGCGACGGGTCGTACAGCCCCGAGGGGTTCCCCGGCGTGGACCTCCAGGTGCACAACTCGTGGCTCTTCTTCCCGTTCCACAGGTGCTACCTCTACTTCTTCGAGCGGATCCTGGGCGGCCTGATCGGCGACCCCAGCTTCGCCATGCCGTTCTGGAACTGGGACGCGCCGGACGGGATGCGCGTGCCGGCGATGTACGCCGACCAGGCGTCGTCGCTGTACGATCCGCGACGGGACGGCCGGCACGCGCCGCCGAAGCTGATCGATCTCGACTACAACGGGGGGGAGCCGCGGTTCAGTGACAACCAGCAGGTTGATCACAACCTCAGAGTCATGTACCGTCAGGTGAGCACGTTCTACACGTAGCATCACGTTATTTGAGAACGTGATCAACAACAGATCATTGCATTTGGCTTAACAAAACGTGTACGTGCATTTTATGTTCAGATGATCTCGCTGAGTCCGACGCCGTCTCTCTTCTTCGGCAGCCCGTACCGCGCCGGCGACGACCCGAACCAGGGCCCCGGCGCGGTGGAGAACATCCCACACGGCCCGGTGCACATCTGGTGCGGCGACCCGAACCAGCCGGACGGCGAGGACATGGGCAACTTCTACTCGGCCGGGCACGACCCCCTCTTCTACGCGCACCACGCCAACGTGGACCGCATGTGGGCCGTGTGGAAGGGCCTCGACGCGCGGCGCCACACCGACATCGCCGACCCGGACTGGCTCGACGCCTCGTTCCTCTTCTACGACGAGGACCCCAAGCTGGTGCGCATCCGCGTGCGCGACGTGCTCGACACGGACCGGCTGCGGTACCGGTACCAGGACGTGCCGGTGCCGTGGACGAACGCCAGGCCGACCGTGACCGCGACGCGGCGGAGAGCGGATTCGTTGCTCACGCCCGCGGCGCAGGCCGCCGGCGCGAAGAAGGCCGGCAAGTTCCCCATCACGCTGGACGCGGCGACGAGCGTGACGGTGAAGAGGCCCGTGGCGTCGAGGAGGAGCAAGGCGGAGAAGGCGGACACGGAGGAGGTGCTTGTCATCGACGGCATCGAGGTGGACAGGGACGTGGCCGCCAAGTTCGACGTGTTCGTGAACGCCGAGGACCACAGCGCGGTGGGCTCGGGCGGGCGGGAGCTCGCCGGGAGCTTCGTGAACGTGCCGCACCGGCACAAGCACGACAAGCACGGGAGAGGGATCAAGACCAAGCTGCGGCTCGCGCTGAACGAGCAGCTTGAGGACCTCCAGGCCGAGGGCGACGATAGCGTGGTGGTGACGCTCGTGCCGCAGCAAGGAAAGGGCAAGGTGAAGGTCGGAGGCGTCAAGATTGAGCTGATGCATTGATCATCTATTTCTTCTTTCATTAGCGCTGGTTTGTAATAAAGACGGAGGACATCATGCCTGAAAATTTCATTTCATAAACAAGATTTGCAGGAGGCATTTGCTTGTGAGTTGTGTTGCGTCTGTCTGTTCTTTGGAATTTCTTGGTCCGTGGAGAACTAACTGTCGAAGATCATGTCTTAGTTGGAACAGATTAGCAACATTGCTGCACAATTACGCCGTTTACCAGCAGGATAAACATAAAAATCGAAATAGTCAACTAAACGTGGACTTGCCGACAGCGTAGCTGGCTAACTGCGTAGATGTTGGCATGGGCAATTAACAATTGTTTTTCATCAGTGGTTGAAGATTGGGCCACTGAAAAACTGGAGGAGTTCAAAGTCAAGCTCACTCTGAAATTGGCAATCTCCGACGTTCTAAAAGCTAGTTAACCATGTGAATGGACTGCAAAACCACGACATATCACAAATCATTTTTGACTAAAAACTGTTGACTAAATTAGTAGAATTTATCTAATATGGTGTTATTGACATATTATTATTACTGACGGATCTTAGTGTACTAAAGGGGCCCCCCCCCCCCCCCCCCCCCCCCCCCCCCCCCAAAACTTTTTCTCAAATGCTTCATGGAATAGTAATCATTTAGTCATTTGCACTAATAAATGGGATGTTTACACTAATAATTCAGTCATTAATGCTAAATAAATCACTAAACAAATAATTACGTTTTGATTGGCCCCTCTTAACTTATGTTCAAGCTCGGTCACTGATTAGTGTGTGTTTGTGTCATTAGTGATCATTGTCTCCACAGTAAGTAAGCTCAACCTTGTGCTGCATTGCTGCTGAAAAAAAATCAGCATCGGTCAAGATAACTCCTTGATGTTACATCCTGCCTATGTCGTGTACATTACAAAAAAGAAGATTGAAGAGAGCAGATAGCTCAGCAACCCCCTCCCTGCACCCTTATTCCTCTATGGTCATCTCTGCTTGATCTCATCGTCTGATCTTATCTCAGAAACCATGTCGGTCCTCGGAGGACTGGGACTGCTACTATCTGTGTCTACATTCTTCTCCTTCGTTTTCCTCTCTTCCGAACCCTTCTCGGCTTCTGTGCCTTCCGGAGGATAGTATTTCGGGTCGGCGAGAAACGAGAGCGCCGCGACCACGTCGCTGATCACCGGCCGGCTGCTGGCGTCCTCCTGCAAGCACATGGACGCGACCGCGAGCGCTTGGTACAGCCCCTTCGGCGGGAACTTCCTCCCCAGCAATGGATCCGCCAGCCGCACGAACCGTTTCTTGTCTCTCAGCATAGGCGCCGCCTGTGAACGCACAGAGGACGTAACACATTACACGCGGTAATTTCAAGTGTTCTTGTGAACGAAACAGCACTAATGGTAGTTGGATGCTTCATTGCTTGTGAAAGTAATTAACTCACCCAGTGAACAAGGACCTCCTCCTCGGACGGCATGGCGGTGTCGATGGCGCGGCGGCCGGTGATGAGCTCGAGCAGCACGACGCCGAAGCTGTAGATGTCGGACATCTTGGTGAGCTTGCCGGTCATGGCGTACTCGGGCGCGCAGTAGCCGTACGTGCCCATGACCCTGGTGCTGACGTGGCTCTGGTCGCCGATGGGGCCGAGCTTGGCGAGCCCGAAGTCGGAGAGCTTGGCGTTGAAGTCGCCGTCTAGGAGGATATTGGACGCCTTGAGGTCGCGGTAGATCACCGGCGGGTTGGCCACCTCGTGCAGGTACTCGATGCCCTTCGCCGCGCCCATGGCGATCTGCATCCGCGTGTGCCACGGCAGTGGCTTCCAGTTCGGAGGCACGTCTGCAACGAACAACGCACCATGCGTGCGTGAATTAATCAATAGAGCGCGCGGCACGACACGGCGCGGGGGAAGAGACTGACTGAAATCGATGGAATGTGATGAGTACCTAGGAGATGATCCTCCAGTGAGCCCTTGGGCATGTACTCGTAGACCAGGATTCGCTGGTCCGAGTCGGTGCAGTAGCCGAGCAGCTTGACGAGGTTGGGGTGGTGCAGGAGGCTAAGCATCAGCACCTCGACGAGGAACTCGCGGTTGCCCTGGAACCCGTTCCTGTCCAGCTGCTTCACGGCGATAACCTCCTTGGTGTCCTCGAGGACCCCTTTGTACACGCGCCCGAAGCCGCCTTCTCCGAGCAGGTTGTTCTCGCGGAACCCGTTGGTCGCGGCGCCCAGCTCCCTGAACGTCAGCGCCCTGCTGGGCATGTTCTGGTTGCTGCTGCGCAGAATCTCTTCGGCCGCGCACACGTTCTTGCAAACGTCTGCAGCACCAGCAAACATGCGTTACTTGGGAGCATTTTTAGGCATCTCTGTGTAACAATGACACAAGTTAGCGTACTTATGCCATCGGAAGTTGATCGTCGTCTTACCCGACTTTGCCGAGATGTTGTTCACGAGGTCCGCGAGATCGCTCTCGCCAGACCTCCTGGTCTCGCCGTTGGAATTGCCGTTGCCGCCGTCCTTCCTGGCCTTCTTCTTCTTCCTCCAGAACTTCCTCTTCCTCCACCTCTTCTTCTTATGATCCGGCGCGGAAGTCGTCGGCTTCGGCGCGGACGTCGACGCCTCTTCCTTGCCGCGGCGGCCACCACTACACAGGGCGGATGAACAGCAGCACGCGCACGCGCCGCAGAGGAGCCTCTTGCCGTCGTTGCACCTCTTCGCCGCCGACGAGAACAGGCCCATCGCGGGATCGACGCGAGAGTGGGGAGGCACCCTCGGGTCGGTCCGCGCGGGGAGGACGGCGAGGATTTGTTGGCGATACTTCTACAGCGGCGAGGGCCGGAATTCGTGGACGGGAATGGTGCAGCTTCGTTCTTTTCCTGGACGTGAGTTGGAAAGGTGCGAGCCAAATTTGGCAAAGCGCTCTTATTTGTTCGTTACTACTTCGTTCCGCCAAGTACAGCTGCCTAAATTATGCAGAATATTTACGGTATCCTGATATGAAATGGCGAATATATCTGACGCAGTGGTGGTCACCGCTCTCTCATCGAACATACTAGTAATATCTTTTCACGGCTAAGTTTTCACAATAAATTTCGTCTCTGTAATAGTTCCGGAAAAAGAGAAAACCAGCCTTGCAACTATTCATTTCAGACCCGCGGTCACTAATGTTCAACGCTGATTTTTCTTTTGCACTTTATAAAGTATTTGTAATATCTTAATTTCGCATGATGGTAGCACATTCATTTTTTGTTAAAATTTTCTGTGCAAGTTCTGACATGTATCTCGCCGGCGGGGAGCACAGAAGCATGCACAAATACAACCCGACACACCGCGCCCTCCAATGTTTTTCAAACCGCCGGCAAATGATAACTATTCACTACTCGCGTAAATTATACTCCCTCCGTTTTTTAATATATAACGCCGTTGATTTTTCTCGTTACGTTTGACCGTCCGTCTTATTCAAAATATTTGTGTAAATAGCTAAGTGTATAGGTTAATGTTAAAATGCTTTTGATGATGAATCCAATGATATTCATTTCACACTCAAAAAGTAATTATTTAAATCTATATTATTGGTCAAAGTTCAACAAAAAAGTTAACGGCGTCATATAATTAAAAACGGAGGGAGTATAACTAGAGGATGAGGATTTAACTAGAGCACGAATCCTCCAATTCTAACCTGAGTCTCCTATTACAATTAGACATTTGATCTTTGTAACCTGTGCTGACTGCACCGTGGAAGCAATAATAGTATGATGAAGAGCAATCAGTGATGATAAAGAGGCCCATAAAGAATAAACAAATCACTATTGGTGCATGAAACATTGTGCAACTGGTTTAAGAAGTCAATAGCAATAGTCATTTGTATGCTTATAAACTGATTATAGCAAATAAAAAATATTACATCACTCTCATTCCTCTTTTGCTTCTATAGTCTGGTTCTGGCTCAACACTATAAACCTATCCATAATTATAGACCATATGCTACGGAACCCATTCATATCGACTGATTTTGGCTGACCCATTTATGAATTCTTGCATAAAATATTTGCAAGAAGTTGTAGTTTTATATATAAAATTGTATTTACATTCGTATGATTTTTTTCATGTTTTTGGACTGAAAGGGAAAAACTTCAACTGAACTTTTTTTTTGGTCATGTTTTAGGAGCATCACTCGAGCTCGGACCATCAAATTGCAGCATTTCGAAGCTTCGCTAATCTGGCCTCGCTCAAAAACTCTAGCACAAACCCCCGGCGCAAGAAGCTCTCCCCTCTCCGTTCCGACCGCCACGCGCCACCCCACTGCAATGCTCCGCGATCCACGGCCATGGCCTTCCTCAGAACCCTAAACCCTCTCATGCGCAGGAGCCCCACCCCGATCTCGGATCCCAGGCCCCTCCTTTCCCTCCACACCTTCCTCACTTCCTCCTCCTCTTCACCCACCGCTGCCCCCTTCGCCGCCGCGGCTCACCCCCACGTCCCCGTCCGTT
The DNA here is from genome assembly GCA_012490785.1 of Eragrostis nindensis. Taxonomy (NCBI): domain Eukaryota; kingdom Viridiplantae; phylum Streptophyta; class Magnoliopsida; order Poales; family Poaceae; genus Eragrostis; species Eragrostis nindensis. The sequence continues at coordinate 720,690 of JAAXCT010000092.1, forward strand.
CCGGCGGCCCGCTGTTCCTCTCGTCGCCGCCATGGATGCTATCGCAGACCGCGACGCCGCTGACCGCCGCCGCTGCCGCCCTTGGCGACAGGCTCCGCAGGGCCCGTGCCCTCGCCGGTGGCGGCGCGCAGGCTGTTGCCGACTCCGTCCGGTGGGAGAACAGGCGGATCTCACGAGGTGAGTCGGAGGACGCGGCGGCAGCGAGGATTAAGGGATGGGGAGGCGAGAGGTTTCTGAATGCGCCCAATTTGGTGTCGATTGCGCGCATGGTCTCAGGGCCAGTCATTGGATGGTGAGTGTTTTCATTCGGTTCCCTTCGGTAGAACTGTATCCATCGTGCCGATAGTTTGATTAGACATGCCACGTTTGACAGCTGAATCGAAGCCTAATAGAAATTGAACTTTGAATTGTAAATTACCATGGTCTGCTCAATTCTGTTCCATGGTTGATCCCGTGCTTCCATCTGTTGGTAGTGTCTTGATGATTTATAGCCTTATAGGTATCCTAAGTTGAATAGGAAATGAATTCCCCTATATGATGATTTGCTCGGTTGAGCTTCTTTAAGTTTGTTTTAGTTGAACACGCTTCAATTTTTTCGTTCCCTGACATATATGATGAAGTTAATTTTTGACCGTGGATTAAAGTCTCGTGATCAAATAATGTTTAGAAGTATAAGAGGGCACAGAGCAACAACTTGAACAAGGATGTATTTCCTGAAAGTTGTTTGAATTGTGAGGCAACTATCTATCAAGGTTGTGCACCCTCTATCTAGGGTAAGACATGGGGATTGGGGGTTTTGGAGTTGAAACGTTTAAGCCAGTAAATGAGCCTCGATGTTACCTGTGGTAGACAAGACATAAGTGTTTCACTGATCAAGTTGGCACCATATCAGAAAGGAGCAGAGTTTCCTGCTTTCCTTTGTTTGTATATGTAAACGATACTCCCAAATGGCTCAAGCTCGTGCGTGATTAAACATGTTGTTTTGTCTTTCGTATTAGATCCGGGGTATAAGCTGCATCTTTCGCTTATACGCATAAGATGTATTCAAATTGTACAGTTTTCAACTGACACCGATGAAATCCAGCAAATTTAGAGAAAAACTTTGGTTTGTGCTATGGATGACGCCAGTCACTAATCAGGGGCGAAGCTACCTTGTGTGTTCTGGTTGCATCTATAAACCCCCTGTTTTCACCATGTTTGCACCCTCCCACAAGCTAAAGTTATGCCTCTAGAACGAGAAAAAAACCCAGAAGACATCAACTAGTTAGAGTACAACACACTCTTTAATTTTCCTCTAGCTTCGCCACTATCTCCAATGGAGCTGACACCGGCAGCTTTTTCATCTGGCTTCGCCCCTGCCACAGCACCATCTCTTGGCTTTTGAGCTGTCCTGCTTCACTTGTTGTGTATTTTGAACATTTATCTTCAATCTGCTCATCTTCCTTAAGGTGTAGGTTATCTAACTTGCCATTTTTGTCAAAGAGAGGGTCTTCGTCTATCATTTGTTAGCAATTTGATTAATCTGCATTTCTGCCTCCTGGATATTTTGATCAATTTTCAGTACTGCTGTTCACAAGGTTTTATTGTGCTATGTTATGTTGTAGATTATTGTTAGTAATACATATTGTTGTCCTGTTCATGTTCTAATGAACTACGCCTGCTTTAGGATGATTGTGAACGAATGGTATCTTCCTGCTTTTGCCACATTGGCCGTGTCTGGTGCAAGTGACTGGGTGAGGATTACACCTTTTAGTACTGTAACAATCCATTAAAATATTATTCACTCCGTGTGTTTTTTGTTTTTTATCATAGTTGGATGGCTTTTTAGCAAGAAAGATGGGAATTAATTCTGTTTTTGGATCATACTTGGACCCGTTGGCTGATAAGGTTCAACTCAACACTAGCTTTATGATTCTTTATTAACTTTTATCAGTACTGTTAAGCTGATCTGGGGTATCTATGGTGTTGCCCAGGTTTTGATTGGCTGTGTTGCTGTAGCCATGGTTGAAAGGGATCTTTTGCATCGTGAGTAGATCAACATGCAGCAATATTTTTATTTTCCATTTTCCGCAAATGGATTTGATTATATCTCTAGCTTTTGTCGTTAAAATACACTGAGTTTGATTTCTGATAGCTCATTTACGTTTTGATTGATCAATTTTCTTAACTCGTATTCGTTTCTTGAAGCTGGTCTTGTTGGCCTGGTTGTTTTAAGAGACGTGCTTCTTGTGGCTGGTGCTTTCTACAAACGGGCTTCTAACTTAGGGTGGAAGGTACTACTTAGATACACTTAACGTATAGTATCTTGGAAGGTTGGCAATTAAGCTGATTCTTCTTTATCATACTTGTGTCAGTGGAAGAGTTGGTCAGACTTTGTTAACTTAGATGCAGTTCAACGCGAAAAGGTTGAACCTCTTTTCATCAGCAAGGTATGGCTCTGTTCACACAACATTTTTGAAGCGAACAGCAGGGGAGCCCCCTACTGATTTTTTCTATTTTCCAATTAATAAAAAGTTATGTACATGGTGTACGTACAAGGTCGTAGACCCAAAGAAAGACCCTAAAACAAAAAGACTATTGGAAATTACTCAAAAAAACTTCTAATAGCTCCTTAATGGATGGCTTTGCCCTATGAACAATCAAGGCTAGCACACAACATTTGATCTGGTAGCCTTTAAAAACCTATCTGTGAAAGCATGATAATAATTGTTGATTGCAGGTGAACACAGTATTCCAATTAATGTTGGTTGCTGGTGCCCTTCTTCAGCCAGAATTTGGCACGGAGGAGACTCAAAATTATGTCACGTTCTTGAGGTAATTCCTTTCTAATTTTGGTTATCTAGTTCTGTCCCCATGAAAATATATTATATGTCGTAGTGAACTAATTAAACTATTAGATTATTATCTGCTGCAACTCAGAAATTGTCCTGTCATGAGCAGTTTTTCAGCAATTCTGTTGTCTTTTCTCGCCCAAAATAAATACTGAAGCAGTAGAATACTTGAATATGAACATATAACAATTTTAGAAGAGGGGTGGCTACAGAAATCTGATGATCACTTTGCTAAGGAATTGATGTTTGCTAAACTAATCTTGTTGTGTTTTATGCTAAATTGTTTTTTGTTCGCTGCAGTTGGCTAGTAGCTACTACAACAATCACATCCACGATAGGTTATGGTGTGAAATACTCTCGGATGAGACCAAGGACATGATGACTGTAGTTGTATTCACTTTTCATGGGTGAATTTGCTGCTGCTGATGAGGACGGAATGACAGATTCCAGTGACATGCAGATGATGTGGTCTTGAAGCTGCGCCAGCTTCCCCATTTTACAACTGCACGCCTAATACCAGCCAGACAATGGGTCCTTTGTTTGCCTCCTTATTTCCCATGGCTTCTCCGGTTAAAAATCTTGAAGGAGTGAAGAGCCACCTCTGAATGAAGTCAGAGCATGAGTTGTATGTTAGACCTGGGGCCTCAAATCTGTAGCTGTTAAATTCCTTTTGTTTCCTCCTTTGGCTTAGATAACACATCAAATCAGTGGAGTTCAAAACCAGCAGTGTATTTGGTTCTTGGCCTGCGAATGCATCATTATTGTTACCATTGTACATATGAACTTCAGGATTTCTGTACTGATATAGAGAACCATGAAGGACGGTGGTTGAATTGACTTCAAAATTCAGTATGTACTAGTTGTGGAGCGCTAGTTCTTGATTCATTCATAGCATAGATTATTGTCATCTAAGCTCTTTTTTTTTTTGATTTACCCAGTTGAGTTGATGAATGTCGTCTAGAGCATCGAGTTGAATGTAAAACAGATAAAGCACAAATAGGAATCGCATATTTGAGGGCGGAAGGTCCGCTATATTCTAGCCGAGACGTTATTTTAGAACCAGATAAATATCACTTAAGAAAAAAGAACGAGATAAATATCTGTGATACTCCCGCGCAACCTGTACCAAAAACTCACCGAGAAACCTGCGCTTGCTCTGCCCTTTTTTCGCCTCCCCGCGAAATGTCTTCCGGATAAGGTCCACAGTCGGTTCTGCCGCGGAGACGCGTGCCTCCGCCGAGCCCGAGTCTCAGACCCGCCATCCGCCGCGGCGATTTGGAGCGAGCACTCCGCCGCATTGCCGGTGAGTTCACCATTCTGCAATTCGTGTACGCATGCTGTGTGTAGCATCAGGATTAGCGCGCGTTCCTGCTCCCGAATCACATTTTCCCCCTTTGTTGTTTGCGAGAAAATTTTTCCCTATGCTGTACAGCACTTTGTTGTGTTCATTCCGCGAATGCGCAACAGAAAAATGTTTCTGTTCGAACGGAGACCTTCTTTTCTTTGCATCCTAAATAGTTAGCGGGGAAATCTACAACGCTAGTATTAATCTCTCTGTTCCCCGCGGCGGCAGAGCTTCCATTTTTCATTGTGGTTCTTTTAATGCGCATAAATAAAACCATGACAGCCCTAAAAAGTTGCTTTTAATGTTTATGTTTTGGATTGTGAAGGTAAACTGGTCAGAAATAGCCTAATACCAAGCAAAATTTCTTAACATCTGTTAGGGCAATGGAAAAGGGGCAATCAGTTGTGCTATGCAAGCATTTCTTGTTTGTCACTTAGTGAGGTGCTGGGAATTTGCCACAGCAATGATGATATAGAACCAAATTTTCAGCAACGCAAAATGGACCTGGTAAACAAGTGGCACTGTTGTATCGATGTAAAACCGTAGTATGCAAGATCTTGGAACTATCAGAAAATAGTTATCGGGATTGTGTCCTTACCCCTCGGAGATTATCGCTTCATCTATTTATTGTTGAATGTTTGCATGGCAGGTTTGTGAGGTAAGGAATTCGTGATTTGTCTGCCATGGCATCAAAGGAAGTCATAAGTCTCGACTACGAAGAGTATAAACATTGGAAGCAGGAGAAGTTTACTCATTTTGTTAACAACGTGTTGCTCCTCCGTGACAGAGTAGACTTGCATACATTCCAGCTGCGCTGTGAATCTGAGTGCTGGCGTCTCCTAAACTGCAATGATCTGAGAACGTGGATTGGCTATGCAGTGAAGCAGAATGTCAAAGTGCTAGATGTGAAGCTATATCAATATGATAAGACTGTCTTACCCTGTTGCATTTTCACCAGCCGCTCACTTCAGGAGCTAAAGTTGCAGATGGGAAAAGCTCCTTATACAGATTATGAACATGAGGGACTTGTGCTGCCGGACATAATAAAGCTTCCTTCTCTCAAAATGTTGACTCTCTGTGATGTTGAAGTATCTACGTCATCTCTCAAGTACATCATTGCTCGGAGCCCTGAACTAGAAGACTTGCATTTGACAAAATGTGCACAACATCTTGACCTTATAAAGTCAAAAGTTCTGAAAAGGCTAACTGTTGATGGCTTTCTAGGTCGAGATAAAGGACTCACTATTGCAGCTCCTTCTCTCATTCACTTTGAGTGCATAGGCTGGCCGCTGAACGATATTTCTTGGCAAGAGCGGCCATCTCTAGAGAGTGCACACATAGATACTCGTGGACACACTTTTGATGGTCAATCTGATTTTACTGGGATACTTATTCATGCAAAGAGACTTGCATTATTTGGTTCAGACATAAAGGTATGCTTTACTAAAATGCCTCTATTTCATTGTTGCCATCAGTGTTCTGAATTGAGTGGATCTTTTTGTTATGTTATCCTTTGATTAGCTGACTGGACCATTTAGTTACTGCCCGAAAACCATGACGATCGTTGCATGAATTACATTTCCCTCGTATGTTTTGATGAACATAGTAAGTAGTATGAAAATGGTGCACTAAGTATCCTCTTTTTTTTTTTCCTTTTTTTTGCGGCCATGCACTAAGTATCTCAGTCCTGTGGTTTTATGCATCAGGAAATAAAATGCATTTCTTTTGGAAAGATAAATGTGAATATGTTTATATAGCTTTTAGTATCTGCAAATTAATTGTTAGATGTGATTAAAAATCTTCATATTTGTTAAGGTCCATGATATGTTGTTTGGCACTTATGTTTCTCAACTTTTATTTCGCTACTATCATGCTTGGCAACATCATGGTTTTTGGTAATACCCTAGTTAAGATTAATCCCACCGTCTTGAAATGCAAGGTTATGTTGGAGAAGGAACTGCCAACATGCTCGGTGTTTGATAATCTAACAAATCTCGAAATTGGTGGATGGTGTTTGGTGGACCTCAAAGTTGTGCTTCACTTCCTCCAGCTTTCACCAAGGCTAGAAAAAGTTGTCTTGAAGCATAGAAAGGTACACCGCTATTAAAATCATTGTCTTTTGTTGTCTGGAGAAATGTTGCTAAAATTATATTTATTTATTTATTTCTTATGCCTAAGGGAACAACAAAAGGAGCAGAAATGAATTCAATGCCAATACCTGAAATGACCTTCCAGTGCCCAAACCTTGAAACAGTCATAATACAATGTTCCAAGGATGATGATGGAATTGAGAAGATGGTGGTGAATGCTATCGTAGCGAATGGTGTCAGCTTGGAGAAGATACATATTGAATTCTATGAAGATATCAAATGGAGTAACCTATCTGAGAGAGACAAGAAGAGGAGAAAGAAAGAGCAGAGCATCTTAGAAAAGAAATTGAAGACAAGACAAGATTGGGTAGATGATACAATTGATTCTGATAACAATGATGATGAGACGGAGAAAAGTTTTGGCGATGAATATGATGACTATTTCTAGAGCCCAGCTTGGTGTGTTATTGTTTCCTCATCTGTGAATTTTCTTTATGCACTGTTTGCCCTGCACTATGGAATATTTTCCAGCACTATGTTCGGAGAGCTTAGTGTTATTGACTCTCTTAATGTAGTCTACTAGTGACACTTAATGTTGGTGATTTCAAGTTAAGAGAAGTCAACTACTCGTGATTTCTGGTTCCCGCAGCACCTAGTCGACTGGAATGGTATGATTATTTGCAATGTTTCCATTTTGAGCATGGCTGGGTTGTGTCTTGCCTACATCTTATTGAAGCGCCTGCTATTCTATCCCAGATATCGACCTGTTCACCTCTGTATTTTCTTGGTTGTTAGCTGTGTGATTGTTATAGACTATATCAAGAGATTTGACGGGTCAGTTGTTTCAGTGTTTTTTTCCTAAATGCTTTTTTTTTGTTTGCTACAGTCGGCTTGTAGATAAAGTAACAACCACTTCCACGGTAGGTTTATGTTGTGAAATACACTCTGATTAGATAGAGTACACAGTGGCTATTGCTGCATTGAGCCTGAAAGCTTCGACGATATTCAGTGACATATTGGCATGTACTGTATCTTGCATGCATTGAGCCTTGAAGCTGAGCAGAACGTCTTGTTCTATAACAGTTCACTAATTTAGTCAGACAACAGGTCCTGGTACTCATGTATCCTGCTTGTATCACCGTATCTTCTCCAATTAAAAGTTTAGGCAGGATTGCAGGAATTATGAAAAAAGTTAACTCTGCGCATGTTCGCATTCCCTCTTATTCTGAAAGCTGGACGGCAGAACATTTGTGCGTTGCTTTTGCCACACATCTTATGTTGCGCCTGTACATATGTATACTTCAAAATACCTGTACTGATATAGAAAATCATGAAGGACGGAGGTTAAGTGACTTGAATCAATTTGAAATGCAGCGCCGTGGCTATCGATCAAAGCTCCAGTATTTTTTTTTCAATCAGAAAAAAAACACACACACAAATTGGAAGGCGGAAAGCAGCAAACTAGACCACAATGTAGTCATTCTGATAGTACTCGACCAAAATCGTGCTACAAAATCGACGAATATTGTAAGTGCTACAAAATCTCCGGTTCTACTACTATACCTACGTGCTTCTTTTCTGTTCTCGCGGAATGGTCTTCTAGAAACCACATCAGGTCTATTTGGTTCGGTGACTCGGCCGCACGCCTGCGCCAAGCGCGAGTCCCAAGTCTTGGGGCACGGGACGGGAGCAACGTTAAGCCCTAGACGGTTAGACCTAAACCCCAGGGGCCTTGGGTGGCGTTGGCCTTCGTCGCGGCGGCTAGGGGACATCGTCTTCGTCTCTCCGCCATCCGCATCGCCGTTGAGCGGTGAGTTCAGTTTTCACCTTTCTGCCATTTCTTGTACGCTTCCTGTGTTTGGCATTAGGATCAGCGCGTGTTCTCCTCATTATCATTTTTTTTTTCCGTTTGTTCTTTCTCCTTGGATAAAATATTCCCCTATCTTGCGCGCCGTCGTTCTGTCTGCGAATGCGTAAGGGAAAAAAAAAGTTGTTTCTTTTCGAGAGGAGACATTCTTTTTTCTTTTATTACACCCAAATAGTTTTGCTGGGAAATCTGCAAAACTAGTATCCTGCTACCTGCTTATCCTGCTTGCTGGGGGAGAGTTTCCTCTTCTTTTCTTTTCTTTTCTTTTTTTTTTGTGAGGTTTAGGTTTTTATTAGGGGAATATGGTAGCCCTAAAAGGCAGCTTTCATGGTTTCGGTTTGTGATGATAAGCTGTCCAGATATTGCCCAATCCGAGCAAAATTTCTTAGTACTCCTACTCCTATTAGGTGTTGGAAAAGGGGGCAATCAGTTGTGCGGTGCAAAGCAGTTCTGGTTTTGCCTTGCCCTGTTCGGTTTTGAAGGGGATTTAATCCACCTTAATCCCCAATTCCAAAATACCTAACTGACTTGTGAGGGATTCAATCCACCTCAATCCCTAACCAAAGATAACATTATAGTGGTTTTTGGAATTGCTCTCGTTTGGAACTCCCTAATTTGGCGATAAATGTCACCCACAGTAATTATGATATACAACCAAGCTTCCAAACACGCAAAAAGGAAATGCTAAACAAGTGGCACTATCATTTTGATGCAACTAACATGTTAGGTCTTGGAAATTGGAGCTATCGCGAAATAGTTATCGGCCTCTTAAACTTTACACCTGGTAAAATCTCTGCTTCATGTATTTATTGTTCAATGCTTTCATGGCAGGTTTGTGGTATAAAAGGCATGGCTGCTATGGCATCAAGCAAAATCATACGTCTCAACTTCAGTGAATTTGAAGATTGGAAGCACGAGAAGTTTTCTCGTTTCGTTAACAACCTGTTACTCCTCCGTGCTAAAGGAGACTTGCATACATTCCAGTTGCACTGCGAATCTGATTGCTGGCGGCTCCTAAACTGCAATAATTTGAGGACGTGGATTGGCTATGCAGTGAGGCAGAATGTTAAAGTGCTAGATGTGAAGCTGTATCAATATGATAAGACTGTTTTACCACGTTGCATTTTCAACAACCGCTCCCTTCAGGATCTAAAGTTGGACATGGGGAAAGCTCCTCATAAAGATTATGAACATGAGGAACTTGTGCTGCCAGACATAATCGATCTTCCTTCTCTGAAAAGGTTGTTTCTCCGTGATGTGGAAGTACATAATTCATCTCTCAAGGAAATCATTGCTGGGAGCCCTGGTCTAGAAGATGTGCATTTGATAAACTGTGCTCATCATCTTGAGCTCATAGACTCAAAAGTGCTAAAACGGTTAACTGTCGATGGCTGCATAGATGGAGACAAAGGACTCACTATTGCTGCCCCTAATCTAATTCACTTTGAGTGCATAGGCTGGCCACTGGATGATATCTCTTGGAGGGAGCAGCCATCTCTAGAGAGTGCACACATAGATACTTGTGGTTGCGGAGATACCTTTGATAGTCAATCTGATTTTACTGGGGCTTTTTTGCATGCCAAGAGACTTGCATTATTTGGTTCCGACATAAAGGTAAGATATGTGCCTCTGTATTGTTGCCAATATGCTGAATGAAAATTGGGTTCAATATGATATATGTGTGCAAAAATATTGTGCCGGGAGTATACTACTATACTTGGTTGTAGTTGACAGGAGCCCTCGATACGTTTGGTTTGAAGCCAACATGCCTGCGCCAGTGCCTGGGCTCATTTGGTTTAACGCCCATGTGGCTGTGTCTAGTCTCTGTTGTTTTCTGTGCCTGCACCAGTGTTAAATAGAGGCAGCGGAGTCTCTTGCCAACTATTTGGCGTGCAAACGATTCTGCTTGGCCAGCGTGGGTGCCAACCAAATGCCCCTAAACCACTATGCTCTTAGGGCACATGAATCAGATTAGTTGTGTTCTACTGCAGTTAATGAAAACAAGTTATTGACTGGCCTTTGTTTGGAATGCTTAATTTACCGTTTGACAAATCATGAACATTGATCCTCAAGATACCTTACCTTGTAATGAATAGATTGGCAACACAAAATAGATGCCACAAAACAAACTCCTGTACATCCCATTTCTTGATGTACTACATAAGAACTATCATTAAATGTTCGCTGGAGTTGCTTTCTGAAGCACAATTCATGTGTTTTGCCCTGTCCTTGCTGTGAATTCCTAAACTGTAATTTGTATTATCCTTTTATAAGGTTCTTCAGTTTATGTATGTTGTTGTTTAAAGCTGGGGTACAAATATAATATCATGGCATTTTCCCACCTAACTTGAATGTCAAAACGTAATGCCAGTGAGGGACTGAGGGCAGTACTGTTCCGTTAACTAAATATTCTTGGTACTGAAAGTTATTCCAAGAAAGAAACCGCTACTGAACCCATGTTAATAATTTTCTATGCAGTTGAAGTATTGCTGAATGCATTTCCTTTTCATATTCCTGTGCTTTTAACCATAACCAGAACAATAGTGCTATATACCACAAGTTTGGAAGCTGCATTTGGATATTTTAAGAATCTGTTGCAATTAAGCAGAACTAAAAATTAGGTTGATCCTCTTTTTTTGATGATTTGAAGGTGCAACAGACAACATTGCTGCTTGTTATAGACATGATCAACCATTTATGTCTGTTGATGGTTTTGCAATAGAGAGGGTAAGTAAATACGAGAAGTCGCAAGAATTGAAAATCTAAATCTTTAAATGTATTTTGATATGGAAAAGAAATGTTTTCCCTGAAGTTATAAGTTAAAGATCTGGTCATATTACTTCTCATTACTTGTGGTGCATGTGCAGTTTCCGTTTCCTGTGTATTGTTGGCCCAAGAAAAAAAAATCGTTAATCTGTCAGGTTCCATGATTTGTACAATGGCAGCATTATATGTGTGGCATTTTTTTCCTCAACTTATTTATTCGCTACCATTATCCTTGGCAATATCCTGATTTTGGTTACATCCTAGCTATGACTAATCCCAACCCTCTTGAAATGCAAGGTTATGTTGCAAAAGGAACTGCCCACGTGCTCTGTATTTGAGAGTCTTGCAACTCTCGAAATTGGTGAATGGTGTTTGACTGATGACTTCAATGTTGTACTTCGCTTCCTCCAGCTTTCACCGAGATTAGAAAAACTTACCTTGAAGCATAGAAAGGTATGCTGCATTTAAAATCATTGCCTTTTTTTTCATCTGGAGAAAATTCACTAAAAATGTTCACGTTTCCCTTTATTTCTTGTACTATCTGTAGCCTGCGAAACCAGCAAAAGAAACAGGGACAAATTCTATGCCAATAGCTGCAACGACTTTCCAGTGCCCGCTCCTTGAAACAGTCACAATACAATGTTCCAAGGACGATGACAAAAATGAAATCAATAAGATAGTCAATGCTATGGTAGCGAACGGCAGCAGCTTGGAGAAAATACATGTCACTTACTACGAAGATATCCGAAAGAGGGAGCTAGCTGAGAGGAGGCTTGCGGGACAGGAAGAGAAGACACGGGACAAGTTGGAGAAAATATTGAAGAAAAGTCGAGAATGGGTAGATGACTTCAACGACTACGAGACGGAGGAGGATGAGGACGAGATGGAGGATGAGGAGGAGGACGATGAGTTTTTCAGTTATTAGTGAGACTTATGTTTTTCAGTTATTAGTGAGACTTGTGTTGGTGACGTCAAGTGTCAAGTAGTGTATTTACTCTGCTCCTGACTGCTGGACCTCGGGGCAACAGGTTTTTCTCCCTGTCAATGCTAGTCACTTCCATTTTGAGCATGTTTGCATAGAATTTTGATTATATCGTTGGTGACGTCAAGTGTTAAGTAGTGTACTCTGCTCCTGACTGCTGGACTTCGGAGCAACAGGTTTATCTCCTTGTCAATACTATGCAGGGAATTTTTGGGGTTTAAGTATCTTGCAATAACTGTCGTTCGAAATGGGTTGATTGGGCCAGAATTGACCCACGGAGAGATTTATTAACGAAAGCCGGGGACGCGCTACCGGCACGTGGAGCCTTCATATATACACAATCGCCGAAATACCCGGGGTACAAAAAGACGCTTTCAAGTTTCAACAAACGGTGTCTAAAAAAAAAAAAAGTTTCAACAAACGGGAAAGCCCTAACCGACATAAGTACAACCATGCCGAACAGTAGCCCGTCGCCGCCGGATCACCGGAGGGACTACTCGGCGCTGCCCCGGAACGCCCTGCTGGCCCTCTTCAACCGGATTCCGCACGCTGACATCCTCCGTGCCGCGGGGCTCGTGTGCGCGTCGTGGTGGCGCATTGCCGTCGCCGAGCCCTTGCTGTGGCGGCACATCGACCTGGACATCGACGCAGCGGGGTGGCCGGCGATGGCGCGCGCCGCCGTGGACCGCAGCGCTGGCCTGTGCGAGTCCTTCAGAGGCCGCGCCGACGACGACTTCCTCGTCTACCTCGCCCAAAGGTGCGCGATCGAACATGGCACGCCTCGATATATCTAATCAATTGATAAGCTTGCACAAATTCACTCACATAGCGTGCCTGATGCAGATCGCCTTCCCTACGGAGCATCCATGTCACGTCGTCTTCCTGGTTTTACATGAGCGAAAGTTTACTCATCGAGGCGGTGATCAGGAAGCTCCCGCAACTGGAGCGGCTCGTTGTGTCACGCGGCAACTTCCATGCGTCGTCGGAGGTGATGCGCGCTCTCCTCGACCACTGCCCCCGCCTGGAGCTACTCGACGTCGGCGGCTGCTACACCGATTGCGTTATAGGATATATGCTGCGAGCGAGGTGTAAGCTCAGGATCAAGGGACTGCGGCTGCCGAAGGACAGCCCCGGCTGCTGCACCGGCTGCACCCGGTATGCTCAGAAGTATGCAGACAAGCATGATTATTGATCGTGCGAGGAGATTAACTAGCTATAGTAGCCAGTCGTTCAATCGATCGACAGCGGTGTTGATTTTTCCTTTTTTGTTTGCACGATAATTAAGCTTCATGTCTCAGGACTGCTAAGGCGCCTTGCTCCTCTATATTTGGAGGACGCGCTACATTTTCCTAAACGTAAGTTTTTCATAATTGTTACCAGTTACCACCCGCATAGGATCTTTAACATACAAGGTTATTTATCAATGTCCTATAGGATCTTTAACCTTTTGTATGTTAGTGAGTTCAAGTTACAGCTACAAAACCTACAAGGTTATTTATCAATGTCCTTGTGTCTGCTCGTCTGCGCAGCAACAAGTAAATCTTCACGCTACAATTAATGCACATGCTGCGTTTCGTTTTTAAGCTGCAAAGTGCTAAGTGCCTACACTACACACACATCTACGTTTCATTTCGGCGCCTGCCATCTTACCAGTACATCTTGAGTGACCTGTAGGCTGCAGCTTCTGTAGTTTGCTTGGACGCCGTTGAACTTGTCATCCAAAAATTTGAGACATTTTCTTTTTTGCTTTTACTACATAATAATCTCTCAAAATACACAGCAAGAAGAGAACTGCTGCACAATTTGGTTTGCACCAAACTCCCCCATCCTCTTCTCTACTCATAACTCGATGGATTTAGTCAGCGATCTGGCAGCTGATGGCCCCCGTCGATCACTATGCTGGGCAGCTCCTCAGGGCCAACCGAGTTGTTCGGCACCACAAGCTCACCAACATTCTCCACACTCTCATGCCGGACCGGGCGGAGGAGCAGCCCCTGCAGCCGCACCAGGTAGCTCTGCCCCACGGGCTGCGACCTCACATACCTCGTCGCTGCAGCTGCAGTCGCCATTGTTACGTCACTGGCAGATGGGTGGTCCAGCTCACCAGTCGGACGGAGATTGTTGAGCGCGCTCAGGTCCAGATTGGGGAAGACGGAGCACCGGCACCGAGGGCACTTGACATTCAGCCGGAGCCATTGGTCGATGCATTCCACATGGAAATTGTGCGCACATGGCAGCCCACGGACCTGCATGGACAGAAACTATCAAATCGATTCGTGTTCATTTAATTTGAGTCTATAATCAACGATCCACAAGGAGAGTGTTGTGAGGCACCTCATTGCCAACACGAAATTCTTCAAGGCAGATAGGGCATTCACTGCAGTCAGTCGGAACAGCTTTCAGCCTGAATTTTGGAAGTTCTTGAATCAGTGCCTCAACTGCTTCTCTCTGCACAAAAAAGGACCACTCAAAACTGAACAGTGTACATATAATCTATTTGAGGCAAAACTGTTTGTGCCACAATGCTACTTTGGAAAGATGTAGAAATACGTACTCAATCCCTCCCTCTGCTTCCCAGACAGTTTAATTACTACCGAACAATGGCAAAGTTCTATCAATATAACAGAATGGACCTGGAGCACTTCTTGTGATCTCTCAGCCCAAAGACACATTGCTCTTTTTTCTCCACACAAAAAATAAAGAATGTTTATTGCTAACAAGTAATTTCCTTAGCTAGACCAATTTGATGGGCAAACAGAAAACCAACAAGCTGCACCACTGTTGAACCTACAGCTAAATATTTACATAAATACTTTTGGCCACGCATTTAAAGCTCGTGCAAGGTTTTTTCCCAGCAAACTCACCTGAGCGGCAGTTAAATAAAGGCCTGGATGATATGCAGTGTCTTGGCCCATCCCTCTCATTTCCAGGCCAACAGCCTCAAATGCCCAGTCAGGAACACGAATCATATCAACCAAAACCTGAACAGACGAGCATGTTAGAGGTATGTCATGAATAGCAATTTGTATTCAATATGAAGGCACTAGGCCCAAATATTTATACATGTAGGGGTGTGGGCAAATATGCACAAAACCCCATATACAATGGGGAAACAGAAAAAATAGGTACATAAGATATACATCTAAAAAGATATATCATAACTTCAAAATAACACATTATTCACATATTGATCGAAAAACATAGGAAACATGTACATTCCACCAAAAATATACCATCCTGAATACTTAAACCCAGAAGAGAAGGCAGTTCAGATTATGTAGAAAAGTATTTACACTTACGTGCAGCCTCCGATATTTGATTTGTGCATTCAGACACTTTTAAAAGAAATATACATGTGTTTCAAGTAGCTACCTTTGTACAAATATAACCTTCAAGTATGATGTGCAAATAAAATATCATTGGGGGCATATATGCTGAACAAAACATAAACATCAAGAGTGTCCACAAATGATTTGATAATTTTAAAATGCTACAGCCAACGACTAATTTCCTTTTGTGTAACCGGATGCATTGAATGGAGAGCAGTGAGAGGCAGGCAATGTGCACAGTCTGCACGTGCACACCCGAAAAACATGAAGCTAGTATCATGTTTAGATGTGATTTACGTAGAAATTAGGAGAATCGCTGGTGTGCATGCTTATAATTGAATTCCTTTGAGTCATGCACACCTATGAAAATTTTTCTATATCCACCACAGATGGAAAGGCCATTAAAGAAAACCAAGGAAGTCATTACCCCATATTCAGAGACTGGAATTCCCTGTTGTGCCCTCTGTTGAAGTGCATGCCTTCGGCTTAGCCACTACACACAAAAAGAAAGCATAAATTCTCTATAAACATGCATCTTCTCATGCAATACTTACAACAGTCAAAGCCACAAATAATAATCAAAGTCAATGATGCTATGCCTCATTCCTACAAGTACAATCTTCATTAAAACTGCAGGAACATAAGCTTTTATACTGTGCCGTATTCCACATGAAGAGTGGAATATATACCAAAAACTGAAAAGGCGCATGCAGTACAGCTTCGCAGCAGTTATTGTTATCAGTTGATATACGTGTGTTTAGCTAGGGGCACATATATGGATATGGGTTAGAAGACACATATTCTTCAAGCTTGGTACGCTATAACACGCACTCTTAAAAGTGTTGTGTTACCAGACTAGAGGTATATACTCATCAATATAGTACAGATGAGAGCATCAGGAGCATTCGATCCTTTTCGTTTTAGTGGATCCAATGAAATTGCATTCATGCTCTTATCACAAAGTTCAGAGTTCAGACCAGTGCTATTATGTCCATTAGTATAGAGCCATCAGTACCCCGTGAACAAAAACACCAATAACAAAGAAAAAAAACTCCATGCCTTAAGTAGCTCAATATTATTCTAGTTGATGCACAACAGGTATGAACACATCATGGCTAAACTACAGTCGTCTACATTCTACACACACTGACATGTACAGTACTTAGATGAAAAAAATTAGCAGTAAATGAAACTGTGATGGCCAGCAGGGACAACCCAACTGTGATAGCATCAGCAGACTAAATAAACTAGTATCATCTATGTCCTCTAGGAAGAACATAGGCAGTATCACTGTGGGATAAGCAGACATATTCAAAATGTACATAATATAATGACTTTATAGCAGTACCTTTCCAACAGCCACACATGCAATACAGGCAAGCCCGCAGTAACTGAAAAGCAGCCATATCAGGAAGCCCCATTTTTGTCCTTCCTCCGGCAACTAGAGAAGGAAAAAGAATGTGCATTTAGTTTCAAATTTCCGTGGTAAGAAAAAGAAAAGGCAGTACACTTAGAAAGAATATAAGAAGACTCACGCAGCCTCTGGCAGTGCTAAACCACAACGTTCCTATCACAGTCCAAACCCAAAGAAATGGGTAGAGAAGTAGTACAAGAACTGATAGGACAACTATTCTCCCACAAAAACGAGCGTATCTCTGTTGCCATCCGAGGTCCCTGCAATTTGCCACGAAAAGTTTAGTACAAGAATATACTGACACGCGTTCTTTTATTCAAGAATTAACTGACACACTTGTTAGTTTAGCTAGTAAAAAACAATTAGATGAGATTGACTCAGATGAATTGAGCAAATTGAAGGAGCCGGATGAGAGTGGGATCAAAGTACTCACAATCCCATTCCTGCTGCGAGACTGTTATCAAGAAACATGAGCAGACGGAAGATGAAGACAGCGGTGTAGTCCACCTGCGGTGGGCAGTGGAAGCAGATCGATCATCAAAAAACACAAACTTACCGATCCTTTTAGCAGGAGGTCAAAGGGGAAAAGAGAAGTAAAATCTAACCACTATCCAAATGTGTAGCGGGTGGGCGCAGAGGCGATACCTCTTCCAATTGATGGACACGATGATTCTGAGCAGGACAGGGGTCAAGGAATACTTGTTCTTATTTAGCAACAAAAGAAAAGAAATTGGCATATCAGGGGAGGAATTATTAGGAGAAAGGATACACGCTGGTGGCGAGCATGGAGAGGAAGAAGCCATCGTACCTGCAATCAAATCAATACAAAGGCAACTAAGCAAGTAGCCTGCATCCAAAGTGGATGCCAGTGATTTGATCCCCAAAAGGGCAGGAAGAAAGGGACGCACCACTTGAAATCCACGCCCCGTATCGCCATGGTCTTCTTCTTCTTAAGATTTCCTTCTTTAGTGCCTTAGATCCGGCAATGCTTCTGCGCGTCATCCGAGCTCCTCGCCGCCGCCGTCCGCCGCAGCGCCAGCATCTCGTCTCACTTCCAGCCACACGCTTTACAGGCCCCACATTCCGTGCGTTGCCAATTAAACAAATGGAATCTTCGCATCGAACTGATCCAGATCACCTCACAAATTTCCCAAAAAGATCAGGGGGAAAGGCAACTGAGGCACGCGAGGTAACCTGCTTTGCGTTCACTATGAGGCCGGAGAGGAGGAACAGGATTTCCGGCGGCGGAACGAACCTCCAGCGGCAGAAACGGCGCGGGCGGCGGCGGATCAACCAGACCTGTACTCGGTGGCGTCGGGGGAGGGTAAAAGGGGACCAGAGAGCGGTCGAATGATTGGGGAAGTGAAGAGGAAAGGTGATTTTTCTTTTTTCTTTTACCATTTTTCCCAGCTGCAACCTTGGCTGATTCTTTTTTAACCATCAAAGATCGAATTTTTCGTGTTCTTATTTTATCATTGCGCAGAAAATTACATCTAGTTTTTTTACATATTTTTTAATTTTTTTTTCAATTTTTCAATTTTCTTTAAATTTAAAAACGAAAACCAACAAACCGATAACGGTTTTTCGAAACCGGTCGGTTTACCGCTGGATCGAAAACCTTACTCATGTTTGACTAGGGTGAGAAGAACGCATGGGCCGAATCCTCGTAAAGAAAACGCACGGGCCGAATTGAGGAAGAACACATGGGCCTTTGCCATCTGGGGAACATCTGGGCGGAATGGCCCTTTCTACCTCAATAACCCACGAGCCGTCTTTCCGCCTGCCGCCACCCGCCAGTCCCTCCCTCTCTCTCTCTCTCTCTCTCTCTCTCTCTGACGGTTCGTCCGCTAGCCGGCGGCGGCTCCTCCGTCCACTGCTGCCGCAGCCTCTCCTGCGGCCTGTTCGGGTCTAAGCCTCACCTTGCAGGTGACGACTGTTCCCTTCTCATTTTGTTAATTAGTCCTAATTTTGCTTCGACGGATTCATTTGTTCTTGGGTAGGGTTTGGCTTTATTCTCAATGAAACCCAAATCATCCCTTCTTTTCTTTCGGACTCTGTTTATGTGCTGCGTGGTTTCAACGAAGCATTTTGGTCCAATCCGTTTATGACTCATGCATGATCCATGGTTCGATTGGCACGCGTGCAGTTCAGTTCTCCAAAATGTTGGGGGTCAACGCAACTGCAGTCCGCTCCGCTCCTGACATGGAATTCATGGGAATGCTGTTTTATCGTTCCCTTTGCTATTCGTGGCTTCATGTAGTAATCGTTGAATGCTCCCATTTCAGGTTTCTTAGGTAGGGAATCCAAGGTAGGGCTGCTATGGAGTCAGCTGATGAGCAATCAGTGGAAACTTCGGAAAGTGCCGTCGATCGGATCAGCTCACTGCCTACTGAGATCCTGCACAATATTCTGTCCCTTGTGCAGATAACAACTGCTATGCGGATGCGCAGGTTGTCCAGGCGGTGGAGGCACGTGTGCGAGTCTTTGCAGTTCATATGTCTTAGCGACAAAGAATTTGAAAGTTGGAGCATTGATAAGTTTACTCGTTTTGTCAACCACCTGTTGCTCCTCCGTGCTAAAGTGGACTTACATACATTCCAGCTGCATTGGTGCTGTGACCGTTCTCTAAACTGCAATGACGTGATGACGTGGATTGCCTATGCAGTGAAGGATAACGTCAAAGTGCTCGATGTGGAGCTGGGTTGTTATGATCGTAATTTTCTACCTCATTGTGTTTTCACCTGTCCATCTCTCCAGGAGCTTAATTTACAGTTGGAAGAAGCTTCTTATGAATATGTGCTATATATGCTTCCAGACACAATCAACCTTCCTTCACTCAGAAAGTTGACTCTTGTTGGTGTGGAAATGTCTCAAGTATCTCTTGACCAAATAATTGCTCATAGCCCTGGCTTAGAAGACTTGGATTTGAAACACTGTGCAAGATATTTTAATCTCATAGACTCAAAGGCGCTGAAAAGGCTAACACTAGATGGCTTCTATGATTGTATTGGCAGTTTTAGGGCCTGTTTGGATGAATGCCACAGCTTGCCACACCATAAGTTCGGCGTGCCACACATGCTTAGGCTAGTGTTTGTTTGCTTACCAGACTTCGGCGTGCCGCAAAAAGTTTGGCGCCGGCCAAGTGCTTCGCCACAGCATTTCTCGCCAAATGTGTGGCGCTGAGGGCCTGTTTGGTTGGCTGCCGCAAATTGCCACGACTAAGCTTAGGGGCGAGCCGAAACTGTGGCATGACTAACCTGTGGCAAAATGAAGTTGTTTGGTTGGCTACCTAAGCTTAGTTAAATTGTGGCAAATTGAACGCGGCAACTGTTTGGTTGATAGCCTTATGACCTGTCATAAGTTCGGCAAATATGTTCGGCGGGTGTTTGGTTTGCAGCCAAACTTAGCTATAGTCACCTTAATCTATGAAGAGGTGAGCTTACCACAAGAATTATGAACAGATAGACTTACACGAATAAATAGCTTGCCCTCAGCTCATTTACTTTAAGTGCATAGGTTGTGCACTGGAAGATATTGGTTGGAGAGGGAAGCCATCTTTAGAGAGTGCAAACATAGAGACTTATGGGGATAATTATGATGGTCAATCTGGTTTTACTGGAATTATTTCGCATGCTAAGAGACTTGAATTGAGTTTCGATGGTTCTGACATAAAGGTATGCTTCTCAAAGACACGGCAACTTTTGAATGGAAATTATGTGGAAACAATGCTGCTATACTTCTCTTGTGCTCTTTTTATGTGTTTCTTGTATCCGATGGATGGCAGGTGTGGCTAATATTCATTGGAAACAAAAATCAGACTTGTCGAGTTATATATAAATGAATGAGGCTTTATTCTTTTCATTTATATCTCTTAGTTTTACTGCCCAAATATTCGTAAAAAATGATAGTTGAGTTACTTCACCCGATTGGCCAAAGATAAGGTTGCCGACACAAGTATATAACTGTTTTTCTTTTTAAAAGTATCTGTATAATATCATTACTTGATTTACTGCATATAAAATATCATGAGAATTAAATGCATCAAAAAGCGTTTTCTTTTTTCAAATTGCAATCGCGCATTTGTCCATATCTCAGAGGCGTTGAAATCAGTATTCGATAGTTTTCTTTTCCAAGATTCTTGCCAAGTTAGGTATGTTGGCATTCAAGCTTGGGCGTTAAGATAATGGCATGCCCTTTTTGTGTCCCATTGTTGCAATTCAGATGGATTTCGAATGTCAAATTCTATTATGAAAAGTTTAGCATATTGTTCAATCAACATTAACCTGGCCCTGGCACCGGATATTTTTCTAAGAAGTAATAAGTAAAAACTGCTACTGATGCTGAGTTAATATTTTGCCATACTTCGACTTTTAGGCGTTCTTGAATGTATTTGATTGATTTCTATGATATCATCATGTTTACCATAATAAAGCGTCTTTTTTTTTACTGATATAACTGTGAATGAGACATTCAAAACCCGATATGGCTATGTCAAACAGTTACTGTTTCATGAAGTAAAAACCTTGAAAGATACTCTATGACGTTGAGGTGCAACAAGTATAGACAATATTCCTTTCCTACTTGAATATGATGGGTGTTATGCTTGTTGATGTTTCAATAGTTTGGTCCAATCAGAATATCTCGAACAAAATCTCGATAAGGAGGCTTATCACCATATGCTAGTCTTGCAGCTGGTACCGTTCATCTAAGGAACAAGTACCCCTCTCCCCTATTTGACATGTCAATATAACAAGTTGTTTATTCTGAATATCGTGAATTTGATCAGATTGTATTTGTGCTTCTTGTGATTTTTGGTATATCTTATGTATCTATATTCTGTATTTATGCCCAATAAAAGAGCAAGTAAATTTGCTCAGCCAGTTTGATATGTTGGTTTATTTTGTAATGTCTTGCGTAGTAATATCCTAGTTTTGGTTTTTATCCTAGTCATGGCTGACCGATCCTCCTGAAATGCAAGGTTATGTCGGAAAAGGAACTGCCCGCATGCTCAGTATTTGAGAATCTTGAATTTCTCCAAATTGGTTATGAATTGTATGAGACTCATATTGATAGCTTATACATGATACTTCGTTTCCTCCAGCTATCACCAAGACTACAAAAATTAATCATAATGCATGGAAAGGTATGCCGCATGTTTTAACCATCAGCCTTTTTTATGCATGGATAATCTCTAAAATGTACCCGGTTTTATTTCTTCCATGTACTACCTCTAGCTTTACAAAGCAGGACAAGGAGTAGAAGAAGATGCTATGCTAAGCAGCAAAATGGCATTCCAGTGCCCAGACCTTCAAACAGTCCTAATACACTGTTACAAGGGTGACAACGGAATTGATACCATGGTGAATGCAATGGTAGCGAATGGGATCAGCTTGGAGAAGATACAGATTACTTACTATGAAGATGAGTGGATGGATGAAGACGAAGATGATGAGTCGGGAGATGAAGACGTAGACGATGAGTCGGGCGATGAAGACGACGACGAGGACGAGATCGAGGATGAAGAAGATGACGACAGAATGGAGGGTGAAGATGGCAGTGATGATGATATGGAGGATGAAGATGATGATGACGACATGGAGGATGATGTGGACAATGATCATGACAGTGATGATCGCTAGAGCTCAGTGTGGTGCGCTATTGTTTTGTCAACCATTTGTACTGCATGAACTGTTGCATCATGTATCCATTTTCCAGTGACTTGAACCAAATGCATCTTAGTCCAACTTTTATGTGCTCGAGCCTGCTGGACCTCAGAGCAAAATGTTATGTGCAACTGTCCAAGTATCTTTGAATGTTCATTAGTTTATTCATCTATGTAATTGCTTTTGCTGTGAGCTCTGTGATAGGGAGTGTTCATTTGTACAATATAAGCGTTTGGTCCATCCAGAACCAAACTTGTGGTTTGTATTAACCGCCATTTTTTTTATACAACCATGCCGAACAGTAGCCCGTCGTCGCAAGATAACCGGAGGGACTATTCGACGCTGCCCCGCGACGCCCTGCTGGCTTCTCTTCAACCGGATCCCGCATGCCGACATCCTCCGTGCCGCGGGGCTCGTGTGGTGGCGCATTGCCGTCGCCGAGCTCTTGCTGTGGCGGCACATCGTGGCAAGGTATGGCGGCCGCCATACCTAACGCCGGCGCTGAAACCCCCTCCCTTTCCACCCCTAGCCCTGCCTCGGATTGATTTTTTTTTGATCAAACATACCTGTATTATATGTTAAGGAAGAGTACAAATACGTGTACACATACAGGTACATTAGGAAGGATACAGGACAGCTGTCCAACCAAACAAGCACAAAGGCCCCTAGAAAACAGAAAAACACAAAGAAGCCCCTGGCCTTTGAGCTCTACAGAAGCAGCCGATCTCATCACCGCCGCCGACGCCGGCGACAATAGATCCGGCCACCACCACCATCCCGAAGCCGGAAGGAGCACTGCCCTCGCAAAGGCGAGATCGCGCGAACGCTTTGAAGCAAGCCGGAGAAGATGCGCAAAAGCAGGTCGCCCAATCGGCCGGGGCCACGCCCCATGCCCCAACCAGCCAGAGCCGCCGCTCGCCGACGCCAGCAGCAGCCGTCGCCGAACCCTTGAGGACGACTCCTCCACCATCTTGCCGCCGAACCGCAGCCGCGCATGCATCCTTGACACGACAAGCCGATCCCCTCGTCACCTCGCCGAACGGGGAGGCAACAAAGGACCAGCAAACTCCTGAACAAGGTCCCACCAACGGGGAGCCCACCTCCACGAGCTCATCGCCGGCACCAGAGCGGAGCACCGACGAGGCGAGGGAGAGCTCGGGAGGACAAGATCCACGCGGACGTCGACGCCGTCGCCTCGTCGCTGCCAGCCGGAGACCAAACCCTCTACAAAACGTCACCAGTGACCTCGCCGCCGTCACCGACGCCTCCGCCACCAGATCCGCCAAGGGAGGACCAAAAGACACCCACCGACGACGACGACGCGGGGAGACCAAACCCTAACCCTAACCTACCTACACCTAAGAAAACACGGAAGGGACTATACCCGGCGACGATCTCGCGACTCCCCCTCATCCCCGGCGCCGATGAGGCCACCGGAGGCGAGGAGAAGCCGGCGAAATCGCCGCCGGACGGCGAAATCGCCCTTGGGTCGCTTTGGTGTACTGTAGCAGGGGAAGGGGACGGGGGCACTCTCAGCCACTATAGGGGAGAGCTACTTGCCTCGGATTGATTTTGACGCCATGGACTGATGGATTTGAGCAGAGCGTCCGCTGCCAAAGGAAGAAGAAGAGCAGCAATCAACTGCGGAAAGGGTACGGGCCTAATGGGCTTTGTTTGTTGACGGCCTGTATCAACGGCAGCCTCCACTGCAGGTGCCAGCGTGAGAGAAACAGAGGGGCAGGGGCAGCTTTGTTTGAAAATTCACCCTTATTTCTTTTTGAAAAATTGTTGACGGTCGTTAAGTACTAATTCCGACCGCCAATAGTCCTACAAATAATGGAGAATTAGCATTTCTTATACGCATATTTATTTAAACTAATAAAGTTCCACGAGTTGTGGTAGATTTATTGATGCAGGTGTATTTCAAAGGAAAGGTGGACAAGGGCTGGATCAAACATCTCGACAAATTCAAAACGATAAATCAAGAGGCAATTGTACATGAAGATAAATTTATTCAAATGACAAATTCGAGATCGCCATGTCGAAGCCCTCGTCGAGATAGCTAAAATGGACTTTTGGTTCACCCAATTTGGAGTTTGGGAGCAGAAGTTATGCCACGAAGAAGATTTCAGCGAATGCTGAAAATAGTTGGCCGGCCGGCCACCCCCCTAGGCTGGCCGGCCTGGACTTGTCTCCAAATTACCCGAGCTTCTTCCAGTGGGCCACATACACTTCAAAACACCAAGCCCAAGTGCCCTCCATGGTGGATGAACAACCGACTTCGCGTAGGTGGGCTTTTGAGCCTAAACTTGATGATTACTCCACCATAACCGCCCCCAAGCGCTAGCCGACTTCGGAACCGTCACCACGGAGCAATCTGGAGCGTCCACACGGAAGGCGGTGGCCAACCGCCACAATGTGTGGCCGGCCGGCCTGCCACCTAGGCCGGCCGGCCTACCTTGGCGGCCAATCCTCCTCAACCGCCTCTCACTTGCTCTATTTAATCCCCCCCCTCTCATTTGGGGCTATAAATAGAGGGGTGATCGGCCGGCTACAACACACACCAAGTAGAGAGATCACACTCTTGCATTAGTTTAGTCTCCAAGCTCTAGTGGAGTTAGGCTTAGAGTAGAGCTACTTAGTTCCCAAGTTGTCTTGGAGATTCTGGTATGGCTCTTGTATCATTTTCTCTTTTTGCGACTTTATTCTATTTAATAATATTATTCTTTTCATATAGTCTTGCTTTGGTTAAGCGTTCCTTGTTTGGTTGTGGACCCTTGGCTTGCTCATGTAATAGAGTAATTATGATCTTCTTATATAGTGCTAGTGTGATATTCATATGCTTGTTATGTGGGTATTACCTAGAGGACTGGCGGTAGGGACATAATTGCCTTATTGTCACGTATCCTAGTACATAGTATACCATGCCATGTTTATACTTAGGTTTACATGCATTTGCATATCCAAGCATGAGTCCAATGGTCCTTATGATTATGCTCTAGATCCATATCATCGCCGGGGATTTAGAGTAATGTTTTAGCAATGCAAGCATGGTGCTTGGATTGGTAGAATACATTGGATGCCTCGTGCCCCACGGATTGTTTGAGGTAGACGGTAGGTGGTGACAGCCCTGTCCGTCCTCGGTATCCCTCCACGTTCGGGTACGGCGTAGAGCTGTAGACCGGAGTCGCCTGGCAGACTAGGAGTAAGCCGGTGCCCAATTTGCTTGAGTGCATATGCCTAAACCTTAGTTGATGTGCATGTATGTGTATGTTGTATACTATGCCACTGTATATTGAAGTACAATAGGAACTTAGCTCTTTTCTTTGTTCTTCTCCACTTGGCTATGGATGTATATTAGAGTTGATCCTTTTCTTGTGTGTCACACTACCCATATATTATTGTTTAGCATTGTATGGACCGTGATCCATTTAAATGTAGACATTAACTATGTGGAAAATATAAATTACGATACCTTGGAATACTCCCGGGTGAAATGCTACAGCGGTATTCTTCGTGCGCTTGCGGATTTATCTGTGATCGTTAAGAAATACCAACAAGCATTTCTGGCGCCGTTGCCGGGGAAGACACTTGGTTAGGTGTTTACAAATGCTCTTAGTTATATCTGCAAATACATGGTCATAGCCCATACAGGCTATCACTTGCTTGTTTTCTCTTCATGTGAAAACAGGGTAGTGCATGATGGATTCGAATTGCCGAGAAACTGTACTAAAAATATGAAAGATCCATGGCAATCGAACTCGTCATAATGTCTTGCTCATCGGACATAAAACGATGACGCCCTTGCCGACAGGAAAATCGGTAGTTATCTCATATTTGATTTTTCCAATTGCATATTTGGTTTTCCTTTAATTTGAATTCAATTGTATTTGCATGTTTGATTTTTCCAAATCATTTTGCATGTTGGATTTTTTCCAACCTTTTTTTAAAAAAAAAACGAATTTGAGACATTTGTTTTTTAGAGAAAATAATTTTTGGGCATAAATTCCAGCTGAGCTTTGGTCAATCCTCCACTACCAAAAAAAAACATAGACTCGATGGAGGCTTTGAGCGAAGCTTGGGGGGGAGAGTCCCTATCAATGGGTCACCCGACATGACATGGCCATTACTAGCACCTTGTCTTATTTCCCATCGGCCACTTGTCATTGTTTCTCCCCAAATACGGCCATCGAACTTCAAGTTTACAAATAAAAGGCCGAGTGGTGATGTTTTTCATACCAAATCCATTTCATTCACCACTCAAATGCCCTCCTCATATTCTTTACTCTCATTTCTCCAATTCTCTCAAATTCAACAAAAAGATTTCCCTCTTCTTTGTTTTGCATATACAAGTTGTGCTCAAGCGTAAAGAGCAACCGACGGGCGCCTAATTTGATTGCACTAACATAACCCGTTTCGAGTTTGTTCTTGGTTGTTTTGCTTTTTGTTGCAGCCATGAAGAAAGGAACCAAGCAGTTATTGGCGCACTCAAGCAAGAACTAAGCTTGGGGGGGATCACTCCCCCACTGAGGTAACTTGTATCTTTCCTTTGTTTTCTTGCATTCAAAAAAAAAAGATAAAGATAAAAAAAATACTACCAAATAAAGGTAGTTTTCGTTTTCTATGCGCGATAAGAATGTTTTAATTCTCTATGTTGAGATGATGAATAGTTGCTCTGTTTTATCCCTCTCGTGTGCCTGTTTGCAACTTAGTTCCCAAGTTTTGAGTTTGATGGCTGCGCTCTTATTCTTGAACCTCTGAAACTCGTGGGTAGCAAAATGCATGATCCAAGTCTAGGTTGTTGTGAGATATGATATGGTCTAATAGAGCTGCTGTGATCTTGTTCTAAGTAAGACTTAAATTTCAGAGATTTTTTTTTTCAAAACTATAAAACCCAAAGTTCCTCGATGATGAAAATTCCTACCAAAGCCATATGTTGATTTTAATGCAAAACCTCTATACATATGCTGCTTGTTATTACATTGAACTTTCTCAAAATTGTTGTGACCCTTGTGAGATACCTTTCATACTTTTATGATCACGATCACGTACACTCCACCACATACATATGCTTAACTTCTACACTGGAAGTAAGCATCACATTTCCCCCTCATTCCACAAAATAAATACCCCATTTGTTTTATACCTCTCTCTCTCTCTCCAAGTATCATTGCAAAAGAGGAATGGCTATGCAAAAAAAAAAAAAAAATCT
Source organism: Eragrostis nindensis (assembly GCA_012490785.1). Classification (NCBI taxonomy): domain Eukaryota; kingdom Viridiplantae; phylum Streptophyta; class Magnoliopsida; order Poales; family Poaceae; genus Eragrostis; species Eragrostis nindensis. The sequence goes on from JAAXCT010000092.1 coordinate 748,189, forward strand.
TGCTCACTCAAGTAGAGCATGATGAAAAAGAAACAGAAAAGAGATAGCCATGTCCTCAAAATTCAAACAAAGAGAGAGAGAAGGTATACAAAAAAAGGGGAGTAATCATTTTCCTCCATCATCCACATATCCACACACATGCACATCTTGATCAGATTGTATGACTTGCTTTCTCCTTGGATCCAGTCTTTTGATTTAGCAATATATGTGATGCAAGTTTGCCTCACTTTACCCCTACCAAGCCCCACATATTTAAACCAGTTAGAAGTAGGCGGAAAAGAGGCAATACAATGCCTTGGTAAGGAATCATACACATTGAGCGATTCGAGAGAATCAATTGAGGAACTTTGTTTTCATTTGCAAAATCTTTTGAAAACATCTGGAATGAAAGTTTAACAAAGAATGAGTAAATAGTACTCTACAAACCGTTCTGTCTCTCAACCGCCCAAGACAAGGAGAAGCAATGAGCCCCATGAGGACTAAGGGGAAGAGTAAATTGCCATGCCAGCTTATTCAATTCGAGGAAGACTATTTTGTTGTACGCATGGCACTTTTGCGGAGTAAGACATGGTAGCAACTCCTGATCAGCACAACCAAGTCTTTAGCTTTGCTCGGGACGAGCAAAAGTTTAAGCTTGGGGGGTTTGTTGACGGTCGTTAAGTACCAATTCCGACCGCCAATAGTCCTACAAATAATGGAGAATTAGCATTTCTTATACGCATATTTATTTAAACTAATAAAGTTCCACGAGTTGTGGTAGATTTATTGATGCAGGTGTATTTCAAAGGAAAGGTGGACAAGGGCTGGATCAAACATCTCGACAAATTCAAAACGATAAATCAAGAGGCAATTGGACATGAAGATAAATTTATTCAAATGACAAATTCGAGATCGCCATGTCGAAGCCCTCGTCGAGATAGCCAAAATGGACTTTTGGTTCACCCAATTTGGAGTTTGGGAGCAGAAGTTATGCCACGAAGAAGATTTCAGCGAATGCTGAAAATAGTTGGCCGGCCGGCCACCCCCCTAGGCCGACCGGCCTGGACTTGTCTCCAAATTACCCGAGCTTCTTCTAGTGGGCCATATACACTCCAAAACACCAAGCCCAAGTGCCCTCCATGGTGGATGAACAACCGACTTCGCGTAGGTGGGCTTTTGGGCCTAAACTTGATGATTACTCCACCATAACCGCCCCAAGCGCTAGCCGACTTCGGAACCGCCACCACGGAGCAATCTGGAGCGTCCACACGGAAGGCGGTGGCCAACCGCCACAATGTGTGGCCGGCCGGCCTGCCACCTAGGCCGGCCGGCCTACCTTGGCGGCCAATCCTCCTCAACCGCCTCTCACTTGCTCTATTTAATCCCCCCTCTCATTTGGGGCTATAAATAGAGGGGTGCTCGACCGGCTACAACACACACCAAGTAGAGAGATCACACTCTTGCATTAGTTTAGTCTCCAAGCTCTAGTGGAGGTTAGGCTTAGAGTAGAGCTACTTAGTTCCCAAGTTGTCTTGGAGATTCTGGTATGGCTCTTGGATCATTTTCTCTTTTTGCGACTTTATTCTATTTAATAATATTATTCTTTTCATATAGTCTTGCTTTGGTTAAGCGTTCCTTGTTTGGTTGTGGACCCTTGGCTTGCTTATGTAATAGAGTAATTATGATCTTCTTATATAGTGCTAGTGTGATATTCATATGCTTGTTATGTGGGTATTACCTAGAGGACTTGCGGTAGGGACATAATTGCCTTATTGTCACGTGTCCTAGTACATAGTATACCATGCCATGTTTATACTTAGGTTTACATGCATTTGCATATCCAAGCATGAGTCCAATGGTCCTTATGATTATGCTCTAGATCCATATCATCGCCGGGGATTTAGAGTAATGTTTTAGCAATGCAAGCATGGTGCTTGGATTGGTAGAATACATTGGATGCCTCGTGCTCCACGGATTGTTTGAGGTAGACGGTAGGTGGTGACAGCCCTGTCCGTCCTCGGTATCCCTCCACGTTCGGATACGGCGTAGAGCTGTAGACCGGAGTCGCCTGGCAGACCAGGAGTAAGCCGGTGCCCAATTTGCTTGAGTGCATATGCCTAAACCTTAGTTGATGTGCATGTATGTGTATGTTGTATACTATGCCACTGTATATTGAAGTACAATAGGAACTTAGCTCTTTTCTTTGTTCTTCTCCACTTGGCTATGGATGTATATTAGAGTTGATCCTTTTCTTGTGTGTCACACTACCCATATATTATTGTTTAGCATTGTATGGACCGTGATCCATTTAAATGTAGCATTAACTATGAGCACAGTACTCTCTTGACCATCGTCTTCCCTGTGGAAAATATAAATTACGATACCTTGGAATACTCCCGGGTGAAATGCTACAGCGGTATTCTCCGTGCGCTTGCGGATTTATCTGTGATCGTTAAGAAATACCAACAAAAATTCAAAAGGTATTCTTAACAAGCTCCAATAATCATTCCGATTTGAGGAACCATACACCTGATAACAAAGAATCCATTTTGATTGGAACCCACTTAGAAAGCTGGTGTATAGATTAAACTAAAAATATTCCCTTTTTTGCGGTTCAAAAAAATTCCTTTTATGGGGGTTGCAATGGCTTATTCACGATATTCCTATCTATCATTTTAGAAATTTATAATTCTTCTGTTTTACTGGACAGTGCTATGTGGTTAACTTGCTTGAATTTTTTAAACACCAGTTTAATCCTAAAAGTATGCAAAAAAATCATTACAATTGAAGGCCTGTTCGCCTGGTGCCTGCAACCAGCCAAAGCTATTGTTTGCTGGCTTTTCTCCTCTCAGTGCTAGAGTAAAAACAGGCAAGAAACAGTGGACTTCTTTACCAGCCGAACAGGGCCTGAGTTTGTGTTCTAGTTACTTAAAGAATTAGCATCACTCCTTCCTGTTGCAACCAACATCAGTTGAAAATGCCTTTTGATTGACAAATATAATCAAGATTCATGCCATGTGTTGGTGTCGGAAAAATTTCATCTCGCGGCTCCTCCATACCTAAAATTTCTCGCTGGGTCCGCCACTGCCCAAAGGTGCGCGATCGAACATGGCACGCATCGATCCAATCGACTGATAGATATATAATTACACACATTCAATCACACGTTACGTACGCGTGCCTGATGCAGATTGCCTTCCTTACGGAACCTCCATGTCACGTCGTCTTCCTCGTTTTACATGCGCGAGAGTTTATTGTCGTTACCATGACCCCCGGGTACCCTCATGACCAGCAAGGCCGAGTAACCTGACAAGGGTAGTCAGTCCGGCCCAGAAGAAACCGAGTAGCCCATGACTCTAAAAGGAAGGTGCGACTAGTCGGCAGGATAGATCAGGACTCTTGTCTTGTACTCCAAGTAATTCTATGTTGTAACCGACTAGGATACTTTCCATGTAACCCTGTTCCCCCGGTTATATAAGGCGGGCAGGGGTTCCCTCTTAAACATACATAAGCAATACCACGACATACAGGACGTAGGGTTATTATCCTCCGGGAGGCCCGAACCTGTCTAAACCTTGTGTCTCGTGTTCACCATCGTATTCTTGGTTCCTTCGCTACCCATTATAATCTATTGAGGCCCTAAAACCTCGACAGTGGCGCGCCAGGAAGGGGGAGCGTCGGGATCCTGTTCGTCGAGTACGATGGATCGCTTCATCAACAATTTCGCTCCAGGCACTCGGATCCGCTTCGGGAGCCTGGAGTTCGTCGCCGACACCACCAGCAATCTCACCCTCGTCGACTCGCCGAGTCACGCGGTTGAGATTGAGCCGGACTCTACTCTCGCCGAGTTGGAGTTTGGCTTCTCCAGACTCCGGGTCAGATCCTACTCGGACTACTCGCTAGCCGAGATCCGATCTGCCCTGGACAACGTTCGTCTTCACCCCGTCCAGCCGAGTTATATAACTCGGTCTCCTGGTATGTTCCCTTATGGTTTCAACAACGCATCTGCTATCTATCAACGGGACATGCAGGATCTGCTAGCGGCTCCGGGCGACGAGTCCTTCAATCTGGTAGCTTGTCTCCAAGACACCCAGTCGGATCTCGACTCCCTGCATCACATCCTGGAGCAAGAAGCTGGTTACTGCTCTGGCGGCTCATCATCGCCGGAGCGGTACGAGTGTTTTGCCCTCCTCCCGGGGCAGAACGATGGAGAGCTGCCTCCACCACCACCACTTCCGGCTCATCCTCCGCCACCGCCACCACCTCTCCCGGGGGCGGACGCCGTCGCTCCTACACCGACAACAGCGGCGGCGATCGCAGACGCGGCGGCGGTCACCACACCAGTCGGCCCCGGCTTCGCCGAGTCATCAGCGGCTGGTGCACGCCGGACTCTTCAAGAGCAACGCAACCGTGCTGGTCACCTCTCCACCATCCCGGAGGGGGATGATGGGCCTCAAGATGCCCATGATGCCAGCCGGCCTCACCGAAGAAGACAATCGGCTCAACGCAGCCTCTTTGTCGACGTCAACGGCCTCCAAGCATTCAGGACTCCTGAACAGAATATGGTGGCCAATCGCACCATCCTCGATGAAGTCGAGGTCGCGATGCGTGACCCCCGAGTCACTACAAATGCCCTTGCGGCCCTCATCCAACGAGCCAAAGGCTATGCTGAGGCAGCCGCTCTGCAGAAGAGTTACTCCTCTGCCAGGACAGCTAGCTCGTCATCATCCAACAGACGCGGCCGTCGCTCGCATACCCACTCTCGGGATCGTGACCGTCCTCGGCAGCCGACTCCGACCATCGTCGACCGCCCGACTGGTCAACGTTCTCCTGACAGACAGGCAGACCCGGCCAACCGTCCCACGGACGTCAACAGACAAGCCAATCCATGGCCCGACTACGACGCACGGCGCCACGTTGAGTCTCTGCGCCGTGAGAGACGTGAAGACCAGGAGCGTGCCCAACAGGATGACTGGGATCGCTTCGGTGTGGGGTCCCCACATCGGCGTAATTCACCCAGGCGTTCACGCTCTCCCCGAAGACCCTCGAGATCTCCACCACGACGCGGCTCGCCTGAACGACAACGTTCTCCGCGCCGTCCGTCAAGGTCTCCTCCGAGACGTGCTCCTCCGCGGCGGACTCCTCCAGGTGGGTCACCACCTCCGTCGCCGCCCCGAGCAAACCAAGAGGACGACCGCGACCGTCGCCGTGATGGCGACAGACGTCGCGATGACGACAGACGTCGCGACGACGACAGACGTCGCAACGACGAGAGGCGTCGTGAAGACGAGAGGCGTCAACACGATGACAGGCGCCGTGATGAAGAACGACGTCCCCACGACGATTACCGACGTGACCGTGACGATGACCGTCGCCGAACTCCACCTCGTCGCGACAACGACCGTCACCACGACCGCAACCACGATCGGCCCGAACACCACGGTGTTCCCCCGAGAGATCACATCTTCGACGGGAACCCATCTTCCATAGATGGCCTCCGTTCCTTCACTCGACGTCTCCGCAACTCGGCACGCTTTCCCGAGTCAATGCGCTTGACAAACATCGAGAAGTACGACGGCAAGACCGACCCAGCTGAGTGGCTCGAGTCCTATGCGCTTTCCGTCAGGATCGCTGGGGGCGACCGAGCCGTTGTTGACGGCTCTTAGACCCAATATTTACCCGTCAACTAGCTGCGCTTTTTATAATGAAACAATCACCAAAGATAGACTTATGTCTTTAAACTAATGATTTCCACGAGTCTTGGTGAATTTGTGAGTGCAGCTGCAATTCGTAGGAAAACGGGGAAAAGGAAGCATAAAAGGCCCATCCTGGAAACACCAATTTTCCCCGGAATAAAGAATTATCCAAATAAAGCCCAACTCCCGATAAAAAGACTTCAAGTCCACCCATAGCAGGTGGACCAGAGGAGAAGGCAACCAGGGGAAGCCACCTGGGAAGGCCCAGGCCCAGAGGGGCCAGCCACAGGTCGGCCGACCCCGAACCCTAGGTCGGCCGACCCCCTGTGGTGGCCCCACTGGCCCATCTTCCTATGGCGGTTCGCCACCGCCTTCCAGAGGTCGGTTCTACCTGCAATCAATGCCACCGACCTAAGGAACCGCCTCAAGTTGCCGACCTTCTTGGGCTATAAATAAAGGGGTACCCCCCTCCTCCAAAGCACATCACAAGACACAAGTCATTCCACTCCCGTCCAGGCCAAGGGCCTCTTGTACAGTAGTAGAATAGAGGAGAGGGCAAGGATCAAGAGAGGGATAGCTTTCCTTTTAGTTATTTCCTTATCTTGTACCCTTGGCGGATATTTATCTTATTAATAGTTCATCGTTCGTTCTTCGTTCGTTCGTCGTTCGTTCATCGTTCTTCGTTCGTTCTTAGTTCGTTCGTCGTTCGTTCATCGTTCGTCGTTCGTTCTTAGTTCGTTCATCGTTCGTCGTTCGTTCGTCGTTCGTTCATAGTACGAACCTTGTTCTTATTCGTAAGATTAGTATTCGTGGTGTTATTGATCTAGTGAGCTTTACATACTAGTCGTTATTCTTGTTATACTTGTTTACGGGATCATCGCTCCGCGAGGGGTGCTCTAGCCTTCCAGATTGGTACCAGGACCGGGGTTAGAGTAGTAATCGACGGCATAGGCGTGGTGCCTAGGCTAGAGGTTACCTTTGTTTGCAGCGTGCCCCACGGTTTGTAGAGGTAGGCGGCAGGTGGTGACAGCCCTGTCCGTCCCTTGTAATCCTCCACGTTCGGGTTCGTCGTAGAGCTACAGGCTGGCGTGACTTGGCAGACCAGGTCTATACCAGTGCCCGAAGTAAACGAGTAGAGCTAGAGTGCGATCGTCCTGCGGGACAGCTAGATCTTTATTCATCCTCTCAATCCTATACTACTGCCATTCTTGTGTGTCCTTGGGTAAAACTAACCCTGCTGCAGATTATCACCGTTCCTTGGGGAAAACAAATACGATACCTTGGAATACTCCCGGGTGAAGTGCTACAACGGTATTCCGTGCGCTTGCGGATTTATTCGTGGTGTAAGAAATACCAACAAGCATTTCTGGCGCCGTTGCCGGGGAACGGTTGCTAATTCTGTAGCGGACCAGGTTTGCCCTCGTAACTTATCTTTACATTTCCCGTTCAATTAAATTAGAAAAAAAAAATACACACATGGAGTCATCACCTACAATCCAATCTTTTTCCACTCCACGGGGCGAGCTCTTAGAGCCACCATGTTCATCTCAACTTGTTGTTTCAACAAGCTATGAGCTCAGCCCCAGTTTTATTTCTTTGATCAAAGGACTTTCTTTCTCTGGTTTTAAAAATGAAAATCCCTTTGAACACTTGCGAGAGTTTGAGCACTTGTGTGCATGCCGATTGATCAATGGCATGACACATGAAACTTTAAAGTGGAAATTGTTTTCCTTCTCTCTCAATGGGAAGGCGAAGCAATGGTACACTTACACCGCTAAGAGAGTGAACGGCGATTGGAAAGAATTGCGAGACAAATTTTGTCTAACATTTTTTCCCGTATCTCGTATCACTGCTCTACGCGCGGAAATAATTAACTTTCGCCAAGAGGAGGAAGAAACCCTTAGTGCGGCATGGATACGGTTCTGTTCATTAACAGATTCCGGTCCAGAGTTATTGCTCCCAGAACCCGTTCTTTTGCAACATTTTTATTCAGGGTTGAGCAAAGACACCGCACTTTATCTTGACACGGCTGCCAGTGGTTCTTTCTCTCATAAGACCATAGCGGAAGCAAAAGATTTGCTAGAAAGAATTGTTGAAAATACACCTTTTTCCGCTGAAATACCCGAGGAGCCGGAGTCAAAAGATGAGGAACTCATTGTGGAAACACAACAAAAGGTGTCTACCTTGGTAGACCCAACATCCGAGTCCTCATCTGATTCCCGAACAATGACAGAGGATGATGAACCTCTAGAGTTCCCATTTGAGTTTGAGGAAGAAATTTTTGAAGATTTTGGAAACACCTCGAACTATTTGTTTCAAAAGAGACCGCCTGTTCCTTTGCCACCTCCCGAACCAATTGAAAAAGAATATCTTGTGGAGACTGTTCGGGAGCTTACTTCAATCATGAGCGATGAATGGTTGAGGGAGAATGAGCTATCCATGGATATCATTCGGCTCTGCCCTCCCTCAACCAACATATGCTGCTCCATCAAAGGAACCAAGGTGGATGCACTCTACAACCCTCTTGTTGGTGCCAATATCCTCTCCGACACATATGCGTTGTCAATCTTTGGCAACTGTAAGGATCGTGTGACCGAGAGGGGGGGGTGAATCGGGCACACCATGAACTAAAACTTTTTGCACTTCTAGCTACTCTTTCTATTTGCACAAGTAAAAGATACATAACTAAAGAGTACATGTGCACTATGTGATAGTGATCAAGCAAGGATAACCATGTGCTAGGACTTGTACATGCTAGGAGCAAGGTATACAAGAGCATATAGAACAACTTAGCATATGTCGATATACAAGATAAGCTCAACAAGTCCTACACATGCTAGTGTATAAGGTAAAGGCACTCAAGCATTCTAGCATGCATATGGGTAACACATACGGAAGCTCAAGTAGGTCCTACACATGCTAGTATATAAGATAGATAGACAAGCAAACTAGCATGCATATAAGTAACACATGGGGAAGCTCAAGCTAGTGATCATGATAACAAGATAGATACAACATAAAGCATAACAAGATCACTAGATGATATCAAGCAAATGTATGAGCTATGAGCAAGTAAGTACACATAAGGAAAGCGCATATCACTAGAGATAACATAGAGCTAGCACACGGAAACAATCATCAAGCAATCATATGATAAGCACAAGATCTACTACATGCATATAAGATAAACAAGATAGTAAGTGCAAGTAGTAGAGAGTAAGAGTAAGAGATTGCTCATCGATTTTTCCCGTGGTCTCGGAAGGATGGCGCCTTCCCCTACTCCACGTTGGGTCACTCCCGCCGGAGTCTCGACCCCGTCCCTCCGCTCGATGGCGATCCCCTCTAGAGCACACTCCACCCTTTAAGCCGGTGATGTCCCCTAAGAGCACGCTTCACTCCTCGAGTGAAGTCACGGGCTTCACCCCGCCGCACACCGGCAATGCTCTCCTCCTTGGGACCATCCACCGCTCTTGAGTGAAGTCGCGGGCACGTCCCGCCGGGCTTCTCCCGGGTACTCCTCCGAAGGTAAGGCTCCGCACTTGATGCGTGCCAAAGGGCGCTCCACTAGTGATGCTTCTTTCGCACGGGAAGCTCCAAGACCGTGTACAAACTTGTGTCGGCTTCCACACTCTCTTTGGCAAGCTCAACACCGACGCCTAACCGGTCTAGGCCTTGCCATAGACCAAGGGTAACAAACCAAGACCGCCTCCCTATGACCACACTAGTCCTAGAGGTGGATGGATGCTCTCAACCCTCTCAAGCACTAAGCTTTCTTCTCCAAATCTTCTCCATGTGCTTCTCCTCTCTCTCAAGCACCAAGATTTCTCTCTAAAGCCTCTCCATGTGCTTCTCTTGCATCCTCTTGGCTCCCACTGTGTTTCCCCACTGATAACAATGGCCAAAGGCACCCCAAAGGGCCAAGGAACCGGCTATTTATAGGCCTCCATCCATAAACTAGCCGTTGGACCAAAAGTGCCCAGTTTCTATGGTCACCGTATGATCCACCTTTAGATCACCGTATCATACGGTGGTCTCCAGACAGGCTGCAGTAAATTGCCTGTAATTCCTTGCTCCGAACTCCGATTGGGGCGTACTATATATCAATGGAAAGCTTATGAAATTCCCCACAACTTGCATTTTGGGCCAATCTTCAAATTCTGCCATCTTCGATCTGATATGACCACCGTATCATACGATGGTTGTCACCGTAGCATGTGATGACATCTGAGACAGCAGATAGTATTTCGGCCATAACTCTTAGCTCCGAACTCCGATGAAGGTGTTCCATATATGCATGGAAAGCTCTTGAAATTCTCCACAACTTTCATGTTGGTTGGATCTCCAAATTCTGCCATCTTGACCACCGTATTATACGGTGACCACCACCGTATCACACGGTGACTTCATTTTTTCAGCGTCGCAGGAACTCCTTCTTCTCTGGAAATCATACGGTGCTCACCGTGTCATACGGTGACTACCACCGTGTATTACGGTGACTTCTTCTTTCTTCTTTCTAGAAACTTGTGTCTTCTGTCTTCATCCTCTGACCTCACCGTATGATACGGTGACTACCGTCGTATCATGCGGTGACTCCTCTGCAGCTCAAACTTGATCAGTTCCTCGATTCTTGCTTCCAACTTCACCGAAACTTGATTCCTCTTCTCCTCTGCTGTCACCCTAGTGCCTGAGAGACTCTCTGAGCATCCAAACACCTCTACCATTAGTGTGACCTAAGAGAAACGACTCGATCCCCCTTGATAGTCCGGTTGTTCCTATGGACTCAAGCCTACATCTACACCAAGCCAACACTTGCCTTGATCTAGCATGTCCTTAGCCTTGATCCATCTTCTCAAACCGTGACCTCCATCAAATCCTTGATTCTTGTCGTCATCCATCAACGAAGCTTCTTCATGTGACCTAAAGAATATGCATGAACACCTTTCCTACATCCAAAGATGTTAGTCACAATGATCTAGTTGTCACAAAGGACAACCCGATCGAAGCATCATATAATGTGCATAGGATATAAGACAAGAACAACATCACGTAATAGACAAGATCATCATGGCATATGATATAAGGCAAAACCAACATGATGATTAAGAGTATGTCAAGGTATAAGATACATAGAGAAACACATGACATACTCACCTTGTCTCTTACCTCATGTGCGTAGTAGTTACCTCGTGGAGTAGTCCTTATATTCACTTCTTCTCTTTATCAACTTCCTTGCAACCTTTGAGGTGTTGGCACTCTAATAGTATATCACTACATCCATGAGACTAAACATCTTGCACACTAGCAAACCTTGTTAGTCCCATTGACCATGTTGACATCAATCACCAAAACCTATGAACCATGCTCTAGGTTCATTGATCTTACAATCTCCCCCTTTTTGGTGATTGATGGCAACACAACCAAAGCAAGAGATAATATATAGAATGAAGCACAACTCCTTGCCTAGGATGTATTGACAACATAGAATACTTTGCTCATACCTTGCCTTCTTGAATGTATCTTCACTCCATGGTTGCAAGTACTTCTCCCCATTAGCATGTTCTCCCTATTTGTGCCTCATGTCTCTTCTCATTCCGCAACTACTTGCTTTGGAGGATATACTTCTCCCCCTTTGACATCAAGCACCGAAAAGGGACCAACAAGGCAAACGTTAAAAGCACAAGGGAGCTTCATAGATAGTGATCCTTTTGATGTGGATGGGATATGGATCAAAATCTCGAAGCCTCATAACATAGACTAAACTCCCCCTAGATTTGTGCATACATGTGATGGAAGGCAAAATATATGCACAATTTAACAATTAAGTCAAGTGGGGGACCTTAAGCTATGTTATGGAAGGTAGCTAGATAGATAATGCAAGAATAAAGGAAAACCATTACCTTCTTGCAAGAATGATAAACTTAGCGTACCTTCGGGGATGTGATTTCTTTTCAATGCCATATAAAATGTGTCATATGAGAATCATGGCACCTCAAAGTGGATGAACATCAATTCATTGCATCTCACATGGATGATCATTCCTATGAAGAGACTAGAAAGATAAACTTGCAAACACATTAGTCTCATGAATCTCAAAACATAGGATAGACTCCCCCTAACATTGTGCATCACGCGCACTTTGTCAAGAAAGACAAGTCAAGGAGACTACCCTATATCTCGGATCATGGCATATAGAGAGATGAAAAGAGCGCATAAATAGATGCCACTTGCAAAGGATATGAGTGAAAGCATGCAAGGCTTTACCACTTGTAAAAGCATATAGATATGAAGCAAACAACAAGGGTAAAGCAACTCAATCACAAAACGGCATCATGCGAGAAATATAAGGATACTACACACAAGATGGTAAGTAAGACAAGCATGCAAGTCATTGCTCAAGATAAGATACCATTTGAAAGATAAGCAATATATAGCAACAAAGGGTACCACAAGATAAAGCTAAGCACATGGAGCAAATGACAAGCATGAAGGGGCGATGATATGAAAGGAACAAAAAGCAATCAAGCACAAACATATCATCACGATATATACATACAAGAGGCAATATGAGATGAAAGGAGATGTTACCTTTATGTTCCGGTCGAGGCAAGTCATAGCTCATAAAATGTCACAAGTTAGAGTAAAAACTCATACCACAAGTGAATGAAAGCACAAGGAGCTATGACAAGCACTAACGCTAAGATGACAAGGGTATAAGAAGATTACCTTCATGCTTACCTTGTAGAATGTCGCTCCCCATTGACATAAGCTTCCATCTCAAGAATGTGAGGAAGATCGATCAACTTGATCAACTTGACCTTCCCTTGTGCTAACTCCCCCTTGAGATGGTCGTCGTCTTCTTCTCCACCTCAAGATTGTGAGAAAAACCGATCATCTTGATCTTCGTGATCTTTCTTCATGCAAACTCCTCCTTGAGGTGGTCATCATCATCATCTTCCTCACCTCAAGATTGTTGTGAAGATCGATCATCATGATCACATGATCTTCAAATGCAAACTCCTCCTTGAGGTGATCTTCATTGTCTTCACCGTGTTCTCTCCTTTTTCTTGTGCCTCCTCCTTGTTCCTACAATTGATCTTACAATAGAGAAAAGAACAAGAAGGGCAAACGTCAAATACACAAGAGCTTCATGAGCCATGTCCTTTTGAGTGGAAGGCATTTGGACCATGATCATGAAAGCCTCATAACATAGGCTAAACTCCCCCTAGAGTTATGCATACTTATAGTGGATGGCATGATATATGCATATCATTGTGTGAAACACATGGGGTAGTTTAAACTATGTTATGGATGGTAGCTAGAACAAAAGATAATTGAAAAAGATCGGTTCTAGGCATACCTTTCGGAGAGAAGACATTATGACATGTAACCTCAAGATAGAAACTAAAACAAAGAACACACGAGTGAAAGACTCCTTTGTGATTTCCTATATGCAATGCATGAAACAAGCATATAATACAAATGCAAGGGAATTTAAACATGCCATGATGAATGCATGCAAGATTAAAGACAATGCATAAAGGAAACCTACTCAAGGTCAAGTTTGAACCTCTCTCAAGCTTACTCACTATGAGCCAAACCTTGCCTTGAGTCCATCGGTCCACCAACTCAAGCATCCCCCATACTCATAGCTATCTTGAGAAAGTTAGACCTCGAACTAATATTTTTGTGCGTTTCTTTTAGGTTTTTACATGATGCATGAAAGTGCACAACATACTAGTTCACAAAGGAGCTACTAAAAGCAAAGGAACTAGAACAAAAAGAAACTACACTAAGATACAAGATACCTCCTTGAAGAGTAGATGTTCTCATACATGCCCTTGACACTTGTGGTGGACTTCAATGATCTCCATGTATTGAACTTGGTCCACCATCTCCATCACCTCAAGTGTTGTACTTGGGCGCCTCCATGTGATTGGCCGGCTTCATCCGGTCCATTAAGTTCTTGGGCACCCAAAGCATCCTCATATTCCTCCTCCTCTTGCGAGTCTTGTGAATGCTTGCATCATTGACTCACTCTCCTCATTGAGTTTGTGATATTCCTTCAAAATAAAGACTCAAGAGAAAGAGCTCTCACAAGAGAGGGTTAGTTCATCACAAATAGTAAATGAATGCAAGATAGATGAACTAGGAGTAGTGGATGAAGAAGTAAAGAACTAGATGAGGTTGATAGCTCGATAAGAGATCTCAAGGTTCTCATACTTCTCATGAAGCTCAATGTTATCCAACTTGAGCCCTCAACTCATATGTAGAGCCTCATGGGATGACATGAGATCCTTGAGCTTCTCATCAAACTCACCAACACGAAATATGGCCATACCATTCTTTCCTTACCTCCTTTACCTTGGAGGTGCATGTGAAGAAGAAGACCAACAACAAGTTTGCATATGCTCTTGAAGAAGAGTCACTCTCATAGTCTTCATCATTGGCAATCCTCTCACCAACAAAGAAAACTCTTTGTGAGATGACGTCTTCTACTTCTTGACCTTGGTCTTGTCCCACAAACTTCTTCTTGTGTTTGGCCTTGAAATCATCTTCTTCTTCATCACTCTCACTTGATCCTTCCATCACCACCTTCTTCTTGTCGATGACCCGCAAGTCATGTCTTCCAATGAGGCACACGGGTGGAGATGGAGGAGGTGAAGTCTTCATCAAGATATCAATAGCAACTTGATCTTCACCATCGGTTCATAGTCACCTTGCTAACGATTGGACACAAAGATGAGTTAGATAAAGAATTGAGATTCGGTTTTAGATATACCATCATCTTTGCATTCTCCGAGAAAGATGTAGATTCACTTGAGTGATCAAGAAAGTGAGTATCCCGAGCTTGCATTATCTTCTTCTCAATTGCTTGCTCTTCAAGTTATGGAAGTTTGCTCACGGTTGTAGATTGATCTTCAATAGAACCATCATCACCAATTGAGATGTCCTCAAAATGAGAGACATTTCCTTGAGTGCTCATCATGCGAGATGGTCATGAGCAAGACTTCTTCAAATTGTAGCTTCGCAAGATCTTCATGTTGAAGTGCAAAAATGTTGTCGCCAAATATTGAATGAGGAGGTGCTTTCAAGATTTTCATGATAACGTCACCACTTGAGCTCTTCCACTTGTCATATGAATCGATCCTAGCATAACCAAGCGAAGACACAAGTAAGTGATTCATTAAAGAATATGGTAAGATTATCTAAATCACTCCTCAACAATAAGACTAGCAACAACAACATCATGATCATCATAAGATATAACAAGAACAACAAGATCATCATGATAACATGGTTATCCGTGAAAGTGCTAGAAAATTTATTCATGGTATCCCACAATTCATTTGGAACTATGGACTTAAGATAGCTATTCAAGCGATTCTTTCAACGTCCAAAGCCCAAACCCATAAGGGATGAAAACCCAAACTCATTCGGTCACATCTCAAAGGCGGTTAAGCCCTAAAATGAGCACGAGGCTCTGATACCACTTGTAAGGATCGTGTGACCGAGAGGGGGGGGGGGTGAATCGGGCACACCATGAACTAAAACTTTTTGCACTTCTAGCTACTCTTTCTATTTGCACAAGTAAAAGATACATAACTAAAGAGTACATGTGCACTATGTGATAGTGATCAAGCAAGGATAACCATGTGCTAGGACTTGTACATGCTAGGAGCAAGGTATACAAGAGCATATAGAACAACTTAGCATATGTCGATATACAAGATAAGCTCAACAAGTCCTACACATGCTAGTGTATAAGGTAAAGGCACTCAAGCATTCTAGCATGCATATGGGTAACACATACGGAAGCTCAAGTAGGTCCTACACATGCTAGTATATAAGATAGATAGACAAGCAAACTAGCATGCATATAAGTAACACATGGGGAAGCTCAAGCTAGTGATCATGATAACAAGATAGATACAACATAAAGCATAACAAGATCACTAGATGATATCAAGCAAATGTATGAGCTATGAGCAAGTAAGTACACATAAGAAAAGCGCATATCACTAGAGATAACATAGAGCTAGCACACGGAAACAATCATCAAGCAATCATATGATAAGCACAAGATCTACTACATGCATATAAGATAAACAAGATAGTAAGTGCAAGTAGTAGAGAGTAAGAGTAAGAGATTGCTCATCGATTTTTCCCGTGGTCTCGGAAGGATGGCGCCTTCCCCTACTCCACGTTGGGTCACTCCCGCCGGAGTCTCGACCCCGTCCCTCCGCTCGATGGCGATCCCCTCTAGAGCACACTCCACCCTTTAAGCCGGTGATGTCCCCTAAGAGCACGCTTCACTCCTCGAGTGAAGTCACGGGCTTCACCCCGCCGCACACCGGCAATGCTCTCCTCCTTGGGACCATCCACCGCTCTTGAGTGAAGTCGCGGGCACGTCCCGCCGGGCTTCTCCCGGGTACTCCTCCGAAGGTAAGGCTCCGCACTTGATGCGTGCCAAAGGGCGCTCCACTAGTGATGCTTCTTTCGCACGGGAAGCTCCAAGACCGTGTACAAACTTGTGTCGGCTTCTACACTCTCTTTGGCAAGCTCAACACCGACGCCTAACCGGTCTAGGCCTTGCCATAGACCAAGGGTAACAAACCAAGACCGCCTCCCTATGACCACACTAGTCCTAGAGGTGGATGGATGCTCTCAACCCTCTCAAGCACTAAGCTTTCTTCTCCAAATCTTCTCCATGTGCTTCTCCTCTCTCTCAAGCACCAAGATTTCTCTCTAAAGCCTCTCCATGTGCTTCTCTTGCATCCTCTTGGCTCCCACTGTGTTTCCCCACTGATAACAATGGCCAAAGGCACCCCAAAGGGCCAAGGAACCGGCTATTTATAGGCCTCCATCCATAAACTAGCCGTTGGACCAAAAGTGCCCAGTTTCTATGGTCACCGTATGATCCACCTTTAGATCACCGTATCATACGGTGGTCTCCAGACAGGCTGCAGTAAATTGCCTGTAATTCCTTGCTCCGAACTCCGATTGGGGCGTACTATATATCAATGGAAAGCTTATGAAATTCCCCACAACTTGCATTTTGGGCCAATCTTCAAATTCTGCCACCTTCGATCTGATATGACCACCGTATCATACGATGGTCGTCACCGTAGCATGTGATGACATCTGAGACAGCAGATAGTATTTCGGCCATAACTCTTAGCTCCGAACTCCGATGAAGGTGTTCCACATATGCATGGAAAGCTCTTGAAATTCTCCACAACTTTCATGTTGGTTGGATCTCCAAATTCTGCCATCTTGACCACCGTATTATACGGTGACCACCACCGTATCACACGGTGACTTCATTTTTTCAGCGTCGCAGGAACTCCTTCTTCTCTGGAAATCATACGGTGCTCACCGTGTCATACGGTGACTACCACCGTGTATTACGGTGACTTCTTCTTTCTTCTTTCTAGAAACTTGTGTCTTCTGTCTTCATCCTCTGACCTCACCGTATGATACGGTGACTACCGTCGTATCATGCGGTGACTCCTCTGCAGCTCAAACTTGATCAGTTCCTCGATTCTTGCTTCCAACTTCACCGAAACTTGATTCCTCTTCTCCTCTGCTGTCACCCTAGTGCCTGAGAGACTCTCTGAGCATCCAAACACCTCTACCATTAGTGTGACCTAAGAGAAACGACTCGATCCCCCTTGATAGTCCGGTTGTTCCTATGGACTCAAGCCTACATCTACACCAAGCCAACACTTGCCTTGATCTAGCATGTCCTTAGCCTTGATCCATCTTCTCAAACCGTGACCTCCATCAAATCCTTGATTCTTGTCGTCATCCATCAACGAAGCTTCTTCATGTGACCTAAAGAATATGCATGAACACCTTTCCTACATCCAAAGATGTTAGTCACAATGATCTAGTTGTCACAAAGGACAACCCGATCGAAGCATCATATAATGTGCATAGGATATAAGACAAGAACAACATCACGTAATAGACAAGATCATCATGGCATATGATATAAGGCAAAACCAACATGATGATTAAGAGTATGTCAAGGTATAAGATACATAGAGGAACACATGACATACTCACCTTGTCTCTTACCTCATGTGCGTAGTAGTTACCTCGTGGAGTAGTCCTTATGTTCACTTCTTCTCTTTATCAACTTCCTTGCAACCTTTGAGGTGTTGGCACTCTAATAGTATATCACTACATCCATGAGACTAAACATCTTGCACACTAGCAAACCTTGTTAGTCCCATTGACCATGTTGACATCAATCACCAAAACCTATGAACCATGCTCTAGGTTCATTGATCTTACAGCAACCGACCATGGACATCAACAAACAAACTCCTCAAGCACCCATCAGGCCATATTCTTGAGAGTTTGGGGATTGTCAGAGATGTGACTCTCTATCATGAAGACCTTGAGGTTATCCTAGATTTCTACGTCTTCGAAGTCCCAAACTTCGACATAATGATCGGGCATCCCATAGAAAAATTCCTCATCGATGCCCCATCATTTGGAAACCTCAATTTCACCCTCGGAAAAGAGTCATTCTCCATTCCAATTACCACATCACGAAACACTCTTTCCGATGAACCACTTGAGGAATATCAAGTGGAGGAGGTCATGGCCATTTTTCCTCACATGGACCCCGAGTTAGCCTTGGAAGAAGATGCACAAGACTTTACCTTAGAAGAAGCCGACTCGGAGGACACCTTTGAGCTACCACAAACCACACCACCGCCACGACCTCCCATTGATCTTAAAGCGCTACCTCCTGGTTTGCGCTATGCTTTCTTGCACGGAGATCCGCAAGCTCCCGTCATCATAAGTGACAAGCTTTCGGAAGAAGAAACCACCAAACTCATAGCCGTGCTTGAAAACCATCGCTCCGTTCTTGGCTACTCACTTGAAGACCTAAAAGGGATCAGCCCCGCTCTCTGCACCCATCGCATTCCCACGGATCCTGAAAGTACACCTTCAAGGGAACCTCAAAGGAGGCTGAATAATGCGATGAGAGAAGTTGTGAAGAAAGAGGTCTTGAAGCTATTACAACGCTGGGATCATCTATCCTGTTCCTCACAGTGATTGGGTGAGCCCCGTACAAGTGGTACCCAAGAAAGAAGGTATGACGGTTGTTCATAATGATAAAAATGAACTCATTCCTCAACGAACCGTCACGGGGTGGCGAATGTGCATTGATTACCGAAAACTTAACAAGGCTACAAAGAAAGATCATTTTCCGCTGCCCTTCATCGATGAGATGTTGGAACGGCTGGCAAATCATTCTTTCTTCTGTTTCCTTGATGGGTATTCGGGATATCATCAAATTCCCATCCACCCCGACGATCAAAGTAAGACAACTTTCACATGCCCGTATGGAACTTATGCTTATCGTCGCATGTCTTTTGGTTTGTGCAATGCACCTGCCTCGTTCCAACGTTGCATGATGTCTATTTTCTCTGATATGATCGAAGAAATTATGGAAGTTTTTATGGATGATTTCTCTGTTTATGGAAAAACCTTCGATCATTGCTTAGAAAATTTAGACAAGGTCTTACAGAGATGCCATGAGAAGGACCTGGTACTTAATTGGGAAAAGTGCCACTTCATGGTCCAAGAGGGCATAGTTCTTGGACACCTTGTGTCCGAGAGGGGAATAGAGGTGGACAAAGCAAAAATAGAAGTTATAGAAAAGCTTCCGCCTCCTGTGAATATCAAGGGTGTTCGTAGTTTTCTGGGTCATGCTGGTTTTTATCGTCGCTTCATAAAAGATTTTTCTCAAATTGCACGACCCCTTACGAACTTGCTTGCTAAGGATGCACCCTTTGATTTCAATGATGACTGCATGCATGCCTTTGCTACTCTTAAGAATGCACTCATCTCTGCTCCAATCATTCAACCCCCTGATTGGACGCTTCCTTTTGAAATAATGTGTGATGCTAGTGATTATGCTGTGGGGGCAGTTCTTGGTCAAATGAAAGACAAAAAGCATCATGCAATTTCTTATGCTAGCAAAACTTTGACTGGAGCTCAGTTGAATTATACTACCACTGAGAAAGAGCTCCTTGCCGTTGTTTTTGCTTTTGACAAGTTTAGATCTTACTTAGCTGGAGCAAAAGTTATCGTTTACACTGATCATGCTGCTTTGAGATATCTGCTTGCTAAGAAAGATGCTAAACCTCGTCTCATAAGATGGATCCTTCTACTCCAAGAGTTTGATCTTGAAATTAAAGATAAGAAAGGAGTAGAAAATTCTGTAGCAGATCATTTGTCGCGTATGTAGTTCACTAACTTGCAGGAGTTACCCATAAATGACTTCCTACGTGACGACATGCTGCTGAAAGTGACGGATTCGCACCCTTGGTACGCCGACATTGTGAACTTCATCGCCACAGGATACGTACCACCAGGGGCGGATAAAAGAAGATTGATTTATGAAAGTCGCCGTCACTTATGGAATGAACCATACCTCTATCGTGTCTGCGCCGATGGACTGCTTAGGCGATGTGTGCCCACTCCCGAGAGCACACAAATCATTGAAAAATGCCACGCAGCCCCATACGGTGGACACTATGGTGCCTTCCGTACCCAAGCAAAGATCTGGCAAAGTGGATTCTTCTGGCCAACCATGTATGAAGATACAAAAGAGTTCATTAGAAGATGCCCACAATGCCAGAGATTTGGAGGCATCACAGCACGAGATGCAATGCCCCTCACATACAACCTTCAAGTCGAACTCTTCGATGTATGGGGCATTGACTTCATGGGACCATTCGTGAAGTCCCAGGATTGTGAATACATATTGGTGGCGGTGGATTACGTATCCAAATGGGTAGAAGCTATGCCATGCCGAGCTGCCGACTCCAAACACGCTCGCCGGATGTTCCACGAGTTTATCTTTCCAAGGTTTGGAACTCCGAGAATGGTGATAAGCGACGGAGGGTCTCACTTCATTGATAAGACCTTCCGTAGCTTTCTAAGAGAGCTTGGAGCAAAGCACAACATTGCCACTCCATACCATCCTCAAACGAATGGGCAGGCCGAAACATCCAACAAACAAATCAAGCGGATCCTGCAGAAAACAGTCTTGGAAATGGGGAAGGGATGGAAGAACAAGCTACCCGATGCACTATGGGCATATAGAACAGCCTACAAGACACCCATAGGCATGTCACCATACCAACTCGTCTATGGAAAAACGTGCCATTTGCCAGTCGAGTTGGAACATAAAGCATATTGGGCCATGAGAACTTGGAACATGGATATGAAAGGAGCTGGGTGGAGAAGAAAAATGGAGATAGCTGAGTTGGAAGAATGGAGAGACAAAGCATATCACAACTCAGCCATCTACAAGGAGCGTACAAAGCGCTGGCATGACCGGCGAATAAAGATAAAAGAATTCAAAGTTGGAGACAAGGTGTTGCTCTTCAATTCAAGGGTAAAGCTCTTCGGGCATGGAAAATTGAGAAGTAAATGGAACGGACCATACACCATCATCGACACGTCGACTCATGGGGCAATCACACTCCAGGACGACGGAGGTAATGTATTCAAGGTAAATGGTCAGCGCCTTAAAATTTATCTTGAACCCGAAGCAAATAAAGATTTCGATGTCATGCACTTAATTGATCTAAATATCTTTTCTTGACCTCTGCATCGAAATATCCTTCTACATCCTGTGTATCCCGTAGACACCTTTCCCAACAAAGCCCCACGAAAAACAGAAAGGCCAGGGCCTGCCAAGGCAGGTCGGCCGACCTGGCTACCAGGGTCGGTCGACCCCCTCTGGCCACCTCTGCTTTCCATCCACTGCTCATTCTGCCATCCAACCTTTCCTTGTCTCGTCCAGCTATGCTTTGGAAATAAATCCTTCGTTTCTTCGCCGGGAGAGGGAGAACCACTATAAATACAACCCATTGCACACCCCCTCTCCATTCATCTCTTCTAAGCCTCGCACCCCTTGAACAAAACCTTCATCCTTACTATCATGACCAAGGTCCCAGGTGCCCCTCATCTCTACTACAGCACGGGGGGCAGTTCCGCAAAAGAAGGCCCCCCTCATGGGGCGATCAGCAAGGGGAATCCCTTTGTCGGCCTCAACAACGCAGAACTCACAAGAGAGCTGGAGAAACTCCTTGACAAGGCCGATGCAATAGAAAAAACCTTGGCTCAAGTGAGGAGGGATGAGGCTCAGATCGACCAAGACATGAAATACATCGATGAGATCATGGCTCAAAACGGGATAGTCCTCCCGAAATAAAAATCTATCGCTAAGCGCATTATGTTCTTGTTTCCAATCGATTAGGTTTATATGTAATGCGCCTGCGAGTTCAGTTTTATAATTCAATCAATG
This sequence comes from Eragrostis nindensis, assembly GCA_012490785.1. Classification (NCBI taxonomy): domain Eukaryota; kingdom Viridiplantae; phylum Streptophyta; class Magnoliopsida; order Poales; family Poaceae; genus Eragrostis; species Eragrostis nindensis. Next base: position 770,206 of record JAAXCT010000092.1, read on the forward strand.
ATAGTGCTCCCCGGGCTTGCATACCGGTAGAGCAATATTTGTGTTTCCATATCTTTGTCGTTTTTGAAGGAAACAGGCAAAAAGGCAAGTGTGGGGGGGAAACGTCGCCACATCTGGAACAATCACGACCAAATCATCCAGAACCATATGAGGCAACTCAGGAAAGGCCAACACGCGAAAATTCAGAACCAGTGGGGTCCAGGCCAGGTCGGCCGACCCCACCAGGAGGGTCGGGCGACCCCTGGTGGTCCCCACCAGGCTCCAGCCTCCTCCTGCCTCCTGAGTTTGCACCACACTTCCACTTTTTGCCTGCTACACCGTCAAGCTCATTCTGATAATCTGAAAAATAAATAAAACTTGACGCACTAATCTTTTGGGAAAATCATAATTGATTTATCTTTTGCCCACAACTCTACCTCTCACATTCGTGGACTTGCACACTTGTTATTTCTCGCTTCATCGCTGAATGCTTGTGAACACCTTATCATTAGGAACCCATGTTTTTCCTAGATAATTGGCATGTGAGATATGGTTTGTCGAAATGATCTTTGCTTAACCTTCAAGTCCTTGGGAATTTATCTTTATGAAAATCAAAAATTCCATAGTATGATGCTCCTCACTTGATCTATATTTTCCTACCAAGGCCAAGAACTCTACATGAATACTTTGATAGCCTATAAGCTGCTAGTTGTTGATTTGAGCTTTGTCAAATTCTTGGACCCTAGTGAGAAGCTTGTCATACTCTTTTGATCAAGATCACGTACACTCCACCTCACATGCTACACTTCTACACTGGAAGTTGAGCAACATTCCATCGTCCATCCACCAAATAAATACTCCAAAAATCTCTGTTACCTTTCTCTCTCAAAAATATCATTGGAGACATGGCTATGCAAAAAGAAAAAGAATAATCCCTGCTCATACAAAAGTAGAGCATGATGAAAAAAAAAAATGATGATGGGAAAAAATAAAGAAAAAAAAAGAAAAAGTATGATAACCATGTCCTCCTCAAAAGTTTAAAAAGAGAGAGAAGGTAACACCATAAAAAGGAGTACAAATAATTTTCCACTTCATACCACCACCACACATGCACATCTTGATCAGATTGTATGACTTGTTTTCTCCATTGGATCCAGTCTTTGACTTAGCAATAAAAGAGACACTAGTATGCTCCACGTTACCCTACCTTGAGCTCCACAAAAGCCTGATCAAACACAAGGAGGGGAGAGGCAAAATCATGGCCCTTGAGAGGAAAATACATAAACACCATGAGCGACTTGAGAGAGTCATTTGAGGAGCATGAAACTATGTTTTTGTTTCTGAAAATTATGCAAAAATCCCAAGGTACTTGACAGGGAAGGCGAGGTGATTTGAGACATGACCGTTCCACTTATCAATCATCCAAGGAATGCATGTTAGACACCTCAAAGTTCACAGGTATGAAGTGTGGCTTGCAATAACTTGTGTGCAGGCTCTCTTTTATGAAGATGAGTATCTCCCGCCTTATGCTCGCAACTTTACTCGAGGACGAGCAAAGAGCTAAGTGTGGGGGAGTTGTTGACGGCTCTTAGACCCAATATTTACCCGTCAACTAGCTGCGCTTTTTATAATGAAACAATCACCAAAGATAGACTTATGTCTTTAAACTAATGATTTCCACGAGTCTTGGTGAATTTGTGAGTGCAGCTGCAATTCGTAGGAAAACGGGGAAAAGAAAGCATAAAAGGCCCATCCTGGAAACACCAATTTTCCCCGGAATAAAGAATTATCCAAATAAAGCCCAACTCCCGATAAAAAGACTTCAAGTCCACCCATAGCAGGTGGACCAGAGGAGAAGGCAACCAGGAGAAGCCACCTGGGAAGGCCCAGGCCCAGAGGGGCCAGCCACAGGTCGGCCGACCCCGAACCCTAGGTCGGCCGACCCCCTGTGGTGGCCCCACTGGCCCATCTTCCTATGGCGGTTCGCCACCGCCTTCCAGAGGTCGGTTCTACCTGCAATCAATGCCACCGACCTAAGGAACCGCCTCAAGTTGCCGACCTTCTTGGGCTATAAATAAAGGGGTACCCCCCTCCTCCAAAGCACATCACAAGACACAAGTCATTCCACTCCCATCCAGGCCAAGGGCCTCTTGTACAGTAGTAGAATAGAGGAGAGGGCAAGGATCAAGAGAGGGATAGCTTTCCTTTTAGTTATTTCCTTATCTTGTACCCTTGGCGGATATTTATCTTATTAATAGTTCATCGTTCGTTCTTCGTTCGTTCGTCGTTCGTTCATCGTTCTTCGTTCGTTCTTAGTTCGTTCGTCGTTCGTTCATCGTTCGTCGTTCGTTCTTAGTTCGTTCATCGTTCGTCGTTCGTTCGTCGTTCGTTCATAGTACGAACCTTGTTCTTATTCGTAAGATTAGTATTCGTGGTGTTATTGATCTAGTGAGCTTTACATACTAGTCGTTATTCTTGTTATACTTGTTTACGGGATCATCGCTCCGCGAGGGGTGCTCTAGCCTTCCAGATTGGTACCAGGACCGGGGTTAGAGTAGTAATCGACGGCATAGGCGTGGTGCCTAGGCTAGAGGTTACCTTTGTTTGCAGCGTGCCCCACGGTTTGTAGAGGTAGGCGGCAGGTGGTGACAGCCCTGTCCGTCCCTTGTAATCCTCCACGTTCGGGTTCGTCGTAGAGCTACAGGCTGGCGTGACTTGGCAGACCAGGTCTATACCAGTGCCCGAAGTAAACGAGTAGAGCTAGAGTGCGATCGTCCTGCGGGACAGCTAGATCTTTATTCATCCTCTCAATCCTATACTACTGCCATTCTTGTGTGTCCTTGGGTAAAACTAACCCTGCTGCAGATTATCACCGTTCCTTGGGGAAAACAAATACGATACCTTGGAATACTCCCGGGTGAAGTGCTACAACGGTATTCCGTGCGCTTGCGGATTTATTCGTGGTGTAAGAAATACCAACAGCCGTCATGGCCTGCTACCTCCCCCTCATGCTGTCGTCCCCACTTCGGCGCTGGTTAACCAACCTTCCTGCCGAGTCAATCGACTCCTGGGATCAACTCACCCGCATAGTCATTGACACATATCGACCGACTGCCGACAGACCTGCTCAGAGCAGAGACCTCAAACAGATCAAGCAATGGGATAACGAGTCCCTCCGGGATTTCATCCAACGCTTCTCTCGGAAGAAGAATGAGATCCCAAGCGTGTCGGAGTCTGAGGTGATCGCAGCCTTCATCGAAGGGTGCACCGACCGTAACCTCGTCCACCGACTCGGCCAGAATTACCCGGCCACTGTCCGAGAGATGCTGGCCCTCGCCGACCAGTTTGCAGCTGGCAACGAGCTCTGCGCCGAGCAAAATCGCGACGCGTACCGCCAACGGCAGGACAACAAGGGCAAGTCTAAGGAGAACGACAACTCGGGCTCCAAAGACAAGAAGCGCAAGAGTGACAACATGGTCGCCCTCGCCGACAAGTCCAAGTTCAGGAAACAGCAGCGTGGCCCCAGGGCGCCGGCCAACTACGAGCAGATGCTCGACGAACCCTGCATCTTCCATGGCGGACCGTCAGCTACTCACAAGCTCCGAGACTGTATGCGCCTTAAAGGCCTCATGACATACACGTCCAAGAAGCAAGAAGAGCCCAAGAAGCCGGAGGACGATAAGGACCAGGACGACTACCGTGAGCCCAAAGCTGTCCTTCACATCTTCGGTGGCCCCGATGCGTACGAGTCCAAGAGGAAGCAGAAGCTAACTTTCCGAGAAGTCAACGCTGTCTCGGTTGATGCTCCTCGCTATCTTCCATGGTCAGAGGTGCCCATCACTTTTGATCGCAGCGACCACCCCGACTTCGTCGCCAAGCCGGGTCGATACCCACTGATCCTCTCGCCCATCATTGATGAGGTCCGACTCAGCAAGGTCTTCATTGATGGTGGCAGTGCTCTTAACATCCTCTTCATCAAGACACTCGACAAGATGAAGATACCGAGGTCGAGCATCCAGCCGAGTAACTCCCCATTCCACGGAGTTATTCCCGGCCGATCTGCTCTTCCACTCGGCCAGATCTCCCTGCAAGTCAGCTTCGGTGACGCCAACAACTACCGCAAGGAGTATGTCTGTTTTCAAGTCGCTGACTTCGAGTCGGCATACCACGCCATCATTAGCCGGCCAGGATTGGCCAAATTCATGGCTATTCCGAACTATACCTATCTAGTTCTGAAGATGCCAGCTCCCAAGGGAGTCCTCACGCTCCGGGCAGATGTCAAGCAATCCTACGCTTGTGAGTCCGAGAGCCTCGAGCTTGCTCAGCTCCAAGAAGCTGCAGAAGGCAAGTCTATGCTGGAGATTGAGGAAGACGCTGCTCAAGACGACGACCTCGCTCCGCAAAAGAAGTACAAGCTCTGGGTCAAGCACCTTGACCCCGAGATCAAGAAGATCGCACTGGACCCGGCTGAGCCCTCCAAGACGGCCAACATCAGGACCAATCTGGATGACAAATAGGAACTCGCGCTCGTCAATTTTCTTCGGGAAAACCGGGACATTTTTGCCTGGAAACCTTCTGACATGCCTGGTATTCCCAGGAATCTTGCCGAGCACGCTCTACAAGTCGACCCGACAGCCAAACCTATCAGGCAGAGGCTTCGTCGCTTTACCCGGATCGTCGAGAGGCCATTCGGGCTGATGTAACAAAACTGTTAGCCGCTGGTTTCATCAAGGAGGTCTTCCACCCCGACTGGTTGGCTATTCATCGAGGCGGTGATCAAGAAGATCCCGCTGCTGGAGCGGCTCGTTGTGTCGCGTGGCAACTTCCATGCGTCGTCGGAGGTGATGCGCGCTCTCCTCAACCACTGCCCCCGCCTGGAGCTGCTCGATCGGCGGCTGCTACACCGATTGCGTTATAGGATATAGGCCCTGTTTTGGACAGATTCTCCCCGGCTTCCATTGAAATTAATCAATAAATGGCACCAAACGGACCGATTCTCATCCGGCTTCTCCTCGACGCGATTTCCACGAGCCCGGCGTTTTGAGAGAGAGGTGTAAGCGCAGGATCGAGGAACTGCGGCTGCCGAAGGACAGCCCCGACTCCTGCACCTGCTGCATCCGGTATGCTCAGAAGAATGCAGACGACCATGATAATTGATCGTGTAGCCAGTCGTTCAATCGATCAACCGCGGTGTTGATTTTTTTCTTTTTGCACAATAATTAAGCTTTTCACGTCTCAGGACTGCTATGCCTTGTTCCTCTATTTGGAGGACGCGCGACATTTTCCTAAACGTAAGTTTTTATAATTATTACCACCGGAATATTTGGGAATTATATTGGTGTTAGACTGTTAGTGAGTTCATGTTACAGTTACAAAACTTGCCAAGGTTGTTTATCCATGTCCTACAATGTACATGTTGCGTTTCGTTTTTAAGCGTGGCTGCAAAGTGCCGAGTACACATCTTGACCTGTAGGCTGCAGCCTAACTTCTTGTTTGTTCGTGAGCTTGTGTGACCCAAAAATTTGAGAGCTCATCCGTGAAGTACATCACGTCAGACTAAACCAGGGTGTTATTTTTCTTAGAGCGGATATAGGCAGATAGTGTTTATCCATATCCTATTCTATATTTTTTATTTGGATTCGAAGTCGGAGCGGATACTGTCGGATAATTATTCGTACGTCTCATACCCTGCCCCATATTCTTTGTTCAGACTCAGAGTCGGACACGTATATCATCATATAGTTTGTAAGGATTTAAAATCAAAAGACAGAGAAACAATTAGAGTAAAAAAAGACATACTAACCTTTGCAAGATCATTTTGACTCTTATTTAAGTTATAGTTTTTTTATTTTACATCATATTATTTGGTCTATAATTGGTATATCTTTCTCAAATCACATGATATTCGGATTCGGGACGGAGACCTCTCATCCTGTATCCTATCCTGCTATTATTTTTCGAACACGGCTTTGGGCACGGATATGGTCGGATAATTATTGATGCATCACGTATTTGCTCATATTGATTTTATTCGGATTCGACAGTCGGTCGTTCAGTCGGATATTATCCGTCCCGTTTTCACCCCACTTGAGGGCATAATATTTCACACGGTATTAATCGTTCAAGGTTACCAAATGTCTGGTTTCGGAGTTTCAGATTTTTTTTTCCCCCTAATAAAGAATTAAAGATATTGGAAAGACAACAAAAAAAAAGATACTCTCTCCATTTCAAATTACTTGACGTTTTTGACTTTTGTAAATCACGTTTGACCGCTCGTCTTATTTGAAAAATTTGTGCAAATATCATTTATCTTGTTATGATTTGTTTTTTCATTAGAGATACTTTAAGTATGATTTATTTATTTTTATATTTGTACAAAATTTTTGAATAAGACGAGCGGTCAAACGTGATCTCAAGAAGTCAAAAGCGTTAAGTAATTTGAAATAGAGGTAGTACTGGACAAGACAGAGAAAAACACATGGGCCTTTAGCATCTGGGCGGAACGGCCCTTTCTACTACCTCAATAGCCCACGAGCATCCTCTGCGTGTTCTAAAAAAAAAAAAAACGAGCATCCTCTGCGACTGCGAGTCTCACTACTCCACCGTCCGCTCGCCGCCAGTTCCTGTCCCTGGTACCGGAATACCGGATTCCCCAGTCTCTTCCCCCCTCTCTCTCTGTTCCTCCATCCGCCGCCAGCGGCTCCTCAGTCCACCGCTGCCTCTCCTGCTATCTGGCCGCTTGTAGGTAACGACTAGCTGTCTCATTTTTTTTAGTATTCCTAAGTTTGCGTGGATGGATTCAGCTGTTCTTGGGTAGGGTTTGGCTTTCTTGTCGGTGAAACCCATTTCCTCCATTCTTTCCTTTCGGATTCTACATTGGATTTGTGCTGAGTGGTTTCAACCAAGCATCGTGGTCCAATCCATTCGTGACTCGCCCGTGACCCGTGGTTCTGTTGCGACGGCATTGGGGCAGTTTATTTTTCTTCCCCCAGTTTTATGGGTTAACGCAACTGCATTCCGCTATTGACATGGAATTCATTGGAACATTGTGTTATTTTTCCTTCTGTGATTCGTGGCTTCATGTACTGATCATGGAATGCTTGCGTTGTAGGCTGTAAGGAATCCAACGTAGGGCTGCTATGGAGTCAGCCGATGAGCAAGCAATGGAAACTTCTGAGAGTGCTGTTGATCGAATCAGCTCACTGCCTACTGAGATCCTGCACAATATTCTGTCCCTCGTGTGGATGAGAACTGTTGTGCGGATGCGCAGGTTGTCTAGGAGATGGAGGCACTTGTGCGAGTCTTTGCAGTTCATATGTCTTAGAAGCCAAGACTTCGAAAGTTGGAACAATGCAAAGTTTACTCGCTTCATCAACAACCTGTTCCTCCTCCGTGCTAAAGTCGACTTACATACATTCCAGCTGCATTGGTGCTGCAGCCGTTCTCTAAACTGCAATGACGTGATGATGTGGATTGCCTATGCAGTGAAGCATAACGTCAAAGTGCTCGATGTAGAGCTGGAAAATTATGATCGTCCATTTCTACCCCATTGCGTTTTCACCTGTCAATCTCTCCAGGAACTTAATTTACAGTTGGAAGGAGCTTCTTATGAAAATGTGCGACATATGCTTCCAGACACAATCAGTCTTCCTTCACTCAGAAAGTTGACTCTTTCTAATGTGGAAATGTCTCAAGTATCTCTTGACCAAATTATTGCTCAGAGCCCTGGCCTAGAAGACTTGTATTTGCAAAACTGTGGAAGATATTTTAATCTCGTAGACTCAAAAGTGCTAAAAAGGCTAACACTTGATGGCTTCCAAGATTGTTGGGACAGTTTTACAGTTGCTGCCCCTCAGCTCATTTACTTTAAGTGCATAGGTTGTCCACTGGAAGATATTGCTTGGAAAGGGCAGCCATCTTTAGAGAGTGCACATATAGAGACTTATGGGGATACATATGATGGTCAATCTGGCTTTATAGGAGTTATTTCGCATGCTAAGAGACTTGAATTGGTTTACGATGGTCCCGACGTAAAGGTATGCTTCTCAAAGACACACCAAATTTTGAATGAAAATTATGTGAAAACAATGCTACTATACTTGTCTCGTAGTCTTTTGTGTGTTTCTTGCCTTGTGACCATGAAGTCATGGGTTCAAGTCCTCGAAACAACCTCTTACAGAAATGCAAAGAAAGGCTGCGTACAAAAGACCAAAGTGGTCAAACTCTTCCCCAGACCCTGCGCAAGCGGGAGCTACGTGCACTGGGCTACCCTTTTTTTTTTTGAGAAAAGTCTAATTTGCCTCCCTCAACTATTAGGGGTCGCGCAATTTTCACCCTCAACTATAAAACCGGGTAACCGCAGTCCTCCAACTATAGCGGTGGGTGCAATTTGACTCCCTGAGCGGTTTTGAGGGCGGTTTTGTCCTACGTGGCACAATGGGACCCACATGTCAGGTGCCACATCATTTTTTTCTTTTTCTTTTTTTCTCTTCCTCTCTTCTTCTCTTCCAGCACGCCGGCCCGCCGTTTCTCTGCCGGGCCACCCGCCGTCACCCACCCCACGCAGCGCCGCGTGCCTCTCGCACCCGGCCGTCCGCACGCACACCGGCCGCGCGCCTCGCGCTCAGCCACCCGCCCGCGAACCACCACCGCCCGCACAGCCGCGGCGACCACCCGAAAGAAACTGCCCCCGCCACCCTGCTATTTCGCTATGTCGCACCCAGCCACCGGTCCACCTTCTCCCCTCTTCCCTCCTCCTCCTCCTTCAATGAAATCAGCGGCAATCTCACCAGGAAGTCGGACCTGGGCCAATCCAAGTTGCAGACCGCCGCAATTGACTGCTGATAAACATGAATCAAAGTTGAAATTGGGAATTTTGGTGGAAATGGAAAGCTGGATTTTGGTCGCAATTGCAGGCGCTCGATTTGGAGTTTGCTCCGCTGGATTAATCCAAGTTGCAGACCGCTGGATTTTGCATAGCTGTAGCGCGGCGGGCCAGGCAGAGCTCGAAGCTCGGCAGCGCGATGCTGAGGCACGGGCCCCGCGTGAGGACGCTACAACGCACTGGAGCGTGTTTGCACGGCGGCGCAACCAACAGGAGGAGGAGAGGAGTCACGCGCCGAGGAGGAAGGGGAAGGGGAGCGGCGCAGGGCCGAGCTCCGCCCACCGCGGCGGAGGAGGAGTTGGAGCCGGAAGAGGAAGGGGGAGGGGGAGCTGCGCAGGGCCGAGCTCCGCCCACGGCGGCGGAGGAGGAGTTGGAGCCGGAAGAGGAAGGGGAGGGGGAGCTGCGCAGGGCCGAGCTCCGCCCACGGCGGCGATGGGTATGGCGGCGGGCGGAGGAAGGGGAGACATTTCAGGAAAGAGAAAAAAAAATAAGAGAGGACGAGAGAAAAAGAAAAAAGAAAAATAATAACGTGGCATCTGACCTGTGGGACCTACTGTGCAACGTAGGATAAAACCGCTCTCAAAACCGCCCAGGGAGTCAAATTGCACCCACCCCTATAGTTGGAGGACTGCGGTTACCCGGTTTTATAGTTGAAGGTGAAAATTGCGCGACTCCTAATAGTTGAGGGAGGCAAATTAGACTTTTCTCTTTTTTTTTTGTATTTGATGGATGGCAGGTGTAGCTAATGTTCATTGGAATCACAAGAATCAGGCTTGTAGAGTTATATAGAAATGAATGAGGCTTTATTTGCCCAATATTCGTAAAAACTAATAGCTGAGTTACTTCACCCGGTAGGATTGGCTAAAGATAAAATTGCCGACACAAGTATATAACTGTGTTTTCTTTTTAAAAACATATGCATAATATCATTACTTGATTTACTGCTTAAAAAGATCATGAGAATTAAATGCATAAAAAGTTTGTTTTATTTTTTCAAATTGCAATCTCTCATTTGTCCATATCTCTTGAAATCAGTACTCAGTAGTTTTCTTCACCAAGATTCTTGACAAGTTAGGTATGTTGCCTGTTGGCATTCAATGTTTGGGAGTTAAGAAAGTGGGATGCCCTTTTGTGTCCCATTAATGCAATTCAGATGGATTTTGAGTTTCAAATTCTCTTATGAATAAGTTTAGCATATTGTTCGATCGATACTAAATTGGCCCTGGCACCGAATATTTTTCTATGAAGTAATAAGGTAAAAACTGCTACTGACGCTGAGTTAATATTTTTTCTATACTTGGACTTTTAGGTGTTCTTGAATGTATTTGATTGATTTCTATGCTACCATCATAATAAAGCGACTTATTTTTTTTACTGATATAACTGTAAATGAGACATTCAAAGCCCCATATGGCTATGTGAAACAGTTAATGTTTCATGAAGTAAAAAGCGAGCTTGAAAGATACTATATGTTGATATCATTTTTTACCTGATTTGCAACAACTGTATTAGATAATATTTCAAGGTGCAACAACTGTACAAGTATAGACAATATTTGCTTCCTACTTGAATATGACGGGTGTTATGCTTGTTGATGTTTTAATAGTGGTAATTTTGGTCCAATCAGAATATCTCGAACAAAATCTAGATAAGGAGACGTATCACCATATGCTAGTGCTGCAGCTGGTACTGTTCATCTAAGGACAAGTACCCCTCTCCCCTATGTGACATGTCGATATAACAAATTGTTTAGTCTGAATATCGTAAATTTGATCAGATCATATTTGTGCTGCTTCTGATTTTCGGTATACCTGTCGTATCTATTATCTATAAAAGAACAGGTAAATTTTCTCAGGCAGTTCTATCTGTTACTTTCTTGTATCATTAAAATTAGTTATCTGTTGTGTTACAAAAGCTTATGTCAGTAAGATTTCATTATAGTATGTTATCATCTGATTTGTGGTAGAGTTATTTATTTTGCTAGTGCATGTTATCATCTGATTTATTCCTAGTTTTGGTTTTATCCTAGTCATGGCTGACCAATCCTCCTGAAATGCAAGGTTATGTTGGAGAAGGAACTGCCCGCGTGCTCAGTATTTGAGAATCTTGAATTTCTCCGAATTGGTAGTGAATGGTGTCTGACTCATACTGATAGCTTATACATTATACTTCGTTTCCTCCAGCTATCGCCAAGACTACAAAAATTAATCATAATGCATAGAAAGGTATGCTGCATGTTTTAAGTTTTAACCATCAGCCTTTTTTCTGCTTGGATACTCTCTAAAATGTACGTGGTTTTCTTTCTTCCATGCACTGTCTCTAGCTTTACCTTTACAAAGCGGCACAAGTAGCAGAAAAAGATGCTATGCTGAGCAGCGAAATGACATTCCAGTGCCCACACCTTCAAACAGTCCTAATACAATGTTCCAAGGGCGACGGCGAAATTGATGCGATGGTGAATGCAATGGTAGCGAACGGGATCAGCTTGGAGAAGATACAAATTACGTACTATGAAGATATATTAAAGAAGTGTTCGGTAGAGGCGAACCGCAGACAGGAACAGAGGAAGGAATTTGGCATCTTTGAGGAAACGTTGAAGGAAAATCCAGAATGGGTAGACAACAATTATGCAGGAAGTGAATCTGGTGATGATGACGACGATGAGTTGGGGGATGAAGATGATGAGTCGGGCGATGAAGACAACGACGAGGACGAGATGGAGGATGAAGATGGCAGTGATGATGACATGGAGGATGAAGATGACGGCGATGATGACATGGAGGATGAAGATGACGGCGATGATGACATGGAGGATGATGGTGTGGACAATGAACATGACAGTGATGATCGCTAGAGCTCTGTATGGTGCGCTATTGTTTTATCAACCATTTGTACTGCATGAAAAATGTTGCATCGTATACCCATTTTCCAGTGCTATGTTTCGAGGCATGGGGTTGATGACTTGAAGCAAATGCTACTTGGTCCAACTTTTATATGTTCGAGCCTGCTGGACGTATTAGCGTTGTTCCATTTTGAGCCTGGACGTATTGTATCCTCTCCACATCTAGTTAACGGCCTGTGAGCCATATCTTTGAACTGTCCGTTGGTTTGTTCATCTATGTACTAATTGCTTTGGCTGTGAGCTCTGTGATAGGGAGAGTTCATTTGTACAATATAAAGCATTTGATCCATCCAGAAGCGACTTGTGGTTTGGATTAACCGAGATGGAAAGTTGGTGCTTATTCAGCCGGCTGCTCATTGTAACTGTGTAATTATTTGTGATATTTGCATGTCTCGAGATACCTTCCTGCATTGGTGGGCTTGTTTATTTCCAAGATTTTTGCGACGTATATTTCTTGATTTTAAATCCTGTAATTGAGTTATGCTCGCCCCGAAAGTATGTTCATTTAGTATACGTGACCTTTGACTACATAAATATGATGTTACAAGATTTAACATGAAGCCAACTATCATTATACACTATTTTTCTTATTTAAAATATTTTTTATGGATACTACCGGTCAAAAAGGGCTGGCATATTATCTCTGAAACATCCTTACAAATGCAAAAAAAAAAAAAACCCCAAATAGGGACAATATTCGATCTAGGGTCTTTGAGCAACAAAAGAGGGACCAAAAAGAAAATAAAAATTACAACAAGTTGCACAGTGAGACCTGAACGACCGACGACCACAAGGACGGAAGAATCCCACACTGGACGAAGCATGTCCACCGAAACGTCAAATATGGAGCAACAGCTGAAGACGACGCCTCCACTCGCACAAAGACTGGTCGGTGTGAAGATTGAGCATTCAAGACACTCAAGGCATAGATGAGGAAAAGACCTTTTGATGCGAATCTATTGACACACCAAAGGTTCTCTCAGAGGTTGCCTCACATTATGCACCATTAATCGAGGTAGACGAGGTTGAAGCCACAACTTTAATGTGGTCTTCACCAGGCTCCAGTGGCGGATGTGCCATAAGTCCCGGGTATTCATATGGCTCAATCATTCCACCGAAATTGGAACATGAAAAGTCGGATCAATAACACCTCTCAGGTCCTAGGTTCGACTCCCCGTGGGAGCGAATTTCTAAGAATTTAACGGCATTTGTGCTTTCAGTGGTAGGCGACGCTCCCGTCGACAGCGAGGCGCCAGCGGTGACTTCGTATCTCTAGATTTGCCGGCTCAGTCTTCGAAGATGCTTATAGGGGTAGGGTTTGCGTACGTGTGTTCATAGGGGTGAGTGTGCGTGCGTTGTGAGTGTCTGAGTTGTACTGTGTAATCTCAAAAAAAAAAAAATCATTCAACGCTGAAGCCCCACACCACACGCAAAGCATTTATGCGTTTTGCCGTCCGTCCTGTTCGACGCTTCGACTGGAAGGCTCCCAGTCCCAATTCCCGAACCCTAGACGATCGAGGAAACGAGCTAATCTGCAAGCGGCCAAGGTCGATGAGGCAACGACGCACTCGCTAATTGGCTGCGCGCGAAGCCGTCGGCCGTCAAGTCATCGTCGAACAGCCGCAGTCTGGAGGCAATGGCGGATGTGCCATAAGTCCCCGGTATTCCCAAGAATACCCAGCTCCGTTGCATAAAAATCAAGTATAGGTGTGCACATCCTGTTGCAATGGCCTGTTGCCCAAAACTACGACCAGCCCAATAGTCCAAAGCCCATAAAAGAAATAAAGAGTAGACAAAATTGTGGCCATAGCCCACTCAGTTGAGCCCACCTCGTGTATACAGATGGCTCAATCGTTCAACGCTGAAGCCCCACACCACACGCAAAGCATTTACGCGTTTTGCTGTCCGTCCTGTTCGACGCTTCGACTGGAAGGCTCCCAGTCCCAATTCCCGAACCCTAGACGATCGAGGTATCGAGCTAATCTGCAAGCGGCCAAGGTCGATGAGGCAACGACGCACTCGCTAATTGGCTGCGCGTGAAGCCGTCGGCCGTCAGGTCATCGTCGAACAGCCGCAGTCTGGAGGCCAAGGCGGTGAGTCCATCAGCAATATTATATTCTGATTCGTTGCAATTCTTTTCGCTTTAGTGGTAAAATCCATAAATGACTGAATACGCTGTGTATTTTCTTATTGTAGCATTCTAAAATATGAGAAGCAAATATCAATTGATTTGAAATCCCTTTGGGCAAGGGCAGCAAAGAGACAAAAGGAAGGTCCCCAACCAATTTCTATTGATTGCCCTGCTCAAAATCAAATTAGTTCTCCCTCCATTGAGCTGCAAGTGCAACCACATGACGATACTGCAACCCAACATGTTGAACCAGAGGTAGCAACAGCAGAACCTGAGATGGCAAGCAATGAGGCTGCGATGCCAAGCATAGAACCTTCATCTTTGTCCCCTGTTAGAGAAGATGGTGAAACAGAGGATGATGGATCAAGTGACGAAGCCATTTATGATCTGGAGTTGCTTTCTCATGATCCTGGAAAGAGGATTCCCATCAGGTGCTATGATGTCAATGATCGAAACCAAGTTATTAGGGGATACATCGCATTGGGGCCATGTCAACCACGGAACCATGATTTTCCACAAAGACAAATTGCTGGTAAGCCACGACGCTTCATTGGCACTTGGTTTGATGAATATAGTTGGCTTGAATACAGTGTGGAACTGGATGCTGCATTTTGTTTTGTTTGTTACTTGTTCAAGCATAAAACTAATTGTTCGGGTGGAGATGCTTTTGTGAATCAAGGATTTAGAAATTGGAACATGAAAAGTCGGATCAGTAACATGTTGGTTCTGTGAGTAGTTTGCACAATATGGCTCAAGAGAAATATGATTCCTTCATGACTCCTAAGGCAACAATTGTTGAGAATTTTTCTTGTACCACAAAACAAGAGAAGGTTTTATATATGTCTCGTCTGTCCTATTCCCTGCAATGTTTAAAGTTTATTTTACGCCAAGGTTTGGCATGCCGTGGACACAATGAGAGTGAAGCCTCACTTAACAGAGGAAATTTCCTTGAACTTTTGAACTGGCTAGCAGAAAATTTTGAGGAAGTTGGCAAGGTGGTATTAAAGAATGCTCCAAAGAATTGTAAACTGACTGCCCCAGAAATACAAAAGGATATCATCAAAAGTTGTGCTGAAGAAACTACTAAGCTTATTATGGAAGATCTTGGTGACGACTATTTTGCAATACTTGCAGATGAATCAAGTGATGTGTATCAAAGGGAACAATTGGCTCTTTGTTTGCGCTATGTTGATAAAAAGGGAAGAGTAGTAGAGAGATTTCTAGGTGTAGTCCATGTTGAAAACACTACTGCTGCAACACTCAAGGCTGCTATTGTGTCATTGCTTATGGATCATTCTTTAAGCTTATCTATGGTTCGTGGCCAAGGATATGATGGGGCTAGCAATATGAAAGGTCATGTTAATGGATTAAAGAAACTAATCATGGATGATTGTCCCTCAGCTCATTATGTGCACTGCTTTGCACATCAACTTCAGTTAACACTTGTGGCTGTTTCTAAAGAAAATCCGGATTGTGTTTGGTTCTTTGAGCAACTCAGTTTTTTGTTGACTGTTATTGGGAATTCTTGTAAGAAAACGCATATGCTTCGAGTAGCACAAGCTCAACGAATTGTAGAAGCATTGGAATTGGGTGAAATAGAGACTGGAAAGGGTATGAACCAGGAGATGGGTTTGGGAAGGCCGGGAGATACTCGTTGGGGATCTCACTACAAAACTATTTCTCATGTTATTTCTTTGTATCCTTCAATGCGACAAGTTCTCATAAAGGTGGGAAATGATAGATCTCAAGGCAAAGAGTGTGTTCAAGCTCAGTCAATGTTGACAATATTTAAATCATATGAGTTTGTTTTCATGGCGCACTTGTTGCTAACCATCTTTGGATACACAGATGACTTAAATCATGCTTTACAAAAGAGAGATCAAGATATTGTCAATGCAGTGGAACTCATTTATTTGACAAAGAATCAATTGCAGTTTCTACAGGAGGATAATGGATGGGAAGATTTTCTTAAAGATGTCAATTCTTTTTGTGTGAAATATGGCATACAATAGTTGATATGGATGGTTTGTATAGGCCAGTTGGAAGAGACAGGAGGTTCTTCCCTAAAGCAAAGAACCAACATCGGTTTCATGTTGATATGTTCTTGAGTGTTATTGATAGATAACTTCAAGAGCTTAATGACAGGTTTGATGAGGTAAACACCGATTTGCTTCTTTGCATGGCATCATTTAGTCCAGTTGACTCATTTGCTGCCTATGACAAAGACAACCTAGTTAAGCTTGCTCAGTTTTATCCTGAAGACTTCTCAAGCGTAGAAATGCACCATCTTCCTACTCAACTTGGACTGTTCATAGCTGATATGCGTAGAGATGAACGGTTCAGAAAGGTCAAAAATCTTGTAGAGCTCTCTGTTATGCTTGTTGAAACAAATAAGCATACAAGGCATGATGTCGTGTACAAGCTTCTCAAGTTAGTGCTCATTCTTCCTATTGCAACTGCTAGTGTGGAGAGGGTATTTGCTTCAATGAGTTTTGTGAAGAATAAGCTGAGAAATAGAATGGGTGACAGATATTTGAACAATTGTTTGGTTACATTTATCGAGCGTGAGTTTTTCCTTAAAGTGAAGGACATCGACATCATCAAGCGATTCCAAGCCATGAAGCAGCGCAAGATTAAATTGTAATTTTCTTTACATATTTTGTAACTTATGTTATGTTATTTACTTAATAGATCTCTTCTGAGAACAATTAGTACTTAAAATTCATGATGTGGTGAATTTCACGCCTGTGTGATCGAACAATTGTTCGGCTTGGGAATACCCTATCACCAAATCCTGGCTCCGCCACTGCCAGGCTTAACCAAATTGAAGCTCTCTACACAAAGATCAACCCAAAGTAGAGAGCTCAAGTGTCGAACGGCAAGCTCAGAACCGAAGCTCTAGCCAGCACAATAGCTCCATGGATGCTGGACCAAAGCAACAAGAAAGAAGAAGAGAGGGGAATTACACTCGGCGGGGAGGAATCCGACGAGGACAAAAACCATTATGGCAACACCCACTAGGAAAGATGAAGAGCACGAATCGAACCTCGCTGGAGACAAATCGCGCGCGGAATGCGAAGGCGATAAGTGACAGAAACTACTGCTAAATTAAAGAAAACCTAAACTACACTGTACAAGATAGATCTCTCGCTCAAATCAATGCCGGCGCCAAGCCGAAAGAGAGGAGAAGCCAGATCTGATCGGCGAAGAAGAAGACTAGGAAGACTAAGAAGTGTACTCTTGTGTACTTCTTCATGAAATTTTGACAGTCCAGTGTCTACTCGCTTGAAAGATCAAAATGAAATTCATAACCGATTAAACACAGCGCCATATCCAGCGAACAGAAAATTTGCGTGGCGCGGCCCAACACCGATACCCCCCCTTCCACCACTTTCCCTCGCTTCCTTGGCAAACGGTCGAACACCTCGACGGCAAGATCTTGCCGCCGATGCGCGCCATCCTCCGCCTCCGGCGCCGTCTGCCTCTGCCTCTTACCGCGAGGCCCGTTTCCTCCTCTTCCTCCTCTGAGCCCAACGAGATCCCCACCGTGTACTCCTTCCTGCAGCCATCCATCTTCGCGCCGCGCCCCAAGCCCCAGCCGCCGCCGCCGCCACCCCCAGCCCCAGCCAATGACCCCGCCCCCAGAAAAGTGCTCGCCGTTTCCGACGCCGCCGCGCTCGAGGCCGACCTCCTCGCCGCCGTCGCCGAGGACCGGTCGGATGACGCCTGGCTCGCGTTCAAGTCCCTGGCCGCGGCATCCAGCTCGCTCTCACCCCCCGCCGCGGCAGCGCTCGTCTCCCACCTCGCCGCGGCCCAGCACCGGCTCGGCCTGAAGCGCGCCTTCGCCGCGGCCGTGTTCCTGCTGGAGAAGAGCCCCCACGCGGTGCCCGTCCCGGAGGCCGCCCTCGGGGCCCTCTTCTCCGCGCTCGCCGCGGCGGGCTCCGCCGCCCCGGCGCTGGCGCTCGCGCGTGCGCTGCTCCGCTGCGGGCGCCGCCTCCCGGTGTTCTCCACGTGGGGACACCCTCTTATAGAGCTCACCCGCGCCGACGCGGGCGCCTTTGCGGCCTTCCTGAAGGTGTTCGACGAAGCCTGCAAGTTCGTGGCGGCGGAGAAGTCCCCTGCCGATTTGGCGGCGATGTGCCCTGACCTCGCTGCCTGCAATGCTGTTCTTGCTGGTTGCTGCCGCATTCTGGGTTCGGTGGCAGATGCCGAGAGGGTCCTGGAGACTATGTCGGCTGTTGGGGTCTCGCCATCTGCGGAGAGCTTTGGATGCCTCGCCTTCTTGTATGCTTGGAGAGGAGTTCCAAGCCGGGTCGATGAGCTCGATAAACTGCTTGATGCTTTGGGCTTCAGCAAGAAGGGATTTTTCAAGAATTTGGTCAGTGGCTACTTGAAAGCCGGCTGCCTCGAGTCAGTTTCATCTGCAGTTCTCCAGGCGTTGAAGGAGAGAAGCGTTAAGGAGGGCAATGCATTCGATGAGGAAAGCTATAGTGAGGTTACACACAGCTTTGTTGATAATGGGAGGATTAAGGAACTAGCACGGTTGATCATCCAAGCACAGGAGATTGAGCTCACTCAGCGATCTCTGTCAGTTGAGGATTCTGTTGGGTTTGGGATTATCAATGCATGTGTTGAACTTGGCCTGTTGAACAAAGCTCACAGCATACTCGATGAAATGACTGCTCAAGGAGCCTCTGTGGGGCTTGGTGTTTACTCATCGATCTTGAAAGCTTATTGCAGGGAACAGAAGACGGCTGAGGCTGCACAGCTCGTGGCAGAGATTAGTGCAGCAGGGCTGCAGCTTGATGCCAGCAGTTATGATGCTCTTATTGATGCGTCCATGACAGCCCATGATTTCCAGTCTGCATTTGCTCTTTTCAAGGAGATGAGGGAAGCAAGGCTACCAGAACTTAAGACAAGTTACCTTACTATAATGACAGGCTTGACAGAGAATAACCGGCCTGGCCTCATGGCTTCATTCCTGGATTCAGTGGTTGATGACCCGAGGATAGAAATTGCCACGCATGATTGGAACTCAATTATTCATGCTTTCTGCAAGGTTGGGAGGTTAGAGGATGCTAAAAGGACATACCGAAGGATGGTGTTCCTGCGATTTGAACCTAATAATCAGACATACCTTTCACTTATCAATGGGTATGTCTCAGCTGAGAAGTACTTTAATGTGCTCATACTATGGACAGAAGTGAGGAGGAAGGGGGCTGAATTCAACCACGAGTTGATTGATGCCTTTCTGTATGCTTTGGTGAAGGGAGGATTCTTTGATATGGCAATGCAGGTGATTGAGAAGGCACAAGAGTGTAAAATATATATTGATAAATGGAGGCACAAGCAAGCATTCATGGAAAGCCATAAGAAATTGAAAGTGGCAAAGCTAAGAAAGCGCAACTTCAGGAAAATGGAAGCCCTGGTAGCTTTCAAGAATTGGGCTGGTCTCAATACATAACACCACAGCCCTTTTTATGAATATATCACGGAACATGGCTGAACTCCAGCATCTCCTCAAAGCTATAGCTTGCACCATGGATTTCAGAGATGATCAAGAAAGCAGCTGCATGTCCTTGATAAGTTTGCAACAGGATTAGGAACTGACGTATCTATGTAATGGTGTTTTTACACAGGACTCTGTTGCAACCCCAAACCATGTAAAATACTGAAATGAAGTCAATACAAGTTTGTTCTGAAATTTAGAAACTTCAAAAGGAGGCCTATGTTAGTTTGGTGATATACAATTCAAGGTATCTTGTGACGTTTCATATGGTCTATTTAGAGGTCAGTTGTGAGACTGTTCAGTCCATTTCCCCCACTCCCACCCCACACTTGTGTTTAAAAACAGTTTAGCCTCCTGCTTGTTAATTCATGAAAAAACAGTTTCTGTTGAGTCCTGCATAAGGAGTTCATCCAGATAAACGACTGCAGTAAGCAGCTTTCATGTAGGGGCACCCTGCTTTCCATCATTCCATGTTATAGCTGATTCTATGAGTTCTAATGTGGCAAGTATAAAGACTGAGCTATTGCAATCGACCTGATGCATAGAAAACAACGACTCCAGATTGATTTGATTACCATTTAAGTATTCTAGCAGAGAGCAATAGCTTATCAGACAATACCAAATCAACAAGCAAATTAAGGTTCTAAAACAGCATCCATTATTACACACTAGTTGACATAGCATAAGTTTGGTTCTGCAAACCATTATTACAAGCTCATGATACCAGAGTTCGAAGCTCTGCATAGTAGGCGGAAACGAAAACTTACTAAGTTTATTGCATAATATATGGTGTAATGCTGAGAGAAAAGCAAGCGATCGATGCTGATGGACTCCCTTCCAAACTCTTGATGTCTTTGCAGCCTCCACAAGCATCGGACCTCCTTTTCCTCCCCTGAAGCAAACAGCAAGAGGAGACAGAGAAAAGTTAGTACCATGAACCGAGCCTCTATTACTCGAGCTTAACATGGTAATCGTCATCAGTGAAGAGTGGTGGTACCTGCTACTTTCTAATTGGTTGGCGGGTAAGTCTTGTAGAAGATGGGGTGGCTGTTCATCATGGTATCTTTGACACTCTCAATTTGGTCAGACAGGATCTTGATCGCCGATGACACTGACCGAGAGGACAGGCCAGTCCCACGGGCCAGCTTCATCAGGATCTGGAACCCTGCAGTCATCACAGTTCCCCCAGCCTCTCCAATGGCAGCGCTAGGCCGTGTTGCGTCGGCGACGGGCACGAGGTAGAAGCCGGTGGGGAACACGGGGACGTTGCCCATCTCCTGGTTGCCGCCGGGGCTCATGATCATGTCCAGCAGCTGCTTGTCGAGGGCGGAGTAGACCAGGAACGAGCCGGATACGTCGTAGCTGCTGTTCTGGAGGATCATCGAGGTCTCCTTCTTCCCCTTGTTGCCGTGCTGAAAGATCGCAGAGAATTGCCACGGAAACATCACGGTTCTGAAAACACTGAAGCTGCATTCGTGTCAGTGGTCGGTATGGCTATTATGGCATACCTTGACATGCAGGATGGAGATGGAATCTTCAGTTCCGATGCCATTGGCGACACGAACTTCCTCCTTCACGTTGCCGCCATTCACCAGGATATCCCACTGCCATCAACCAAAGGCAATTCAGATATAGTTTTCTTTCCAAAAAATAATTCAGATACGGCTACGCCGTTGCCATGTGACAGGACAGACGATATCGTTGGCGTACCTTGATACGCAGCATGTTGCACTTGAGCAGGTCGAAAGCGGTCCTCATGGGCACCGGCAGCAGGAACGACGCGCTCGCGCACACGATGACGGTGTTGGAGCTGTTGTCACTCCTCCTGTACATGATCTTGACGTCTTGCTCCGTGCCCCGGCCGCACTGGACGGTCCAGGCCTCCGCAGGAATGCCGGCCATGCTGCCGGCGTAGTTGGCGAGCAGGGCGTCCGCCATCTTCATGATGATCCTCCTCCCCTTTGTACTGACTGAAACAGAGCAAGGAACAAAAGTTTTTTTCCCCACTTCTTAACTGATTCCAGTCGGTGGTGAGAGTTTCAGATAGTGTTCGGATAATTTGCAGCTTGCCATTACCGCTCAAGGAACTGTTGCTGACATGGAACACGTCCCTCATCCGTGCGCTCTGCCGCGCCATGCTCATCACCCAGCGCCTAGCTCCGAAGAGAAGACCGCTCAAGCATGGCTTGAAGAGGTCATGAACATCAGCGCCTTCAAGTCGAACGTGTTCGATGGCCGTCACCTGCGACGAACAAGTTTTCAGACCAAATCAAACACGGTACAATGCATTATTACTACAGTGAAGTTTACTTCAAGCTGTTCCCTTTCTGTCATACTACCTTGCAGGTGTTGTGCCTTATGGGCTCAATCAGTATCCCTGATGGCATCTTGCGGCAATCGTTGAGGTTGCCTTCACCGTCGTCTACGGAGATGTCGACGATGGCTGTCGCTCCGTGTTCCAGCTTCTGACAATAGCGCAAGAATGTGCATTTCCTAGTTGGTACCAGGGGCGACGGGAACACCAGCTCAATCGTCATCTGTTGTTTTCACGGAAAAAAAGAGGAAGCAAATTTCTGAGAATTATTCACAGGGATGGTGTAAAATTGTTTTCAGATGCCGTTTTGCCCCACCAAGAAAAGAAAAATCTATGCCACACTCATAATTAAAGGAGAGGGGCCATACATACCAGCTCCATAGCCCCATCATAGCCTGCATCGCGATTGGAAGGCCAGTTGTAAACCTTGGTGGTTGTTGCTCCGGGCATGATTTCAGGGAAGAAGGTTCCAAAGCTCTCCTGCACAGTCATTTCACATTTGAGTCAGACTTTCATGTTGAAATCAAAGCTGATAAAGTTGATTAGCTAGTGGTTTATATATCAAGATCGACATGCCACTCACAGCATCCATCAGAAATTCCACAATATTTTTGGAGTCCAGCATGACCACAGCGTTGGCTCGAGTGCCCTCCGCCTTGAGTCCCATGGCACTGCTTTGCCCAGGAAATGCCTGGATATAAGCCATCATGTTCAGTGTTTCCAGTGAACCACCGGGAACAGGCAGCCACATAGGTCCATCCGTGCTAGCCAACGCAACCAATTCATGAACGGCATTCCTGGCTATTTCAGCCCGTATTTGTGCGTCATCTTGCATTACAAAGACATTTTCAGATGTGAACTCCAGTTGGGAACCACGGCTCAGTGCAGATGAACTCATAGCTA
Source organism: Eragrostis nindensis (assembly GCA_012490785.1). NCBI lineage: Eukaryota > Viridiplantae > Streptophyta > Magnoliopsida > Poales > Poaceae > Eragrostis > Eragrostis nindensis. Next base: position 792,828 of record JAAXCT010000092.1, read on the forward strand.
ATTCAGAATTCAGACGTGACACCTGCCAAACAATTAAACACATGTAACATTAGTGGAACTCGAGGTGGATGTTTCTGAGTTGCAATTCCAAAGGAACAGCTTATAACTTTCACTCTGAAGAGAAATATAATATGTAATAGACGCAAACTGATAATCAAACTAGTGCTTAATTCAGAGTCATATGCTATACCTCTTGCCGCATCCACTCATTCTGTGCTTTCAACCTTTCAAGCTCTTGGAAGATCTGGAGCTTTCCTGGTTCACTAGGGCAACTGGGACAGAAAATAGTCCTCTTTGCCTGCTTAAGCTTGTTGTTTTCATCCCTAAGAATTTCGTTCTCCACTTTCAACTGGTAGTTCTCTTCTTTTCCACTTAGATGCTATTTGTGCGATGGAGGAGTTAAGAGCATAATTAGTAATCCCAAATGATGAAACAGCCTCTCAAGTATAATAAGTTGGGGCACCAGCAAGTTCTCTCTTAAACACAAGACTAGTACTAAAACCGGTGGAAAGAAGAAACACAGAAACTAACAATGGTTACCGCCAAACAAAATTTATGATGCATAAGAAATGACCAATATTATGACTGAAAATTGCAATGATATATATACCAGACCTTGACATGTGTTCTCTTGTTCTGGAACCAAAATTTAACTTGATTCTCAGTGAGGCCCGTTGTCTCAGTCAACTTCTTCCTTTGCTTTTCAGTAGGATGTGCACATACACTGAAGAAGCTGCTTGTTCAATAGCAATAAAGGTAAGAGAAAATATATGGTAACGTTAATTAAACGTGGTACACACAAAGCAATATGCAGATATTCACTGGAAACAGTACCCCTCAAGTATTTCTGACTGAGAGCTTGTGAGCCTATGCAAGCACTTTTTCTTTGCCTGTGGACCATCCCGACCATCACTTGGACCCTCCCGACCATCACTTGGATCCTCCCGACCATCACTCGGACCCTCATCTCGTCGCATGTTTTTGCTATTGCTTGAAATGCTCGAGTCAAAATCCTCGTTGATTATCAAGGCTCCAGAACCGTTTGCTGCCTGTCCCACAACCAAAATAACTTCGTTTACTATGAATCTGTGCATCCTAACAACCCCTTCAAAAGAACAAACAATAGAAGTTGCAAGGAAAAAATAAGTTAAGAAAGATCTATGTAAGGAAATACCGATTTCGGTGAAATTCCACTGCCAGTAGCACCAAGAAACGCCATGAAAGACGGGTCACCTCCAATGATCTATGTGATCTACTCTCGTCTTTAGACTCAGCACACAATGTTTCTCCTTGCCTTATTCCTTGACACCCCCTCCCCCCTATTTAAAGCTGTTGAGGGTGTCCGTATGTAAAAAGATTTACTTTATTTTGTGCTAATGCTTATTTTAAGATATAATATTTTATTGATGTACATGCATGGAAAATAGGTGAATAATAAATTCCAGCCCTGCGCTCGTAAGTCATGTAGTGTACCATGTACTGAGGAAGATTATGATGGAGTAGAGGTCAAAAAACAAAGAGCGAAGAAGATTACGATGGAGTAAGCAAAATAAGAAAGATCGGGCTAGGTGGTGATATCTTTCAGTGAAGCTGTAAATATGTTGTGTATATCTCACACTAGCTGTCACCTAGGCTATTAAATCAGTGCAATAAATATGTGCCTACTAGGTGAAAAGTAAAAACTTGAAATTGGAGGAAAATGGAATAAAACAAATCTAGAAAAAAAAACCTACTTTAAAGATATCACTACAAATCTATACAGATATTTAGCAATACGGATTTGTTCACATGTCTTCTTAACCATATCGTTGATCTTATATGATATACTACTAGAAGGGGATTTCAAAATGTTTCGGTAATGCCTAAAGGCAAATACAAGGCCAGCACATGTATGATAATGCATTCCTTTTAAATTATCACACCATTACATACAGAAGGACAAAGCAACTGTAGTATGTATGTTATCTACATGAATTGTTTTGATAGTTTCAAGTGTTAGATTATTTGAATTCCAAAAGATAAATAAAAATTGCACAAAAATTGTTTCCTAATTCTATTTTCTATCACGTTCATATTATTTATCATTTGTGCATACAATGTCAACAAAATATAAATAATTTTGATTATATATGTAATCTAACCCGTGCGTATCATGCTGGCCTAGTCCAAATTTGACCGTTGGTTGCCTTGTTGGGCCGTTAAGGATACTAACAAATGATTTCAAATTATATGGGCTCGTCCGCTAAAGATCGTTTCATATCTTTACGTGCATTGGTGTATTTGGGCCGGTCGATAGAGGGGCTATTGTGGTAGCTGGACTATGATGCTAAGAAACTGTTCCGGCCTTTCCAAAAGCTCTGTCGGATACTGGGCTCATCATATGACTAGAAAAGGCGAGTCGGTGTACTTGTTGACCTATGTCAATTAGTTCGGTTTGACGACTTTGCAAAGGCTTTGCGGACTTTACAAGAATATATGTATGGGCCACTTTTGTATAAAGACGGCCCTCTTGTCTCTTATTTCCTTATTATTGCATTTCATTGTCTGAATTGCCTGTTTAAGTTTTATTTTTGGAATAACAATAATATGACTTAGAAATGGGCCTAAGGAGCATTTCCTACCTCGAAAAATATATAGTTCTTATAACACACACTATTAGCTATGGAGAATGTTTTTTGCTCAAAGAAAGAAAAAACTGTGGAGAATGCTTGTTACCATGCAAACATGAAATTGTAATCAATCACATTTCCAACTGAATCAATCAACATTACATACATTTCGGCAACACGCGATACATTAATTATTCGGCACATTAAGGACAAACTTCACTCAGATCAACGGATATACACGGTAATTGTGGCAAGTAATTAAGGCGCGCCCACGATCTTTTTCCTTTCTGATCAAAACGTGCTTCATCAAACAAGTGCGTAGAACAGCGCTCCGACGGCAAGCCCGACCGTGCCGGCAACACCTGCCACCTTGGGAGCCGCGGCATTCGGCGGCGGGTTCGCCGCAGGAGAGATCTCAACGCCAGTGGGAGGCGGCGGCGGGGATGGCGGCGAGACGGGGCTGTTGCTGGGAGACGGCGCCAGCCCCGCGGAGACCGGGGAGCGATCTGCCAGGACCACGACGATGAGCTTCTCGTTGCGGTTGCAGTTGTCCTTGTTGCCGCTGATGAAGTAGTAGGGGCCGGAGCGGGTGAAGGTGAACACGGTGTTGCCGTCGGAGAAGGTGTCGATCGGCGAGCTCGTGTCGCAGGCGTCGTAGGCCTTCTTGTCGACGACGAGCACGGAGTCGCTGCCGGCTTGGTAAGTGAAAGCTGCGAGAGCGTGCATGCAGTGATCAAAAAGTTAATCCACAGTGATCAGCGAAGCTAATCAAGATCGGAAAAATGGTTACCATTTTTAACAGACCATGTTTTACTTTCTACCGTCGCCGTAACTCGGACGGCTTGACGGCGTCATTAGACAATTACAGTCAGGATTACCGCTCCAACTAACACACGGTTTTGTGTTTACGCTTGGCGATGGCGTCATGCCATAAAAACGGAGAAACCCAGTAAAAACGCATAGGATACGTCTGCATTTAGCGATTGCAGCCCACGGGAACGTCATTCCATCTTGGCTTCTTGCAATTAAGCCACCAAACTCTATCAAGGAAGGACGTTCATGCATGCAGCAGCCCACCCCGTTTCAACGATGCAGTTGGGAGATATAGAGATAGACCTACGTTACAGCACCACAAATGCAGCAACATCCAGCAACGGAGTTTCTGCAAGCCCGATTGCGAGCTTTGCCACAGGTGGACAACTGCATGCATGCAGTCCGTCGAGAGATGGACCGCTGCCTGTACAAGTGTCCGTACGACCGTGCATGGAAACCAGAGATGTGTACTACCAACAAACAAAAAAGAAATTGCATGCAAACGGATGCGCCATTGCAGCCCCAGCACCAACAATGAATTCCAGCGTATCCGTCTCAGAACAAAGAAGCAAAACGGATGCACATTAATTTTGAACCTGATCAAAGCATATACATCCTATAGCCTCTTGTTGATATGCGATGAACTTGATACTAACCCGGATACCCACTCATTCATCCTAGTGGATAGTGCCTACGTTGGTGCAACAACATAACGTAACAATGCAGTAGCAGTCCAAGAATAATATAAGAGACTCACCGATGGCGTCACCAACGCGGAAGCGGTTGCGCTGCGCCCACGCGTTGTAGGCGCTGGCGTTGCCGCCGCTGGACGACGCGCGCCACTCGCCCGTGCCGCCCGCCTTGAACACGAACGCGGACGCCGTGGACGCGGACAAGGCCGCCACCAGGCACGCCAGGAACACGCACCTCATCCGCCCGCACGCCGCCATCGACACGGACACGGCCGAAAATTGTGCGCGAACACTAGCGTTGGCTCTGGGTAATGTGGCTAGCGCTAGCTGCTTGACGACGATGACCGGAAGTTCGAGGTCGAGATGGTTTATAAGCACGTAGAAAAGCGATCGCGATTCGCGACACGATTCTTTTCGTTCAAGCCAGGGAACGTGAGCGCTGAGAAGAGGTATATTTCCTGGGCGCTTTATGCTCCCTAGCTATACGTGCCATGATGTGTAAGTTTTAGTTCTTGATTCATATTTTTCTGGTTGCAGAGCTTTTGGGTTTGGAAGCTATACTTTGCTTGCTTCCTACGTGATGAGGAATCTTCATTCCTTGCTGTTCGTGTGAGTTGTGATCCAGGTGGGAAACATTTGAAAATCTGGTCTCAGCCGCGGGCAAGATTAATGGGCCAAGGAATGGATTTTGCGTACAAGCGTCGAGGGTTGATAGGCCTACAATTGTTAGCCCAAGTTATGAAGTAGGGGTTTGTTCCACTAGCCCAAGTTCGATCACAAAACTGAGCTGGCCCGTATGCTGCATCGACAGGAGCCCAGCAAGCCGAGAAAGTTCGCGGCCCGGGAAAGTCTCAGCATGCAAGAGTTGAAACTTGACGTCCCTCTTTCCAACGCCATGTGCATTCTTGATTTTTTTTTTTAACATACGTTTATTTATTTCAACAGTGTCAACCATGAAATTATTCGCAGATATTTCTCCTGGTTTCTTTGTAGTACTAAAGACAGATAACTTTTCGCCAAATGGATCAGGCAGTTCAGCAGCCAGTATTTCATTCGCATCTTGCAACTCCGAAACAGTGAGCCGGCCCCTATTATCAGTCAACACAGCAAGGATTTCTTGTACTACTGGTTAAAATCGAAAAGTCTGCAACGCATCGCCAGGTCGTGTATCATTGCTTACTTTGGCACTTTGCATCTCACAAACATGCTCCCAAGATCAAATCTCCTTCGTTGTATTCTGACTTTAGCCTCAGCACACAATGAGTTGAAATTTGCCGCACCATTTCTCCAACAACACGTGCATTCTTGATTCAGTTGTCCCCTCCAGCTCTTATAAACCAACATCTTGGTGCCTTACCTTTTAATTGCTTTCATTTTTTAAACACGAATTTTGCTTCACACACGCCAACGACGAATTGTTTCACACATATTTCTCCTGTTAATTGCGAAAAGACATCTAGTCTAGTGGTTACAAGAGTTTTAGTAACACCTTAATTCTTAGTTTCGACTCTTGTGTGACCATTAGACTAGATGTCTTTTCGTAATTATGCTTTCAGCGGTAGGCGACATGGCCGTCAACAGGGAAGCGCCAGTGGTGACTTCGTCAATCTCGAGGATTTGCCGGTTAGTCTTCAAAGATACTTACAGGAGTAGGATTTGCATATGATCATTTATAGAAGTGAGTGTGTGTGCGTTATGAGTGTCTGAGTTTAACTGTGTAATGAAAAAATATTTCTCCTGTTAATTTATTTGCATCTTGCAACTCCGAAACAGTGTGACGGCCCCACGTGTCAACCGGTGAAACAGCTTGGATTGAAAAGTCTGCACACATCGCGAGGTCTCTTTGCACTTTGAACCTCACAAACATGCCTCATTCCTTTATCTCCCAAGATCAAATCTCGTCACGTTTGGCAGGTAGACGTGCGCATTTCTTAATCCAGTGCGCAGGGACAAAGCCTGAAATTAACAACTCGCGGAGGACGCCAACGGGATCACGCTTGTGCCCCGAGTCAAGTCGTCTCTCAGCGAGGTCACGCCGCAGAAAGCACCTTCCTCGCACGAACCGCACACCGCGCAACGCCTCCACTCCGAGTCTCCGCTTGTGTCAGCACGGCCATCTTCCACAATGCAGGTGTGCGGTTCTGGATTTCTTCGCTCTCTCCGCTTCATCGCTGCTGTGGCAGTGAACTCCGGCTTGTGAGCCCACATCAACAGACCTACCAGTTTGTTCGTCTCCTGCAGCCGCCTCCACCAAAATCCGACCGATTCGCCCGTCTCTTTCCAGAATCCCCAGTTGCTGCCGCCCACCACTTGCAGATTGTTGGATTCCTTCGCTCCGCGGATCCTATGCGTATCCGCTTCTGGAATTAGAGCTCAGATCCTCCAATTCTTGCCCAGTTTCAGTTATTGGTTCTGCGGGAGGTCAAAGATTAGAGCTTTCTCGGCGAAGATTGGGGATTTGGGCTCGCGGAGATGGAGTTCGTGGTGTCCATCGTGGACACGGTGTTCCGGCCGCTCAAGGACTACTTCGCGCGGACCTACGGCTACGTCATGTCCTGCGGCGAGTACATCGACGCGCTGGGCCACGGGATGAACGAGCTCAAGAGCAAGCGCGACGACGTCAAGCGCATGGTGGACGTCGCCGAGCGCCAGGGCATGGAGGCCACCAGCCAGGTCAAGTGGTGGCTCGAGTGCGTCGCCGCGCTCGAGGACGCCGCCGCGCGGATCGTCGACGAGTACCAGGCGCGCCTGCAGCTCCCGCCGGACCAGGCCCCCGGCGTCAAGGCCACCTACCACCTCAGCAAGAAGGCCGACGACACGCTCGCCGAGGCCGCCAGCCTCAAGGAGAAGGGCGACTTCCACAAGGTCGCCGACGAGCTCGTGCAGGTCCGCTTCGAGGAGATGCCGAGCGCGCCGGTCGTCGGCAGGGACGACCTGCTCCAGGAGCTCCACGCCTGCGTCCGCGACGGCGACGTGGGCATCGTCGGCATCTACGGCATGGCCGGGGTCGGCAAGACTGCGCTGCTCAACAAGTTCAACAACGAGTTCCTCATCGACTCCCATGACATCAATGTCGCCATCTACATCGAAGTCGGTAAGGAGTACAACCTTGACGACATCCAGAGGATCATCGGCGACCGGCTGGGCGTGTCTTGGGAGAACAGGACGCCCAAGGAGCGCGCCGGTGTGCTCTACAGGGTGCTCAGCAAGATGAACTTTGTCCTGCTGCTGGACGATGTCTGGGAGCCACTCAATTTCAGGATGCTCGGCATCCCGGTGCCGAAGCAGAATTCCATGAGCAAGATCGTCTTGACGACGAGGATCGAGGACGTGTGCGACCGCATGGACGTCCGCCGCAAGCTCAAGATGGAGTGCCTACCATGGGCACCTGCGTGGGAGCTCTTCCGTGAGAAGGTTGGCGACCACATCATGAGTGCCACCCCGGAGATTCGGCAACAGGCACAGACATTGGCCATGAAGTGCGGCGGGCTGCCCCTTGCGCTCATCACGGTCGGCCGGGCGATGGCCAGCAAGCGCACCGCAAAAGAGTGGAAGCACGCCATCACTGTGCTCAAGATTGCCCCATGGCAGCTTCTTGGCATGGAGACGGACGTCCTTGTGCTTCTCAAGAACAGTTACGACAACTTGCCCAGTGACAAGCTAAGGCTTTGCCTGCTGTATTGCTCTCTGTTCCCAGAGGAATTCTCCATTTCCAAGGATTGGATCATTGGCTACTGCATTGGTGAAGGTTTCATAGATGAGCTGTACACTGAAATGGATGAAATATACAACAAGGGGCATGACCTTCTTGGTGATCTCAAGATTGCGTCTTTGCTGGAGAAAGGTGATGATGAGGATCATATAAAAATGCATCCCATGGTACGCGCCATGGCTCTATGGATTGCTTCAGAGTTTGGCACAAAAGAGACCAAATGGCTTGTCCGTGCCGGAGTCATGCTGAAGGAGGCACCAGGTGCAGAGAAATGGAGCGATGCTGAGCGGATTTCCTTCATGCGGAACAACATTCTTGAGCTTTACGAGAGGCCTAACTGTCCTTCTCTGAAGACCTTGATGCTTCAAGGTAACCCTGCACTGGACAAGATATGTGACGGCTTCTTTCAGTTCATGCCATCTCTTAGAGTGTTGGATCTGTCCCATACTTCTATAAGCGAATTACCTTCAGGGTTCAGTTCGTTAGTTGAGTTGCAGTACCTGGATTTGTACAACACAAACATCAGGTCACTGCCAAGGGAGCTCGGATCGCTGGTGACTCTGCGATTCTTGCTTCTCTCACATATGCCACTGGAATTGATCCCGGGTGGTGTGATAAACAGCCTCACGAGGCTGCAAGTCCTGTACATGGATCTCAGCTATGGAGATTGGAAGGTTGGTGAAAGCGGAAATGGTGTCGATTTTCAGGAGCTTGAGAGCCTGCGTAGGCTCAAGGCGCTGGACATCACATTACAGTCGGTTGAGGCCCTGGAGCGGTTGTCACGGTCATTTCGCCTTGCTGGTTCCACGAGATACATACTGATCAAGACATGTTCTAGCCTAACAAAGATTGAGCTTCCTGGAAGCAACCTCTGGAAGAACATGACTGGACTGAAGAGAGTGTGGATTGCAAGCTGCAGCAACTTAGCGGAGGTAATCATAGATGGTAGCCAAGAAACTGTTCGTAGCAACGTGCTTCCCCATGCCATGTTGCAGGCCCGGACTGGACTTGTCGATGACGAGCAGCCCATTCTTCCGAACCTGCATGATGTCATCTTGCAGGCCCTTCATAAGGTAAAGATCGTCTATAAAGGCGGATGTGTCCAGAATCTAGCTTCGTTGTTCATCTGGTATTGCCATGGACTCGAGGAGCTGATTACTCTCAGTGATGAAGAACAAGAAATGGCAGCGAGCGGAGGTGAACAAGCCGCAGCATTCAGGATCATCACACCCTTCCCTAACCTCAAGGAGCTGTATCTCCATGGCTTGGCAAAGTTCAGGAGGCTTAGCAGTAGTACATGTACGCTGCGGTTCCCTTCACTGGAGAGCCTGAAGATTGTCGAGTGTCCAAATCTGAAGAAGTTGAAACTTTCTGCAGGAGGGCTGAATGTGATACAGTGCACAAGAGAATGGTGGGATGGGCTTGAGTGGGACGATGAGGAAGTGAAAGCCTCTTACGAGCCACTGTTCCGTCCAATGAACTGAACTCAATTTTGGTTACTAGTTACTGATTGCTCCATCACCATGGTTGCAAAGATTGCCTGAATTCAGACACTGCTAGCTGCAATCGGTAGGGTTCCTTGTCTGATCATATGTGTAGTTCAAGTTTTCAGGGTTGTGTTGTCTACAAGTTAGGCAGCTTTTGTTTTTGCACAGCCCACAACCTTCTACGCACATGTACCATGTATGGATGACATCAGGAAACTATAGCAGTTAGCAGATATCTTTGAGTTGAGGATGTGCTTATAAACTTGTAGATTCTCCTTCTGCCTGAGCAGTATGACTGATACTATATGTTTTCTTTCTACCATTTTTATATTTCAGTCCTAACTGAAAAGAACCTATGATGTTAGTACCATTTTGTGGTTATTCAGATATGCATATTCATGAAGGAACCTGAAATTCTGAATTGCGCTGTTGTTTTGCATATTCAGCTTGTTGTTTTGCATAGCACGGTTTTCCCTTGTGAAAACCTACTTCAAGGGGACGAGGGACCTATTCAAAACAAAATCGGAACAGACGGCCCCGGACCAAGGCCTCTTCTGGATTGCAGGAATTTTCCTTGAACCCCATGTTTTCCTTGTGATACTGAACTATTTTTTATAAAAATCTTGTGTGATTCATGTGAAATTTCTGCGTTCCAAATGAGGCCCAAAATTTCAAACTTCCACTGCGGACTGCAGCCGAACAAAATTCTGACTACAGCAACTAGCATGAGGCCCAATATCCCATAGCACAGGAAGTCCAAGCAAGAAGCATTCTTTGCTCATGTAGTCATGTGCTATAGCCCGATGTGGCTCCAATCTCACACAATATATTTACGGGTTTGAAATGAACTTTTCAGTCAGGAAGAAGATCACACTGTTCATAAGCTCCTTTACTAAGAATCCTTCAAATGATTTATACTCACTTTTATTTACGCCGTCAAGGTGACAAATGGGCCGCCTATTGATCTGTATCGTGTGACTGACAGTTCACTCTTCGCATCGGCTAGCTTAGTGGATGAACTTGCCGGTGCCCTTGAGCCAGTTGGCGCCCTGGATGAACTGCATGGCCACGCTCCTGTCCGGGATGACATGGTACCCCGGCCACCTGACACGCCCGGCCGTGCCGGCGCCGAGTCCCTCGTTCTGGTACTCGCCGTAGAAGAGCGTCTTGAGCGCGAACTCGCCATCCCACTCTCCAGCCACCCCTTGGCGTCGATGTGCGCGTCCAGGTACGACTGCATGTACACCGTCCGCGAGTACGCCTTCCACGGGCGGCCCAGGAACGTCGCGACCTCCTCAACGGCCAGGTCCGGCGCCGGCACGACGCGGCACCCCTGCACGGACGTGCCCGTGCTCTGGTTCGGGCCCTCCCGGCCTGCTCTGCGCGGTGACCGCGTTCTGCTGGCCCCGCATGGGCCGCCGCGCGGCGAGCGTGCAACACGGCGTCCGCGTTGCCGAAGACGAAGCGCACGGTGCCCGCGACCGTGGCGTCGCGGTACAACTGCGGGAGCGTGCGCGCGTAGAGCGTGTGCTGGTAGCCGTTTCGCACAGCAGGCCGTTTACGAACCGTCCCCATAGAATGTTTTTCCGACGACGCGGCAGCGGTGGACGACGGCGCGGTCGGCGCTCACGCGCAGGGCCACCGCCTGGTGCTTCTCGGGCCCCCGCCGTGTTCTCGATCCGCAGGTCCTGTATCGACCATCGCCCTTTTGAAGTATAAAACGATACTTACCAAGTTGTTACATGAAAATATCATGACCAAATGTTGGTATCATCTTTGCATTAGTGAGTACCTTCTAAGTTTCTCCCCTCCACCAACTAGTATTTTCATTGTAAAGTTTGGTCGCCCTATGGATGGATTTGTGCTGATTCGCATTTTGGCGGCCGACTAAAGCCCGTCGTCGCGGTCGTGAATCTTCTTTTGGTCCTGTTTTGCTGTCGTTGCCGGATCCTGCGTTGCGGATTTAGTCGTCGTCGAGCTTGGCTGCACGATTGAGCTCGGCGCTTCTTCTCATCTCCCCTCCTCCCCTGGTCCTCTAGGTCGTGGTCGAGCTTTCCGGTTGCTCCCATAGGGATTTAGTGCCGGATCCGCTGCAGCCTGGGACAGATCTGAGGCCATCGACGACAACCTCGTGGTTTGGTGGTCCAGCAGTCGAGCTCGAGGTAGACAGCGGCGGGGCTGCGCGCGACGAAGCTAGGTCACACTCGTCAGCTGGCGGTGCGCCAAACAGGGCTCGGGCTCGGGATCAGCTCCTGCTGGCGTATGGCCGCCTAGGCGCGGCTCCGGCTTCATTCCGCTCGGGTTCGGCAGCGAGTGCGCAGATCTGACCCAGCGGTGGTTCGGTTGCTGGTTTCGGTGGCCCCTGCTTTGCCTGGCCGCCGCCGCTCGCCCCGCGGCTTTTGCCTCCTTCCTCTGGTTGTAATCGTGCAACTGTGCAAAGTCATTTTTGGTCGTCCGTCCTTGTCCCTGGTCGTTGGAAATATGTGCAACAGGATGGAAACCGTATCCTGTATTAGTTGCAAATAGCAGCAGACTCACATGCTCGCTGATTGTTTTGGTATCTGGTTCTGTAGCTCACGTGTAGCTATGGCTGTGCTTCACCCATGTCTGACCCACTCGCATCAACCTCGTCGCAGACTCGCAGATTGATTTGGTAGCCTCACACTGGTCGTCCTTGGACGACTACCGGGAGCTGGCTAGGTGGCAGCTGATTCAGCGACGCGGCAGATCCCTCCTCTCCTTCTCCCTCGACGACCTCCTCTCCCTCAACATGGACGCCGCAGTGCCCGTCGGTGAAGTCTGGTGGCGCCTGTCCTTGGCCTCCTCGTCTTCTTTGTGCCTTCGGTTCGAGGCTCTTGCAGCCTCAGATGCAAAGACAAAGATGGCGCCGCCATGGGTTTCCTGTCGTCGTGCTCCCTTCTCCCATGATGTCGCCTTCCCCTCCCCTTTCCTCGTCGTCACCAGGGTGAACTGCCGGATCTAATGGTCGTGGTCGCAGCCGCTTGGACGCGGAATTTGTGGTCACTGTCGCTGGTCGTGGGCGTCATAGCCTGGTCGTGGTCGCCGCAGCTGTCAGAATCTTTCTGGCCCTTCCTCGCCTCCCCTCTCTTTTTGGTCGTGATGCCTCGAGCACCTCTTCACCGGCCAAATCAGTGTGCTTAGCTTGTTTGTCAGCCGAACACGGGCCCCAACCTCACCTCTACTGCTGCAGCAGTGATTCTCGTTGCCCTCCTTGTGTTGCCTTCTTCGCCTCTCACCTCCCGCTTTGCGCCTCCCTCTGTTCACTCTGCTCTCTCCCGCTGGATGCGGAACACGTGGTTAGCGTACAACGTGTTGTGTGTGACGTCCCGCCTCCACGAGGCCGGGCCCGCACGCCTGGCAGCTCTCTAGGATCTCAAGACTGTCCCCACAGACCAACACACGTCTTTTCTGCGCACTTTGTCCTCACTCGTGCACACCCGGGAAGGACTTCCCGGTCGGTCACCCATCCCGAAATTGCTCCGGGCCAAGCACGCTTAACCCCGGAGTTCTTTCGAGATGAGCTTCCGGAAAAGAAGTTGCAACTGTTGGTATGAGTATTCTTATCAATCCTATTAAGCTCTGGGCCAGGATGTTACATTGTGCCTAAGAGTATTCCCAAGACGCCCCTAGACGTGGATCACGCGATCATGGTTGTGGTCGCCGCCGTCTAGATGAGGAATACATAGTCGTGGTCGCTTGGTCGTGGTCGCCACCGCCGCCGTCTGGGCTTGGAACACGTGGTTGTAGTAGCCGCCGTCTGAACGTGGAACACGTGGTCGTGGTTGCTGACGCCTGGATGCGAAACACGTGGTCGTATTCGCTTGGTCGTGGTCACTGACGCCTGGATGCGAAACACGAGATCGTGGTTGTCGTGATCGCCGACCCCTAGATGCGGAACACGTGGTCGTGGTCGCAGTTGCTTGGTAGTCATCGCCGTCGCTTGCATGCAGAACACAAGGTCGTAGGCGTGGTCGCCGCCGTCTGGACGTGGAACACGTTATCGTGGTCGTCTGGTCATGGTCGCCATTAGGTCATGGTTGTGGTCGCCGCCGCATGGAAGTGGAACACATGGTCCTGGTCGTCGCTGTATGGACGCGGAACACATAATCTTGGTCGTGGTCGTGGTTGCCGCCGTATGGGCACGAAACACGTGGTCGCTTGGTCGTGGTCGCTATTGCCGCCGTCTAGACGCGAAACATGTGGTCGTGGTTGTCACTGCTGCCATTTGGACGCGGAACACGTGGTCGTGGTCACCGTCGTCTGGGCATGGAATATGTGGTCGTGGTCGCTCGGTCCTGGTCGCCACTGCCGTCGTCTGGACACAGAACACGTGGTCGTGGTCATCACCGCCGCCTCTAGATGCTGAACATGTGGTCGTGGTCGCCGACGTCTGGATGCGAAACACGTGATCGTGGTCGCCACCGTCGTCATCTGGACACAGAACAAGTGGTCGTGGTCGTCGCCGTCTGGATGTGGAACATATTGTCGTGATTGCCGTCATATGGATGCGAAACACGTGGTCGTGGTTGTATGGACGTGGAACATCATGTTGTGATCGCCTCTCTTTGAGGCTAGATGTGCTACTAGGGTCATACCCACTCCCGCCTCTTTTGGCGTGCTTTCCTAGTGTTGCTATGCTACCCGTGGCTAGTTGTCTGCGAGGGTTCTGGACTCCTCTAATTATTGTTCAATGTAACGAGCGGTGGGGGTAATCAAGGGGTCTCCGTTGAGGATTCTTCCCACCCGAAACCGTGACTTACAAAGAACATGATCAAGGAGTTTCAGTTGAGGATCTCTCTAATTTTGGTCTATGAAGGCTGTGGAAGTAATGGAACAACAGGCTCTTCGAATTTCATTCGCTCCAATCCGGTCGCATTGTCGCAGGAAATCATCGACGAGGCTCACCTTCGGGCAGCTGCAGGGTTCTCCAAGCTACGGAAGCTGCTCCTCCCTAGGCGGACTTAGTGTTTTCACTCGTTTTCGGGAGCCTGTTCCCGCTTCTCTTCTGTTTGTTTTGGACTGTAAGGGTCTGTTCTGCCCTTCACTTCTGTATTTGTAACTCTTCATTACTTCGTTGTCGGCTTTTGTTAAGTCTCTTAGGGGATTTAGCCCTGATCATGTTGTAACAAACTTCTCTTCTTCTTAATGAAAAACATGCTCCGCACGTGTTCCAAAAAGAAAGTATTTTCTACTTGCATTTTGCCGTAGTGCTAATACCTTGCCGCCTTATTACATACAAAGTAATATGCGACACCATAAAATTTTCATCGTAAAAAAACAGCACAAGTAAAAACACAGTGATCCAAGGAATCTTAACGAGGCAGTTCGTTTGTAACACCATGATCGTGGTGCAGACTGAGTATGATGATGAACAGCTCATCCGTTGCTAAACTTATTCAGGGCAATACATTTTCCGAAAGGAAACTTAAGGTGCTGCTACATCCAATGCGAAGCAAAGGAAGAGTGAGTTAAAAGAAAATAAGAAGAGGCCGAAACAGAGTGTCCATGAGGGATCAACGCATCCGATGAGCATCCACTTCCTTTCGGGAACCCCACGCAATCGTGTCATCCGTAGTTGAGACGGAATATGTCGTTCTGCACGAAGAAGCTTCCCTGCTCGGTGGGCACCAGCTGAAACATCTGCACTCCCAAGACCGAGTCGCATCAAACCAAACTCGATCAAAAACAGTTTTGAGAGGGCTGACTGATCAGTGATAACGAATGCCATGTAGTACCTGGCTGAACCTGAGCTGGTGCTCCTCACCGGCGAGCTGGAGGTTGCCGCTGACGAAGACGAGGATGCTGCCGGGGAAGGACGGCGACGGCTGGCAGTCGACGGTGGAGACGGAGTGCTGGCATTGCTCGAAGGGCAGCTCCGCCAGCTTCCGTCCGATCTCCTCGGCGCCGGCGACGCGTTGGCCCTCGAAGGAGAGCATGGAGGTGGCGCCGTAGAGCGCCGCGAGCGCGGCGCGGCTGGTGTCGAACGTGTGGTAGTAGTACTCGACGAAGGCCCTGGCCACCGCGTCGCAGTCGCTGCCCCCGCTGCCGCCGTTGCCCTCACCGTCCATGTGCACGCCGGTTTGATTTGGTCGATCCGCGCTGATGCCTGAGGACTGAGGCCTAACGCGGACGCGCGACCCGTGCTTGAGGTGCGAACTGCGGCTGCAACGGAGCACGGGCACACCTCGCGCTGGTATTTGTAGCCGCGGCGTTGCGCGTTGCTGCAGTGATCAGTATGGGAGAAACGGTTTTGTATAGTCGATGAACTGCCGTGCAGGTGCAGGTTTGCTTTTGTTCGTTCAGAACTGGCGTAGATCGCACGCTGTATCGCGTCTGCGACGGCGTGGAGCCACGCAAGCAAGCGGGGAAGCTAGGGGAAAAGGCAGCAGAGAGTGATCAACGGGAGGGCGAGGAGAAGGGCAAAAAGAAGAGAAAAGGAGCAAAAAGAATCTTTTGCTCTAGCTAACAGAAAGGAGGTTTAACCATTTTACGAGATGGGCTATTTTGTATTCCTATTTCTGTCTTCGGAAATGAAGTAACCCTTCCCATCGCACGTTCCAAACGAATAATCCATGCTGATTTCGTTCGGAAGATGCACGCAACGAATCCACACACGGCCTAACTGCTTCTGGAATTCGCGGGCTCCGGCAATGAAGCACCTCACTTGGCGTGGGGCACATGGCAGGAGACGCACTGAACCGAAAACCGGCGGCCGCTTTCGGTGACGAAGGCGATCCAACGTCCTCCTCCTCCCGTGTGGGCCGTGGCGCCGCCTGCGCAGCAGAAACCTGCCGCTTTTCGCCGACCAAACCGGCGAGCTTTTCGCCTTGCCGGGCTGTGCCAACTTCCCCGTGACGGATTCTCGTACCAGGGGCCCAAGCCCTCTCGGACCCAAAAGCTGCACGCCTAGGCCTAGGGTAGTTAGTTGTTCGTGCTGTGCGGGCCCGGAGAGAGGCGCACTGGGCCCGTTGAACCAGTCGTCAAAGTTGGATCGTCAGCTCGGCGAAAGCATCGCGCGTCATCATCATTGGTCAGACGGCGTCCACCATTACCGGACGAGCAAGTGCACGCGAATAATTCAGCCAATCTCTTCCGTTCGCTTTCAATCAAACGTCAGATAGCAACCCGCGTAACAGCTCCCCCGATCGAGCAGGCTTGGACCGTTCCGTCTAGCCGTGGTCCAATCCAGCCCGTTGTGCTACAGGACTTGAGAGGCTGGTTTTGATGCACGGCGGCCATGGATCGGAGCCGTAGCAGTCGCTGTTCGCGTCGTGATCAGCAGTTGAGCGTTTAATGGTCAATGGCCAACCATGGCAAAGCATAAAATGCTCGTTTTGTGGACGCAAATTATGTCGCATTATTATATTAATTATTATTGAACAGCCTCAATCAAGAACATTCGAATCACACCACACGCATGCAAATTACAAAAGCAGCAACTAGTTTGACAACAAGCGATGCACGTACGGCAACATCATCATCGATCAAGCATATTTCTCGGCAATGTCTTGGAGGCACCGCACGAGGTCGTCCGGCCGCGAGAGCATCACCATGTGGTCCGCGGCGATCTCCTTGACCTCATCCACCGGGTTGTTCTCCACCATCCAGCGCTGGAACTCCTCCACGATGGCGTAGTCCTCCGTGCACACGACGTACACCTTGCGCACCGAGCCGTAGCGCTCCGGGGTGTACGGCTGCTGGACCTGCAGGTCCTCCACGAACATCGAGCTCACCCTCATCAGAGATGCCCCGAGCGTCAGGTCCTGCCGATCACATCATACATATATCAGCATCGTCAGTGCGTACTCGAATGACATTGATTTGCACTCGCGCGACACGACTGTATATAGTTTGTCCGGCGTTTCATGTCCCTTCAAAACAATCGTGCGACATGGTTATACTGTTCTTAGTCGATGGCACTGTACGTGTTGAGTCAAGTCAGTGAGCATGCCACAAAAATGGTCCTTGTCCTCGCATGGATTAGGTAGCACATGGTAAAGCTCTTTAGAGTTGGATTGACGTGACCGGCCGGGGGGTACTAGTGAACCTTCTTGCACAACGGAACGTACAGTACGTACCTCGGGCGAGCACATCTGGAAGAACTTTTCACGTGTGATCCGAGGCCCGAACAGCATGGAAGTGGGGAGCTTGCCCTCGGCGTCCTGTGGCTTCATCTCTGTGTCCATCCAGTCCAGCCAATTCCCCTCCACGAACTTGTTTTAGAAACCAACGCGAAAAGGAAAGAGATCAGGACAAACATTAATTCCGTGGTAATAAACTTTTAAGTAATACTATAAGGAGTGGAAGCAATATATTCATTCATTCGAGCATGATGCAGGCGTGAACGTTTGTCGATCCCGTGCCCGAGAAAAGGACACGCACGTCAGGAAACCTACGAGAACGACTCGGCAGAGCACGCCAGCCTCTCACTGACTCACCTTGTCGAGCACGTGCGACGGCCGCGCCGCGCAGTCGGGCATGAAGGCGCAGAGGAACACCGCGGCGGCGACCTTGTCCGGGAACGTCTCGGCGGCCAGCGCGACGTTGACGCCGCCGAGGCTGTGGCCGACGAGCACCACGCGCTCGCCGGGCGGCAGCTCCGCGAGGAGGCCCAGCAGCGGCGCCGTGTAGTCGCGGAACGTGGGCACGTCCCGCAGCGGCCGCGGGTCCACGCCCGACGCCGCCAGGTCCGGCGTGTCCACGCGGTACCCCGCGGCGCGCAGCGGCGTGGCCACCTTGAACCAGGACCAGCCGCCGAGGCACGCGCCGTGGACCAGGACAATGCGCTTGCACCCCTTAGCCACCGCGGAAGCGTCCATTAATTTGCAACAGCTAACGCACTCACCTGCTGTTTGAGGCCGGGCTGAGAGAGAGGCTCTGGCGTTCGCGCGCGTGGGTTCACCCTTTTGAGTCACGTCTCGACGTGGAAATAGACAGGGAGGTGCCGGAGTTATATAGAGGAAACGGGTTGGGTGGTGGTGAAGTGTGTACATCAACGGCTGCTACCCGCTGTTGCCACCTTGACATAGTACCGATCCGAATCACAGGATTGGAAGGTTACGAGCTTGTTTAATTGGGAGGATAAACTTGTTTAAGCATATCTATACCTAATAAGTTTGTAATGCATGCTTCGTCAGCCAATTTTGGGTCTGCCTTATTTTAACCGTAGGATGTTGCTCTTTGCAGCTTTGTGCCGCACGATCCGAGAGTCTCAACTAGATCGTCTGATCGTTTTTCGTAGTTGGTGTGCCGTAATTTCAGCCCTCTCCCTCCCGAGTCCGACTGCAAGTCACGATCCCGACGGCTGCGACGCTGTCCATCTCCCGCTCCAGCGTGTCTCTGGACAAGCCGAGCAGAAGGTGAGCTTCACCATGTCACCTTCTACTTCTCCAGCTCGCTCAATTGCTCCCTCTCTTTCTCTCTCTCCCGAGCTCACCCCCAGCAGCCATGGCCGCCACTTCACTTGGCCGTCACAGCTGTTGTCCCCTTGGTCCATGACACAATTACCACCTCAAATGGAGTCGCGCTGTCGAGAGGATCTAATTCCACCCCTTCCTGGCCGCTCTCTTTCTCTCTCCCCATGCTAGATCGAGCTCCATAAGCTCACCCATGGTGAACGGGAGAACAGGGGAAGACGAACAGCTTGTTTCCCCTTTCGTCTTCTGTGTTGGGCCAATCCGACTGCGGCCCACACATCATAAACCTTGCAGACTCGAATATAACCAACAGCTCAGCCACGTACATGTCCTGTTATTTTCTTTCCATTTTATTTTCGGAATTATTCCTGAACCAATATTGTAAATTCCATACCTCCACCATCCAAGCTCCGAGTAACCTGGTTGCATGGTTTTTATAATTGATTTGGTTTCATTTAGATTTATTTGTGCTTGCCTCCTGGATTACTTTTGAAAACAGAACTTTTAGCTTCTATAAGAAAAAATATGGAGCTCTACAGTTTGTTGTAAGTGCCTCCACGGATGGAACATTGAAAAAAGAAACTTGAGTTTCAATTATTCAGAATGTTATGCATCAGCATGTTTTATGGGCATCCTGGTTTCTTTTCAAAAACTTTGAAACACTTGTCTAATTCTATTGTTGTAAATTAGATATTTCACTTGGCTCTCCCGTTGCAACGCACGGGCAAATTACTAGTCTAAACACAAGTCAGCTTTTAAGGGTAATGACACGCCAAAAAGAAAATACAAGTGCGTGTCGCATTGTCTTTTCTCTAAAGAAGAAATGCAGATGAAAACGAGCAGAGGATTAAACTGGACTGCTAGGACCAAGCCAAGCCGATGCTGATTGGACTGGCGTGGATCGCATGCTGCATACAAAAGGCGAGTACTACGTGGTACACGACGAATACTGCGACGGAAACAACTACTAAGCGCATAAGAAATGCTAACAACAGCTGAACTGTACTTGTTTGCAGCGATGCGGATCTAATAAAAATATCATATAACTAGCAAATCTCATATAATATACCAAACCAATCTCGACTTCAACGACAGCTCGCTCCACTGCTACACACGCTGACATATAGTAAACCAATATAATTTTTTGCAGCGAAACCAATCTCGACTTCAACGACAGCTCGATCCACTGTTACAAACGTGCATGATAGCATGAAACGCTGGTACGCAAACCATAAAAGTAGGACTCGCGTTGAGGGCGCGTCCCATAAATGACTCGACCCTCAAGGCTGGCACGAACTACCGTTCCACTGCCACAGGAAAGCTGAGCCTTTTCCGGTTTTCCCCACTACAGAGGGGGAAACGAAATAGAATGATCAGGTGTCGCATCAGAAAGCTTGTTGTCATCGTAACAAACATTAGGCTTATCTGAGATCACAAAATCCAGTCCGGGCAGCTTATACCTCTGTTGAATACGTTACTACCCCTGCCGTGGCATGCATTTACTTGAATCTTCATTAGAAATATTATACATGAAGTACATGCACCTTCACAATATGCAGAGCAGTACAGTATTACATATGATGGATGAAAATGCTACAGGTTTGAGGCTAATACCATCTTCAGTGATCAAAATATCAAATGCACTTCATCATTGTTACCACAGGTCAATATGCTGCACATCAATGTAACTAGATATGTTTATCAATACATCTTTGCTTTATTCAGGAAAAAAGATAGAAGGAAACAGTCACACAGTACACACTTCGATATTGGAGAGAAAAACCATGGTTATTAGAAGGAAATAGTCACTACTCAGCAGTTACTTTATTCAACTGTTGTTTGGGCATCTCAAAACGACATGGTTATTAGTGTAAATTCTGTTCAACGCCCCTCAGGAGAAAAACTCTTCCCATAACACTTTATCTGTAAACCTATCCTATGTCTATGTACAAACATCTCAAATTATGGTGACATACTCACTGATGCATGACCACTACATTAGCAGCCAGCCACTTCATAATTTCTTCTGTACAAAGTACAAACATTAGTAATGCTATGCAAGCAAGGCTATTCCTGGCCATCAGCTTGACCTCCTGTCGTCTTCCCCATGGAAAGAGTGAAGTATAGCAGAATCAACGTGCCCACGCTGGACCTATATACATAAAAGGATATATGACGGTAAATGTGACTATTACAACAAAGGAAACAGGGCAGCACGCATGCAAACTAAGCATTATCAGCAATGCTAGGATTTACGTTTGTATGACATAGTATGCACGAACCAGTCCATGTTCTGTTTGAACAAGCTGTTTGGTGACAAAATAATCTGAAAAAAAAAATGATATCTGCAGACTGTGGTGGCATATATACAATTTTATGTGGCCTTTTTTGTTTATTTGTGTGCCGTGCACTGCATGTTTTGGCTTAAATTCTGCCCATCAATGAGACTGCCGATGGTGACCACAAGTTATGGTTTGCACAACTCTGCACAATACAAAAAAAATTTAGAAATAGGACAGCTTCAGAGGCTCATTCCCTCAACCAGAGTCCTTATCTTGCCAGGATTAAGACCAAACCGTTGTGAGGATATACAGTGGCAAGGCACTCCTGATTTCATTCAACAGTTGCAGCTATAAATTTTTTTCATAAATAAATTACCCCTTTGAGTTACATGAACACAAAAGAAAGCTTTCCTACAAAAACAGTCATTGGTAGGAATGTTCGGTGATTATTTTCTTGCCACTAAAAGAGTATATATGAAATTGCAGCTAGTGATTTTTATAAATAGAAAAATAGGAAACAAAAAGGGTTCACTACAGATTATACAAAATATGTTATACCAGTATATACTACTATACACTAGCGTCCGCAACAACGCTTTCATTTAGTGTGATCAGTGGTGACCAGTACAAA
Source organism: Eragrostis nindensis (assembly GCA_012490785.1). Lineage (NCBI taxonomy): Eukaryota > Viridiplantae > Streptophyta > Magnoliopsida > Poales > Poaceae > Eragrostis > Eragrostis nindensis. Next base: position 814,491 of record JAAXCT010000092.1, read on the forward strand.
TCGAAGAACGACATGTGTAAAGCATATAAGTTCGACGATATTCCTTGAAATATACAATTTAGAGTAGACTTCTGATGAAATCTATCTGATACTAAAGCAAGACCGGCTGGAGCTAATGACCGATAGCAGTAGCACCTTATTGAGACCTTCTCATCAAAAGGAAAAGAAGACAGCAACAAGGTTCCTAACCACTAGCCGCGACACACACAAGGCAACAAAAAATGCAGCCCACAGAATCGACACAACAAGGAACCTTTTTGGTACTTTAATAATGTAGCTTGCAGATGAAAGAAAGAATTAAGCTTGAAAAATGGAAGAAAACTTATGGCCTGTATGGAACAGGACCACACAGGGTCAGAGGATGGCTGCAGATCACTTACAATGCTGCAAAAGCGAAAAGGATCTTCCTGGGGTCGCGCCACCCAGGAGCGCGCCGGCTGGCACGACGACGCTTCGCCCCTCCGGTTGTTGGCGTAGAGGGGTGGAACTGCTCCCTCGGGCTACCGTCGACGTGCACAGAAACCGTCTGCTTCTCATATACACCTGCCATGCATGTGCATTATTGAGCAGTAGACACTTACGGGAGGAAGGGTAGCCAAATGATCATGCGTGCAGTGACCACCACAGTTAAACAGCAACGAACTCGTATTCAGGAAACAGAAATGAGGAGAGACGCTGACACTGGTAGTACTAGGTGTTGCCTCGTTGATACTGTACTTAATTCTTTGGAAATTGGCTTGATTTTCATTGCACATATCTATTCCTCATTTTAGTGAACAAAATATGAAACAAGATAATGACAATGGAATGCTTTTGATTATACAACTATAAATGCATATTTCCACATGACAAGCCTCAAAATTCTAGTGACAAATGCGAAATCAAAGTTTTCAATACTAATCACAATTTCTGAATGGAGATGAAATTAAAAAAAAACCAAAGTTTTTTGTTGAACGACATGTACTTCTAGACAGAGGTACAGTCAAGATTATTTCTCCTCGCGAAGTCACATGAGACCTACTCAATTGACTGAATCATATGCTTCAACTAAAAGTGTTACTAATACTGTAGCAATCTTCCCTGATGAGGGATGACAGTGCGTCGATTGGAGGACGACAGATTGGAGGCAGCCCCCACGTTTCGTGATGCATCGAGTTGGTGGCGGGTAACGTCGTTCCCAGGGATTGGTGAGTACGCAGCTATCCCACGCAAAGCATCTGACACGGCCCACATATTAAGGGCTACTGCATTTGATAAGAAGTCCTGCCAAACTCGTGCGTGGACTACTCATCTGCACCCGTGACGCAACCAGCAAATTTGGAAAATCAAAATAAAACAATTATTGAATACTGATGCTGCTTAAGCATTTATCTTGTACTTCAATTGAATCGGGATGGTGATCGAGATTTGGAGCGATCGTTGTTCAGAAATTCAGAGCAGCGAACAGAGTAAGCAGAGGGATGAATCGATGAGTGTACTCACCGGAGGAAGAGGAATTGGTGTCCCCGTTCCGCTCCCGCTCGAGAGCCTTCCCAGCGAATGCGGACTCAATCACCTTCTCAGACCAAACCAGTTGCGATTAGAAATGGCTATGAAGCGAATGCACCAAATTCTACAGGGGCAACGAGGCTCACCAGGTCTGACTTGGTCTCGGGCGACTCCGCCCCGCGGCGGATGTCGAGCGCCACGAACTCCGGGGCGGCGCCCCGGTCAGCGTCCCGTCGGACGAGGTCCATGGACGCCATCGAGTCCACCAACTCCCTCCCTCCCTGCCTGCCGCTCGTCCCCTCTGCTCTCTCCCAACAAAAGCCTCAGCGGCTAGAGAACGAGGTATGGGCACGCAACACGAGTGGCGGCTTGCAGCCGGCACCGCGTGGAGGAGTGGAGGGAGCCCGAGTCGCCGCCGAGACTTGAACTGGTCGCAGCCCTTGCTAAGCGCTGACCTGGCTTCGCAGTTTCGCGCGGGGAGACAGAACCACCGCGTCGGCGACGAGATAGATGGCCGTGGGGTGAGGAAGCGTGAAATTTTTGGCGGCGTGCGATTTAATGGGCGACCGAACAGGGTGAAGGGGGAGGGCGGCCGCTCACCAGAAAGCGGCGCCGTGGCGGGAGACACGTCGCGGTGGGCGGGGGCTTGGGCGGGTGCGCGGGGAAAGCAAAATCTTGGTTCCATCAATTTTCTTTACAATACAACTTATGAATTGTGGTGGTGTCGTCCGCCCACCCTAATCACGTTTTAACTTCTTAATCCGCGCACACGTCTCGTGGGCCATCCGATGCAGATCAAAGGACCGGTGCGTTTCCACACCGCTTCTCCAACCCCGCACGTCTCCGCACTCGTCGCTCGCACCGCCAAACCGCTGATGGCGGTTGTGGCCGGGATCGACCGCACGCCATCGTCACTGGGAGTTATGGGCCGTCGTCTGCAGGATCCGTGCATCGCCGTCGTCACCAGGAGTCACGGTGCCGCGCCACCAACCTAGGAAGGCTGCCGCCGCAATCGCGACGCTGCTCTTCAAGCCACTCGCAGCCTCCATTGCGCCGCGTCAAGTAGCCGAGGAACCACGACGCACGCCATCGACGAGGGGAGCCGCCGCCATCGCGCCGCGTCAAGGATCGGAGAAACCATGCCACACGCCGGAGGAGGGAACCGCCGCCTAGGATTTGCATCGGCGCGAGGAATCGCACCGCGCTGCCATCGCGCCGACGCTGCTGAGGAACCGCACCGCGCCATCGCGCCGACGACGGCATGCTCAAGTTCTAGGTGCTGCATCCGCGGTGCGCGCCACGCGAGCTCCTCTCCTCGCTTGCGATGCTGCTCGCTTCATCACCTTGAGAGCCGCCTCCATCAGCCTTGCTCCTCTCCAACGGCAGCCTAACCGTCCCGGCCATTCCGACGCCCCATTGCTGACGCTGCTCGACTCCAGGACTGCAGGTTCGCTCACTTGCTCCCATGCGTATTGCAAGTTTGCAACGGTGTACTTGTTTACTCCTCTGCATATACCGTGCTCGATGAATTTCCTGAATTAAAAAGCCTGGCCGGAACAACGTTTCATTGGCATCATCAGTTGTACAGTATTGCTCTTATTAATTTGGTGATTTGCAGCACGATGACATAGTTTGCTATCTCCAACCAACTGTTGATCTATTTGCCTCCTGGTAGATAACAGAAATTTGTGTTTATGTTTGCGTAGCAAAAGCTTGTTGAGTATTATTCTCTACATGCGATATATATAGCTGGTGCAGTATGCTTAACTATATTTCGCATTAGTTAAACATCCTGAACGTCTCGAAAAGTGTGAACTATATTTTGGCTATCTCAAGGATGTATAGCTTCTATTTACCTTGCTGTAGGAATTCACAATGACAGATTGTTACATAAAAAAATAACTGAGTGGTGAACCCATGAACAGCTATCTGGTGAAGTTCTTCAAGTCTGATCTTCAGCTGTCATGAGATTAGCTGCATAACTCATGGTTGGATCAGTCCATTCCATTCTGACTTAGGAGGGCACATCTCAGTATTTATGTAGATGTTAGATGTACCATGCATGTACAGAAGCCTGGTATTTTCAAGCATATAGAGTAATATTCATTGCTCTCAAATTTGCTTATGTAGAAACCATCTAACTGTTTGGTTTGGTTATTGTTGTGCGGATGTCACGTAATGAAAACGGCGGAGTTTTTGGTGCTGTAAGAGCGGCAGGTTTTCTGACTTTGTATTGCTGAATATATAACCTAATTACATGCATGTGATCTGGCCTTAGCGGCCTGAGTTTACGGCCCTAATGGTCTCCTACTTTGTAGGCATGAACATGCTCGTGCAGTGCCTCTATTGCTCTCATTCTAACTGAAACTGAAACTAAAGACTCGGGCTACTCCCATGACTGAAAACACAACCATGGAGATTGACCCAGTAACACACTAACTGAACTACGGCATTGAGCTACTGAATTGAGCTTTCTTTTTTTTGGCGAATGTAAATGTGAAATCACTGATTTTTTAGAGGATTTAGAGGTCCATAAGGTTTATCTATGTGCAGGAGATGAACCTCCATGGGGCATATGGGGGCCGGGGATCCGCTCCGCTGAAATCACCTACGCGCTGCCGTCTCAGCAGATCGACCCAAACAGTAATTGACCTTTTTGTCCATCTTTTTTAGTCTTTTATTATTACAGATCGATCCACAGTTTTCTGTCAGCTTTGATCACTATATATGTATCTCTATGTAAATTTGATTGTCCCTGTAGCTCAAGATGTAGAATTGGTAGAGTTTCATTCAACATCCATTCTCATGGAGGTGTTTTTGCATTTCATCATTACCTGGTTTTGTAAGCATTTGATCATATATGGTTTCATGATCCATCGAATTAAACCATTATACAGTAGCAGTTTGTGTGTCGATTTGAATTTTGTTGAACATATTGTATAGGCTTAACAGGACAGCGCTCTAAGCAGTAGAAGGCAACGAATCATGTTGTATATCTGAGCATGCTTTTCAACCATCAATTTTGAGCTTACTGAATTTATATATGTGCTTAAAAACAATTTATATGGCTTTTTGATTCATTATTATTTTTCCCACTACTACTATTCTTGTATCAGGAACCGCCGGGAGAAGATCACACATCTTGACGGGGATTAACCCTAATAAATTTGTGAGAGAATAAATAAAAATTTATTTAAGTTCTTTGTCATCTATGCATTTCAAATGTTCTGTGGGCTCAGTTGTCTCCTCTTTGGCCTTTAGCTCTGTTCTGTTGTGCTATGCAAAAGATGGGTCGAGTAAAATTTTAGGTGCATATCCGTAAGCTTAAATTGTTTGTCTGCCATTTGATTGGAAATTTTGCAATATGGAATGATTTTAGCTCCCGTAGCAATGCACGGGCAAGCACCTAGTAGGTTTAGATTTCCCGGTGGAAATTAAACATGCGCACATTTATACTCCCGCCTAGGAAAAGAAAGAGATAAACATGTGAGGTGTCGCGTCTCCTTTTCTTAAGCAAAGTTCAGGCCACGATACAGTACCATCGACGACAGTTTTCCGGTGATGATTGGATTATAAATAAATTTCTTTTTTTTTAAAACTCACTACAAACACATGCACATGTCTATCACCCTTCATTGTGTCATACTGTCATGTGTCTCATTCGCAAAAAAAAAAAAAGTGTCATGTGTCTATAAAAAATTGGACAGGCTGATATTTAGAATTTTGAATGATCATGGTCATGGTGTTTCGCTATCTGTGAACATCGTATCATTTAATGAACTTAGTGTCACTGCATTTTGGCTCGAAGGTTAGGTGGACTGTAGATCCTTAATGATAATTTATAAAGAAAAATGCTTCTGAGCAGCTTTTTTAGGCAGATGGTGATTTTTTTTTCCAAAAAAGAGATTATCCTTCTGTGACATTAGTCCTTTTTTACTCCTCTATAAATTCCTTTTTTTTTAGAGCAGCCTCTAAATTCCAGCCCATGGAGAGCCCAGCCTTTTCACCTTTTTGTTTAGAGGGCCGTGTTTCATGGAGTTGAAGTCCAACTGGGTAATATTAGGCCGCATAGCCCACAACAAACCTGGTCCAACTCGGCTGGTAGGCAGCCCAGTCTCCCTGTTCGTTAGGATGGGCAGTGGTGTGACTGTGATCTGCTGACATTGTTGTGATAGTTTGGCGAGAACATGACAATTGACAAAGAACGGTTCCAACGAACCAAAGACGGCAATAATGGTCAAACAACGCACCTCTCGCAATCATCAAGAACTAGTTTAGTCTGACGGGACGACATCCTTCAGTTTAATCTTCACCCCGCTTATCCGTCCATTTTCTGGACTTTGAACCAAGAGTTGTGACAGTAACCAGCGATCATCCAGCTGGTAGGGTGGTTTACCCCGAGTCCACGACCCGTATATTCATTGGCCGACACGGACCAACCTCCGATCTACTGGTATACTAGCTACCACTGGTACGTGCGTCAACTATTTCTTGGTCAGAACAACGCACCAGTAACTTTCAGATCGGAGCTCAAGTCCACGCTGCTCCTACTCCCTTTCCTGGGTTCATTTTTGTTGCCAGAAGATTCCAAGGCTGAGCCTCAGAGCTTACCAGGGCTACTACACAACCTTGATATAGTACGGAGTACATGATCAGAGATTGTTTTTTTCTTTTTTTTTTTGGCGAGTTGTTGACGAGAAGTCTATCAATAATGACTTTAGCGGTAGGCTCAAAGCATTCGTTGACAATCGCAAAGGCCACCATGGTCAGGAGGGCCCATCACCGCCGCCTCTCCGCGTCGGCGGCTCCTTCCGATGATCCGACCCGATCGATCCCGTGTGAAATCGCGAGTTTTGTTCCGTTGCGCTTTTCTCCGGGACCCGCTTTCCGCGTGGCCTCCAGCGTTGCATTCCACCGCGCTCCGTCTCGATCGATCGATCGCTCGACTCCTACGCGGGCATCTCAGTAGCCCTTTGATGGATGGACAGCCTCTGGTTCTTCTAACCAACTCGCGTATTCCGTGCTCCGCGACAGCGAGGGCCGACCTTACCTACCACCGCGGCCTGGCGCTCGGCGACGACCTGGTGCCGTTTCTTTATTCCTGCGCGCTGGGGGGGGGTTCTTATTCGCGGGAGGTGCTGCCGGATGCGGGCAATTTTTAAGTCCGCGGATGGTGTTCCATCCCTCGTCTTGGCGAGATTGTTTGAACATTCCCTGAGCTGCTTTCTTGAGTTCTAAGCAACAAGCCGACGACTTCCGGCTGCTTCCATTGCTGATGATTGCATTGGGCTGCTGCCTCCCCGTGAGGCGGCTGCTGCTGGTGGTGGCTGTCGCGGCCGTGGCGAGCATCATCGCTCCGGCGGCCAGCGCGTACGGCGGGCTCGCCGTCGGGTTCTACAACGAGACGTGCCCGCACGCCGAGGAGCTGGTGCTCGCCGAGATGCGGGACATCGTCGCCAAGGACCAGACCCTCGCGCCGGCGCTGCTGCGGTTCATGCTCCACGACTGCTTCGTCAGGGTGCGTCTTTTTTTTTTTTTCCGTTTCCCCCTTCAATTCATTCGTTCCGCGGTTGCTTGCCTGCTTTCACGCTCCTCGTGTCCCGTAGCGTGCACGAGATACGACGAGTTGGTGCGCCGCCGCCGTACGTCGTGGTGATCGATCGATGCGGATTTCATGGGGTGCGAAAATACACGTGTGTGTGATGCAGGGATGCGACGGCTCCATCATGCTCCAGTCGCATAACAAGACCGGAGAGAGGGACGCCATCCCGAGCTACAGCCTCCGCGGCTACGACGAGATCGAGCAGATCAAGGCCAAGCTGGAGGCGGAGTGCCCGCTCACCGTGTCCTGCGCCGACATCATCGTCATGGCCGCTCGGGACGCCGTGTTCCTGGTAAGCGTAGCGCCCCCTGCTTCCGCGACAGCGAAATGTATTCGTGTTGTGATCGATGTTCGTTGTGTACGTCTTCCTCGATCATCGTGGATAATCGACTAATACTACGCGGCTTCCGTCTTCCAGAGCAACGGCCCGTGGTACCCTGTAGAGACCGGGCGCCGGGACGGCAAGGTGTCGTCGGACTACGACGCCGACAACGACCTCCCAGGCCCCAACACCACCATTGTCGACCTCAAGATCTACTTCAGCTTCAAGGGCTTGGGCTGGAAAGACATCGTCGTCCTATCAGGTAACAATCCATCAGCTATATCTTCTGAAGTGCAAGCAAAGCTAGCTACATGCCCGCCGCCCCAACTTGATTCACGGAGTCAATTAACAATCAACATGAACTAACTTAGAAGCTCAATTTCAATGTCTTCCAGGAAGCCACACGATCGGGCGGGCGCAATGCTCCACGTTCGCGGGGGACCGGCTGTACAACTACACGGGGCGAGGGGTGCAGGACCCGACGCTGAACAAGACGTACGCGGCGGACCTGCGGATGCGGTGCGAGCCGGGCCTCGCCAACGACACGCACATGGTGGAGATGGACCAGGCGAGCCCCTACACCTTCGACCTCAGCTACTACCGCGACGTGTACAGCAACAAGGGCCTCTTCACCTCCGACCAGGCGCTGCTGAACGACGAGTGGACGAGGGCGTACGTGGAGCGGATGGCGGCCGCGGAATCGACGGAGGAGTACTTCCGCGACTACGCGGAGGCCATGACCAACATGGGCCGGATCGAGGTGCTCACGGGCGACAGCGGGGAGATCAGGGACGTCTGCGGCGCGTACGTTGACTAGAAGAGCGAAGCTTCTCAATAGCTTAGGCTAGCTATAGCGATTGATTGATGAATTGGTTTGTGATCGAGCTGGTGCAAGTGGTTGGCGCGCTTGGATCGACCTTCACGTGGCGATTGATGACAACGTGGGAGCCAACTGCGAGGCACTTGCGTTATTCTATTCGGGTGGTTAGAGAATTGACGGGTGAGGCGAAATGGGTTCTTTAGACCTTTGTAAAAGAAATTTAACTGTATGTAGGTGTAAATAAAAGCATAGTTCCTCTGTTTTGTTCTCCATCTTGCTTGCATCACCCTTGCCCACCAGTAAAGGTGCGTGAAGAATTTTCCTGCTACCCGCGAAAAAAAAAAATCTTGCTGCTCGCACAACCGCGCCGTCCCAGGCTTCCTGCCCAGAGCCAACCGTAGCACGGACTAGAATGTGCCGGTGGCCCAAACCCAACCTAACATGGGCCAGATCTTCTACTTATGGACCCCAGTGAGAGGCTACGTTAAAGGAAAAAGTCTGGTTTTGGTCCCTCAACTATCGTCAAAGTCCGGTTTTCGTCCCTCACCTACAAAACCGGGTGGAATAGGTCCCTCAACTCTTGAAACCGTTCGCTTTTCGTCCCTCGGCGGTTTCGACGGCGGTTTTCGCTGACGTGGCACGTGAGGCCCACCTGTCAGGGTGACACGTCATTTTTTCTTTTTTTTCCTCCCTCCCTCTCTCTCTCTCCTCTCTCTCTCTCTCTGCGAGCCGCCGCCGCCACCGCCGCTCGCGCTCGCCCATCGAGACCGCAGCCGGCCGCTTGCCGGAGCGACGCCCGCTCGAGCCCATCGCGCTCGCCGTGGCCCCCGCTGCCGTCGCCCGCGCATCTGGCCGTCGCCAGCCCGCTCGAGCTCGCCGTCGCCTCCGCCTGCCGTCGCCCGCGCATCTGCTGGCCGCCGCCGCCGCCGCCGCCGAGACCGTCCGCCCGCACCCGCCCGCCGAGGCTTCCTCACGCGCCGAGGCCACCGCCGCATCAGCCAGCCGAGGCCACCGTAGCTCGCTCGCCCGCCGAGGCCGCCCGCCTCCCCCTCGGAGCCGCCGCTCGCGCGAGGCCGCCCGGCCGCCCGCCCGCCTCTCAGCTCCGGCCCTCCCCCTCGTGAGGCTGCCGCCCGCCGGCCGCTCGCCGAGGCCACCTGCCGCGCGCGCCTGGCCGCCGCTACTCGCCCGCGCGGCCGCCCGCACACCCACGAGGCCGTCGCCCGGCCGCTCGCAGAGAGAGAGAGAGGAGAGAGAGGGAGGGAGGGAGGAAAAAAAAGGAAAAAAAGAAAAAATGACGTGTCACCCTGACAGGTGGGCCCCACGTGCCACGTCAGCGAAAACCGCCGTCGAAACCGCCGAGGGACGAAAACCGAACGGTTTCAAGAGTTGAGGGACCTATTCCACCCGGTTTTGTAGGTGAGGGACGAAAACCGGACTTTGACGATAGTTGAGGGACCAAAACCAGACTTTTTCCTACGTTAAATCAGGCCGCACAAAAACGGGCCCAATTTTGGGTCCTGGGAATTTTGGGTCCTGGGCTGACTCATTTAGCAACGAAACACGTGGCAAAAGGATAAATGATGACGAAACTTAACGAATTGAAACTTGAAAAGGGCACGTGTTTCGTTTTTTTTTCTTGTCTGGAACCACAGTTTTGCTGTTTAGCGGGTGGCTTGCTTCTGCGATGCCGCCTGATGAATTCCACGTTGCGCACAGCAGTATTCCTACGGCACACAGTACCGTCGTCGCGTGTTCCACGAAGAATATTCCATTCCACGGGACATCGTATGGCATATTTATTATGCAAATCATATTCCCGGTTGCGGGGATAAATCATCGGATTCCCACAAGTCTCTCATAACAACTTTCCACTTTGGACTTTGCGGATACGTAAGAGTACGAACCTGTAGTACATTATTTCTCCCGTAGTGTCTTGGCAGCCAAGGCACCTGCTTCCGTGGCGACTCCCGTCGCTATGTTTGAAACGGGACATGCACGAGCAGGCCATTAAGGTCCGGTCCAAATCCGGCGCCAGATCTGTGCGTGACACTATGACCACATCCGGGCTCCTGACACAAAACCAGCCGGCCATTAAAGCGGGCAACAAGCGACGTGAGAGCCACACGGCAATCCCAAGCCGGAACAGCCGGAACAGCAAACGTAGACGGCGAGGAAACGCTCGCCGGCTGGTTTATCTCCCCCGGCAAGCCAACGACCGACCGCGCGCCCCGGTTCGCCTCCAGCGCCAGCTGCTGCTTCCTTGCTTGCTTGGTTCGCCGCTTCGTTGCGTTGCTCCACCCATCTCCTCCCCTAATCTCCTCCATCCACATAAACCAGAGCAAACCAAAGCAAACACGAAGCGGCAACCGATTAGAATTAGCTATACACGTCTTTGTTTTTTTTCTTCTCGAGAGGGAACAAGGGACAGTTTGGCTCCTACTCTATTCTCTTTCACCTAATCCCATCGCCCCCCTTCCGCTCCTCGTCCAGGGAAAAGGAAAAGGGGAAAAATAAGAAAATCGAAGGAAACCAAGCCGGAAACCGCAAACCCTCGCTTTCTCCGATCGAATTGCTCGCTCGCTCGCCTCCGGGTCCGGGGAAACCACCACCAGAGCTCGGCCGGCCGCTCCCCACCACCAGTCCTCATCCTCCTCTTCCTCCCTCCCCGCGCCGGATCATCCAGGCCCTCTCGCCCGCCCGTCCCGATTCGAGCTGCCTCCCCCTCCACGCGCGGCGCCCATGTCGCTCACCTGAAGATACGGTTTTCTGGGCTGTTTCTTGCGAGAGTCCTCCGAGTCCCCCACAGAAACAGCCCGGGGGGCGTCATCGACCGATCGATTCCGGGCGGCGTGGTTCTCGGCCTCGGCTTCGGCTTCGGCTTCCTCGTCCTCGTCCTCATCTAGCTTGGAAGCTAAGGCTGCGCTTTGCTGCATCTGGGAAGGGGGGAAGGAGTAGCGTGCACGGGTGGGTTTCGAGGCGCGGGCTTGATGCGGGACGGCGCGCAGGCTCCTCGCGGCGGCGGGGGGTTCTTCTCGGCCCGCTCGCTCTCCAACTACATGCGGATCGTGTCGTCGGGCGCCTCCACGGCCGCGTCCACGCTGCGGTCGGCCAGCGCGTCGCTGGTGAACTCGATCGCCAGCCACGAGGAGGACGGCGGCCGCGACCAGGTCGGTTGGCTTGCTTGTTTAAAACAAACTCTCGTTATTCTCCCCTCTTTTGTTTTGTGTGTGATTTAGCATATGAAATACTCGTATGACCTCGCTTATTGGACTGCCTTTACCTTTAGTAGGTTCAAGTCACGTGTGGGTTAGCTAAAATGAGCATAAAGTGTATTTATGGCTGCAACGCACTGCCAATTTTGCACTTGCCTCCAAGATATGAGGCTAAATTTGTATTTGTTGTAGGTTTTTTCATGCATTTATTTTACTCTGACCATCATTTACTTTATGACTTGAACTGGAAACCCTTTTAGTACTCATTGATGCTTATGCTTATTCAGCAGTAAGCTTAGCTGCAGACTACCGAATATTACAAATAGACAAGGTTGCTTTGTGTTCTGCTTGTTTTTTTTTCTTTTTGGGAGCCAATTTCCTGCTGGTCAGGACATAATGACTGCTTATGTTATGCATACTGAATCGGTTGTGATTTGGGTTTGTGTGTACAAAGTTACTTTGATCTATTGAGTTAAATTTTTCCATCATCTCATCGATATTCAAATTGAAATCCAGCATAGTCCATTAGGCATAGCAAAACGACTCTATTTTAAGAGTAGAAAAGATGATTATGATTCTTGGACTTTGCGCTACAGTTCCATGTTGTTAGTTTATTTTTTCAAAAAATAGAAATGAAATCCATGAGTCCATATGTTCATTGTTGAGTATCCCATACTTGCAAACTTTTGTAAATCTGATAGATGATAAATGCATTTTAGTTCCTGACTTTCAATTATTGCGCACATAATTCTTTGTACACCTTGCAACTATATTCACATTGGAAACTAACAACTATCATGTATAGTGAATACATAAGAAAGAATGTCCATCTATAAGAGCATCTCCAGCAAGGTTTCTAGTTGGGCCCCTACTCTATTATTTAGGAGCTTGAGCCAAAAAATCAACTCCAGCAGGAACCCTACTTGGGCTCTCATTTTGCATGCCCTCTCAATCTCCATCTCCAAACCCCCATTCCTAGGTTCCTCCAATCCTCCCTCTCATTCATGGGTCCCATTATTTTTTTACTGGCTCTCACACAAAATAGGGTCTTGGGTTAGTTTGCTGCTGGAGTTGAAGCCAAATTTTAGGCCCTCATTTTTGCATGCCGGCCTAGAAAATGAAAGTAGGGGTCTTGTTTTGAGGTCCATTGCTGGAGATGCTCTAAGACTATAAGTCAGCAAGCTGTATATACATCGGAGGATCATCGTTTTCACATTTTGAACACATAATCTTTCTAGCCCTACTTCCATGTAACAATGTGCGAACACTTTTCTTAATTTGCAGGTGCAATGGGCCGGTTTTGATAAGCTTGAATGTGGGGGTGGCATGCTACGACAAGTTTTGTTGCTGGCTTACAAATCTGGCTTCCAAGTGTGGGATGTCGAACATGCTGATGATGTAAGACAGCTAGAATCGAGACATGATGGCCCTGTTTCTTTCATACAACTGCTAAAGAATCCAATTGCTACAGAGAACACTGAAGATAGATTTGCAGATGTACGGCCACTGCTAGCTGTTGCCTGTGATGGAACTTACACAGGAATCGGAAACAGCCATGATACAAATGTTCCTGTTTTTGATGGAACCAATGGCTCTTCCCATAATGTAGGCACAGAAAATCTTCCTACTGTTATTCGCTTTTATTCTTTGAGGGCGCATGAGTATGTGCATACATTGAAGTTGCGATCAGCTGTTTATTCCATAAGGTGCAGTCCAAGAGTTGTAGCTGTTTCTCAGGCTACTCAGGTATGTCATTTTCATTGTTTTGTAGTGGTGTTTAGATCACGGGCAATCCTGATGGGGGAAAAAAAACCTTTTGCAGATACATTGTTTTGATGCCGCGACATTGGAGCGAGATTATACTGTTCTTACCAGTCCTACAGTTGCACAAATTTCAGGTTATGGCCCACTTGGATTGGGGCCTAGATGGATTGCATATTCTGGGATTCCAGTTCCTGTCCCAGACACAGGTCGTGTTAGCCCTCAGCTTCTTACTCTATCTCCCTTCGTTCCTCCTCCTGGTTCAAATGGTAGTGTGGTGGCATACTATGCAAAAGAATCAAGCAAGCAACTGGCCGCTGGAATTGTGACACTGGGTGATGTTGGGTATAAGAAGTTGTCCAAGTATTGTTCAGATTTCATTCCTAATGGTCATGCTACTGTAAAGCAAAGGAATTCCGGCTACAAAGCTAATGGAGCAATGAATGGGCACCGCATTGACAGTGAATACGCTGGAATGGTACATTCGTTTTCACAGTACCTATACTCATCGTTAGTCCTTTCATCCCAAAAGTGGTGATGAAAATGGTTGCCAATGTTTATAGTAACTAACAACCGTAAGACTTTTAAGGACCATGAAATCCATCTGACCAGTTTCTTGTTATTTTAGTGTGCGGTTGTTGTAAAGGCTAGTGCTTATCTTAGATTTTTGCCTTGTGTGTATGAAATTGAAAAATATATGCTTATGACAGATCAGATTGTTTACTATACAAACCACATATTATTTAGTTGTTTGCTTGTCGCCAGTGGAGTAGGAACTATGTTATCCCTCAGTAACGGTAGAGCACAAAAGATGGAATTTGTTGGTTTTGGTGGAATCAAAGATAGAGTAGTCTAATGGATGACGGTGGATGGATATTTTCTTCTGATTGAAATGTTTTGTAAAGCAATGTTCCTCTATTTTTGCCAAGTGTGTACCTTTATCTTAATATTATTTCATATTTGTCTTGCTTCACAACATGTTGACATGTAGTCTGTTCCCTTTTCAATGACAGGTCATTGTTCGAGACATTGTCTCAAAATCATTGATAGTTCAGTTCAGGGCACATACCAGTCCCATTTCGGCACTTTGCTTTGATCCCAGTGGAACTTTGCTGGTGACCGCATCTGTTCATGGTCAAAACATCAATGTTTTCCGCATTGTACCTCCGCAGGGGAATGCATCAGAGACTGGTCAAGTTGGAACCTATGTTCATCTGTACAAATTGCAAAGAGGCATCACCAATGCGGTAAGCTGATATGCATATTTGTTGATCCTTATTTGTAATCTTTTTTTAATTTAACAGTGTCACCTTTGTTATAGGTCATAAAAGACATCAGCTTTAGCGATGACAGTGAGTGGATAATGATTAGCTCTTCAAGAGGAACTAGCCATTTATTTGCAATATCTCCATACAGTGGATCAACAAGCTTTCACTACAGCGACAACAACCCTGCTGAAAATAACTACGTTGTGGATTCATCAGTTAAGCCTAATGCTCATTGGTCCCAATACTCAGCACCCTCTTTGAGTCTCAATCAGAAGACACTTTTCATATCTGGACCCCCCGTCACATTGTCTGTTGTTAGTCGGATAAGAAATGGGAGTAACTTGTTGAAGGGTGCTGTCCATGGTGCTGCAGCATTTGCAACGGGTGTTTCTAGTCCAATTTCTGGTGCCATTGCATCGGCATTTCACAACTGCAAGGGTGCTGACCTCAGTTCCGATGGCAGTTCTCAATTCATGAAATATTATTTACTTGTATTTTCTCCATCAGGAAGCATCATACAGTATGTGCTCCATCGCTCAGCAGAACAAGATTCTGGATTTGATTTCCCTTCGGGTCCCGTTTCTTATGGGTCAGAAAGAGAAACTGATACAAAATTTGTTATTGAAGCTCTTCAGAAGTGGGATGTCTGTCATAAAAGAAATAGAAGAGACAATGCTGAGAGTTTCACATATGGGGATTTTGAGAATGGAGAAAATAATAAACTTTTCCAGAAAGTGATGAAGAAAGGAACTAGTATTTATCCACTCGATAGTGCTGCTGTTGAAAGACTAAAGCTCAGTGCTGATGAAAATCGTAACTTCTATATTTCTGAAAGTGAGCTGCAGACAAATGTTGTGCAAATTCCTCTCTGGTCTAGATCTGGGGTATTTTCTTGCACCTTTCCCTTCTGGTATCACATTATTTTCTTCTGTACACATTCTTGGATTCATAAATTGTAACACATTTTTGTCACCGATGCCAGATACACTTTCAAGTGATGAAGGGTGGAAATTTAGAAGCAGACAGCAGCGACACAATTTCAGGGGAAGTTGAAATAGAAAAAGTCCTGACTCATAATATAGAATCGAGATCAAAGAATCTCATACCAGTCTTTGACGCTCTTCACACATCAATATTTCAACAGACAAGGTATGCGACACTAGAAGTCCTGATAATTTGTCATTAGCAATTTGATCAAATGTCAGTACTGATATCTTTTTAGTGATTGATGTAAATTGATGATGTACTAAATTTATAGAGGCTGGCTAGGTTTTTTGTTAGTTATTTCTAACCTTTATCTTGGAATGGGAAAGAGTTGCTGATTGTCTTATTAGATTTCTCGTGTGCTCTTTTTTGCCTCTAGGTTGAACAGTCTTGATAATAACAGGTATGGACTGCTGCAGCGGCAGAAGTCCGGAATTTCAGAAGATGGTAGACTCTCTCACAGAAGCAGTTGTAGTTCATTGGACTGCATGTCTGAAGGCCCCAAAAGCTCTGAGGACGGTGGTTTCGGTAAATATGTAGTAGATGATAGTGGTTCTTCTGTAAATAAGAATCCAGATGTTAAATTTGATGCCGAGCTTGTAAATAATACTGGGAGCCTTAAGTCAGAGGCCCAGCTCGGATTTGTAAATAGCAAAGAGGATGGTGAAGATAGAGAGCAACTCCCAGACCTGTGATATTTACGGCTGACTGTTGTCAAGGTAAGTGCTTCCGCATTTGTTTGCACGGGCTTGCATGTTGTTCCATATGAGCTATCCTACCATGCAACTAGGCACTAACGTGCATACATTTTGCAAGCGCTACTATGTTGGTACCTGAGAAACTCTGCTATTGCTTGCAGATGATCGATGGTGATGGAGGAGCCTCTTTGATGGCTGAAGTCTTCATTGTGCGTGTGTAGCTGAATTCTTTCATTTCTCCATCCGGAGTTATTGACCTCTCTTCTATAGTTGTATTCATAGGAATTCATGAAAATTTTACTGATAAAAAAGATAGAAAGGGAGGTTGAATGATACCCCTATCTATGGGTTTGGAAGCTTTGGTGTCATGAGTTGGAGTTTGTACATAACAAGATTGTTTATTGCATTTCCAATAATAGCACGTAACTTGTGAATATTTAATGGGCAATGCATTTCCAACTGCTAGTATCAGCTACTTGAAAATCATCCTTGTGCGTGTATGTTGTCTGTTTTGCAACGTTGCCAATCAGTGAGAAATGAAGAAAATGTTTCATTAGGATCAGTGAACAGTTAATGAAAAGGTAGATATCCCCTACGATTTCACATTCACTCTCCATTCTGTATTGTCAAATACTCCATTCTGAAATTGATGCCATCTAGGATATCAAATTTGCTCTACCTGCATCTCTCTCTCTCTCTCTCTCCCTCTCTCTCCCTCTCCCTCTCCCTCTCTCTCTCTCTCCCTCTCCCTCTCTCTCTCTCCCTCTCTCTCAGGATGGAGGTAGTATTTGGTAAGCATATTTTTACAATTGTTATTTATTAAGAAAACTGAAGTGGAGCTACTAATTCTGAGTGTCTACGTTCAATGAATGAATGAAAGACATCAAGTCATTGTAGCATGCCATAAAAAATATTATGTAAGCGTATTTAATTTTAAAGTTACTTTGATTTCTTTGTTATGTTGAATTGTGCTTATTGTGGCCTCAGGAAAATATTATGGAATGGAACGTTAAATAGAATAAGCAGTGGGAAAATTGACCTGAAAAAGTAATGTTGAGGTACGAAATGGTATCCGTACAAAAATCATGGGACATTTATTCCAGAACATAGGTGAATTGCTATTGTCAACTCCTCGCTTCAATTATTTCGTATTTAGTAACAGTTGAATTGATAAAAACAAATTATTTTTTGTGATAGAACAGTTGTCTTCGGCCTCCTGTAAGCTGGATGAATAGCAGGAACAACTTAGCGTGGTTCTGAAATATTCCATATATATGAAACTAATAGATATCAATCCGATTTGTTTATTAATATGTGTCCCTTTTCTTTTGTACATGTAACGGTTCAAAACTTTTTTCTATCCCAGTCTTTTTTGTCTCTCCCACGCACTACAATCGTCGCGTATAAAAGCAGTCTCGCAGGCATCTCTCTCCTCACCCCTCTCAAAGAATCGCAGAAGAAAGTCCGAGAGCAAAGGCCAGAGATGACGAGGACTGCTCCGCTCGTCCCTCTCCTCGTTGCCGCCATCGCCTCCGTTTCCTTTTCCGCCGCGACAGCGTTCAACTCCACCTCGTCACACCACCCGAACCTGCTTGCCGACGTGTCACGATGGCGGGAACGCTACATGGCCGTCCAGGCCTCGCCCTCAGGCGGCGGCGGCGGCGCGGCGCGCGGCGTCGGTCCGAACACCGTCGCTGCATGGGTCCTCTCCTTCTTCGCCGCGGCCGTGTCGAGCGCCGGCGGCGTGGGCGGCGGCTCGCTGTTCCTCCCCATCCTGAACATCGTGGCGGGGCTGAGCCTGAAGCGCGCCACCACCTACTCGTCCTTCATGGTCACCGGCGGCGCCGCCTCCAACGTGCTCTACAACCTCGTCCGCACGGGCGGCGGCGGGAGCCTGATCGACTACGACATCGCGCTGCTGTTCCAGCCGTGCCTGCTCCTGGGCGTGAGCATCGGGGTGGTGTGCAACCTCATGTTCCCGGAGTGGCTCATCACCGTGCTCTTCTCCCTGTTCCTCGTCTTCTGCACCTACAAGACGTGGCGCGCCGGCGTCAAGATCTGGCGGGCCGAGGGCGGCGGCGGCGGCCGCAACAAGGAGCCCCTGATCACCCGGGACGGCAGCCTGGTTGAGAGCAGCGTCGCCGGCGGCGCGGGGTTCCCGTGGAAGGACGTGGCGCTGCTCGTGGTGGTCTGGCTCTGCTTCTTCGCGCTCCATGTCTTCATCGGAGATAAGCACGGCGAGGTACGTATGGCTCAGCTCCGCGACGTGTTCTCACGCGCGGAAGCCTCTCCCGACCTGCCGTTACAATGCAAGCCGTAACTGCCGCACCGCCGCGCTGAGCCACGAAAATGACACACCTACACGTCACGGCAAAGCATTCACGGTGAACCGCACCCGCACTGAAGGCACTTTGCGCCAGTGCACATAGGAGAAACTGATGGCAGAGTACATGGGGCCAAGCAAGAAAGTAGAGTGCCTTTCGTAAACTCGGGGCCTTTCCCGTTGTCACGTTATTGTTCGCGATATGCTCCTTTGTTCGCCGTGGTGGAAAGTAGGGGCTGGGGATGGACGGATGGTCCTCTCCATCGTTCGATTTCTTTCACTGCGCCGGTGGAATTTCGCGGTCGTTTCAACTCGACAGGAACTGACCTTATCGCACCTCAACACGCGTGCCATTTGATTGCATCCATGTCGACCAAGACCTTAATTAGGTTTATGTCCAGCTGCTAATGTCACATAAGCTGTCCCGTTCTGTCTGGGAAAAAACATAATCAGGTACGTCTAGGTTCATTCCAGAGTTAACTACTAGCTTGGAGAGTGGAACTTTGGTTTGTCAGCGTCAAATGGCCTGTTTGAAGCAGGCCGACATCGCCCTGGGGCCACGACTATTGTACAAAATCTGCGTCAAAACCATTTTTAAAAAAAACTTTATGCGTCTCCATGTTCGTTGTATACCGTTTCAGAGCACTGGAGACGCTAATGGCAAATTTTTTTTATTTTTTTAATTTATTTTTAGACAAATGGCAAGTTATTTCTTAAAGCACATACTACATCATAGATAGCCATAGCAACTAGTAGCATATACACGTCCTCATTCAGATATTTGAACATATAAATTTTATCTTATCTGCTCAGGGTGTGATCAAGATAAAACCCTGCGGCCTCGTGTATTGGTTTATCACCTTGTCGCAGCTTCCTTTCGCGGTGGCTTTCACGTGGTACATTATATACGTCAAGAGCAAGAAACAAATTGTTCATGACCAAGAAGATGGCAAGGTTTGCGAATTTTTACTTTATGTTTTTGTGACTGTGATAAATTCAAAGTAGCTTTTACTGAGCATTACATGTCGTGTAGGAAAATCTGATGGACACTGGGATGGAAACTTTGCCGTCACTTACATTCCCACTTGCTGCTTTTGTCACCGGGGCTCTGAGTGGCGTCTTTGGCATTGGAGGAGGGCTACTTCTGAACCCTGTTCTTCTTCAGATTGGAATTCCCCCGCAGGTATAGATACGTTTTGCTATATTTTGCTGATGATTAAAAAAATGAACGCATGCTTTACAACCTTATCAATTCATCATTTGCAGACGGCAGCAGCCACCTCTACATTTATGGTACTTTTCTGTGCCTCGATGTCCATGGTTCAGTTCATCCTGCTGGGCATGAGAGGCATTGGAGAGGCTTCCATTTACGGGGGGATATGCTTCTTTGCTTCAATTGTTGGATCTGTTGTGATTCATCGAGCCATCAGGAAGTCCGGGCGGATCTCGCTGATCGTGTTCCTGGTTACTGGCATCATGGCACTCAGCGCTGTGATCGTCACCTGCGTTGGAGCACTAGATGTTTGGGTGCAGTACACTACTGGAGCATACATGGGCTTCAAGTTACCATGTACACATTGAGTGAGAGGTGCTTGTGCCAGTATCTTCTTTCGGCTTGGCCATTTTGGCTCTTTCTGAAGGAAGGTTTTGTCCTTGATGCTGTCGTTTGGAGCTTATACAGATTTTGACTGAGAATAAATTCACATTTCGATGAACTATCGGAACGAGGCATGATTGATTATGGACACGGAAAGTAAACAGTAGCTCTTAAAGAACTTGGGCTCCTACACATGCATAGGGGGCGTTTGGCAGGGCTTTCTTTCTTCTTCTAGCATTTACATGCTTATACGAGTTGGTTCCGTGCAAAAGTTTGGTCACCCCATCCACCAGTCACACCCACCCAGTTGTTTGCTATCAGACATGCATGACAAACAATAGCAGTAATGTAAACAGCAATTGGCAATTGTTCGTAATTAGCAATACTACCCTTGAAAATGACATGGTTCTTAGTTTTGAGAAGTACCAATACGAACAATCCAGACATGATGTTGTGGAACCATATAAACTTCTAGTACGAATTCGTATGCACCGATGGAGCTGTCGATTGCAGCCATATAAAACTGCCGTTTGCGAGTCCAGAACCTTTTCGCTCCTGACAGATAGGCAGATTAACCTTCCACGTGGAAAGGATTAGGAAGGTTGCATCTTATACTATAGACCCATGCGACTCCTGCTCTTTTGATCCGCGCTTTGCGTCTATTGGATAGATAGACAAAGCTAAAACGGGCTACAAAAACAAGGAGGCGGCACGAGGATCGCCATTCACCCCCAGAACACTGACAAAGCGAACTTCTCGCTGGTCCTCGCCTCTGCTGCTGCAAGCCTGCAAGAATGGCCAACTCGACGGCGTTCCTGCCCCAATGGGGATCACAGCATCTGATGGAACCCTCGTTCCACAGCAGCCTCGGCACTGTTCTAGCGTGCGTCCTCTCCTTCCTGGCCGCGGCCATGTCCAGCGCGGCTGGCGTCGGCGGCGGCTCGCTGTACGTCGCGATCCTGAGCATCGTCGCCGGGCTCGGCGTGAAGACGGCGACCGTGTTCGCCAGGTTCATGGTCACCGGCGCCGCCCTGTCCAACGTGCTCTACACCGTCTTCCTCCGCGGCCCCGGGCCCGGCGGCGAGCCGCTGATCGACTACGACGTGATCGTGGCCTCGCAGCCGTGCCTGCTCCTGGGCGTCAGCGTCGGGGTGATGTTCAACCTCATGTTCCCCGGGTGGCTCATCACCGCCCTCTTCACCGTGTTCCTGGCCTTCACCACGTTCAAGACGTACCGCACGGGGATGAAGAAGTGGAGCGCCGAGACGGCGGCGATGAGAAGTGCGCAGGAGGAGGGTGGGGAAGACGTCGGCGGGACGAAGGAGGCGCTCCTTGGCCGGAGGGATGGAGGTGGCCGTCAGTGCCAGTGGGTGGACATGGCGGTGCTTGTCGTGGTCTGGCTCTGCTTCTTTCTCGTCCACCTGGTCGTCGGAGGCAAGGGCGCCAAGGTATGGGAGTCGCCTGAACAATCTTTTAGTATGGTTTGCTGCACACTCTGAAACTTGAACTTTAATTTGTTTATTTATTTTCTCATAGCCAGTACACTTTGATACATAAATTAAACGAACATTTGATATACTCCACGTCTTGTTGAGGCCTAGTTTTCATGGACCATAAAGCATAGTTACGTTTTCAAAGTTTTCAAAGTTTGAGGGGGACATCGTTTCTTCAGGGAGTTGCAGACATAAAGCCATGTGGGGTCGCCTACTGGCTCATCACTGTGGCCCAAATCCCAATCGCTTTAGCGTTCACAGCATGCATCGTGTACCAGAAGAGAAAATCAACGCACACTAAGAACGGTCTACTCATCGTTGACGAGGTACCGCACCAGT
The DNA here is from genome assembly GCA_012490785.1 of Eragrostis nindensis. NCBI lineage: Eukaryota > Viridiplantae > Streptophyta > Magnoliopsida > Poales > Poaceae > Eragrostis > Eragrostis nindensis. Next base: position 836,398 of record JAAXCT010000092.1, read on the forward strand.
ATAGAACCGATCGAATTTGGCACCAAAAGAAGCTAGTACATTTTAACACTAAATCTTCGTCTTTGGATGCAGGCAGTTTCAGTGAAGAAGAGCAGGCTGCATGCTTTACCAGCGTATGTCTTCCCGGTGGCAGCTCTGCTCACTGGCGTCATGAGCGGGCTCTTTGGCATTGGAGGAGGCCTCCTTCTCAACCCTGTCTTCTTCCATATTGGAGTGCCTCCTAAGGTAGGATCCATCATTTCCATTCGTCCCCACCTCCCTTGAACTAAAGCCTTGTTTAGAAGGAGTACAAGTGTCGTTATTACCAGTACTAGTGAGTAGGAGTACCTAATTACCGAGACGTGTCGATTTCTGAATTTTTTGCAGACCGCGTCCGCGACAACGATGTTTATGATACTTTTCTCGTCGTCGATGTCGACCGTCCAGTTCATAATCCTGGGAGTCAGCGGGATCGTGAACGCGGCCGTGTACGCCACCGTCTGCTTCGTGGCGTCCGTCGCGGGGCTGGTCGTGATCGAAGGCGCCATCAGGAGGTCCGGCAGGGTGTCGCTCATCGTGTTCGCGGTCGCGACCGTCATGGCGCTCAGCGCCGCCGTGATAGCTTGCTCCGGGGCCGCTCGCGTCTGGGCGCAGTACACCAGTGGGCAGGACATGGGGTTCAAGCTGCCCTGCTGAAAAAGGAAAAACAGAGCCAAATTACTACTGCCCTAGCGGAGTACTCAGTACGTACGTGTTTGTGGCTTGTGAGTTCGTGTGTGCCGTGAAGCCAAACGACACATGTGAAAATAAATAAACTGAAGCAGCCAATTGGCATGCGTATTTCGGCCGCGTATACCTTCTGATAGTTTTTGGTTTCAGAAGAATTGTTGTACGTCCCCTGTTGCCTCCTGATACTCTATTGAACGCACGATCGATGACATCTCGAAGCTGTAGGCTGTTGGCTGCTGGGCCGGCGTACAAACTGCGGCAGACCCAAGGGAATATCTCAGTGTCTGGACCAGAACTCTGCAGAGAAGAGAACGCACCGGGCACCCAGCCGGAAGCACGACCGCTGCTGAACACGACTGCACGAGCCCAAGGACAACTACCCCTCCACCGTGACCATGGGGCGCCGGGCCGCGCACGCATCACATTGGCACGCCCGGCCTCAATGGGCGCTCGCCCGGCGTTCCCCCATCCTCCGCTTTTGCCAAAAGCGAACCCAACTTTGCTGTGTCCCCCCGTTCGCTTTGGCGAGCACGTCTTCGGATCTAGTCGTTTGGCTCCTTGTCGCTCCTGTTACCACCGCGCATCGCACGCCGCCGGCGCCCGTTCGCGCGCACATGCACCGGCCCGCCCCGCGCCCGAGTGCTTGTGCCCAGTCCCTGCGCCCTTGGACTGTTCGCTCGGCCGCATCCGGCGCCGGGCGGATTCCGCCGCGAGGGAATGTTTCTCCTCGGCCCCAGAGCGGTGGAACACCGGATCATCCTATTGTTACCGTGCTGGACAGCGCGGCGCGACGGCAAAAAGCGCCTGGCCGCGCGTCTGGCCGGTGCACGCGCGGAAGCCGTTTAGGTGGTCGCCGGTGCAGGCGTACATGCCTTCTGGCCGGATCCCTTTGGCGGCGAGCGGCAGGACGCTTTGCCGATCTCGGCGTGCGCAGGGAATGTACCGTTTGGTCTGGACGTACGTGCACATGGCCTCGATCAATGGAACGTGTAGTAAGAACTTACCGATTGCAGGAAAAGGGCGTACATGCATGCGACAGTGTTTACCACATGCATGCGACAGTGTTTACCCGTCCCAGAAAGTTGATCAGACACGCCAATTTTATTTTTTAGGGCAATCAGACACGCCAGTTGGTCCGCGAACTGCCAACTCATTTGGCGCTTTCCGCGCGCCATGACCCGTCGCAACGAAATTCCGTGAGCCAGGACTTGCCCGCTGGCTGCAGCATGTAACGTGCTATATATATGGAGGGCCTGCAATGGCCAGAGCTTCACTAGTTACGACGATCTCACTACCTCGCTTGAAGATGGTAGAGATGAGGGCGCTTCTCTGCGCCGCCGTGGCGTTGTCACTGATCCATGCCGTGACCGCCACCGATTACGTCGTTGGCGACCCGGCCGGCGGCTGGGACGGGAGGACGGACTACAAGTCCTGGGCTGCAGCACAAACGTTCGCTCCAGGAGACACACTGAGTAAGTACGAGTATTCTCCAACAGTTAGCATGTCCTATGGCTGTGTTCGTGCGTTCCATACCAAGCGTACGTAGCTGCTCGTTCTACTAATGCAGTACACGCACCACTGTGTATATGCAGCGTTCAAGTACAACACGTACCACAACGTCCTGGAAGTGACCAAGCACGCCTTCGACGAGTGCATCACCACCAACCCCATCTCCTACGACACCAGCGGCAGCACCACCGTCCTGCTCACGATGCCGGGCAAGCGCTACTTCATCTGCGGCGCCCCGGGACACTGCCTGGCCGGCATGAAGATGGAGGTCGAAGTGGCCGAACGCCCGGCGCCCACCACGCCAACAAGCCCGCCGCCGCTTCTTCCGCCGCCAGGATACGCGAGGAGGCAACATGCACCGGCGCCAACGACAGTGCCGTTAACGCCCGCGCCTACGCCATCGGCACCGGCAACCGCGCCACTGTCATGGTCGCCGGCGCCGGCGCCCAAGCCCGCGGCTGCGGCACCGCCGAGACGTGTCGGTCACAAGAAGAAGCACAAGAAGAGGTACTGCCCGCCTGAAACTCCGCCGGCACGGGCCCCTAATACGGCGCCGGCAGTGGAGGCGGACTTTCCGGTCGCGCCCATGTCCTCCCCGCCGCCGCCTCCCACGTCCGGCGGCGCCCCTGCCGTGCTATGAGCGAGGTCGCAGTAGCGCTAGCAGCCCTTGTGGGGTTTATGCTTGTAGCGACGTGAGCCGGCTTGGGGCCGGAGAGGTTTTAGATCAGATCATCATTTGTCCTGTGTGCACGTTTTTTTTTTCATTGCTTGCTTGTACGTTTCTTAGATTGTGATGAGGTGCGATATTTGTGGAGGGTTGGGAATAGCCGTGCTGTGGTGTGTTTAAGCTCTTTTCTTTTCTTTTTTTTTTTGAGAGGGGTGTTTAAGCTCTTTTCGAATGAGATTAGTTATCTATTGACCATCCAATCAAAATCGGTACACTATGAGGAAAAAATAGGCACCCCTTCAACGCAAGAGGAAACATGTAAAACGAAACTTCATGCTGGAACAGCAACTCAACAAACTCCATGAAATAACACTTGAAAAATTAATTAACCACGAAACAATACAATCGTACGTCGCCGTTCCTGAACTCGAAAAATTATTCATGAAACAACCCTAGTAGAATAAACCGCCGCCGCACGCTCTTTCTCTGCACGCATGCAATGCAGAGGCAGAGCTAGAGCAAAAAGAGCAGTGCTACGTCAGCATTTTGTGAGGGAAAATCTTTTTATAGACGTAGCATTACTCAAGCAAAAGCTCATACGTATCCCAACCGTCGTCGTATTCGACCAAGTCGTGGTCTCTCTCGAGGACGTCGAGGCAGCACGCCTTCACCTCGTCGTGCCTGAACTTGCGCGCGCCCTTGGCGGCCTTCACCTTGGCGTGCGCCTTGTACGGCTCGCTCCGGGTGAACTTGGAGTGGTTGGTGGGCTTCGCCGGCGCCTTCACGAACCCGCCGTGGGCAGCCGCCGTGGCGCCGTCCACCGCGCGCCGGCTCCCGCTCGGGGCGGGAAGGTCGCTGTCGTACGTGCGCACCCACCCGCGCTGCCGGCCCTCGCGCCGCATCCTGCAGTTCAGCCTTGTCTGTGTGTGTCTCTCTCTCTGGGCTTGCTCGCTCTCTCTCTCCGAGATGACGATGGGCGATGGCTTTGCTCTTGTTTGGGACCTGCGTGCAGGTGGGTCGCATATTTATGGGCCTCGCGTACGTGCGGCAGTATCGGTTGCGGGATTGGACATGGCGGTTCACGAACGAGGTTCTTAGCTGACCGGGCCGAGGTCGTAGTTACTGGGCCTAGATAGAACACGGTGAAGCCCGTTAATAAACAATAAGGGCCGAAATTCGAGATAGAGTACAATCTGCGGAACGAATTCCTGGCTCCGTAAAAAGAGCCGTGCAAGCGCGCGCTTTTTAACCAGTGCCCATGCCGACGAACAGTTCATGGTGCCTGGTGGGCGGCAGCAGACGACACTACTGGTGGGCATGACAGACACGAGTAAAGAACGAGCAAAACGTAGCGCGCTCAACAGAGTGATACGCAAAGCTGCAAAGTTTGCGTCCAAACAGAACGGAACTGTAGCATCGCGCCTTGTTTAGAGCCCAAGCAAGGCATGAAGAGACCGACCAGGCGTTTGCGCGCTTGTCGAGCACTAGACCTTTCTAGCGGTACTCGTTTGCCCTCTGCGCCGCTTTGCTTTCCACTTTTTTCGTCACTGTGCTAACATCAAGGAGCTGGTGCTACGTATCTCGTGTCCGTACTGTACGAGCGTCATTGTGGGAAAAGAGCTGACCTAGCCTGTGCTGAAAACAACAACGCCGAAAGGGATCCTTGAAGACCAACTTGGATGCACGCCCACCGACCGGATCTTCATTGTACTCCCCCCAAGTAGATAATGGTGTTGTCAGCAGGTTACATCTTTTGTTGATCAGTGTATTACTAGTAGCTTTGTTCATCTGCTATGGCCTTTGGTGATGCACAATTATCTGTCGGACCCTTGAAATTTCGAATTTTACTAATAGCGGATAGTATCATTATTTCCAAGTCAAAAATATGATACTGAGTGACACAGAGTTCTACGCATCGCTTCCTCTCTGAAATTTTTCAATGGCGGAGATATGTGTAGTTAATTCGTAGCACTGTGCTGACATTTTGCGTTCTACTATGTTACTTTTTGTTCTACGTTGGCAGTTGGCAAAAACGTTTTATACTACTGATTGCATGCACAATGATGTTGCACCATGTAGACGCTGTCCCATAAAAAAGGAACACCTTTTTAGCACTGATTCAGGAGATTTCGAGACGTGGGCAATTTCAGCAAATTTGTCTCCAGTCACACCACTCCCTGTAATGATGACCGACTAAGCAATACTCAAAACATAGCTGTCTCTAGTGCTTACTAAGCACTAGAGATGGTTATGATGATTTGGGGACTGCCATCGATCGTCTTATACTAGAACTGCCGACGCTAAACCAGCGAAGAATGCGTTATTGCCTCAATGAACAAGCTTCTCCATTAACCTGGAGAGCTATATAATGAGGTTCCTGACTGACAAATATGAAGACGATTTGCTCAACAGGTGCAGTTTGCCTTTGAGCAACCTCGAATCTTCAATCTTCGTGCACTTGTATCCACGGGATGCAATGCACGTCAGAACACCTCTTGGCTTCGCGGTACTCCTAGTAGTACCATATTTGAAACACACAGCTTCAAGTGTCGCGTTCGTACGGCGTACCATCTAAAGCACGTACGGCACGGTGTGCCTTACATTCAGCCACATGCTGGTCGCTTGCGGTTTACTCCTACTGAATGATTTGGAGTAACCTGCAAATAGTGCCAAACGTTTGCAGAGATGATGCGCCCCCCCGAATCACTGCCTCTCCGTGCTGGCCCCGGTAGCAGTGCCGTGCATGGATAGCCGGGCACATTGAACTCGACATCATAAAAATGGCTAGCGAGCACACCTGAGTGGCTCGGCACCTTTGCTTGTCCGGCAACACCATCCCGGTAATATCACTGTGATAACCCGTACCATTTGACGATCTCCAATCAGCACGAGTCTTTGGAAACTCTAGCGACGAACTGCAACTGCCACCGACGGCCTCGATCGTGCCTGATCCTGCTCGTATGTCGTACTCCGTATCTTCATTTCGTGCTGCATGTGGAGAGGAGGATACGATGAATTTCCCGCGGGCGAATGCGGGCTAGCTACTCTAAATTGCATGGAGAGAGCAAGACAAAACTGTTGAGCGCGGAGGTTGGCGCAACGAAACCGCAACATCTGCTTACCACGAACATGGTGGCGCCGCATGGACGGGGGACCACGGAGTACAGTATCACTACGGCGTACACTTGTACTAGTATACTGTTACACCGAAATGGCCGGCCCGCAGGATTCTGTTGTTCTTTTCGGTTTCGTTTGCGGAGGAGCACGTTGGGATCTTCGAATCGGCGTCGCGGTGACCAAATGCCGGCCCCGGCCGTGCCATGGTTGGTTGGAGAACCTAGGCGAGGCATTGATAGCGCATTCATGGATGTGTTTAGGCACATGAGACTGGGATTGATGACTGATTTATAACAGGGGTAGTCTCGGACAGCGGTTTAGTAACATTTTTATGTCCGCACACGCACATGCTACCGGGTTAATTAGTCTCCTTGGATCAACAGTAATGATTGCAGTAATAATGCAACTAGTCAATACCGACAGTTTCGCAGGATCGTATTCATAATATTTTCCCTTGGAATGATCTGTTAATTGTTAAACGAGGCTTGTTAGGGGTTTGCACTCATCAGCAGTGTGCGTGTGTGTTACCGGAAGCAGAAAATATCCGTGCACGGCAGCAGACTGCAGAATGTGTGTGTTACCGGGAGAAGAGAAGCCGCAAACACTCGGAAGAGCCCGTGCAGCAAGAACCAGATGAAACCCGGGCTGCTTTCGCAAAGGCTGCCGCTGCCCTCCAGAATTGGTTGGCTACGCGACCGATCCGCATCGAGCACACCCACACTCCCGTGTCTCGCAGTACCCTGCTCCTGCTGCATTATCAGTATCACGGTCTCGGCCGTTGTGTTTGTTTTCGTTGCTCCTGCTCGCGCAATCACGGCCCTTGTCTCGAGCGCCCCCGCCCGGCGCTGCCGCAGCCGCAGCCGCAGCCCAGCACCCCCACCGCCGCGCGGTCCCGTTTACAGTTCAAGATTTGTTCTCTACCTGTCCGCACGGTCCCCGCGCGTCCCCCATCTCGTTTCGTTTCGTTTCGTTTTGTTTTGTTTCATTGAACTCCTAATAATAAGCTCGAAACTAACCTCGCTGTCAAGGCAGCGTGTGAGACCATCCGTCGCCAAGTCACAGGCCGCCGCACCCACCGCCTGCTCTTCTTAACTTATCGAGCTCGACGCGCGGCACGCCGGGCCAACGACCAGCAAGGCAGCTAGTAGCACGAGCTGAGGCGAGCTGAGCTTGTTTGGTGGTGCGTCTTTACTTCCGCCGAACTCAACCCCAGGGAGGTTTTAATTGCCTGCTCTTGGCTCTCGCTCGAGCGTCGGATGCTGCTCTGCTGCTGGCTGCGGTCGCCATAAGTGACCGAGCAACGCAGCCGCGCGCCACCGGAGTCGTCTAGCGACCTGGGCGAGATGGGCGAGAGGAGGCGGCGAGCGACTGCGACCGCGACCGTCGGTGGAGGTGGCTTGCGGGTTGAGGAGGAGAAGGCTGCCGCGCCGGCGAAGGCGGCGGCGCCGCCGACGGTGTGGTTCGCGCTGAAGAAGTCGCTGCACTGCCGGTCGGCGCCGTCGGAGGTGCACGTGCCGCGGCCCAAGGCCGCCGCCGCCCCAAGCGGGGGCGTCGGCGGCGGGCACCTGTCGTCGATAGTGACGAAGCGGGGGGCGGCGCGGTCGGGTTGCTCCCGGTCCATCGCCAACCTGCGGGACGTCATCCACGGGAGCAAGCGCCACCCGGGGCAGCCGCCCAGCAGCTGCAGCCCGCGGTCCATCGGCAGCAGCGAGTTCCTCAACCCCATCGCACACGAGGTCGTGCTCAGCACCAACTCCCGCTGCGAGCTCAAGATCACCGGCTTCGGCGGCTGCGGCGGCGGCGTCGGCCTGGGCGCCGCGGACGGCGGCGCAGGCGACGTGGTGTCGTCGTTCGTCGGCACGCTCCGCCCCGGCACGCCGGGCCCCGCGTGGGCCGCCGGCCACGGCCTGCAGTACAGCGGCTCCTGCCGGGGCGGCGCCGCCGCCGTCCGGTGCACGCCGCCGAGGTCCCCGAACGTGCTGCTGGAGCGGAACGGCTCCGTGGCTGCGTCCGCCCACCGCGCGTCCTGTGAGGAAACCACCAAGAACGGCATTGGCGGCGGCGGCGGCAAGGGCTCCTCCGGCGGGCTGAGCTGCCACAGGTGCGGCGAGCAGTTCACCAAGTGGGAGGCGCTGGAGGCGCACCACCTCTCCAAGCATGCAGGTGACATGCATTTGCGTCTCTCGTCGTACAGATTAGCTTTCCGTGCGTGGTACCCCGTGGATCCTCACGGGGGCGGTGGCGCGCTTTGGTTATTAGTGCGGCTCGAAAGTTTACCTGGTGCAGATTCCGGTTTCACCACCATACTATGCTTTTCATCCAAACATCTGCTTTTTGCCCCTTTTGCGAGTCCGTGCTTCCTACTTTTCCAATAACTGCGAACCTGTTGCATCAGATCCTGTTAGATTGCGCATTTCGTATACTAGGCTGTAGCATGCGGACGGTGCCTTAATATCGTCATGCTTTTTATTCAAGTCATTGTATGGTTCTCGTTTAGTTCTGTTGTGTTCATGCTATTCACAGGATTCTTAACTGCGAGAACGAAAGGAAAAACTGCTATACCAAAACGCTGAAACTTAATTTCACAACCGCCTAGTTTGTTGGAAGAAAACAGAACACCATTTCTTCTTTGTTTGTTTTTCATGCAAGCAGGGTGTGTGAATGCCGCTGGCTCGCTTGCTATATTGTCAGTTCATCACCATGGCGCCGAATGTTGCCGACTCACGCGTACCATGTGTTTTCATCGATACTGCAGTGACGGAGCTGATGGAAGGGGACTCGTCGCGGAAGATCGTGGAGATCATCTGCCGGACGAGCCTGCTCAAGTCGGAGAGCAGCTGCGTGCGCATCGAGCGGTTATTCAAGGTGCACAACACGCAGCGCACGCTGTCCCGCTTCGAGGAGTACCGCGAGGCGGTGAAGCTCAAGGCGAGCAAGCTGCCCAAGAAGCACCCGCGCTGCCTCGCCGACGGCAACGAGCTGCTGCGCTTCCACGGCGCCACCGTCTCGTGCTCCCTCGCCTCCGGCTCCTCCTCCAGCCTCTGCGCCTCGGACAAGTGCGCCGTGTGCCGCATCATCCGCCACGGCTTCTCGTCCAGGAAGGAGGGCAAGGCCGGCGTGGGCGTCTTCACCACCTCCACCAGCGGCCGCGCGTTCGAGTCCATCGACGCGCCCCCCGACGACGGCGAAGACGGCGACGCGGCGCCGGCCACGCGGCGCAAGGCGCTGCTGGTGTGCAGGGTCATCGCCGGCAGGGTGCACAAGCCGCTCGACAACATCAAGGAGTTCGTCGGGCAGACGGGCTTCGACTCGCTCGCCGGCAAGGTCGGGCCCTACTCCAACATCGAGGAGCTGTACCTGCTGAACCCGAGGGCGCTGCTCCCGTGCTTCGTGGTCATATGCAAGCCGTAGCCGATCGCGAGACACAACAAAAGTGATTGTTACTCCTACTCCCAAGTAATTACAGTGGCCATTCTTTTCTGTCTCTGTGATGTGCGTCTCGGTTGCCGTTTGTTTGCGAGCTGCTGCGGCAACCTAGTAACACAGCATGGCGCTATCAACCCGATGTGTTTGTCCATATTTGTGTGAAGGTGCCCGGATGCCTTCTTGTGTTTACATGGAGTGACTGATCCATCATTTTGTCGTCCTTCTATATCAGCTCACCAGACGGCATGGCGCCATGGCCATGAAATCATCAGCCATGCTTCTCCTCTGTTCCTGTTCTCTGGTCAATGTGATTAACATAAGTATTCCTCTGTTCTCCGGTCCATGTTGATTACTTAAACAGTATCATTAAGGTTAGGTAACATACGTTAATGTGCTACCGGCGTGGAAGACGTCACTTGAATATTTGACTGTTGCATTGTCGTTTCTGAATTTCTGAAAGTCTGAAGTCTGATTGAATGGGCTAGGTTCCCGTTCAAAAAAAGAATGCGCTAGGTTCATGTTTCGTGTTTACTACTACCTCTGTCACTTTATATAAGGCGTTTTAGAGTTTGAATTTTTCTTTAAATGTAGAGCGTTTTGATAATAAGACAAATTTTGTAGTTGATGGGAAAGTTAGTGAAGGGATGGCTTGAGGTAAAAAAAAGAGGCATGGTAGTCTTTTAACTCTTAAGACTATTTCTGTGTTTGAATGCTAGAAAGCCTTATATGTAGGGGAGGAGGGACTACTGGTATACACAGTGTTCTCGAGCCCTTCTCTCGGCGTCATTCCCCCTCCTTTTTTGTTTGAAAATTGTCCTGGCTTCTGTTAAACCCTCTGGTCAAATCTTTACCGTGGCAGTTGCAAGCAAGTGCTGCCTGTACTCCTGCAGCACCATGGAGCAATGCCGTGTCGTTGTCACATCTATGGACAATGGATGGGCTACCAGCCGCCTGATCCGGACATTCAATGCGCCTTTTTGTCAAGGTGTCTGCGACAATAGTGGCAAGTCAGAGCCATGGTCCCGTTGCGTTTTCCCACGGCCACAGCCTGCCGCTCCATGAGACCATGACCCTTTGCCAAGCTCCGCGCCGGCGCAACGCCCTCGCCGCCTCGCTGCCGATGCTCGTTCGTCACACCACACCAAAGGTTGGGTCGGTCGTTCAACCCTCGGGCTCGCAATGGCCGGTGTCGCTGCTAGCGGCGCTCTCCATGGTTCGCAGGTGCCAGTTGTCACTGTCCACTCCGGTCCTTCATGCCGCCGACCGTCACTTCTCCGATCAGCGGACGGCACCAGAATATCAACAGACTCTTGGTCTGCGTGTGGGAAAACTCGAATCTGCATTAGCAGTTTTAATGAACAACTAGCAAGGTGGCCCGCGCAAATTGCGCGGCTAGAATCGCTATAACAATCGACCCAATTTGATTTTTTTTTACGACAACACAATTATTAGAATAATTATTCACTCTACATAGGGCAGACTCTGATAATGTCATCGCTCTGAGAATTAGTGTATTGGTAAGGATAAATGGAGTTGCCTCTCATTGGGTATCCTTGGTCATTATCTTTAAAATCGATAAATAAATCACCGCCACAACCACCGACTCTCACTATAATAGACTATCCAACTATTGCTCTTTTATATCAGGTAGATTTTATTGGAGAGAGTGTCAATATAAGGGAGAGAATACGTGGTATATATGAGACTTCACACAGAAGTAACTAACATTAGGGAGGCTTTTGTGGAAAATCACAAATAGTGCATCTATTTTTTTGACACAAAATTTGACAATTCAACACCAGAGTGACATAAAAGGTCAACTCATAATTGGAGGCTTTTAGAGATTGATTGATACTAAAAAGGTCGTATTTTTTTACAATAAAATAGTTTCACTTATTTGAGACATTAAAGTTCCTTTTAAGGCTCAAGCTGGGATTGTAATACCGAAACAATCTAGACTAAGGCAACCTATCTCGGATTAAAGTTATAAGGTCATAAGATTTTGTTTGAACAGCACCTCAACACTATGTGGTCTTTGTAGACATCATAGATTTTAAGAAAATTAGGTTAAAACTGCACATTTTCTGTTTTAGCCGTCTCTGATATTTTTTTCGATCCAAGGTCCTTAAACATGGGGTGCTCGATCCAAACATATAGCATATATTTAGATACCTATGTTCTCACTATTTGTTTTTTCTTTCTTCATTATCCAGTTGATATGTTTTAGCGATATATAATGAAATTAGTTTGATACGTCATAGTCTTCTATAAAGTTAACATGTGGTTAAGAAATTGACTTTATGCTGAAGAAAAGTGGCAACAAAATGTAGACTCCTTTGTTCTAGAAGAAAAGTGAAATTTGCTGAAATTACCTTCAGATAATATATGCAAATAAATCAATAAAGTTTGAGAACCAACAAACCAGCTAAACCGTATATTCATTTACGTTAATGATAGTGAAACGATCTAACTTCTGCCATTCATCTTTCATCTTTTATTCTTGACTCATGGACTGGTACGTGACTGATCCACACTGAAGCCTCCTTGGAGAGAGCGGGTATGAGCTGTAGTGCGTGAAGCTGGTTATGCCTACTCATCGATGCAACGCCCAGCAAATCGCCCAGCATGTTGCCACGTGACCTGCTTAATATTATCAACCAAGGAAAAACCGTACCGTCGTTCCTTACAGCCACCATATCCTTCTTCTCATGCTCCATCTCGTCGATCAGACTTCAGACACCATAGGTAGCTTGAGACACCAGTCACCAGGAGTTCTTGCATCTTCTCCCTGTTTCTCGCTACTAACTTCGCCTTGAGCCGCTAATTGCAGATGGAGCAGGTGTTAGTTGCTGTCTTTTTTGCTCTCTTCGACTTCGTATATATGATCTGCAGCGTACGGTGCGCCTGGTCGTCGAGCTTCTCCTTGAAGCTTAGCTGGTTATCCCCTCCTCCAACCACTCTGATGGTCGATGCGATTGAAATCAACATTGAGCCTGCTGATTCTCGCCTCCACACACGCTAGTCAATCAATATTTGAGCGCCCGGACAAGCCGTGAGGTGTCTGCGAGAATCCAAGAGACCACATGGGGATCGTCTCCTGCGCGTCTGCGTCGGTGTATATTATCAGCCCTAATCACGGAAATTCACCATGGAGGACACATGCAAAGACAATGCCAGATCGATCGACGCAGCTAAGGTGAGAACGGCGAACAACAGTGATTCATAGCATCACAGTCTCTCAACGTTTGGCGGTGATGAGTATCTGCAGGAGCAGCTGCCCGGAGCGCACCAACATGCATCGCTTTTGCTACTGCTCCATGTCGAGAGGAAGGGCGACGCCGAAGCCCAAGATGGATCATGCTTACGCCGGGTGCCGCGTGAGAGGACGTGTGCAGCTGCAAACGAATTGTTGACAGAGGATCCTAGCTAGATTGGTATGCTGGTACGTACATGTACTGGTATGTAGGTATATGAAAAAAAAAATCCCATGGCCGGACGTCACCTGTTATTGGATTGTGTCTACCGGATGCAAGTCTTTAACTTTGCCATATAACAGTATTTGATATAGACTCTTTTAGCTGTTCTCTCTTCTAATTTGTATCCAAATCAAACTACTACTTTTCTATAGTTTTTAATTCTGAATTCTTTCTATGGTGAATTATTTTGTTATGATTTTGTTGTTTAATCTAGACCGTTAGATGTTCATAAAATCCTACGGTTCATGCCTTGAGAGCGAACGTGATAGCTTCTTTTCCTCTTCGAATACTAAGATAATAGATTAACCTAATGGCGTGTCTGACCTGACACTCGCACCATCACGTGTTCGGACAGGGCACAGATGACAGACTCCACGGCGCGGCATTAAGCTCTGCTCCATTGACCACGACTGGCACGCATTCGCATGGACGCAATTGACCGCACGCACACGTACTCTACAATTCAGAGTTCTGTTCAGTTCGCGCTGCCCTGAAGTTTCCAGCGCAGCGTGGCCGCTAATCACGATGCCCCGAAAGTCTCGACCTGCCGAACCTATAATTGACATTGTTTTTGCAAGTTTGGAGCCTTCTGTTCTTCTCGGGGGTCTCCATCTGGTGTTAGGCATTGTTGTTTAAAAGACTGATCATTTGTTTCCGCTCTGCATACCAGCTGGATGCTATGGCAGATTACGCGCGCTACTCCAGTAAAGACAAGGGAGAAACCGTGATTTGTTAGAGCAACTCCAGCAGTCTCCCAATCCCCCTCCCAATACTAAAAAAGTGGTGATATTGGGAGTTTGGGGAGGGAAAAACTGCTCCAGCAGTCTCCCAAAAAGCTCCCCATTTATTCTTCCCCTCCCAAAACCAGCCCTCTCCTCCCTTTATGTTGGGAGGCTCTCCTCCCCCTCCCAATAACATTTTCACGTGGGCCCCACTGCTTCCAGCTGAGCGCGCGCACTTCTTCCCCTTTCCCGCTCGCGTCCCTCCGTTCCCGCCCGAGCGCCGTGAAGCAGCCGCCTCGCCGGAGCCCCCCGCCACGTCGCCCTCGTCTTCGCGCGTGCCGGACATGGCCACGGCGAGCTCCACCCGGCCCCGTTGACCCGGATTTGGCCCCAATCGACGCCAAATCCGGCGCCAAATCGACGTGAACCGCGGCGGCGCACGAGGTCAAGGGCGGCGTGTCGACGGCGAGTCTTGGTCGCCTCTCCCCCAGCCCTTGCCGTCTCCGACCGCTCCGATCTTGGAGGCTTCGTCCCCGATGGTCCGTGCCCCCAACTGAGAAGAGAGGACGCCGTGGCGCCTCGGCGTGACCAAAATCGAGAGCTTTTCCCGCGCAGGCAAGGTCGCCGGCGTCCCTCCCCCAGCTTCGGCTCGCGGCTGCGCGCCTGCGCGACGCCCGGCGCCCGGCTGCCCTTCCCTGCCCGGCGCGGCGCGATCTCCTGCCCGGCGCGGCGCTCCTGCCCTGCGCGGCGCGCGGCTGCTCTGCGCGGGCGACGCCTGCCCCGCCCGGTCCAGATGCCTGCTTTGCGCACGCGACCACACCGTGCTGCCTTGCGCGCGCGACGCCGTGCCCCACCCGGTCCAGCTGCGCGGTCCTTCCACTCGTGTGACGTCCGGCGCCCGGCCCTTCCACGCCTCCGGTGCCCAGCGCCCCGCTCTTCCACGCCTGCCCGTGTCTGTTTGAATTTCGCTTGTTTGTGGTTGAAGTATGAACATTTGAAATGTTTGCATGTCATTGTGTATTGTTTGAATTACTCATGTGTGAGGGGAGAAGAGAAGAAGGAAGGAGGAGGGGATATTGGGAGGGAGTTATTGGGAGACTGTCGAAGCTGCACCTCCCAATATCCTGAAAAAGCTATTGGGAGGCTCCCAATAGAGGATATTGGGAGGCAAATTATTAGGAGACTGCTGGAGTTGCTCTTAATCAGAAAGCTTTGTTGCTGCCAGATTGCCTGCCGCGAAGCCCCGGTTTTACGGCCTCTCTGGATGGGCCGAACTCCTGTTTGATTTATGTAGGTGGGCCGGGTATGTGGATAGTCCGAGATTCAGCCATCCCAAGAGACAAGAGGCCTCCTCATTCTCTATTAAAAAAAGAAAAAGAAAATAAAAGACGCCTCCTCTAGAAACGAAGAGCCCCGTCAAATGATGGAAGTCCCAGCCATCCCAAGAGGCCTCCTCATTCTCTATTTTTTTTAAAAAAGAGGCCTCAAGAAACGAAGAGCCCCGTCAAATGATGAAGTCCCATTACTTATGTCCAATCCAAACAAAAAAAGCAAGAAGAACATGTCATGAACCACAATCAAAGTGACCAAAGTCAGATGAGCTTTTCTACTTACTCCGGTCATCTTTCGTTCCAAAATTTAGCCAATTGCAAAAGCATCTCTCTCATGGATGCCAAAACAAAAGAATGGATTTTCTAGCTCTGGATGGATATTAGAAAGCAACATATGCAACATAACAAAATAGCTGACAATGTCAATTCATTTATTTATGATGAACAATCAAGGACAACAAGTTACACAAGAAGAGACAAAAGGTGTTCTCATAAACATGAGACATGGCATATCACGGTGCTCACAGCGGAAGGACCGGATAACAAAATAGCAGACAAGTTTCTGCAAGTTGTAATATTAGCAGCACAAGTCGGTACATATAGCTAAGAGATCTTGCACGGTGGCAGCAAGATTGGTATAAGAACGAAAGTAGCCTAACAGCAAAACAAGACCTGATTCGTCTGGACACAGGAGCAAAAGAGCACCAAAAGAGGACATATAGTCAGGATATACTTTAGAGCTGTGATCGACACAGGATTACCCTAGAAGGTGGTACCTTCCCTGATAAGTGGGGGAGGTGATTTCTCACTAAATTGAGCACTTAGACATCAGATTCAGAATTAAATTGGAAAACTTGTAAAAGAAAAATCTCTGAAACATGTGAAAGCAAAGTAAATTTGAGACTAGAATGCGCTAGCCATCCCAAAGCTTAGCCAGCCATAGCACACTTCATTCAATCTGGTAGTGCCAAATTCAATCTGGTATATGCGTTCTCAAACACAATAGGACCCCTTCCACCATATTCTTGAAAAGCAACAGTTTAAACAAAGATAAACTGGTACACCATATGCATCATTCTATAATAAATTTTGCCCACTCAGTGTTTCAATTGCAAATATTTTGACAAAGCAAGAGGTCTCTTCAAAGAAAGAGAGAACATGCATCAATAGAGTAGATGATAAAACACAATTGAGAGTAAAATGTTCTGTTCGCTGGGGTGACAAATATCCAACTCTAGCTTAACACAGTAGTAAATAAGAAATAAAAAAGTTAATCAAGGGTGACATAAAGATCAAGCCTCGTATCAATATTCAAACCTAGATATACTCAGTAAGATCGACTGCTCCTGAGTCCTGAGATTACGCTTATCCGCTAGGCAAAACAAATAGGGGCCTTATTGGACTTGGAGATAACAAGCTGCATATATAAAGCTTGCATTACCTTCAAGCATCATTAAAAAACACAAATAATGTAAATCAAACAAGCAATTGATGCCTTGATACAACATGGGCATGCTAGAAATTTCAGTTAAGAAAATAGCTTGCTGTGAATCTCATGTATAATGCATACAATTTTTTTCGCTAAACATCTTGCGGCACAGAACATAAAGCATTATCTGATTGTAGTACTAAATACTTCCACTTACGCACTTTCTCAGTTGTGTCAGGCCACTAAAATAGTAAATCAAGATAGCTTTATTTAATCAAATTCGTTACCTGCAAAGGCACATCTCCATCAAGCATTTCCGGACTCCTCTTCCTCTTCAGACCCATTTTCGCATAATAAAGAATCTTCACAATCAGATTCAGCTTCTACAGCATTGTCTTTTCCAACTTGTGGCACCTTCAAATACCTCCGGGCATAATAGTTCTTTCGTCCAAGTTGAACAATCCTTTCAGCATCCTCCACTCTTGATGCATTAACCAATGCAGTCACCATCCCCTGCAGCAGTGAAACCTCCACTCTGCACTTCCGACTAAAGATCTCATGGCAGTATTTTAGAGCACGGTCAAGCTCCCCGGCCTCTAAAAGATGTGGCACCAGGGTTCCAAAGGTACCCCTATTCGGCAAACATTCATTCTTAGCCAAATCATCATATACCTTGTTGGCGTCATCCAACCTCCCTTCTTTGCAATACCCTCGAATCAGCTCATTGTAGGAGATTGTATCAGGTTTAGGCCCATCTTTCTCCATCACCTCGATCAGAGCAGTTGCATCCTCAATCTTACCATTGGCAACCAAGCCCCGCAACTTTGCATTGTAGCTCTTTGTGTCTGGCTCAACATTCCTCTCCTTCATCATCTCCCAGACTTTCTCCGCATCATCCAGCGGACCATTGTTGTAAAATCCATTCAACAGAGTGTTGAAAGAGATGACATCCGGGGAAAGACCGCACTTCTCCATAAGCGCGATGACGTCGAGGGCCGCCGAGAGGTCGGGCTTATGGCACAGCGCGCTGATGAGGATGTTGTAAGAGTACACGCTGGGGACAACGGTGGGGCAAGAAGCTGGGATCTCCTTGAAAGCAGTGGCAAGCGCCTCGATGTCGCGGGAGTCCACGTAGGCGGCGAGCAGGGCGTTGAAGGTCATGACGCCCTTGAGCTGTGGGGGCAGGTCATGGAAAGTTGCGGCGGCTTGGGATGGCATGGAGGCGCGTCCATAGAGGCGGAGAAGGCGCGCAGCGAATCCCTCTTTACTGGCTTCGATGAATGGCTTCTGCGCTTCGATAATGGCCGTGACCGCATCGTGGCGGCCGAAGGAGGCGAGGCGGGACACGGCCACCTCGTACACGCGGTGGCGTTCGCGGAAGCGCGGGGTCGTGGTCGACGCTGCTACGAACTTGGTCACTAGCTTGTCCGCGTCGCGCTCCTCGAAGATTTCTTTCAGGATTCTGCCAAGGGACTTCCGCTGCCTGCTCGACTTGGGTTTCGCCTGCACGCCGGCGGGCGCTTCCAGGACCGGCTCGGGCGCGGGCGCGGGCGCGGGCTTCTTCTGTGGTTGGGCGCGTGGCTTGGTCGAGGAGAAGATGCGGGAGAGGCGTTGCGCACCGGCGGCGGCGGCGGCGGTGGAGGCCATGGATACAAAGCGGCGGCGGCGGCTGAGGTTTGCGGCGAGGTGAGTGATTAGCAAGAGCGGTCGAGGATTTGCTGCGGAGCCAGCGGTCGAGGATTTGCTGCGGAGCCTAAATTACGTACTTGGGCCGGGCCATGGCGATGGGCCTAGATCTGGGCCACCCTAAGACGTAAAGATTTTATTTTATTTTTGATGATTTTTGAATAAGGGAGGAATGAAGGAAGATGCATATGTCCTGCGCGCGGCGCGATGCCAACAGACAAACCCAGACATATAGTTCGACTTTGATCAAAAAAAAAAAAGACATATAGTTCGACTGGCCAAACATGCCGCGTTTGAGCTGACGCCACCACTGATTGAGCTCCACCACAAGAAAAGGAAACATCAGCTTTCCAATCCACATAAAGCAGAACTGCCAACAATTGGATCACAAGCCCGGCCGGTGATGATGGTAAAACGTCACAGATCGAAGATCAAATCCAACAGGCAGGGTTTCTCTCTTCCGCTGTGAGCCATTCCTTTTGCTAGCTGTTCGTTCTTTGCCTGGGATGGGATGTCTTTCTTTCCTGTGCACCGGCCAGGTTAAATTGATGACTCGGTGCAGAAGCGCGTTGCACGCCTAAAATGCAGTCGCCGTCGCACGAACCCAATCTATTTATGTAGCTGTATATAGCTTTGGTGACCTGTCCATGGTGTGAGTCGTTCGTTCGTAGTGGACTGACGTGCACTCACAGGATTTTGCCGTTGATAAGGCCAAGATCGATCAGTGAGTGACTGCTAGCTGCTGGCCAAACCGTTTGTCGCGACATCTCTGATTCCGGCGCCTGCGCCGGCGAGCCGCGGGGTGGCGTGGCGCGGCGGCGCGATAGCGAAATGAAGACGAGCGCTGTTTTCCTAGGCTGCCTGGCTACGTGGGCCGGACGTTCTTGGGCTGCAAGTGGGGGTCGACGTGTGCTGTTTACTTCGACGACGGGAAAAGTGGTACTAGTATTTGTGGATGCCATCCTGTGATCTGGGAAGAGAGAGCGATGCTGGCCAAGAAGGGAGCACGTGTTCTCGGCGTCGTCGGGCATTCCCGTAGGTGATGAGCCACCGCGCTGGCGAAATGGTTGGTTGTTGTTGCCTTCTACTGCTCTCGCACTGCAGGCAAGACTCCTCTTCTGAGTCCCGGCCGGCTGGCTGCCGCGCTGCCGCTCGCCCATTTGCCAATCCGCTGGCAGAGGAGATCGGGGTGGCTCTGCTTCGTTTCAGTGCAGCAGTTGTCAGATTTTATCCTCATCAATCAGGCCTCTCCTGCAAGGCACCCGCGATGACTGCCAACAACTCGCGCTCCTTCGAAGGAAGGCACGTGACCATCTGGTGCGCATGCTCTGCCAGATGATCATTAGCAAGGAAATGCTCCCTCTCTGTTACCCAGGTGTCGATCGAATCAAGCTGCATATGCCTAAGGTAAACATGTCGATGCAACGTAAACAACGACCTGTTGCTGAACACATCGCCATTTCGTATGACAATCATCATTTTCTCCACGACAAGGAAACACCATGATGCTAGTTGAGAACGTAAACAACGACCTGTTGTTGAATACCTGGTGTGTTAGCGCAAGATTAACTTTTAGCTTCCCAAAGAATTGAATATTTCGGCACTAGACCAAAGGGTATTGTCTAGCCTCGTCGCCTCGTCGGTACTAGATGTTTGGTGATATGGATCATGGATGCGCCACTAGCAATGGCGTTCAAATTATGCATTTGGACGATGCTCCGTCAGCGTCTCCTGAGGCTCGGCACGGACCATGCCGGTCTCTCGTTCAAATAAGAAACACGGCTCTATCTCAAACGCTCAGCTCATTTACCCATGATCCCAGCCAGCGTACAAATAATCTGAACAAAACGTGATCTACCAAGAGTCCTCCATGCATAATCTCGTGCAGGGTTTTATCTCCAACACCAGGCAATTAATTGCCCTGTATACGAGCACAACAGCCGGTTTGGATTGTATATGTGTCCATTACGAGTTAGCAGCTCCATGTAGTGAATATCTGACGTGGCCATGCATAATAACCATCTTAATGTTCTTGTAATAATATATCTCAATTAGGCTTTGAACCTTCTAGAAGCATAATGCTAAGCGGTAGTCCCCTATTTAATTAGGATCCATTTATTATTTGGTTCCTTTCAATCTTCTAAGCTTTTGGCCTGCATGCAAAAGCCCCTATTGTTTTACATATTATCATGATTTTTGAGTACATAAAAATCCATCAAACACCATAAAAAAATATAAAGATAATTAAACGGCCATTGCTGCGCCATCTTTCTAGAGGATGTCTGAATTCAGAACTCTGGTTACTGGTACTGAGGGTTGAATGCAAGAGCCTCTTGGTAGATTAGATCCTTCATTTGTTCTTCTGACAATTCCTGTTGCTCGAAGTCGAAGCTGAAGGGCATGGGGCAGACTAGCTCATCACTTGTGTTATGCAGAAATTCCAAATAAGGATGTGCAACTGCGTCCTCAACTTGTCAACGAGGAAAGGAGAGAAGAAAAGTAACATTTAGCAATATGAAGTTTGATGATATATCAGGGAAAATATCGTCAACATGAATGAAGTATTTTCTTCTCCATTCTAAACAGTAACAATCATGTTACAACTACTACAGTTGACACATCATAGTTCACCCTGACTATAATCTGTGTACTACTGTTCTCAAATATCCGGCAATGTAACTCCGATACCAGAAAAGACAGACAATATGGAAACCTCTAAATCCAGAAAGAGTGACAACTTACCAGTTATTCTCTGTCTAGGATCAAATGTAAGCATTTTTTCCACAAGGTCAATTGCAGAAGGATCAAAGCCTGGGAACTTTTCAGGAAAAGATTGCCTTGTAGCAGGACGGGGAAGGTTGCAGAAATATCTTCTTGCATCTTGATTTAGAAATTCCAGATCAGCCTCGTTTGGTGTCACAATGAGCTGCAGCAAAGAAATATGATGAGACAGCCAATCAATAAACAATTTGGACGACAACAAAATTTACTAAAACCTCCACTGAGCTATAGATCAATATGAAGCATTACATATGAGATATAACTTGGCACCAGACTTGGTTTTCTGGATCTCGGATGGTAAACAAAAACCAGAAATTTCTAGTGCGTTCAGAGTTGTACTTTGTCTGCTCTTTTCTTTGCATATTGTTAACCGCAGGTATATTCTTTCAGAAAACACAATACTAACTAGATACATTCTTCCAGTGTAACTTGGAATGTAAGGATAAGAACAATGAATAGATGTAATGCTACCAATGCCCAAGCAAAACTGTTACCTAACAAATTTCATCTTTAAAATGAGACATTTTTAAAATCATTTATGGCCAATATTAAGTGTATAGGGATGCTTGAACAGTGTAGCACCGTTCAATGCTGCCTCATTAATGGGATAATTTATATATGTCATTTTTCACATCGATTAATACCAATCTACTCACTTCATATGAGCGAAAAGACATGTGAATGTGTGGCTTGGACTGGGTCGATGTTATATCCACAGCAATCTGGTACTTATTACTAACTGGGTAGTGTTACACCATACTTGTTAATTATGTGATACTATCGTAAAATTATATCTATCCTGAAGAAATACAAAGGTAATAAACAATCATACATCCAACTTGAATGAAGTTCGAGGATAAGGTCTAACCTGCATGACAAGATGTAGTTGATGGGCATTGTTGATTCCCTGAAACAAGGGCTTCCTATCCATCATCTCCATAAATATACAGCCCACGGACCAGATATCAATTGCTGGTGTGTAATCAGAGGAATTCAACAAAAGCTCGGGTGCTCTATACCATCTTGTGACAACATATTCAGTCATGTTGTTAGTTGATGAGATGGTACGAGCAAGCCCAAAATCACATATCTTGAGGTCACAGGCACTATTTAAAAGAAGATTGCTAGGCTATTAGCTGAATGGTGAAGGATATTAGCTGAATGTATATACTTCAAGCCACGAAGAATTTGATAAAGTATATACTGCACAGAACAAAAAAGATCACATAAAACAGTTATAAAAACATTTATAATCAAGTTTACAAACAAGATCGACCGTTTATACCAAAAAAAAAAACATGGACAGGTGAATGTTAGCGTCCTAGAAATCCACTCCGAGAGACAAACGCAGCGGCTAAGATGGATAAAAAAAACAGGGCAACAGTTAAGGCACTTGAACAGTCAAGTCACGGGCTGACAAGCATGTGAAGGTGATAGAATGGTTAGATATATATTCACTTGCTTGTCAGCTGCATTCCGGCAAGATTTATTTACAGTAGGATGCATTCCTGAAATAGAACAAAAAGACGTACCTTGATGTGATCATCGCTCAATACTTGTGAACGAATAACTTGATGCAGATCAGCATCCATCAATTCGTAAGCAACATACTCCCTCCGTCCCAAAATAGTTGTCACTGGACATCTTGTTTGACTCTTCGTCTTATTCAAAAAAATTATTTAAATATAAAAACAAATATGTCATGATTAAAATATATTCAATGATAAAACAAATTGTAAAAAAATAAATAAAATTTGTGTAAAAATTTTGAATAAGACGAGTAGTCAAAAAAGTCAACAGCGACATCTATTTTGAGACACAGGGAGTACACATCACGAAATGCCTCCCTTTGGGAAGAAGGTATGATATCCTTTATTGCAATAATCTGCATAGAGAAACAAATGTGAATCAGTTATAGTAGTAGGTAGTTCTGTCGCTACTATTGTTCCAAAAAGTACAAACAGACAGCCTCGGTGATAATGGAAAGAGGCAAACAAATCCGTCAAAAGGTGTAGTGACAGGCTAGCAGCAGACAAGCATTAAAAAATCTGGGACAATTTGGCGCAGGTCTTACATTTTCGTGTTGCATTTGGAGCAGCAGCTTGATCTCGGTGGAAGGTGTTGGCGATCTTCTTGATCGCCACCTTCTCCCCAGTCTCCGAGTTGAGCGCCGAGCTGCCACACCCACACACAGAGAGAGAAATTAAAGGCGCGCGAATCAGAGAGCCGCACCGACGGATGGAGGAACGACGCGCGAATCGGGGCGGACCAGACGAGGCCGCAGGCGCCCTTGCCGATGGGGACGATGGGGGGCTTGTACTTGGAGGTGACCTCGAACACGTTGCCGAAGAAGTTGTACTCGATGAACCGGCCACCGTGGCTGAGCGTCGCCTGTATCGTCCCTCTACCGCCTGCCGGCTGCTGCCCTCCTCCACCCGCCGCCATCTCCGTGCCCGCGAGGAAAGGGAAGTAGGGGTTTCGCTGTTGCGGGTTTGCAGCAGCAGATCTTCTGGTCACTCTCTTTTGGAAGCAGCCAAAGCAGGTGCGGTTTGGGCACGTCAACGCCTGATGTTTTGACTGAGAATATCGAGTGCTGCTTTTCACAGGCTCACAGCCGCCACACAAGGAGTAGGGTAGCCACTAGCCAGAGATATGATCGCTGACCAGTAAGTGGCGGACCCAGCAAAACGTTTTAGCTGGGTCGAACTTGAGCTACAAGAGCTAAACAAAAGTGAGAACACAAGTACACAACACGCATGAAGATTTGAGGTAGCTTCGACAATAATGTTTACACCACAAGATACGTAGAAATGGTATTTGATAAACATAGAAGTTACACAATTTGTTTTAGTATCCACATGCCAAATCCCAGTCCCATCATCAAGTGGAGGGCAGGTGAAAACGAAAATCAGGATCAAATTCGAGCCAGTCTCCAGCAAGGCAAACTGATGCCCTGCGCCTGAGCTTCATTCAGACTCGATAGTCCAGCTAGAGAACAGAATTAATATTGGGTTCCTTGTTTTGCCTTACCCATGGACTTTGGGCTAATATTACTCCCGTGTTAGCTTAGAGTCCTATTGCTCGCAGCTTCCTGGTAGCACTATGTGCTGTGCTTGTTCTCCACTTCCTATGGCTATTCAGACGCGATAACTAGGTAAGGGCAAAAGCTTGGAGCTTTGGAGGAGACGCTGGCTGTTGCCCATCGGTAGCTGGGGCAGTCGCCCCACTCTGCCTACAGGGAGGATCCGCCTGTGCCACTTGTTTTTTCTTTGAGGGACAATCACTTTCAACGTGAAGCCGGCGTAGCGAAACGACCTATTGACTCGAGCTTCTTGGCACCATAATCTGTATCATTATTATGGTGCCATTAGTTCTTTCTGGGCTCGATTGATCATGACCTCTTTCTCACTTTCTGTCATAGCGAGCGCACTAGCGCAGTCATCACTTGCTGTTCACCACATCGCTTCTGAGTACTTCCTGTTCATAGAGTAGAGCATCACTTTTGACAATCTTATGTTCATAGCGAGTAGCGCATCACTTTTGACTATTATATGTTCATAGCGTGTAGCGCATCAATTTTGACTATTTTATGTTCATAGGGAATAGCGCACCACTTTTGACTACTTTATGTTCATAGTGAATAGCGCACCACTTTAAACCACTTTCTTTTGACCACTTTCTATTCATAGTTAGGACCATTAGATGACATGTAGAGAAAGTTGAAGCCTTCTAATCTTTAAATTTTGCAGTGTCTTCCTCTTCTTCCACATTTACAGCAACAATCTAAAGCCAAATCAAAAGAGACTTCCATGAAATGGAGCAATTAGTTGGTGGTGCCTGGGCCGGGCTGGGTGCTCATTCTAGACGGGCCATTGTGGTTTGGCCAATCCTATATGTAGGGCGGGCTATGGTTTTTTTTTTATAAGACAGTGTTTGACGTTAATGCAACGGCTCAGATTCGCGCGCGTGGAGAGATGAAAGGCTTAGAGGATGACACGTGTCAGTTTCTGGTTGGGACGGGTGGGAGCGAGTAGAAAATAAATCGGTTTTCAAACTTCAAACGCATTTTCTCCCAAAACGTAAGTCTGTTTTCGAATCCGTTCGAACCATCGTATTGTTTAGAATTAATGCTACAAAATGAGATCTAATATAAATATTTTTAAAAAATATTCAATATTTCCATCAACATTTTTTTGTTCTAAATCAATTTTTTTTTCAAAATGTTGATTTCATGTCTAAAAATGTTGAAATAGATTTACAGAACGGTTGACTCTTCTATTTTAAAATGTTGATAGTTGGGTTGTTCAAATTTGATGGGATATTAGGCCATTCTATTGGTTGGTAATTGTAGGACGCCTTATGCATAAGAGCTCCCTTGTGGTTTGGGGCATCCGATAAAAGATGATGTGCTCCTAAAAAAATGTTGGTTTGAGGCATCCGCCACGTTCGCTCCAACGTACATGGACGCCCAGGATCTGCTACTCGTTGTCTCTATGCGACTCGAGGCGGAGCTAAGCAGCTAAAACCAAACCCAGGGTAGGGAAGCGACCGGACCTGTCACCGCAGCGCCGCCCCACAACCTCGACGTCAACGTTCATGAGCTCCCTCGGTCTTCCGTTGTCGGA
This sequence comes from Eragrostis nindensis, assembly GCA_012490785.1. Lineage (NCBI taxonomy): Eukaryota > Viridiplantae > Streptophyta > Magnoliopsida > Poales > Poaceae > Eragrostis > Eragrostis nindensis. Next base: position 861,875 of record JAAXCT010000092.1, read on the forward strand.
TCTGCGCCTTCCAGTGCAGCAACCGGTCAGGGCCGTCCCGGACTAATCAGAGGCCCTGTGCAAAATCCTAAGTGAGGCCCTAAACATAACTAACATCAAGATAGAACTATCATAGTTCATTTGCTAGAAAAAATGCTTTAATGTCAGATATTCCATCTGTTTTATGTTCAGTCACGAGAAGATCACAAGATTGACTAAATTAAGTAATTTCACTGGTCAATTATTCAACAATCTTTAAACAAAATGCATGGCAAAAAAGGGCATAGGGACAATATGGCTCAGACCTTATGGCGCATGACGCAAGGGCAAAAGGCAAGCCGCTGCGTGAACGCACCGCTGCCGTTTGTTGCGTGTGGCGTGAGCTGTTTCTAGCGACAGAGCAACACCATGGCCTGGAGGAGATCAAGGATACAGAGCAGGCACTGCGTTGCCGGAACCTGCGGCATTCCGGCATACAACCACGATTGCAAAAGAAAAGGATAAGGGTGCGCGGCACCGCAGCGAGGTGCTGCATTCTATCTACTATCCATCTAATCGTCTATCAACAGAAGCTGATTGGTCTACTGCGAAGCAGTGTTTAGAGACTGAACCTGACGCATCTGAAGAAATCTCATCTAGCAATTCGGACCTGCACTGCATATCTATAATTTCCAGGCCATTTGGGGGCCCTTGACATTTGGGGGCCTTGTGCGGTCGCACCGGCCGCACATGCCCGTATCCATTGCTGCTGCCGCGCATCAAACCACCCCTCATTGGCCTCCATGCCACTCCACCCCGATGTCCGAGGGCTACATCGAGCACAACCTCATCGGAAAAGGCACCCTGCTGCCTTCTTCATATGCAGGTCTACCTCACCTCGACGTCACCGCCTCCACCAAGCCGACGTGCTCCCCTTAGCTAACTCGCCGACCATCCGGGTGGCCGCCGTCGCCCCACATGGAGTGGAGCAGCAGATCCTTTACATGACGCCTTTGCATCTTCAACATTTCAGCTGGCGACAAACTTTGCAGCAGGCTCCTCCCTCCTCAGCCGACGCCATCTCCGCCCAACTCCGGTGCTCAACGACAGCCACAACATAGCACCATGCACAACCTCTTGCAGGCACGTGGTGTGCAAAGGTGTTCATGATGTGTGTGATGATTCATGCCTAATCGTGTGTTATCAGGGACCACATGACATGCATTCTGTTACGAATCAGGATTCCTCAACGTCCACAGCAACGGTAACATTCCGTGCTGAAAGTCTCAAGACTTCTATTGTCACGGTGGTCCGGCTATTGTGACTTGAATCCAAAATGTCTGGCTCTAAAAGTTTTGCCTTCTACAAGCGCTGTGTCTTAACATGACCCTTAATAATAAGTTTTGATACATGCAATCACAGAAAAGTCTTGCTAATAATATAACCAACACGCTGTAAGGAAAATCAACAAGGACAACAAAAAATCAGTAATGAATCCTGCTATTAATATCACCAACATCCGGCCTGCAAGGAAAATCGACAAGAAAAACCAAAAATCAGTAATGATTTATATACTCCAATAGTTTAAAGTTTAAACTGGTAACATAGAAAACGACCATTTTCTTATAGATGAATATAGCCTTTTCCTTCGAACCTGTGGATTTCTTAGTTTTTTACATGACCATATGCCACCTATATAAACAATAAACCTTTTTTATACCAAGCAAATTGGGGTAGGCTAGAGATGAAACCTGTATGAACAAACAACATAGTCAAAGCAAAAAGAAGAAAGAACAAGAAAAACAGGGTAAAATGAGAAATAAAAAAAGAAAGAAGGAGGTGAAAAGCTAAAAAACCAAAGGGTTAAGGTAAAAGAAGGGAAATCAAGGTTCGGACACGTGGATTGCTTGCTTTCACTCTCTCCTCAGAGATATTCTAATCTTTCAAGTCTCTCTTCACTAACTCTGCCTATGTCAAGGTTGATCGATCGATGCCTCTCTTCACATTGTCGGGACGTTGAATTATCCTACTACGTAGTGATGCCTAGGTCTCCGTTAAACATGTCCAAACCATTTCAAGCGATGTTGTACAATCTTTTCCTCAATTGGTGCCACCTCTAATCTTATTTGGATTCCGGACTCGATCTCTTCTTGTGTGCCCACATATCCATCGCAACATATGCATCTCTGCTACACTTAGTTGCTGGATATGTTGTTTTCTAGTAAGCCAACATTCTGCTCCATATAACATAGCAAGTCGGTTCGCGGTCCTGTAGAATTTACTTTTTAGCTTTCATAGCACCCTAGCGTCGCAAAGGACTTCTGAAGCTTGACACCACTTCAACCATCCAACTTTAATTCTGTGACTGACATCTTCATCGATATCTCCCTCCTTATGTAACGAAACATGTCTTTCTTGGATCGATATATCTTTGATGTGACATGTCTAAAGTTTAGGCCTAGAGGAAACGAACAGCCTAAAACCTTTTGATTCCAAAGTGTAACGCCACATATCCAACTTCTAGATAACACTACTCCTGTTTTAGATAATGTCACCAATCGTTTTGGAAAAAAAAAAAGAAACATACTATTTTGGTCTGAGGTAGGCAGGATCGATCATAGAAAGCAAAGCAACGGTGGCAAAATCACATTCTCTTGACGAGAGATAAGAGACAACAAATTGGCCATTTAAATTAGAATAGCAATAGATACACCAGGAACAACAAATCAGTCAATCACCTCATCAACTTGTATAGATAGTTTTCCCTGTTTTGTTTCTGGGATTGAGCCTTTGCTCTTCTCCTTGTACGGTTTAATTTTCTACTCCTATATTAATATGTATCTACCACAGAAGGGGTTCCCTCCTTGTATTCCCCACAACAACAACAACAACAACAACAAAAAGATCCAGTCAGTCCATACTGAAACAGTATTTTGTGCTCCTAAAATCAGTATTCGAATAAGAAAAACTGCAGCTAAATCGTAAAACATGGAAGATAATCATAACATTACAGATCAGGACTAATTTGATGTCACCAGAACTATGTGCTCCCAAAAACCCCATCACTAAGTCCTGGATCAGAAAAAACCAACAAAATACCCCCAAAAATCATATCAAGAATGCAAAAAAGAATGTGGAAAGCAAATAACTACTCCCTCCGTCCCACAACAAATGGCATCCTAGAAAATCTCAGACAGATTAAGAGTGGAGCAAAATGACCCCGATACCCCTAATTAATAATGATAATATGCCTTATATGAGCCAACTAAATGGGAAACAATGACTTTTAATTATGCTTGCCTGCCTTTTAATGATGTGCATCAAATCAGGTTTCCAGAAATACCAGATTAGCTTGCCATAAATTGGCTAGGTGACTCCATAAATTGTCTACAATGTCATTTGTTTTGGGACAAAATTTAAACGCTTCGATGCCATTTGTTGTGGGACGGAGGGAGTACATCAACTAAAACAAATGAATCAGAGGCCACGGAGATTCAATCTCACTACTCTCACTGGAAATGTCTCCCCAATGCAAATGAGGGAAAGAGGGATGAGAACGAGCATCCACTACTGGAATCGCTCAACTTATCCCCTCCCAGAATCTATACCCTGCTTCCATAAGCCTGTTGCCTGCTCGCCTCCGAGCGAGACAAAACCACGAACAAAGCCCACAAACAAAAAGGCACAAGCGGTGGGACAAGGACTAAGCATAAATCACAGGGTAAACTGGAGAAACAAAATACTGAATGAACATTACAAAATAATGATCTGACCGATGTTTAGAAGTTGCGTTTATTTCTGAGTGCCTATCTTTTAGTCATCCAAATGTCTAGCAGGCAAAGTGACCAACTCTATATAAGTTTTGCACTTAATACAGCCATCCTTCTTTTCAGTCGCAAGTTTAAGATTGCTTTGAATATAGAGAAATGACTTGCTGTAAATCTCTTCCAAATAAATATAGGTTCTTTCATTGACCATCTGACAGCACAGAAGATGAATCACTACCAATGGAAGTACTAAAGAATCGCACATATACATGCAGTTCAGTTTTATAAGGCCGACAAAACAGTAGAGAAAGATAGCATGTCAAATAAAATTTTATTTCCCATTGACATACCAATGCCCAACCTACAAAGGCGCTTCCTCATCAAGCATTTCCAGACTCCTCTGAAGATTATACAGAATCGGTATGAGCTTCTACATCATTGCTTTTTTTCCCCAACATGTGGCATCATCAAAAACTTCCGGTAATAATTGTTTTTCCGCCCAAGTTTAATGATCTTAGTAGCATCTTTCACCCTTGATGCATCAACTAAAGCAGTAATCACCCCCTTCAGAAGTGAAACATGCCCTTTGCAGTTCCAACGAATGATCTCAAGACAGCAATTTACAGCACGATCAAGCTCCCCTGCCTTTACAAGATGTGGCACCAAGGTTCTAAATGTTCCCTCATTCGGCACACATTTATTCTTTACAAAATCATCATATACTTTCTTGGCATCATCCAATCTCCCTTCTTCACAATACCCTTGAATCAGCTCATTGTAGGCCTTTGTACCAGGTTTTGGCCCACCTTTCTCCATCATCTCGACCAAATTATCATACACCTTCTTGGCATCATCCAACCTCCCTTTGTTACGATACCCTCGAATCAGAACATTGTAGGACTCTGTATCAGGTTTTGGCCCATCTTTCTCCATCACCTTGATCAGCGCAGCTGCATCCTCAATCCTCCACCTGGCAACCAAATCCCGCAACTTTGCATTGTAGCTCTTTGTGTCCGGCTCAACATTCCTCTCCCTCATCATCTCCCAGATTTTCTCGGCACCATCCAGGGGATCAGCGTGCTTGTAAAACCCATTCAAAAGGGTGTTGAACAAGATGATATCGGGGGAAAGACCGCACTTCTCCATTAGCGGGATGACATCGAGGGCCGACGACAGGTCGGCCTTTTGACACAGCGCCGAGATGAGGAAGTTGTAAGAGTATAAGCTGGGGACAACGCTGGGGCAAGAGGCTGGGATCTCCTGGAAAGCAGTGGCAAGCGCCTCGAAGTCGCCGGAGTCGACGTAGGCGGCGAGGAGGGCGTTGAAGGTGGTGACGGACTTGTGCTGCGGGGGCAGGTCACGGAATGTTGCGGCGGCGTGGGATGGCATGGAGGCGCGGCCGTAGAGGCGGATCAGGCGCGCAGCGAAGGCCTCTTTCTCGACGTGGAGAAATGGCCTCTGCGCTTCGATGATGGCCTCCACCGCATATCGGCGGCCGCGCGCCGCGAGGCGGGACACGGCCGTCTCGTACACGTCTCGCCGGTCGCGGAATCGCGCGCTCCGGGTCGACGCGGCTACGAAATTGGACACTAGTAGGTGGTCCGGATAGTGCCCCGACAGGATGTCGTTCACGATCCGGCGGAGGGCCTTCCGATTCAACTCAGTGGCTGGTTCTGGGGTCGGCGCGGGCGCGGGGGCGGGGGCGGGGGCGGGGGCCGGGGCGGGCGCAGGCGCGGGCGTGGGTTTCTCTGATGGAGAGCGTGGTTTGGTCCAGGAGATAATGCGGGCGAGGAGGCGGCGTGCGCCGGAGGAGGCCATGGGTGCCCTGCGGCGGCGTCGCGGCGGGGGGGATGAGAGCAGCGAGAGAGGCGCAGGGTTATGCTGCTGCTGCTGCTGCGGACCAAAGCCCGAATTGGGCCGGGAATGTGATAGCCCCAGCCTACAGTAGCCCAGCCCATAATGCCCTAATTTGGTGTGTAGACTCGTCAGATGGGCCTGTTATTACCCGTCAACGCTCTTGCCAGCCCATCATGAAGAAATCACACATTGGGCCTAATCCTGCCCTGTGTCGTCCCATCTCGACCGTTGCTGGCTTGTGTTACAACAAAGATTGCTGCCCTGCCGGTACCAACGATGGTAGTAGCTCTGAAGTCTCTCATCTTCTCCTAAAAAATAATAAAAAAAAAAAGCTCTGAAGTCTCTCATGTCCCTTAAAATAAAAACTCTGAAGTCTCACGCTCTGCCGTACGGCCACATCACATCACACCAGCAGATGCAAAAACGAAGGAACGTGTTCCGTTGGCACGGTCGATGGCCATTTCTTGCTACAACCTCACTGTTGGCCCTCGAGCACATGCGGCTCACGAAACAGTCACTGATCTCGACGGAGAACGTGCGGAGGGTTGAGTCGCTCACAGTCGAGAAAAAGGCTTCCATGCCCTGGTCGTATTGGGGACATGGGGAATTTGGAAAGAAAGAAGTCGAAGAGTGTTTCAACACAGCAACATCAACATGGAAGCTCTGGTTACCAGGTTTTGCGAGGAAGGACGGGAGTGGTCGCTAGCAGGAAATAGATGGTTAACAGGCCTTTACAGTAGTCGCTCTTAAATCCCTTGTACTGTTTAACGGGTTCTTCTTTACCTGTAATCTTTGTAATCTAACAAACCTAACAGCCCTCAGGTTAGCCTGAGGGGCGGTGAGGTCGCAGTATTTTTCTCCTCTTAATGAAAAAACACGCCAAGGCGCGTACTCGAAAATAAGTCGCTCACAGTCTTCACAACCGGACCGTGCACCAGAATCGCAGGTCGCCGTGGGCCTGCGGTACTACTAGCTCGGATGGCGACCAGATGGAAGCCGAGCACGACGGTAGAACGGGAATGTCCCCCGTGCCGTCGCTATCCCACGGCCGGTTCATCCGTTCCTGGCGAGGCGGAAGCAGCGACGCGCAAAAAGCCTTGCGCCGCGCCGCTAATAACACTAATAATTGATCGATCATATGGAAACTTCAAAAAAAAAAGTCATTGCTAAACAAATGGGAAAACAGAAATTTCTCCATCGGTGCTCAAAGAAAAGAAAAACACTACAGTCCCATCAACAAACTAATTCGAGTGCAGATACAAAATGAGCAACTAATATTATAGGCAAGATACATATTTCTTCGTTTAAGACCGAACTTAAAAACTCTATGAGGTATCTTAGTTTATCTTATCAAGAAGCGGTTGCGTGAATATACAAAGTCTGCATCTGCTGTATACAATTTGCCTGTATCTCCCTTCTGGTTATCAAGGATTTTTTTTTAATGCTAATCCCCATAAAAGAATCACACAACTTAACAGGCCATTAATAATAAGTTTTGATCCATGCAAGCACAGAAAAATCTTTCTAATAATATAACCAACACTCTTCAAGGAAAATCAACAAGGAAAGCCAAAAATCAGTAATGAATCCTGCTAATGATATCACTGACATCCTGCAAGGAAAAACGACAAGGAAAACCAAAAATCAGTAATGATTTATATACTCTAGTACCTTAAACTGATAATACCCAGGAAATGACCATTTCTTATAAACTGAATATAGATTTTTCCTCCAAACCTGTGGATTTCTTAGTTCTTGACATAACCATGGCACTAATCATTTTTAAAAAAGGAACCTAAAAATTTTTGGTCAAGGTAGGCAGGATCGATCATAGAAAGCAAAGCAACGGTGGCAAAATCGCGTTCTCTTGACGAAAGATTGTTAGTTGGCCATTCAAAGTAGAATTGCAATAGATATACCAGGAACAAGTCAGTCAATCACCACATCAACTTGTATAGATAGTTTTCCCTGTTTTTTCTGGGTCTGAGCCTTTGCTCTTCTGCTTGTACAATTTCTACAATTTAATTTCCTGCTCCTGTATTAATATATATATCTACCACAGCAGGGGTTTCCCTTGCTGTATTCCCCTCAACGCAAAAATGAAATCAGTCAATCCCTACCGAAACAGTATTTGGTGCTCCTAAAATCAGTATTCGAATAAGAAAAAACGCAGGTAAATCATAAAACATGGAAGATAATCATAGCATTACAGAGCAGGACTAATTTGGAGTCATCTGAACTCTGTTCTCCCGAAAAACCGAGCACTAAGGCCTGGATCAAAAAAACCAACGAGAAAATACCCCTAAAAATCAGATCAACAATGCAAAAAAGAAAGAGGAAAGAAAATAACTAAACTAACTAAAACGAACGAATCAGAGGTGACGGAGATTCAATCTCACTACTCTCACTAGAAATGTCCACCCAATGCAAATGAGGCAAAGAGGGATGAGAACGTGCGCCTCCAAGTGAGACAAAACCATGAACAAAGTCCACAAACAAAAAGGCACAAGCGGTGGGATAAGGACTAAGCACAAATCACAGGGCAAATTGGAGAGGCTAAACATGGAATGAAAATTACAAATTAATTAGTTGACTGACGTTTAGAAGTTGCGTTTATCTCTGGGTGCCTATATTTTAGTCATCCAAATGTCTAGCAGGCAAAGTGACCAACTCTATATAAGTTCTGGACTTAATACAGCCATCCTTCTTTTCAATAGTCGCACAATTGCTTTGAATATAGAAAATGATATTTTAACAAATTTAGATTCCACTCTGTGTCTTCTAGTAAACAGGAAAGGTTGGTAAACTTGAAATTTTGAATAGCTTCCTGCTGTTCACTTTCTTTCCAGTAAATAAACTAGACTCACATACACCCCCAAAGCACAGGTGCTTACTGCTAATATTGAGAGCAATCTATTTAATCTCTTTATTCGGACCTACGACTCACAGTTCATCAGATCAAATTCCTTATTTGTCTTTGTCCTTATTAACTTTAGAAACAATCCTGGACTGTTTCAAACCTTAGCCAACCACAGAATATGGCAGTCAATCTACTACAGCTAAACACTAAGTTCTGTACACGTATGCTCACTCTCTTCTAACCATGTTCTTCAATAACAACAATCTAAACAGCAATTAATTCACTGTTTCAATTGCACGTTATCTGTGGATTTTAAGACGTCTGGTCAATGAAAAGAGTATCACTACAGCAAATGTTTACTGTAAAATGTATGCATTCGGCTGTGGCAGCAAATATCCAGCTCTACCTTAACAAGCTATGCCACTTACAAGTATGAAAAAAAACAATATAGGTTGGCACAAGCTGCCCATGACACAAGAAACAACCATATTTCAAACAAGTAGTCAAAAGCAACTATCAGCAACCAGATGCTGCAAATATCTAAGAAGCTTACAGTACCTTACGTGATTGCAAAGAAGAATTGCACAGGCTAGACATACCAATGCCCAACCTACAAAGGTGCGTCCTCATAAAAATTTTCGAGACTCCTCTGTACATTATATAGGATCAGTTTCGAGCATCTACGTCATTGTTTTTGACCATCTGACAGCACAGAACATAAATCACTACCAATGGAAGTACTAAAGAATCGCACATATGCATGCAGTTCAGTTTTATACAAAACAGTTGAGAAAGATAGCATGTATAATAAAATTTCATTTCCCATTGACATACCAATGCCCGATCTACAAAGGCGCTTCAAGCATTTCCAGACTCCTCTGAAGATTATACAGAATCAGTTTCAACTTCTAAATCATTGTTTTTTTTGCCCCAACATGTGGCATCATCAAAGACTTCCGGTAATAATTGTTTTTCCGCCCAAGTTTAATGATCCTGGTAGCATCTTCCACCCTTGATGCATCAACTAAAGCAGTAATCACCCCCTCCAAAAGTGAAACATGCACTTTGCAGTTCCAACGAATGATCTCAAGACAGCAATTTACAGCACGATCAAGCTCCCCCGCCTGTACAAGATGTGGCACCAAGGTTCTAAATGTTCCCTCATTCGGCACACATTTATTCTTTACCAAATCATCATATACCTTCTTGGCATAATCCAACCTCCCTTCTTCACAGTACCCTTGAATCAGCTCATTGTAGGACTTTGTACCAGGTTTTGGCCCCCCTTTCTCCATCATCTCGACCAAATTATCATACACCTTCTTGGCATCATCCAACCTCCCTTTGTTACGATACCCTCGAATCAGAACATTGTAGGACTCTGTATCAGGTTTTGGCCCATCTTTCTCCATCACCTTGATCAGCGCAGCTGCATCCTCAATCCTCCACCTGGCAACCAAACCCCGCAACTTTGCATTGTAGCTCTTTGTGTCCGGCTCAACATTCCTCTCCCTCATCATCTCCCAGATTTTCTCGGCACCATCCAGGGGATCAACGTGCTTGTAAAACCCATTCAAAAGGGTGTTGAAAAAGATGATATCGGGGGAAAGACCGCACTTCTCCATAAGCGGGATGACATCGAGGGCCGACGACAGATCGGCCTTTTGACACAGCGCGCCGATGAGGAAGTAGTAAGAGTATAAGCTGGGGACAACGCTGGGGTCAGAGGCTGGGATCTCCTGGAAAGCAGTGGCAAGCGCCTCGAAGTCGCCGGAGTCGACGTAGGCGGCGAGGAGGGCGTTGAAGGTCGTGACGGACTTGTGCTGCGGGGGCAGGTCACGGAATGTTGCGGCGGCGTGGGATGGCATGGAGGCGCGGCCGTAGAGGCGGATGAGGCGCGCAGCGAAGGCCTCGTTCTCGACGTTGAGAAATGGCTTCTGCGCTTCGACGATGGCCTCCACCGCATCTTGGCGGCCGCGCGCCGCGAGGCGGGACACGGCCGTCTCGTACACGCCTTGCCGGGCGCGGAAGCGCGCGCTCAGGGTCGACGCGCCTACGAGCTTGGACACTAGCTTGTCCGTATAGCGCTCCGACAGGATGTCGTTCTCGATACGGCGGAGGGCCTTCCGCTTCCACCGGACCGACCGATTAGCTGGTTTCACCTGCTCGGCTGCTTCTGGGGTCGGCGCGGGCGCGGGGGCGGGGGCGGGGGCCGGGGCGGGCGTGGGTTTCTCTGATGGAGAGCGTGGTTTGGTCCAGGAGATCATGCGGTTGATGAGGCGGCGTGCGCCGGAGAAGGCCATGGGTGCCTTGCGGCGGCGGGGGTGGATTTGCGGCGTGGGGAAGAATGAGCCAGCGAAGCGAGAGTGCGAGACGAGAGAGGCGCACGGTTCTGTTGCTGCGGGTCAAGACCGAATTGGGCCGTGAATAGGATAGCCACCCAGCCTACAGTAGCCCAGCCCAGAAGGCCCCGATGGAGATTTCTCCACTACTTGGTCGCGCCGGCCTCTCTCCCCACCGACCGGCGCCATGGACGGGCACGTCCGGCGGCTGCTGAACCGCGTGTCGATCGCGCTGGCGGCCGTCGCCACCGCCGCGCTGCTGCACCTAGCCCGCCACTCATCCTCCTCCTGTTTCGCCGGCGGCGGCTCGCACACATACACGTCCCTTTCTCTGGCGCCCTTCCCCCTTACCTCCTGCGACGCCGCCTCACGCCGCGTTGTGGACCCCGACCTCCGCCTCGCCAAGCTCAGGGCCTCCCCGCGCTGGCGCCGCCGCATCGAGGTCCTTTCCGCGGCCGCGCTCGTCCCGCTCCGGCGGCCCCGTCTCCTCGGCGACTCCTCCCGCGTCCTCTGCGTCGCCGCCGGCGCGGGGCAGGCCGTGGACGCGCTCCACGCGGCCGGCGTCGGGGACGTCACGGGCGTCGATCTCGTCGAATTCCCGCCCCTCGTGCGCCGAGCGGACCCGCACAACCTCCCCTTCTTCGACGGCGCCTTCGACGCTGTGCTCTCCGACGATCAGGGGGCGTTCACCGGCTCGCTGTTCCCTTCCCGGTTCGCAGCCGAGATCGAGCGCACTGTGCGGTGCGGTGGCGCGATTGCCCTCTCAGTCGATCGGTACATGGAACTCTCCACCGTCGCCCGCCTCTTCAAAAAGTCGCGCGTCGTAGAGGTGAGGAATGCTACCTTGGATGGCAGTGCGGTGAGCATGGTCATTTTGAGAAGTAACAGAACCCGAATCCATTGATTCAGGTTTCATTCTTTTCGTGCAGTTCTATTCTTTTTAGTGTTGATCTAAGGAAAAATTTAGGTTAAATCGCCACTTTTAAGCTGTATTGCCTGATTAAATTTGGTTATTCTAGTTTGTAGCTAGATTCTTCTTTCATGCGGTACAACGGATCGCTTTTCCTAAGCAATTTGATGCTTGAGAAATCTTGACAGAGATCGGTATAGTTTTGGCCATGTTTAAACGTTGGCAGATTTGTGGTGTTTTGGACTGGCCGGATCAACTTGCTCGGTATTTCGCCTAGTCCCAGTTCAGATGAACAGGGTGGTTTGAGGTTGATTAGCTGCTTGAGTTATGAAAGGTGTACATGAAGTATCTTAGTTCTCGTACCTCCTTGAGTTTCAAGAAACAAACAGGTACTTACAGAAAACATTGCAATACCGCTTATTAGTACGTCAGCTTTCTTCAGAAACCCAGTTCGTTAAAAAAAAAAATAAGAGCTTTCTTCAGAAACTTGCTCGTCAATGTCTTTTCTGACTTGGTATCAGAGAAACAAGCGGAAATGCAGCTAACATGTCAAGAATTCAGAATTGCATGTGTCCTATACTAATGTTTGTTCTCTGATTATTGTTAATTAAATCAACTGGTTCTATTGGAATATCGTTAGTATTTTCCATAGAAGCTACTATGTAGTCCATCGAGTTGATGCGGATGACCCTGGCTGAAGAAACAGAAACTGAGGGACATGTGACTGTTTTTATTGATTCAACCAGTCACCAGGCAGACGATCTGTGGATGTGTGGACATTGCTTTCGTACGTATTTTCTGAATCTCCCCTTGTATTATTTATTTCTACTGCTTGGATTGGTAACTTTGGTAAGGCCAAGGTTGTGATGCAGCCCCTCGTATGATTGGATTTGGTCTATATTTCCTCTTTTTTTTTTTTAGATTACACAGTACAACTCAGACACTCACAACGCACGCACACTCACCCCTATGAACACACGTACGCAAACCCTACCCCTATGAGCATCTTCGAAGACTGAGCCGACAAATCCAGAGATACGAAGTCACCACTGGCGTCTCGCTGTCGACGGGAGCGTCGCCTACCACTGAAAGCACAAATGCCGTTAAATCCTTGAAAATTCGCTCCCACGAGGAGTCGAACTCAGGACCTGAGAGGTGTTACTCGGATGCCTTAACCACTAGGCCAAGACTCCTTTCACATTTGGTCTATATTTCCTGATGTTATAACTTTGGTGTGCATCCGATTTTGATATGATTGGATTTGGTGTATAGACTCGTCAGATGGGCCTGTCACCTCCGTGTCAAGTACTCCAGCTCTTGCCATCCCATCATGTTGAATGTCATATAGAGGCCCATCACGAAGAAACCAGATATTTGGCCTAATCCTGCCCTGGGTCGTCTCATTTGGACCGTCGTCGCTGCTTGTGTATCGACTAAACTTGGGCCATATCACGCCAGTCTTAACGGGGATTTCATCAACAATAAATGAGGTAACACATCAGCAAAAAGATGACATGGCAAAGCAATTAAGATAAAATAATACAAATAGGTTTCATCCCTATGAAACTCATCTGGCACTATTTCACATGCATGAAACTCTATTGAAATCTCCATTGAGAGCCTTTTGTTTCATCTCAACATGTTTTGACCAATCTAAACACAACTAATTAATGTGATGTCTTGTCTATGAAATCGTGAGATAACCATGCATTGAGAGAGGTTATTTCATCCATCAAACCAAACCTTTAGAGCTGATGTGGCACTTTTAAAAAATTTGATATGAAACTATCTACTGAGATTGGCCTCATGCTTTGTCAAAACAAAGATTGCTGTCGGTACCAACGATGGCAGCAGCTCTGAAAGTCACACACGGCCACATCGCATCACTTGTGTTCCGTTGGCACGTTCGATAGCCATTTCTTTATACGACCACCTTGGCCACTGTTGGCCCTCATGCACATGCGGCTCACGAAAGATCTCGACGGTTCGACGGAGAGCGTGCGGAGGGTTGAGTCGCCCACAGTCTTCACAACCGGACAGTGCACCAGCATCGCAGGTCGCCGTGGGCCTGCGGTACTACTAGCTTCGGATGGCGACCAGATGGAAGCCGAGCACGACGGGAAAACGGGAATGTCTCCCCCGTGCCGTCGCTGTCCCACGGCCGGTTCATCCGTCGTTCCTGGCGGAAGCAGCGACGCTCGAAAAGCCTTACGCCGCGCTGTGTCGTAATCCGCACACGGTGGCGTGTAGCTGGACCTGATCGTTCGTTCCGGCAGGCACTCACGCATCATTGGAGTAGTAATGGAGCAACCGATTTTCGCTGCCATTTATCAGTCCAACTTGATCACTCACTAATGCAACAAACCCTTTTGGCGCGCGCGCACCGGGCTTGCCTGGGAACAAAAGGGAAGGAGAGGGTAGCAGGACAGGAGTAGTAGTAGCATCAAACGGTATCAGACAAGGGATTCAATGGCGCTTGACTTCCTGCCTCCTATTTATGGATCCGGTATCGTAACATGCCTTTGGTAGCCTGCAGGCCGGCCATCAATGGCGCACAGAAAGGCATGGGGTATCCCCTGCCGCCGTGCCCCTGGCGGCCGCGCTGAGGAGGCAGCCGGGAACGAAGGCGTGCGTGCGATGCGGTGGCGGTGGAGTGGTGGCCCGGCCGGCCGGCCAGAGCCGCGAGGCGAACCACGTCGAGGGGGGCAGGGCAGCCGGCCAGCGACAAGACATGGCACCACACCAGGCTGGCCCCGTCGTCCATCCCCCTGCATTAACCGGTGGCATGGCGCCCGGCCTACATGTCTCCCCCGCCACACGTGTGCTCGATCACGGCTCACCCTACCGCTCTACTCCAGCCCCTGAGCTCGTATACCATGGAGGTTTTTTTTTTCGGTTGGGAGTTTCTAAAATCTTATCAAGAGCCAAACTATATATGTGCAGACAGCGCAGTGGTGTAAAGGTCAGTGCCGCACTACCGTATGGGTTCGATTAGCATGTGCATATGCTGCTGTTGACTTGCCGGACTACGTGTCGTTCTGCCGGGACTGGACTTGGTCGTCGTCTCAAATCGTCGGGGACGCGGTCTTGATTGTTAGTAGGTGCAACGACAGACAGTTGCACGCTCCGTGCACAGGAGTCACAGCACGTTCAGCGTACCAGCTCACGGGCCAACCAAATCTGAAAACCGCAAGCCTTGAGTTGCGTCTACCGGTAGTCCGGCACGCACCAGCGCCACACCCAGTGGCAGTGCCGGTTTTGCGACGGAGAAGGAAGACATAACGCACGCCTCGCCGCGCGCTCCCGTGCCGGCGGCCGGCACGCGAGGAGCAGGCAAGGCCGCAACCACCAAAGGCGCCCGCCGGTTTTGTGCCGTGTCGTCCACACATGGATGGCTCGGCTTCTCTGCTTGTTTGCTCGCTCGTGCGCGCTTGTTTGCACCGCCTGTCATGTCCGCCCCCGCCTCTGCGAACGATCGATGCCATCGTGTATTCGTGCGTTCAGCAAATTATATTTACTTGTGCAGTGGCGAGTGGCGACTATACATATGTGCAAACACCTCCGATACGCATGCGTGGGTTCACCACACGCACGCAGAAGCGAAAGATTCTCATCTACAACAGCGACGCTGCAGCACTGCACAGGGCCAAGGCGTACTTTCTTCAGACTTTGTTTCCGTGCTCCATCGTTGTCGCATTCATATCAGAAGTAAGGCAGTGACCAAGTACGCTACGGAGTACTATGTTCTCAGCGATTGCTGACACATGACTAATCAGCTGCTACCTCCATTTCAAATTACTTACGTTTTTGACTTCTTGACATCACGTTTGACCGCTCGTCTTATTAAAAAATTTGTACAAATATAAAAACAAATAAATCATGCTTAAAGTATCTCTAATGATAAAACATACCATAACAAGATAAATGATATTTGCACAATTTTTTCGAATAAGACGAGTGGTCAAACGTGATTTACAAAAATTAAAAACGTCAAGTAATTTGAAATGGAGAGAGTAGTATAGTCGGTTTAACTGCCAAAGAAAATGATGCCCAGTAACTACCAGTATAGGTATACAGTGTTACTCTGAAACAGGGTCTCGCCCCTTCAGATGGACAGGTAAAAAAAATCTCAGGGTAGAGCAAGTGCACTAAGAGCAAGGTTAATAAGGCTTGTCTGATGGCAGCAGGAGACAAGCCTAGCAACCAACTTTCACAACAACCAGTCTAAAGGCATGGCTGCTAAAAATACTATTTTATTTTGCACTAGGGAAGAGGACAAGCAATGTGAGGCAGCGAGGAGGAGAAATGGGCCCTAGCACAAGGGTGTGAGCCTCGGCGAGCGTGTTCAGACGGTCGACGGCAGTTGCGACAAGCACCTTCGTTTTTCTTCTTTCTCTTACCTCCACATCAGCAAAATCTGACATCAATGGCCGGTAAGACCATTGATGACCAGACCGGCGCAGAGCTGTGTCATCATGAGCTCACATAGAGCTCGGACTGTATTCACTTTTCGTCTTCTGCTTATTACTACTACTACCTCATTTGCTGGGCATACACTATTCTCGCATGAATGTCGGCAACGCAGTCGTGCAACAAAGAAATGAATCATAAATAGTATTTCCATCAAAGTTTCGCAGGAAAGTACTCCGGTCTACTATTGGTCGTATTCACTTGATTATTGTACCGTCTCTGTTCTGTCTGACTGAGATGGGTAGTCCTAGCTGGAACGAAAATTGCTCTTCGCTGCTCATCGGTCGGGTACCCTTTTGCGGGGGCACTAGTGCCACAAAAAGAAAGAGCGGTTTCCTCATGCCATGGATAGCCCTAGATCTACCTTCCTTGTGAAACTTTACTAAAGAGCAATACAACATGTAATCAGCATTGACTCTACCACTTCCAAAAAAAGAAGAAGGATATATATATGTAATCCACAGTTAATAGATATGTGGCCAACTTCCTTTGAATGCATGTGAAGAGATCAAATGAATTCCCTTTGCGCTAATGATCATAGTGAAATGAATAATTGGCCATAACGACTAGTCTCTTTCTACTCCTCCGTTCTTAAGTAGTATATGACTCCTGCAACAATGAATGGAGTTCAATTTGAATTAGATTAGCTATCCCAAAACGTCATATATTTAAGAATGAAGGTAGTACTAGTTACCTTATATTGGACTTACCTATTATTTCACTCATGGGGAGGCGATTAATGAAGTATATTTTGTTCTCCGGTCTGCCTCCTATGGTAAATATCAAATTACAAAAAAAATGTCAAATTATTTACGTAGGCAGATCTTAATAGGATCATCTCAGGTTGCTAAATTTCAGACGTTTTTATGTGGCTCAGGTACCAAACCTAAAATACAACTGCAAAACCCTTTGCAATTGGTAGGAATTGTAGGTGTCGACTGTCGAACTAATCATTAGAACAAAGTGACTCGAAAGTGACCATGTTTCTTGCTTCAAAAGTGACCATGTTTCTATAGATGGACATTCCCAATAATGAAGCATCATACAAGAGCGATTAGAATATGAACGCTTTTAGACAGCCCATGCCATCTCCATGCTCATGTTTCTCGGAAACAAACAATGGTAGTGCGCCACAACAAGCTTGAACTCATCACTTGCACAAATTTAACTACAAGTCCACCAAAAGAAATATTATATTTGAATTTAAAATTACGCTAGACCTGATCAGCTGTCTATGTCCGGAGTAATTCACCATGCATTTGCGCCGTGCAGAATTTCTAGAGAGTACTCTTAATTAGCTTGTCACAGAAAATAAAAAAACATCCATGCCGACTTTAGTGCAGGTAGTAGTAACTGCCATGCACTCAGAGTGCATAGCAGAACAAGATCTGAAACAAGCACAGTAGAGTTTACAAAAGTCGAATAGCAAAAAAGAAACAAAATCAAATGATCACAGACACCCTAAGTCAACATTTCAGAGCTATTCCTTCCTGCATCATCAGAAAACTCAGATAGTAGCTACCACGTATCATAGAGCACCGCTACACACAGTAACACACAGCAAGCATCTTCAGTTCTTTACTCCTGATCATGCGGCTCAATTAACACGATCAAGCTTCTCCGTTGCCGATCACCTGCTTGGCGTTGTTCCATTGCTTGTTCCCGGGGCTCCACTTGGGGCACTTGGGGCTGAAGTAGTTGCCCTGCACCCTCGCGTCGAGCAGCTCGACGACCGCACCGGGGCGCACGCACCTTGGCGCCTTGTACTGGTTGATGGACGCGCCGCGGCTGATGGCGTAGTCCATGAGCTTGTCGAAGGCGCCCTCGGCCACGACGCGTATCTCGAGGGGCCCGATGGACTTGTCGCAGGCGCGGCACTGGCGGTACACGCTGTTGAGCGCCTCCTCGACGGAGAGGCAGCAGTCCTCGAACACGGACGCCGGCACGGGCGTGGTGCCGTCGCGCAGCTCCCAGAAGAGCACGTAGTGTCCGGGGATGGTGGCCGCGTCCGCGTAGCTGGTGTACTCCACCAGCGATGCGCCGAAGGGCGCCAGGTGCTGCACCGCGCCGCTCACCGCTGCGTGCAGCTCCGTCTCGTCCGTCTTGTCGGAGTCGATGCTCAGCGCCACGTTCTGCCGCCGGATGAAGCTGAACATCGGCGCCTCGTTCTTGAAGCCCGTCACCCGCAGCACGTCGCCCACGCGGTACCGGTACAGACCTGTCGCGCGCCGTCACAGGAAAAAAACGTTAATTATGAACAATCAAATCCATCGTATATATAGTCTAGTCTAGCTAACTGATAGTAGTATGGCTGTGTATGTTATAGATCGAAGGTGTACGTACCGGAGTAGGTGGTGACCACAAGCTCGTACTCGTGACCGAGCTTCACATCGACGAGACCAACCAGGTCCCGGTGGCTCGGCTCGGCATTGCCGTTGCTGCTGAAGTGGAGAGGGAGGAACTCGAAGTAGCACATGGTGGGGATGAGCGTGTACGCCACGGCGCCGGGCTTGCACATGGGGTTGAGGTTGAGGCCGAAGTAGCATTCGGAGGAGGCGTACATGGTGCACGTGAGCGGCAGCCCCCCGCCGTAGAACTCGAGCGTCGGGATGTACTGCGACATGGCGCCGGTCACGATCACGTCGATGTACTTGGTGCGGGGCCACAGGCGCCGAATGATGCCCTCCCACGACGCCCCGCCGCACTCGGCCTCCACCTCGTCGGCGAGCGCCGGGTCGGCGCCGCGGAGCACCCGCCCGAGGACGGCGTCGCGCACGGCGCGGTCGGTGATCTCGGGGTCCAGCGTGCCAGTGCGGATGTCGCGGCACAGGCGCGGCCAGTGCTTCTCGAGGAAGCGGATGGCGCGGAGGAAGCCCGACGCGAACACGGCGCCCACGCGCAGCACGTCGGCGCGGTGGACCAGGCCGCACAGCAGCTGCGCGTACATGCTCTGGTACGAGTCCACGCACAGGATGGCCTCGTTGGGGCTCGTGTACGCCGTGTACGGGTCGTGCGGCCGCTCCAGGAACTGCTGGCTCCGGTAGTAGCTCGTCAGCACCGGCCGCGCCGCCAGCCCGCCCGGCGTCCGCGACTCCGCCTTCACGAACAGCAGGTACATGGCCTTGCCCTTGTCCAGCCCCGGCACCGACTGGCTCATCACCGGCATCAGCAGGCTGTACAGCAGCGACCTCCTGTCCAGCTCGTCGGCGATGGTCGGCATCAGCTTCCTCTCTCCTCCGGACGTGCCCGAGCTGTTAACAGTACATGAACCTTAGCACTTGTTGGAAGGCTTTGCGCACAGGCCTTGACACGACCGCGTGCACGTGTCTCTGCAACGATGCATACCTCGTGAGGAACTCGGAGATGGGTTTGCCCGACAGGATCGGCGAGGTGTCGCCGTTGGCAATGCGGAGTATGTCCGGCTGGAGGCCCTCGTAGGTGACGAGCGGGACGAGACGGCGGAACGCGTCGACGGCGTCGGGGGATGCCGCCGGGACGCCGTACCGGCGAAGGTACTCGGCCGGCGCGTTCTGGGACAGTATCTCGGCGAGGACGCGCCGCTGCACCCGGCCAGCGTTCGCCGTGACGTGCTCGATGAACTCGAGCGCCTCGCGGTGCGCCCCGGGGGCGAAGCCGCTGGCCGGCCGGGCTGGCTTGGCGGTCGGTTCTTCCGGCATGGTGGTACGTGCAGTGCGTGCGGCGTGTGTGCTAGCTACTGCAGTTGGAGCTTCCTGGTTGTCACGAGGCGTGTTGCTTGGTGCTTCACTACTGGGCAGTGTGTGTTTGTGTGAGAGAGAAATGCGGTGGCGCTGGTTTATATAGAGAGAGGATAGGGGAGTGTAGTCCGGTACTGTTATTGGGTTGTCAGCTGGGTCTACTGAGTACTGACTACTGATTCCTGATGCTGGACCTGGACGCCTAGACCTGCGTCATAATTTGCAGATTTAGTTTTGTGGGAATGTCTGTTAAGTTGTACAGAGTTATCCTGCCATGTTCATCTATACTAGCATTATTCTTTTAATGCAAAAAATACAAGCATATTTCTTTTTTTAAAATCTTTTTTATTAAACAGGTTTTCATAGCCAAATAAATTTTCAACATAGCTTTTTATGCTCCATATACTGTTTGCGTTATATTTTGAAACAAACTTTCAGGACACAATTTTGAGCTTAGTTAATTACCTTCTTTTGTTGCTGTATCAGTAGCTGGGGGAAGTGCTTATTTCAGTCATACTACTACTCCTCCTACGTTATACTCTGAAGAACACTAGGTGGTTTCCCAACTTACCCCGCACAACGATGCTGATAAAAGGTGAATCTGACTTCCTTGCTTCCTCCGGCAGTAACAAAAAGTGCGTGGGTTTTCTCTTGGATTCAGCAACAGCTCATCCACCATCGGGATCTTCACCTCTTCTCCCAAGAAATATACTGTACTTGACCGGCCAGAAGAAGGCCATGGAATTAAGCTCGAGGTATCCATCAACGGCAAGCGACGAGCTTGCGCAAGCAAGGGCGCCTCGAAGCGTTCCCGCGCACAAGCAAGGACACCGAGCGGCCGACACGGCCCTCGGGGCTAGTTGCTTCCATGGCTTACGTGCTCGAGGAAAGGCCGGCAGTGGCATCGTTTCCCGGCTTGCAACCCCGTCTCCAACGCCCTGGCCCCGTCTCATCGAGCGCTGTGAATCTGACCCGGCCTTTTTTTGATTTAGTACTCGGTCACTAGTCCTTGGCCACCTGTTGTCGATTAGTTTTGTTTGATCTCCTTTCCATTTGGTCAAGTTGTGACGTGCAAGGGCAACGGTAATCATTAAGAAGATTGCCCAAATTAACTGGCACAATCATCTTCATCGTCCCGGATGTGCCCGGACCCGGAGACAGCGCGATCAAACAGCCATGGATCTGAACTCAATGCACGCCAGGTTAGCAACAAAGAGCAAACATATTATTGTTTCAACTCCTGGTTTCCTTCATCTCTAATCTCTATGGTTATATCACAGGCAACGGTAACTTTTGCAGCGTCAATTGCGTGATGGTGAGCAAATTGCAGGTGCATCACGGGTCCTGCCTGTCCTTGAGCCCAGCCGTGCGCGATTGGAGGCGGACAGATGCACGTCCTCGCGAAAGGCAGGAGAGACAAATGCACAACACACAACGCTATGGAACATGCGCCTGTCCACACAGTTCCGAACTCTTACCACGCTCTTGGGAGGTACACGTAACAGAACACGATCGAGCTCCGGTCCCATGCCGCAAATATCAAGAGCCCGCGCATGCCAAAGCCCTGTACTGCCGCGCGTCGCCGGCGCGCCCGGCGGCGTGCCTATCTCCCCCACCGAATCATGTCGCGTCGCTGCGCTCTGCCACTTCGGCACAGGCAGCTCATGTGCCCCTGCCGCAAGGGGACGACAAGTCGTGTGGGATTGTAGTCTGCTGGCGGCTGGAGCGAGCTAGTACAGGTCGTTAGGCCGGCGAGTGTCTTCCAGCCGGCGGGGGTGGTTGCACGGCGCCGCACGCCGTCGTTTTATATCTCGGTGCCGGCCCTGAACGGAGAAAGAACGGGCGATGGGCTAAGATGAGCAGACCTATCAAGACTGTCGAGTTTCCGAGGTCGCCGTCCACCCACGGCTCCGCGCCGCTTGCGACGTGCATGCCGGGCGCGGCCACGGTTTGGATATTATGCTGCTGGCGTGGAGGTTGTTGACAGACACCAACTAGCTTCGGCGGATTGAGGCACAAGTGTGCAGGCAGGGTTGGACCGTCTCGAAAGACCGCCTGCTGCTTGCCATGG
Organism: Eragrostis nindensis; assembly: GCA_012490785.1. Taxonomy (NCBI): domain Eukaryota; kingdom Viridiplantae; phylum Streptophyta; class Magnoliopsida; order Poales; family Poaceae; genus Eragrostis; species Eragrostis nindensis. The sequence continues at coordinate 883,826 of JAAXCT010000092.1, forward strand.
AGAAACTACTAGCAAGCAATGCCACCTCCATGCATACGGAGAACTCTTGCATTGGCGGTCAGGGCGATTCGCGCCGTACAAAAGCTGTAGCACTCCATACTGAAACGGTGACTCGAACACATGATCTGAAACTGAATGAATCCCAGATTGTCTTGGTATTATTGTTCTGGTTAACCGGTAATTAAGGTGATTTCACTTCCATTTTTCCCAAGCACTATAGCCAGCGAGGGACCGAGGGTGGTACCTGCAATCATGAGCAAGCGCTGGAACAGCCTCCACGCAGCATTTTTCTGACAAGTTTACTGCACGAGCAGGAATCATTACATCATTCTTTCTGCGCCCTATTATTGAGAGCAAGCAAGCACCAGGTGGATTCGAACCCATTATTGAGGGCACCAGCTGCGATCGATCGAGTACTTCACTACTTCGGGGCAGGAGGCGCCACCTATTATTGACCGGACCCTTTTTCTCAACCAGCTAAACTGATGTAACTGACGAACAGTTGTGCAGATATCTCAGACAGAAACCCGTTTGCAGAACTGATCCTTGGAGCTTGGTGTGCCTGTGTGGGAACTTGGAAGGACTACGCACAACGCATGGGGATTTACTGGTAGCAGTCTGTATTGCACCTGCAACGCAACACAACACAACTTTGCACTGTATTTCTCTATGTAAGCGACTCCAACAAAAGAAATTTGGCAACAGGTGTTCTTTCCATATAGCGTACGTACGATGGTCTTCTTTCAGAGCAGTCTGAGCAATATTGTAAGAGTTGTTCCTTTATGCCAGTAGTTGAAACTCCTAGTGCTTTGTTTAGCTTCCATTTTTTATCTGCGTGCTCCGAGACGGTTCTCTTTGATTGGCCCATCCAAAAGCCGCGCGAGCAGGAGTTGACTATAGACTTTGGAAGGCACTAACCCGCATTGGAGTGTATTTTCGCCTAGGTTTGCGTCTCCCTTACATGATCCTGCTGCTTTTGCGAGTAGCCGGAAGAGCCAGCTTTACCTTCGCCGGAAGAGCCAGCTTTTCACACTCTGAAAGCAGCTTGCTTTGCTCTTTTGTGCTAGCTAGAAGCTCCTCGTTCTTGATAACCTTTGATTGCGTGCACTTGCAGTGCCATGTAGAATAACAAACCGTTGGTTAATCAACTTAGGATCTGTCTCCCCTGACGGAGGCATCTTAAAGAAAGTCATAGTATTACTCCAAGCTAACAGCGTCATAGTCTCCGGTCAGCTGTACATGACGTTGGGACAACCAAATTGAACTAGTACATGGCAGAGTAATACCCTATCAGACTTACATCCCTGATCCCTGCGTTATTCTTGTCTTCTTCTATTACGCTAAGAGATTATGTTTTCCAAACACATATCAGACCTATAATGACAACATGCACACATGAACCCTATCAGACTTACATCCCTGAGTTCATTCGAATCACATCCAACTGTCCGTAAAATTCAGTATCCCAATATCCTTTTAACACAGCTATCATGTTGTAGCTACAAAGCCACATAATTTGCTACATTTGCCGCCACCAAATAAACTACGGCCTCTTTCTAGCCTTCACAAACTAGGACAATCTGTAGCATGTTGATCGGTACAGCGAGCAATAAGTTGCCAGGCCTGCGGTGGATTCCATCAGCACCATGCGGCTGTGTCGTTCGAATGGAACGATAATAAAGGCCATTTTCAGCTCGCTGAGCAAAGTTTCTCAACAGCAACTCCATATCATTTCTGTCATCAGCTAATTAGCTCAGCTGAATTCTTATCGCTATATATGTTGTTGCTGTGCGGCCATTTAGGGTAGGCTTCTATATATTGTTAGTACATTTGAAATCTTGTTAGAAGTACATTTATTGAGAGACCACAGATAGGTATAGGAGCATCCAGAAAGTGCAGACCAGAAATATCCAACGATTACTTAATTTGGGGAGTGGTTACTTGTACCTGACAGGAAAGATGCAAGCGGAAGAAATGTTTCTTACCAACAAACTGATAACACATGGCATGCAGGGAACCAGCTCATCTACATCGTGTTGGATTGATGGCTGTCTCTCGGAGGAAGTTTGACCGTTCTTCCTCCTCCATAGCAACAGTTTCTTGTATTATACTAGCGTACTGAAGATTGATGTCCTGTTTGATAGTACTATATGGTCGATGTCGAACACGTATCATACCCTGGATCTCCATGGATTCTGATCCAGGCACGTCGTTCCAATATGTTCGGCCGTGTGGTCGTCCTGTTGATGATCAGTTTGACCTGAACTTATCCGCTCTGGACATGCATGGGCACTGTGCGCTGTGCCGGTTGTTGGTGCGTTTGCCTGTCAAAACTACTGTTTCCGATCGGTATGGATCGACGCCGCGACGGAGAAACGAACACACGTTCCTTTATTTAGCGGGTGGCGCTTCCTTTTTATCGCATAGAATCTCTGCAAGATCTTATTCGCTCTCGTCGTCACTCGATCGCCGGAACAACAGTACGGCCGGCATAAAACCGCACGAGTTAAGGGCTTCATAATGATCAAGCACTCCGATCCATCGTTAAGGTAAGGGCATCATCGCAGAGGAAGATCCTTGCTGAACAGGTAGTTCTACAACTTGATCAGCTTCAGGAACAGCGACAGTTGTCCGGGGCAGAACTATCCCTCCGAAAATTGGCAAAGGACAGAATAATGGGCCTTGCAGCACTAAGGCGGATAAAAATCCGACAACGATCGCTTCTAACAATGATCCGCGTCGGGGACGCCAACACCCGATTGTTCCACCTTCGTGCAAATGGTCGTCGCCGCAAGAACCACATACCAGCCTTGAACCATATGGGTGCCACACACACATCACATGAACAGAAGGCGACAGCCCTTCACAGTCACTTCTCATCAGTGTTGGGGTCCAGTACTCAGCGGCAGCAAACACTTAATTGGGAGCTACTTGACATACAAAGGCATGATTTGGGACATCTAGACAATGACATCACAGTGGAGGAGATCAAAGAGGCCGTTATGAGTGCACCATCCGAAAAAGCACCAGGGCCTGATGGTTATATAGGGGGATTCTTCAAGGCTGCATGGGATATCATTAAAGATGACTTGGTGGCGGCCATACAAGAAATTTTTGCATGCCGCGCAGGATGCTGGAACCTTCTCAACTCAGCCAACATCACACTCATTCCAAAAAAACAGGGTGCCGTTGCTGTTGGAGACTACCGGCCAATTAGCCTCATGCATAGCATAGCCAAGATTCTGGGCAAGGTACTGGCAAATAGATTGGCGCCACATCTTGACACCCTAGTCTCTCACAGCCAGAGCGCGTTCATCAAAGGCCGATGCATCCAGGACAACTTCCAGTATGTACATGGGGCAGTCCAACATTTCCACAAATCCAAGACACCGATGTTGCTCTTCAAGCTCGACATCGCAAAAGCTTTTGACAGTGTACGATGGGAGTACATGCTTGAAGTAATGGAGCAGCTCGGTTTTGGTCAGCGTTGGCGGGACATCATCTCACTTACCTGGGCTACCACCAGCTCAAGAATTCTACTCAACGGTGAAGCGGGTCGAGCAATTCAACACTGTCGGGGTCTCAGACAAGGCGACCCCCTGTCACCCATGTTGTTTATTCTGGCCATGGATCCATTACAGCAGCTACTACAACAGGCCACAGCACATGGGTTGTTAACACCAATCGGGGAAAGCCCAATCAAAATGCGCACCAGCCTCTATGCCGATGATGCAGTTCTGTTCATGCGCCCAATTGCCAGTGACATTAGCAACCTCCAACAAATTTTACAGCAATTTGGCGACGCAACGGGTTTGTGCACCAACTTCCAAAAATCGGAGGTATATCCAATAAGGTGTGATGCACTAGATATCCCGACCATATTGGGCAACCTGCCGGCCGCACAAGGACAGCTGCCATGCACGTATCTCGGACTGCCATTAAGGATCGGCCGGCTGCACCGCAGCGACGAGCAAGCAATTGTGGACAAGGTTGCAGCGAGGCTGCCGGGATGGAAAGGCCGGTTGCTCAATAAAACTGGCCGGTTGACCCTTGTGAAAGCGGTGCTGTCATCTATACCTACCTACCACATGACGGTGTTTCAGCTTTCCAAGTGGGCAATAAAAAGGATCGACAAAATCAGGCGCAATTTCTTGTGGAAAGGATCCGAGGAAGCAAGAGGCGGTCATTGCATGGTTAATTGGAAACGTGTGCAGCGAGCAAAGAAATTGGGAGGACTGGGAATCCTCGAGCTTGGCACTTTCAACCGGGCCCTAAGGCTACGATGGCAATGGCTCAGGTGGAAGGACGGCAACAAGCCGTGGTCAGACATGCATATCCATCACACTCCCACGGAGATAGACCTATTCCGGGCCTGCACAACCATCACCCTTGGCAATGGACAGCGTACCTCCTTTTGGCATGACAGGTGGTTGCATGGGCAAATTCCTAAGGAAGTGGCACCCGACCTATTCAAACTTGCCTGGCGCAAGAATGAGAAAGTTGCCACCTCTCTCACTAATGGGCAGTGGAAAAGGGGTTTACGTCGGATGTCAACTACGGCTGAAGTCAACCAATATGTGCAGCTGTGGATTATGCTACAGACGATGCAGCTAGGAGACCAACCAGACGACATCTCTTGGCGTTTCTCGGCGGACGGCAAGTACTCCTCTCGCTCTGCATATGAGGTCCAATTCACTGGGGCCTTTGCAGACTACAATTGGCAGCGCATGTGGAAGATCAAGGCCGAAAACAAATGCAATTTCTTCAGCTGGCTGCTCCTACAGAACAAGCTATGGACATCAGACAGGATAATCAAGAATGGGGGTCAGGCCAATGCAATCTGCTCCTTGTGCCGCACCACGGTGGAAACTGCGACGCATATGATGGCTACCTGTTCCTATTCTGTGCAGGTCTGGAACGCTTTTGCTTCCATGGGGATTGTGCCGCAGCAGCTACCTCCCACCACCTACCGACGGCTAAAGCAATGGTGGACAGCCATGATCGGCCCTGCAGGAACACAAAATGCGCAAGCTATCGAGCAAACGGTCCTCTACATCGCCTGGAATATATGGAAGGAGCGCTGCCGCCGAGTCTACAACAACAAATCTATGACGGTGGCTCAGCTAGTTCCAATAATCAAGCATGACATCCAGGCATGGCACACGGCGCACTTCAATTGGGAGGAGTAGCCTATTTTCTCTACTCGGTTGCCAATGTACATATGAAACTGCTTTTCATTTTTCTTGGGCTTAGGCCTTTATTTGTATTTTGACTCTTTGCTATTCGTTCTATAATGAAGGGCAGAACACCTGCCATTGCGCTCAAAAAAAAAAAAATCTGATGTCGAAGCGGCAGCGAATTAATTAAATCACGGCCCCGCTGCGCCTAATGTTCAGTATAGCGAACTGACAATGGCCGGCGATGGATTCTTCTTCCAGTAATGCGGGGGCAGGACTGCAGGAGTGAGTGACAAGCCCCCGCCCGCGCGGACCGCGCTGCCCGTGCAGCAGCCTCACCACCCCCACCCCCCCCCCCCCCCCCCCCCCCCCCCCCCCCCCCCCCCCCCCCCACGCGTCGTCGTCGCCGGCCGGGCGCTGTCACGCACGAACATGGCGGGACCGGGCTCCCGTCGCCGGCCGGGCGCGAAATTCCCTGACCGTGGCCGTCACGGGCTCCATACGGCTCCCTCGCGCCCCGTCACGGCAATTACTCCGCGACGCGCCCCGGCCCGTCCCGACCCGGCGCGGTCCACAACCTATGCAAGGGCTACAAGAAGAATGTCGGCTACGTGTACCCGCGCCGTCCCGTCCCTTTCGGGTCGAGGGGACCGTCCCCCGGCCATCGACTATCGACATTGTTGCATCGGCTCGATCGCGTCGCGTCGCGTACGTGCATGCCCGCCGCGCGGTGCGCGCACGCACGCACGGCCGGCAGGCCGGGGCAGTACGTACTGGAACCACTGACCTCGATCGTGGGGGCTTCGTGTCGCGTCGCTTTCCCGTCACTGAATGCAAGCGTGCGGAGCGCTGGTGGCCTTGACGCGCGGACAATGCCCGCGACGGCGACCGAGCGCGGCCGACGCGTCAGCGTCGCGGCGCGTGGCCGGGCGCCGGGGCTGCCTGGGCCGGCAGCGTACACGGTAGCCGTCGTGGGGCAGCGCGCGCCGTGTGAGGTCACCCAGGTCCCGTCGGCTGATGGAGGAATGGAAGGCGCAGCGTGTTTCCCGGCGCCTGCGCGTGCGTGTGCGGGTACGGTGCACCGTCCACGTACGCTCGGCCCCGCCGGCTTTCGGCCCGGAGTAAAAGCGAGCAACGCCGGCCGTCGGGCCGTGTCCGCTGCGGACGTCGCCTTGTGCACTTACACTCGTGTCGTGGCGATTTCGGGCCATCTACCGACAGGTTTTGCAGGGTGGGCAAGCAGCAAATTGCAGTCTTATGATGATGCCGCAAGCTAAGCCAAGGGGGCTGGGGGTCCAAGCAACGAACTTCTCATTCATTTGGTCCAAACCACACGTATACTACCTTTCGTCTTCAATAGTTCTACACTAGTAGGCGCGTTACTACTTGGGAAAGGAGCGTATATACGTCGGACTATAGAATAGAACAGTGCAGGCGAAACGCTACTATACTCAGCAAACAAAGTCCACGCCGCTGCTCTGCATTATTCCGTCCGGCTGGCCTGCCATGAACCAAAACGCAAGCAACCACCGGTTAACGCCACGGAAACAGACACTTCTGGTAGATACTGTGCTCTGGTAAAACAGCCGCAATGAGGAACAGGCACAACATTACGGTAGCAGCAACTAGTAGTTTCGTTGTGACATAGCAGCAAGGTGTTTGACTTGTGTGTGCTACGTACGTACCAGTCACCAATCGTCATCTTGTCTGTCTGATAGCTCTACAGTCCACGTCACCTTGGAATGCATGAATTATACAGACCAATATGTGCTGCTAGTACTAACTTTTGGAACCTTTTGTTATTTGCACGGTGTCAAGATCATCAAAAGGCTGACTTGTCTTGTTACTCATTCACTCGCTCCCCAATTGCATTGCAAAGTTGCGAAAGATGCCTGCAGCGTCACTGAGTTATCTACTTATCTTGTCAATGAGCTTTTGCGCAGCTACTAGCTAGGGAGGCCTTTTGACCACACGTCAAAATGAGACATGGCAGTCACTATATCGAACAGCGTCTTCACTTTCGTCCGGCTGGCTAGTGGGTTTCGGAATGGAAGTCACGGCCATCTGTCACATGCATGCACAACTAGTTAAAACGTGCCATTGAAACGACATCCCCGTCCCCCGCGTCGCCCCCGAGGGGCGACTCGGGCGGAACCGCCGCCGCCACCGCGTGCTCGCGCAGCCGCCGCCGTCCGCCTCTGGCCCCCGTTCTCCCTCGTCTCCGGCCTCCTAGCCGGTGGCAAGGGGAGCGGGGGTCCATCCTTTAGTAGATCGAGTCCATCTAGGTCTAGGGTTTGCTCGCCGCCGATGCTCGGCGGTGGAGTTAGTTTTTGCCGGAGGAGCGTGGCTTCTCTGCGGCTTGGTTTTCCTGGCGGCGCCGACGATGCGGAAGCGACGGCGTTGCAGAGGAATAATTTCTCCCAGCTTCTTCCGTTCTCCGGTGGCGTTCTTCTCCAACTCCAATGGAGAGGCTGGGGAGACCTGTCCAGGAGTCCGGGGCCGGCGCATCGTCGTCTTCTTCAGGTGATGATGTTGTTGACCCTGTTAATCTCGAGGAAGATGATCTTTGGTGAAAATCTGAGCTTTGCTCGGGTTGCCGGTTGGAAACGAAGGTTGCGTCATGGGTGCCAGAGTTGGCCGATGCGCCTGGGAGGCAGCGTATACTCGGCTGATTCGCCTAGCAGTAAGCCCTCCTCTGCGGCCTCCACCTCGTGGAGTTTGGCTCTGGCGTCCGGCGACGATTGGGAAGCGGCTTTGGCGGCGGTGACGAACGGATCCCTGAGGGCTTCGAGGAAGATGATCAGGAGTTTTGAACTTCGTTGTAATTTTCCTTTTCTTTGGGATCCTGTTTGTAATCGGGCCGGTGTAATGTGCTAAGATCAATACATTTTCCTTCTCAAAAAAAAAAAAAAGTTAAAACGTGCCATTTTCCAAGTGGAACATACTCATTGCTCCGTTCCAAGAAGATGAAGTAAAACGTGCCATTTTCCAAATGGAGCATAATAAAGCTCCTAGGCCGGATGGTTTCCCCGCTGAATTCTACCAAGTCTTCTGGGAAATTGTCAAGAAGGATCTCCTCGCACTCTTGAGGGACATGCATGAGGGGAAATTATCCATACACAGTCTGAATTTTGGGGTAATAACATTATTGCCCAAGAAGGGGGATGCAGTTAGGATCCAAGACTATAGACCAATATGCTTACTTAATGTCAGCTTTAAAATTCTAACTAGAGTTGCCACTAATAGAATTGGTCTTGTCGCGGAAAAGGTAATCCGACCATCTCAAACAGCTTTCATGTCTGGTCGTAACATAATGGAAGGTGTAATAATCCTACATGAGACCATCCATGAAATGCGTAGGAAGAACCATAATGGAATCATTCTTAAAATTGACTTTGAAAAAGCATATGACAAAGTCAAATGGTCCTTCCTTCAACAGGTCATGAGAATGAAAGGATTCTCCGAGAAATGGTGTCAATGGATACAAAGTTTTGTATCTGGCGGACATGTTGGGGTCAAGGTAAATGATGATATTGGCCCATACTTTCAAACCTTTAAAGGGTTGAGACAAGGCGATCCTCTATCCCCAATCCTATTTAATTTGGTCGCGGATATGCTTGCTATTCTAATATCCAGAGCCAAAGGGGATGGACAGATTGCCGGGGTTGTTCCACACTTTGTTGATGATGGGTTATCGATTCTGCAATATGCAGATGATACTATCATTTTCATAGACCATAACCTACAACAAGCTAATAATATGAAGCTCTTGTTGTGTGTGTTTGAACAACTTTCAGGCCTCAAAATTAACTATGAAAAGAGTGAATTATTCTGCTTTGGGGAAGCTAAAGAATACGAAGACCAATACATAGAATTGTTCGGATGTGGGATTGGTAACATGCCTTTCAAATACTTGGGCATCCCATGATTCATCGAAGGCTAAGAAATAGCGAATGGAATTGTGTAATTGAGAAATTCGAGAAAAAGTTGAGCAACTAGAAGGGTAAACTTATGTCTGCAGGAGGCTGATTGGTGCTGATGAATGCGGTCCTAAGTAATTTACCTGTCTTTATGATGTCCTTCTTCGAAATCCCGAGTGGGGTTCTGAAAAAACTTGATAATATTCGGTCAAGGTTTTTTTGGGAAGGGGACAGTCATAAGAAGAAATATCACCTGGCTAAATGGGATATCATGTGCTTACCCAAGGACCAGGGAGGGCTTCATGTCAAGAACATTTGTCTACTGAGTAAGTGGCTTTTTCGGCTACTTAATGAGGATGGCATATGGCAAAGGTTGTTAAGAAACAAATACTTCAGCAATAAAACTATCACTCAAACACAAGGTAAACCAGGAGATTCCCATTTTTGGTCTGGCCTTATGAAGGTAAAGGAAGAATTTCTCAAATGGGGCTCCTTCCAAGTCAAGGATGGAAGCCAAACGAGGTTTTGGAATGACACTTGGTTGGATAATACACCGCTAAGTGAGCAATTCCCTAACTTATATAATGTGGCCAGATGGAAGCAGGTGACGGTAAAAGAGGTCTTATGCTCTATACCTCTGAATCTAACCTTTAGGCGCCCCATAGTTGGGACAAAACTGTTAGATTGGAACAACATGGTTTCAAAAATAGCTCATGTGCAACTAAACATAGAAAATGATTCTTTCAAGTGGAATCTACATGCGAATGGCAAATTCTCGATGCATTCGATGTAAAATACTTTGTTGTTGCAATCCAATACATCCACACAAAGGCCATATGGAAAATAAAGCTCCCCCTCAAGATAAAGATATTTTTATGGTATCTTGGAAAAGGTGTTATTCTCACCAAAGATAACTTGTTAAAACGCAAGTGGAAAGGAAGCGCGAAGTGTAGTTTCTGTAATCAAAATGAAATTATACACCATCTTTTTTTTAAGTGTCATGTTGCTAGATCAACATGGCAAATTTTTTAACATTGCTACGGGTCTTCCAAAGCCTAATAGTGTAAGGCATATTCTAAATGGATGGCTTGGGTCGAGAGGAGTGAAAGAAAAGCGCTTAATCCTTGTAGGAGTGGCTGCCATGTTTTGGTCAATATGGTTATGCCGTAATGATATTGTGTTTAACAAAAAAACAATAATTTCTTTGTTACAGGTGGTCTTCAGGGGTACATACTGGTATCGTTTTTGGAGACTTTTGCAAAAAGAATCCTACAGGGAGGAGGTGGTCAAAGTATGCCACATATTAGAAGTGGTGGCCATGGAAGTATTCGCCAAGAACGGGTGGCCGCAGCATCATAGAATTTGTGTGACATCCCGGATGGAGAGTTCTTTCAATTTTGAATCTGAATTTTTGTAATAATGATGATGATTGTGTGGGCTGTATGCAAACATGCAAAAGGCCGGAATGTTTTTTCCATTATCTAAAAAAAAAACTAGTTAAAAGGGGTGGTAGATAACAAAAGCTTTGTCACAATGTCACAGCTGACCATGGTACGTGAGGTGCGTAAATAGTTGATTGAACATGAGCGGGTTGAACAAATGGGAGAGGTTGAAAGCCTGAAATTGCGAACCCGTGCATCTTTGATTATGCAAAGTTCTGCATTTTGAGCCCACACAATACTTCTCCCTCATTTAGCCTTTTGTTTTAGAATAAATCAAATGTTCTAACAATGTCAAGCGAGCCAGATCTGTATGAAGCACGGTAAAGTGGACTAAATTTGCTGAATTCCAGGGAACAAAGGCCGAACAATATCGCAGGGCAAGCGGTGCGTCGACACGAGTGACAGATACGCATGGCGCCATCAACGGAAAGGAGGGGCACACGATGCGGCATGCGCAAAAAGAGCAGCGCCTTTTTTCGGAGGTCAGTGGTCACCTCTGCAGTAACGCTCGCACCGTGGCTGGCCTACGCGCGCGGTACTCGTCGTCCGGCCGGCGACTCCTGTGCATGCAAGCACCCAGATGAAAGTGCGGTGTGTGCTGTACGACTGTACGTAACCAACTTGTCGTTCACGTCGTGATGGACCGACCAAAAAGGCCGCACGATATCTGCGGATAAGCCTCTAGTTTCCCGAACGCGAGCATGCATGCATGCAGAGTGCAGATAATGCTACAAAAATAGGGCGTAGAAGTGCATACAGTTACTGTCATTACCGGGTGCGTGCAGAGTTAACTTTCAGGCTTTTGCGGAGGACACGGGCGTATGGTGGCAGCGTGCGCGGTCACGATCAGTCAATCGCGGTTGGTTGGTAGTTTTAGTGGCACAAATTATTGGGCGGCGTGTAAATCGTATGCACGGTTTGTAGTTTACTGGGGGGAATTCAACAAATGGCACTGATTTTGCCGATTTTGAGTTGTGTGTGCTCGTAAAATAGCACCTAAAATCTTTGTGCTCACCAAACACCACTGGTTTCACCATATCCATTCAAAACATTCTACCTTTTTTTTTTTCAATTTTCACTCTTCTACACATTTCTACGCTTTTCTTTGCATACAAGCTGACCAAATTGCCTTGTCCATTCTATGTCAGCGCCACAAAGAGAGAACAGAGGTCTCGTCCCAGCATGTGGAAAATTACAATAAAGCAAAATAAAATGGATGAATGGAGAAACACCAGTTTCATGGTAATTTATGCTTGATTGTATATTACGTATGTTCAACATACAGATAACATGCAGAATCATAGTAGTACCAAGTTTGGCAATTATATATGCACAATAAAATTTCTCATACTTCCGCAAACAAAAAAAAAAAAACCTATCAAAATGTAGTAAGGGTAACTCGATCATTTTGGTTTAGGTGAAAGTGAAGGGGCAAAAATAAAACAAAATAGAAAATAAGGAGCGCTGTTCTATGCGTCCTTTCGCTGGTTGGGGTGCTGTTTCCTGAAGAGCACCAAAACCAGTGCTGATTAGCGAGCACCTTTTTTTTTTTTTGAGATTACACAGTACAACTCAGAACTCACAACGCACGCACACTCACCCCTATGAACACACGTACGCAAACCCTACCCCTATGAGCATCTTCGAAGACTGAGCCGGCAAATATAGAGATACGAAGTCACCACTGGCGCCTCGCTGTCGACGGGAGCGTCGCCTACCACTGAAAGCACAAATGCCGTTAAATCCTTAAAAATTCGCTTCCACAGGGAGTCGAACCCAGGACCTGAGAGATGTTACTCGGATGTCTTAACCACTAGGCCAAGACCCCTTTCACTGATTAGCGAGCACCTAACAAACCAGTGCCAGATACTGGATCGGGAATTGGATCGTGATCTTTTTTCCAACAGCCAAGCTAGCAATTTATTCGTTCCATACATGCAAAATAAGTTTCGGCCCAGAATATAAGCAAACAATGTGGGCCAGATTTGTTCCTGCACATCTACGGTCCAACAAATGAGGCACAATCGGTTATATGGCCCATTATGGTGCCCAAACCTCACGTTTAGGATACTGAGTGCACGGCCCAACTTGGTCGATGTTCTCTCCTCAAATCCACGCCCACGCGCAATAATTCGAGTAGTTGGGACGTCAAGCATCGAAAAGGACTTGTGAATTTCTCTGATCCTTAACATGAGAGATCGGATTTTGCCGAAAACGCCATCGTCGAGTCCACGGTGCACTACTGATTTCAGTCGCCTTCTCCATCTGAAATGATTACAGCATCGGAAAGGTCCGATCAGAAGATCCGCTCGTTCACAGACCAAAGGGAATCTAGGAAAAAAACAGAAATCAGCCACCAGGTCAATGTCCCTACCTGAGGCAGGGCCACCGGCGCCAATAGCGAAAGCGGCGAAGGTTATGGAACAAGTATCATCCGAATGGACACGAAAATCCCATTTGACCAACATCACTACGTTGACAAGCATCAGGCAGTCAACATCAGCTGCAGTTAGGACCTCGGATAAAATACCCCTGCACCGGGCTGACATTTGCTCACCGGAACCGCCGGAAGACTCGCCGCCTTTCGGGTGGCCGTCCGTCGATGGCACCGTCCGAAGCTCGAAAGGCGATCCCAGTGGATAAACTAAGCTCGCAAACTGGCTTATTATACTGCCGGAAACGGGGTGATTACATAGGAGACGAAGACCGGTTTGGACTGTTCCTGTCGGACAGATACGCAGTTCATCAGCAGCTCAGCAGGACAGGGTAAGGGTTTCGGTGTGACGCTGGCGGGCTCCAGAAAGCGATCCTGGAAGCTCCAACGGCTTCAGGTCGTAACTAACACCCTAAACAATTGGTCACTTTCCCCAAAATGATCCGATCATCATCCTCTAAATTAAGAAGAGGAAAAATGTGATCTGATCCTACGGACATGCGTAAGCTTCCGATGGCCAGTTCCTGCGTTTTCTGCCCCGTACGTCTCGTCATGTAGCGCCAGGAAGCCACTGGTCTCGCCGGCCGGGATTCTGCGCCGGAACCCGGCATCGCAGCGGCGTTTTCTGCTCGACGGCAGGTGGTGGTGATCTGCGTTAGTTGCGTCGTCTCCTACCCTGTTGTTAACCACCACCGCTGTCCGTTGCACGCAGGAGCAGGAGGACGGGCCGTCGCCTCTTTTTGTCTTCCCCTGACAACGACGGACGTGTTCTCGCTCGCGGCGCGGGTTTTCTGTGAATGGATGGATGGCGCTCTGCTCTGTGTTTGTGTGTGTCGTGATGCCCGAAAAGGAGATTTGGTGAGTGTTTCGTCAGGCAGGACTGGGTTCGGCAGCTGGGTTCTTTTGGCTCCGCGCTGGCTCACCGAGATGCTGCGTGCGTGGTTCGTGCACGGTCTAAGACCGTGTCGGCGGTTGGAAGAGTTCGTTAGATCCACTCCGGTTTTGGGAACTGAACCAATCCATCCAATCCATATTTGTAGGGGTTGAGTTGATTGACCTTGCTTGTCTTAACTATAATCTGTGTCTTAGAGTCAGGCATGCATATCTGAACTTGGTCAATCGTACCGGCCGCACGCGTGTCAGAGTCTCGGAGGTGCACTGTTTGCTCTCCGCTACTTTATCACCACTGCAGAACACGTGCATGATCGGAGTACGTCTAGCATCTCAATGATGGCTGATGAGAAAGCCCGTACGATCGAGTGGAGTTGAAAAGAGCTCATCGACTGAATCGGCACAAAAGCAGCTCGCATACTGTATTAGTGCATTTCCGAAGCAGCTTTGGCCACTATGTTAGCAAAGGCTGTTTACCACCCTTGTTGCCTCCGATTCAAGGACAGACGTCCCCTATCTCACCCTGTGTGAGAAAAAAAATGTGGTGGTACGCCTGTGACGAGGACCACCCCAACAGGAGGCGGTGGCATGCATGGCAGCACGGGCCGGGGACGAGACGATCGACGCACAGGCAGGCAGGCTCGCAAGCCTGCCGGCGCTGGTCATTGCACGTACTTGCGCATCTGTCTCGCTGCTTCCGTGTTCGCGGATCGATGGCGGGAGAGCGGCCCTGCGTGCGTGCCCGCGTATGCGCCGTCGCTTTCGGGGGTCACCCGCGAGAGGCCGAGGCAGCGAGGGCAGCCGGAATCTGGTCGGGCCCGTGTCCAGGTATGCGCGGGGCACGCGTGCGCCGCGCCCGGCCCCATCGTCTACGGGTGCGGTCAGCGTCGGCGTGACGTCGCCGGCCGGATCGATCGACCAACGGCCGCGCGCGCGCGAGCGCTCTGGGTTTCATTGCCATTTCATTTCTTGCAAAAGGTACCAGACTACCAGAGTGCCCTAATTACAGCAGCTTTCAGAAATGTTCAGTGTTTTTTTTTCTTGGACTGTATGTACTTCAGAAATGTTCAGAACTAGGACTTGAACCTACAAGAACGTACAGTTAGCTTCAAACACAGACAAGCAGCCACTTCCTTGTCGACACTTGGCACATACCAACGAAATCTGAACCTCCAACACATCCCGTCCGACCTCTCTCTTCCTTTGCAAACAGCACAAAACTTGGAAAAGATACATAGGAAAGGTGAAAAAGAGAGCCGAAAAAACCCCCAATGATCAATGCCTCGATAACCGCGCATGTCGAGCGAGGGTCCACACTCCACAAGAAAGCGAGGCTTTCATGCATAAACTAGATCTTGAGGCGGCCAGGGGGGACATCACGTTCGCTGTTGCCTAGCATTTGTCCGTTGCTCAAAGGGGATGAAACAGGGGGCAAACAAGATGGATACATGGCCCAAATCTCACTCATATATGCTGTAGACTGTACCAGCACCGCGCTGCATGCACACCTCAAGACAAGGGCCCAAAATTGTGGGCTTGGATCGTTACTTAGGCATATATTATTATAAACGATAAAGCTCATGAGGTCGCGGCAGCAGGAAAGCTGTTGCTGGCTCAAAGCCAGTGCTTGCATGCACTGGTAGTACTATCAAAAGCGAGCATATGCATTGAGCCTGCTTTTCGCATAGAAATATGGGCAGTTTCAGTTTCAATCAGGGAGGAGGTGAGAAAGTGGAAACAGAAAGATGTATTTATGCTCTCCTTTACGAATTGATAAAAGGTGATAACTATTCAGCTCATTTTTCCAGTATCTTCTTTAGTTAATTCATATTCATTCAGCACTACTAGTTAGGCTGCAAATTGTAATGATGCATCTCATTGAGCACATTGTACGAATTACGAAAACCTGTACAAGCTATTGCATACTATAAACCCAACAATGCATCAAACAGAAAACTTTGCTAGATTTCTTGGGAATTGCTGATCGATCTGAACCAAGATCACTGAACCCTAACGCCCTTCTTTTTTCATCAGATGAATACAAACTTGACAAAACGAGCGATCCAGATCTTCATTTTTTGGAGGCAAGATGCCATGATGGGTAGAAGGTCCCCTCTTTTCCTACCTGTGGTCCAGTAGAGATGGCCTCTCGATGAAGCAATACCTGGGAATATTTTAGGGCATCTCAACGACAAAAATGAAGTCTTACTCCACAAGGACGCATCTTGAAGTTTAATTAAGTACACTACACACGGGCCTAATTTTTTTTGGCGAAATCTAATTTTTTTTCATGTAGCCATTAATTATTGGAGCCTATATTTTCATTCATACAGGAATGTATACGCAATAGAAAATTAGGCATGCACATGCCGAAAGCATGTTTTCGAGGTCACCAAGTACACACTGAAAATGTCACTTGGAAGCTGTTTTTCTGAGTCTGTGAACGGCAGTTGTATCTTTCTTCGTTTTGAGCCACTGCCTTCACTACACATGGACATGGTATGAGCTTTCTACCAAAGTGATTTGGACACAAGCCAACTTATTAGGCGATCGTTCACCGATAACATTCTGACATGAAACATAACGCACCCCATTTTTCTACTACCGCGCCTTCAGGAAAAAGCCATGCATATGCATGAAGCGCGTGAAACACTAAGCAAACTACTAGTAGGTTGTAACAGGTATACATACAGGAAAATTTTGCATGATGTGTCCCAAAAAAGTGATGTCAAGAATGAAATCCAGCTGCCGCTGCAAAAGATGCTTTTCAGCAGAAGTTCGGTGTAATTCACGAAGCATGTACTGATGTATGACCTGAATGGTTAAAATCAATGACTTTTAATGAGAAATATACATAGAAAACCTGAATTTCTCATGACCTTGTTTATATTGTGCTTGGAGTAAAAATTAATTTTTGTTGTTACTGGGGGTTTGGGGAGTCGCCTAGGATCTATGATTATACTTGCTTTATACTCCAGTTAATTGGTTCGCCACGGGAAGTAGTTAGAATATGCAGTGGGTAAACTGGTAGACAAGCTAAATAGACTAGGCGAGCCTATAAAGGTTAGGAATGCCTAAGTCAACCGTCTAATTCAGAAATTTGTTAGTAGCATACAACCGTCCTATATAATTCATGAACTTTCTGCCTCATGATGTATATATCTCAAGCAAAACATGTTCTCTTTAATTAATTTGCTCCACGAATGATTCGGCGGCATTCCAAGAGGGAGGGAATGAGAAGGAAAGGGAGGAAGTAGAAGAATTTTAGAGTTCTGGAAGTAGAAGAATTCCCAGCTGTAAGGCGAAAGGTCGTGAGTGTGTTAACCATCTCCTTCGTACTTTTTACAAAAGAGTAAAGCAGCGCCCACATGATTCCCTTTGTACCCAAGCAAATACTTATCAATCAACCTCGTGTGCTAAGGTCAACAGGTCCAAGGAATTATGCAAGACCTAGTGGTGACTACCAGCTGTAAGGTCGATCATGAATCGTAACACATGCTGTGTTTCTGTTATATATCTCATGTTTTGGATAAACACTTTCTCGTCAGTATGAAAAGCTTCACCCTCGCACTCGGGCACGGAGCTCTCACTCCATTCAGGAGCTAGCTGTAGCAAAGAAAGATCATTTCGGAAGAGACTAGAACGAGTCCTTTTCGGATCATTTTATTCTGAAAGCCATACATCCAAGACTTGCAGACTCAGATTTGCGCACACAAGTAGGATCCTTTTGATGGAACAATTGAAAATGCTCTGACAAAAAATATCTAGTAGTATCAAGGATTGTAATAACTACAAGGCTGGATATGGATCATGTGCATCTTTTGCTGTAGTGGTTTAACGAGGTGCAACTAGCCCTGGAAAATAAAGGATGACAAGAAACAAGCTACAGTTAGATTACACTACTACAGAACCTCAAATAGGTGACACTACATCTCAGACGGGAAAGAAGACCCCGTCTGTGAAAACTTATCACAGACGGGCCATACAGTACCTCGTCATCCATAAGGTTGAAGGCCACAGCCTAGTAACACATCACAGACGGGTGAATAGAGATGCCGTCTGTGATAAGTTCCGAGACGGGTTTTTAGAAGCCCGTCTGTGATCTTGAATAGGTCACAGACGGGCCTTTCGTGGATCACAGACGGTGTGTAGTTCCCCGTCTGAGCTATGACTCAACCTGAGACGTCGTGACGTACTCCCGTCTGAGATAGCTTCATCCCTCCCATAGTCCCCTGCTCTGGACACATTTTCATAATCACTGCGGTCAGTCCCGCTCATACTTCAATCCCTCCCACACAAAGCTAGAGCGCCGGCCGGCGACCACCCTCCCGTCGAGCGCCGTCGTTGGTCCTCGATCCCTACACGCCGACGCCGCCGCTCTGTCGCCTACCGGCCAACCGCGCCCTCGAGCTCGACTCAACTCTGGTAGCTCCCCTCATCTCGCCCGGCCCGCGCGCGTGCAGATCTGGATGGAGGTTGCTAGCTAGCTAGGGAGGGAGGAGCTAGGTGCGACCTGGATGGTGGTGGATGAGGTGACGAGGATGATGGTGGCTGCTGCCGTTACCCCCTGCCCTGAGCACGAGGTGTAGGATGCGGCAACGACTGTGAAGGAGGGGGCGCCATAAAAAAATTAAGGTAAGTGAACAACTAGCTAGCTGCAAGTTAAGTGAAAGAAAATTAGCTTTCTTTTGTTGCATTGAGTTCACTTCACCCATCGAATTTGTAGTTGTCTCTGTTAGTTGTTCCCTTAGTATATTTTTTTTAAGCATGACAGAGGTGGGAAATGAGTAGGGAGCAGCATATATTGGTTCTAGATTTTGCTTCACAATTTTCAGATGGACAGGAGCTGGATGTATCTTGAGAACCGTGTGTGTGACGAGTACCTAAGCGGTGTCTTAAGTTTCCTTGCTGCAGCGGATAAGGATAAATTGGATAAGGAGAAAACGGTGGTGTGCTGCCCATGCATCGATTGCAACAACGACAAGAATTATGCGGATTCAAAGTTTGTCCATGCACACTTGATCATGCGGGGATTCAAAAAGAATTATACAATTTGGAACAAACATGGGGAGGAAGGATTGAATGCTAGTGAAATGGGTGACGGGCTCCCGGATCAGAATGTCGATGAAGGCAGCAAGGCTGCTAGTGTGGATGAGCAACCACGAAGTAACGATAATTGTCAACATCCCATCAGCGACGATTGCATCTTAGGTATCAGTGATGATTCTGCTGATATTGCTGATAATTTGGATCGGATGATGATGGATGGCATTGACGGTAGTGAGGAATACAGTGATGGTGAGTTTGGCAAGTTCCAGGATATGGTTCGAGACTCTAAGACTCCTTTGTATCCAAGTTGTGCGAAGGAAAAGTACAAGAAGTTGTATTCGGTGCTCAAACTGTTGCAAGTAAAGGCAACCTACCATTGGTCTGATGCTAGTTTCAATAGGTTGTTGGAATTGCTAGGGGACATGCTTCCGGAGGGGAATGTGTTGCCCAAATCTACCTATGAAGCGAAGAAGATAATTTGTCCTTTGGGCTTGGAGGTAGTTAGAATACATGCTTGTGAGAATAATTGTGTCCTGTTTCGAGGTGAATTTGCAGAAATGAATGAATGTCCTGTGTGTGGAGCCTCACGCTACAAGCGTCGAAATGATGGGGGTGACAATAAAAGGAAAGGGCCTCCTAGTAAGGTCATGTGGTATTTTCCGATAATTCCCCGCTTGAAGCGTTTGTTTGCAAGCAGACAGCAAGCTGAACTGATGCGTTGGCACAAAGAGGGACGTAATGATGATATATACCTACGTCACCCTGCTGATTCAACTCAGTGGCGTAACATTGATACGAACTTTGGAAAGTTTGCTGAAGAAATAAGGAATATTAGGTTTGCTTTGAGCACAGATGGAATGAACCCATTTACTCACATGAGCACCTCACACAGCACTTGGCCTGTTATTCTCACTATCTTCAACCTTCCTCCCTGGCTTTGTCATAAGAAAAAGTATATGATGTTGACAGTTCTAATATCTGGTCCTAAGCAAGCTGGCAATGACATCGATTTGTATTTGAGACCCTTGGTGGATGATTTAAAAATGCTATGGAATGATGGAGTCAGGGTTTGGGACCAATACAAGCGAGAGTATTTCACTCTTCATGCCATGATTTTCTGTACCATCCAAGATCTTCCCGCACATCGTAACCTGTCTGGGCAACGTAAAGGAGAGAAAGATTGCCCACAATGCCTAGATGACACAGCGAGTTTGTGGCTGTACAACTCGAAGAAAAGGGTGTACTTGAGACATCGGCGTTTTCTTCCCAAGTATCATCCTTATCGTAATATGACGGATCAATTTGATGGCACAAGGGAGAAAGGCAAAGCTCCAAGGCATTTCCGTGGGGAGCACATTTATAACCAAGTGAAGGATATGGATGGTGGGCTGGGGAAGGCAAAGCGTAAAGTTGGTAAGGATGACATGTGGAAAAAAAAATCTATTTTGTGGGAGTTACCCTATTGGAAGGACCTGGATGTTCGTCATTCTATCGATCTCATGCATATAATGAAAAATGTATGTGATAGTATCCTTGGTACTCTTCTAAATGTCAAAGGAAAATCTAAAGATCATGAGAATGCACGAGCTGACTTGGAGGAGATGGAAATAAGGCCTGAGCTTTGTCCCAAGGAAGGAGATACAAAACTACCCACTAGTTCTGTGACTTTATCAAAGCATGAGAAAAAGGAACTATTGGAGTTCATTAAAAGTGTCAAACTGCCAACTGGTTTCTCATCGAACATTGGGAAAAAAGTCTCCATGGATGAGATGAAATTGATTGGCACGAAGTCTCATGATTGTTATATATTGTTGACTGTATTGCTTGCTGCTGGAATTAGGAATATCTTACCTTCCAATGTCCGAGAGGCTATCATGAGCTTGTGCTTCTTCTTTAATGCAATTTCTCAGAGGATCATAGATGAGGACACATTGGACAACCTTGAGAAAAACCTGTACAAAACTCTATGTCTTCTTGAGGTGTACTTCCCACCATCTTTTTTTGATGTGAATGTCCATCTCATTGCTCACATTGTTAAGGAGATAAGGTTCCTCGGACCAGTGTTCCTGCATCAAATGTTTCCATATGAGAGATACATGGCCATTCTAAAAGCATATGTCAGGAATCAATCATCTCCTGAGGGATGCATTGTTCAGGGTTATTCCACCGAGGAGGTAGTTGAGTGGTGTATTGGTTATCTTGATCCACAAAATTCCATCGGTTTGCCAAAGTCTCGCTACGAGGGAAGGCTGACAGGAAAAGGAACGCTTGGGAAGAAGGCAATAAGTCCCGAATTGGAGGTATATGAAAAAGCTCACTTTCTTGTGCTACAGCAAACTGAGGATGTCAACTCATATATCGAAGAGCACAAACAGTTGCTAGCTAAAGAAAATCCAGATCGGTCTGAAGCATGGATAGCGAAGACACATATGAAAAAGTTTAGTGATTGGTTTAGAGATCGAATTGGTAAGTCAAGTTCAACATCGAAGAACCATGCATTACTTCGAAAACTTGCAAAAGGACCTCTACACACAATCTGGACTTACCAAGCATATGAGATAAATGGTTACACATTCTACACGAGATTTCAGGATGACAAAAGCACAAACCAGAATAGTGGTGTTCGTGTAGATGCTTATGACAACAATATGCAGAAGGCTGCCTACTATGGACAAATAGAGGAGATATGGGAGCTCAGATATGTAGGCTTTAGGGTGCCCCTGTTTAAGTGCCGTTGGGTACAGGGACAAGGTGTTCGAAAAGACAAGTACGGTTTCACTTCTGTTGACTTTGAAAGAGTTGGATACAAACAAGAGCCATTTGTACTCGCAAACCAAGTGTTCCAAGTATTCTATGTGCCTGACACGGTACATAAGAAACGGCAGGTGGTCCTCCCCGGAAAAAGACGAATCCTAGGAGTGGAAAATGTAGTGGATGAAGACGAGTACAATCAATTTGATGAAATCCCTCCATTTGCTGGATCCATCATACCAGAGCTTAATGAGAATGATAACACTCCTTATATTCGTACTGATCATAAAGAAGGGGTCCCTAGGAAAAGGCATCGTCGACGGAAGAAGCAAGTAGAGAATGAGAATGATAACACTCCTTAGATAATATGTTGTACCATGTTTTAAATTTAAGAAAATATGTATCAGATTTGTTGTAATATCAATTCAGTACACTTTGCCTCATGATATTTGTTGTAATATCATTAAATAAGAATTTGTGGTACCATGGAAGATTTGCAATGTTATTTTCATGAAAGGTTACAATGATAATACATTTGCTTGCTGTATGTGTAACATTTTCTTACTGGATATGTACCATTTTCTGGAGAAAATGGAACAAAGTCTGCAGATTCTGGAAGTGGAACAAGGTCTGGTGAAAGGATCAAGCGCACCGAGAGGGGGGGGGGGGGGGGGGGGGGGGGGGGGGGGGGGGGGGGGAATCGGTGTGTCAACAATTTCTCCCAAACGTACTTTAGGCGTGAAGCTAGCAAGACTAGATATGGTGATAACAAAAGCAAGCGATGCGCGCACACAATCTAGTCTATGCAACAAGCAACACCCTAACAAGCAATTCTACCAAGTAGTAAAGAGACAACCTATCATGCAATTCTACTAGCACATAAGGTAAATGCGGAAACGTAAATGCTAGTAAGTAAAGGAGATAAGGATAGGAATGCTCATGATTTTTCCCGTGGTCTCGGAAGGATGGCGCCTTCCCCTACTCCACGTTGGGTCACTCCCGCCAGAGTCTCGACCCCGTCCCTCCGCTCGATGGCGATCCCTCCTAGAGCACACTTCACCCTCCGAGTGAAGTCGCGGGCACGTCCCGCCGGGCTCGATCCCGGGTACTCTTCCGGAGGTAAGGCTCCGCACTTGATGCGTGCCAAAGGGCGCTCCACTAGTGATGCTTCTTTCGCACGGGAAGCTCCAAGACCGTGTACAAACTTGTGTTAGCTTCCACAATCTCCTTGGACAGCTCAACACCGACGCCTAACCGGTCTAGGCCTTGCCATAGACCAAGAGTAACAAACCGAAGTGACTCTCTCAAGCTCACACTAGCCTAGAGATCAAGTGGATGCAATTGCTACTCTCTCAAGCACTAGGATCACTCCAAATCCTTCACAAGTGCTTCTCTCTCTTGCTCTTGGCTTCCTCTGAGTTTCCTGCACTCCAACAATGGCCAAGAGACCCCTCAAGGGGCGGGCAACCAACTATATATAGGCTACCAACCCAAAACTAGCCGTTGCCCAAAAGTGCCCTGCGAAACTAGAGACCGTACAATAGGACCGTACTGTCTGATCTCTTCCAGACCGTACTGTCCGGTCTCTATTTCCAGGCGCATCTCCATCTTCTTCTTCATCTCCAATGAAGACCGTACTGTCCGGTCCCTAGGACCGTACCATCCGGTCGATTGTCCGGTCTTCATTTTTTCCACTTCCAGAAACTTCAACTTCTCTGTCTGGAAATCCTCTGATGACCGTACTGTCCGGTCTCCTTGACCGTACCATACGGTCCCATTGTCCGGTCTTCATTTTCTCAGCATCCCGAGACTTCACTTCTCTATCTGGATCTTCAATGAAGACCGTACCATACGGTCCCTAGGACCGTACTGTCCGGTCTCTACCGGATAAGCTGAAAACTTGATCCACTCTTGATCCTTGCTTCCAACTTCTTCATTCTTGGTTCCTCTTCTTCTCTTCAGCCACCCTAGCCCTCGAGAGACTCACTATGCATCCATATGATCTCTAACCTAGTGTGCGCTAAGAGAACCAATTCGATCCCTCTTGATAGTCCGGTTTTTCCTATGGACTCAAGCTAACATCTACCAAGCCAACACTTGCTTGGTCTATCATGTCCTTAGCCTTGATCCATCTTCAACCTTGACTCCATCAAGTTCTCGATCCGAACCGTCGAGGCAACCAATCACCAAGTCGTCGATAAGATAGGGTTTGTGAGACGACGCTTCATTGATATGACCATTTGAATATCCTACAAGGAAATGTTAGTCACATCAATATGGTCACCCAATCACCAAAACATTTATACCTTTGGGGTTTCCGAACTCTAATGGTCATGAAGCTTACAATCTCCCCCTTTTTGGTGATTGGTGACAACACATATCAAAAGATAAAGAATGGAATGCGTAAGAGTGATCGAGAAGATTAGATAAGCATGAAGAACAAGTAAAACGGAGAACAAGGTAGTCATAGCTCAAAAGGTATCACCTGCAAAAAAGAGTTAGAGCACATGGATGATATATAGGAATAAAACAAGAGCTATGACCACAACACTTGTGATGATAAGTCTATAAGATAATCCTGCAAAAGCAAGTGAGTGCACATATCATCACAAAAAGAGGAAACCTGGCAAGATAGATATAAATAAGCACATCCAGGATAGCATACACAAACTCAGAGCAATATACAAGATATATAGATAACGAGCAAGTGTATGAAACGAAATCAAGTGCATTCTTGATGAGCTAAACACCAGCAAAAGCAAATCAAGCTCAACAAGAACCACGAAGTACCAAAAGAATATACAAAGTCACAAATGGTCTCCCCCTGGACAAAAACTGTCTCACACTCCCCCTGGACACAAGATCACTCTGCTACTCCCCCTAGACCTATACAAGATCTCTCTAACTCTCTCCCCCTGTGGCACCAATGACCAAAAAGAGGAAGAAGAAAAAGAGAAAAACAGCTGTCCTACGCGTCGGAGGCTGGAGGAGGTGCAGTGGCAGCAGGTGCTGAAGAATTGGTAGAAGGCTGAGCACTGTCCTGCTGCTGCTGAGAAGGTGGCACTGGAGGTGTCCAAGTCCAAGTCCGCGGCATCCCCAAAGTCTCCTGAGGCTGAAAGAGTGGTGTGTACGGCACAAGCTGCCTGTGAGCTATTGTTGACGGTCGTTAAATCATAAAATGACCGTCAACTTATCGGCGAATAAAAGGTATACACCAATTTTTCTTGCATTAAACTAATAAAGTTCCACAAGTTTTGGATGAGATCTGGTTTTGCAAGGTACATAGGAATATTGGTGTAATTGTGCTTATAATCAGGGAGAAATAGCAAATATCCAAACGCACATGTTAAAGCAAGACTATGCTCCGACATCTCGACGACATTCGACGCAAGAAATAAGGAATGACTTGGACATCATGAAATAATTATTCAAATGAGAAATTTGATCCCTCCATGTCAAAGGCCTCGTCAAGATAGTCGAAATGGGCTTTTGGATCCCAATTCGGAGTTCGGGAGCAGGAGTTATGCCTCGCGGAAGATTGCAGAAAATCCAGGAAAAAGCTGGCCGGCCGGCCCAAACACCTGGCCGGCCGGCCCGAGCCAAACTCCAACCGCCTCAATCTTCCTCCAGTCGGTTCCAGAGACGGTCACAAGCCACTTGACGCACCGGCCAAGCCAAGGGGACGTCGGCAAGAAGGAATATTCCACGAAATGCTCCAAGACCTTCTCCACTCTCCCAAGGCAACTCCACTATAAATAGAGGACCCCTCCCCTCACTCCAACCTGCACCTCCACACTTGAGAAGAGAAGATCCAAATAAGGGTCACGCTCAGCTCATGGAAGATCATTCCACTTGTGTAGTTTAGAATAGGATTAGTATTTTAGTCATGGGAGTTAGAGTAGAAGTGAGAGCTTCGCTCGGAGCTCCGGAGTTCTCTTCGGAGTTTGGGTAAAGTTCTCGTGTATCTTTTCTTTTATACTTTCTTTAATATAATTATTTTCTTATTTATTTATTTTCTTATTTATTAAATTTAGTTTTCCTTTTAGTTTATATTTATTTATTTAAGTAATTATTATAGATAAATTCTTGTGTTGGATCCACGTCTGTGTATGGTAGATACGAATGAGTTGTTTGCTTGAGGACTGGTAGTAGGGACATAATTGCCTTATTGTCACGTGTCCCGCACAATTTATTTGGATTTATTGTTCATGGGTGGCTTGCTCTTTGGCCAAGAGTAAGTTACTAGGATAGTTGTAAGCAAGGTGCTTGGAATTGTTATAGCGTGTTTTGCCCTCAACCCCACGGGATGATGTGGTAGCCGCGAGTGTAGGGACAGCTACACCGGTCTCTGTAGTCCACCACGTTCGGGTTGAGTGTGTAGGGGCCTAGACGCGGTCCGTTGACCGGATACGTTGAACCTAGTTCTCGGGTTGCGTGTCTTGGCGGCGGCCGTGCCCCTGATGCACTTGAATGTATCTGTAATGAAAGCTTAAGTAAATAATGGTAGACTATCGTGAAACTAAATGCTAACCCCTAGGCTGACTGATACCTTCTTCTCGTTGTCCTCCCAAACTAAATGCTAATTCCTTGTTATCTACATCGATGGATGTTCTCTTGAGTGCCACACATATCATATATGTATCCCTGCTTTGGTGTAGCTTGCAAGTTATAAATAATAGATGTTTCTTTGTTAATTCATGATATTCTTAGCCCTGCTTCCCTGTGGAAAAATATAAATACGATAACCTTGGAATACTCCCGGGTGAAATGCTACAATGGTGTTCCGTGCGCTTGCGGAAATTGAATTTAATCTTTTTGCGTAAGAAACGCCAACAAGCATTTCTGGCGCCGTTGCCGGGGAAGCAATGGTTTAAGATATCTTTGATTGACATCGACTATCTGTTATGTTAATTTGCTGCTAGACTAAGCATCCACCTGCATTTTGTTTGAGCATATCACCATCACATCTGCATTGTTTTTCTTTTCAAACCATCTGCATGTTTAATTCCCCTCCATCCCACCCCGCTGCATTAAAAAAAAAAACTCGAGTGCCCAATCATAGGCCTCGGTCTTTCAAAAAAAAAAACTAAAAACTAAAAAAAAAACTAAAAAAAAAAGAGAACCCGAGCGCCCAATCATAGGCGTAGGGATTTTGAAAAAAAAAAACCGAGTGCCCAATCATAGGCCAGGGATTTTGCAAAAAAGGCTGGATTTTTATGACAGGAAGAAGGAAACATATGTGGCGGATCCAAGATATTCAATGCAGAAATCTAAAAGCTTAGCCTTGCATTCGATTGCAAAGGCTAAGCTTGGGGAGGAACTGCCAGGTACGAACACGCAATTATTCCCTGTTTTCTTTGTCATATATCCTCTCCTTTCATAAAAAAAAATAAAATAATAAAAATGCTGCCTGAATCGTTCCATGCTTTGTGAATGCAAAGATACTTTGAGTTGCTCTCTGATGAAAATATGCTGCATCTTTTTGACCATACCCCTGCTCTTGAAGTTTCTTTTCATAGATGGGTGTTGGTTGAAATGTTAGTTATAAATCAATCCTCTGCTTCTCTTTCTGTTGCTTGGGTGCGGCACTTCTGTGTCGATGGTCTTTTTAAACTACGCCCGGTGTCCGTTTGAACAACAAAAAAAAAAAAACACATGCTTCTATGACGCTTTCATGACAGAAGGGGAGTATCATTGCCTCAGCTCTTCGTACACAATTGATCGAATTAGACGTGGTGTCTAGGTTGATTGATGGACCTATAGAGACGTGTCAAGGGTAGACGAATAGGTTTGTACTAACCAATGCAGGATCTTTATGAGAGCAATCAAAAGTCCATCAGGCAACATGAAAGGCACACAATTCAAGAAGAAACCAATAAGGCGGACCTAGTGCTTCCAAATGAAGATTTAATCGCTTAGCTTTGCACATGGTTGCTAAGCTTGGGGAGGGACCGCCAGATAAGTACTTCTATACGATATTATACTCTTCTTAAATTGTGCCCTTTCTTTTAAAAAAAAAACCAAAAAAAATATTAGGTTCTCGGCAAAGCCCAATAGGGGCTAGCCACCTGTATCACCCTCATTCTTTTTGCAGACACAAGAAGAATGGAGGAAGCGGCCTATTCAAGCTTAAGTCTTGCGAAGACTCAAGCTTGGGGAGGACCCCCAGGTAAGTATCCCTATCGATCAATAAAATACTCCCTGTTTCGAATAAAATGCTAGAACTTGGTGTTTACCAAACCTTAAAGGAGATGATGAATGGTTGCTCTGTTAGTTCCTTGTGTGTGTCTTCTATGCAACCTCTACTCCTTATTTAATTTAAGTATGACGTAGATCGACATGATCATATTACTAGTATTGCTATATTTATGTGGGTAGCACCTGGTTCACCAAGTCTAGGCATTGATTCGTATGATATGGTTATTCTGGGTTAAGTTTGCAATTTCCTGCAGTGACATTCCAGAGATGTTTTTAATTTCTAAATTGCTGCAACAAAAACCCTTTATGTTTTGCGCTTCCCTTGTGAGGACTTATTTACCTACCAGAGCCATATCATGACAAATTCGGAAATAGCTCCACTCATAGCAATCTTTTATATGTTGAGTTTGGTTAAATTTTGATCTTTAGGAACATTGCACTCCTCATGTCAGTCATTTATCTTTCATATGGGAATTTGAGAAATTCGTTACCACTCATTCACAAGATTCCTTGTCTTCATTCAAATGCTCAAGAAAAATTCCAAAAATATTGTCTAGGCCATCAAAAAAAAAGGGCCTTATGCACTATGGGAGTTAAAAAAAAAAGAAGAAAAAAAAACCTCCCATAATGTGCAGCAAAGATTTTTTTAAGAGGTTGATGGCCACTATCAAAATTTTTCTTGAGCAACGAAGACTGAGATTTTCATGAGTGATTTCTCTTCCCCGCTGGCTATCATTCTTTCCATATGACTGACTTTGAGGAGTTGCTAAGTTTCTCTAGATCATCTTTTAACCCGACAAAATATGTATGAAAGATATGCATATCCCGACCAAGCTCCACCAGAACATCCCTCTTGTGTAGCAATAGGTCTTGAGTGACATCCTGTAGGGAATAGCCTCATCAAAAGAGAGACAAAAAGGGAAGTGCAAGCTTAAAGAAGTATTTATTTCTTATGTAGCAAACAAAAGCTCTGGATTTGTTACTTGCAGGAATTGTTTGACAAAAACCTAAGATGACCGTTCTGCTTTTCAATGTCATATGACAAAGTAACCTATAAGCCCCACTAAGTATATGCAGTACCTGGTAAATAGATTGTGCTAGTTTATAGATTACTTTGTTATCCTGGAGTATGTTGTTGCCTAGTTGATACCTGCAGGGCACTAACATTGTAGCAACTACTGATCCGCCGATATTTAAGTTTTGATTTTGCTCGGGGCGAGCAAAGTTTAAGCTTGGGGAGGTGTTGACGGTCGTTAAATCATAAAATGACCGTCAACTTATCGGCGAATAAAAGGTATACACCAATTTTTCTTGCATTAAACTAATAAAGTTCCACAAGTTTTGGATGAGATCTGGTTTTGCAAGGTACATAGGAATATTGGTGTAATTGTGCTTATAATCATGGAGAAATAGCAAATATCCAAACGCACATGTTAAAGCAAGACTATGCTCCGACATCTCGACGACATTCGACGCAAGAAATAAGGAATGACTTGGACATCAAGAAATAATTATTCAAATGAGAAATTTGATCCCTCCATGTCAAAGGCCTCGTCAAGATAGTCGAAATGGGCTTTTGGATCACCCAATTCGGAGTTCGGGAGCAGGAGTTATGCCTCGCGGAAGATTGCAGAAAATCCAGGAAAAAGCTGGCCGGCCGGCCCAAACACCTGGCCGGCCGGCCCGAGCCAAACTCCAACCGCCTCAATCTTCCTCCAGTCGGTTCCAGAGACGGTCACAAGCCACTTGACGCACCGGCCAAGCCAAGGGGACGTCGGCAAGAAGGAATATTCCACGAAATGCTCCAAGACCTTCTCCACTCTCCCAAGGCAACTCCACTATAAATAGAGGACCCCTCCCCTCACTCCAACCTGCACCTCCACACTTGAGAAGAGAAGATCCAAATAAGGGTCACGCTCAGCTCATGGAAGATCATTCCACTTGTGTAGTTTAGAATAGGATTAGTATTTTAGTCATGGGAGTTAGAGTAGAAGTGAGAGCTTCGCTCGGAGCTCCGGAGTTCTCTTCGGAGTTTGGGTAAAGTTCTCGTGTATCTTTTCTTTTATACTTTCTTTAATATAATTATTTTCTTATTTATTTATTTTCTTATTTATTAAATTTAGTTTTCCTTTTAGTTTATATTTATTTATTTAAGTAATTATTATAGAGAAATTCTTGTGTTGGATCCACGTCTGTGTATGGTAGATACGAATGAGTTGTTTGCTTGAGGACTGGCAGTAGGGACATAATTGCCTTATTGTCACGTGTCCCGCATAATTTATTTGGATTTATTGTTCATGGGTGGCTTGCTCTTTGGCCAAGAGTAAGTTACTAGGATAGTTGTAAGCAAGGTGCTTGGAATTGTTATAGCGTGTTTTGCCCTCAACCCCACGGGATGATGTGGTAGCCGCGAGTGTAGGGACAGCTACACCGGTCTCTGTAGTCCACCACGTTCGGGTTGAGTGTGTAGGGGCCTAGACGCGGTCCGTTGACCGGATACGTTAAACCTAGTTCTCGGGTTGCGTGTCTTGGCGGCGGCCGTGCCCCTGATGCACTTGAATGTATCTGTAATGAAAGCTTAAGTAAATAATGGTAGACTATCGTGAAACTAAATGCTAACCCCTAGGCTGACTGATACCTTCTTCTCGTTGTCCTCCCAAACTAAATGCTAATTCCTTGTTATCTACATCGATGGCTGTTCTCTTGAGTGCCACATATATCATATATGTATCCCTGCTTTGGTGTAGCTTGCAAGTTATAAATAATAGATGTTTCTTTGTTAATTCATGATATTCTTAGCCCTGCTTCCCTGTGGAAAAATATAAATACGATAACCTTGGAATACTCTCGGGTGAAATGCTACAATGGTGTTCCGTGCGCTTGCGGAAATTGAATTTAATCTTTTTGCGTAAGAAACGCCAACAGCTATCCCAGGAGAGTCTGTCTGAAGGAGTGTCTGCTCAAGCTGCCCTGCGTACTGGACTGCCTCTGAGTCTGAAGCTGAGTGGACTGAAGGAGAGGGTGAGCGACTGGGGGTCCAAGTGAAACTGCCAGTAGGTGAGGCTGCTCTGGATGGTGGATCCTGTCCTGTAGCAAGAGCCTCATCTACCTCCTCACGGGTGTACCCGAAATCTGTGAGATCCACTGCAGCTGTCTCAGGTGTAGTAGTCACGACCTCTGCCTGTGAAGCTGTAAGCACTGAGTCTGTCTGTACTGAGGCGGTCTGTGCTACTGTGTCAAAGTCGAGGGTACGAGCTGGCAGTGGTGACACGAAGAAAGGACTCGTCAGCTGAAGCGGTGAGAAGCTCGGAGCTGCAGAAGCTAGAAGGGCTGACGGAGTCATGGAGAGGCCTGGTGAAGAACGGTACTGGTGTGAAGGTCCTGCCTCTCCTGCCAAACCAGCAAACGTAGACGACGACGGCCCCACCGTAGGTGCACCAGAAGGTGAGATGGGAGCCGTGAGTAAGGAACTGAAGTACTGTCCCTGGCTGGCTGACTGTCCTGCCTGTGCCTGGGCAAACTGGTGCTGCTGCTGCTGTAGCTGTTGAAACTGTACTGTATCTGGTGGCAGCACACCTGGGAAGGTGAGAGGAGCGAACGACGGGAGGCCTGGCAATGCCTGTCCAAAGAGGCGAAGAGTCTGAGCAATCGCATCAAAGCCTGTGAACAACGACGACAAGCCAGAGGCCATCTCCCTCTGAGTGAGAACCACGCTGTCTAGCATCTGTCGGTCTCTCTCCCTATCCTCTCGCTGACTCTGGAGCTCTCTACGGATAGCTGCAAGCTCTGCACGTAGTACTGAATCTGTCTGAGCTGGAGCTGTAGCTGAGCCTGAAGGTCCTGCTCTAGAGTCCGGAGTCACGTCCTCAGGAATGGACTCCATCTGGCTACCAGCCTGTATGTGCTGCTCTGTCTCGGTAGCTGTGTCACCTAGGCCCTGTGAAGAACGCTCCTGTGAAGCTGACTCCCGGGTAGCAACCCGTCTGTCGGAGGCAGGTAAAGGAGTGTACGCTGTAGTCTTCTTGGGCAACTCATCGTAGTCCTCCTGAGACAACAACTGTAGCCTCCTCAAAATATAGCAAATCAGTAGAGCGAAGGCTAAGT
Organism: Eragrostis nindensis; assembly: GCA_012490785.1. Classification (NCBI taxonomy): domain Eukaryota; kingdom Viridiplantae; phylum Streptophyta; class Magnoliopsida; order Poales; family Poaceae; genus Eragrostis; species Eragrostis nindensis. The sequence goes on from JAAXCT010000092.1 coordinate 915,792, forward strand.
GTCTAGCAGCTATGCTCTCTGCAATGACGTCCTCCATCTGGCTCAGTATAAGATCCACCAGGTCAAAACCTCTGTGCCTCAGAATCAGCATGACGACCCACTGTGAGAGTATAGAAAACTGATCCCTGTATCCACTCCTCGGCACAATGGTCTTGCTAAGAATGCTCTTGAGAACTCTGCCCTCGTGAGTAAGTCTGGTGTGAGCTCGGCTGTAGTTCTCCGGGTGAGGTGGAGGGAAAGCAATACTCATATCCTCATCAGAAGGTAAGTGTCCCCCAAGAGGTCTGCGGGGAGGCTCCATCCCTGGGTGAGCAAGAGGGAACACCCTAGTCTCGTGCTGAACTGTCTCAAGGGCCGCTACGAGGTCCTCCCTCGTCACTCTGTGGGGCTGCCCTCTGAGCATGAACCATATCGCTGAGCGATCCTGAGCAATCCACAAGGAAGCGTAGAAGTCCATCACTATATCGTAGTCCCATCTCATCTGTGTGGTGATGATCTCCTCGAGGCCCGGGATATAAGACAGGTGCTGTGTGAAGTCTGTCCCGGCACCTCTGCTAGCAGCATGTATGCTGCAGTGCTGGTGAGTGACAAAGAGCTTATCAGCTCCACCAGTACGCAGTCTACTCCTCAAACCAGCTGCAATCCTCTGCTGAAGCAAAGAACCGACCTCCTGCCTGTGGGTCTCTCCTGGCAGGTACCCAGGTCTCCTCGGAGACTCTCCTGAACTTCTTGAGGACGGGGCCTGGAAGCCTGAGAGCGTCCTCAGCAAGGACGTCCCTGAGTGAAGCAGTCCTGTCGAGTGCACAGAACTTGGCAGCCATCCTCTGCCTGTCACCCTCTGTGACCTCGTCACGGGAGCTGGAAAAGCTCTCCTCCTCCTCTGACTGAGCCTGCTGCTCCTGCGCGGTCCTCGACGTACCAACCCCGCGGGTGGACGGAGTCCGCTGCACTGTGGCTCTAGCTCTGGAAGACCTCCTCGGAGTCTCCCTCTGTCCTCCAGCAGGTGGGTCCCTGATCCGGAACCCTGTGTCTCTGCCAGTGGGTAGGTCAACCTCAGCTGCCCTGAGGGCCTGATCCCACTCCGGGTCACCTGTCCTCTGCTTCTTCCTCTTCGGCTGTGGATCTGGAGCCTTGGTCTTGCCCTTATCACGGTCACCTCTGCCTCTGCCTCTGCCTCTGCCAGAACCTGCCATAGCTGCTGACTGGGCTGCAGACAAGATAGGGCGAGTGAGTTTGGCTCACCAACCCGTCCACTGACGGCTGACTGCCAAAGATAGGACTAAGGGCTTGGCCCTCAATCCGTCCACTGTCTCTGCTCTGCTGTCAACTGCCCACTGCCTGCTGACAACTGCCACTGCACGATAGGAATAGACAGGGTATATGAGTATAGAATAACCTACTATAATCTACAAGCAAGAATCGTAGGTAAGCGCGTAAATCTAGATGAAGTCCTAGCGCAGAGGTAAAGGACCCAATGCCGGCAAATATGCAAGGGGGAACTACGGCATTGTCGATTATGGGTGGAGATCAACTAGTGTACATAGATCATATGCAATAGACTCAATGTACCACTAATCGAGGATAGTACTAAGTGTCGAGCTAGTGTATGGTATGGAATTAAAAAAAATCGACATAATAGTGAACGACTACCAACATGTCATAGATAAATGAAGTGCAATACTCGAACACTATGACAATGGTAGGTAAACGACCTAAATTGCGAAGCAATAGTCAGCAATGCATATCGATTTCGCAATAAAGGTTCGATTTTTGGATGATTTTCTAGGGATTTTAATCGATGAAGGAGGATTGGCTCAAACCCTAGAGATGGAATCCGATCGAGGCTACTGTGCAATCCATGGGTATCAGTCGCTCACCAGAGCAGTCAATCGACGCCGATCGTCGAGGTGGTGGTGCTTGGTCTGGTGAGGCGCCGGGGAGGAGCAATCGCGCGCGAGGGGGAAGAGCAGCTGCTCGTGGTCACGCACGGTGAAGGTGGAGCTCCTTGCCCTGGAGCACGTCGACGGCGAGGTCGTCGTCCTCGGCGAGGCGGCGCGCGGGCGAGTGGCGGTGGAGGAGAAGCGGCGGCGCGGTGGTGCGGTGAGGCGGCGCGGCGCTAGGTTTCGCGAGGCGCGCGGGCGCGTGGAGCGAGGATGACGCGCGGCTGCTGGTGGCGTGGAGCTCGACGGCGAGGAGCACGTCGGCGGCAGGTGGCGAACGGCGCGCACGAAGGTGAGGTGGTGGCGGGAGCGGCGAAACGCGGTGAACGGCGGCGGTAATGGTGAAAGGGATGCACAGTAACCCGGAACGGTCAGTTAGATTAGGTCGAATTTGAACGGACGGCCCAGATTGATCCAAATCGGAATCAACGGATGAGATTGGAATCATTCTCGCGATGAACTCAACCAGACCGTATTGTACGGTCTTCAGGATCGTATTGTACGGTCTCCTTTAACCCTGACAGTTGCTCTATAGAGACCGTATTGTACGGTCTTCAGGACCGTATTGTCCGGTCTCCATTCTGCCTCAGGTTTTAAGGATCTCGTGCAAAAGCACACCGTATTGTACGGTCCCTATGACCGTATTGTACGGTCCAGTCCAGAAAAGCTGATTTTCAAGGAATTTCCTTCTAAGTCCAAGTTTCTCGCACAAAAACCAAATAAACACCAAACATGGACTAGAAGGGGAACTCTCAAACACTCCTTTGAAAATAAACCAATATAGGTTGCGCATAGGCTTATAGTAATTTTTCAATCGGCAAATAGGAAGCAACCAAATAAGAACCAAAAGAGATAAAACCAAAGGAGGGGTATGTATGAGCCCTTTGCCTATGATCCGTGCAAGTAGATTTAACCTTGAGGATCATTTAGCAAGACTCAATGGGCATGAAGCACAATTCTTTTATTTAGTCACACTTTTATGAGATGTGAGATCATATTGAGAATGAAGCACTTCCTCATAGTGTGACAACTCCTTTGTGATTTCCTATATGCAATGCATGAGACAAGCATATCATACAAATGCAAGAGAAAGTAAATATGCCATGTGATATGCAAGCAAAGTTAAGACAACGCATAAAGGAAACCTACTCAAGGTCAAGTCTGAGCCTCTCTCAAGCTTACTCACTATGAGCCAAACCTTGCCTTGAGCCCGTCGGTCCACCAACTCAAGCATCCCCCATACTCATAGCTATCTTGAGAAAGTTAGACCTTGAACTAATTTTTTTTGTTCTTTTCTTTTAGTTATTTACATATGCATGAACGCAAACATACTAGTTCACAAAGGAGCACCTAGCTACCATGCAAGCAAATGCAAGAAAAGAGACTACTATGATACAAGTTACCTCCTTGAAGAGTAGATTTGTCGATGAAGCACACATTGCTTGTGGTGGACGTTCATGAGTTGACGTTGCGGCACACGGTCCACCACCATCACCCTTCTAGGTCTTGTTCTTGGGAGCCCACTCGCACTTGGTTGGCCTCTCAAGGTCAACTATGCATTTGGGCACCCAAATCTTCCTCATCATCCTCCTCTTGTCGGGCGATCCAAGAGCCTTTGCCTTCACCCTTCCTTTCTTGTCCCTAAAGAGCTTGTAGTGTGTATTCTCATGGAACAAGTTAGCGTTGGGCAAAACTTTGAAACTTCTCACCTTGGGACAATTCTTGCTAGTGTGCCCGTCACGGCAACACTTCTCACAATAGTAGTCGTCCGCCATGAGGGGAACTACCCAAGGTGGAATGTCCTCGTCCTTGCCGATGAGGTTGATGGCGGCGGGGTAGGAGCCGAGTCCCTTGTGCCCGGGGTTGTTCACAAGGTTCCGACCAAGTATCTCCTTATGAATGGTCCTTCCCCTTGTGAGCCTCTCGAAGCCGTCCATCACCGAAGCTCTCTCCTCCTTGAGTTGATGATATTCCTTCAAGATTTTCTCATCAAGAGAGATGCTCTCAAGAGAGGGAGTTAGTCCATCACAAGTAATATATGAAGAATCGGAAATAGATGAACTAGAAGAAGAAGTGTTACTCTTTTCGAGGATGGATTGATGTTCCTCCTCAAGAACCTTGAACTTGTCGTTAAGCCTCTTGTGATCAACCTTGAGCTTGTCATAGCTCTCATCCAAGGTTATGAGAGAGGTGGAAAGGTGCTTGAGCTCATCCTCTAGTAACTTGGACTTCTCCTTGAGCTTCATGTGCTCTTCCTCAAGCTTGTCATAGTCTTCATCAAGAGCCTTGTGAGAGATGGATAAGTCCCTAAGTTCACCCTCAAGTTGACGAACTCGGAAAGCGGCCACTTCATGTTCCTTCTCCAACCGAGCAATGGTCTTGTCCCTCTTCTTGATCATCTTGCCGGTTAGGAGAATGCTATCCAAGAGTTCCTCATATGTGGGCTTGTCCTCCTCACCAAACTCTTCATCGGACTCGCTCTTCTCATCTTCACTACTATCATCATCTTTGGCCATCAAGCAAGTAGGTGGTGGAGGTAGGGTCTCGGACATGTTTGTGAGAGCAATGCCGGCCATCTTCTTTCCCATGGAGGATGAGTCATCACTTTCTTCTTCTTCACTATCATCATCCGTGACCCACTCTCCAACAAAGAGTCCCTTGCGAGATGATCTTCTCTTATCTTTGCCTCTAGAGCTTTCCTTCTTGACAAACCTCTTCCTTGTCTTGTACTTACTTCTAGGGTCTTCTTCTTCATCATCGCTTGACTCTTGAGTCTTCTTCTTGCTCTTCTTGATTGGCTTCGGGCATTCCTTGGCAAAGTGACCCTTCTCCCCACAATTGTAGCACTCGGCATCTGTCTTGTTGATGAATCTTCTCTTGAAGAAGTTGCTTCTCTTCATGAGGAGTGCTAGATCATTGGGATGAAGTTGCAACAAGTCTTCAACGTCTTCTTCAAGCTCTTCGTCACTTGAATCTTGAGTCACCACCTTCTTCATCTTCTTGCTTGACCCCTCGGATGCAAAAACAAGATTCTTGGAGGGCTTCTCATCAAGCTTCTTGTCGAGGTTGTAGCTCTCGAAGGCGGTGATCTTCCCAAGTAGCTTTTGGGTGGTGAGGTCTCGCATGTCGGTGTTGAAGAGGCATGTGATGAGTGCTCCATATTTCTCCCTTGGGAGAATCCTCATGATCTTCCGCACAAGGTCACCATCATCAATCTTGTCCTTCACACCGAGAGAGTTGATATCCTCTACAAGCACATTCAAGCGAGAGTAAGTGTCATTGATTAGCTCATTTGAAGACATGGCAAAATCATCATATTTGTTCTTTAGCACATAGTATCTTTCCTCTTTCACGTCCGTGGAACCCTCATGAATTTGTTGAATTTGTGTCCATACTTCATGAGCGGTACCCGCGGACTTGACTCGAGCAAAGACCTCTTTAGTGATAGCTTCAAACAAGGCATTTTTAGCTTTAGCATTTGCCTTTGCGAGATTCACATCAAGAGTACCAATGGGAGTCCTTAGAGAGACACCGGAACTTGTCACCTCCCATGCGATAGGGTCGAGAGCCTCGAGGTAAGCTTGCATGCGAGCTTTCCAATAGGCATAGTCGGTCCCATCGAACGGGGGCGGTCCATGATCTCTCGGCATCCTTACTCAAGGCGGTTAAGCCCTATTTGAGCAACGAGGCTCTGATACCACTTGAAAGGATCAAGGGCACCGAGAGGGGGGGGATGAATCGGTGTGTCAACAATTTCTCCCAAACGTACTTTAGGCGTGAAGCTAGCAAGACTAGATATGGTGATAACAAAAGCAAGCGATGCGCGCACACAATCTAGTCTATGCAACAAGCAACACCCTAACAAGCAATTCTACCAAGTAGTAAAGAGACAACCTATCATGCAATTCTACTAGCACATAAGGTAAATGCGGAAACGTAAATGCTAGTAAGTAAAGGAGATAAGGATAGGAATGCTCATGATTTTTCCCGTGGTCTCGGAAGGATGGCGCCTTCCCCTACTCCACGTTGGGTCACTCCCGCCGGAGTCTCGACCCCGTCCCTCCGCTCGATGGCGATCCCTCCTAGAGCACACTTCACCCTCCGAGTGAAGTCGCGGGCACGTCCCGCCGGGCTCGATCCCGGGTACTCTTCCGGGGGTAAAGCTCCGCACTTGATGCGTGCCAAAGGGCGCTCCACTAGTGATGCTTCTTTCACACGGGAAGCTCCAAGACCGTGTACAAACTTGTGTTAGCTTCCACAATCTCTTTAGACAGCTCAACACCGACGCCTAACCGGTCTAGGCCTTGCCATAGACCAAGAGTAACAAACCGAAGTGACTCTCTCAAGCTCACACTAGCCTAGAGATCAAGTGGATGCAATTGCTACTCTCTCAAGCACTAGGATCACTCCAAATCCTTCACAAGTGCTTCTCTCTCTTCCTCTTGGCTTCCTCTGAGTTTCCTGCACTCCAACAATGGCCAAGAGACCCCTCAAGGGGCGGGCAACCAACTATATATAGGCTACCAACCCAAAACTAGTCGTTGCCCAAAAGTGCCCTGCGAAACTAGAGACCGTACAATAGGACCGTACTGTCCGGTCTCTTCCAGACCGTACTGTCCGGTCTCTATTTCCAGGCGCATCTCCATCTTCTTCTTCATCTCCAATGAAGACCGTACTGTCCTGTCCCTAGGACCGTACCATCCGGTCGATTGTCCGGTCTTCATTTCTTCCACTTCCAGAAACTTCAACTTCTCTGTCTGGAAATCCTCTGATGACCGTACTGTCCGGTCTCCTTGACCGTACCATACGGTCCCATTGTCCGGTCTTCATTTTCTCAGCATCCCGAGACTTCACTTCTCTGTCTGGATCTTCAATGAAGACCGTACCATACGGTCCCTAGGACCGTACTGTCCGGTCTCTACCGGATAAGCTGAAAACTTGATCCACTCTTGATCCTTGCTTCCAACTTCTTCATTCTTGGTTCCTCTTCTTCTCTTCAGCCACCCTAGCCCTCGAGAGACTCACTATGCATCCATATGATCTCTAACCTAGTGTGCGCTAAGAGAACCAATTCGATCCCTCTTGATAGTCCGGTTTTTCCTATGGACTCAAGCTAACATCTACCAAGCCAACACTTGCTTGGTCTATCATGTCCTTAGCCTTGATCCATCTTCAACCTTGACTCCATCAAGTTCTCGATCCGAACCGTCGAGACAACCAATCACCAAGTCGTCGATAAGATAGGGTTTGTGAGACGACGCTTCATTGACATGACCATTTGAATATCCTACAAGGAAATGTTAGTCACATCAATATGGTCACCCAATCACCAAAACATTCATACCTTTGGGGTTTCCGAACTCCAATGGTCATGAAGCTTACATCTGGTACATGGACTCTACCTCTTCAACAACATCATGTGACTTAGATCCTTTGAAAGAAGCAATTGATGAGTGAGTTGTTTCCTGATTTCTTGACCTTTATTCCTCGTATCTTTTGCCCCATTCCGATTGACATATGCATGCATGTAGGGCTTGGACACTATACCTGAACATCACTAAGACAAACAAGAAAGGGAAAGCCAAATTGTACCACAGTTTCAAGTTCCCGGTATATTCTAGCACAGTAATTGTTCATTTCAATCAGACTTGCCTGTGACATATTTGATAACCTTTGTTGTCTGTTTTTGCAGTGCCACCAGCAACCCGGCGGCCATATATGTGGCTTCTATACCGCGTATCACATGGTCCTGACAGCCACTAAAGTGGGTTTGACAAGGCCTGAGGTGAGTACAGCACCAGGAATTTTTTTTGTGCTCCTATATAATCAATGCTGAATGCTATTTGAATATTATTCAAACTGGTCACTGTTAGTGCAACCTTCATTGATATCTAGTTTTGATACTTATTTACATTGTTAACTGATGTTCAGGACTTCAAAGTGCCCACTACAGCCCTCTCTGATGATGAACTCTGCAACATTCGAGCAAAAGCTGCGTCATTCCTGGTCACCCAAGTTTTAAACAAGAAAGGCGAGTTCCACTACCCGAATAGCTCGGCACCTTGAATGCTTGGTTAATATTCTGGTGTGGTGTTGTTCTGATGACTCTGCAAGGCTGGTGTGTGAACTGATTTCAGTCATGTGCTGGTGTGTGAACTATTGTTAGTGAACTAATGTCAAAACTAATGTTTCTGTGATCTGAACAATGTTTGTGTTAATCCATGTGTGATGGCCACTTGTTGGGTTGGAATTTATGTCGATGATTCAGCTTCTGTGATGTGTGCCTGTGACTCTGGATGATCTGGTTGAGCTCTGATGTGGACGAGAGCAGTAGGAAGGCGTAACCGCCGTCTGAGATAACCAGTCAACGTCAGACGGGGACACAAAAGCCCGTCTGAGATACATTACAAAACCTCAGACGGGGACTAGTCTCCCGTCTGAGATAAGAAGAACTATCTCAGACGGGGTAAACGGGCCCGTCTGCAACGACTTATCTCAGACGGGTTATAAGACTACTTCACTGACGGGAGATACCCTGTCTGTGATAGAGGAGTTCTCAGACGGGGAAATACCCCGTCTGTGATCTGGCCACATCACAGACGCCGACGCACAGACGGGGCGTGCTCCCGTCTGAGATATGAAGTTTACCCCGTCTGTGATTTGGGGTTGCAAGAAGGGGCCATATATAACCTCACCTAATTATTTGAGGAAACATGATGATAAGAAAAGAAAAAGGGAAAGTAAGTAGACCCCTGATGACTCTTAGCTACTCTCCCTCGCTCGGTCCCCTTCCAAAGGTCACCCTCCCTTACAAGAGTCCACCATGTTTAGACGTTACAACACACATCACGCTGTTCCCTTCATATATACCCAGATTCCTCTCCCCCCTTTCCTCCCGTCCCATCCAACCTTGTGCCGCACCTCGAGCAAATAGAACAGCACCACAAGCAGCTGGAAGACACGCCAAGATCCACCGCCTCCATGGCCGACGAGTGGTGGAGTACTACTGCATCTCACCGGAGCCACGGCACGTCGGCGTGCTCGGCCGCACCGCTGCCGTCGACGGACAGGGTCACCTGTGGCGGCTGGACCTCCCGACGGCGGCCACCGAGTCGACGAGCTCCATAAGCTTCCAGGACCCGTACAGGAGCAGCGCCACGCACCAGCCCGTGTCCGACGCCGCTTCGTCGCTCGGTGATCCACACATGGACTGGACGCAAGCTTTCTTGTAAGTTGCTTCCTCCTCCATCATCGTTCACATCATCATCTTGTGTGTGATTGGACTTCACGGTGGCTAAAGCATTCGATCTCGCGCGCTAATTGCGTTTTAGGAGCGGGAGGAGCGACGCCAGCTTCCAGGCCGTGCTCCAAGACGACGCGGTGGCTCGAGCTCATCCGACAGCGGACGAGGCCGCGATGAACAATCCGTTGATTCGGGCCATGAACGACGGTTTCCTGCTCGACCAGGCGGGGCTAGCGCCGTCGCAAGCCCTGTTCGATGCCACGGCGGCGGCGCATAACACTTCGATGTACGGGGACAATCAGCCTTCGGCCGGCTACGACGCCACGACGGCGACGCAGCTGTCCCAGCTGCTGAAGCCCTCGGTGCCAACATCTACGCCGATGCAAGGCGGCGGCGGCGGCGGCGGCCAGATGCAGCAGTACTTGTCCGGCGGCTACTTGCCTTTCGGCGGCCCGCTGCCGTCGCAGCTTCTCTTGCAGGCCCTGCAGCCTAAGCTCAGTAGCCGCAGCTGTAACGCTAATACCCTCATGGCGAAGGTAATTAAGTCATACACGGGTCATGACTCGTGACTCAAGTCTAGTTTTAGCCTGTAGCCATTAATTACTGGTTGGTTAGGGTTTCGTCAACTAATACCTTCGGTTTCTTTCTCAGGACTCCTGCTCACCGGCGACGAGGAAAAGCGTCCCGGAGTTGCCTGCCCCAGCGAAAAGGCCACGGATCGAGGCGCCATCGCCGCTGCCGACTTTTAAGGTGAGGCCTCCGTGTGATCCGAGTTGATTTTTCTTTTGATCTTTTGGCAGTTCAGTGAGTCTCTTTTTGTTCCTTTTGATGGCTGACATTTCTGTGTGAGCATCAACGGATGATGGCTTTGGAGTTTGGATTGCTGAAAATTTTTCTTTTGCGCTGCAGGTGAGGAAAGAGAAGCTAGGGGACAGAATCACTGCGCTCCAGCAACTAGTCTCACCTTTTGGAAAGGTATTAGTTCTGTCTGTTGTGTGTCTCAGTTTCCTCTCATTCATCGCTGTTCAATTAGAACAAGTGATGTTACTTACAAGTCAATAACTCATTGGATAATGACCTAACGTATCATCCTATGGTTATTGTCATACTTTAGACTGATACCGCATCGGTGCTTCACGAGGCCATCGAATACATCAAATTCCTTCATGATCAAGTTGCGGTGAGTGCCCAAAATGCCATTTCCTGCCTAGCGTCCTACCCAACAATTTTGTTCATATCACTGGCAAATTTAGCTAATCTCTGTCATACTCATACCTTGCATATATGTATACTACTTGCAGTCACTCAGTTCTCCGTACTTGAAAAACGGGATTCCCTTCCAGCAATTCCAGCATAAGGTATATATGTTGTATCAGACGTTTAATTTATTCCCAATCCATGACAACAAATTTTATTCCATCAACGTTGCGTACTTTTTGGGAGCACAAGTTCATATCAATTCGCTTGTCAACTATAGGACGCTGAGGTCGCCAAGGATAATGGCGACAAGAAGCAGGACTTGCGCAGCCGGGGTTTGTGCCTTGTCCCGGTGGCGAACACGTACACGGTGGCGAGCGAGACGGTGCCGGAGTTCTGGCACCCTACATTCGGAGGCACATTTCGGTAGAGGTGTAAGTAGTGTTTAGCTTGGAAGCAGGGTACACGTGCTGATAGAAAACGTGTGCTTATCCGGCCGTGTATTACAAACAAACGCACAGAGTGTTGAAGCTAAAGCAAAGCAAAGTCATGTGTTTTTATCGACTATGTTATGTACACATGGTGATCAACTGATGGGTTAGCAGCTAGCTAGTCTGAGAAGAAAAGAAAAATGTTATGATGGCCAAGCAGTCGAATAGATATCATAATGGATGATGGTCTTCTAGTACAGGCTAAACGTAAGTATATAATTAGCATGCTGATCTGGTGCAAAAAGGAATGACTCATTGAGGCCACCTATACTCATATGTATATGCCACTTTACGGACGAATAATGCATGCTGCTAGCCATATATTAATTATTAGCATAGTTGTAAGGGAAATTAAGTTGGGGCAGGTGCCGACATCTGGAGGGAAAGGAGGTTTAATTAGTGCAGATGGCTGGCAACAGTCCTGACATGAACAATGATGTTTATGATCATCATATGATCCTATAATTGAAAGTACGCACACAAAAAAGGAAGTGCACCAAATTAAGAGGACTACTTAATTTGTCTTTGGCTAAATCACATTATTTCTGCTATTTTAGTTGGTGTTTTGAGCTGCTTTTTTCCATGAACAAAATGAGGGTTCATAATAAATGAGATGTCATACTAAAGGAATTGTAGTCAATCGTCTCTGCGTCGAAAAATAAGACACGGCTTGACTCGTGCGGCATACAATGCTAAATATCTCTGTCCATTTATTTCTCTTATATTGTATTATTTTCAGCAGCAAAACCATAGCCATAGGGAATTAAGTCTTTTCATGAACAGGTTCCTAAAATCCAGAGAGAGATTTTTTAAAACAAATATTTTGTAACCTTAGCTTTTTGATTTTTGTGAGTGATTCGCATGGCTATAATGCTATGCATCTAGGGCTTCTTTTGGAACAGATATACTACATCCATATTTCATTTCCCCCTAGATGTTGCTTATAGAAGAAATATGCGTGAACCAACGTCAACAAATGTGTTCCAGAGAAATTATCCAAAGCATATTAATAATTGACAACTATGGAAATATTCTGGTAATCTATATTAAGTAGTTACAGTGGTTGCATAGTGAGAATATATCATGCAACGGCAAAGCTCTTACCTATGCTTTTCGTCGAGACGTTCTTTCTATGACAAGACCTGCTGTAGTATCTAGCAATGACAACGGCGAGGTAGTGAGTGCACATGAACGTACGATGAAGTCGTGGCCTCCAGTTCAAAAAAAAAAAAAGTCGTGGCCTCATGGGATGACCTGGAGCACCAGAGATGCGGTGTGTTTTATTGAAGGACCGAGAAGGCGACCAGAGAAGGGGTGAATGGGAGCCGATAAAAATTCTTGCAAAGAATTCGGCCTATGTCCCGACCCGCCTCAAGATTGATCACCAAGATCACACACACACATGAGGAGTGTTGTGCTGACCCTAGGAATGATCAAGGATGATGCAGAAACACTTGCGGAAGCAAATCAAGCAAAAGGACACTCCACGAGATGAACAAAGAAAAGTCAACCCGAGACCTACCACCGGATATTCCGGTATGTTACCGGATACTCCAGACCTAAAAGTCCACCGGACACTTCGTACGAACCCGGACACTCCGGACCTGGAAAAACTGTCGGATACTCCGGTAACTTACCGGATACTCCGGCCACCGTATACTCCGGCAACTTGTCGGATACTCCGGCAGACTCGAAACAGCACGCGAAAACGGACGAACTAAAATCCGAAACTCGATCAAACAACCTCCAAAAATCACGAAATTTGAACCCTAGGTGCGTGACATGATGGAGAACCTCATCCAAGTGGATCCATACCAAAAACCCAACTAAATCCCCTCGAATTTCAGATCACGTGGAAGAACAAGGGTTTGGCCAAATTTGGACGAAATCCACAAATTTGAGGTGCTCGTGGGGAGATCTTGTGCAAGATCGATCAAGGCATGTTCCCACACGTCCTAGCTCCGAATCCATCCAAGAAAACCGACCCAAATCGCAGCCAAAAGGAAGATCGAAAAATCACCCGAAAATAGCTCCGAAAATAGGGAAAAAGATGAATTCGGGAATAAGATGGGGAGGAAGAACAAGAGCACGAGATTGATTCAAACAAACATCATTCCATTGATTCAATCACGAGATTCATAGGTACAAGGCTAGGGCGCCGCCCACTTCCTCCCTCTCTTGTTGAAAGTTGAAGATACAAGCTCTCACCTTGTTCCCTCTCCTCTCATCTCTTCTAGCTCTCCCCTAGCTAGTCCTATCTCTATATGCAAATGACTTGGTCCCTAGAGGCTCAAGGTGGCCAGCCAACTCCACCTCCCTGTATGGACATTTTCTCTTTCCCAACATACCCCTAAGGTATTACATACTCCCACCTACCACTAGGGGCAAAAACGTTCAACTCTTTTTCCTTCGCCCGAACGCCATCGGGCCCTTCACGACTTCGCTTCGCCTCGATGCAACCTTCGCGATGGTGCCACATACACCACCATGCGCCGCCGCCGGTTTTGAGGCATAAACCGAGAAACCACCTCGATGTCGACGTGTGTCACCTCGTCCCGCGAACCTCGCCGTCAAGTCTTCTCGTCCCAGCCCGTCGGGACCCTTCACTTGACTCGGCCTCCCGTTCGCCTCTTGACTTGGTCAACCCGCCGTCTTCATCACCTCCACGGTTTTGAGGCCAAACCACGAAACCCTCCGTACTTCTTGTCCGCCACGTGTACGGTGTGGATCACCCTTGACCTCACCCGGCCTCTCGTTCGCCTGGACTCAAGCCTCCCGCTTGTTCCTCCCGATCCTCTCGCCGTTGACCATCAAGTTGACTCCATTGACCTACACATCATTAGACAAGCAAACACATTTCTCCATCTCCTCCATTCTTCCCATCACCTTCACCAACTCTGGTTAGCCATAAACATAATCAATATACATGCTCATGCAAACCTCAAAACCCGCAATTCAAACCCGAACCTCAAGTTCAACTCAAACTCGTTCGTTGTTAATTACTCATCACATTATGAACCATAGCACATCTCAACATGGTTCCTCAGTTCCGGTGGCTGGGATCCCATCCCAGTTCCCCTGCAGAGCGCCGATGGTCTCCCGCTGCAAAAGTGCAGCCATGGTGCACGCGTCAGGTCTGGAACGGCGCTGGCCGCCCATCCGTCCATATGGGGCAAATCCTCCCAAGCTGAATCGCCCATGTTGATGCGTCGCCGACCACGAGTGGCCTATGCGCCTCCTTAATCCGGTCTTATAATGCGTAACGCATTATTAGCGAGTGTGCGTCTTATGGAAGAGGCCAAAGCGGCGCCACGCGCGAAAGCAATACTCGAGTGCATCTAGACCAAAACTGTATGTAGGCGCGATCTCACTCCATCGTCAGGATGAGGTCACAATCATCTGATTCCGACAGACAAGGCCAAATCGATTCGCATCGCGGAAGACCAAGCACAAGCCCGCTACAAATTTGGCCCGTTAACCTGGCCTCGTAAGCAGGCTTGAGCTTCGGACTCGGAGCATGTCCTCCGGCCAGGAGCGCGGCCTAAATCATACTCCAGCTAATCTCTACTTGCTGGAAACCAATTAATTGCTCATTCCCCTCAAAAAAGAGAAAAAAGTAAGAACTAAAAAAGGAACCAATTGCACAACCTAGCAGCCTAACAAAACTGCTTCAGACTGGAATAACACAGCCAAAGACGAGCACAGATAACCAGAAAGTCTTTCACTTTCACCAACCAATATATGTGATGAGAAACACAATAATCCAACTCCGAAGTACATCCAATTCACCACAGCTTAAAAATCACATCATAAGCTACCAATGGCAGGTAACATAGACACCACGAAAAACGAGACCAATCTATTGACGGTATGGAGGAGCTGTAAATGTTCCAGGAATCACGATACTATGTGCCCAGGGCAGAGAGATCAGGCAGACCCTTTGAGCTTCTTTGCGATGCCGGCGAAGTACTTCCCCTGGTGGAAGGCGTGCTCAAGCTCCACTTCACTTGGCCACCTCGAGCCGTCGGCGGCGAAGGTGCCGGCGCCGTAGGGGCTGCCACCCTGGACTTGGTCCATGCCAAAGAGCTTTGCACCGAAGGTGTACCCCACCGGCACAAACACCATGCCGTGGTGAGTCAGCTGGGTAATTGTTGTCAGTCTGAAGAGAGATGAACAAGAAAAGGTTAATGACATTATCAGACAAGATGTTTGGACACAGGGATCTGGTCTTTATGCGGAGATGCCAAACGGTACTTACGGCGTTGTCTCCTGCCCACCACCCTGAGTTCCAGTGCTGAAGAAGATGCCGGCAGGCTTGCCTGCAAGGCTCTGCTCCCTCCACAGGCCACCAGTTGAATCGAAGAACGCCTTCATTTGTGCAGCCATCATGCCAAACCTTGTTGGGAACCCAAACAGGATTCCATCAGCCTCTGCGAGTTCTTGTGGGGTGATGATTGGGACATCAGGCTTAGGTGGTGCACCCATCTTTCCAAGGACTTCCTCAGGGAGAGTTTCAGGTACCTATCAGATGAAAAGCCAACAAAGGAATGAAAAAGTTGTATCAGCAACTTCTTGTAACGAATTTACATTCAAGGGACTGCTGAAGTCGCTCTTAAGAGCGTTCCAAATCCTGTCTTCAACCTTACAAAACTGTGTATTGGTAGTGAACTAGCAAAGATGATCAGGGCTGACCTGCCATATTTTAACTTCGACACCCTCAACAGATGAGGCACCTTTCTTGATCTCTTCTGCTAGTTTGCCAACATGTCCGTAGGTGGAATAGTACCTGTTGGAGAATTGATAGTCATTCTACAAATTTTGCTCAAGCACTGAAACAGGAAAACCTTAATGTCCTTTTCTGACTTTACATGGTTGTTATGATCTGTGTCCTTTCTAACACCAATAGTGCATTTAGAACTCGCTAATATGCTCCAATAGTATCATACTTTACAAAAGGCATGCTTGAACATGAAGAAATGAAGCCATCAATAACATGCACCGTATGATGATAATACACGGTGATGCCTATGTCCTGATTTTCTTTTTGGGGACAGCATTCAACTATTAAGTAAGCGAGCTTAATTTCTTTCTTTGCTTATTGTGAAAGTCATGAGAGGCCTGATCCCATCCTACAAAGAAAGAATCAGATATGTGCAGCAGAACTATAGCTTCAAAACTAAGCTTTATTTTGATAAAAAAAATTACGCTTTATTTCAGGGCTGGTGACAAGACAGGAAATAACACCATCATTTTATCTTCTTAGCGAAGCATATCACTTTCACCTTTATTTTCTCCTAGAAAAGATGGCCTACACATCTGTGCCCACAAAATGTACAAATACATCCCTAATTTTCTGGCAAGGTGCAGATGTGCCTAATTTATCTTCTTAGCTAAGCATACCTTCACAACTGCAGATTGTTCATTTTGGTAGTTAAAAAGTCAACAAAACCTTAATAAAACACAAAAGTTCCGTTATACAGTGCACAAAATATACCCAATTAACTAATGAACAAAAATTGACTTGAGATTGGCAAAAAGGATCTGCTGTAAATCACAAGTTTGCAGTTAATAATGTGGTCCTTAACTTTATGCATTGAATTGTGATAAACTTTTACTTGCTATGTTAAACTTCACTATGCAGCTGAAGCAGGAGCTGCTCTGCGAATCCCCAAAGAGGAAATATAGAAAGAAAAACTACGACTTCCTTTTCAGATCATTTCACTTGGATATTATTTATGAATTGTGTTTTCCCCCTCTCGTATCGACTCAGCTAGATCATCAGGTTACAGGGGGTAAAAAAAGTAAAGATCCCAATTGCTGATGTGCCCCCTCTAACGGTAATAGTGGCTTTCAGGTGGAAAATCCATGTCACAAAAAGGAATCCACATGAATCACAGTTTTACATCATTGAAATAAAAGTCATTTTCCTTTATGTCTCACAAAAAGGTTGCAAAGGAACACAATGGAGGTGACATCAAAGTTTAATCACAACAGCTTTATACATAAAGGTAAGAACATAGACAGTCGCATAGTAATTAAAAATAAGGCTACAATGACATTCTGGGCTATGGATGCCACTGTATGCCATGTGCCATGTCATCTAGAATATTGAGAGTTCATCGAAAATAAAATAGTACAAACATATGACTTTGCAATAAAGACATGTCATCAACGCCCTAAATCATTTCTATATTCTTTTACCATGTGATTCAGGCATGCGCAAATGCGCTAAGTCATTTGCATTAAAGGCGTTATGTGTTAAATTTTGTGCTCTTACTCTAATAATAATGCAAATGACAAATTATTTGTCCAATTCTACTTTTCTCCTATAAATTGAAGTATTGTGTGCAACGATCACCAGTTAACCACCGCATATCTTCGGTGACTGGCAGAGAAGAGTTGATAATATATTGCACAGCAATTTCATTTCCATAATCCTGGTCAAATAATTAAAGTTTCGTTCGAGATACCTCGATACTACGCTTAGCTACAGGGCTTTGAGGTGCTAACAGAATAATGACACTAATTTCATTTCAGGGGCCACACAGGTGTGCATAAAAAAGCTAGAAAAGATGGGCACAAATAGCGCCGGAGCCCACCACCATCTGGTCCAATTAAGAGGCATCAATTCCACCAAGGACCGAAACCTACCGCCATGATTGAGACCCAGGCAGCCAGAAATCAAAATAGAACAAGTCCATTTCTTTCACTCTCACTTCTTTACTGTATACTCCACTCTATCAAAGCATCGTTGTGTTGGCTGTCAGAAAAAAAAAAATCATCGTTGTGTTCTGACTGGCCGGAATCGATTCCGTCTTGTCTGTTGATCTTATCAACGAGCAAGGGCGAGAATTGAAGCCATGCTACATCTAAATGCCCGAAATCGATGATTTATCTCGACAATTCATCATCCGAGAGTGCCGGTAAATGTTCCCGGAAATTCGAACAATCCTTAACCCTAACAAATCAAGAACATGGCCATGCGCCGTACGCAATAAGAGCTAGGACTAGGGCCTGATGTGAATAAAAAGAACAAGAGAAAGAAGCGAGGAAAATTCCCGGCGCAGACGACGGAGAGCACGAAGGATAACCAAGTAATTCGGAAGGTTTTGGTGCTTACACGACGTAGATCTTGACCGCCATTGGAGAGGGCTCGGAGCTCGTGGGATTGGATGGGGATCTGGGAACTGCGGGCTGGGGCAGCGAGAGAGGCGTTGAGTGAATTGGCGTTCCTGGTGGTGGTGTCAGTTTGAGGGAAGTGACGAGAGTATTTATAGGCAAGTGCTGATTTGGCTTGACTGCCAGTCAAGTTTTTTGTTTTTTTGACCTTTTCTCTGCAGGCCGGGATTTTAATTATTTACGTAACTCCAGTCCTGATTTCTCCAAATGCTTCTTCGTTTTGGCAATGGCCAGCTGGTTTTCGTGTCGAATGTGCCAGTTTTTTCTCCGTTCCCACACAGAAATGGCTAAAGACGCACACAGACCAAATTTCTCATTGGTGGACTCAAGTTCTGACTGTCGGCAACTCTTCAGTGCGATTCCATCCAAGATGTGTTGTTCATACACGCACGAACAACAACACTCAGATGGAACTAATAAGCAGAAATCATGCCTGGGATCTTTTTCCCCCCTCAGAAATACCAAAGCTGACCTCAGTAATTAAGTACAAAATCGCGCAGATCTCCAGTAAAACAAGCTGTAAAAAACGCTTCTAATTTTTTTCCCCTTTTTCTTGGCACTGACAATTTACAATCAAGCAAGGAAGAGGAGAGAAAGGACTAAAATGCGGCAGGAAGGGTAGCCATCGATGGCTGGAACCACCTACCGCCTCCGCCAACCCTGGATCTAAGCACCGAAAGACAGTTTTGTTCAAGTCAAAAGATTGCAGCCCACTGGATCCTGTTAGCTGGTTGCCATTTTGTTCGTCTTTGTCCTACATGGCGCCGTACGCAGATTCTTCGTTTCAGGTGCATACGTATGGTACAGCAATGGCTGACGATCGCGTTGGTATTCGTTGTAGCTGCACCTGCCGTCTCAGTTACGTGTATCACGAGCAGAGCAGCCATATATGGGCAAGGTCGCTGTCAAGGTCGTCATCTCGCGATTTTACGAAGAACCTGTGATCCAAAGGCTCACGTGGATTATTACTCCGTTGCAAATTATCTGAAATGGAAGAGTTTGACGGATACCATGCTGCGTGCAGTTGTTGGCGTCTCGGTCTGATGAAACAAGCCGCTGCTGCATCGCCGGTCTCTTTTTCCTTGCTACGTACTACTGCAGCACTAGGAAACTCAATAATTCACAGGAACTTTTATCGAATATTCAGAGCAAATCAAGAATGAAAATTCAAGCTGCAACGACCGGCAAGTAGGACATTGTTCGAGCACAGATACATCGAACCGAGACGTGGTACCTGGAAGGCTGGAACGAAGCCAGATCAGCAGCATCGTTGACCTGTTGCTTGGCTGCTTGCTGCTGAACTGGCGTTTGTACAGTAGTATATCGCTGGAGTTTGCCGAATCGTTGCATGCTCTCAGCCTCTCACGTATAAGATAACCGAGATCGTTGAAGTCATGGCGGAAGTGGGGTGGATCGGATGGGATGGAGCCCGTCCGCCCGATCCACGAGACACCGACGTACAACTTGCTCGCTCTTCCATTTGTCCCGAGCGAGACTTTGAGATCGAAGGGCGTCATCACCGAAGGTTAGTTTCCAGAGGCTGTGAGCACGCCGGAGAAAGAAACGCAACGAGTACAAGCAGGACTCTCTAGCCTCGCTGCTCGCGACCGAGGTAATCGGCACGTCACGCCGCCGTACGTGGATGTGGATTAACAGATGCCTTTTGCTTGATTCTTTATTATGCAGGCATCTCGCCGCGTCCATTACTGGATATGCTGTCTCGGCAAGCTTTGGGTGAGGTCAGCACAGCGGCAGCCTGACGAGCGCCAGGCCAGGGCCGCGCCCGTCGGAGTCATCAGCGTCTACCTATCTACATCGTGGCCTAGCTACGTACGTCCAGGTCGTCGGATCTCATCTCAGTGCCGCGACCCGACCGATCGATGGCCGTCGCGGGTGCATCAGCATTCAGATCCGCAGAAAACGCCGTTTCACGGAGACTGTACCGCACGCGCCACGCCACCCCGACGAGGGAGCCGCTGGCATCAGCTTGCACTGTAATTGCTCGATCAATCTTACCGATCCATCGATCGCGCCACTTCGGGAAAGGTGTCGAATTGCCAGCCAGCGTCGGTGCGGTTTCGGAAAGCACATGCCTAGCTAGTGAGTGGTGACGTCCGGCCGGTGACAACGAGACTGCGTGCGTAGGGGCAAATCGAGCCTGCTGCCGTGTCGCGCCTGGGATGAACGAACCGACTGGTCACACCATCCGCTCCAGGCTCGCGAGATGATGGACTTCTCGAGCCTCGACCGCGTGAAGACATCGATCGGCGAGTGCCGCGCATGGGCTGATGATGCTCTATCGGAGGTAATTAAGGCGAGCTAGCTAGGCGCATCGAAGGGAGACGAAGGCATCATCAGTGCGATCAACGGGAAAAGGAGGCGGCCAGGGGATCGATCGATCGCGCGTAAGTCTAACGGCTGTCTCGCCAGAAATCCCTGCCTTTTTGGTGCTGGTAGCCACTACCGCTCGTGATCGTCGGTCGACCTGTATTGTATGTACCTAACGCTTTTTTGCCTTATTTGATGGTTTTGATCGTAGTTTGGCTTCAGGGGAACTTTGAGGCGACACAGAGGGAAGGTGTGCATCCCGCGAGAAGACGAAGATGGACCTCCTACATCTCTTCCACTCTACCTTGCTAGCAACCAAGTCAACTTTAGCATGCCTGTTACATTGTGGAACCCTTATATTCTTACAAACTAGTACTACTACCTCCATACGGGAAATGTTGACAGATCATATCCTAACGTCAATTAAAAAAAAATGGAGGTATGTTTGACTTGAGCGAAAGGGCCTGTAGCCTAGTGGTTACAAGAGCCTCAGTACATCTGAGGTCCTGGGTTCGACTCTCAATAGGAGCGAATTTTCTAGGATTTAACGGCGTTGTGCGTTCAGCGGGAGGCGACGTGGCCGTCGACAGCGAGGCGCCAGTGGTGACTTCGTCAATCTCGAGGATTTGTCGGCTCAGTCTTCGAAGATACTCATAAAGGTAGGGTTTGCGTATGTGCATTCATAAGGGTGAGTGTGCGTGCGTTGTGAGTGTCTGAATTGTACTGTGTAATTGGAAAAAAAAATGTTTGACTTGAGAGGCCTTCAAATTTCTGGAAAAAGAAAGAAGAAAGAAAAGGGTAAAGAAGGCATCTCAGCCCATAGAAAGATTAATGGTGAGACGAGACCAATGCCAGCCAATCGTAGTGATGGCCAAACGGGCGGCACGGCCCGGTGTGAATTTCGTGCCGTGCCGTGCCAGCCTATGGGCTCACCCTTCGGCCCATGGCACGGCACCTATTGAGATAAAACGTGACGTGCCGGCCCGAAAAGCACATCGGTCCGAAAAGCATGTCGGCCCGTATAGCCCGAATAGCCCAAAATTCATAAAAGCATACATTCAACTCAAAAAGCATAGTACATCCCAAATGTGATCCAAATTCGTATCAACACACACTAAAATATAAATCATAACACCAAATTGCCAAAGAGCAATCGGCGGAGCAGCTTTGGTCGGGGTCACGCTCGGCGGCGGGGTTGTGGCGCGCATGAACAGGGCGACGGCGCCGAGGAGGCGGGAGGGGGGGGGGGGGGGGGGGGGGGGGGGGGGGGGGGGGGGGGGGGGGGGGGGGGGGGGGGGGGGAGCGGCGGGACCGTACGGCGACACAAGGAGGGGGGAGGAGCGGCGTCGCCGATGAGCAGGGAAGTGCGCCGGGTGCGGCGGCGGAGGAGCGGCGGCGCTGAGGGGGATGGAGCGGCTGATCTAGGGTTTGGGGAGAGGAGAGGAGAAGAGATGAGCGGCGGGTGCAGCGTGAAATGGGGTAGGGTTTGTCCGGCGCGTCGGTGGGGGTGGGGGATTTTATACGGGGAGTGGTGAAATGGTGGGCTGCAATTGTGGATCGGGCTGTTAACGGGCTTCGTGCTTATTGGGCTGTTAACGGGCTATTCGTGCTAGCCGAGCCAGGCTTCAAATCGTACCATGCCGTGCCGCCCATCGGGCTGGACCTCGGGCCAGACACGGCACGCACGTCGAGCCGGGCCGGCACGGCCCGATTCATTTCGTGCCCGTGCCATGCTTGGGCCGGGCCAAAAAATCGTGCTTCGTGCCCGCCCGTTTGGCCCGGCCCATTTAGCCATCACTAGCCAATCGTGTGGTGTCCCGTCGCATATTTCTGGCCCACTATGCCGTCAATACAACCGGACTACATTCTGCTCAACCTCCTCTGTTTCTTGCGGCCCGGATACCATACTGCAAGAAGCTAAAAGGCCCATGGTTCATGACATATATGGGGGATTTAATTAAAAATAAAATTGGAGCTCAACAAAAAATTAAAAATAAAATTGAAAAAAGGGCAACAGCAGCTTGCATTGGTGTAAAAAAATTACCGCAAAATACATATCGACCTTCTATAGTAGTACTCCCTCATCCACACATATTATGTCAATTTAATTTTATCTTAAGTAAAAAATTCTAAACTTTGACCAACAATATATATAAATATATATTTGTTTCAAATTAAAAATTTACATAGTATGATACTCCACTTCACGATGAATCTAGTGAGATCATTTTTATCTTGTTAATATTTATATTTTTACGTAATTGATAGTCAAAATTTCATTTGTGGATGGAGGGAGTACAATAAAAGATATGAATTTTTGGAATGTGTCATTGAAGAAGAGTACAAGTACTCCCTCCATTGTCAAAAACCTTGTCGTTTTGAGGTTGTTCTAAGTCAAACTTTTAACCTGTGACTACAAATATTTTATATATATTAAATTTAGAAATCTAAAAATGACATGAGTATAAATATAATTTCATAAAAAATACACTTCAGTTATATTTTATAAATGTATTACAGCAAAAAGTACTAGTCAAATTATATTTTTTGAAAAATAATGTCAATGTGGGAACGATAAGAATTTTGATGCCGGAGAGAGTATGGCTGATTGCCTTAAAGAGTACCGGTGGGCGCCTTGTACAAGTTGCAGTCGACAGGTCAATGCTCAGGCAGTTGAGGTGTCACTGGCCTCGAACTGTTGGAATATATGACTGCTTCAGGAATGTGAGAATTTGTTTTTCAAGAACAGTCAGGGATCAGGTCATATATTTGTTTTATTGAATCCAGTATATCAGTTCCTTATGAAGCACACTTCAATCCCTGAGCCACAAAAGTGTCCCCCTGACTCCTCGTCCAAGTGTCCAGATAAGCAGCCACACTTCCGTGGCTGCTCCACGACGGAAATAAATTCCGTGCAGCGCCGAGCCACCGACTCCGTGACATGCAACAAATCATCGCCACCGCCCACCATGACGCCAACATGCACGACAAACACTGTTCGCAGTGACGCGGCAGCACCACTGGCTCGTCATCATCGCCTGCGCGGCCGACCGACGATGTCGTGCCCGCTCCTGTGCGGCCTCCTCCTCTACCTCCTCCGCCACCTCGCGGCCTGCGACGCCCGGGACGCCGTCACGCCGGGCCGGCCGCTGGCCGCCAACGAGACGCTGGTCTCGGGCGGCGGCGGCAACTTCGCGCTCGGCTTCTTCACCCCGCCGGGCGCCAACGCGACGTACGTGGGCGTCTGGTACACCAAGGTCTCCGTCCGCACGGTCGTCTGGGTCGCCAACCGCGAGGCGCCGATCGCGGGCGCCGTCGAGGACAACCCGGGCGCCACGCTCTCGGTCTCCGCCTGCGGCGCGCTCGCCATTGCCGCCGGCAACTCGACCGTGGTGTGGTCGGTCGTCCCGGCGGCGAAGCTGGCGAGCCCGGCGGCGCGGATCCTGGACAACGGCAACCTGGTGCTCGCTGATGACGGCGCCGCCGCCGGGGCCGTGGCGTGGGAGGGGTTTGACTACCCGACCGACACGCTGCTCCCGGAGATGAAGCTGGGGATCGACTACGTGAAGCGGAGGAACCGGACGCTGACGGCGTGGAAGAGCCCCTCGGACCCCTCGCCGGGCCCGATCGTCATGGCCATGGACACGTCCGGCGACCCCCAGGTGTTCATCTGGGACGGGCCGGTGAAGGTCTGGCGCTCCGGTCCCTGGGACGGCGTCCAGTTCACGGGCGTGCCGGACACGGTCACCTACTCCGGCTTCACCTTCAGCTTCATCAACAACGCGCAGGAAGTCACGTACAGCTTCCAGGTACGTTGTTAGTACAGATCAACTCTTGGTCAGTCATGCAAGTATTACGAAGGACGCGACATGTGTCTCCAGGTGCACAACGTGTCGATCATATCGCGGCTGGGCCTGAACAGCACGGGCAGCTACGGCGTGCTGCAGCGGTCGACGTGGGTGGAGGCGGCGGGGGCGTGGAACCTGTACTGGTACGCGCCCAAGGACCAGTGCGCCGCGGTGTCGCCGTGCGGGCCCAACGGCGTGTGCGACACCAACACCCTCCCCGTCTGCTCCTGCCTCCGCGGCTTCGCCCCCAAGACCCCCGCCGCGTGGGCGCTGCGGGACGGCCGCGACGGCTGCGTGCGCTCCACGCCGCTCGACTGCCCGACGAACGACGGCACCGCCACCACCGACGGCTTCGTCGTGGTCAGGCACGCCAAGGTGCCCGACACGGAGCGGAGCGCCGTGGACATGGGCCTCTCACTCGACCAGTGCCGGCAGGCGTGCCTCCGCAACTGCTCCTGCACGGCGTACGCCAGTGTCAACGTCAGCGCCGGCGGAGGACGTGGCGCCGGCGGCGTTGGATCCGGGTGCGTCATGTGGACCTCGGGGCTCACCGACCTGCGCGTGTACCCGGACTTCGGCCAGGACCTCTTCGTCCGCCTCGCCGCCGCCGATCTCGGTACGTACGCTGCGGCCCTTTTTTTCTTTTTCGCCATCTGTTGTGTTCGTTCAACAGTACGTACATGGTCGCCATTTCGTTCGTTCGTGCTACGTATTATTGCACCGTTCTTACGTCTACACCGTGCATGCTCGTATGTATACAATTTGCCAAATCAGAATCGCGCACGCCGCTGCTGAGCGGTGACCACTCAGTCACTGACCGAGATCTTTGCTTGAGAGATGAAGCGGAAAAAGGGCTTCATTTGCAAGAGTGAGACGGTCCCTAATCTTTTGGGTTTTGGCCCCCAAGCTCTTTCCAAAAGCAGGAGCACCCGAGCACTAGCAAAAAAAAAAAAAAAAAAAAAAAAAAAAAAAAAAAAAAAAGGCTAGCCGTGATCGCCAAAAAGCTCAATAATAGCAGGATAGGAACTGTTGCGGCCGCGAGGACGTAATACTTCCCTCTGGATCACAGGGGGCACGTTCTAGCGGAGCGGAGGCAGACCATTAGTTTTGCAGGGTTTTCCGGGGTTTCTGCCTCTCGTGCACCGATGTGTTAGTTTAGAGTTTACTTACAACACATGGTCAGAAAACAAAGCGGTCGATCGTCAAGTGGCTCGTTTCTCTGAAATTTTACACTCTCAGGCTTGCGCGCGCGGTGACCGAATATATATTTGTGTGGCTGGGATGGCAAGTCCGGAAAGTGCTTTTTAAGCGTCACAGATCGATCGGGGAGATCGTCCACGTCAGTTGGGCGTGGAAGAAGACGCACGTGTTGTTTTGTGAGGTTTCTACTGAGTTTTGGACGTGTAAGCTCCATGATCAGTACCTGGAGTATCTTCCTTTGTCCTCTGATCAAAAGTTGAAAGCCGACTGAAAGGTTTCGTTTCCTTTTATGGGGGGGCTCTACGGCATTTATGGGAGGGGGGGCTTTACCCGTTTTTGCTACTGTTGGAAAGGAACAAGTCACGGAAATGGCATGATGGGAGAGCGACGTAGATAAATAAGCCGCTTAGTAGCATAATAATAGAGATTTCTAGATAAAAGAAATTTTTCAGTAAACAAATAACTAGCATGTTGACCTCTACACACGTTCTAATCCATTCACATTTAGCAGTCACCATGGTATGCATGCATGTACAGTCCCTAGAACTCTGGAAATCCGACCCTCTTCTTTTTTTTTTCCCCCTCAAATACGCATGAGAGTGCGTATCTTTGTATTAATGAGAAAAAGTTCGATGGACCCTTGACACGACGCAATCACGCTCTTGGCTGTCGTTAGGTAGCCTTACAAGATTTGCATGGAAAAAAAAGCCTAAGACTACCTAAACCTGAAAACTAAGGTCTACTCTCGCAACATGATGCAACCCAAGCTTTTTGGCTCCTGCTAGTGTCCAGAGCCTTGCCTCTGCCTTGATATTCTCGACGATCTGCGCCGGGCTCTCGTCGTCGCGTTGTTGAAATAAACTTCTAAAAATAAGCTTATTTTATAAAATTAGTTCATTTCATTAAACTAAAGAGGTCCCATCTACAGCTATGATACTTTTATTATGGGTGACCCATTTGCAGCTATTTGTCACTATGAAACCTCCGGTGTCCGATCCGAGTCACTGGGTCCGAGCCTTTTAAGCAGAAAGACGTCCTATCTAACACGAGTTCCACGCTTCAATCGACGAACAAGAGTTTCGCGCTACCCCTCTATTGTCCGAAGACATCTCCATGTCTCAGAAAGAATCTGTTTTTAATCTCAATTTTATTCCCTCTCGCGAAAAAAAAAAGGTGCTCAAGCTGGAAGGATTCTGCCATCGCGCGTCGCTCTCCGTGACCGCCGGCAAATCCATGGTGAGATTCGAAGGACCGTCAATCGCGAGCCGTGTTCCACTTCCACCGTCCGCACGACACGGGCAAAGCAGCCCGGCGGCCGACGAGAGCCTCTACCCTCTTGTTTGCCCAGATACCTTCGCTGTTGTCTCAAAGTGATATCAGATGCATTGATGCTGACTTGAGCTGATAAAATGTGAAAAAAAAATTCCATGGATTGCTTAATGGGGCTGGCAGGCACTTGTGCATCCGAAATCGTAAAGCTAGCAGCCATCCGGATTTAAGAAATGGAATTCTGTGTGAAACCATAAATCCGGCTGACTATTGGACCACATGCTTTGCCAAGCCAGCCTATGCCAATTGATCTGATGGAGCACATAGCAGTGCGCCAGGACTCGACAGTTTGTCATGAAGACATGTTCATCTGAAATTAATATACATGCTTTTCTTATACAGATTTGATACGTAAATCAAGGAAGGCACACGTAATAATCACTGTTGGTGCCAGCATCTCCGCACTAGCATTTCTTCTGGCAGTTGCAGCTTGTCTCCTCATTTGGGCAAGAAGAAAAATAGGTAACACGCGGCAAACTTTCAGTGTATTTCAACAGATTATTCTTTACATTTGGATCTCGCCAAAAGATACAAATACCAGAAAGAAGGGAACATAAATATATTTCTCAATGCTAACCTGACTTTTATATGACAGTACTAGGATCAAGTAAATGGAGTAGTTCACGCAGTACTGGCCGTCGCTACGAGGGAAGCAGTCATAACGATGACCTGGAACTGCCAATATTTGATTTGGGGACAATTGCAGCTGCTACTGATGGTTTCTCAGTCAACAACAAGCTTGGCGAGGGTGGCTTTGGACCCGTATACAAGGTAAAACCCTCTATGAATCAATCTGATGCCTACATATCTGATAACATTCTTTAAATGCAAAACAATGTGGTATCAAGATGCTAATTCATTTAACTAATGATCTAAAGTATTGAAAGAATCAAAGGACGCCGTTTAGGTTTCTTGTTGAGACTTCAAACTATCACAAGACAACATGATTATTCGAAATGAACCAGCAGGGATACCATGCCAGCGATATTTTCAATTTTCCGATTCCTAAATCATGATATGTCCTCTTGTATACCTACTTGAAATGGTTTCCATCAACACCGCAGGGTAAGCTCGAGGATGGACAAGAAATTGCCGTTAAAACACTTTCAAAAACATCCGTACAGGGCCTTGAAGAGTTCAAGAATGAGGTTATGTTGATTGCTAAACTCCAGCATCGGAATCTTGTTCGGCTTCTTGGCTGCAGCATTAGCGGAGAAGAAAGGATACTTGTTTATGAATACATGGCAAACAAGAGCCTAGACTATTTTCTATTTGGTATGCTCCCAACCTACCTTTTCTGACTAAGACAATTGGCTGATATATTTCAAAATTAACCACGCCTATTGTCAACAGAAAAATCCAATGTTATACTTGATTGGCAAGTGCGGTACCGCATAATAGAAGGCATTACTCGGGGTTTGCTCTATCTCCACCAGGACTCAAGATACAGAATCATCCATAGAGATCTGAAGGCAGCTAATGTTCTTCTAGATAAAGAGATGACACCCAAAATTTCTGACTTTGGCATGGCAAGAATGTTTGGCAGTGAAGAGACAGAAATCAATACCCGGAAAGTGGTTGGCACATAGTAAGTATGATATATAGCACGGGACACAATGTAGTCCTAAGAAAAGGAGTGGATGCATCATGCAATGTTCATCTATAAATGAATTTCGCCAAACTAATAATTTAATTTCGCTGTTCTGTAGTGGTTACATGTCTCCAGAGTATGCAATGGATGGAGTCTACTCAGTCAAGTCAGACATATTCAGTTATGGGGTATTATTGATGGAAATTGTTAGTGGTAGGAGAAATAGAGGAATATACTCCTATTCGAACCACCTAAACCTTCTAGGCCATGTAAGTGAGGCTTAGCTCATCTAGCGTATGAAAATTGTATTTCTCAGTTCAACTTCAATAAAAACCGGGAAACATTATTGTCCCGCAGGCATGGAGCTTATGGAACGAAGGGAGGTGCTTAGAGTTAGCAGATGAAACAATGAATGGTTCGTTCAACTCAGATGAAGTAATTAAATGCATCAGAGTGGGACTCCTGTGCGTACAAGAAAACCCAGATGACCGTCCATTGATGTCGCAGGTGATACTGATGTTAGCTACTACTGATGTTGCCTCACTGCCAACTCCTAAGCAGCCAGGTTTTGCATTTAGGAGAATACTAACAGAATCAGACACATCATCAAGCAAGCCAGACTGCAGCATATTTGAGAGTGCAACAATTACTATGCTTGAGGGTCGATAGTAGTTACCGAACCTACTATGGAGGATGCTTTTACAGTGTAATATTGATGGTTTCTTCAACTGTCTCGTGTAATTGAGCAACAGAAAATTTTATGATTGTTAAATAATGGCAGCAGCTAGAACTGATTCAGTTCAGCATAATCAACTTAGTACCCAGTTGTGAAAATTGACAAAGAATGCAGAAATTAAGTTTTATATTTGCTAATATTTGAAAGCAATTCATAGCAGTACAGTGAAGGCCTTAGTTCCTTATGACTTTTCTAAAGTAATTATCTGGACCTTTAGATATCAAGAATGAGAAATTTTCCAATAGCATATTCGTTATAACTGTTGCTGTTTCCAATTGCCCAAGTGTGTTAACGAACTAAGACCATTCAGCCATTCCTGTTTCATGTATTCTATGAACAGCTGCAAAATTGTGGCTGACAATCCTGATAGGGTAACATTTTGAAGTGTGAGCTTCGACATTTTAATGAGGCTCTCTGAAAACTTAAATGGTTCATGCATTAACATTTCATATTAGACAATCCCAGTGGTAATTTTTCTCACCTTATATGCTGAAGTTCTGAATTCCCTATCTATCAGACCAAACAAATAAACATCAATATGGTCATTCTTGGCCATCCAAACTTTGTAATAACAAGAACGAAAAAAAAAATGAAGTGATGTCAATCACTCAATCATACCTTTGTATGATGGTTACTAATTTAATCAATTGAATTCTATAAGTGTTATGAAGTAGATGAAAATTAAGTAATCCCTTTGGATTAGCATATGATATCCAAAATTGCCTACTTTGCCTAACTCTATTAGCTACAGAAGGGGAAAAACAAGGGGTCAAAAGAAGGAAGACTCACTACAGCATGTACACCTGCTAGCTACTTTGGTCACCTTCGGCCATTCAGAAAGCTCTCATATCGCGTCCCCTTCAAAGTGTTATTAACATCTTCCCAGTTTTCAATGTGATCACGCAATCTTTTAGTATGTATTTTCACATGCCGACTAGAAAGCTTCGCCTTTGGCAATTTCAGAAAATCCAGGACATCCATGAGCCTCTGAAGGATCAGCAACAATGCATTTTAGAAAAATGAAGGTTTTCAATTAGCCTTTACAGAATAATAAGCAACAGGGACTCACAGTGCGATTTCTGATAACATCCTCATAGTACAGAACAATATGCCGGGTATTCTTAAAATTTGCCAAACCATCAGCTGCCAACTTATCAGCCCGTTTTAGTTCGGAAATCAACAGTTTCTTGTCAATGGTTGGCTTATATTTAGCAAGAACATCAGCCTACAAAAGGGGAAAAAAGAGATCAATTGATTCTCTTTGTTTTGAACTGCAGAGCTTCAGCATTGTTAGTAGCTGTAAGTATATATATGTGACTTTATAATACTGAAAGCAGAGTGTGTTGAAATAAAGTATGTTCAGGTAATATCAAAAGAGAAGGAAAGGAACCTCGTCTCTGCTGTGCACATGAGCTTTATGAGTTCCATTTAGCTGTTTCATGGCGGTATCATGAGCATTTGCTAATATAGAGACATAACGCTGGAGAAGATTTCTTCTTAGAAGGAAAATAACAGAAACACCCCTTCGGTCGAAGTAGTCAAGTATCTCTTGATGGTTCTTCAGTAGGCCCTGTTGTTTTCACCAAAATAAGCATATCTCAAGTTAAAAGTAACAAAAAGGGTAACCTGAATTTATTCAGGAAATGTGCCATAGTAATAATCAATAAATGGAATGATCCTTACGAACATATCAAAGGAAACTCGATACTTCTTTCGAAGTTAATACACCCAACGTTCTCCCATGTTAGATACAGGCTATTTCCATGCAATCAAGGTATTTAACAATCCGTTTAACACATGCAGGCAAGCAATTTTCCATGTGAAGAAAAACTGTAACATTAATGGGTGCAGCACAACAAATCTTAAGTATTCGTATTTCTTCTTCTCAGATAGCCAATAATCGAATAAACCTCATGAACTTCACAAACAGTTAAATAACCATCCTTTAGAAAAATCCTTATGAAATTATTCCAGGTTGGCTTTACAGAAGATTCAGGTCATGTCCAGAGCAAATTGCAAAAGGCAAAAACAAAATGACGGTAACTAGCAAGACCTTGTTCCACAATATACAACCACTCAAAGCACAAAAAGTTGAGCCACAAATGGTTTTATCGAATCATCATGTGACAAGGTATTTGGTCAACTCCAATGGAAGAACTAATCAAATAGTACTCTGATGGCCATAAGATTACCTGATTGAGCATCCACTTCAGCCCCACCGCGGCCGTGCACTCATTTTTAGCAGCACTGCTGTACCAATCTAGATTGTACACTTTATCCAGTGTTTTTGTTATCATTGTGACATTACTGCGCCGTTCTTTGACAGAGAAGATCTCTCCATTAGAGCTAACATTCTCATGGCTATTCAACAATGTCTCAAACCACCCACTTCCCGACCTCTGCATCGACACAATAGCAAAGAACCTAACCGCATTGCACACGCATTCTTTCCTAACAAACAAAGGAAACATAAGACGCTTGCAAACCTTCAAAGGAAAAATAGATAGGCAAGTACACCTCCGTTACCTATCGTAAGTGTTCGGCGTAGGATAGTGCACGTAGGGAAGCTCTGTATCTGGTATTCTGGGATCGTGACAGGGTTTCTCCCTTTGTTTCTCTATCATGTTGGTTTGCATGACACCGAAAAGCATCCCGTTCTGCTTCAGAGACAGCGAGAATATGTACATGCCGACGAGCATGATCAGGCCCAGTATGGCTATCCATAGCGCGAGCGGATATCGCCTGGCGGGCTTTGTGCTTACAGCTCCTGCATCCTGCAATTTGAAATGTCGAAGTTACTGACAGTCAAGACAGGGACAATTGGGCATTCCCTTCCAACATTGACAGAGAGATTGCAAAATGAAATCAGCCATGATTAGACAGACATTGTCTCACGAGTCTGAACCATTAATGGGGATCGCAAAGGGCTAAATAGTAGGAGTAGTAGGTTACAACAGGACGAAGATTCCGCTTACCCTAGTGACTGAACTGGGATCCTCCGCAGCCACTGCCACCGTCCGGTCCTGGTCTCTCCCAGCCTCCTCCATCGGCGAATACCATCAAAACCAATCCCCCACAGATTCCAGCATCCCGAATAGCCCTCAAGAGATTCCAACAACAAGACGACTAAACCCAGAGCAACGCCTCGACCCAACCCGAGCACCGGCAAGGGGGAGAGAGACCATCAGACCAGAGGAAACGAATGGAGGAACCGGCTCGGCGGCGTCGCTGGGGCGGGTTGCGCGGGGGTGCCGGGTAGGCAGCGGGTCTCCTGCCTCCACGGGAATGTAGCATCTGGGAGGAGAGAAAGCAGGGGAGTAGAGATGAGCGGGGCGGAAGGAGAGAGGTCACCTACTCCTGAACCCTCCATCGTGTCTGGTGCGAGCTGGATTGACGGCTCGGATGGTTTCCGTTCGTCCTTCAACCGCGCGGCACCGCGGCGAGGCGACGAGTAGACCCCCAACCAAGGGAGCCGTGGCGGTGACGCGTCAGTCTTTAAAATGAAAACGGAGGTGGGTGTACGCGTCGGTCCAATGCAACAGCTTTTGGATGTACTGATCTCTACAACTTGCAAAAGGTTACTGACAGGCTCAAAGACATGATCCTGAACCCTAATCGTCTCAATAAATCGAACGGAATGCAACATAACAGCTTTTGGATGTACTGATCTATACAAATTGCAAGCTTTACAAGAGAGTGCGGCCAATGGTCAGCGAGAGAGACAGAGAGAAAGAAAAATGGCCTTGTGTAAAATGAAACCTTTTGCTGTACAAAATAGACAGTACAGTACAATAGTACATACTGCACCACCAAATCAGCAAGAACCTCTACTGTCCAAAGCTACCTAGCATCTATTGCTGTTATCGTTACGTTGTTCGCCGTGAAGCCCTGCGACGAGTCCGTGTCCGACGTGTTCTTCCCAATGTTCACGCCGGGCTCGTTCGGCTCCGGGACCGTGGCGTTCTCGCTGGCCAGCATCATGACGACCGACGACATCAGCGGCCTGTTCTTGGGCTGCACTTCGACGCACAGGAGGGCCACCTGGATGCATCGCAGCACCTCGCTGTAGCTGAAGCTGCCGTCCATTACGTCGTCCACTAAATCGACGGCCCTGCCTTCTTTCCACAGCATCCATGCCTGTAACAATGAGCAAGATGGTTATGTTATGGGCAAAGTTCAGCAAATTTGCAGCAGGGGTAGCAAGTCCTTGGTGCTACTTACATATCTGAGGAGGTTGAGATCAAGCTCTTCTTCGTAGAAGCCTCGATTCCTCTTGCCGGTGATGATCTCTAGAACTAGCACGCCAAAGCTGTAGGTGTCGGATTTCATCGAAAACACGCCATCCATTGCGTATTCTGGAGACATGTAGCCGCTGAAAAACCATCTCACATGTAAGCTTGAAGGTCAATTTTCAGAACAGAACACAAATACACGTTTGGATCAGGAGGAATTCTCACTATGTTCCAATGACTTTTGCAGTATATGCAGTGGTCTGATCGCCTCCAAACATCCTCGCGATACCAAAGTCTGAAATTTTCGGTACCATGTTTCTGTCCAGCAGCACGTTGCTAGCCTTCAAATCCCTGTGGATGATCCTGAACCGTGAGTCTTCGTGTAGATATTGCAGACCTCGTGCGATCCCCAAGATGATCTCGAACCGCTTCTGCCATCTTAGCAACCTGCGCTTTCCTTCATCTGAATAACGCATGCAGCGACATGAACATTAGAGTGTGCATTTGGGCGAAAACCTCTCAGAGACGTTTCAGTTAAAAAAACACTAAACCGACCAAATATGAATGTGTCCAAGCTCTGGTTGTGCATGTACTCGTACACCAGTATCCTCTCGTCCTCGGCGATGCAGCAACCCAGTAACCTGACAAGGTTCCTGTGCTGAAGCTTGGCGATCAGTTTCACCTCGTTTTTGAACTCCACAACTCCCTGCATTGATCTCTGGGACAACCTCTTGACGGCTACTTCTTGTCCATCCTCAAGCTTTCCCTGTAACCAATTTGCAGTAACGTTAGGAATTACGGGGAAATTTTAGACAAAATTTATAAATTATTCTACAATATTTACGATTTTACTAGTATTATTTGATCATTCTTACCCTGTAAACAGGGCCAAACCCTCCCTCTCCAATCTTAGCGTGTGCAGCAAAGCTGTCGGTGCCGGCCAGGATCACCGCCAGATCAATCAAGGGAAGGTCAACATCTTTCTCAGCAGATTGCCATTCCTCATCGAAACGCGGATCCTTCCTGACCCGGAAGGGGAGCACGTCGTCGTCTGCACGGCTCTGCGCCGACGACGTGGTCTCACTTCGTTGACGTGTCCTCCTTGTCCTCCACATACAGCAGCTTCCAATCGCCAGCAGAAGCAGCAGGCCACAAACGGTCGCGACAACGGCGATCAGTACGCGCTTGCTTGGGTGCCGGCCTGGAAAGAAACACGAGCAGCGGCAAAACGTTAGGTGAACCGGCCGAACACTGACTTGTATTCTATGCATGTTCAAATTTCCACAGCTGGTCAATTTGCTCGTGTATGTCATTCAAAGCTTTATGATACTTGCAGGTTGCAGCTACCCACTACCACCACAAAGGATGAAGCAAGGAAGTGACCCTAGTTTATGATATCCGGGCAACCTTTTGGCTATTTTCAGTCACTTTCAAGTTCGGTGGTGTTGACGTATGCTCGTTGAGGGGTGTTTTCTTTTTTGCGAGGGGAGGGGTGTTTTCTTGAGGGATGCACTGCACCCAATCCGGCTATTGCGATATACTCCTACTGGGTTCAGAAACCAATTGCTGCACTAACAGGTTCGCCCAGCTATAGCAAATTGACTCATGCTACTTTTGCTTGCCTTCAAAAGTGACAGTTTTCTAGGTGCAGACATTACAGTCATACTACTACATTACAACTATAGCAAATTGTTCGCGACTAAGGACATATTCAGAACTGAAAGCTCTGACGAAGCGCGCGTGTGTATGTGAACTGGTTTCAGCAGAAAATGGTGGCCGATGACAGTTTCTAGGTGCAGACATTAACAGTCATACAGATGCAATTTCTTGACTGAGGAAAATGGACACGCTATATTATGATGGTGTCATGTGAGAACCAGAGAAAATTAGTGATCTGGACAGATACGTAGGGGAGATATTTCAACTAAATGTAAAGCTAGCATTGGCCAATCTTGTTTTTTCCTTTTCAATGAAGCAATAGGCAGATCAATTTACTACTTGTATCGATGTAATCACGCAAATCGCTAGTAGAAAAATATGAATAGTTCCCGAAATGGAAGGTTTTCTGCGTGATGATGAACTGTACTAGCTAGTAGAATTGAAAAAAAATGGAGTCGAAGTCAGAACCTGCGGCGTTGAGGGCGTCGATCTCGGACTGCGCGAGCCGTATGTACACGTCCTGCACGACCGTCGAGTACTGCCGCATGTCCACCAGGTCGACGGCCCAGATGACGCAGCCGCGGTTGACTCCCCCGCTGACGTTCGCGGCGGCGTACGCCCGGCAGCTGCAGTTGCTCAGGCACACCTGCCGGCACTGATCCAGGTTCATGCCGGCGTACGCCGTCGCGTTCGTGGCCTGCGGCAGCTTCATCCGGTTCATCACCCAGAAACCGTCCCCGCCGCCGCCGCCGCCGCAGCTGAGGTTGGTGGTCCGGACGCAGCCGCCCGTCCCGTCTTTGAGGTTCCACTGCTGCGGCGACCGCGGCTCGAACCCCGGCAGGCAGATGCACTGCGGCGAGTTGCCAGTGCCGTCGCAGTACCCGAATGCCCCGCACTTGGCGTAGCTGTCGCACGGGTCGGTCGGGTAGTACCAGAAGCTGCTCCACCCAGTCCCGGCGTTGACCCACACGTAGCGCTGCACCTTCCCCACCGCGCCGTCCACCACGAACCGCGACAGCAGCGACGAGGCGACGACGGCGTAGCTGTAGTACGTCTCGTCGGGGCTCGACACCACCTTGAACTTGAAGTCATCCGACTCGAGGTTCGGCACGCCGGTAAGCACCGCGCCGTTGAACGGCCCGCTCGTGTACACCGTCGTCGTGCCGCCCTGGACGAGGAAGAACTCCGGCATCCCGCCCAGGACCAGCTTGAACGTGTACGCGCCCGGCGACGGGTCGCTGGGGCTGTTCCACGACGTGATGTTCCGGGTGATGCCGGCCCGGACGTCCACCCCGAGCTTCATGCCGGGGAGCAGCGTGTCCGTCGGGTAGTCGAAGCTCTGCCACGCCACGCTCTGGTCGTCGAACCCGCTCCCGTCCGAGCTCAGCACGAAGTTGCCGTTGTCCAGGAGCCGCGCGGCGGCGCCGGAGGTCAGGCTCCTCGTCGGCGCCGGCGAGGTCCACACGGTGGCGTTCTGGCCGTCGAGGATGACGAGGCGGCCGTCGGCGGCGAGCCGGAGGACGCCCGGGGAGCTGACCACCGGGTCCTGGCGATTGGCGACCCAGACGACGGTCTTCGGCCCCGGGATGCTGGCGTACCAGATGCCGAGGTACGTCCGGCCGTCGGCGCTGCCCGGCGGGACGAAGAAGCCGAGCCGGAAAACGCCGCCGGCCGAGACGAGAGTCTGGTTGCCGGAGATGGACGCGGCCTGGCCGATGGAGTCGGTGGACGCGGATGGAGAGAAAAAAGTGGCGCCGACAACGACAAAGAGGAGGAGGAGAGAGAGCGCGCGCGCCGTCATGCTGCGCGGCGAGCCGGGCTGTGACCTCTGCTTTCAGGTGTCAGGGCATGGCCTCTCTGGTCTCTGCAGTGCCGAGCGGTGGCGCCGTGCGAGAAATATGGTTAGGCGCGGCGCACGGCTGGCTGGCTGCGCGAGGTAGCACCGCCAAATTCCGTGTTCGCTTCGAATCAGCGGGGAACGCTCGTGGGCGAGAGGAGGAGAGCGCTGGCTGCCTTTTGGACGCTTTTAGCGGGGTGATGATGTGATGACCAGCGCCAGGCTGCGGACGCGTTTCCGCCTCACATGGGCACGTTTTGTTGCATGCGCTGGCCTGGCTACAAATGGAGGAGCATCACCACCACCAGCGAAGCCGGGTCAAAGCGTTGGCGCGCCCCGAGTCCGGAACGGCTGGTTTTCACGCGCAGTTGGTAGTCTGGTCAGGGACCAAGTTCGGCCAGCATCACCGTCACCGCATCACGTCGACGTTGCTATCTACTCACTCGATCATTTGGCATGCATACCACAGGTTCGTTTCCATCACGCTCATCACCCAATTTTGCCAGACTATTATTTCCACTTAACCACCACCGTTCACACGATGATTAGTAGACAAAATAAGACTGGATTTGCATCTGGTCTGAATAACAAAACGGGCCTCGGACCTTGGTTGGGTAGGTGGAACACAAACTGTTGACTTGGCTCCTCCAACCACCGCAAGCGCCAAACTGGAATGGTTTGACTCATGAATTGCTGAATGGTCTGGTCTATGCCATCATCACCTTGTAGTACATTCCGATGATCAGACTGAAATCTCATCATCTTCATCATCCGTTCATCGCTTTCACTGCTCAAAGGCGCTGGCGGGGCTCGTCAACTACGACAAAATGGACCTAGCACAAAGGGACAATCGGCCCAATCTACGAAACACGGCGTGTGCCAAGACTTCCGCTCTCCGCGGGCAGGCATCGGCGACGGCCGCGCCAATACGGAGAGCGACGGATGTTACGGCCAACCAGCGGCATGCGATGCAACGGCGGCCACAACACGCGCCGTGCCCGCGACCATGCCAAGAGCTGCAGAGGAGGCAAGTAAGCAACGTCGTAGCTCGTAGGGCATGTTCGTTTTTTTTACCTAAATTTAGGACTGCTAAAATCTTGTTATTTAAAAGTATTAAATAAAGTTTAATTAAAAAATTAACTATAAAACCATGTGTTAATTCGTGAGACGAATCTAATGAGGGTAATTAAGTCATGATTAGATGATAATTACTGTAACATCACTATAGCAAAATATAGCTTAATTAGGCTCGTTAGATTTATCTCGTAAATTAGCACACATCTGTAAAAAAGTTTTGTAATTAGACTTTATTTAATACTCTAAATAGTAAGATTCTTTTTTATGTGACATTTAGGTTTAAAGAAACGAACACAACCGTAGTCGACGCGGGTGGCTGATTGGTTCATTGGGAATGGCTGTTGAGATGAGAGCAGGTTCTGCCATTGGGAAGGACCGACGGCACGTTGCGAGGATTTTACTGTCCAAAATAATGGTCATTAGTTGTCTCAAACTAATGGTCATTAGTTTGATCTGATAGTCCAGATTTAATATCAGAAATTCACTACTAATGGTCATTAGTAAAGGTGATATAGGAAAGAATATTAGACTTACAATAAGTAGTTATTTTTTTTATAAATCAGATCGAATTAGTAATCTAATAAATTATTGTGTTCCTTAATTCAGTATTAATTTGTTCATCATTAGGGTTATAGCCAATTAGTAATCCCGGCGGATGAAGCAGGTAGGCGGCGGCACCCAGGCCCCGACGGTGAAGGGAGGATGAAGCAGGCGGGCGGCGTGGGTCGTGGAGGGAGAAGGAGGCGGCGGCGGCGCGGTCCGCGGAGGGAGAAGGATGGCGGCGGCGGCGCGCTGGTGCAGGATGGATCCCCGGCGAGCAGGCATGGATCTCCGCCGTCATCCCCGGATGGTTCTCCGAGATCATGCGACCTGGCCCGAAGCAGCGGTGGCCTTTGTGCACCGAGACTGATCAAGCTCTGTGTTCGTGAATTGTACCTGCGTGTAGCGTATCTGAACGCCTGAATCAGTCCACCGCTACCAGCGAGCAGTTCGTGGTGATAGCAGTATATATAATCAGAGTGTATGTGTACCATATACAATCCAATTTGATGTTCTCTCTTGTTTTTTGATTGATCTGATCTTATATATACAATCCAATTTGATGTTCTCTCTTGTTTATTGATTGATCTGATCTGATATGTCACTCCTCTGTTTGGGCGCAAGCCAATCCAGATTCTGAATTGGGCAGATTTTGCTTTATTCTCTCCACTTAACAGACAGAACACAGATTTTCGACCATGATAGTAGGATAGATACATGTGCCCATAATCAGAGACAGCCTGGGTCATCTTCTTTAATTAATATAAAATGTAAATTTTTTAATTAATGTGCAATTACAAATCTATCCTTAAACTAATGGCTATTAGTTTGGGGAGCTTTTTTTTTAAACCTTTTTAAACTAATATTTTAATAATAGCACGTGCGAAAATATATTTCCAAGATCTAGACCGTTTGGTCACGTCAATTCAAATGCCGTGACAAATACTTGAGTCACGCCAACTAGAATGGAGTGACTCATTGACACGTCAGCGTGCCTTTCCACGTAGGCAAGG
Source organism: Eragrostis nindensis (assembly GCA_012490785.1). NCBI lineage: Eukaryota > Viridiplantae > Streptophyta > Magnoliopsida > Poales > Poaceae > Eragrostis > Eragrostis nindensis. Next base: position 955,232 of record JAAXCT010000092.1, read on the forward strand.
CGTGGACCAGCGCTGACCTCCGGTCGGTCACGCGGATCAGATGGGCGTGACTCAGTCACGCCAAATGGATTGGCGTGACTCACCGGAGACTTACCGTCCCCGCCTCCTTCGTCGCCAATCACTTTTCTTCCTCCTTCCCACCCGAAGCGCTGCGCCCATTTGCTTAGAGGCAACGTCGTCGCCCTCTCTCCCTCCTTGAATCCATCAACGAAACGAGGTCCAACCCGTCCTATTTTGAGAGGAGCCTCCTTCGTCGCCAATCACCTTCCTTGCTCCTCCCCACCCGAAGCGCTACGCCCCATTTGCTTAGAGGCAACTAGGGCTGGACTACCGAGCCAGCTCGGCTCGGCTCGGCTCAGCTCGGTCCAGCTCGTTAGGATAACGAGCTGGCTCGGCTCGGCTCGTTATCTTAACGAGCTGAAATGCTGGCTTGGCTCGGCTCGTTATGAGCTCGAACTGGCTCGTGAGCCAGCTCGTTAAGCTCGCCACCGCTCACCTCCAGCACTCCTGTCGCGACTTGAGGAAGAAGACATCGACACGCCGTCTGGTACATCTTCATGCTCTTGAGCATGATGGCGCGTCGGGCAGAGAGACGGAGGCTGACGTCGCGGAGGTGGTCGCCTCCGAGAGGAGAGGGGGTCGGTGACGTAGGAACGGCGTAGCGGGAGCCGGTGCCACCGTGTGACGGGAGGAGGTGGAGGGGCGGCACGACCGCATGAGGTAGGGAAGGTTGGCATCGCCCGGCTCGAGCTGCTGGCTGCCTCACATCGCGTCGCCTATCCGCGGTTTGGATCTTGACTCGGTCCCCTTTCGCCGTTGCCATCGTCATGAGAAGAGTGGTAAAGACAATGAGCTCGTGCTCGCCATGAGCTTTGGCATGGATGGCTGTAATGTCTTTGATGGAGGAAAAGGGAGAGGCGAGTGCTGCAACGGGGAAAGGAAGCACCAGCAACCTCACGGAGCTCCACCGGGGAAGCCTCTCCCTTCTCCTGATCGGCTCGTTTGGCTCGTGAGCGGCTCGCGAGCCAGCTCGTTAAACATAACGAGCTAGAAACCTGGCTCGGCTTGCTAGAAAAAGTGAACGAGCCGAGCCGAACCGAGCCGAGCCAGTCACGAGCCGAGCCGAGCTAACGAGCCACGAGCTTTTCGTCCAGCCCTAGAGGCAACGTCGTCGTCCTCTCTCCCCCCTTGAATCCATCAACGAAACAAGGTCCAACCCGTCCTATTTTGGAAACGAGGTCCAACCCGTCCTATTTTGACCTCTCAAAATAGGACGGGTTGGACCTCTTTTCGTTGATGGATTCAAGGGGGGAGAGAGGGCGACGACGTTGCCTCTAAGCAAATGGGGCGCAGCGCTTCGGGTGGGGAGGAGGAAGAAAGGTGACGAAGGAGGCGGGGACGGTAAGTCTCCGGTGAGTCACGCCAATCCATTTGGCGTGACTGAGTCACGCCCATCTGATCCGCGTGACCGACCGGAGGTCAGCGCTGGTCCACGCCTTGCCTACGTGGAAAGGCACGCTGACGTGTCAATGAGTCACTCCATTCTAGTTGGCGTGACTCAAGTATTTGTCACGGCATTTGAATTGGCGTGACCAAACGGTCTAGATCTTGGAAATATATTTTCGCACGTGCTATTATTAAAATATTAGTTTAAAAAGGTTTAAATTTAAAAAAAAAGCTCTAGTTTGGAGCAACTAATAGTCATTATTTTGGAGAGTAAAACTCCTCGTTGCGAGCATACTGAACCCTGCCGTGCCATGTATAAAAAATAAAATAAAATAATTTGCTCCATTTTGCATAACAGAGCACAAACAAAATACGGGCATGAATATATCAGTTTCTGAATGTGATCTTTACAAATTATATAAACTTTTTTTTTTGCGAAAAGGGAATTCCATTAATGTTAAAGCATATTACATCCCCTGATTACAACCCACACAACTCCACCTCCACTGATGGGAGACAAGAAACCTTGAAAAAGCCATAAATTCCACCATCTAGGATCATCATCCCAGACGGATATGCCACGGATGAAAACTCCGATCTGAATGAACACGGCCATCTCACCATCCACCACCGCCATCCTCATCACTGACGGGGGAAAAAAGAAACCCATCCCTTTCGCAAAAGAAGGGTAAACTGCTAACTTTCCGCACGCAAATACGATGACTTTGCCGTTGATGAGCCTGTAGTCGAACTCATCGTCGCCTCCTTCACCAGATTCAACGTGGGAGAACACAAATCCAACTAACATCCATACGGATGTCACCGGAAACCAAACTCTCACTAGCCCGCAGCCATGGTCAGAAAGAACCACAGCTAGACAAAGAAGGGGCCGGAGTACCTTATTCATGATCGGCGATAACATCTTTGCCTTGCCATCACTGTCTGAAAACTGAGCCCACCATGTTCGTGCTGTAGAAGTTGCCGCCACTGCCGCCATTTTCGACGCCGCCGCCGTCATCTCCTTGTCCAAATCCGCCATGGAGACACCTAAACTTAACCCTAACTAGAAAAAACTAGACCTCAAACCTGACGAGTACCACCCAGCCGCCCACGCCCCAACCCGAGAGACAGCCTTCCCCAAGCCGGCGGCAGAGGAAAGGCGCCCCAAGGGCTGCCGGCGCGAGCGGCGGGTGCGGCTCCTGTTGGCGGCGGCTGTTGGCGGCGGGTCTTTTTTTTTTTTTTGCGACAAAGTGCCTTTGTCAAATTATATAAACTTAACAAAAAGAGTGCCCAAAGGTCTGGATAGAAAGACGGAAAGCCTTGCGCGAGATGTAGCTCTGTAGTAAAACTAGTAAATGCACTACAATAGAGCAAGAAAAAATATGTCTTGTCCCGATCCAAACTACCTTGCCTGCAACGCAGTTACCGTCACATAATTTGCGGTAGCGCCTGCACTTGGCGTTTGAGTAGACTCCGTGTCCGATGATGTGTTCATCCTCCCAATGTTTACGCCGGGCTCGTTTGGTTCCGGAAGCTCGACATTCTCGCTGGCCAACATCATGACAACGGAAGACATTAGGGGCCTGTTCCTTGGCTGCGCTTCAGCGCACAGGAGGGCAACCTGTATGCATCGTAGTGCCTTGCTGCGGTGAAAGCTGTCACTGATTTCCTCGTCCAGTAATTCCACGCTCCTTCCCTCTTTCCACAGCATCCATGCCTAGAAAAATGTCAGAATTCCCGTAAAAAAATGTCAAGAATATGGCTAAGAAAATTTCAGCAAGGAAAGAAAGAAATTGCCATTAAGCCTTGCTGCTACTTACATAACCTAGGAGGTTGAGATCAAGCTCGGGTCCATATGAGCCCCGATTCCTCCTGCCAGAGACAATCTCTAGCACAAGCACACCGAAGCTGAAGACATCGGATTTTGTCGAAATGATGCCATCCATCGCATACTCTGGTGACATGTAGCCACTAATAAAACCCGTATCAGAAAATCAGCATGCAGACGATTTTCAGAACAAGATGCAATAAAAAGAACTAATACTCACTATGTTCCAATGATCTTTCCGGTATAGTCACTTGTCTGATCACTTCCAAACATTCTGGCGATGCCGAAGTCTGAAATTTTGGGTTCCATATTTCTGTCCAGCAAAACATTGCTAGCCTTCAAATCCCTATGAATTATCCTGAACCTTGAATCTTCGTGCAGATACTGTAGACCCCGTGCGATCCCTAAAATGATATCGTACCGTTGTTGCCATCTTAGATAACTGCGTTTTCTTTCATCTGCATAACCATGGAGCAACATAAACACCACCTCATCAGTCATCCGAACATAAGAACAAACTCGTTAGGTACATGTTTCAGTGTAAAGATGAACTAACCGAAAATGAACGTGTCTAAGCTCTGGTTATGCATGTACTCGTATACGAGCATCCTCTCGTCGTCGTCGATGCAGCAACCGAGTAGCCTCACTAGGTTTCTGTGTTGCAACTTTGCAATCAGTTTCACCTCGTTCATGAACTCCCTAACCCCTTGCTTTGATCTCCAGCTCAGTCTCTTCACAGCTACATGCTGCCCATCCTCGAGATTTCCCTGTCAATAATCACCAGTGCCGTTAGAAATTGTAAGTAGGATATTTTCCCAGATATTGTTATGTTGTGTTGTTGTTTTTACCAAATAAACAGGGCCGAATCCACCTGATCCGATCTTGTTGTGCTCAGCAAAGTTGTCTGTGGCGACAAGAATCACCTCCATATCAAACAATGGTAGGTCAATATGATTGTTGGCATTGCTAATGTCCTCATAGGCCTCATCCAGCTGTTGATCCCGTACAGGGATAAACAGAGACCGTTTCCTGACCCTGAACGGAAGTTCATGATCTACAGGGCTTGAAGCAAATGGCGCCATGTCTCTTTGACCTTTTCTCCTCATCCTGTTCATCCGCAAACAGCAGCAACCGACTGCTGCTAGCAGTATACCGGAAATAATCACAATGATCAGCACGCTCTTCTGTGGCCACCGGCGGTTAGCTGGGATCAAAATTGGGGTCAAGCCTAAGACCAGAAATCAACTGCCCAAAATGATTTTAAAAAAAAACCTGCAAACAGAAACAAAAAGAAATTTGTGTCAAGAATCCGAACCCGTGGCCTTCAAGGAGTCTATCTCGGACTCTGCGAGCCGAATGTACACATCCTGCACAACAATCTTGTACTGCCTCATGTCCAGCAGATCGCCGGTCCAGATGACGCAACCGACGCCAACTCCGCCGCTCACGTTCGCGGCGGCGTACGCCACGCAGCTGCAGTTGGTCAGGCACGTCTGCCTGCACTGATCCAGATTCAAGCCGCGGTACGCCGTGGCGTTCGTGGCCTCCGGCAGCTTCATCTGGTTCACGACCCAGAACCCGTCGCCGCCGCCGTCGCAGGTCAGGCCGGTGCTCCTGACGCAGCCAGCCGACCAGTTCCCGTGTATCCACTGCTCCGGCGACCGCGGCACGAATCCGGGGAGGCAGCTGCACGGCGGCCACTGCTTGGTGTCGCAGGACCCAAACGGCCCGCACTTGTCGTAGTAGTCGCACTGGTCCGTCGGGTAGAACCAGAAGTCGCTCCACGCGCCGTTGTTCAGCGAGGACCGCCGCAGCTGCCCCGACGCGCTGTCCACGACGACGAACCGCGACAGCAGCGAGTGGTCGCGGATGAAGTAGCTGTAGTATACCTCGTCGGAGCTGTCCACGACAATGAAATGGAAGTCCTTCGCCTTGAGGTTCGGCACGCCGGTGAGAATTTCGCCGTTCCACGGCCCGCTCGTGTAGACCCTCCTCGTGCCGCCCTGGAGGAGGAAGAACTCCGGCAGCCCGCCGCCCAGGACCAGCTTGAACGTGTACTCGCCCGGCGACGGGTCGCTCGGGCTTCTCCACGACGTGATGTTCCTGCTGATCCCGGCCTTGACGTCGACCCCGAGCTTCATTCCCGGCAGCAGCGTGTCCGTCGGGTAGTCGAAGCTCTGCCACGCCACGGTGTGATCGGAACCTCTTCCGTCCGAGCTGAGGATGAAGTTGCCGGTGTCGAGGAGCCGAGCCGTGGCGTGCGCGCTTACGTTCCTGGTGGGCGCCGGGGATGACCACACGGTGGCGTTCTGGCCGTCGAGGATGACGAGGCGGCCGTCGGCGGAGAGCTGGAGGACGCCCGGGGAGCTGACCACCGGGTCCTGGCGGTTGGCGACCCAGACGACTGTGGTGGGCCCCGGGATGTTGGCGTACCAAATGCCGAGGTACGTCCTGCCATTAGCGCCCGACGGGCTGAAGAAGCCGAGCGCGTAGATGCCACGGGTTGAGATGAGCGTCTGGTTGCCGGTGATGGACGTGTTCCTGAGGATGGTGTCAGTTGATGTGGCAGCGTTGAAGGAGACGGCGGCGGCCGTGGCGAGGACGAGAAATAGAACGAGCATTCGTGGTGCCCCCATGCTCTCGATTTTCCGAACTGGGGCGCCAAACCAGCCGGCAACTTTCGTATTAGGACATGGGCTTATTTCCGTCGGTTGAGTGGTGGTTATCGTGCGGGAAAACGATTTGAGTGCTCCCATCCCAATGATCAGAAAGAAACGGTCGCGGGAGATCAGAGTATTCTTGTTCTCGGTGCGACGGCGGGAAACCGCGAGGCTGTGCGAGCATTTGTTACTCCCACAAGGCCACGTCCTTTTTTTTTTCTTTTTTTGAAAGATCCCCACAGGGCCACGTCGTGGCGTGGCTGCCTGCAAGCGGATCGGAGTAGCAGAAAAACTTTTTTTGACGGGTGCAGCAGAAAAACTTTGTCAACGGCTAGACGCTGGCCCTCCGGGCCTGCTAGTTTCCAAGAAAGCTGGTGCCGATCAGAACCTGAGCTCAACGGCACCAATTAAACCGCTCATGGGCGAGTTTGCACCGTTGCAGGCCGTTTGAACGAACCTCATCGAAGGGAGCTGAGCTAGCTAGTTGATGGCATCAACCACGCATCACCATCTCTTTTTTAGGGTGTCCAGATGAGCAGCACTTACTACTTAGCAATGATACCCACAGGAACGGTGAAGAGTGAACAATCAGCTAGTCAACGATGGCTGACTTCTGTTACAAAGGATTGTTTTCATCACAGTTACAAGCGAAGCTTGGGCTGTCCGGTTATGGTTTGCTAAATCAATTTAGTTGATAAGTAGTCCATTTAAAGACAGTCAACGTACAGATCAGCTTGCTGGTTTGTTGGACATTAGAAATTTGTTGAGGTATAATATTCAGAATCTTTTTTTTTGGTTGGAATATTCAAAATCGTTGACCAAGTATTATAAAATGAGCGCGGCCATAGTATATGTAAAACTTGATTAATCTATCCAACATACATTTCTAAATCTACTAACTTAATATTGAGTCATCATGTCACTCTCAAGGGCTAGAACTACCACATCGAAGAAAAAACTACCACCAATTCATTATGATAAAATTAGTCCAGAATATATTTCACATGTTTTAAAAAAATACACACCATTGTCAATATGAGAAAATTAGTTCACAATGACTTTCACATATTTTCAAAATTAGCCACTACTGTCAATATAAAATACTATTGTCGTTGCATAAATATGAACAAAAATAATAGTGATGTATAAAATAATAAGTTAATGAGTTATTCAATATAATACAATACTAATCGCGTAAATGTGCAGGCTATCATACTAGTAAACACAGTGTTCATAAAAGTGAATGGAAGTGCTAATAGGTCCATTTTCCTACAAAACGTCAAACGGGTTTGGACTTTAGTTTTAAGTGATATGCTTGAGGTCAAAAGTTTATGTGGTAGCTTTGGGTCGACTCATTATCCACATCACCTCTACCATGGATGGCAATTTCCATAGAACCACTCTTGGCCCCTTTTGAATCTCCGCCTTGCTTCCCCCCCCCCCCCCCCCCCCCCCCCCCCCCCCCCCCCCCTTCTTTGTGGGGAAAATGTGGTAACGATTGTAGTGTACACAAACCCACCATATAAAATTCGTCCTGCTCCATTGTAATTTGCAGAGCGGAGCAAAAGCAAGATACAACCATGTTAGTGACAATAAATTGAATGCAGTAGCTTCTGAATGTGATCTTTACAACTCTGTTGACTTTACAAGAAACGGTAGCCAATGGTTTGGGAAGGAAAAAAAACATGAATCCTTGTGGGAATGTAGCAATCTTTGCTTTAACACATAATTACAGCAGCAAGAATCAATACTTTTACCAACTACCTTGCATCTAACGTAGTTACTGTTATGGTGTTTGTGGTTGCACTTCGAGTTCGAGTGTGAGATGACCCTGTGTCTGACGAGCTCATTCCAATGTTTACTCCAGGCTCGTTTGGTTCGGGAAGCACAAAATTCTCGCTGGTTAGCATCGTGACAACTGCAGACATAAGAGGCCTGTTCCGTGGCTGCGCTTCGACGCACAGGAGCGCAACTTGTATGCAGCACAACACCCTGCTGTGGTGAAAGCTGCCGCCGATAGCCTCGTCTAGTAACTCCACGCTCCTTCCTTCTTTCCACAGCATCCATGCCTGGAAAATCATCAGTATGGTCACTATAAATTCAGTAAAAAAAAGGGAACCAATTGTGTCAAGTCTTGCGGTTACTTACATAACCTAGTAAATTGACGTCAAGCTCGGGTTCATACGAGCCACGGTTCCTCCTGCCGCTGACAATCTCTAGCACCAGCACACCGAAGCTGAAGACATCGGACTTTATGGAGATGATGCCGTCCATTGCGTACTCTGGAGACATGTAGCCGCTGAAAAACGTCTCACAAGTCAGTACAATTTTTCAGAAGTCAGAACAGGGCAAGAATACACATTAGGATCAGGAGATGTGACTCACTATGTTCCAACAATCTTTGCAGTATACGCAGTGGTCTGATCACCTCCGAACATCCTTGCGATACCAAAATCAGAAATTTTAGGGACCATGTTTTTGTCCAGCAACACGTTGCTGGCCTTCAAATCCCTATGGATGATCCTGCATCTTGAATCTTCGTGTAGATACTGCATACCCCGTGCTACCCCTAAAATGATATCGTACCGTTTCTGCCATCTTAGATACCTGCGCTTCTCTTCATCTGCATTTTGCACATGGACCTCACTTCACGCACAATTGAACAAACTCATTACACGATTGTGTTTCGGTAAAAAAAAAAAAAAAAAAAAAATTAACTAACCAAATATGAATGTGTCCAGGCTCTGGTTGGGCATGTACTCGTACACGAGCATCCTCTCATCGTTGTCGGTGCAGCAACCGAGCAGCCTCACAAGGTTTCTGTGCTGCAGTTTTGCAATCAGCTTCACCTCGTTCATGAACTCCCTAATCCCCTGCATTGATCTCCTGCTCAGCCTCTTCACAGCTACCTGCTGCCCATCCTCAAGATTTCCCTGTCATGAATTTGCTGGTCCTTTAGAAATTATTACAAGAAAAGGCAGGCTACATATTTACCAGGTTATAACTATGTTCTGTTTTTGGTTTTACCACATAAACAGGGCCAAATCCACCTGCTCCGATCTTGTTGTGCTCGGCAAAGTTATCCGTGGCGATCAGAATCTCATCTAGACCAAACATTGGAAGGTCAACATCTTTCCCGGAACCGGAATAGCTCGTGTTGTCATAGACCTCATCCAGGTTTTCATCCCGTACAGGGCTCAACGCAGGCTGGCTCCTGTTCCTACTATACGGAAGCCCATGATCCACACTGCTTGGCTGCAATGACGCGATGTCACTTTGACCTTTCCTCCTCTGCTTCTTCATCCAGAAACAACAGCAACCGATCGCCGCTAGCAGAAGAAGCACGCCGGAAATAGTACTGACGACGATGACGATGATCATATTCTTGCTTTGATGCCCCCCAGGGTTAGCTGGAATGAAGAAGTGGTCAAGAGTGAGGTGAATAGCCCGGTCTAATTGTATGTCTATTTACTAGTTGCATAGATTTATGAGTCGTGTTAAGTACTACGATCACAAAAAGGTGCAGAAATGGTAAATTTTGTATAATAAGATTCTGAATTGTGTAGAACGAAGAAAACAAATAGCCTGAATCAGAACCTGCGGCGTCGGCCTTCAGGGCGTCAATCTCTGACTGTGCGAGCCGTATGTACACATCCTGCACGACAATCTTGTACTGCCTCATGTCCAGCAGATCGACGGTCCAGATGACGCATCCGACGCCGACGCCGCCGCTCATGTTGGCGGCGGCGTACGCCCCGCAGCTGCAGTTGCTGAGGCACGCCTGCCTGCACTGCTCCAGATTCAAGCCGCCGTACACCATGGCGTCCGTGGCCTGCGGCAGCTTCATCTGGTTCACGACCCAGAACCCGTCGCCGCCGCCGCCGTCGCAGCTCAGGCTGGTGCTCCGGACGCAGCCGCCCGTCCAGTCCTTGGCGCCCCACCGCTCCGGCGACCGCGGCACGAAGCCGGGGAGGCAGCTGCACGGCGGCGACCGGTCGGTGTCGCAGTACCCGAACGGCCCGCACTTGGCGTAGTAGTCGCACTGGTCCGTCGGGTAGTACCAGAAGTCGCTCCACGCGCCGTTGTTGAGCGAGAACCGCCGCAGCTGCCCCGACGCGGCGTTGACGACGACGAGCCGCGAGAACAGCGCCGGGTCGCGGATGCCGTAGCTGTAGTACGTCTCGTCGGCGCTGGACACCACCTTGAAGGTGAAGTCCTTGGACTTGAGGTACGGCACGCCGGTGAGGATGTCGCCGTTCCACGGCCCGCTCGTGTAGACCCGCGTCGCGCCGCCCTGGACCAGGAAGAACTGCGGCAGGCCGCCGATCACCAGCTTGAACGTGTACTCGCCCGGCGCCGGGTCGCTCGGGCTCCGCCAGGACGTGATGTTCCTGCTGATCCCGGCCTTGATGTCCACCCCGAGCTTCATCCCGGGAAGGAGCGTGTCCGTCGGGTAGTCAAAGCTCTGCCACGCCACGCTGTGATCGAAATCTTTGCCGTCGGAGCTGAGGACGAAGTTGCCGCTGTCCAGAAGCCGAGCGGCGGCGCGCGAGGTTACGTTCCTGGTGGGCGTCGCCGAGGTCCACACGGTGGCGTTCTGGCCGTCGAGGATGACGAAGCGGCCGTCGGCGGAGAGCTGGAGGGCGCCCGGGGAGTTGACCACGGGGTCCTGGCGGTTGGCGACCCACACGACGGTCATCCGGCCCGGGATGGTGGCGTACCAGATGCCGAGGTACGTCCTCCCGTCGGCGCCGGGCGGGCTGAAGAAGCCGAGCGCGTAGAGGCCGCCGGCGGAGACGAGCGTCTGGTTGCCGGCGAGGGACGTGTTCCTGAGGATGGTGTCGGTTGATGCGACAAGGGTGAAGGCGGCAGCGGCGGTGGCGAGGAGGAGGAGAACGAGAGCCGCGCGTGCCCCCATGCCCCCTCCCGAACCGGAGCGCCACAGCAGCCGGCGACTCTCCTCTCAGGAGGACATGGCCTTGCGCCCGGTCGGGCGGTGGTTGTCGTGCGGGACCTGATTTGAGCGCATCAGAAATGATGAGCCGTCAGGACACGGTCGTGGAAGAGAACGACTGCAAGGCTGTGCGCGCATTTGTTACTCCCACAAGGCCACGTTAGTTCGTGCCGTCGGCTGCGTGCGTATGGATCGGAGAAGCACAGCAAGAAACAATTGTCAACGACTGACTCGACGCGGGTGCTTCAAGGCTGCTGATTTTAACGCAAGCTGAAGCCTTTCAGACGCTATTCAGTGGGATTCAGGAAGAGTGGAGTATTCGACGCAGTCGCCACCAGCTAAAATCGGGCTTGCGCCGTAGTACGTAGCAGGCTGTTTCGAACGAGCCTCAAAGGGAGCTCTTGGCTTGTTGATGGCGTCAACCACGCGTCACCATCTTGTTAAGTGTCAAAATAAATGCAGCGCTTAGCAAAGATATACTTGCACAGAAACGGTGAACAATCCGCTAGTCAACACGACGGTGAATTCTGTTCTTGTTTATGGTTGCAAGCCATTCTCACACGGTTGTCAATCTGAATTAGAGTAGGAATAGTTTACTTTCCACTTGCAAACGTGAAGCTAAAATTACTAATGCATGCTAACCTGAATAACAATGGGTGTCCGATTTTTTTTATTATTATTGAAAATCATAGTGTCCGATGTTTCAAGCTAGCACAGGTTAGCTGGAATGCAAGTTGTTGGATGGCATATGCTCGGCTACTCAATGGGCCAGGGCTGACTAATGAACGGCCAATGGCCTTATCTATACGTATATTAAAGTCAAACAAGAATAATCAAATCGATGTCAAAAAAAAAGGATAATCAAATCTCTTTATCCTTGTCATGTAGCTAACAAGATGCAGATTACTTCCACTCTTACTAAAATCAACGGCAAGAGGATGTGCCACTGACAGATATGTTCCAGTAAAGCATGCTGGTTGTGTGACACGATGAGATAGAGATCGAGTTGTTAAGTGATCATAATGGATGGACCAAGATATGGCAAATACATAGGTGTAGCCATGAACAAAACGCCCTATTGGTTCACCACAAATCGTAACAAAAGAATTATCTTGAAACATACTGCGATTCATGGGCAGGACTGAAACTCACCTTGCAGCTGCAACGTGGTCCCTGTCAGCCAAACTATGATGCAAATTCCACTTGATAAACACAAAATTTGCTATTCTGATATTTGATTTTAATACTGACTGAATATCAATGATTTGGAATGGGCAGAAAATTGAATTCATCATCCAGAGCTTTTCCTAGGGAGGGAAAAACAGAAACTATGCGCTCATATTGACATTTTTCAAAAAGGAAGAGGAAAATTTCTTTATATGCCACCTAAAGAACTATCTAACACCTCATCCGTCGTCATTGTCTCTGGTAATGAGACCGACTGTGTTAATGACATATGCATCTGGATGGCATGTGAGGTTTTAGTTTAAGCCAATGATGAAGATAACACAAGCTGCTAGCCTTCTAACACTTACCAAGGCTTCTATTTTAGATCTTAGGGGAAATATCAAAACACACTTGCAATTTAGATAGGTTTTCATATACCCACCTGCAAATTTTTTTTGTTTCAGTCTCCCCTTGCAAAAGTATGTTCATATTCCCTCCTTGTAGGTTTGATCGGACGATGTATCCCTTCTATGGCGTCTAGGATTACATCAGAGGCTCAACTGCAGCGTATTTTTTTTTATCTAATTGAATGTTACACAACCAAAGTTTGTCTTTACCTTCACAAATGACGTTAAAACGTAGAGAAGTGAGTTACGGTAGACCATCCATAACTATAATGGAGAACATGCAAGAATCACGTCGCCCAAATTTATCAAGAGAAATAGGAAAACTCATGGACACTTACACTGACTCCAACAATGTATTGCATATCAGAGAGTCATATCGGAGGTTGCATCGCGTCTACAGTAACCCAAAGCGGATCCATATCTCCTTGTCTCCAACAACGCGAAGGCATACGGGAGAGGCATCTCCCTCCCCGCCCATGCCGCCCTGATGAAGTGATGATGGACTCGACGGCGGCGAGCTCGCTGCCTTCCTCCCCGGCGCCGTCGAGGGACCAGCAGTCTGCGCGGCTGGAGATGGCGAGCACGGCGTACCCGCTGCGCTGCTCCACGCGGGCGTCGAGGCGGATGGCGGCTTCCTCGGCGGAGGACGCGGGCGCCGCCTCCTCGCTGCGCTCCGCCCTCCCCGCGTCGAGCCCCTCCCCGTCCACACCAGCTTCCCCACCTCCCTCGCCGACCTCGTCGTCAAGAACCATGACCGCCTCAAGAAGCAGTCGTCCCCGTCCTCCAAGCGAAGAAAGGGCGGTGCCTCTGCGTCTCCCTCTCCGTCTTGCCGTGCTCGCCCCCGTCGCGCGCCGCGCGCCCGCCCCGCCGCGCCCGAGCTCGGCGCGCGCAGCGAGCCCGCACCCGCCGTGCTCCCGTGCCCGCCGCGCGCCTGAGCTCAGCGCGCGCCGCGAGCCCGCCCCCGTCGCGCGTCGCGAGCCTGCCCCCGCCGCATTGGCCACTGGAGGAGCAGTGGAACGGTGGCAAGCAGGAGCTCAAGGTCGTCGGTAATAGCGGCTTGGTGGCGTGTTCTTGCGCGAGAAAGAAAGAAGAAGAGTGCGAGGGAGTAGGGAGCCGGCCATGTTGAGCAGGAGACCACCGCCGCCTTGGAGTAGTCCACGCCGCACCCTTCGCCGGCGGCGACGCGGCCGCGCAGCTGCTGGATGCGTGCCGTGAGCGTGCGGTGCGTGCCCGGCGATCTCGACGAAGCGGCTGGTGGGCCCGGCCGTGTCGAGCAAACGCATGCAAAATGCATTGCCTTTTGGCTGCTTTTGTTGGAGAAGCATTTGTGATGAACAGTGACTGCAGGGGAGGCAAAAATGCATTTGGATGGTGTTGTTGGAGTCAGTCTTACAAGGGGATATCTGATACTCCCTCCGTTCACAATTACATGTCATTCTAGACTTCTTCGGTTTTCTCAAATTACATGTCATTCTCACTTCTCAATATATTTTTCTCTCTTTCTATTACACCTTGTCGGAGTACTGGGAACCAGGGTCCCCACTCCCCCGGTCAAAAGGCCGGCCTGAGTCCGTTTTGGGCCGGGGAAGACAACCACGCGCCAAATGGGCCGAGGCGGCCCAGCAGGCTGGCACGAAGCGCTGGACTCCCGGACGGCTCGCGGCCGCGAGCCACCCGGCGTTGCCAAGTGGCTACGCCCTGCCGCTTCCGCGACCCGCGGCGGGACGCGGAAGAGGGCGGGACCCCGCGAGCCTGTGAGGGCCCGGCACGTGGCGACGGTTGTTCGCGGCGCCTTAATAGCGCCGCGGCACGACGAGACGCCCCGGGGTTTCGTGCGGCTACAGTGCGCGCGGATCCGGGGCGCGGGGAATCCTCGCAGAGGGGTCCCACCTGATAGCGACAGCCCGCGCGGGCGGGTCGCTGGACTTCAATGCGCGTGCGCGCCACACCGGGCCGCGACTGATGGACGTGACCCAACCAGTCGTGGCCCTGTAGCGCACTGTTCGGCTAGCAGGGGAGGCGTGGGCTGACGAGCGCCGCCTGCCACCGTACGGCGCGTCGCCCGAACCGAGGGTCCGTCCGGTGCATCCGGCTCCTTTCCGCGCCTCACCGCCCCGGCTGCTGCGCGCGTGCTGTACGAACGACAAGACAAGACGGCGGGAGTCATCCGAACAATGAAGGCAGGACGAGCGAAGCCCGCTGACACTGGAAAAGACGCCCGGCATCTCGGGCGGAGAAGGGTTGCCAGCCGGCGCCCCCATAACGGCCCATGAACGGGTCTGGCCTCTCCTTGTACTATAAAAGGGAGTGCCTTGTACATGAAACCAACACACAACACTTGAGCAATATCAGACAAGCAGGACGTAGGGTTTTACACCTCTGGTGGCCCGAACCTGGGTAAACTGCTTGTGTCTCCTCTCTCTCTCTCGTACGCGATTCCAACACTTAGAACCGTTCGCTCCCCTCCGAATCTCAAAGGGAGGCCGTGCTAGGCCCCCATTTGCCGTGGTTTCCACACCTCGACACACCTCTATCTCTATCTCTCTCCTCCTTATTTTCTATGCACCTATCTTTTTCATCGCTCCTTAATTCCTGTGCCTAGAGCTAAAATGACATTTATTTATGAACGGAACGGATGTAGTACAAAATTTCTTTAGGTATATTAACTCCTCCTGACTTGAACTTGAAAGTAAGTTTTCTTTTATACAGCTCCAGAGGAATCTCAGTACGCAACGATGGTCGAAACGTGACACGGTTGGCCTTCTTTTTTCTTTGTTTCTTTTCCTTCTCTCTCTTTAATTTGCAGAGGATACGGTTGGCATATTAATGCAGATATGACCAACTGAATGCTTGGGTAAAATTTGATGGGGGCGTCGTCATTATTTCTAGCAAAAGTGCGATCACAAGAAAATGCTGGAACCGAAACTTGTAGGTTTGATTGGACGATGTATCCCTTCAATGGAGAGCCTCAACTTCGACCGCACCAGCGTGTCGATTTTTCGGGTTTTGATGTTTGGTTGACAAGGCTTTGTGTATTATTAAAACTGTGTAGCATGCAATTGAATTCCTTCCATATTGGACCAAGGAGGAGGAAAGAGACACCCCGCTAGGGATCGCACCAACCACAGGCATTTGATTTTAAGTTTTCAACAATGGCGGTCAGTTGGCATCCGTCCTACTGGTTTCCGGCTGCATATTTTTTGAAGTATTTTCACTGTTTTTAAATTGTTATTGTCGTTGACTTTTTTAGTATTGTTTAACAATTTGTTTTATTTATTTTTAAATATCATATATTTGTTATGGTTTGTTTTATCACTAATGAAAATTAAATTACAACATAACTTAAGTTTGCATATTTAAAGTAATATTTTAAACAAGACAAGTGATCACAATTTAAGAACGGAGGGAGTACTAGTTTGTTATTTCTAGGAACGCTTCATCTTTTCAGATAATTGCACACTGGAATATCGAGATGAAACCACTCAAAAGTTTAGTGCTTGGTTCACGTTTAGGCAAGGTGATAGGCCAAATACATATCGAGATCATTTGCAAAAAAAAAAAAGGAAAAAAAGAAATACATAACGAGATGTAGGTTTCAATAACTGATTGAGCCGTGCAAATCGGACCTCGCCGATTTTACTGGTTTCCGATCAAAAACCGGTCATTTTTTGTCAATATTCAAATTTATTCGAAATTCAAATCCAAAAACCGGTAAACTGTCCAAACTGGACCGGCCGGTTTTCCCGGTTTCCGTGAAAACCTGTCTAGTTTTCACCGGTTTTGATTTCCCTGATTTCAAGCATCATATATTTATTATATCAGTATTATTCTGATATCTGATACGAACTGAAATAGAAGCGCCTTATCAATAAATCAAACAACAAAATGAAATTAAAACCTGTTTATATCCGGAGGATTTGGAGATCTTAGGTCCTTAATTTGATTCAACAGTATGTATTCAAGCCCCCCAGTGTGAAAACTTTGACCGGAGATGCTAAGCATGTAACTTGAACTATATTTTAAATTGGAAACAAGGCTGTACAGCTGCTTAGCAAGAAATAGCAGCTAACAATGGCTAACAATGGGCAGGTGGCTTTCCACATAGATAAAAGAGCAGTTTTGGAACATTCCTCTAAACAATCCATCTAAAGGTCATTTATAGTCATTAACTGGGGAAGGTTAAAAGGTTTTGAGTTGAGCTCAATTTTAGGCCCACCTATATACTTGTTCAGTAAACATTAAGATTCAATAATTTCTTCATCATCCTTGACCAAGTGAAAAAGTCAGCGCATTGATAGTACTATCTACCGTCCAGGTTGGTAATTGAAAGACCATTCAGGGAGCAGGTTTCATCAGGAGTATCAGTTACATTCGGAAGCAGCATGGAGAGGAAACCAGGTTGCTTTGGGTCTACTAAGGTGGTATTTTCATTAGTAATCATTGAAATGACTTCAGTCATGAAAGGTCGATCCGTAGCATTCTCCTGAACACACAACAAGCTGACATGGACGCATCTTAGTACCATATTCTCAGGACATGCACCATGCAATGATTTATCAACCAACTCGCAACATCTTCCTTCTTTCCACAATTCCCATGCCTGCAAAATTCAGTTCCAGACACCAAGTCACAAGTTTTCCATTTGCAAAACTTAATAACATGTTGCACTTGTTAGAACTTCAGGTGGGCTCCTTGCCACCCTTAGTTGCGCCGGGCAAAAAAATTAAGAACATTTTGGACTTGTTAGAACTTGTCTTACATAACCAAGGAGGTTAAGAGAGTTGCCACGTCGTTGAGATCCTGCATTTCTTATTCCACTGATGATCTCCAGAAGCAAGACTCCATAGCTAAATACATCAGATTTAACAGAGAAAATGCCAGCCATGGCATATTCAGGAGCCATGTAGCCACTGAAAGAACAGAAGTCTACCTCAATTTTTTGAACACAATTCAACTCAATATTTCAGTTCAAAGAATAAGCTTCATAAGTCAAATATAAGTCAAAATGCAAACGGAAGGCTACAAGCATGAGGCAAGTACTTACTATGTTCCGACAACTCTTTTCGTATTAGCTTGTGTTCCTTTAGGATCAAATATTCTTGCCATTCCGAAGTCCGAGATCTTAGGGTTCATATCAATGTCCAACAAAATGTTACTTGCTTTCAGGTCCCTATGAATAATTCTCAGACGAGAATGCTTGTGGAGATAAATAAGACCTTGTGCAACCCCTTCAATTATATTAATCCGCATCTCCCAGTTCAACAAAGCCCTTCTTGGTTGTTCTTGAGCAAGAAAACACGAAACATAGTTCAAGAAGGCAACTAAGAGAAAAAAAAATAAGTAAAGAACTAAAAAGGAAAAAAAAATCAAACATACCAAATAAGAAGAAATCCAAACTTTTGTTTGGCATGTACTCACAAACTAATAACATTTCTTCCCCTTGAATGCAGCAACCTAACAGCCCAACTAAATTTCTATGCTGAAGCTTAGCAATCAGCATAATTTCATTCTTAAACTCCGTTAATCCTTGACCTGAATTAGAAGCTAGTCTCTTAACAGCAATCTCCTGCCCATCTGGTAAGTTCCCCTAATAAATGGTTTCAATATAGTTAGACATTAGATAACACAGTTACATAGAAATAGGAGTAGTCATTCTGGGTATTCCCACTTTTGTCAGAAGAAAAGCAAAGGTGTCCCAAAATATTCTAATATGTCATCCAGCTAATCCATGTTGAATTCCACGAACTGCTCAATCAAACAGCACACTTACTCCGCAATGCAGGAATAGAAAGTATATGCCCAAGTAAAGGATTTGTATTCCGTATATGTTATGGCATCCGCTACACAAAGACACCTAGTTTATTTACCTAAGCAGAGAGGAGAATATAAGGACAGGGCAGGGCAAAACCCCATCGGCCCAGTGCATACACACCTACACACTGGATGTAATATTTCACAATCACTAGATCTTTCATCCGCTCTTTAATCACTACCAAACCTGAGTGTAAAACACACCCCAAGAGAGTGTCATCATCTTATAATCGCCCAGCCATTGAACTCCAGACTTTCAGTTCAATAAAAGCATGCATTGAGGAAGGCACTCAAAAAGTCGTAAATCTTGAACATGATACAGCAGACAATTCAATTAATCATATTAACATCCTCAGCTAAGGTGGCTCATGTTAGATTTGAAAACTCTCTCCAGCCATTGTTAAATGATAGGACAAAATAGCGAGACTTGGCCAAAAAATAGCAAACTATTAAATTAGGATAGAAATGCCACAATGGCGTGCGGATTGAAATAAGAATGAATAACAACAAAGCCTTTTGGTTCCAAGCAAGTTGGGGTAGGCTAGAGATTTAGACTCAGAAGAATTAGCATGAAGAGTTTAAAGAAAGAAGAGGAAATGAAAAGAATAGGCAATATCACTGAGTTCAAAAGGCCGGCAAAAACCGATAGGTTGACTCACGATTCCTGCACACGGGTAAATTGTACTTTTTTTTGTTTTGAGGAACATACAATAGGGGAAGCCCCTACTGAAACTCTACTACTGTTGAACTTGATAGATTGTACTTCCTTGATCGATTCAGTGAATAGTTTGTTATCAGTTACTAGAAAGGTAATTTATTTATTTATTTATTTATTGGAGGGGGCCAGGGGACTCCACCAAAAATTTTGTATTTCAAAACTATAATCAATACTATAATAATCATATCATACAATCAGTATAGATGCCAAGCAAAAGTCAAGATAAATAACTTTACATCATTTGACATGGGTATAGTTGCGCAATTATGTGGGTGCATTTGAAATTTAGAAACAATTATCTACACAACACCTAAGAATTTTACGGGCTTCTACCACCTCATCTTCTAGCCCTCCAATTTTGAGATATGCGGATCATATAATATCTAACTTTATTGTAATTAAAAAACCAAGTGTTTCTACTTTCTATAGGCTCTATCTAACACTCAAATTTTCGTCACATCGTCATTTCCCACAAGTTACACCAAGAAGGCTATTTTGATTTCAGTATATATTAATTGTAATTCCAATATAAAGTAAACTATGATGTAAAGCAAACAAGATTTTTTACTTTTATACCATCTCAAAAGCACAAATCCGAGTCATCAAAATTCAGGTATTGGATCCCTTTAAAACACCTAGGTGAGGTTTAGCTTTTCCCAAATAAAATGAGCCTCCGCTGCACGTTTAGTCAAAATCGCTTGTTTGTCTAATATCCTATTTAGTTTTCTTTTTACTTGTAGATCATTAGAATTCATCTCAATCACAAAATAGGGGAATTCAATGTGATTACTTGACCAAAAACTTACGGTTATGGCGTTTGACAATGTGCATCAGAATTAGCAATCTTCCATAGTTTTTCAAATGCGCATAAACATGTGAACAGACAAGATTCAAGAACATATGGTACCTTGTATACAGGGCCAAACCCCCCTTCTCCAAGCTTGTTTTCTGTCGAGAAGTCGCCTGTAGCATTCCTTATTTGTGGAAAGGAGAACATCATAAAATGAGAGCCTGTCTCTTCACTCTCCCAAAGTTTGATTGTATCCGAAATCATGAAGGAGGACTGATCATGCTGTTTCCCGCTCCCTGATTCATGAAAAAGACACTTACTGTCATGTTTCCGCTTACATTACGTACTAAAAAAAGTGGCATATTCATTAAGAGTAAATGACTTTCTAATAATTACCTTTACTTTTCAATCTCCTAACCCAAACAAACAAGATGAGACAAAAGATAAGAAGCGCAACTGAAGATAGTATGCCAGCTATCCAAATTACCTTATTACCTGAATAAGAAGAAAGAGTTTGTTACTTTACTTTGTAGTTTATGATACTCTTTATGAAACCTTTTGTTTAACAGAATAGCTAATGAAACTTCCAAGGTGGGATTTATTTCTGCTCTTGCAAGTAGCCAATTCTTTGTGTAGTATCCTAAATACCAATAATACTACTTTATGATTTTAATTTCATACCTGAACTTTTGCTTGATTCTAACTCTGATGCAGCCAGTCGAAGATAAAGAACTCCTGCTCCGCTCCCATTATATCCGTCCTGCATATTTGTTAGATTACCATGCCATAAGCTGCAACCATCCAATACCGAATATGCTGTACAAGAGCAGTCTGTCATGCAGGCCAATTGACATTCGTTATTTCCAATAGCAGACCGCTTCTCTCTGTTGTCAGGAAGTCGCATGCCCGGCATATCAATGAATTTGTCACCATTACACTGCAGTCGGGTTTTCCTAGTGCACCCTTTCCTGGTATTTTCATTGTCTTGTGGCGCAAAGCCGTTTGGACATCGACAGGGGAATGTCAATGGCATATCGTTTATCTGAAACTCTGATGTCAACAACATATCGTTGTTGCATAAACCAAAATCTCCACATATGTTAGAAACATCGCAACTGACAGGATGTCTCCATAACAGAGTCCATGATTGAGCTTCAGAATAAACTTGTACTATGTTCAATGAACCATCTGGATCCAACACAATCTTTGTCATTCTGTTCCTAGGGTTGGGAGTGTACATGCATGTAAGATTGTCACACTGAAATGAAACAGGGATGGTACCTATATTTGTTAACTCTGGTATGAGAGAATTCACATCATCATTCCAGGATGAACTGGTCCAAAAGTTGTTCCTATTCCACCAGATAATGAGTTGTAATTGTAAGGCACTAGTTACACCAGGTCCAAAGGAATAATCACCAACAGATGGGTCATCGTAACTCTTCCATGAAGTCAGCAATTTAGTGCCAAATGTAGTATTCATTCCTGGGAGCCATGTATCAGTAGGAAAGTCAAAGCTCTGCCACAAGATCTTGCTTTGGTCGGAGATGCTCCTTAAGACAAAGTTGCCGTTATCCAGTATTGCAGCCTCTATGTCTTGCACTCCCATCCAATTTGCCACTGTAAATGATTTGCCCCTGCCATCTTGAACTATCAGATTACTACTGTCATCAAACCTAAGCATGCCCAGATTGTCTTGTAATGGATTGTTCCTATTAGCAACCCATACAACTCTTCTTTCTGGAACACCGTTGTGCCAGATACCAACATATCGGTATGTTGAAGCTCCTGGGCTAAAGAAACCGAGCACAAAGTTCTTGCTCATGGACATCATAAACTGTCCATCTGAAATTGATTGGTTTCGAAGGATGCTGTCTGTTCTTGCCGTGAAAGCTGGTAAACATCTTGTTGCTAATACAGAGAGAATCAGCAGATTAGCAACTGTGCAATTCCTCCAGAAGCTTATTTTCCCAAACATAACTATCTCCAGGCATCAATCTAGGATAACAGAAAACTAAAAGTAGTCAATGAGAGAGAGGGAGACACAGCTGTAACGATGATTAAAAAAGGACCATAAGAATTTTTCCATACCTCTCTGAACTTTCCCAGACAGACGAGATTCTTCATGCGATTGCTTAGGGGCTGGGGGCTAAGCAATTGTTCGCTCAGATATCTCCGGCATCATGAACCTTCAGAGCTGCCAGAGTCCCAGTTTTGAACTTTCCATGGAGAAAACTATGAGGCTAATTGTACAGTAGTCAAGTCAAGCATGCCAGCAGTCAATGCTTGAAAGCGACTCAAATATCTATGACAGAGAACCGTTGGATCCAACCAAACACAAATGATAATCGGCGAAACAGTCCTTCCAACGTGAATATTACTTTGACAGGGAACTGACTATCCTTCAACTTATCCAATCATACGTCGACCTTTCCATTTGTTTGACTTGGACCGAAAATAAACACAGCCTAGAACATTTCGAGAAACACAAAAATTGGCTGGGAAAGCAGGTAATTCTAGATCAGCTCTGAAAGAAAGAGTATGTTTTGCAGATACTGCAAGAGTTATGTTTGTTATTATTTCCTCGTAAACGTGACGCATCTCATAGTATTCCTCCTAGCTGAAATCCCAGAGGGCTGTAACCCAGTGGAATACCGGCTTCCAACATTTGGAAACAGAGGGGAAAGGGGCTGATAAGCTAATAAATAATGTCGATGGTACCATGCGCATGGTCCCTCGTCTTTCTCGACAACCAACAGTCCGCCGTCTCCTTACCTCCATCCCTTTCAACCATTCAATGCCAGTGATTGCAGGAATGACCTACCATTAGGGGAAGCCCAGAAAACTTTACATACGGCTGGTAAACACATGGATCAAACCCTGTAACCACGATTCTAACTGCAGAGATGACGTACCACGATTCGAATTGTAAGATCCAACTTGAAACCATTGCCTTGTCTTCGGCGGCGGCCGCCACCGCCCGCTGGCATTGGCAGCCAGTCATGGTGTGGAGTGACAGGAGTCGTCGACGCCTCATGGCCGCCTGTACAGACGAGGAAGGCGAGGGCCTCGTCAACGCTCGTCACAACCCTCTATGGGCCAGGTTGGTGACCATAGTACAAACGAAATATGTTGGGCCTCGTAACTGGGCGGTGGCTACAAATTCGCAAAAATGTGGCCGGGCCATCACACAACTGCCGGGAGAAAATTATAAAGAGGCCTGGTCCGCCGGGAAGAAATTTCCACCAAGTTGCGTTGCATTAATATTGCGATGGGCAAAACTCGACTCAGGAATCAGGATTCTCCTTTTGTGTCTCGCTATAGGTTCGACTGAATTGGACCGACTCAGTTCTGACCTAGACGTTCCATCAATCTTAACCACATTAGAATCAAGAGGGTTAACGGTATCAGCTCATAATCGGATAGCTTTTCTCTTCTTGAGTTGCCATTTTCAGCTTCTTTAGCTTCTTGAAAAATTAAATCACATACCTATGCGCAAAAGCGGTTGGAAAATATGCTTTTGGTTCGCCGGCTTCTGCTCGATTCGATTGTACGAGAGGTTTCCTGAGTCGAGCGTAGCCTGGAACGAAATTTCCTTAACGTTACGTTCAAAAGATCAACAAGAGTGTTCTCTGCCCTACAAAAGACCTGGAAGCTTACAATCTTTTGGTGGCAAAGCTGGAAGAGTTGGTGTTGAAGCCGGAAAGGATCGGTTGGATCATACTGGGTTGACCTACGCCAAGACAAAGGAGGTGGAGTTCGGGTTCAGAACCCTCGAGGAAGCAAGGCGCGGCAAAAGGTCGCGGGCAAACACCAAGTTTCTAGTTTCTGTTTGAAGTGTCTTCTTATTTTGAACTCTGGTGAGAGAGAGAAGCTCTTGAACCCGAGTCCGGGGCTGTAAAACTGAATTTTGTTGCCTTGTTTGCAATGCAATATGGGCAGGGGGTACCACCCCTGGAACTCTAAAAAAAAAAGATCAACAAGAATGCAGCGGCATCAGTTCATACTAGGTAGGCTGGTTCAAAACTATAGTCTATCCTGGAGTGATATGCAAGATATACCCCATGGGTCATACTTCGGTCTTAACTATGTACCATGGTCCATAGCCCGAGGAAACAAAGAGCCAGCAATGGTTAACAGGGTCAAAATTAAGTGCATAGCTTAAAAAAACGAACTGATATGGCGACCCCACACATCGCCGTCCAGGATCCATCATCAACGAGCCACCGGACTCCCGGCTCACTCCGGTTATTTATTATCAGCCAAACCACATTGACCTAAGGCTTCCGTTCATACATGAACTTCCAATCACCACCATTACCCATTTTTTATGCCGCCGATGCACAAGTGTACTGCAAAAAGAAACATGACCCGTTCAAGCAACCAGCCATTGAGACCTTGCGGGGGCTGTCTTGGGTGTCATTTCGCAGAAACCAAGCGAAAACCGCCGGACACAGCAACCGCCTAAAGATAGGCAGGAGGAATGGAGGATGCTCGCAATTACCTGTACTTTGGCTGGCATACACGGAGACAGCTTCCAAGAACCTCACAGACGACTCAATCTCCAGACGCCATCACCTTATATAAACACCATTCTCCTCATTCTCAACAATCCTGCGTCGCACGGACAATCGGCCAAGAATTCTTAGTTCTCCAATCTTCAGCAGTTCTTCCAATCTACTGAGTCCGGTATGGGCGCAGACACAGGCTCCACCGTGCAGTTTGAGGACTTCCTGCCATTAATGGCTAGGAAGCTCGGGTTGGAGGTTCTGATCCAAGAGCTCTGCAAGGGGTTCCAGCTGCTGATGGATCCCAGTACCGGCAAGATCACCTTTCAGAGCCTGAAGAGGAATTCGGCCAAGCTCGGGCTTGGCGAGCTCCGGGACGACGAGCTCTCAGAGATGATGCGGGAGGGGGACCTGGATGGGGACAGGGTGCTGGACCAGATGGAGTTCTGCATTCTCATGGTTAGATTGAGCCCCGAGCTGATGGAAGATGAGTCACATAGGATGTTTCAATATTGATGTAATGTTATCTTGGTTACTTAAATACAGCAGAATACAGACGATTGTTTGTCAATTTATTGATCCAATGATTCTGCATTCCGAAAACAGTGTGACAACTAACCACAATGTTCCAGTAACTACGTCATCAAATCCCTTCATCTCTACTGTTTATAGATATAAGAGACATACGACTGATTGCTGAAGCAAAAGGGAAGATATTTATTCAAAATGCCACGTAATGTGCAGAACGCCAGAATCTTGTAAACAAACCATATTACAAGAGTGTTAGCTCATTCATACTTAGCTCCATCCAACTTAGCCACCCAGCCTTTCTTCATGAAAGTTCTGCTGGAGTGCCACAGAGCTCACTAATTTCCTTCTCCAGGAGTTGAACCAGCTTCGCTCCAGTCCTCTTATATATCCAACTGCTTGTTTCTGCATCCCAATCAAATCTTGAAGGCCCACTGCATTCGGATACATGTAGCATGTAGCATCAATGTATAAGAGTGAAAATGGCATATGAATTCAGTGAAGAGCTTCAGGTACGATGTTTTGAGAGATACCCAGCCGGAAACTTTTCTACAATGGCATTTGTAATTGAGAAACAAGTAAATATATATACCCGAAGACATGCAGGAAAATTGGACGGCAAGCAAACCACAAATCATAACGATCACACTCTCTTTTATTCATGAAGTGATACACGTATACAGGTGAGCAACAAATACAGTAACATCATCATACCTTACAGGTGAAGATAACCATATTTGTCTGTTTGGTGTTTGCTTGTTTACAACATATGTCCCCAAATCACCAAGCCTCAATGTTAACACCTGATTCTGAAAGTTCAAAAGGAAAAGAAGAATGCATCAATAGCTGAAAGTCCTAAAAAACAAATAATAGCACGAATTACATGATTCTCCAGTGCAAGTTGCAACTAACCCCATAGTCTATGTCAAAGCCATCCATCTGAACAGAATCACCATATTCCTAAACATGAAGAACAGTCTTAGCGAAAGAAATGTCGACTCAATATGCTCTGAGCTAAGCATTTATGGAGTGCCAAGATTTGGAGAGCATAGCATTGATGATCCAGTACCTCAAGTTTTTCAAGCAAATCATGAATCGTTTCATCAGCTAATTTATGGAACTCACTCTCTGGCATTATCAACCTGTTCAATGCACGCAAGTGACAGGTCATCAACTTTCCAGTCGTCAAAGTCTAAAACAAAAGATTGCAATACCAAACTGAAATATATCTAAACTGCATTCCGAAGATCAGTTCTTACTCATAAATAGCTGCGATCAAAATATATACCAGTGGCTAATGCAACTTTCGTCATTTCAGTATTTCCACGAATCTTCTTCACTTCAGCTAACTACATCCTATAACCTCTGTTAAAAACTAATGATCCACTGCAAGTATATATGACAAATGGACAGTGTTTCATGTGTACTGTGCACTTTAGGGTAGCTAGACACTGAACACAGAATCCCAATCAAAGTTTCACTATCCTACATGAATGCAAGCATGCTCTAGAAAATTAACCCACTGAAGAATCTCCACCTCACCAAATTTTGCAGACTACCCTAGCAGAACTATAAGCATCAAGCAAGGAGCTAACACAGCAAAGTCGAGAAAGACAAACTTGTGCTCGGACGAGGCCGGCCCAGGCGCATCTCCGGCAGGCAGTGTCGCCATACGCGTCGACGAGATAGTCCTCCAAGCGAAGAGCAGCGCCGCCGGAGGAGAATCTCCCCACGGTTTCGTCGGGGCGGTGGCGGCCACGAGAGAGCGAGAGGCGGTTGCTTCTGGGATATTAGGGGCCGAGAAGAGTTGGGAAGTGGCGCGAGACTGGAGCCCCCTCCTTCTGGCAGCGATGCTGAGTAGGAGCTTCCTCGACGCCATGGTTGCCGCCGCCGCCGCCGCCGCCGCCGCCCGTCACAGCTGCCGAGGAGATCGGCGAGAAGGGCGCCGCGTGGGGGAGCAATAATCTCTGGGGTAGCGGCCCAGTCCACCCGGCCCGGTCGATTACGCAAGGGAATTGAGCACTAGGCTTTGCGGTGGGCTGATAGAAAAGGGATGGGCCGCGCAAATCCTTCGATCTCGTGGATCCTATACGTAGCCCGTCTGAGGAGATCGTTTTAATCGGACAGCTTTGAGATTCGTGCATGAGACGCATCCAACGGCCGCTAGCATTCTTCTTCCTCCGAACTCCCGGGCCCATGGCCGCCGGAGACGATGGAGGAGGGCGGGGCGGGGGCGTCTCGCCGGAGAATCCCTTAGCGCGCGGGATTTGTACCCCTGAGATCTTTTCCTCCTCCCTCGGACATAGAAAGGCGGCGACAGGCCGGCCGGCGGTGGGCGGCGCGATGCGGGCGGGGCAGCGAGGCGGCGGGGACGCCGCCTGCCGTGGTGGTGTCCACCGGCGGTGGGCAGTGTAGGGGCGGGGGCGTCACTTCCGGCCGGGTTAGCACGGCGGCGGTCGAGGGCGGCGGCGGAGGCGGCGGGGACGCCGCCGGAG
The DNA here is from genome assembly GCA_012490785.1 of Eragrostis nindensis. Classification (NCBI taxonomy): domain Eukaryota; kingdom Viridiplantae; phylum Streptophyta; class Magnoliopsida; order Poales; family Poaceae; genus Eragrostis; species Eragrostis nindensis. The sequence continues at coordinate 982,544 of JAAXCT010000092.1, forward strand.
TCGGACGGGAGGCGGAGGCGGCGGGGTGAACGCGACGACGACGGGCGGCGGCGGCGGCGACGCGAGGAAGAAGACGTCTCACAGGCTGTGGGCCGACGTCTCGCAGGCCGTGGGCCGATCGATCCCGTCGGACGCTCTGCCGATAGGACGTCCCAGTGATCTTGCTCTTCAGCGACTTCGACTAGCATGTGACAATTCCAGTGTTATCAGAAACATTAGAGAAGCTGGGATGGGGCTATATGGACATGTTATCCGGAGATCAATGCTCGGACTGGTGATTTCAGGCAAGTGGAATTTGTGCATGAGAACAGGGCGTCCAATGTGGATGCTCACAATTTAGCTAGAGGTTCTATCTATGCTCTACTAGGGAGACATGTTTGGCTGTTGGCATCACCAGATGGTGTCTGTATCACCTACAATATTGTTAATTAATAAAGTGAGGTGATGATTCACAACAAAAAAAAAGTGACAACGCTGTTGCGCTCTACGAGTGTCTGTAAATTGGAAGCTGCTTTCTACCAGAACGAAGGGCTAATACAAAAGGATTAGGCCGCACACGTCTTTCTGTTCTTTCAAGCTGAAAAGTCCGCTGTCTCTACATGTTGATCTGCAAACCGGAGCTGCTTTCTACGGGAACCATATGTTTGTACTCCCTCCGTTTTTAATTATATGACACTGTTGACTTTTTTGTTGAACTTTGACCAACAATATAGATTTAAACAAATACTTTTCGAGTGTGAAATGAATATCATTGGATTCATCATAAAAAACACGTTAAGGTTAAGTTATACACTTAGCTATTTATACAAATATTTTGAATAAAACAGACGGTCAAACGTAACGAAAAAAGTCAACAGCGTCATATAATAAAAACGGAGGGAGTACTTTTTTTTTTTGGGAGGAACCTGTATCCAAGATTTTGTTCTTTTTGGAATAAGGAGTTTGAGAACCTCTGGCTCTTCCTGAAAAGAAAGAAAAGGTCATCATCACCGCATGGATCATGAAGATATATAAAGTGTAAAAGCGAGGGAATGCAATTGTTAGGATATGGACTTTTGGGTTTACAAATGGATTACGGATCTATGCTGCAGATAAGCATATTGTCAGGCAAGTGCCCGGACGAATGGACAACCGAATTGAAATGCCTTTCGTTAAGAATGGTGGTCGTTTCTTGCCATGCTTCGCGAGTCTGCATGCACGAAGGAACTTGTATGGTAGGTGCTGTCATTTCCCCTTCCGTCGCATCTTTTGACACGCTGGAGGAATATCCGGTCGGAAACTCCAAGGAAGAGTCGCTTGGAATCAACACCCTGATCGAGGAAGCTGGGCGGCACCAAACGCTCCGGCAGCCGCCCATGTCGCACGACCCAACATCCTTTTGCCAGTTTGGCGGGACATCACACACGGAACGGAATCGACGATTTTGGTAGGACGCGACCAGATTAGCCGACCGCAGTTTCCGCGATCTCCATTGGCGGACAGCACTCACCGTCGGCGGAATGCGATGATGACTCTGGCTACTGATGTGATGCACGCCCAAGCTCTCCGATGTGATCCGCCTCTATGGATCCGTGGTACCGGACTAGCGGTAGAAGTCAACAGCTCCGACCCCTGCGATCAGTGCGTTAGTGCATTTCTCCAGGTCCCCGCGCGTATGAACTGGCAGCAGCAACCGTAGAAAGAGCCGCGTCATGCGCTCACGTCGGTGGCCATTGACCTGAAACAGGGTAATTCGATAGCGGAAGGTGACTCGGAAGCCAAGTACGTTACGAAGGTAACCGTTTGGAGCTTTTGCTTTAGATGGAGTTACGCTGACCATGGGAGCGGGGAACAATGGTGCTTCTCCTTCAATCAACCGAACAGAAGACTGAAACAGCTTCTGAGCTTTACCGCGGCTGGTTTTGGACCTTTTGGTCAAGGGACAAAGCACGGCAGCACTAATTAAAAACGGATTAACGGTTTGGCCGCTACGTGTACAACAAGCTACTGTATTTTATTCCTCCCAACATGCCAAATGGCACACCACTGTCGTGTTGTAGAGGCACGGAGCACTCCCTCCCCGCACTTTCTCTCCCTTCTCGCACCTTCCATTTCGAACCAAAACCCTCCCGTCCCCCACCTCCCGCACCGGATCAAACCGCCCACCCGAAAATCCTCCCAAAATAGGCACATCTTCCTCTTCGGAGTAAACGCGGCAGAACCCTAGCGCACGTCGCTCCAACTCCCCGCCCTCAACCCATCCCCATGGCGGCCAAACCCTCCTCCGGCGCCGACGCGGCCGCCCCCGCGCCCCCGCCGGTGCGGCTCTCGGCGGCGGCGCAGGCGGCCGCGATCCAGCCGTCCTCGCCGCGCTTCTTCTTCTCCTCGCTCGCGGGGACCAACCCGGCCTCCCCGCACCGCCGCATCGCCATCGCCGTCGACCTCTCCGACGAGTCCGCCTACGCCGTCCGGTGGGCCGTGCAGAACTACCTCCGGCCCGGGGACGCCGTCGTGCTGCTCCACGTGCGCCCCACATCGGTGCTCTACGGAGCCGACTGGGGCTCCATCCCGGTCTCCGTCGCCGACGAGGCCGACGGCGCGGACGCCCCCGCCGCCGAGGGCGCCTCCGAGGAGGAGCTGCAGAAGAAGCGGGAGGAGGACTACGACGCCTTCACCTCCACCAAGGCGCAGGACCTGGCGCAGCCGCTCGTCGCCGCGCAGATCCCCTTCAAGATCCACGTCGTCAAGGACCACGACATGAAGGAGCGCCTCTGCCTCGAGGCCGAGCGCCTCGGTTTGTCCGCTATGATCATGGGGAGCCGCGGGTTCGGGGCCTCGCGGAAGGGCGGCAAGGGGAGGCTTGGGAGTGTTAGTGATTATTGTGTGCACCACTGCGTTTGCCCCGTTGTGGTGGTTCGCTTCCCCGATGATGTATTGGCTGGTGTAGATGGAGCAGGGGCGAGTGATGAGCTGCACCCTGTGCCGGAGGATGAGCCTGTGTATCACGATGCCCCTGAGGTGCACAAAGGTCTGCCATTTTACTTTGCTTACCCCCCACAGTTTTTGACATTACGTGCTGATTGATTAGTTTGTGTGAATTATTCACTACAAAATTTCTGATATGGAAGAAGATAATGCCATTACTACCTCCGTATTTATTTCTTGTCATCCGGACAACATAGTTCAAAATTGGCTTGAGGTTGATGTCAGGGCTTCAACATTTTAAAGTCGAACTGCATGTTACAACAGTGTTCCGATTGATTAATTTGTATTAAAGGATGCTTATATCCTCAATTGCTAGATGTTTCCTGGTTCCCTAGGTTTAAGATGCACATACCCCTTTCGTTCCAACCACATTCGTCTTTGTCCGTGCTCGTACATTGTTTTTCCTTGTTTAATACAAAGATGCACAAATGTATTCTATATATTCTCAAGAGAATATAATGAATCTGGTCAAAATATTGTAGGTATTTTGTACATTGTCATTCCTACCATTAATTATCCGGTGAAGGACATTTCTGGCAAAAGAGGAAATGTTTGTGAATTTGAAAGCATGCTTAATTCTTTATTATTCTACTCTAAAAGTTTCATAGATAAGGCAAAGGTAGTAGAAATAGACAGAGCTAAATTATCAGTGGTAGACTACTCTTACCAAGCTTGTACTGAATACGCAAGGTTTAGCTCGATGTACTCTTCAGCTCCTCTGCAAAATTCGCTCAAAGTTACTTAGCTGGATTGCAATTAAATCATAGTAAATCAAGATTACATGCTTAGAGTTAATCTCTTTTGAACACTTATTTTGTCATGGTTTTTTAAGGTTTGCACTGAAGTAGGTATTTATTTCACTCTCACCATGAACGGCATTCCCATGCAAAGTGGATGCTCTTTGGAAGGTTTCTTTAGGTGCACGGGTAGTTGAAATCAACGAGAACTTTGTAAATGTAGAGTAGTTTTTATCCAGAGTAAATATATCTGGCTGTCTTCCACTCTAGCCTACCCCAACTTGCTTGGGACAAAAGGCTATGTTGTTGTTGTTGTTGTTGTCTTCCACTCTAATCCTTTGCACTTCTGATGGAGTATATATGATACTGATATGTTTGTATCAGTTATGTCTCCTGTGTTTTGATACAAATTCCCTGTAAGGGCTCCTTTCTGTCATTTGATAAAGGTTATCCATTACTTTCATCGTTGTGTCATGTTATCCTCATTTCTTCATCTGTTAGTTTCAACGCCATGCTGATACTTCTCTCTTACTGCATTCATGATAACTACCCTGATCATTCAGTTGATTCATGCTACACCTCTTATCCGTAGCTTTTGATTGGAGTATTTGTCACCGTATGCATTCTATGTAATCTCACAAGTCACAGTGGATGTAGTTTCTGTTGTCTGCCTATCTGTAGGTGATGATTGCTCTTCTTAGTTTGATGTTGTAGTTCAAACAAATGGATCTGGACTAGGGCAGTTCATGTGCACTGTTGCCAATGGACACAGTTTTTTTAACCCTTGTGGGCTGGCTGGTGGGCAACTTGTCACAAATGGTATAGAGAGTTTAGTGTATCACACGCGTGGTTGCAGACAATGTAGCAACAAACCTAAAAGCCCTGGACACATTTTCCGTATACATTTGAACTGTATGTGCTCTACTTTTGTCTGGACTGGAAATGGCTTAGTAACTTGTGAGTGTTTGTCAACTTAGGATGTTTTGAGATGCAAAAGCATGTTTTGGTCAGTATGTGCACTAATTTGTTACTCTTGTGCAATTATCCATCGATACAGATAACATTTCATCATATTCTGGTACTTCTGTTTTGAAGGACAGGATCACTGTATTAGCATTGTACTGTTTCGTTGGTTTAACAACTTATACTTAATTGCTGTCTTGTCTTGTATGCTGAGGGCACCTATGTGGTGACAATTTCAGTCAGTTTGTCATATCCCAGTTTCTATTACCTTGAATGCGTTCATTTGATTCTGTATTCCACGTTGTTGCGTGCTTTTGACTTCTGCGCTGGGGAAGTTAGCTTGTGGGCATATATTGCTCCCAGACTCTGATTCTGTTGTTTTGGTGCCCAGCAGAAAACTGAGGTGAGCATGCAGCTGAAGCGCAGAGGAAAACACGAGGCCTGAAGCAAGGCAATACCTGTTTGTTTCAAGGGGACAACTGGCCGTTTACCTTTGCTTCTATGTCCACTGCATCTCATAAACTGGGTTGACTAGCAAGCTGCTTTCCATTTTGAGTTCATATCAAAGTCCTATTTTGGAGTATTTGTTGGTTTGCTTGTGTGATGTTTATGTCGTCGATGCCATGTAGAGTTCACTTTTCCATGTTTACGGATGCTTATGCTTGGGCTGGGCTCCTAAATCTAGCTTGTTCTGCAATGCCAGGCTTCTGAGTTGATGATCGTTGTATCTTTGTAGTTCCCTATACAGTAGCATCATCTATTCTATCCAGCCTGATTGTTGTATTGGGCCACATGGTTAATGGAGAACCACTACTTTTCTGTATTTACTGTTTGGTTATTGGATAGAATAATTGCTTAGTTGGATACTTTCTGCTGTCAATAATGTGAGATTATGCTTTTATATTAGCAATGCTGGTTTGTGAATGAATAATTTGACCTGTCTCTAAAGAGTTGACAATTACAACTTTGCAAAACAAGTGGCATGTTACTAACCTCGGCCAGAGTTATTTGCACTGTATTTGGATTATTTTTTTTCTTCATACAAACGAAACGCAGTTATCCTGTGTTCGAGAGGGTAAAAAAGAAAAAAAGAAGGGAAAAAAATAGGACGGTTCATTTCATTGCTCCCCGGCGGGTGTTTTGCGAACCAACCGCTTGCAAGTTGCAACATCAGTGGGGAACTTTTCGTTTTGGCGCCCGTCTCGCTGCTTTCCCTCCTCCCCGAGCCCCGTAACCCCCCGTTCCCCCCAGAAGGCCGAAATCCCGACGAAGAGGGGCGACGCTTGGCATCGGCGCGGCGGCGAAGCCATGGAGGAGGGGCTGGTGTCGGTGGACAAGTTCAGCGGCGGCAGCCAGGCCTACTTCCTGACGCACCTCCACCAGGACCACACCCGCGGCCTCGGAGCGGCCGGCGGGTGGCGCCACGGCCCGCTCTACTGCTCTCCGACCACCGCCCGCCTCCTCCCCACCCGCTTCCCCGGAATCGATGCCTCCCTCCTCCGCCCGCTCGCCCCCGGCGCCTCCGCCTCCCTCTCCCTCTCCTCCCCAACTTCGGACCGCCCCCTCTTCCTACGCGTCACCGCCATCCCCGCGCTCCACTGCCCCGGTACGTTCCCCTTTCACTCTTCTGTCGATTCACTCGCTTCACTGCACGAACCGACACTGACCTACCGATCCGCCGCGCGATTCGGCGGCCGGCTCGTCTCCGCGCGCAGGCTCCCTCATGTACCTCTTCCGCGGGGACCTCGGGTGCATGCTGTACACGGGGGACTTCCGATGGGAGCTCGGGTACGAGAAGGCGCGGCGCGCGAAGCAGGTGCTCCTCGACGCGCTCGGCGAGGACACCGTCGACGTGCTCTACCTGGACAACACTTACTGCCACCCGTCGCTCAACTTCCCTCCGCGCCCCGTCGTCGCTGAGCAGGTCACCTTCGCCTAAACCTGTGTGATGATTGTGTTGGTTTATGCCTTCTTATGATGAGATGCTTCAGTTTGCCACATCCAGTCCATTTTCGCATACTGATGCACTCACTGGAACTATCTAACATCTTGGATGACTTCAATAATTTGCAAGAATAATTTCTACGGAATCCTACGCTCACCCTTGCATTGAATCCTAAATGCCACCAGAATCAGCATTGTGCACATTTTCTGCGCTTATCATGGTACCTGAGTTGTCAGTGTCAAATGTTAATAGTCATGTTGCTTACATCTCACTAGAGTCAACATGAGCATGCATCTTAACTCATGAAGCAACTCATAATCAGTGACTCAGTGTATTCTTAGAAATTCAGTATAGTGTAGCGTGTCGATGCTACTCAGAGCAAAACATCACAGTGAACAAGAAAATATGTATTGGCTCAGAAATCTTAAGTACAAGAAGAAACGAACCTAATTGAGCATGATTTGGATGAATGTCCTGCTAGTACTTACATTGCGAACAGACCTGCAATAAGATGTCACTCTCAATGTTTAAGCAGGTTGTCTTTTATATTTTTGTGTACTGGGTGCAGTGTAGTGCCCAACATAGTAATCATTGTACTTCATCATGCTATGCCATGATTGGATGTTCTGTACTCATGGTTTCTCAGTTTTGAGATGCAGATGGTTGATATTATTCGGGCCCATCCTGGTCATGAAGTTATTATTGGGGTTGACAATCTTGGAAAAGAAGACCTCTTGCTTCATATATCTAGAGCACTACGAACGAAGGTTTAGCCTCCTTTTTCTCATTATACTTGTGTTCTACACTCATCTACAAAACCTTGAAGGATTCTTCTGACATGTAACTGAAATAACTTTGGCCAGTTTCTTACGTGTGACATCCTAGTGATGTTATATCATTTAACTTAACATTCTTTGATATCAGTATTTGCCCCGATCACATATCAAGACCATAATTCTGTTTAGGAGCAAACATTTGATCAATGTCTGGTTTTCTAACTGTCACACATCGAGCTGAAATATTTCCCTTTAATTTTCCCATCAGATTTGGGTCTGGCCCCAGCGCCTACAAACAATGCACCTTCTGGGCATTGATAAAAACCAGGAGATCTTTACCACACAGACTAATTTAACTAGGGTCCGCGCTGTTCCAAGATACAGTTTCACCATTGAGAACCTTGAAGCTTTGAACACTGTTTGCCCCACCATAGGAATCATGCCTTCCGGTATTCCTTGGCTTTGGAAAAGCTGTGAAGATAGGGCTGACACCAAATGTAGACCACCAACAAAGTCTATCAGATTCAAAGGGCGAGATGGTGGCATGGTAGGGATGGATTACGATCCTTTGTCACCACCAAAACTATTTGAGAAGGATGCTTACACTTTGCCATACTCCGAGCATGCTTGTTTCTCAGAGTTAAAGTATTTTATGCAGACAGTGAAGCCATCAACAGTCATAGGAATCGTCAGCTCATCGTTCTGTTATGTAAATCCTCGTCACCACTTCAGGCATCTATGTGGAAACAATGATGTTCAGGCTGAAAGGTCCCCCACCAAGAACAAGGGTGGAGATACAGATAACTCAACACCACAGAGAAGGCCAGATAACTTGATGCCGAAGACAAGGCCGAATGGTTCAACGAGTCCGAAAGAAAGGAAGTTCAGGATTTCCAGTTCAAGTCTGTACAGAAGCAAAGTTGCAATGAAAAGGAAGGAATGCTGCGGTGCAAGGATTGTTGACACTGAAGAAATTATATAAGTGTTGCCTGAGTTATCCCCAGATGTTAAGTTATGCCCTCTTTTGTAAAGGTTAAGGACTGGATGGTGGAAGGCTGGAAACACTAGGTTCAAACTCCAAAATGAGTAGATTGCTTATTTGGATGTTATCACTGTCATATCTTCCTTGCAACCCACCCCATCCAGAGATTCCAGACTCGTTTACTATGTACATGTCATTCCTTGGTGGCTTCAATAACGGGATCACTTTGATACACTTTTTCTTTCTTTCTTTTTCGATCATTACTTTGATAGACTTCATTCTGCTGCATATACATATGACTGGAGGTGACTTTTTTTTTTTGAGCCAAATATGACTGGAGGTGACTGGAAATACTTGGGGGCCTCTTCTCTTCATAACATTTGGGCCATTGTATTGGTCCAGGGACCGGCCCACGAACGCGGATGAGGCTGCGAAATTTACTTTCTCGTGGGCTCGAAAGCCAATCGTGATATTGATTAGGCCACACTAGCGCCCACAATTTATAACAGAAACATTGTGCTTGATCTCAAAAAAAAAAACAGAAACATTGTGCTAAAGCAAAATACTCCTTTGAATACCATCAGCTTGTATGATCTTCAACTGCAGCATCTATTCTCCTTTGAACTCTATCAGCTTGGAGTATTATCTTGAGATCTTCAACCGCCGCATGGCCCGCATCTATCTAGGAGTAGCTCTTTTGAATAATAGATGCACTTAAGCTGTTAAGCCTAAGGCATCTGCTTCACACCAAGCCAATGGCACCACACTGTCGGCATGAACTTTCGGCACCTACTTTCAGCCTATCATGTTCGAAGTCTGAACATTCCAGCCCCCTTTATGTACAAGCTCCAGGTCAGTTCGGGCGTTGGAGAAAAGAAGCGAGATTCTTTGATCACATCACCAGAATCTCGGCTTGCTTGCAAACAAAGGCACCTCCACAGACAGACTTTGGTAAGCGCTAGCACAGTAGGAGAAGATATCCTTTTCGAGATAACCAAGTTCTTCTATTTGTGGATAAAAAAACCGTCATCGAGTGTTTGGAACCTGTGCCCATCAGGTTGCTTTGTTTTGCCTATGGTGTTGTGACCATTGCTTGAGTCTTGATGCTTCAACTTACCATTAGCGCACTGCGTCAGAGGAATGGGGCACTTCCGCTTCCAGTCCAGGACGAGGGAGATGAGAGATCTGACCGTCACACGAGGTGCGATCTTCTTTTGAAAAACCGAGAGTACACGCTTGAAAATGAGAATCAGGTAGGCCTCCTTTGAAACACAGGAATTTCACAGGAATCGCACAGAAATTTCACAGAAAAAACACAGAAAAGGAAAATTTTTCCTCTAATCCAAACAACGAGCCCGTAGATGCGCCCGGCAAAGGGCCTACCAAGATTGCTGGATGCCCATGGCCATGGAGATGGGACACTGCTCTGATCCGCTGGTTTGACCTGTGGAGCTCGCGCAACGAAGCACCACTCACCACGCCGCCGTGCCGGCTGAGAGTCCCAAAAAAGGAATCCCGAGCACGCGGAGGCGCCCGCTGCTGGCAGCAAAGCATCGCAGCGTCAGCGTTCACAGCCGAACCGCAACGCAAGACCCGAAACGGTTTGGAGAAGATGGCAGCCTCAGCAACAGCCCGCACCCGCACCACACGAGACCTGCACACCGCAGAATCCTCGACGCCATCGCACGGAAGCAAAGGGCAAGGACAGAAAAGGAAAACTGAACCACCCCAACGAAAATGTACCAACTCCACGAACCTGACAAACGGCCCCCGTCCGAGCTCCGGGCCACGTGTCAGCCACAAACCCGTAGGCGTCGCAAAATGTTCCGGAGCGCGACAAGGAGAAGAAGCAGACCGACCAACGGCGGTCCCACCTACTACTACTCCTGCATAATTCTGTTGGGCCCGCGCGTCGGCGGGCCGGAAATAGAAGGCACGCGTCGGCGCGGCACGTGGACCAAGCGGCGCGGCCCGCCTGGCGCGTGTATAAACTTCGCACGCGCGTCGCGGCGACATCTCTGTTCACCCTGTCGCCTCCGCACCTCGAGCTGAACCCGGTGGAGAGGGAATCCCCCCGTCCCATTCCTTTCCTCCGCGCGCGGCTTCGCCTCCGAGGGAGGGAGCTCCACAGCCCCGCGTGCTTTTGACGCTTCTCAGGACCGTCCGCCCCAAGCGATTCGGATTCTCCCTAGCGCCGTAGCCCCGGCGGCCAGGTGCGTCCACGTGCGATCCCTTCCTCCGCTAATAATCTACCTGGCGAGGTTTGGTTTGCGGGTTCGTTTGAGCGGTCGGATGATGTGGATTACGCGGCAATAGAGGGAGATTTCGTGGGATTCGGCAAAGTAAGTGTGGTTGTTGTTCGGGTTTTGTATTCGTGCTGTTTTATTGTTTCGAATAGCGGCGAAACGGACTGGTTCTGATCTGCCCGGGACGGGTAAAGGGCGGGAACTTTCCGCTGCGTTTTTTTCCCTACAGTGATTTGGCTGCATTTTGTTGCTTGCTGTTTGAGTGTTCCGCGTTGTACAGACCCGCTGCGGAAGGGTTTCGAATTCGTCGTGTCATTTGTCCGTCCTTGTCCTTGTTGTCGATTTGCTGCTTGGATGCTGCTTCATTCCGGACTTCACGTGTTGCATTCCAATGCGCTTTTCAGGGTTTAGGTTTGGAAACTATTGATTTTTCAAAAGTCTATGCTGGTTCATCGATCACCAATAAATTTATTACTCATAGGAGAACTGGGGTATTGTGTTTGTAATCAGTTTGAGATTCCAAATTGTCAGGATGAATGCGTCAGCATCTAAATCTAATCTAAGCTTGACTGGTCAGCACCTACGACCTTCGAGTCATTTGAAAGTTGTTAAGGTATTCTTCTGGTTTAAGGCGTCGGTAACCGAATCCACGACTAGATGTTTTACAATCCTTTACTAGGCATGATATGTGATGAGTTGGTGTCTTTTATGCCCCGTCTCAGATTCTTCTACGATAAATTGGTGGCATGAATTTATTGGCAGGTTAACAACGCTGATAATGACTTACCTCTCTTTTCTTCCACTGAAAGTGATGTGTTCCATTGCTTATAAGTAAGGCGATTGAAAGAATTTCAGCTGGGGTAGTTGTTACCTCTGTTAGCATCATGACACATAATCATCTTCAATTGCCTAAATGTTAACCATTTTTTACAATGGATATACATAGAGTCTACTACTGAATTCTACTAGGAGGTCTACATGAATAAGCTGTACCAATGTTAGTGTTATAATCATAAAAAAATGATAAGATTGGACTACGATTGGTTACATGCAATTTATATCTGTGAAAGATCATAGTCAAAATAAACATATTAGAATTTTCAGCCTTATATTTGGTTATTGTCTTTCTAATGTAACACAAACATTGCAGGCCGCAGACTTCAATGAAGAACGGCGTTGAGAAAAATAACATGCTGAAAGAATTCTATATCCCAACTTATATTTTTATACCGGAGTCTCCAGCTGAGCGTGTCTCTCAGATACCTAGCTGTCCAGTGATTGTTTTTATCAACACTAAAAGTGGTGGCCAATTGGGACATGAATTAATTGTCACATACCGTAACCTTCTGAATCATGCTCAGGTAGATCCTATATATCTATTTCTGCAAATATACTTGTAAATTTGCAGGTGGTATTCCATATTTATACTGCAACAAACTGAATTATGCTGTAGGAACTAGACCTAACTATATAAATTTCAGGTGTTTGACCTGCGCGAAGAAACTCCAGACAAGGTCTTGCACAAATTATATAGCAACTTGGAAAGGCTCAAGCGTGACGGTGATACTCTTGCTTCTGAAATTTATGGGCGACTGAAGCTAATAGTGAGTGCAACCAAGCAATTTCATAAAGCAAGATCTCTTGCAAACACTTCCACCACTGTTTTGTCATTTAGCTTATTTGAATGGGTTTAACTTGCATTTATTTTATTATCAAAATTCAATTAGGTTGCTGGAGGTGATGGAACCGCAGGGTGGTTGCTTGGAGTTGTATCTGATCTTAAGTTAGAACATCCACCTCCCGTTGCTACAGTTCCACTGGGAACTGGAAATAACTTGCCATATTCTTTTGGATGGGTACGTATAACGATTTTAATTATTTTAGCAAAACTTGTGTACTTGCATGAGCCTTTCATCTAAGATATCCCTTGACTTTTAACTGATGACAAGTCTCAAATATTTTATTCAATCTTAATGGCGAATATGTTATTGCTTGTTGTTTTCCCTCATGCTTTTGTTATCATCGATTTTTGTAGTAGTTGTCTAGGCAAGGGCCGCTGAATTTGACATCAGTTTCGATAAACAACTGTGCCTTGTGGTGGTGGTTTGAAAGTTCACTTTATGTCATCTACTGTGATATCAGCCTTATATTTTTAGTCACTTCACAACACTCGAACCTTGTGTTGTTAATTATCCTAAGAAAATGATATGCAGGGGAAGAAAAATCCTGGGACAGATCATGGGTCGGTCATATCATTTCTTCAATTGGTAAGAGAAGCAAAAGAGATGAACATTGATAGGTGGGTCTATTTTTGTCCAGAATTCGGCATCATTCTGTATATGATCTTATGGCATAACGATGTTGACTAACATTCGAATTTACTGCAATAATTTTCAGCTGGCATATCGTCATGAGAATGGAAAGCCCAAAAGGTTCTCACTGCGATCCGATTGCATCTTCTGATTTGCCTCATTCTCTGCATGCATTTCGTCGTGTGCCCAAGACAGATCCACTAGATATGGTAATAATGCTCCCCTTACTTTAGATTAGTGTAATCTTAATTATGGTATTTCTTTTTTCCCCTTTCAATTTTTTAAGGAAGAACATTTATTTATATAACTTTTTTTTGTTCCTAGGAATATTCTTACACGTTTCGCGGGGGGTTTTGGAATTACTTTAGTATGGGTAAGTTCCTGTTCGAAAGAGCACCTTTTCTGTCATAAATTCTTTTGGTCGTTTTTTTCTCTAAGGCTGGACAGAGAACATAATAACTTTCTCTTTGTAATATTCTTTATTATCCTGTCACAGGAATGGATGCCCAAGTGTCTTATGCGTTTCATTCTGAGAGGAAATCACATCCAGAGAAATTCAAGAATCAGTTGTCTAATCAGGTGAACTAAGCTGCTGAGATTCTCATGTTTACTTTTAGTGCTAGTAGTTACGTACTTTATATGTTTGTAATTTATTATCATTTTGATAGAATATGTTCAGCACGTTACTCATTAATCTGTCTATTTTAAATGTTACAGACAGTAATTTATTTTCTGATTTTAGTACAGAAAACATATTTAAAGCTGGCATGTACGCAAGGATGGTTCTGTGCCAATCTATGCCATCCAATGTCAAGGTAATTCCCTTGATTCTAACTTGGCAGTGAAATTGTCTTCTTGAAAACAGTGTTAATTACGAGGCACAACCCATATACTCGATGTTAATTCTGTTTGCTTAAAAATGACCAAGATTCATATCTGCTCTCATCTCATAACTTTGGCATGTTTTTTACTGGGCCACAGGAACATTGCTCAGCTGGCAAAGGTAAAGATAATGAAGAAATCGGGAAAATGGGAAAACCTGGAAATTCCTCAGAGGTAAGCTTGCTGGGCCTTTTCTTTTCAAAATCAACTGGCTGGAAATTACTGTACAGCAACAGATCTGAAATAAACAACTTTTACAACTGCTGAACTATTCCCTAACCAGTTCATCAATCACAAATAATTATCCAATCAATCTAGAAATTACACATTAAACTTCCAACACTGACCTTCACACCATTTTTCAGGGGATTTGCAAACAAGCTTTATATCTACCAGGCGACTCTAACCTATAAAGATTACAATATTCAGTTTTAAAGTCCTAAGACCTTTTTTAGTGAAACGGTTGTGCATCTAGATGCTTGTAATGTGATTACTCTTGGTGATATGGTATTCAGATTGCATTGTCAAATTCCCATGCTAATTGATAACGTTCTTATCATGCTTTCCCTCAAATGCAGTATTCGGTCCATTGTGTGTCTCAATTTACCCAGCTTCTCAGGTGGACTGAACCCTTGGGGAACACCAAGTAAGAGGAAGCAAAGAAAAGTGAGTTAAAGACATAGTGTTAATGCTCATCCACTGACCATTTTTCGTCTAAACTGAACAAGCAAAACTGCGAACAGATCCCATCTAGATATTCATAATGATTATACTATTGCAGAGAGACTTGGTGATGCCTCCACTTGTTAATGATGGCCTTCTGGAGATTGTGGGTTTCAAAGATGCTTGGCATGGGCTAGTCTTGCTATGCCCGAAAGGCCATGGCACTCGTCTGGCTCAGGTTACAACTGCATACTTGAATATTACTCGCTGCCTTTTCCATGTCCCACCCATCATTTTATCTTGCTATCAGTTAACAACATAAGCTAAAAGATCTGAAAATTTTGGCCCATGGAGGCATGGACTTCACTTAAACCAAAATCACTCTACTTCTGAATTAAACTATTTCATTCTGAAATTCTTATCATTTCCAGGCTCATCGTGTTCGATTTGAATTCCACAAAGGTGCAACTGACCATGCCTACATGAGAATGGATGGAGAACCCTGGAAGCAGCCTCTTCCGACGGATGATGGAAAGGTGGTAGTGGAGATATCCCATGCTGGACAGGTTAAGATGCTCGTGACTAAAGACTGCATAGCTAAAAGCGTCCACGAGTCTTCCCCAGATATTTCAACGGTTCATCCAGAGTCCAGCTCCAGTGACGACACAGATGATGATTTTGAGGAGGAGAGGAGGAACTTTGGCGCTGCTTTGTCATTTCGGTATACAGGTGATGTGATTAAACTATAAATTGAGTTTTTTGTTGAGCCATGTACAGCTTGTTTGAATAGGGAGTAGATTTCTGCACTAACTTGTGGAACGAGTGTGAATATCAGTGGAAGGTTATGTTTTTGTTGAGCCTTGTACAGTTTGTGTTCGTAGGAAATAGATTTCTTATGAGACTGGAAAATTTTCCTGTAAGATCCTTTTGTACAAGTTTGTTTGAAACGAAGAAATTTCTCTAGGTCATACAGAGTGACTTGCTATCTTGTGCAATCAGACTGTGAAATTACAGTGCTCAACAAAAGTATTGTATTAGGTAAACCATACCACAACATGCCTGTTATTGGTTCCAGAATTGAGCATAAGTGGTTAACACTAACTGGCCTTAGCATGCTTATATTTGAATGAGAAGTTGTTCTAACTTCATCTCAGTTAGCCAACTATATAGCAGCCTGCAATATTTGACCTAAGGATAAGTTGAGAAATGTAGGGCATTGACTCTTTGCAGCCATATAATGAAAGAATGAAACCAATAACAAAGAAGATGCTAGACCTTCTGAAAGCTGCAGAGAATTTTTTGCAGCATTTCTTTTGAGAAACAGAACAGAAAAACAATCTTAAGCATCTCATCAGGTTATGGCTATCATGTCGTCTATCTACCCATTGGTTTCAGTTAAAGCGCCCTGAAAGATTTAAGTATCATCTATGAAAAACTATGAGCTGTACTAACAGAAATTTCCTTGACCCCCCCAAGATTTGCTTTAATTTGTTACGTATTGATTATCTAGAATCCATGATGGCCAGCAATCACCTATGGAACAGAAGAGCAACATTAGAATCTGATGCTAGATTAGACCCTTAAGCGTGAAGTATTTGGCCCAGATTTTGAGCCAGCAGTAAAGAATAACAATGGAATCTTGTATCAGACTAGACCCTTAAGGATAAAGTATTTGGGCTAGATTCTGATGTCTAAACTTTTAAATGTGAGGCAATAATCCACTAAACCTACATTAATAGAAAACAACATTAGAATCTGATACCAGACCATTTAAGTGTGAAGCAGTAAAACAATAAACCAACAATCGCTAAGGAAGTCATAAGGCTTACACTGAAAAAACTTCTCAATGACGAAGATGGTAAAGAGTGCATCCTGCTGAAAGCAAAGCAAAACAAACATTATATTATGAATCATAGTACTGTTTGACATGTCAACTTTGAGCGGCCAAAACCTGGATAAAAACATTATGTGGTGAGGAGCATATAGTCCGTAATTCTGAGCGATAGAATGCAAGCTTTAACTAAGGCTTGGAGGGAGAAAGCAACAGTGCACATACCCAATTTTCATGAAAGCCAAAGCAAAATTTGTTATAAGCACGAACAAGTCAGTTTGTTTAGCCTGAATGCCGAACAACTCAAAAGTAATTCATAAAATTGCTGTGTTTGGACTGTATTCTGTACTCTGACATTAAAAGATAAGTGAGCAACAATTGTTTGCTGTGTTTGGACTGTATTCTCTTGTTCCGCTTGGTTTTGATACTTCAACATGAGATTCCTGAAATATTAATATTTACAGTGAGATTGTTACAGCCTAAATCTACTCAAAATAAAATGTAATAAGATGATATTCCGCTGCGTTTTTTAATCACTGGTGACCAGGGGTACTCGCACTCCCACTATTGAAAATGTAATAATTTGATATAAAACTCATATATGTAGCACACAGTTATGTAAATATGCAAAGGATCATTTTCAAAATAAGCTTTGATACCTAGATAAAAAAACGCAAGTGCCACTGCTTGTAAATGTTGAACAATGTCATATCTATTCTTTTCTATTTTGTTTCTTGACATAGAGGATGAATTCGGTGCTGAAATTTTACATACCTATTTCAGTCATATGTAGTACATACATGATTCTATTGCAATTTTTTTAAACATTTCAACATGCAAAATTCGCTAATGGGAACGCAGGAATCCTTTCACACAAAATTTGCACTAAAAAATATACTCCTAATCTCTATGAGACATAATAGTATACAAAAAGACGTTTGGTATAACAATAATCTAGGATCGGAAATTGTGATGACTGAAAACATCCAAGTAAAAACTCACATTGGCATGATTCCTGTGTCTGAGTTTATAGACCCTCAATCAACCCTACGTCAAGCACAGCATCTTGAAGCACACGAGGAAGCCATCAATCCAACACGCATTTATGAATGATGAATAAGCATTTAGTGCTCTGATTCATCATGAATTACGGCTTCTGCACAGTTTAGATTGCATCCTTAATGCCACTCATCTATTACGTTATTGTTACTTACAACTCCTCTTGAATACAACTCGTTGAGTATATCATGTGCTTCTTTTAACAAACCCTCATGAGCAAGGCCTCCAATGAGTATAATGTAGGTTGATTCATTGGGCATGCAACCGTTAGATACCATATAGGCAAAAAAGTCAATAGCATTATCTGTTTCACATCTTTTACAGAGCCCAAGCAGTATCTTGTTATACTCCACAGCTTTTGGTCTCATTCCAATATCTTGCACTGCGCGAAACATTTGAATGGCTTCTTCAACTCTATCTTCTCTTGAGAGGACACCAATGATTGAAGAACAGGTAATTATATCTGGTGATACTCCCTTACTGACTAAGCCATGCAACAACTCCAGGGCTTCCTCTGAACTGCAATCCTTGGTAATTGCATCGAGTAGCGTGTTATATGTAATAAGGTTAGGAGTGCAACCATATTCCATCATCTGCTCCACGAGTTCAATTGCTTCCTCAGTAAATCCTTTTTGACAGAAGAAACTCACGAGTACATTGAAAGTCACTGCATTGGGAGGGCAATCTTTCTTAAGCATCTGAGCTATGAGCTCTGCAGCATCATCCAACCGCTCAGCATTGCACAAGCCTGTCAGCAAAGTAGTGTATGTGACGGTATTTGGTTTGCAAGGCATGCTGTTAAACAACTCAAGGGCATAGTCAATACGCCCTTGTACACAGAATCCATTGACGAGGGCATTATATGTGACAATACCCACGGTACACCCATGCTCTGACATTTGTTCAATAAGCATAATGGCTTCCTCAATCAAACCTTTCTGGCACAAGATGCAGATGAATGTATTGAATGTCACCTCATTAGGGGGGCAGTTCTTCCGGACCATTTCCTTCAAAAGCTCCTTAGCATCGTCCCATCGTTCAGAGCGACACAAGCCCTTGAGAACAGTGGTGTAGCTAATGGTATCTGGACTGCAGCCATAGGAACCCATGTTGTTGAGGAACTTAAAGGCATCGTCGACTCGGCCTTGTTTGCAAATCGAGTTTATGACAATATTGCACAAGGTAGTGTTGGCTGTGCATCCATGATCTGACATTTGTTCAAGAACTTGAATGGCTCGTTCGACCATGCCTCCTCGACAGAAGAATCTGATTAGCATGTCAAAGGTCACCTCGTTCGGCTGGCAGTCCCTCTCCATCATCTCAGCAAAGAGCTCTTCAACGTCGTCCCAACGCTTATCAGCGCACAAGCCCTTAAGGACAGTGGTGTAGCTGACAGTGTCCGGCTGAAACCCGTACGACGACAACCTGTTCAAGAACTCCCTGGCATCGTCGACATGGCCGTCCCTGCACATGCCATTAATGACGACATTGTAGGTGACAATGTTGGGAGCGCAGCCCTTGGCGCGCATCTCGTCAAGGACCGCCATGGCCTGCCCGAATCCGCTGCTCCTGCACACGGCCTCGAGGAGTACGGTGTAGGTGACGACGTTGGGCTGGCACCCCCGGCGGAGCATATCGTCGAGCAGGCTGATCGCGTCGGCGACCCTGCCGCGGTCGCAGAGCCCCCGGATGAGGGGCGTGTACGTATACGCGTCGGGCGCGACGGGCATGGACGCGATGAGCCTCCGCGCGGCGTCGAGGTGGCCGTAGCGGCAGTAGCCCGCGACGAGGGTGTTGTAGGCGAAGACGTCGACGGGCGCGCCGGAGCCCTCGGCGGCGCGGAGCACGCGCGCGGCGTCGGAGGTGCGGCCCCGGCGGCAGAGGTTGCGGATGAGCTTGGTGCAGAGGTAGACGTCGGGGGCCTCCCCGCTGCCGCCGCGGGAGGCGGAGCGCTCGACGAGGCGCGTGGCCTCGGCGAGGTCCTCCCGCGCGAGGAGGCGGCGCAGGCGGTTGCTGGCGGAGCTGTTGCTGCTGCTGCTGCTGGAAGCCGCGTTGGGAGGGGAAGAGGCGGCGGCGGCCAGGTGGGCGTGGGGCTTGGGGTTGGGAGCGGAGGCGTGGGGGAAGGGGAAAGAGGGGAGCAGCGCGCGCGCGCTCATGGTGACGCCGACGGGGTGGTGGGAGGGAGCGGCGGGGCGGGCGTGGCGTGTGGTATGGGGGGCATCGGCCCCGTGGAGATTGGGCGGGACTGGATCAGATCATTCAGATGAGTAACGGTTGGCTCGCTTTGCTCCGACCAGGCTGGCTGGGCTCTTCCGCGATCACGCAGATTTGGGCCAGTTTTCTCTGGTCTGATTATGCCGTCGTGGAAAGCCCACAGGTCTCACGGGCGGGGTGGTGAGAGAAAAAGAAACGGATTTCAAATTTTAAACGTATTTTTCTCTTAAACTGTAAGTCTATTTTCAAATATTTTTGAACTTATATGTTTATTATAATTAATTTTACAAAATAATATATAATATAAATATTTTTGAGTTTTTAAAAGTTTAAATTTTCATCAACATTTTGAATGTATCGCGTCAATATTTTGTTTGCACCATGTCAACATTTTTTTCTACTGGTCAACATTTTTTAAAATATACTGGTCAACATTTTTAAAAATATTGATTTCATTTTAAAATGTTGATATAGAACTACAAAAATATTGACTCTTCTGCTTTGAAATGTTGACGCTCTGACTTGGGTTGGCTGTCTAGATTTAGTGGGATATTGGGTCGATCTATTGTATGTTAGTCATAAGACGCTATGCGTATAGAAAGCCCCATTTCTTGTTAACCAGAGGATATTATTAACATACACATGTGTAAACGAGGCGACACCGTTCCAGAATTGATAAACTCTGGTTTTGTAGGTCATGTCGATTTCTAAGCTAAACATTTCTTGTTACTCAGAGGGAGGGTAACATTAACCATGATTCAGCTCGATCCTGTCAAATTAACCTCGTTGCTTCGTCAAGTAACAATGTACCACCATTGGAATCATAAACTTCCCCTTTTATTTACGTGGTCTTCAGTTGGTCCGGGACCAAAAATGCTAGATAAACCGCCGCCACGCGAACGAGCAACAACGACATTGCCCATAAGGAGTATCACCAATCCACCCGTCCTTGTAACGAACGCCATTTCTCTTTCCAAGGCCCCCGGGCTCCTTTCTACGTACACTCGATCGCCCACGCTATAAATAAGAAGGCGCGAACGAAGCCACTTCATAGCACCAGATCGAGCTCAAAGCTTTACACAAACCTAGCTACGTACCTGCTTGGACATACACTCTTAGCAATGGCGAACCACCACGGAGCTGCCCTTCTGATGATCGCGTCCCTCCTCGTGGCGGCCAGCCTCGCCGACGCAAGGTTCACCGAGCGCCGCGACGAGTTTGGAGGTATATTATATTGGATGCTGTTAATACGATCCTGATGGCCTGATCCCCATGCGATGCACCCAGCCTCTCTGGGCTCTGACACAGTGACTTTTTGGACGTTGGCCACAATTCTGGTTGCAGCTTTCGTGGAGGTGTCGGCGGTGCCGGAGGCGCTGAGCTGCAGCAAGGTGCACGCGGTGCAGAAGGGCGAGACGTGCTACTCCGTGGCTATGGGCGCTGGGCTGACCCTGGGGCAGTTCCTCGGATTCAACCCCAACATCAACTGCCTCAGGGTCTTCATCGGCCAGTGGGTCTGCCTCGCCGCCACCTCCGCTTGATCGATCATCGCCTGCTCGATCTCGCCCTGCGTACAACACGATCCTGCCACTTAATAAGAGTATACGAGTCGAATAAGGAGGTTAATTTCTTCGGTGTGCTTACCTCCACGCACAAGCCACGCATGCCAAGGTTGGCTGTACGTGCCACTTTTCCTGTTCCAACTTCTAAGTCATCGGTCACTTTGTCCCTGTTACAGATTTGCCATGAAAGTTGTTCCGTCGGTCGTGCCTTTGTTTCCTTCAATCCTTCTGCGCTTGTGTTCTTCGTTTCTTCATTCATAGTAATAGTAAAGAGCTGATACAGCAAAGGATTCCGCTTCTCCGAGTGATGTGAACGACGTGCTCGCTTTCGGTGGAGCCGCGTCGCTTTAAGCTCGATGTGGCCACCTTCCTCAGCCGCCACATCGGTTGCCGCCGCCAGCACTAGTACAATTGAGGCCTGCGGTGGCGGGCCTTTTGCCCTAGCAGTGGCGGTCGCAGCGTGCGCCACTACGCTTCCGCCACTGCTAGGTTTCGAGAGCGGTGGCGGTCGCTCTCGCCCGCCACCGCAAAAGAGTATCGGTGGCGGACGGAAGCGTCATCCCGACCGCCACCGCTGGAGAAACAGCAGTGGCGCACAAGATGACGCCGCCGCGACCGCCACCGTTAATAAGAGCAGCAGTGGCGGATGACTTGACGCAAAGCCGACCGCCACTGCTGTCGAGCCAGCGGTGGCGGGTTGTCATGACGTCATGTGTTTCCGCCACTGCTGCTTGTATCATCGATGACGTCACTGTGCCCGCCACTACTGTCTTATTTCAGATTTCATAATCATGCTAAATTTCGAATTTACCCAGGATTTAAAACGCAAAACCACATACATTTCAAATATCCATCACAAATCATCATCACAGATCACATATCCATCATAGAACAAATATACAACAATACAATTTGATAATAATCACAAAATACCATGATCCAACAAGATACAAGTGTTCATCCATGTAGCAAAATAATATATACAAAACCGCATAAGTGTTCATATGTCCACAACCTAAGGATCTACATTAACATCCTCATACGGCCAACTATAGTCAACTTTGCTCCTATGAGAGTCAATGTCATCCTTCCAGTTCTTCTCAATCAAAGTTTGTTGGTGACTTGCAGCTGCCTGTCCAGTCCAGCAACATAGTTCCGGTTTTTGTGCCAACTCACCCTTTGGATTGAAATATAAGCCTTCGGGATGGATAAGATGATGCATGATGAAGCGCAATATCTTGGATGTGAAGCCATAAAGTTGTTCGTCGCTAAATCCACTTGTCCCTTTTTTCTGAGTGTCCTGCACACACAACGAAAGACACATTAAAATTGCGTAAATGAAAACAATTATTGTAAATATATGCAACTAGTACTTACATGTTTTGTAGGATCTTCACGGGGCAAGCCAAGGAACTTGTTATGAACGCCCATGGACAGCCATTCCATGACGTGGTAGCCACAGTGCACGGTGCCCGGAGGCTGTTTTCGACACTGAGTAAGCAAATGCAAACGTTATTAGTCAATAGTTTACAAATGAGAGCATAAGCTATATGCACTGTACCGGGTAGTTCCACCTCCAACCCAATCTATGTGTCCGCGCGGGATCGTGGGGGCCATTATTACGAACATAATACCTGTATCCTCTGTTACAGAAGTAAACGATGTATGAATGTAATGAATGATTATTGAGAATAGAACATCAATGAGTTCTTACTTCTCGATGATTTTGCAGAACATCTTGTATTTTTTCACGTCAACATCGAGGGAGTCAAATACCCAAGCCCTTCCGATCTTAGGATATATCAAGATACAGATCCAGTGGTTCCTAGATGAAGAATGATCCATGTTAGTGTCCAAGGTTAGCTATCAATTGTTAGGAGGAAAAATACGTGTGAGAGACTTACCCAAAGTTATAAGGGGCCATGATGCACTCTCTGTCTTGCCACTTGAGCATGCAATTTCCAATGTAGGTCGCGGTTGCCGTCCTCACATTATCGGTCATCAACTCAACTATATTCGCCCGCTCTTTACGAGACATGCCCGCATATTGAGGCGCCTTGTCGTCAATCTTGGGGGTTAGGTGTGATTCGGATATCAGATGTGGGTGTAGGAACCCATATTGCTTTTGATCATAGTGGCAACAAATCCTAAACAAAAAAAAATGCATTACTAATGCTTATTAATCATGTAGTTAGAGGATGCAAAGATTGAAATCACTTACATGCACCAAAGAATTATCATTGTCGCGTCGATTGCCTGGAGACGAAAGATGTGATGGATATCCTCAAAAGGCACGGTCATTTCGAAATCCATGGAGTTGAAAATCTTCTTCCCAGGGACCACACACGGGATGTTCTCAATGCCCTGCGCACACGCCTGAATGTACCACTCATGAAATCTCTGCATTACCCAGTCACACTGTGTAACGAGAAAGCTCCTTGGAACGAGTGGCATGCCATGCGAGTATCGAGGAAAATCATCTTGTTCGTAATCCCAAGACCCTTCTGGGACACCAGGCTTCATTGTTCGTACCACCTTAGGCTCCACCGTTGGTTTCTTCTTGCCAATATTGCCCAGACTCGCATAGAAAGCTGCACAAGCAGCAGAATCAACTATTTGTTTAGGATCTGATCGTTCTCTTATCATCGTAGGGATAAGTGGGGAAAAAGGTTTGCCTTTGACGATCCCTTTAGCATCATAGGGCTCCTTCTCCTTAGTTCGCGATTTCAAGCCACCCTGAGCCTCCTTGTCCTTTGTCGGTGACGTAGGAGGCGTAGGAGCACGCGATGTCTTGGTACCCTCGGCCTCCTTGTCCTTTATCGGTGATGTAGGAGGCGTAGGAGCACGGGATGTCTTGGTACCCTCGGCCTCCTTGTCCTTTATCGGTGACGTAGGAGGCGAATGAGCGCGAGTACCATCTTCATCATGGGCCGGAGGAGGTAGAGGCGACTGAGGGGAAGCTTCAATGTGTACATGTGCCCCAACCTCATCAAAATGAGCCGCTGAGTCTGCAGCCGGAGCCGGTGAGTCTTGAACCGGAGCCGCCGCTGTGTCTGCAGCTGGAGCCAAAGACACTGTGTGCATCACGATGTCCCTCTTGTGCCATGCAACGAAATTGCTCACGGCATCTTGGAGGGTCTCAATCCCCTCTTTCTCATCTGGGTAGTCAAGCTCCTCTTTGAGAAACTTGTCGTCTATCGCCCGGCTAACAAACACCCTGGCACACTCTTTCGGCATTTCAACGGCGTTCAGTTCGCGGCCAGGGTATGCGGTGCCTTCTGCAACCTTGAATTGGCGAGTCTTCCCTTTCCTCTCCATTGTCACCATCAGTGAGCACGGTGTAGCCTCCTTGATATCGTCCACAGGATACCTCTGAGTGTCGATCGGCGTGGAGCCAACGCTGCTAGGAGCTCTCGGTTGGGTCTGACTAACAGTTTGTTGCGGGCTTTCGGTACTCAGATTTATTTCTGGGACACACATTGGTTGGGAGAACTGTGGGTTTTCCTTCATAAACCTGAAGAGGTTCCTTCGGAATTCCTCGAAAGACTGTTCTTCCACGGGGCGATTGTCATCGGGCTCAACAATACACCGCGCCGTCGAAGAGAAACCTCTTGTTCGGCCACGATGTTCCTTGGTCCCAAGGGCAACAGTAAGCTCTTGATCCTTCTCCTTTCCCTTCAGTTTCTTTGCCTTCTGCGCCGCAGCGAAGGCTTTGGCTCTATCCACCACGCCACTAACCAAGGAGTTTTTTGGGACCAACTGCCCGTTACCAAGTTTCTTCAGACGTGCAAAGAGCCAGTATCGAGTCCGTAAGGAGCACGAACTAAGCTGGCTTTCTCTCCCGGCTTGGCGGTTTTCTTCTTCTTGCTTCGTCCATATTGGGGTCTTGGACTTGTAACCACCAGGGCCTAGATTATGGTGGTGCACGTTCTTTCTATTCAAAGCCGCATAAATTTTGCTTATTGATTTGAACTCATCTGAGCTCCTCTGCGAGACAAAGGTGTTCCAATCGTCTGGTATGATGAAACCAAATTGCTCGAACGGGGTTTCACCAGACTTTATGTACCAGTTGTCCAGGTTGTACCTGAACGTACGAAGACACTTTGCCATGGTCTTCAGAGTAGCGGCCTTGCCAGCTTCGAGGCAGTCGGCTAGGAAAATGTATTTCTCGCTGATGAACTTCCACAACCACTCTTTCTCTTTGTCAGACACCTTCTTCCAGTTGTCCCAGGTGATCTTTCCTTTCTCCCTGACATAAACCCCACAATCATTGCGCCAATTCGCCAATATTCCCTTCGGCTCAATTGGCGACCCATCTTTGCTGATCTTCTCTACTCTATGGATGCCAGCGCTCAGCTTGTTCCGCTTCCTTTTTCCTTTTTTACGTTCCTTCATTTCAGAGGAAGACTCGGGAGCGGCAATCGGCACTATGGCAGTCGATTCATCAGCGAACAACCGTCGTCGCTTACTTCGCTTACTTCGCCGTGGTGGAAGGATCTACGAAAAGGCACATCTTAAGTATATTGAACCAGACAATTAACTTATTTCATACTACATGTCGACTACCCGATACCTCATCCTTCGGATTGTAGTCGGGGTCGACGGGTCCCTCCGCGCGCTGCCTTTTAGCACACGGAGGATAAGGATCGGATGGTTCCTCATATTCGGGAGATGACGATCGAGCATCTTCCGAGTCATCACTAGGAATCTCATCACCCAGTAACTGGCTCCTGACGGGGTCCTCTCTGTTCCCTTCTTCCATTACTGTGTTTTAACCACAAAAAATATTAGGTTTTCCATGCTTGACTATGTTTTAACCCACCTTCTAGCATAGATGTTCATGACTTAGCAAAAAAAATGTCGGCATCAGAATGAGGATAGCATTATCATTATGCAATGGGTAGACTTCCCAGAGTCGCGCGTCTTGACACCAACACGACACGTCGACTCTGGGAAGTCTACCAATGGCTATCCTATTTCATCATTTGCCGAAAAGGAATGAAAAATTAGCTCTCAGTGCGGGTTGCCGAATTAACGGCCATCCAACGCTCTAAGTTCCTTGACTCGAGTGGCAACACGTATCCAATATCGTAGGATATGGTCCACGTTTCCACACTCGTCTCGCTTAGTCCGCACTCATCATCGAGCAATGGCCTCAGCATATAAACCTCAAAACAACTTCATCGCAGTAGTACAAAACTCTCGGCATAATAAGGTAAATAGACCATCACGGCAGTAGCACAAATATCGGTGACTGAGGAAAGAAAGGGGAAAAGAGGACAAGAATGCGAGCATGCAGTGGCGGGCAATGACAATGAGCCACATGTAAATCAGTCAAAGTGAAGTAATAGTACAAAAAGATAGGCTCTAGTGGCGGTTGTGTCACATCGATTTTGCTACTTCTCAGAAACAATAAGAATATAAGCTTCATCGACCCTTGTACTACTGCTCAGAACCAAGAAAACAAGCTTCATCGAAGCAATTAAAAAAAGCATCATCGGCCATGTTAATTTATGCAACAAAAATGTGACACCAAAATCTGCAGCCAACTGAAGCAGCCAAGTAGAACTAACTGCAGGAGATAAATATGCAGCATTACTACTGCGGTATATACATATTAGCATATAGGACTTAGCAGTCATATACAAAAATGGATCAACATCATGGCAGCAAACAAAAATGGAAAGGGTATATTCTTCATACTGGCAGCATATAGGACTTAGCAGTCAACAACAAAAATGGATCAACATCATGGCAGCATATAGGACTTAACAGTCAACAACAAAAATGGATCAACATCATGGCAGCATATAGGACTTAGCAGTCAACAACAAAAATGGATCAACATCATGGCACATATAGGAGTTAGCAGTCAACAACAAAAATGGATCAACATCATGGCAGCATATAGGACTTAGCAGTCAACAACAAAAATGGATCAACATCATGGCAGCATATAGGACTTAGCAGTCATATACAAAAATGGATCAACATCAAACTGCAAACTTGGTTTGGCTAAGTTAATGTCTCGAACTCTTATTCTTGAATGTCTCCTCAAAGCCATTTTGACAGAATCATGCATGGTAAATTCAGACCAAAGCAAATGAAGAAGACAAGTTTTTGTCATACATTTGATTACGTATATCAGGAAAAAAAATGAACGCAATGAACAATTTATATACTGTCACCACTATCTCGAATAAAGCATCTCCAGGATTCAGAGTCAGAAGGTAGGTGAGTAAATTCAGGCAAAATCTCATGTGGAAAGTACCCAGGCAGCAGCATTACTAGAGTATGCATAAAAAAAAACTAATGAAAGGGCATCATCCTCAAGCATAAAAAAAACTAATAAAAAAAACTAATGAAATTCAGGCAAAACCAAGTTTGCACTTATCTAACCATTGATCTCAGCTTGTACTAATCATCATCAAGTTTTCTAATCCAGATCATGGTGCATAATCCAAAAGGGACAGCAGCAGTTCAGCAAAAAAAAATGATATAAACTAACATCCCGCAGCAGTACCAATAGTAGCTGCTCGGCAACAATCCATTTCAACCAACAATCCATTTCATCTAACACTTTGTCCTTAACAGGGAGTAGCAACAATCCATATCGACCATCACATTGCCATGAACAACAGCTGCTTCAGCTCAGCACGTTTGCATCAGAGGAACATCTCCAGCCACCCACTGAACATCTCCAGCCACGTGGACAGGAAGAGGGAGAGGGAGAGGGAGGGGCGCGCACCTGCTGGAGAAGATGCTCACGAGCTCGAGGACGGTGGCGCAAGGTGAGGGGACAGGGGACGGCGAGGTCGGAGACGGCGAGGTCGGGGACGGCGAGGTCGACGACGGCGAGTTCGGGGACGGCGTGCTCGGGGACGGCGCTCGGGGAATAGATCCAGCGGCGACGTCGGGGACGGCGAGGTCGACGACGGCGAGGTCGGGGACGGCGAGGTCGACGACGGCGAGTTCGGGGACGGCGTGCTCGGGGACGGCGCTCGGGGACGAGATCCAGCGGCGGCGAGGAGGGGGTGTCAGCGAGGAGGAGGGAGGCGGGGAGGAGGGCGGCGGGAGAGGGCGGCGGCGACGAGGGAGGCGGCGAGGAGAGGGTGGGGGCGAGGTGGGGAGGGCGAGGAGAGAGGGCGGCGGCGAGGAGAGGGCGGGGCGACGAGGGCGGCGGCGAGGAGAGGGCGGCGGCGAGGTGGCGAGGGCGGCGGCGAGGAGAGGGCGGCGGCGAGGTGGCGAGGAGAAATTTTGGCAGCCTCACGGCGTCGCGCGAAAATCCTCCGGGGTTTAGGGTTTCGCGGCGGCGCCGGGCAGCTTATATATGTGTGTGCGTACCAGTGGCGGGCGCAAGTGACGAGAAGGCGACCGCCACTAGAAACGAACTCAGTGGCGGTCGAGGATGACGTCATCCAACTCGGTGGCGGACGGAGTGACACCAGAACCGCCCGCCACTGGAGCTTCCCTTCACTATTTCAAAAATCAAACGCATTGTTATCACTAAAGTCTCTATGTTTCGGTTGGTAAGGCAGCCGAGTGGTGAGCTACAGGTGGCGGGTTCGATTCCTGCCCACATTTTTTTAAAGAAAAAGGTTTTATTATTTTTCTTTTCACTTTCTTTATTATTTCAAATATATTTAATAATATTCGTAACATAAATGCTTATTTTTTCACTTCCTATATTATGACAAATATTTTGACTATATATTAAGCGATTTGCATTAAAAAAATATTTTCACTTATATATTAAGCGATTTCCATTTAAAAAAATATTTTCACTTCCTATATTATGACTATATATTCGGTAATTTGCATTGAAAAAAATATTTTGACTATATATTAAGCGATTTGCATTTTAAAAAAATATTTTCACTTCCTATATTATTATTACAAACATACTCAATAATTTTATAAAACAAAAAATGGTTATATTATGTTTATTTCACTTCCTATGTTACTACAAATGTACTAAATGGTTTTATTATTTTTGTTTTGTTAATATTTAGCAATAATTTCAAATTCACTAATTGATTGAATGAAGATGATAATAAATACATAAATTCACTACTTTCAAATTTCAAATTCAATTCATTGCAATGATTGAATGAAGATGATAATAAATACATAAATTGAAGGGCGTCTCTCGTAAGTAGCATATATATTACAACATTAATGAAAATAAATTACATCTGAAACATTGACATCAATATTTAGCCTTGAACTACTTTTCCCTTGCAGTCGGTGCGGAGGTAGGGCACCACGGATGAATAGTCGAGATTTGTTTCGACTATATTTGTCCGGGTTGTATCTGTAAAGAAGGGCACCTCATCAAACTGATTGTATTCTTCTTCATCCGTCGCATTCTCGACTCCGATGATTCTTTGTTTTCCTGAGACAACAATCGACTTCTTTGTGACAGGGTCAGAGGCATACCACACCTGTGCGACATTTTGAGGGAGTATCCAAGGTTCATCCTTGTGACCAAGAATGTTGAAGTCAACGATTGTCATACCGGTATCATCGACCTGTATCCCTTGTGGGTGCTTAACCCATATGCACTTGAATATAGGGATTTGTAAAGACATTCCATAGCTGAGTTCCCAAATCTCTTCAATGTATCCGTAATACATATTTTTGTTTCCCTCACTGTCTTCTGCACAGACTCTTACACCACTGTTCTGGCATTGGCTCTTATTGTCCTTTGCTTTGGTGTAGAATGTGAACCCATTGATGTCAAAAGCTTGCCATGATGTCACAAGACTTAGTGGACCATCCGCCAGCAGATGCATTGTCTTTTCTTGTGGTGTTTCACCAATGGGTACGTCTTGGTCCTTCAACCATGCAGTAAAAGTGCACTTGTGCTCTTTCACGATCAAATCCTCAGACATGTCATGATTTTGTTTACGAAGTTGTAGCAAGTGTTTTTCAACGTATGGTGTGGCAACCTCTAACTGATGCAGGATGCTGTAATGTGCTTCTCGAACTCTTTCATAACTTTGATCATTGAAGGTTTTCCTTCCTTTAGTTCCTTTACCAGTGAGCCTTCCCTCGTGCCGTGGCCGCGGAACACCTATTGGTTTCCCATCTTTCATGAAATCATTGTAGCACTCCAAAACCTCTTCCGTTGTGTACCCCTCTATCATGGACCCTTCAGGGCATTTTGGATTGCGCACATAGTTCTTCATAATGTACATGTAACGCTCAAATGGGTACATATAGTGAAGGTAAGATGGCCCAAGAACAAGTATCTGATCTGCAATGTGGATCATGTAGTGCTCCATCGTATCAAAAAAGGTTAGGGGGAAGCACATCTCGAGTTGGCACATAGTCTCTCTCATCTGTTTACGTACTTTCTCCAATTCATCAATGTCGATGACCTTCTTGGAAACAGCGTTGAAAAAGTGGCACATACGTGTGATTACCATCCTCACATATGGATGTTTGATAGCTCTTGCAGCGATGGCGAGGAACAAAGAAAGCATCATATGGCAATCATGTGTGTTGTAGCCGCTTATCTTTAACTCAGACATTGATACGAGATTCTTTACGTTCGTTGAGAATCCAGTGGGTACCTTGATGCTCCGTAGGCACTTACAGAATGCTTTTTTCTCCTCGGGAGTCAGGTTAAAGCTGGCAGGTGGAAGGTAAAACTTTCCATTTGGCATTTCCTGAGGGTGAAGCTCTGTCTTTATGCCTTGCTTTTGCAAGTCTCTGCGTGCACTGAGCCCGTCCTTAGTCTTTCCTGGTGTGTCCATTAGGAGACCTGAGGTGCTATCGAAGACACCCTTTGCGACGTGCATAAGGTCGATTGCATGACCAATTTCCAATTGTTTCCAATAGTTTAAATACCTATAGAAAATTGATTGCTTCTTAAATATGGCATCCTTTGGAATAAACTGATCGGATTTGTTCCGCTTTCTCCCCTTAACTGGCTTGCCAAAAACAACCTTGTAACCTTTCACCAGATCATAAACAAACTTGCCGTCGCGATGTATTGGTGCTAGATCATGCTCCTCTTTACCATCAAATTCTTTCGTCATTCGACGATATCTGTGATTTTTTGGTAAGAACCTTCGGTGACGCATGTATACCAGCTTACAGAAATTTGGAAGGTGCACTGACGATGTTTGGTCCACACAAACAACGCATGCCGACTTCCCTTTGACTTGTCCAGTTAGGGTCAGGCGAGCGGGGTTGTCATTGATGGTAACGAAAATAATAGCTCTGAGGTTGAAGTGCTCCTGTCGATAGGCATCCCACATGCGAACCCCCTCTTCCCACAGCTTCTGCATGTCTTCCATCAAAGGTTCCAAGAACACGTCTATATCAATGCCAGGTTGTTTTGGCCCCGATATAAGGGTACTCAGCATGAGGTACTTTCTTTTGTGGCACAGCCATGAAGGAAGGTTGAACACGCATAGAATCACTTGCCACGTACTGTGTGGGTTCCTCATTTCACCAAAAGGATTCATTCCATCAGTACTCAAGCCAAATCTCACATTCCTCGGATCGTTTGAGAATGGAAGGTTGTCGACGTCAAACTTTTTCCACTGTCGGGCATCCGCGGGGTGACGAAGCTTCCCATCCTTCTTGCGACCATCGTCAGCGGCATGTCAAGTCATGAGTTTAGCATCTCTAGAGTTGGAGAACAGACGCTTCAGGCGATCGACTACCGGTAGGTACCACATCACCAGGGCCGGAATTTTTCTGTCATCATCCTCATCTTGTTCTCCATGACTTGTATTTTTCCCTCTGTTTCTCTTCCGTCCCTTATTCTTCCTGGTGGTGAAACTTTCATCATCGTCGTCATCATTCTTTTTGTACCGACTGGCGTTACAAGTTGGGCATTTCACCTTATCTGCGTGTTCTTTACGGTACAGGATACAATGGTTCGGGCAAGCGTGTATTCTTTGTATGCCCAATGTCAATGGAGACAACAGTTTCTTTGCACGGTACGTGCTTGTGGGCAGATGATTTGGTTTCGGCAACATATTGCCTAACAGTTGCAGCAAGTTGTTGAAGCTAACGTCTGACCACCCGTTGCTGGCCTTCAGTGTGAGGAGTCGAAGCACTGAATCCAATACCGTGCACTCCTTGTCACACCCATTCGACTCCTCATAAAGAAGCTCCCTCGACGCCTTATGCAACGTCTCCACGTTATCGAAGCCTTTATTTCTGTGATGGAGTAAATCCTCACGGTCCATGTTTCGCAACAACTCCTCTACATCTATGCCTCCACATTCGCGAGTTTCATGTACCATGTCATCATCCTCGTCGTTGCACTGATCGGCAGTATAGCGCTCATTGTTGGGTTGTGCCCTTTCTGGGTCATCGTTGCCTTCAGCACTCTCCAGCTCGTTGTTGGCTTCTGCATTCTCTGATGTTTCACCATGTTTGGTCCAAATGTGGTAGTGCTCCACAAAACCATTGTCCAGCAAGTGCTCGCGAATGATTTCACGATCCTCAAACAGTACATTATTCTTGCATCTCTTACAAGGGCAGCATATAGCCGTCGTATTCTGACTTGCAGCGTGAGTCTCGGCAGCTACAAGAAAATTGTTGATTTCCTCGAAATAGGTTAGCGGATCTCCTCCTCCTCCATCGTACATCCAAGATCGATCCGCCATCTACAATGATAAAAAATATTATAACAATGAAATATTACAAAAATTACAAAATAAAATATAAATTTCCCCTCTCTCATGCATATGAAATCCAAAACTTGATGTGCAAAATTAGAATACAAAACCCAAGGGGAAAACAACATAGGACATGGAGGCTTAAGAAACTAGATGGGATCTACTAAATCCCCACCTAAAATCTAATGAAATCACCTTGAATCAAGTAAAAAAAGTTGCAAACCCTAGGCAAACTTTATCCTCAAAATTGACCTTCAAAAAGACATCTAAACACAAAAAGGCTCCAATGGATGGCAAGGATTTACCTCCTAGATCAAATCTAAGAAGAAAAACGAGATCAAAACCTTCCCCCCTTAGTTTTCAATTTTTTCCGGCCGCCGTACGGACATACAGTCCGAGATGAACCCGATACTGTTCGGGGAAGAAGGCTGCGCGCGGTTATATAGTGTCGATTACCAGTGGCGGGCAAGCTGACGTCACTCCGGACCGCCACTGGTATCCTGTCCAGGTGGCGGATAGGGTGACGCAGCCGTCCGCCACTGTTGTTTGGTTCTTTAGTGGCGGTCGAGGTGACGTATGCGACCGCCACTGTTATTGAGAACCTCGGTGGCGGACGCTTGTTGCGTCACCCTGTCCGCCGCTAGCATTTGGTTTACGGTGGCGGTCGCTGGTGACGCCGTTTCGACCGCCACTGCTAGATGGGTCAGGTACTGTAGCCTCGCTGGCGTCATCTCGACCGCCACCGTTTTGCGCCCGCGAGGCTAGCAGTGGCGCTAGGCCTTGCGCCCGCCACCACTATTTTGAGGCCTGCGTCACTGCAGGCCTCAATTGTACTAGTGCAGGCCATGGGCTGCCGCCTTACTGCCGCCTTAAGCTCAAAGCAGTAAAGGTTTCCGCTTCCCTCAGTGTTTTGGGCGACGTGCTTGACTCACGTGAGGCCACGCCACTTTTACCACGACGTGGGTGCGTTCCGCAGCGGCCACGCCGCTTCCGTACGTCGGTGCACACCCGCAGGCCATGGGCTACGTTGCATGCGGCCGCGCAGCTGGGCCAACGCCGACGACAGCCCACTCCCGGAGCCGAATAGGACGTCTCTGGGCCTGACTTCCATGCCATGCCCTTCTTCAGGCTGGAAGATGAAAAGGCAACAGGCCCACCTCCTCTCCATCCTCGACGACGTCAAGGAAGGGGAGCACTGGACCAGATTACTAGAGATTGATGGAGAGGATAGGAGGGAGGCCGTTGGTGGGGAGGGGGGTGGAGTTGAGATGCCGTGAGGCCATGGCCGCCACACCGGGCCCAACGGCGAGCTCAACGGAGATCTTGACCGGTGGTTGGGTCTCTTTTCCCCCATCCGAAGGAGCCAGACAGAAGGGGATGGCGTGGGGAAAAAAAGGCGGACCTGGAACTCACGCCGCCTGGGATGGGGAGGGGGAGATGCGGCACCACGGAGAGGCCAGCAACGTGAGGAGAGAGTGGGAGATTTGGCTAGAAAAAAGAATCGCACGATCTCTTTATGTCTGTGAGTAGCGGACTGAAGAGGAGGAAGAAGATGAGAAAAGTGTGGACAAGGTGCAGCCACGTCTCCAAGTTGGAAATTTTGCAAACACATTCTCCAGCTTCTCTGCATTTGCATGCACACAAAAATTTTCTCTGGATGAAGAGGAATCCTTTGAAATTTTTGCGAAAAAGTGCACTACCTTCTCTGGATGAAGAGTAATTACATTTCAAACGAATGCAAACGTGAAGTCATCGCCGCTTTTTTATTCCGGGCGCGGCGTAGCGCGCCTTAAGGGCACCCGCAACGTTGTGTTCGAAGCGAACATTATTCGATGGACAGCGAACCGTAGACGTTACTCGAACCGAACCAAAGGTGTCAGAAGCTAAATGCGACGCTCCAACTCGGTTCGGCCGGAAGCGAACCATGGCCAATAAAATAATATTCTTGGCACAAAGATGGGGACAGCAAACTTCACCAAAGTCGTGCGAACAGGAGCGGAGAGAAACGAGAAAAAGTATTTTACTCTGCTGTGGGACCCGTGCAGGACCCGCATACGTTACGGGAGCCGAACCATACGAAAGCGAACCGAACCGTGGTCAGACGGTTCGCACCAGCGTTGCGGGTGCTCTAACACCCTAGTATGCATATGCATGGCTTCCGTCCTTTCCAGAAATTTACTGCGACGCATGTCTGCCTCGTCGTAACTGCTTGCTTACACATGTCATGACGTCTCCTCTTCCCCCAACCTGTAAGAGCAGGTTCAATAAGCTTGGCTTGCAGCTAAACTAGAGCCAAGGTTGCAGGCAAACTCTACAACAACTTGTCTGGTCACAGGCTCCAAAAAAATAATAGTTTATCTCCTATGGCCCCCACCTTATCCCAAGGTCTAGCACCATCCGCGTCCGCTCCGCCGGAGTAGGTAGGGAACGGAGGAGCAAAGGAGCTCTCGAGGCGGCTAGAGCTCAAGGCCGTTCGCAAGTGCCATGGCGGCCAGAGCTCACCACGCCTGCAAGGCATGGCGGACGGAGCTCTCCAGTCACGCGTCTACCGTCATGGGCTCGAGCTCGCCGTGGCCAGACCTCCCTCGCCACCGCGTCGCTCGAGCTCGCCGCCGAGGTCGACGCTCGCGCCATGCCTGAACGCCCAGCTCGCCCTCAGCGCGCCTCCCGACGCGAGGTCGCCGCGCCGCAGCTCGCCCGCAAGGCCGCAACGGCCTCTAGTTCGGCGAGGCCGTCTGGTCCAAGGCCGGCGGACAAATCCTCAGCAACGGCGAGCTGGACTACCTCGGCAACCCCTGCCTATTTCGCCGGCCATCCGCAGCTCCTGATTTTGCCGGCCATCGCCGAGCACGGCCACACGCACCATCCGTGCCCGCTGTCCTCGTCTCGTAGAGCAGCACGACCATGGCTGCCGTGGGCGGGGCTCGCCGCACCGAGCCGCCGCGCCTGGAGCCCCGTGCTGCCGCGACTGGACGCCCCGCGCCGCCGCTCCTCGAGGACGCTCGCCACGCCCTGGAGCAACTGCGCTGTCCGCCGCGCCTTGGAGTCGGCCGTCGTCCCCGCGCCTTGGAGTCTGCCGCCGCGCCGGTGGTCAGGGACAGCGCCGTCGAGCTCGCCCTTTCTCTTGCGTCCTTGGCGCAGAGAGACCGGGGGAGAGATGCCCGTGGGCCCCATGAACGGTGGGCAGAGCAGCGCACGCGATTGTCGCCAGCAGTCGAGACAAGTCCGCTGTCAGAGCGTCTTTCTCTTTCCTCCACATCGGATTTTGCTGACGTGCCTGGTCGACGCGACAAGTTATTGGGCCTGCTCTAAACATACGTAACCTGCCACTGCCGTCGAACGGCTCTTTCTTGAGACCAGTCTGCTGCAACTGCACCATTGGCAGGGCCGGCCCTGGAGGGGGGCAAGCGGGGCGGCCGCCCAGGGCCCCCGACTCCAAGGGGCCCCATCCTGTGACATGTCTGTATATTGGTCTCGGTCCAGAAATAACAAAACTTCACCCGATTAGTCCCTTAATTATTAGCAGGCTGTAAGCGCATGCAACAAGTCCAGCAAAAAACTTCATCCGAGGGTCTGCACCGTGCCTTCGTGATCCAAGTAGAACAAGCTCAATACCGACAATGGCAATGACGAGCATCCGCACATCACAGCGGCTGCCATCTCAAATTCTTTGCAGCGGCCGCACTCACGTCGCGAGTTGGTGCAGTTGCTGGTCGTTGATTGCCGCTGCCCGCGCTGCTGTAGACCTTCAGCCGACCAAGAAGATTGTTGCACTAAATTTGCAAGAAAAATCATCTTTGACTCATCTAATGTACACGTAAATAATCTAATATCTAAGTTAAAGGTTATATTTGCAACAAAGACAATGGGCGTGTTTGGCCGGCTGGAAACCAGCCGGCTGCTGCTGCTCCTGCTGCTACAGTCAACTGAATTGCTACAGTGCGCGAATCTTCCGCTACAGTGTTCTCTCTCACTATTCAAACTGCAACTGCAACTGCATCCTCCAACCGAACACCCTGAATATCGTGCTATCAGTTGAAACAAGCTTTTCAAAGTTGAAATTGTTAAAGAAATATTTAAGGCCCATCATGTCTCAAGAACGGTTGAACTATTTAGCCACTTTATGTGTGTTTAGAATAAATTGCCAAATGAGATTGATATCTATACCATCATTAGTTACTATATATCTAGAAACGCTAGAAGAAATGCTTACAGTGATTTGCACATATCATTTCATAAGAATAAATTTAATATACTACCTTTTACCTATAAATAAAGTTTACATTATATATATATATATTTAAAAAAATGAACATAGAGGGCCCCGACGTTTTGATTCGCCCCGGGCCACTAAAATCTCAGGACCGGCCCTGACCATTGGTGCGGCACCAAGGCAGTGCCATTGGACCTGTCAAACGCGCGGCGCGTTGCCGATAAACGGCTTGTGCCTGGGGACCTGGAACCTGCTAAACGCGTGACGCGCTGCCGCGCCTATGTACCTGCAAAGAAAGAAAATGCAGGCTCTAGAGCCATGCAGATTGCTACTGCCTGCGATGAACTGGTGCCATTTGGCCTGATGGAGGACAAGAAAGCGATGCCCATTCGCCTTGCCTGCGGCGGCAAGGTGTCTCTGAATTTGGTGGTGCGGCTCATGGATGGAGCGATCGATGTGTGTGGCGGTGGTGCGATAAGCGTTGTTGCGCGTCTTGATGCATGAGAGTGTGCGCAGTTGTTTTTTTTTTTTTGACATGGGGATGTGGGCCACCCTCGGTCTACAGTAGATAGGCCGGGCCCCCCCGGGATAAACTCACGCACGCCACACACACCCGGAGCACCAGATGCTCGCCCGGGGGCTCGAGCTCTGGTGGGCTGCCCGGAGTGTGTGCGCAGTTGTGTGCGAGATTCTCCCCCCTGAATCTCTCCTCCCTCAATCTCTCCTCTCTCCTGGACCGCGTCAGTGGAAAGCTTCATGTAGAAGAGGAATAGGGCCAGGGGATGGAGGACCAATGGGAGGCCAGCGCCGCCGCCGTTCTGTTTCACGGCCGAGATACCTGATGGCCGTTTTCTGGCTCCGCGTCCTCAACGTTCAAATTCGAATAAACATCCCGCCTCTAATTATCTGACGCCGAGGATGGTGATGAGCGGCATCCGTTTAGAGTTGTTTTTTTTTT
The DNA here is from genome assembly GCA_012490785.1 of Eragrostis nindensis. Taxonomy (NCBI): domain Eukaryota; kingdom Viridiplantae; phylum Streptophyta; class Magnoliopsida; order Poales; family Poaceae; genus Eragrostis; species Eragrostis nindensis. Next base: position 1,020,496 of record JAAXCT010000092.1, read on the forward strand.
TTTGAGCTGCAGCGCCACACGAGTGCTACGATTTATCGGGAACCTGATTCAGTGGGAGGATAAACTTGGCTGTATACGTACTTGTTTACGACGGGCTGCTTCTCGTTGGCAAAGGCTCAAAGGCAATTGGGTTGGGCCTTTTTCTTCCCAGGTTCCACATAAAACTTCCAAAAAAAAGAGGTTCCTCATACAACTAACTAATCAGACTCATGAATCTCAGATTCACGTGTGGCACCCTGCTATATGGGCCTGACCAAAATATCATTTCTTCGGGATCATTTTTAGCTTATCGCTTGTGCATATCTAACACCATTGCTTCATCACTCGGTTCAACTTCAAGTAATTCCTGACGAATGCCTAGTAGCACTGCTTCTTGATTGATGAGCACCAGGCTAACACATCACGTCACGTGCCCTTTCCTTATCAAAACATGAATTACGTGATATTAAGAGAATGTGGTCTTATTTCACTATAAGCTGAGATCATAGCAACAGGTGAATTTTCCTTGATAAATCAACCTAATTTTGTATGAAGTCCGTAAAAATCTTATCTTACAGGGAGGGCCTCCAAATTACCCTCATTGGAATCATAAACTTCCCCTTATGTTTACTTGGTCTTCAGTTGGTCCCGGGCCAAATTGCAAGATAGTAAGCCGGCTCTCGAATGAGCAACAACGACATGTACATTAGTATAGTAGTAGTATCACCAATTCACCCGTCCCTGTAACGCCATTTCCAAGGCCCCCGGGCTCCTTTCTAGCCGCTCATGTTTGTCGCGTACGCCTTATCAACTTTCGCACCCTCGATCCCCCACGCCTATAAGAAGGCGCGGAGTAAGCCACTTCGCAGCACCAGAGCAGGAAGCAGAGCTCAAAGCTTAACCCAAATCCAGCTACCTGCCTGGACACTCCTCCGCGCCGGGAACATCGATCAGCAATGGCGAACCAGCACGGAGCCGCTCTTCTGATGATCGCGTCCCTCCTCGTGGCGGTCACCCTCGCCGACGCGAGGCTCACCGTGCACCGCGACCAGTTCGGAGGTACAGTAGTGTATGTTGTATTGTTGTTACGAAGCTAGAAAATCCCCATGCATCCAAGCCTCTCTCTGGGCTCTGACTCTAGGGATGTAAAATTTTGGTTGCAGTTCACGTGGCGTCGGACGCGGCGGCGGTGCCGGAGGCGCTGAGCTGCAGCCAGGTACACGGGGTGCAGGTGGGCGAGACGTGCTTCTCCGTGGCGCAGAGCGCCGGGCTGACCCAGGACCAGTTCCTCGGCTTCAACCCCAACATCAACTGCGCCAAGGTCTTCGTCGGCCAGTGGGTCTGCCTCGCCGCAACCTCCGCTTGACAGTCGCTCAGCTTGCTCTCTTCTCACCCTGCGTACGACGATCGTACTAGTCAAGACTATGATCGAGTCGAATAAGGAGGTTTATCTGATCTGATGTTTGCCTCCACACACAAGCCAGACATGCTAAGGTTGGCTGTGCCACTTTCCCCGTTCCAAGTCACCGGTCACTTCGTCCGTGTAACAGATTTGCCATGAAAGTTGTTCCATTGGTCGTGCCTCGTTTCCTTACGCGCTCGTGTTCTTCATTTCTTCACGCATGGGTTCCGTCATTTCCAGAAATTTACTGCGTCGATGGCGACGCATGTCTACCTCGTTGTGACTGCTTACACATGAACAGTGTTGAGTTATTTCGTATTAGCATCGCTAATCCTCCGTCGTCGGAATAATAAATCTAACTCAAAATTGAACTAACGTTATGGCTCAAAGACGATATGGCTCTGCCAGCATGAGCATGTGGAGTGCTTCTAGCATTTCCACTGCAAATAGAGAGCGACCAACATCAAAAGTAATCCACTTCAGCAACACTATGTAATAACTTATTTCCTATTTAATGAGAAAGCAATGCTCCTGCCTAATTTTAAAAATAATAATAATAATGTTGTTGTCTTAACAATAACAATAAACATGAAGAGAGCATAGGAGCATGAACTAGGGATGGCAACAGGTAGATACCCATTGGGTTTTGCTTGTCCAACTCTTACCCGAGAGGAGAAACTCATACCCGACCCTATACTCACATCCACGCTGGGGTGGGAAGTTGCTCCCATACCCACACCCACGCAGGTAAGGGGTACCCATGGATATTCCATACCCGTCAAATTAGAAAAATCATCATCTAAGACCTTAACAAATAAACATGATTACAATAGATATCATAAGCATATATATATAAAGTCTCTCGTCATCATAGCCTAAATAAACCATTGAACCTACATGATAGCAATTAAACATAAGTTGATTAAGTTCAAGACACAAACATGACCAAATAATTATATATTTGGGTTTGCGGGTGCAACGGATACGGGATATGGCTACCTATACCCATACCCGCCATACTCATGTGTGCAACTGTTTACCCATTTTTATACACATGAGCTTAAACATGTCCCATATCCGCTGTTGGTCGTTTGTACGCACCTACTTATATACCGCAAGTGGACGGTATACAGTTGTAGCACTTTTTCCCTCAAAAGAGTATTTCAAGGTTTAATCGAACCACAAGGACCAATGGGAATTAAGCAGCATTATCAGTAAAAGAGTTAGCCATGCTTTCTAGTGAGCGTGAGCGTGAGTTTTAGGAGAATTGGGGGATGTGCCGATCGGCACAGCGGTGTGCCGGTCGGCACGGAGGCTGAATTGTCCGAGTATTGATTGAACAGCCTAAGGAACCTGATTAGATCACGGGGTAAGTTAGCCAAAGTCTGCTAGTTGAGATCGTAACCAAAAAGCTTAATTAAATAGCATCATAAACGGATTTACTTAATTATTGACAACCGAAGATCGGCAGGAAGAAACCCCTTTCCGACGTGCCCTGTCACGACCAGTTCGCCTTAGTCGGTAGCCGCTTCCCACTCTACCCATCATCTCAAAGATCTCGCATATTCCAGCGCGTTGAGGTACAGAGACAATATACAATTATGACGCATTACAAGATCCCAATACTACTTTAACCACAATAGAGATAGTGAGAGATTGAATCTCTCACATTCTATTGCCACCACAATTAAGATAACATCTAATACTTAGTCGTCACTAAGCGTAGGAACAAGTGCATAAAGACCATAAAATCCAGGCAATCAATAACCAAAACCATTCATCCACATATTCAACCATACTTTGATAATACATAGTACAAGATACATCACCATCTAGTAGGCCTACCTTGATGGATCACCTCTTAGCACCAGCGGTTCTTGATCTAACAACTAGAGAACATGAAGAACGGGGCAAGCCCTGGTGGCTCTAAACTTACTAGCTGTGTTGTCCCTCTGGCGGCTAATCCCGAAACCCTAGGGTTTTTACAGGTTTATATAGGTCTGTGCTTCGGAAAGGAAAGGATCTCGGGAAGAGAGTCCCCATGCCGATCGGCACAGAGGCCGTGCCGATCGGCACACCTCGTGTCCAACTCGATCTCTCTTCTAAGTCGGTTCCAAAGTCCTAGGTAGCTTCTATGTGGGCCTTCCAACCAGTTTTCTTCGAGATCAAGTCTTGCATTGCTCTTTTAAATCTTCGAGTATTTTTTATCTCTTCGTGACGAATATCTCCTAAGATTGATTCGGATGACTTCCTTCTAGAATCAACTGAATGATGGGCCAGCCTCGATGGCTCTGAAGTCCCCTATGCCGGTCGGCACAAGGCTGTGCCAATCGGCACAGTGAGCCTTTTCTGCTGCTTTTCTTTTCTTCAGGTCCAGATCAGCCAAAATGTCCAGAATGTCGTCATTTTCATCTGTTTCTGCAATAAATCTCCAGAATGACATATATACAAATATAGTGCTATTATCAAGGGTTAATGGCCTATAATAATGATATTTATGCTCTAAATAAGGCGCAATTGGCATACAAAATGGTATGCTAGAAATCGTCAACATTCGTCACCAAATAGAGTATTTACCCATCAGGTATCAGATAACGGGTACCTATTGCCATCCCTGTACATGGCAAGTGTATTAGTCTGAAGTCTTGAAAACAACAATAAAGTTAGAATGGATGCCTTATTTTCAAAAGTACAAGTACTACACAAATTATAAGTAACATTCAACTAAGTTCATAATATTAACAAGAGAAAATAGTTATATACCATGGGACATGTGCCCCAGGGTACATGGATTTTGGCTTTCCTCCCGAAGGAGCAAGTTGTAATGACGAAGAGCCTCAAGTAAGCGGCCCAGCTTCCATAGAGGAGTTCATGCTATTTGGTAGGACTACTTCCATGCGACACGATCTCATGTTTTTTCTTTTCCCGAGTGGCTCTCATGTTTTTTTTGGAAAACATGCAATTACATTGTAGACGTGGTCATAAGGACATCTACAAAGCGCAACAACTACTCTGCACCAGAGCCGCACGGGATGAAGGCCAACAAGAACTGTATATCAGGTTTTGTGGGACTACTTCATCAGCATCCTACAGGAGATTTACAGCTACAAGTAGAGTATGGTTTGCAAAGCCATTCAAAACCGCTCGGTTTTTCAACAGAACCGAACCCAGATGCTGTAGCAAAACAAAAATATTTAGTTTTTCTAGTTTATCGTTAGGTTTTTTGGGTAACAAAAACTGTTACGGTAGCAGTTTATGAACCCCGTACAGAGAATCGTATTGACATGTTGGTAAGGTGCGTCACTGGTCCGATGGTTTGGGACGTTGTTTCGGTATAAGCTGTGCTCCGAGTACGAGTGTAAAGGCGTGAAACACTATTACACTACCACGAGCAGACGTTGATAGAGGTGTCTCTTTCTCAAATGACTGAGATTTTGTTAATCTCCCAGTCACTTTTTTCAGTTATTGGATTTTGATCCAACTACTCATATTTTTTATTCACTTGTGCAAAAAAAAGTTCTTTAGAAAACGAAATTGTTTCACTTAAGAACTAATTGTTCCAACAGTACAATTTCATTGTTCTAGCAGTGCAGTTTTATTGTTCCAGTAGTATGTTTTCATTGTTCCAAAAATGTGACTTGAGAGATGTACGAAATCTCAGTCACAAGCAACTCTCGACGTTGATACGACTGGGCCGTACGAATATTACTCTGTGCTCCGAGTGTATTGACATGTCGGTAAGCAGCGGCTGTAGCAGATCCTCATCCTCCGTTTGCTCCGTTTTTCTCTCAACAGAATGCGACACAACAGTGCATCAGAACAAGAGAATCAGCCTGTTCGGCTCGCAGTTTTACTATTACCGCTGCGCAGTTTTTCTAAGAGAAAACACTGTAGCTGCTGAAAGCAGCACTGTAGCCTGTGAGGGGAAGCAGCAGCAGCCGGCTGCCAAACCGAACAGACTGAATATTTAAGTCGTACACGCACGTACAACTCCCAATCCCACGACATGAAAACGAGTTAACGTGATTAGCCGTGTCTGTATCTTAGCTCTAGGAGCGACGTCGTTCTAATACCGCATCACGTTCAACTGGAAACACAACGGATTTTCTCCCTAACGGCATGCCAGTGCTCGCTCGGACCGACTCGTCGCTCCTACCAGCTACTAGTCCAAACAGTAGCGGGCCAGGACCACCACACCCCTGATGATCGACGTCGATGCCGTCATGCCGGGCCGGCACACATGAAGATAAAATGATTGACACAGATTATATAGAGCGGGTGATGTGTGCGCCTGTAGTTTGTTCGCTTGCGAAGCGTCACGATGCTAGTAACAAGCTTGGCTACCGGCGGTCGTCCGCAGCATAATTCGCAGCGCTTTTCCGCTCGGTTTGACGCCGACGCCCGTCGCTGATGGACGCTGGAACCTCCACTGCGCGGTAGAGCACACGCGCGCGGCGACAAGCGCCGCGGTCAGGCTGGTCCATCACGTCACCACATTCGTACTCCTACTCTACCGCCGCATAGTACTCCTATCCTATGTACGTAGACGCGCGAGGAGAGATACATGCATATATACGGTCTTGCAGTCTAGGGAGGCAGGGAGCTGGCTATATATCTGTCCATCTCGTGCAGAGTCCCGCGGGTGCCGTCCTCTCTGCTCCGTCACTCACATGCCACGGCCTCTCACACCTGACCTCTTTGGTCGGCACTACTAGCAGGCTAGCAGCAGCACCGACCGATCATGTCATCATCTGCCGAGTACTCGGCGTCCGCCTCCTCCTCCGCAGCCTCGTCGTCGTGTTCCCCTCGCTCCGCGCCGCGGAGACCTGCAGGCGGCGAGCAGGATGAGAAGGAGGCACGGCCGGGACGCGGCGGCAGCAAGCGCCGTGGGGCGTGGCGGGTCGCGGCGGCGCTGGACCCGCTGGCGAGCAGGTGGGCGCGGGAGTGGGACCGCGCATACCTGCTGGCCTGCGCGGCGGGGCTCATGGTCGACCCGCTCTTCCTCTACGCCGTCTGCCTCAGCGCGCCGCTCATGTGCGTCTTCCTCGACGCCTGGTTCGCCGCCGCGGTCACCGCGCTCCGGTGCGCGGTCGACGTCGTGCACGCCTGGAACCTCCTGATGCGGCTCCGCGACGCGCACGCGGTTCCGACCGCCGCCGCGGACGAGGAGGCGCCGCCGGAGCGCGATTGCAATGGCGGCGGCGGCGGCGCCGTGCCCGCACGTGCGAGGCCATCGGCCAAGAAGTCTCTGTTCCTGGACGTGTTCGTCATTCTGCCGGTGATGCAGGTAACTCCCCCTCGGTCGATCCCCTCCGTGCACGCTCTCCGTGATTAATGATTTAATCTCCACGCATTCTGTGACGAACTTTCACCAGGCTGTTTGGTTAAATTTCAAGACCATTTAATCAGTAGTAGCGGTGGTGGACCGTAGTGACAGAGTGGAACGCTTGTCGCAAAACATTTGGAACAGCAGAGGGTTTGTTGGTGGTTTCGGCGTTGTCACCTTCCCTTCGTCCCTCGTACTGTCGTACACCATGCTTACACAGTTACACGGCGTGGCCGTATGCGGCGGCCCTGCTCGTTGCATTCCGGCCGGCCCCCATCACATTCTGCCGCGCAACACGGTGCATGTGATCCACTGTGCACGGCGTCCCAGCCACGTACCACCGACTCAGGCTGTGGACCGATCGCCACAGCCTTCCGCACTGGCGCTCTGCTGCGCCCGGAAACGTGCGTGCGTGCTGCGACGCGATGCCGGTCTCTAGAGGACCCAACAACAAGAAGTAGCGGTATAGGAAGCCGGTTTCGATTATTGGAGATGATTCCTAATGCATACTAATGTAGAGTACATGCATGGGACCATGATGCCTGTGCAAATTGGTGGTGGTATGAATGTTGTAAATCTGCAGATTGGCCCCTTCCCTTTAAGCAATCGATGTGAGCCGTTAGTCCGTTGCTGTATCGTCGTATCACCAAGCAAACCAGCAACAATGCGCTCTACTACCAATCAATGCAGGCTTCAAGTTCTTTCCAGTAATGTCCATAGTCCACACTATCGGTATTTTTCGTGATATCTACTGCCCAATTATTGTACTATAGTACTACTATGGTTAGTGTCGTAGCAGCAGCTCGTCTGGCAGTTCCGCATCTCGAATAGAAGAGCAAAGAATGACGTTACTGGCGAAACGAGCACTGAAAGACAGCAACGAATGCATGCATGCATGTTCCTGTTTTAATTTGGTATCTGATTCCAGTGAATTGTCAAGCATGCATATACTCCATTAATTCGGTGATTCATGAACAGGTAGTCATTTGGGTGGCGGCGCCAGCGATGATACGCGCCGGATCGACGACGGCCGTGATGACGGTGCTGCTGGTGTCGTTCCTGTTCGAGTACCTGCCCAAGATCTATCACTCGGTCCGCTTCCTCCGCCGGATGCAGGACGTCTCCGGCTACATCTTCGGCACCATCTGGTGGGGGATCGCGCTCAATCTCATGGCCTACTTCGTTGCCGCTCATGTGAGTCACCGAGACGTCTCAATATTTCTCTGGCTCCTCCTCGTAATCGTGCGCCGTGCCCGTTGAAGTATACTGCTCGTCTTTCCTCACCTTCATTTTTTTTTTGAGGGATCCTCACCTTCATAGTAGTATTTAACTAGTACCATCATCGTACCGAGTATTGAATGAAGTAGAGCCCAACCTTCAACTAAATATTTCTCCGTACGCGCACGGGCACTTCACCACGAACGGCCTAGCTTGAAGCGCATGAACGAACGAGGACGACGCCACACATGTGGCTTCTGATAAGATTCGGGGACAGACAGCTAATTAAGGCGTGCCGTTTCTGCACGCAGGCGGTGGGCGCGTGCTGGTACTTGCTCGGCGTGCAGCGGGCCACCAAGTGCCTGAAGGAGCAGTGCGCGCAGCCATGGACGCTGGCGTGCGCGGAGCCGCTCTACTACGGCGGCGGCGCGTCCGCCGCGGTGCGCAGCCTCGGCGCGGACAGGCTCACCTGGGCCGGCAACGCCACCGCCAGGGGCGCGTGCCTCGACAGCGGCGACAACTACCAGTACGGCGCGTACAAGTGGACCGTCATGCTGGTGGCCAACCCCAGCAGGATCGAGAGGATCCTGCTCCCCATCTTTTGGGGGTTGATGACTCTCAGGTGAATGCTCGTGCGTGCGTCAGTTTGTGGTTGACTGAGCTCTCGACTGTCTGGTTTTTACTGATCGTCATTGTTTGGCGCGTGTGTGTCTGATGTTCAGCACGTTTGGGAATCTGGAGAGCACGACGGAGTGGCTGGAGATTGTGTTCAACATCATCACCATCACCGGGGGACTCATTCTCGTGACGATGCTCATAGGGAACATCAAGGTAACTAGAGGCGGTGCCAGTAGATAGACTTGTCTGGCATTCCGAATGCATGGCTGACGACTATGAACGTACGGCTCATGACATGAATGGACAGGTGTTTCTGAACGCGACGACGTCCAAGAAGCAGGCGATGCACACGCGGCTGCGGAGCGTGGAGCTGTGGATGAAGCGCAAGAAGCTGCCGCAGAGCTTCCGGCACCGGGTGCGGCAGTACGAGCGGCAGCGGTGGGCGGCCACGCGCGGCGTCGACGAGTGCCGCATCATCCGGGACCTGCCCGAGGGGCTCCGCAGGGACATCAAGTACCACCTCTGCCTCGACCTCGTCCGCCAGGTATGTACGTGTAGTGTAGACCTGGGTTTGGGCGTGTACGTTGGTGCTTGATTTGAGCGACGCGCTCGCCGTGAAACTCTGTTGCACACGCAATGCAGGTGCCGCTGTTCCAGCACATGGACGATCTGGTGCTCGAGAACATCTGCGACCGCGTCAAGTCCCTCATATTCCCCAAAGGCGAAGTTGTAAGCACGCGAACTCGATTTCCCCTGGTCTAAAACACGTACTCCCACGAACAACAGAAGAAAGTGACATCTGTTAATTTCCTACGTAGATCGTCAGAGAAGGCGACCCGGTGCAGCGGATGCTGTTCATCGTGCGCGGGCACCTGCAGAGCAGCCAGGTGCTCCGCAACGGCGCCAATAGCTGCTGCATGCTGGGCCCGGGCAACTTCAGCGGCGACGAGCTGCTGACGTGGTGCCTGCGCCGGCCGTTCCTGGAGCGGCTGCCGGCGTCGTCGTCGACGCTGACGACGCTGGAGAGCACGGAGGCGTTCGGGCTGGACGCGGCGGACGTCAAGTACGTGACGCAGCACTTCCGCTACACCTTCACCAACGAGAAGGTGCGGCGCAGCGCGCGCTACTACTCGCCCGGGTGGCGCACCTGGGCGGCCGTGGCGGTGCAGCTCGCGTGGCGACGGTACAAGCACCGCAAGACGCTCGCGTCGCTCTCCTTCATCCGCCCGCGCCGCCCGCTGTCGCGGTGCTCGTCGCTCGGCGAGGAGAAGCTACGCCTCTACACCGCGCTGCTCACCTCGCCCAAGCCCAACCAGGACGACCTGATCTGAGCTTGCGACTGAAATTATGGATGACAAAGGGGGCTTGTTCTGCGGGTAAGGAAGGAGCGAAATCCCGACCAAAGTGAAACTGCTTTCCTGAGCTTGTGCAACCACAAATGGAACTTAAACTTCGCTCCAGGTGAATGTTAATTCCGATTTTATTGCGTGTGTGCTGTATTACCAATTGTGAAACAGCATTGCACCAACTCGTGCACGCGCCAATTCTACTCGGCACTCTATAGACAGCTGCTGGTTTTAGATGAAAACCACAGTGATGTTGAACGAGGTGAAACTAGATGCAGATGCGAAACAGAAGTATAGACAGAGAATGAAATAACCGACCGAAATAGTAGTATTACGAACTGAACCATTCAGCGCGCCACATTGTATTATGTCATCGTACCAAAAGAAGCGTCGCATAGTACCATATCATCGTACCAAAAGAATAGGCAAGGTCAAAATTTGGTATCAAACCCTTGCTAGCCTATGGGAATAACTAAGCTTCGAAAAAGTGGAGCAGCAAAAAATGATGCACTAGTGCCATCAGGAATAGCTGAACAGCGACTTGAGTCTATAGGCTGCTGGAGTCCCTTCCAAAGATGAACCGCTTCCCCCAATCCGACACGACTAGCATCCTTGTGCGCCAGCTGAATTGTTTGCTGTTTTCAATAAGAGCAAAACGGGCATCGAAATGTGAGAATCGAACATCGTACAAAGAGAGAGAAAATGAAGTCCATGAACAGAACACGGGAGGGATTTACCTTGCATAGACAGAATACCACAGCCATTGAGTGCTGTGGCCAACATGTACCCAGTCACCTGGCAATTGCGCAGCTGTTTGCTCTCCACCTAGAGGAGCGAACTGGCCAAAATGCCTGTACCTGTACCTCACATGATAACGCATTGAGCGGCAGTTGGATTTCAGAACCATGAATTATAGTGGTGCAAATGGAAGTATATTCTTGCAACTCATTACATATTATGGTAATATGATGGTCAAATTTGTTCTTGAACACTGCACGTCAAAGTATCACATGAATTCATGGTATTCAGCATAGAAAACGGACCTGAAAGGTTTGAAACGATGACGCCCTTCACCTCTGATCCTTATAGGACCTTCAGGGTATTGCTCACAAGTCTGCATTCTGTTGAAACATCCTGCTAGGTAAGTTCCCTGCTGTGAAGCAACCTGAATCAACAACAACCATTCTCGTAAGAATATATGCAATGCTTACACATAACAGGGTGAATTATTTTGCCACTATCTGTACAGTTGAGTTGCTGAGCCGCTATGCTGCAGATGAAATTACCTGAGCTGTTGCTGGGAGCATCTTGACTTGTGAGTCCACCTGAGCAAGCGCCTTTTTGAATTCTTCTATGTTCAGTTCTTTTGACTCCTTCCCTTCTGAGTTTTTGAGTAGATCATGGAAACCCTTCATTTGGTTGGATTTAAGATATAGCTTCACCTGAGGATATCTTTCATAGATGTCGCCAAGAACATTCTTAATTTTCTCCACGGTCAAAGTGCCGGAGTTATCCTTGTCTGCTACCCGAAATATTGAAGCAACATCTTCCTGAAAATTTATTAACAAGAGTTATTAATAATAAAGAACAAATATGTAGGAACATTTTAAACAAGTGCTAGATGACAAGATAATATATTTATTCACACAATGCCTTGAATGAAGGTAGCACATATTTCTGGTAGCATGTTAAACACAGATTGCGTAAGTAAATGCGATACACACTGTTGCTGTCTTTTCCAAAACAAGCTAAAATGTAGGTGTTATTTTGCATAATGTTGAGATTCTGATAACGGAAAGCATCATTAACCATGGCCTGTATAGTCGATTTTAGTGAGGTAACATTGTACTAACAAAATTTGAGCGGCATGAACATACCATAACTTTTCTTTGAGCTATTGTTGCGCAATCACCAAGAGCATACACATCCTCACAGCCTTGAACCCTAAGCCATTCATCAGTAGCAAGCACGCGTCGACTTCCCTGCAAACAAATAAAATTATTATTAAAGGTGTATACCTAAATAAGTATGTTCTCTTCTAGTTGGAAGGTGTGATATACCTGACCAACTTCCTTCATGAAATCCATAATGATCGGACGGGCTCCAATTCCAGTGGACCAAACAGCCATACCATAAGGAACAGAGATCTCTCCAGTTGCAGGATTAGTCATGGTAATATCCTTATCAGACACCTTTACCACCTTAAAATTTGTCTTCAAATCTATACCTTCCCTCTTGAACTTCTCTTCAGCAAACTGAGAGATTCTTTTGTCGAACCTGTATGAACAATGAACTTTATTGTAAGAAAGCGCAACAGATCTAAGATGATAGGAGGGAAAGGGGGCATATAAACTGTCAACCACACATGACCACCCACCTAAACACGCTCACACACTGAGCCAACTTCATACCATTTTTGTGGTTGTTACATTAACTGTATAAACCTAAGATATAGATCTAAGATGCCAGAAGGCCAAAGGCGCAAATAAACTGTCAACCTACTCACCCATCCACAAATTATGAGCCAACTTCGTACCATTTCTGGGCACTTGATACATTAACTGTATAATCATAACAAATATCATATAAACCGGAAAAGACAGTAATAACAAATTTTCAGAAAAAAAATTCAGATTCCTAGAAAGATGCAAATAGGGAATTAATATCTAAGAACTCCAATTGTGGGCATATGTTATGACTGTGTGCAGTTATATTAGACTAAAGTTAAAAGTAAATGTAAAATTTCCACGACATCAGAAACAAAATCAATATTTGGGGAAATACAGTAAGGGGCCCTGCAGTGGAAAGTATATTAATAGTAGGAAAAAACAATATAAAATAAAGTCGTTTCTGTTGGATCTGCAGAGGAAACTTCTTCCATTAAGAGACAACATACAAAGAATCGAAAGTCTTACATTGTAAGGATATGCCCTCCGGCTTCAATTACTGAAATGTTCACATACTTCTTAACATCAGGATACAACTTTGCCAAGTCCTCATTCACAAAGTCATGCAACTCCGCGGCAAATTCTACCCCTGTTGGGCCACCACCAATAACAACGAAATGAAGATTCTTCTTCCGCTCTTCCTCAGAAAGGTTTGGAAGGGAGGCTCTTTCAAAACATTTCAGGACACTTTTCCTGATCTTTTGAGCATCTTCTACTTCCTACAATAGCGACAAGTATGTTAGATAGTCATTTCATTTGAACAAAATATAAAGAGAACAGTCACATCATTAGACACATGCTACAATTATTATAATTAAGATTTGTTGCATGCAACACTCAGAGCAGAAGATTAAACTGAATCATGACAACAAAATATGCAATTAATTAATCCATATCCTCCAGCAACAGCTATTAGATTACCTAAAAAGGCCTGACATGGTGTGTGACATACAACGAAGCAGGCAGACCAGGGGGACAACAAATATATTGTTATGATAGAACAGTTTTAATTACACAGTCCAAATTTGTTTATGAAGATTGGAAATGTTTGAACTAATTTGTAAAGCAATATAGGGTCAATTCATCGCTGCATCAGGTCATACTTACCTTTAAGAAATGGCAATTTTCAGTAACACCAGGTGTGTTGAAAGTATTTGGTCTGGCACCAACACTGACAACCAGGTAATCATAATCCACAACGAATTCACCATTTCCATCAATGTTCGTCCCAACATCTGACCTGCAGTGGATCTTTTTGCTTGTTGGGTCAATCTTGTAGCACTCAGCTTCCCAAAACCGGAATGCGGCATTTCTCTGCAGACGGATATGCACACCTTAGTTTACAAATTCTTGCATTACTAACAAGGAAGAAAAACTAGAAAGGTCTGAGATGGCGCGCCTGGAACCAAATCTAAAATATATTTAAAATTCATAGCTTATTCTCTATAAGGACATACCTTTCTGACGATATTGCGAATTGGCTCCACAATGCTACGTGCTTCAACTGTGCCACATGTCACGCTTGGCAACAGAGGAGTAAAGGTGAAGTAGTTGCGGGGAGATACAACATGAACATCATACAGAGAGGTGTCAATATTTCTCAAGAAACTTGCGCCTGCCCAACCAGTTCCAAGAATAACCAGCTTCTTCTTGTTTCCAGTCCCATCACAGATTTGAAGAACCCGATTATCCTGACAAGCATAAGTCAAAGTGCCAACTCTACAAAAGATTAACGATCGAAGCATGTCAGGGCCCAGAAATATATGTTATGTAAAAAAGTAACTGAGTGAACGGTTCTAGTGGCAGTGCAGTAACATTCATTTTGTTACAGTATTTACGGATTTATATAACTGATACCCACTTCTTAGGTTTGAAAGAAAAGCACTTCACTAAATATTAACTTTCCTAGGTACATTGTGAAACATAGTACAGCTATTGAACAGGTACAACGTTAGCTACTTTGGTGATCAATCAAACATTGGTGCATAATTAGAATCACATATCCAGTTACAGGAACAAAAAAAAGGTATGGCAACAGAATCATACATATTGCACAGACTCATTAGCGGAAAATCAATATTATAATTCATTCAAATGACCAGATCCCCCAAATGCGTAATCACCTACTGTTGTATGAAGATCAGATAGAAAAATAAAAGTGAAACATTGCATAATGCAATTTCTCTAAAGTTGAGAAATGCACAAAGCTAAGTGCTAAGTCATCCACAGAACAAGTACTAACTGTGACATAAACAGGGATAATCAGATTCGCTATATGTGGACTGGACACCTGATTTACGGCAATATTAAAGTGTGAGAATCCTATCTCAAAATGTTTGCCCAATTGCCCGTGAACCTACACGGGTACAACAAGAAGCAGAATCATTAGATCCGTTTACTAGTTTATTAGCAGGCAGTTCAACGCATTTTTTCAACAGTATTCACTCCAGTTTCCATCAACGCAGTACAGTTTTTGCCAATGAAGCACAAGACTACGAACTTGCGGAAGAGAATCTACGGTGCCATGACAGAGTATCAGGGTCACAAGTCATCATCAACCGAAGCAGTTAAAAAATCGAGAAATCGGCCCAATAAAATAATCTCTAATTACCAGCACGCCGTCGCAGAACTGAACTATACGGAACAGAAAAAAAAAATCTCACGAAAAGGCGACCAAACTAGAGGAAGCATCACAAGTTGGCAAGTTCAGCAAAGCGAACCGCAGCACAGAACAACGCGCCACAACGACGGCGCGGCACACGGATTGATCAACTCGCTCACGCCAACATACAACAACAGAAAAAAAAACAAAGGAATGCAGCACAACGGGAGGTGACGGCGGAGCACGCACCCGACGGTGAAGACGACGAGGCGCTTCTGCCAGCGCGGCGTGTGGCGCACCGTCTCGGCGGCGCGGCGCACCAGCGACATGCCGCTGCTCGCCATCTCTCGCTACACCTCGATCGAGTCCTCGCGAGATGCGAACGCAATGCCGGGCGAGTGGTATACCGGGGGAAGGGAGGAGCGGCGGCGGAGCGGCTTGCTCGCTCCCAAACACGCGGCGGCGGACGAGGCGCCTCCTCGCGTTCCGGGAGCCTAATATAGCAGTGGAGTACAGCAGAGGCTCCCCTGCGTGGTTATTTTCGGTTTGCCCCTCTGCCGAGCGCCATATCGTGTGCCCCGCCTCGTCAGAGACAGAACAGAGGGAATCGCTTCGGATTTACAATATTTTACGGGCGTGATCGAGGAAAATGGTAATGACAGCTCGCGCCGCGGTTGCTTTCCTATTTGTTCGGTCGCGGTTACCACGTTCGTACATGCAGGCCAGGAACCCGGCGCGTCCGGGATCCGACGTCGCGGAGACGGTCGGGCCGTGCGCGTGGACGGCTGGATGGTCGTGTGGGGTAGGCAAGGCGTGAGTTCGACGCCGGTCTTGTCTTGTGAGCCACGAAAGAAAGAAGCGAAGGAGGCGATGGAATGGAAGTGGGGAGGACCGGAGATCCTGGGGTTCACATTGCGGGTGCGGCGCGGCCCAGCCGTGCGGCGGCTAGGGTTTTCTTTTTCTTTTTTCTCCCAAGTTGCCTTGGAAACATGTGATTGATGATCTGTAATCTTTTAAGGCAAGTTCAATTGGAGATTACGCGTACTGATTTAAATACTTAGCTGGAGTAGTAAAGTTCACTTCCTAAACTTGCCCTTGTGCAACACAGCAAACAGCCAGTTCAAAAAAAAAAAACACAGCAAACAGCATCTCACGTTTCGAATATCTGTGTACTGTATTATACAAACATTTAACAAGCTATCAAAAAGGGATTTCTATTGTATAATAGTATAGATGGATAGATACTTTGTGACTTTCAACCAGAACCAAACATTTGGAGCAAAAACATCCTCCTCGTTCTGAGTGGCTGCCAAATGTCCAACCTACTTTGCTTTGAGCATGATCGTGGATCGTGCCCATGACAATGGAACGTATGATTCTCGGTGCACGTTAGGGACAAGTTCGTTCAGATCTCGTGAAAGTCGCTTACATGTTCTCCAGTTTCCGGCTACCCATTTCCAGTTTGGCCAAAGATGTCTACACCATTATAGGAACAACCATAAAGTGGTTTCATTTCATACTCCGGCTGTGTTGTGGTTGAGGAGAACGACACGCTTTTTTTTTTAACACAGTAAACATTCGCAAACTCGCATGAGTACTCACCTCTAATAAACACACACACACACACGCCACTACCTCTACCCCTATGAGCGCCTCCTAAAAACTGAGCCGGCTGATCTTAAGATTCCACGAAATGACCCACACGTTTCCGGTAAGAATTTTGGTTGCTTTCTAGATCAAACCGATCAAAGGTGCAAGGCATAACGTAAATGGTAGTTGTCTTGTCTATTAAGCTTTTGTCCAAGTTTTTTTTTCTAGAACTTTGAGTTCCCCTAACTAATAGGTTGGATCCAAGGTGATCATATGAATCCAATAAGATTGTAGGAGTACAATAAGTTTAGGAAAACGGTAACCTAATATGTTGCCTGAAATAAAAGCACGACCTATAGTTAACATTATATATATGAAAATGCCAAAATTCATGAATCTGAATTTCCAAATGGGTTATTTGAACAATAGGGTGATAAAGTAGTGTAGCACAATCAATGATTTACGAAGTAACGTTGTAATTACAATTATTATTATGTTTGTGACAATGCATTTTGATGTTAGCATCCTAGTTTTGTGACAAAACACTCGGGTGCGCTTGGCTACCTGCACGCCTCACCCTACGAGCCACGCTTCGCTCTAGCCTTGTGTTTGGTTGCTTGTATCTATTGTGCATAGGTGAGTAGGGACACTATTTTGTTGCCCCGCATGAATATATGTTGCACGAGATAAAAAAAATTAACAACAAAACTATACTAGTATATTATTTATTGTATTTTGTTAATCCTCAATATTTTTCCAAATACATGAATGACAACCTCACTTTTTGGCATCTTAGCCATATGGATGTAAGAATCAAAAAATTCCTTCCTACTGTCTCGCAAAAAAAAAAATTCCTTCCTACTCATACATTCCACGGGTGAAGTTTGGGCTGCAGGCAGAGAACAAAACACACCATCATTCAACGGAGACATCTCAAAATTCAAAATGAAAAGATTGGATGGGTACGGGCGCGGGCACCGGCTAATTGGCCTTACCGGGCTTTAAACACTGCTACTCTCGCAACTTTTATGGGTCAAACTACCAGCCCGCAACAATAGATTTCGTGGGTCCTATTTCTATTTTGTTTCCTGGGTCTTATTCCTCCTAGGAGGCTAATATATGCTGCTACTGTACTGGGCCAAACACAACTAAACAATTTTATGAAGCTGGACCCTTGCGCACAAACGAACAAAATGTTAGGCCCAGCAAGTAGGTCATGTTGGAGCCGCCAGCACGGAACCCGCCGCGGGCCCGCGAAAGGTCGCCCCCCAACTCTGACAACGCCGTCGCAACAGAAGAAAATCCAGGCCTGACTACCGGTGGGCGCGGGCGGAGTGGACCACGACGAACGTTCGCACGCGGCCACCCATTCCCATGTCCATGCGTCGCGACGCGCGGGCGGGCGGCCGCCGCGACCACCCCTGGCGCCCGCCCGCACCGCACCGCATCCGAACCGAGCAGCAGGCTGCAGGCTGCGGCCGGCTGCGGCACTGATGACTGGACCGATGATGATTAGAGCAGCAGCAGCAGCAGCGCGCGCAGAGTATAAAGCTCCCCGCCTACCCCGGGGCGCGGCCTCATTCGCATCGCGTGGTGCGACCCGGGATTCCCTCGTGCTCCCCTGTCCCCTCCACATCCTCCTTCTGCACGAGGAGAGAGAGGACCGAGGACCCCGCAGATCCCATCGAAATTCCCGACCGCATCCAGGTCCCGCCGCCGGCGACGACCGAGTCCCTCACAGGTACGGCGTCTCTGCTGCACCCCGTAGCTATTTCTTTCTTTGGAGCAAATCCTGCGCTTGCACTGCGGCGAGTCTGTGTGGTCTTGCTCGCTTGATGTTCGAGGGCGCCGCCTTGCTTGGCAATTCGGCGGTGCTGGGATCCGAGTCGGGTTCGTGTGTGTTTTCTCGGTAGGTGTTTGCTTGGTCAAGTGGTTGTTTCCGCTCCGTGAGCTAAGCAAGCATAGCGAAAGGGTTTGGTGTTTCGCCGTGTTGCTTGATCACTCTGAATGGAACATGGGAGGTGCAGCTACTCTTGGGCTGTGGCCACATGTTGGAGCAGCCTGAGCATTGCAGAGGCTGAATTATTGATGTTAGTCGTATGCATAAATGGAATTGTTTTCGTTAGGGGGCTCAAGCATGAAACTGCGACAATACTTTTCTTGATTGTGTGTAAAGGAAGATTGTGGAGATGCAAGGGAGCACTATGCTTCAGTTCGAAGGGTGTTTGTATTTCTGGACACATGTACAACACCCGAACAGGGAACAGTGGCTCTTGTGGTATGTTAGAATTGGGAGGGTAATTATGTTATGATGCAGAAGCACACAACTTTAATGTGAGTGTCTTGATGGTACTTTGCCGAAGTGGATTGGCTTTCTAGTAAAATTTTATGGTTCACAGAATAGTTGTGTCATAGATGATCACCAAGTATTTCTGAATGTATAGGAGCTGCATGAATAGCGCCACTCTGCATTAATCAATTGGTTGCTTATTGGCCTAGAACAGGAAACGTTTTATGTGTCCTCGCATGTGGTGGAACTTAGATGCTTGCTCAGTACGGCATAGCCGTTGATGTGGCACTTTTGGAATATCTCTGTCTGTTTAGTAGAATTAAGTTGGCTTCAAGGTGACCACTTGTGTCATAATTGATGTATCTGGTGGAGTGTCGTGGCCCATGCGGATGCCCTAAAGTCCTGATCGTCCTTGCAAGCTTACTGTTTGATAGCAGATTGGGTGGTTGTTGCTTGATGGCCATCCAAGGGAAGATTTTTATTACTGCGAGTTGGACCTGCGCAATAATTGTTGTGTATGATGGAGTGTCGCAACTTGCATGGGTGCTCTACTATCCCTTCTAACTACTGAGAGTTTGGGATGGTGAAAGTTTGTCGTTATTTGATTGATACTCATCCCATACATCGATATGTGCATGACTCTGCATGCTCGCATAGAGGCACACGGAGCATGGAATAGTGGCAAATTCTCCAGCTTATTTGAATGCTTGATGGTTCTGTCATGTTACAACGCGGTATAGGATAGCTGGTCACTATTGAGTTGCATATTATGGGATTAGCGGTCACCTTCCAGTATTGTCCATCTTCTGATGGAAGTCATATCATATCTTTTTCAAGTTAACCGTGCTATCTCTCAACTCTTATGTAACAGCAGTACGCTTGCATCTGGTCCATAATGTTAATTCTTTTTGCAGATCTTATTTCTCCCGCCCTACATGATGCATAGATAATCTCAAAAGTTCTGGGTTTTATCCCTGTTTTGAACTTTCAAGTTGCCTAAGTATTCAGTTCTAGTCGTTGAAGATGAATGGTTCAAGTGATTTCCAAGGGCACCATGTCGGTGGAGAGAAGGAAGTACTTCATGTCAGCCGGCCCACTCTGAACAATGGACCAAAGCACCGTCCATTGACCCCCATGAGACGTTGCCGTGGTGTAGCATGTGTAGCGATAATACTGTCAACAGCATTCCTATTGATAGTTTACTTAGCCCCAATAATTACTTTCGCTGTACGTCTTTTCAGCATTCATTACAGCCGAAAGATGACTTCCTTTCTGTTTGGATTATGGTTATCTTTGTGGCCATTCTTGTTTGAGAAGATCAACAAAACCAAGGTAGTTTTCTCTGGTGAAAATTTGCCTCCAAAACGGCGTGTCTTGTTATTTGCCAACCACAGGACCGAGGTTGACTGGATGTACTTATGGGATCTTGCATTGAGGAAAGGACATTTAGGATATATCAAGTACATCCTGAAGAGCAGCTTGATGAAACTGCCTATTTTTAGCTGGGCATTTCACATCTTTGAGTTTATCCCAGTAGAACGGAAATGGGAGATTGATGAAGCAATTATCCAGAACAAATTATCAAAATTTAGGAACCCCAGAGATCCTATCTGGTTGGCGGTTTTCCCCGAAGGAACAGATTACACGTAAGGCATATTTATTTTTGATTTCATATTTATGTATTCATATAATCAACATGCATGAATGGAGTATATATAGTAATAATGCAATTTTGAATCCTATGTATTTCCAATATCTGATTGGCAATCAAAATTTTATTTGTGTACTGCCGTTTGGACATTGCATTTATCTATCGCTTTCAGAAATTGTGTGTCATTGCATGTGCATAATTCTTGCTCCTTTCCTTTCGTTCCTGATTGTTGATTCTATCCTAGTGAGAAGAAATGCATCAAGAGTCAAGAGTATGCTTCAGAGCATGGTTTGCCTAAGCTAGAAAATGTCCTCCTTCCAAAGACAAAGGGATTCATTTGTTGTTTGCAAGAGTTGAGGAGTTCATTAGAAGCAGGTGAACACCCCATCCCCTTTCTTATCATTCTGTGCACGTGTTTGCATGCTGAACGTGTTACCATGACATCATGTGCCACTGTAGGTGGCGAACTCTTTTCCTTTTCCATTAGCAGTAGAATGTTTATTAACAGGCAACTGCTAACCTATAATAGGCATAGCCGATCCTTGAGTTTTAGGACTTAATGTCATCACCGATAATGTTAATTCCAGAAATCTGTTTTCGCCTTGTGGGAAATTGTTATCCTTGTGTCTTTATTAGGTCATAAAGCCAATACAGGAGTTCTCATAACTAATAGTTTTGCACAAGGGTTATCAATTCCTGGCATAGAATGAAAATATTCTTCACATTTAATCATCTAACTATAAATTTGATTCTGTGAAATGGAGCATATTTTGCATTCAAAACAAACCAACCAAAACCACAATTGAGTTAGTACTGGCTGGTATTACTAGCATTCCCAAAATATCTTGTCATTGTTACTGACCAAAACAACATGAACCTTGGAGGCCAGGATGCTTTAATTCCCTAGAACCTAAAACATATAGACAATCAAACTGCTTCTTTTCAAACCTTAAGCGTGTTTTAGCTAATAACCTTTACCCCTTTTGATATTTTGACTCTTGACTCATGCAGTTTATGATGTCACAATCGCGTACAAGCATCGGTTGCCAGATTTTTTGGACAATGTATATGGTGTTGATCCTTCTGAAGTCCACATCCACATCAGAACTGTTCAGCTCTGTGACATCCCCACATCGGAAGACGAAATTACCGAATGGATGATAGAGAGATTCAGGCAGAAGGACCAACTCCTGTCTGACTTCTTCGTGAAGGGACACTTTCCTGACGAAGGGACTGAAGGGGATTTATCCACACCAAAGTGCCTGGCAAACTTTTTCATAATAGTCAGTTTGACAGGCATCTGCTTGTACCTAACCCTTTTTTCATCTATCTGGTTCAAGGTCTATGTTGTAGCAAGCTGTGCTTACCTCTCATTTGTTACCTATTACTCCATACAACCACCCCAACTGTTAGGTTCACCGGAGGGTGACGATCTCCATGCCAAAAAGGCTTTGTAGAAAATGTTGTAACTTGCGACTGGAAACCGTATACATGAAAAAAGATGCTTACTGCTGGAATTCTTGGCGAGTGCCATTTTATTAATGTTCTCTCTTCCGGTAATGGGTATGTGACATTGCAAGGAGAGCTCTTATCTGGAGTCAAGGCAGTCAATTGTGCTATTAGCCATCGCTTAAAAAAAATTTCACATCGCTCGAAAAAAATTGTGCTATTAGCTAGAGACCGAAGTTTGACATGAAGCAAGTTCTAATTCGTTTATAGTTGCTATTGAACTATATTTTAGCGGAATCTTGATGAGCCAATCTGTCCAGTGCCCGAGGAACGATGTCTTGCTGGAAGAAGGGATCTATGTACTTGAGTGTGGGGACCAATAAATCATTGATTCATGCCTATGAATTCAATGATTTAAGGGCCCCGGGAGGAAACATCGTAATCTGTCTCGCCCGAATGAATTAGTTGGTACTAGAAATGTTAGAAATAGTAAACGAAAGGAGTAATAAGAAGTGAAAAGGACAGTCGCAAGAAAAATCAAAACAAGAAATAGGAACAAACCCAGAGCGAGCTGCCGGCAGGGCGCTGCATTCAATCTGACTGATGGCTCAAGATAAGTTGGAGACGGTAGTAATAGTGGGCGGGTCTCATGAGATTTCATCTATGCCGGCCGTCGGAATCAAACGAGGGTTTGCAAGTTTGATGGGGCGCATCCGTTTTCTTGCTCGGTTAATCGAGTTTAGGATTGCCAATTTGATTGGAAATTCTCTGCCGCGGCTCAATAGAGCGGGCGCGGCGAAGCGAGCGTTTCTAGCTGTTTCGCTTGCTTCTTCCTGAGCTGGAATCTCCAGAGATTTAATGAGCTCATCAACCCGTGGACTGAGTCAGTTAACCGTAAGGCCGGGGGTCGAACGACCTGGATTATTCTGAGCACTTCGCACTTCAAAAAATCAGGCTGAACTCGTCCGTGTAGGATGTGGTGCTTACCCGCCTTATCTGCTAGGTCTAGGATTGGTTTTGTTAACTAGAGATCTTTTCTTATGGAATAATAAGAATTTTTTTATTCTCTGATTTTCTCACCAAACAAGCAACGGATTGAGCAACTAGCGCGAAAGCATATTCATATCCACTAGTAGACTTAGCAGACTGTGACCTAGCCAGTCTATTTGTTGACAACAGACCAGTACTATCCATCAATGCCACAAAGACCATAGACTGTCTGAGGGCATAGGCTTAGCTGCTCGCTCGGTGAAAGGCTTTCCTGGAATAAAGTTGAAGACGACTTCCCTTGGATAGATCTTTTAAGCCGATGAAAAGAGGAAAATAGATTGAGTTTGCTCTATAAAGGCTCTGCTTGTGCTATTGCCCCTTACGAAAGTCCAGAAAAGGATGGGAGAAAATGTAAAGACTACCATTAAAGCAGCCCAAGCGAGACTTACTATATCCATGTAAATTATGTCTCCTATTTATATGAAGGAATTATTACGTACTAGAACATTTGGTGATTACCCACCGGGACTTCCTACTAAGTATTTGACACTTCCATCAAGAAGAAAACTATAAAGTACTCAATCAATGCGGCCCTGCTCTACTTTGTTTGAACATCCTAGCCTGGAGGGTGACTTGGCGTTTAAATATCCACCCAGAATAATGGTTAGTAGCCAGCTCGACCGTCAAAAGTCTAAGGGATTCGCCATGACCCAAAACTCAAAACGAGCCTTGCGACGAGACGCGGACATTCCTCATGCTGCGGTTCCCTCCGGTCCGTTCCCGGGTTGGGTTAGGGGAAGATCCGAGCGATTGCCTTCGCGAAAAAAGTCAATATCTCTCTGTCTGTGTTCTTAAATCATTCATTGGATGATGTGCGTTTCCAGCAGCAGTGCGGAATTGAGTTTCTGGTCCGGTAGATCTGATCTATAGTTAGGGGGCAATACATACCAAAAGGTTCGAAGAAGGAAGGCGCAGTATATAACCAACCCGCCTATTTGAATCTGAGCCGCGGAATCAGCATCTACCGACTATATCGTCCTGAAGACGGATGCGACGGGAAGAAGTGGCATTTAGAAGTGTTGCTGACTTTACATTTAGGTTTCGGGACTAGTTCGCTCAAGGACCACACCCTCTCGAGAGCAGGATGCCGGCCGTCGGGAGGGATAAATTTTTAGCAACATTGAACTATGACTTGGAAATAGGATTACTTAGCGACCTATGTTTCAAGTAGACGAAAAGGAGACTAGGTTTTATCTTGAGCTGCTTCAGCATACTACTACGATCAAGGCGGAAAGTCAGGATTGAGATACAATTGATATCTAGCTGGGCGAAAGAGCACAAAAGGGAGTGGTTTCTATAATCGAGGTCGGAATGGGATCGGGTGTTTTCACGTCTCACCGTAGTGCCCGGTTTGTCTTGATTGGTGATTGATCGGGTCCAGATAGACTGAGCAAAAAAAGGCTTGTATTACTTTGGTTAGTTTAAGTTAGGAACAACAAAGTCGTTGTAGTATAGTGGTGAGTATTCCCGCCTGTCACGCGGGTGACCCGGGTTCGATCCCCGGCAACGGCGATTTTGTTTTTCTAATTCCATATTTTTGAACCTCCCCAGTTCAAGGACGCTTCTGTCTTTCCACATCCGCAAAAACTGTTCGAGTCCAAGTCGAAGAACATGTCCACGTCTCAATTCAACGAGCAGAATCAATTATGAATGCTACTACATGTCAGGCACGTCTTTCCCTTTGAAAATTGCCTGTAACTGTGAGACGCACGAAATTCGACGGAGACGCACGCTTCTTCAAGAAAAATCTTGTGGCAAGAACTGAAATTCCCCAGCTTTCCCAGTCGGAATTCATGACGTAACTATCACACTCCGCAAATCATTCGTCCCAAGGCGTAAAACATCTCTAATAACCAGCGGTGAAGGCCGCGGGGTTCCAGGTTCGAAGTTGACTGAAATCTGCCTAGTTTATGATGCACTCCGTTTTTAGTAGAGCACTGAATCATCCCCGTACGCTTCAACTTGTGATGCACCAGGTCGCCGTACGTGGACGGCACGCGAGCTACGGCTTGAACCGCTCCCGGATGATATGGAAGCGCATGGCGGTGAGCAATGAACACCCCGTTCCCTAGTTCGCAAGCCAGAGTAGTCGGAAGCCTGATCCCTGAAACACGTCGCATCTGATCGAATCTAATCCAGCGCCATTCCTCTTGTGACAAGCAGTTAGCCGAAGCCATCGCATCCGTCCGTCGCTTTCTCCCCCACATAATCCAGCAAGTCAAGACACGATCTCATCCGCCTATAGAGACCACGAAGCATTCCAAAATCGATCGCCTCGTCCGCGCCCGTCTGCTCCGCCTCCAGCCCCTGCGTGCGCACCACTACCTCGTCGACCGCCAAAACCTCCGCTTCCTCCTCCTCCCGCCATGGAGAGCCTCGCCACGGCCAATGTCCTCGTGGACGGCGCGCCGGCCGAGGCGACGCTCGGCCGCGGGGAGCTGCGGTGGCGCCGGGGTGCCGGCGCGGCGGCAGAGCGGACGCTGTCGCTGGAGGACGAGGTGCTCGGGGTCCAGGCGCGGGGGAAGGAGGTCGTCGTGAGGGCCTTCGTTGCGGCGAGTGCGGCTAGGACGACGTCGTGCGCGGCCGGCGCCGGCGCGGGAGTGAAGCGGTGCAGGAACGACTTCGTCTTCGAGATGGCGGACGGCGAGGGCGCCGCCGCGGCTTGGGCCGACAGGCTGCGAGCTTGCCTGGACTCGTTCGGTACGTATGGTGCACCAATTCTTCTGGTTTCGGCGGCTCTCTTATGCCAATCACTATGCAAAGCCGATCGATGTTTCCATTGCGTCGATGCCGATTGCTGCTTTAGACTAGACAGAAACTACTACTCTGTTTTTAGCATCTTATTCCCCACACCCCCCCCCCCACCCCCCCCCCCCCCCCCCCCCCCCCCCCCCCCCCTTTACCAACAGTTTACTCTAATAACCGATCATGTTTGTGATGAACTGTCAACCGATAGGCCGGCCGAAGAGATTATTCGTCTTCGTCAACCCCTTCGGCGGAAAGAAATGCGCCAAGAAGATCTACGAGACGGAAATCAGGCCTCTGTTCGAAGCTGCCAATGTCAGCATCACAATGCAAGGTTCCGCACCAATGTTGATGGTTATCCACGAATTTTAAGTTTTTTTCTAAGATTTTACAGTTACATCGATCCGTTTGGTTCGCGATTTGTTTCAGAGACCGAGTACCAGGGGCATGCCCGGGAGGTGGCGTCTTCCCTTGACCTTGCAAAATACGACGGCATTGTCTGCGTTAGCGGCGACGGCGTCCTCGTAGAGGTTAGCAATATTCTTACTGTGCTTGCAACTTGTGATATGAATTTTTAAGTTGCGACGCGTTTGCATAGCTGCCGTGACAAGGCATGAACGCTCAGGGTTTGGTTGCGTTTCGTTTGCCCGGATTGGCTAATGCAAGTTGACTTCAAAAACATGATAAATCCGACATACTTCTCAGCTCTTATTGGAGCGCACTGTTTACTAAAGGAGTAGGCATGAAAGTGTTGGTGATTGGTTGCTACTTGTTCCTAGGTCAACGTTATTTTACTTAATATTATACTATACATTTTTTCTCGAAGCTGTTCAACGATTGACTGAATAGATGGTCGATGTTATCTAAAAGAGTGCACTATACGAAGACTAACGATGCATGGCATCAGTATATGAACAGTGCATATACAATTTGTAGTCGAATTTACCGTTGAAATCTGCATAAAAAGTGCGTTATTCGAAGTGCTAATCAGGTTCAAATTCATTTCTCATGCTGCGATTTCTGAAGTAGGCAGTGAATGGAATTCTTCAGAGAACAGATTGGGAGGAGGCAATAAAGATGCCAATTGGGGTGGTTCCAGCAGGTACCCATAATCTAAGCTTCCGTGACACAGAAGCAGAGATGATTCTGAAAGTGATTAAACAAACCTTGTCATTCATGCAGGCACTGGAAATGGCATGGCTAAATCACTTTTGCATGCTGCCCATGAGACGTACTCGGTTTCTAATGCTGTGTTTGCAACTATCAGAGGTCACCTCTCTACTTTCATGACTCACGGAAACACATGCCGCATGGCGATTTCAGATAGAGAGTTTCACGGAAGAACATACTTCTCTCTGTGCAGGTCACAGGCAGCCGTTGGATGTCTGTACCATTTTGCAAGGCGAGACCAAATTTTTCAGTGTCTTGTTAATGACTTGGGGTATGCAAGTAATAACAAACTAGGAGCTACCTTGTCAACTTTTAATAGAACTCCTCATCACACTAACATTTTTATTCTTTTAAAAATATCGCAGGTTTGGTGGCTGATATAGATATCGAGTCTGAGAAATACAGATGGATGGGAAGTGCACGCTTCGACTTCTATGTGTGTACTCAAACATTCCCATTTCCTCACATTATCCCTTATTCGCTTGTTGATGCCTCTTGCTTCGTGTACGCATGACGTAGAGCATGGTGTATTGGTGCATGACATATTCTCGTCGATTCCTTTAGTTTATGCATTTGGTCATGTATCTAGATCATCCATCTTTTTCTTGATTAGACTTGTTTACACCCAGTAATGGTAGTGTTAGGTAGAATTTCTGTTGATAATTGATCACCTTCCGGGACAGCTTAAGAGCCTGTGATTGTTTTCTTTAGCTGATGCAATGAAGTCCTGATTCAAAGATATTTTCTCGTACACTTTTCTCAGGCTGTGCTTCGCATAATGAACTTGCGAAAATACTGCGGCAGTATTTGTTTCGTGCCTGCCCCAGGCTACGAGGCATATGGAGAGCCCGTCAAGCAAGTTGAGAATCCCACAGTAGAGTGTCATCAAAATGGATCTCGTCCATGTTCTTATCGAGGTCCTTCAGTTCAGTTTCAAAGTTCAGACTGGAGATTTTTTGACGGTCCATTCGTTGCGGTTTGGATCAACAACGTGCCATGGGCTGCTGAGGATATCATGGCAGCTCCTGAGGCGAAGGTAATTTAATGTACAACCATTCTCTTGTCAGATGGAGATCATAAAATGTTTTTTTAATACAAAGGAGATCAGAAAAATGTTGATAAAGACATGCAAGTCAAAAGGTTATTTGAAGACACTATACAAAACTATTTTTTGTTGAATTTAGATGCCTACAGTATTCAGTTCCGTTTGCTTAGGGAGAAGTTCAATCTTCATAGTTTATTCTCTCATGGAACTATGGAAGTGAATGTTTCGATGGTGATGCAGTTCTCAGATGGCTACATGGACGCTGTCATAGTAAGAGATTGTCCAAAGGCTGATCTCTTAGGTCTACTGATGAAGATGAGCGATGGGAGCTATGTCAAATCACCATATGTTACATATCTCAAGGTTAAATTTCATCCACTGGAAAATGATATCAGGACGTTGCAAGTTGCATTGACATTTTCCAAAGTAAAAAAGAAATCATTTCAGTTATATTCTGGCATGAATTTTCTTAAATTAGGAAACAAAAGTAGTCAACAGAGTGTGAGTGCAACATGTTTGACTTATCATGCTTCGGTGTTTTTATCTGTTTTCAATTCAGTAGTCCACCAGTAACAAGCAAAACGCCATCATTTACTGTGACTTTGCAGGTGAGAACTTTTCAATTATCACCAGGCCAGCTTGTTGAAAACCCAAAAAGGGGTGGCATCATAGACGTGGACGGGGAGGTAATTGCAAGAGGAGAAGGAACGTATGGCAAAAGTCAGTGTAACGATGTGATGGCTTATGGCCCTCCCATTCAACTGACAGTGCACCAAGCTTTGGCGACAGTGTATGGCCCTAACAAAATTCGCTGAAGATTGGTTGCCAAAAGGTTGCCCATATAAATCATCCAGATTTGGAAAAAAAAAAAGAAATTGGAGATCCAACGCGAAGAAGTTTTACAAGATTGTCGCAATAAATTAGTGAAAACCAAATCTAGTGACAGTTAATTTTTGACAATAAGTCGACAATGGCATTCACGCATCTCAGACCAAACACCCTACATGCCCAATAGACCATTCATTTCACCCAAATAACCTTCCGACGGTAAAATTTAATGCCTTCTTTTTTTACTTTTGTGTATTTTATTTGTAACTAGGGTTGTAAATTGGTGATTTCATAGGGGCATCTTTAACCTTTTTTGTGCAAACAAATAAACTAGTTTTGAAACACTACTAGTTTATTTGCTTGAACTCGGGTTGAACTAAAGACGGTCGAAGGTGCTCTAATTAACGGTCATCAATTTACACCCCTCTTTATAACTAACAAGCAAGTGTAAATTAAATTGAGCAAATTTGTCTAGAGCACACTGAGAAAGCATGGAATCATCCACGACACAATGTCAATTTGGCCTCCTTTTTTTGAGATTGTGATTCTGGATTCTAGATTCTAAAAGTGGAAGCTGAAACAAAGGTTAGCTTTTGAGTCTGGATTCCACAATCAGAATCAGAATCTGAAGCAAAATCCACAATCTGCTCAGGACCAGCTTTTGATGGATTCTGGTAGAAATATTTACTCATTTGCCACTGTGACCCCATTGTAAGTGACTAAAATGATCTATAAGCTGGATTGTAGAATCCAGACAAACAAACACCCTCCAGATTTTAACAATCTCAAATTCGACAATCCACAGTCCAAAAGTTTAATTGTAAAAATCATAAGCTCAAACAAAGAGAGCCAAAGTCGATTTCGTTCGAGACACACTACGAATTTGTGGCAATTGTTTATGACACACTTTGACTGTTTAACAATTAATTCAACTTTTTTTTATCTCAATACGTAGAATACATTAGGACTTGAAACTTGGCATAAATATATATTGTTGCATTATCTATCATTAAAAAATAAAGTTAGATTTTTTTGATTGTTTGCATGGTTTGCTCGACAAATTAAATATCAAAACAATGATCTAATAATACCACAATCAGAAAAAAAATTCTAGCTCTGTTGGAGATGGTTTTTTGAATTAAATTCTAATATTTTGATTTATAGTAGGTTTACAGTACTCTTTTAGCTCTAAACTTGCCTCATTTACAGCTACAAACAGAGAGGAACTGAACCCCCTCTCCCACCCCGACTTCCTCGCACACCTGCCAAAAGACCAACACCGGCGTCCTCGCCGCCAAGTCACGGACTCCGGCACCAAGCAACCGTTGGAACTCACATCCTTCAATCCCATAAGCTTGTAGCTCCTCAAATTCATTGGCCACAAATCTCCTTCCCCGAGCTCGCAGCAATGGTCGTGTCCTCGAACTCACGGCGGCGATGGTCATGTCTTTTTCGGAGCCTGCGACTAACCCCCTCCTTTCCTGAGCTCACGGCAATGGAGGCCGTTTCCTTGAGGTCACGACGGCCACGTCCATGACCTTCCTCACGACGGCTCCTTCCATCCCCAAACCCACGACGTTTCCTTCCTTCTCCACAATGACGGCCGCCGTGGCCTCGTACGATTGCCGTGTTTCGGCAACGTCGGGCGCCAGAAAAGCAAGGGAAGAAAAGAGAGTGAGATGGGGAAGAGCAGGCATCTTTGCGACATCTGATTCAATTTCTGAGCACTACGATCGAGCGACGCGATTAAAAGACTTCTTTCATCACCATTGCAATAGAGACAATTACTATTTTGAACGCGAATAAATATGGCTTCGCTCAAATGACCGTGAAAATGTGGGCTTATCTAAAATGACAAAGAAATCATCGTCACCACTCTCAAATGATCATGTGGACAAAATTACCATAGTCCATCTTCAACCTCTCCTCAGATCTTAGCCGCCCATCCCCACCACCATCCCGCGCCCCGGCCCGCCGCTAGCGCGGTGGAGCAGCAGCGGGCAGGGGCGCGGGACGGCGTGTGGGGACGAACGGCTGAGGCCCGGCGAGAGGCAGAAGATGGGCGAAGGTTATTTGGTCCACGTAGTTATTTTAGAGCAATTGCAACGGTTTCGTGATCATTTTAGAGAAAACCTATGGTTCCGCGATCGTTTGAGCGAAGCCATATCTATTTGCGGTGAAATTATCCAGTCTCGCTGAGCAACATAAACTGAATGCTTGTGTTCATCCGCGAGAAGCTGGCTGAAGCTGCAAATCGCAGAACCGTGTTCACCCCGTGATGCATTTCATCTTTGTCATTTGCGTTGCCAGGGGACGAGGGAGGTACTGCACCCGCGAGCGGCTTCGGCGAGGTCCGGCTCGCTGTCTTGGCGCACACCGTCGACAAGGAGGAAAACGGCGGCGCGTTGCTTGTCTCCATAATTCTGCATGTGCTGTTGTTCTCAAGTCAAGTCCGCCTGGCATGGGCAGGAAGAAAGAAGATGTGATAGAAGCCGTCGGATGAAGCGAACGGTGGATTCAAATCTATTTTTGATTCAACTAATAAGGGAACTGTTGGAGAAGAAAAAAAATAACCCTAATACTTTTTAAACTGCTCCCGAAAAGAAGTTTTAAGGGGACATTTTTTTAGTCTCTTGAAGATGCTTTTATTAGTGCAATTGCAACGGTTTCGTGGTCATTTTATGGACCTCCAATTCAGCTCAGGCTATCTTCAACCGATTTCGAGACCCATACCCAAACTAGGTGTTGATTTCCTTCAATATACAAGACCCAAAAATGTGCATCTCCAACAAAAGATGCAAAAAACCCTAAAATTACCTTCTTCTTCCTCCTTCGCTCGGCCGCGCAGCCCGAGCGTCGCCGCCGCCGCCGCCCCTCCACCTGCGAGATCTTCTCGTCATCGATGGAGGCGCCGAAGGCGGGGGCCAGGTGTGCGCGCGGAAGGATGGGTCAGGGCGATCGGTGCTCCATTTGTGCGTCACCACCTGCCGCACTCCTAAAATGCGTCACCTGTATTGGTGGCCGGTTGGAGGAGTCATTTGCTTGTTTCATCGCTCATTTTCAATATAAGATGCAGAATAGGTCCCCGTTGCCCGTTGGAGACAGCCTCACAGTGCACACCGAGCATTGGCCAACGTATATTGCCCGAAAAGAATTCTCTTAAGATTGGCATTGTCAAAAGGTTGCCTAATTTGCCAAATTCTAAAAAGAAAAAAATAAATAAATCTAAAGGACAAAAGGAAATCTTACCACATTTTAGCATCAAATTAGTGAAAGCCAGATTTAGTAATAGCAAAATTTTGCTAAGACGAGCTATGCCAGAGTCAAACAGCCTGACCTGAACATTTCTTTTTAAAAAATGTTATTGCTAATGCTTATTTATTCATGCAATTTTTTAAGTTGTTCAACTATTTAAAATTTGTAATCAGCAACAAACAACTGCAAATCGAACTGTTTATATACAGTTTTTTTTTTGGTACAATATAATGATATTGAATGTAGCAGTGATCTTTTCCCATTCACGGTGAAATATCATGTCACGTCAAAATGATCCGTACATAGTTTTGTACCGCTCTGGACTATTTTGATCGCTTGGAAAATGGGTACAGAAAGTATGTACACTATGATTTAGTTAGAATTTAAGCACGACTGCACGAGACAGAGAGCTGCTTCCGCAGCTAGCATAAGAACTTCAGAAATCTCAAGTATAAACCAGTCCCTCTGTGTCTGCAAACCCGCCGGCGCGACGATCACAACTGCACAAAGACGTCTTGAGCCACAAAGTTACATGGAGCTTCAAGCCCGCCTAAAGTACATTACTGCACAACAGAGCACGCGAGAGATAGCAGTCACCATCAATAACCAGTACCAGCCAAAGGAACTGAAAAACGAAAACAATATAACAGCTGAACAGAAGAAAAAGAAGAGGAACCAACCAGAGAGCGGTTAGCTGCCCATTCCTCGCCGCTCAGCACGTCCGCGATTGCGGAGCTCTAAGAGTTGGATTGGGTAGTGTGTTTGCGGCACAGGCACTACACCTCGTACATACGGCGGAGGGCAGAGGCGAGGCCGCAGCTGTTGGAAACATGACGTGTTCAAAGGACAAGACCCAATGAAACTAATTTTGCCTGTAAAACTAATTGGTTAAACATTTACCTTTCCATTTATTTCTAGGAACGAAACTGAAGCAAAATTCATCTGAACTGCTTCTATCGGCTATAATCAAACGCCTTCCATCGGATATGCTCAATCTTTGGCCAGCTTTCTCCATCAGGTGCTCGGCAGCTCTTCTCCAGGAGTTCACAATCCCATATGCATAAGTGCTGTAGGGAGGATGGAAGATCTGGTAGACATGATATGTTGGGACAGTGATAGATATCGAGTTTCTCCAGACTGGTGAGGCACTTCATATTTGTTGGCAGTGACTTCATTTCACAGTAGAATAATCCCAGGCACTTGACAGATGAGAAGTTTGCAGATTCTTCAAATGAAACGGTTGGCTCCTTGCAGCATTCAAGAGAGATGTATGCAGGAACTGTAAAACCTTGAGCAGAGATCACGTTGTTAAGCATTATGGAGCTGCTAACTGAGAGTGATTGTTTGATATGACACTGTGAGATGCAGTCGGCTGGGAGCTTTGGAACATCTATCAATGTTAAGTAATGAATATGTAGGGATTGCAATCCTTCAAGCATGCATAAATCTGGCAAATGCCTTAGTGAGAGTCTTTTCAGGGAAGTTAGATGCCCAATCGATAAGGACATTGAGCTTCTGCACTCCAAGTCACAGCCAAGTAAACACTCGGATATGTTGAGCGTCTCAAGGGACGACGGCATAGATTCTGCTGCATGTGCCAATCCTAGAGAAGGGCAGGAACTTAAACTAACTAATGTAAGAGAGGAAGCAGCTCGTAAGCCCCCTAATGATCTGAGGCACCAACAAGAGTGGATGTACAAAGCTTCAAGTGCTGCCAAATGTTGGAAGACCACTTCTGACGGGAGTGCAGTTAAAGTCATAATATTCTGCAACTCCATGGTACTCAACGAAGTGAGGCCTCCAAGGCAAATGGTGAAGGCTTCATCCGTAATGCTGCAAAAATATAGCTGAAGATAGGTAAGTCCAGAGGGCAGAATCAACGGTGCCCCAATGCCACTTCGATACAGGAGATTCATTCTCTGCTCATGGCAATATAGCCATGCTCTGATAATATTTTCTTCCACCAATGCTTCCTCTTTATTTCCATCTAAAGCGCTTTGGATGGCCTGAAGATGTTCTGATATATCAGTACCCATCATCGGCTTCAACTGCATCAGAGATGAATGTTCTCTCAACAAGTCACGTCTGAACTGTGAATCGGATCCTGAATCCAGTTTCCAGATCACAGCAATTTGGGATGCCAAGTGATTTGGCTTTATCGTGTTTTCCTGGCCATACTGTGGTCCCAGCTCACCAGTCGAAACAAACATAAGCGATGGGCAGTTTATAACGGAAAAGAATTTAAGGCCAGTTGGAAGACAAGGCAGTGTCGTGAGATTTGGGACACTGTGGAGCGCCAGAGTTGAGCAATGCTTGAAGATCTCGGCATTGGTTGGCAGACATTGTAAAGCGCTACAATATTGAAGCTCAAATTGTTCCAAATTCTCAAAATAGGAACCCTCTAGTAACCACCTTGGATATGTGGCAGATTTGTAATCACTAAGTATAAGGTACTTCAGTTGAGGTGGAGGCATAAGTCCATCCAGAATTTCAACATCTAAACTATCTTGTTCACGCAATTCATGCTCCAAACTCCAACTGAGATACAAGAGGTTAAGGTGGCTTTTCAGATGTAGTTTTGCCTCTAAAGCTTCGTCCCTTCCCGTGACATTCTTGAGGTTGTTGATACATAATGAGCCACCAAGCTCATTCATTTCGCCCAGCTGACGCAACTCATGTCCCTTCTGCTTTTTCACACTGAATGTTTCAAGTTCTTGGAGCAATGTCAGCCTGCCTAAGTTTGGAACCTGGGAAACCTGGGAAACTCCTTTCACCCCTAACTTTTGGTAATGGTCACCACTGTACTGCGCCAGATATAGTAACTTACTTAAGTTGCAGGTCTTATCAGGCAAACGCTCAACTTTGTAACTGAATAAAAGTATCTGTAAGTGGTAGAGAGTACATAACTGAGGGGGCAGTTCGGTAATTGAAGTTCTAAGGAGGTTCAGGTATCGAAGGTGCTTCAGCTCAGCAAGGGATTCAGGTAACTTGCTTCTATTGTAAAAGCACAAACATAATGTGCGTAACTTCTTCAAGTTCTTCATTACCTGATCAAAAAGATCTCTTACATCATCCGTCAGTGGGTCGATGCAGATAACAGTGCGTAAATGTTGGAGCTTGCTGATACTTAGCTTATGTTTTTTCATACTCTCAACACGAACAGACAAATGTCGAATTGTGCATGGTATTTCTGTCATCTTGTCGTCTTCTAATCTGAAGCAGTCGTCTCTAGACATATCTTCTGACAAATCATGCAGGAGATCATGCATCACATAATCCACTTCGGTTCGTTGAAAGAATGAACAAGATACCATCTCATTGAGGTAATCGTTTCCAATATCTTCCATTCTCTTATTCTGGTTAAATGAATCAACAATTCCCTCTGCTATCCATAGATGCACCAACTCCTTAGCATGAAACTTGTGGCCCTTCGGGAATAAGCTGCAACACAGAAAACACCTCTGTAGACGTGGATGTAACCTCTCATAGCTCCACAACAGAGCTCTCTTGGGTTCACTTAGATTGTCAATATTCAGAGCATCTCTCCATGCAGTGATATCCTTTTTCTTGCTCAACCGGGAACCCAGAACTTTTGCTGCCAAAGGAGATCGTCCAAGCTTCTTAGCAATCTTATCCGCAGTCTCTTCTAACCTCACACGCAACAACTGATCCCTGATTTCTGGTCCAGAAAAGGCATGGTGTTTGAAGAGTGCCAAGAACTCAATTTCTTCCATATTTTCCAAACCAACGACTTCTTTGCAGCAAAGAGCAGCAGGAAGTGTATCTCGCCTAGAAGTTACTAAAATTTTGCTTCCCGCTTGCTGAGAAACCAGAGGAGCTAGAAGTTGCTGCCATTCTGTCTCACTATCAGATTCTTGGAACCAAACATCGTCCAGGACAAGCAAGAATTTCTCTGACTTTTGAAGTATGTCCCTTAATTTACAGTGGAGAGTGTCAAGATTATCGACACGTGGGCACTCCCCCTTTGCTGCAGACTCAATAATCTCCCGTGTGTGGTGGTGGATATCAAGCTTGCGCGAGATGCAGACCCACATCCTGACATCAAAATGTTCTTCTATCCTCTTGTCATTATAGACATACTGTGTCAAGGTGGACTTCCCCATGCCCCCTGCTCCAACAATGGCCAAACATGAGTAGCTAGCTGAACTTTCCTCAGCAGCTTCTGTCTTGCCGAGAAGAATGTCTACGATGCGATCACGATCCTTGTCGCGACCGAACACCTTTGAAGTAGGAAAAGATGTCGTCGTAGGAACAATGCTTGCTGGTTCAGCGTGGGATCCTGAATCATTACCAGCCGGTAAGCGAAGAAGTTCACGGAAGTCCTTGGCTTCCGCCAGGATGTCCTTTACTTCTTTCATCTTGGTAATTAGCTTTCTATTCTTTCCAAGCAAGTTGGATGCCTTGCTCTTCGCAACACGAAAAGGCTTCCGAATAGATGATGTAATGGAGGAGCCATCCTCTTCGAGCAAGGGATCCTTCCCGCTCTTTGCCTTGCGCTCGAGAATGTTGTACTCGTGGTCGTCCAGCAGGTCCTCGGTGTCGTAGTAGGCTCCTTTGAGCCGCTGGAGCCATGCCTTCAGTTTGTCCCTGTGAGGACTCTTCTCAGCCGCTTCAATCACTAGGTTGAACTGTGGCAGGACCGTGATCTCCAGATCTTGGAGCTCACGCGCCACGTCCACATCCAGGTAGGTTGAGGCTTTGGCGAAGAGCTTGTTGACGATTGGCGATGCCACCCACTGTAAACCAGCCATCGCTAGTTTTACTTCCGCCATGGAATTTGGTTCAGGTAGAGGAGTGCTTCAGGACGGGGGTGGGCGGGGCGACTGGAGTCGGAGGAAAACCTGTTTGGGGTCAGAAACGGTGAGATAAATTCGTGAGTTGCGACCCACAGAAGAAACACGACCTACACGAAGACCATTTTTTCCTGTCTGATTCGGGAATGGATGCATTTAGATGAAAACAGTGGGTAACAAGTAGCAAATCAATTGACCAAATCAAAGATAGGAAAGCTTACACGGACGAAAAATTCCACGGTGCCGGAAACAGAGTGTAGTGGAGTCTGAAGCAGAGATCGCCGGAGCCCGGAGTGTAGTGGAGTCTGAAGCAGAGGTCGCCGGAGCCCGGAGTGTAGTGGAGTCTGAAGCAGAGGTCGCCGGAGCCCGGAGTGTAGTGGAGTCTGAAGCAGGCGCTGTATTGGAAGTGAATGCGACGCAGGAGTCAACGGACGGCCAGTCAGCTACAGATCTATGCCATGGTACACTGGCCAACGAAGAGCAGAGAGCTTATTACACTAAAGAAATCGCCGGAAACAGAGTTGCCGGAGCCGGCCACGAAGAGGATTGCGAGGTTGCTGGTTCCGTGGACTTGACTCTGGTCTCTGGAGCAAGCACGGTATTGCAAGAAAATGAGACGCAGGGCTCAACAAAGATCTGATCCCGCGTTGCACCGAAGGTCGGGAGCAGGTTAGCAAAAAGTAGTTTGCTGAGTCACGACCCATACTTTGCCGGGTAGAAAAATGTGTTGTACAGTACTCCATCCGTCCCAAAATAGTTGTCGTTTTTGACTTCGAGACATCATGTTTGACCACTCATTTTATTCAAATTTTTTGTGCAAATGTTATTTATTTTTTCATAACATGATTTATCAGTAAAGATAGTTTTATCATGACATATTTTTTTTGTTATTCTTATAAAAATTTTGAATAAGACGGACGGTCAAACGTGAAGACCAAAAGTCAAAAGCGACAACTATTTTAGGACGGAGGTAGTATTATTCTAAGGCCAGTCTCAATGCAGCCTTTCATTTGCATTAAAGTCTATGTCACATATGCATCTTTTGCTGACTTGGCAAGTTAATTATGATGAGAGAGAATGAAAAACTTTCATATTTTGTGAGAGACCTTTCATCCCTATGAAAGGAAGCTGGCTCTCTTTCCTAAAACTAGTTTTAGAAAGAGTGCAATGAAATGGTGCATTGAGACTGGCCTAAGACTCGATGGACCGACTAATCGCATTTTCTTAATGACAGTTGAGCTGGCCTTGCCGAAAGCGAATGCATCGATAATACTAGCTCAATTATTGATGATTAAATGCACGATCTAGCTATCCGTAAGCTAGAAGGCTACTCCCACTTACTAAGGTTTTATAAAGATGAAGCTAAACTACACAATTTACATTGCAATCTTATTTTCGAATGTATTGTCTAAGAAACATAAAAGAAGAATACATTGTACCGTATGAGCTATTTTTGCAATCAAATATATATATTATTACTTATATAAGGTGAGCAGCGGGGAGAGAGAGGAAACAATGTGAGAGGTGGCGTCAGAGGTGATGAGGACGGTGGAGAACAAGGCCATAGATAGCTAGGAGGGCGAAGGCACCCTCGGCAGGTCGAGTTTTTTAGGAGGGCGAAGGCGGGCATGGGCCGACGAACGAGGTGCAGGCATCGGTGGTGATCATGGAGTAGCGTCTCCGCTGGAAGCCTAAGAGCGATCAATTGAGGAAGACACGAGAACTCCTAACGTCAGCACTCTTGATGGACGGCTCATATCGAATTTGATATCCATCCAATAGTTGGTATCCGTATCGCTGACGTGGCATGACATCATTCTGAGAAATCAGGTCGATTAGAAATAAGAAGATAATCTGCCTCAGCCCTGGCAGCGAGCAATGGCTAACGAAGTGCAGACAGTGAACACAATCGTTCTAAGTGTTTGAAATGCCACTCAGAATCCAGAGCTAGCTGGTTCTCCCCGAAATGCGTTGAGGCGCAGCAGTTGACTGGACATCTAGGGGTAAAGCACTAATTGCTGGCGAGACACGTTAGTGAAGTATTGCAAAGAACATTTCAAGATGTCGCTTCCATTAAAATTAGGAAAAAGATTATGCATTAGAGAATATGTTCTGATCAGTAAGTTTTTTGTGAGTCCAAACCAGAAATTGACAGAACCAATAATGCCTATCCACACCTTGGTCTTTTATGAATAGAAAGGTCATGCTATCTATTAGGAGACAACAATACAATTTCAGGTTATTGCTTCATATAAACCGGAGACAATAATTACAGCAAAACGAACAGCACATATGCAAAGCATTCTACCGTCAAGGGTTATTATGCACAATACTATATAATATAATGTATATACCATATAATTGTGCGTCATAGCTCATTGAAAAGAGATGAATTCATCACAAAATTCAGAACTTTGTTACTGGCAGGCAACGTAGCAATACAATATACATACGAGTCAAATAGGGACCAATAGATCTGCGCGCCCCCCCCCCCCCCCCCCCCCCCCCCCACCCTTTTTTTTTTCCCTTTTTCCTTGGGGTTGGGGGAGCTGCCTTTAATTTAAGAGAAGATCAAGGTACAAATACAGGAGTTCCAAGATACATAAGTAGAAGGAATGCAAGAATAAATGGAAGAAGGAACAAAAGCAGCATTAGCAACAAATTAAAATCAAGAAAGCTAAGAGATGGTGTATGACGCCAACGGGTTTGTTACGGCGCCGACGAGAGGAGTACGCAGAGAGTAGAGTATTTAAGCTAGATTGTGAACTGGAACGGAGATGATACGGATAGCGGCGGCTGTTGTCACCGGTGACGGCACGAATGTCCGCCGCCAGAACAGCCCCCAAATGGGGGTTTATTGCTCTTCGAGGATTACAACTGATGGAATAAGGCCGTCTTTATACTCAGCCGTCTGCTAACAAACTAAAATCAAAGTTTATCTCAGTTGCTAAACAAACTTAACTAATCCTCCCATTTTTCTAGCTCACGCACGCCACCATCTCGTAGTTAGCAACTTTGAGCCGGTGCCGCTCTTTACTCCTTCTGTTGCCGGTGCCTACGATACTTCGACCGATAAAAAAGCATGTGTCATCCTTTCAAATCTGAACACTATGACCAAGAATGGAGTATGACCGGTATTCGAAAGTTATGAAATAAAGAACTGCAAACGTCCTTCAAAAAAAAAAGGAAAAAAAAAAAGAGAGCTGCAAACGAGTAACCTGTGTGAATGAGGCTCGTACGAAAAGGAAATGAGCCTAAAATGTGAAATAGAGGTAAGGGAAGTGAAAGATTGAGACTGGGCCTGGTGACAGACAAACGTTATTCATGTGATCACATTGAAACAATTTTCCTCTGTCAAAAGAATCATGATGATGGCATACAAATAAAATCTACTTGATAATGGATAAAAAAGGGCCGAGAAACCCTTTAAGAGGAAATAGCAGAAAGTAACATTTCGATCTTTAACCATGCAACACAAGTTATTGAGTTTTGTTGTAGTGACTCTGGAACAAAAAAGATGTTTCAGCTAAATCCAAACTAGTAGACTAGCAGAAAAAATAGATATGCCCCTTAAATCAATTATTTTGCCCAAGCCCCCAAATGCACATATCACAAGTGATGTTCACAAGCAGAAAACAGTGTGCAAGAAACCACAGTGGTGACATCTCAATACAAGTTTGATTCTTAATGAACCAAATTAATTTGATAAGCACAGCGCCATACTTTATGGGAAAACATTTCCCAAATTTACATGGTACTATTTTTAGTTCTACTTGGTATTTAGATCTTTATTCCTATCATGATCAAACACAAGGGGGGTATTTGTTAAAGTGGAAAGTAAGAGAAAACAAACTGCTCTCACCATTTATGAACTTAATACGAAACCAAACATTCTATGAACAACTATGTTCAAAGCAAAGCATGCTAATGAACATGAACTGAACATCTCGAGTTGTCAACTCACATCACAACTAGAAGTTAGGGTTAGGGGCATTGCCAAATGCCTTTTCATTTCTCTTCATTTAGATTTGTGGAAGCCCAAAGAAGAAATCAGCAGAACAAACATGTCAAACAAATTTCAATCAGACCGTTCATCCAAGAAGAAAGCTCATGCCATCTACTATTCTACTGGGAGATAACAAGATAATTTCCAGATAATGCTTCTTATAATCCACGGATATAAACATATGAAATAAACAGGCCGCGTGCAAACATAAGTATATGTAGCTAAGATGTATTTATAAATTATGTAACAGATATGTAACAGATAAATCTGCAACATAATCCATTGACAATAAGTCAATTCATCACAATTGGCAATTTTCTTATCGATACAATATAGCATGGACACAGAATTAAAAAAAATATATAGCATGGACAAAATTACACATATATCTCTACCACTACAGATGTGAAGCATGGCCAAAAGCATAATAAAATAGAATGAACAAACCAATTAGGAACGAAGCGGATCCTTTTTCAAAGGCCGGCAGAGGGCAGAGCAGCCATGAAAGCAGCGTAAGCCGAATCCAGGTCGAAGTTGAGCTGCCTGGCCTGCTGCTCGGTGAGCTCATCCGCCGCCCCCATCTTATGCAGCTTGGCAAGCCACTCGTTCACCTTGACCTTACCCTCAAAGTCCGGGGGCAGCATGGGGCCAAGCCTAGCCATGGATGTGGAGAGTTCCTGCAGCAGCGGGCGGACCTGGTCGTTGGCGAGCATGTTGAGCTTGACGGCGTCCATGGCGGTGATGAAGCTCTGGACGCACTGGGCGATAGCTGTGGCGGAGGCCGCGGTAGAGGCCGGCCCGGAGGAGGACGCGGAGGCGGCGGCACGCAGCTCGACGGTGGCAGGCACGCCCGACTGGAGGAGGCGGTTGAGCGCGGCGGGGCAGTCGAGGCGGTACGCCTGGACGAAGCGCGGGATGGTGACGACCCCGGCAAGCGAGGAGGAGAGGGAGTTGAACTGGGAGATGAGCTTGAGGCACTCGGCCTCGTAGTCGGCGGCGGAGACGAGGTCGCGCACGTAGGCGCGCTCCAGCTTCTCCGTGGCCCTGATGATGGCGTACAGGTCGGCGTAGCTCTCCAGGAGCTCCCGCTCCCGCTTGTCGTTCCACAGCTTCACCTCCATCGGCGCCGGCGAGCCCTCCCTCGCTCTCTCCTCCCTCCGGCCGGCGGATCGCAGGGCTAGGGTTCCGCGTCGCGCGCGAG
This sequence comes from Eragrostis nindensis, assembly GCA_012490785.1. NCBI lineage: Eukaryota > Viridiplantae > Streptophyta > Magnoliopsida > Poales > Poaceae > Eragrostis > Eragrostis nindensis. Next base: position 1,062,528 of record JAAXCT010000092.1, read on the forward strand.
ATTGGGGAAAGTGGAAGAAGGTGGGGATCGGAGTTGGATGGGTTTGGGAGGATTAGGCTGTGCGGGGGGTTCCGTGCAAATTGCAGAGAGTTTTTGATGGCTTTCCGCGAGCGAGCGAGACCGTGACGACGCAGCAGAGGCGGGACGTTGGGCACGCGGCGTATTGTTTGCTTTCTTCTGAAGCTTCCAACTCCGCACGATCGTGACTGTTCGTGTTTTCAGGCCTGGAGGTCACATCAAAACTAATCTTATTATTTAGACGTTTTAAATAAATTTAATTATAAAACTTTTTTACAGATGTGGACTAATTTGCGAGACGAATTTAATGAGCCTGATTAAGCTATGTTTCGCTACAGTGATGCTACAATAACAATCGTCTAATCACGACTTAATTATCCTCATTAGATTCGTCTCGTAAATTAGTATAAAGTTCCGCAGTTAGTTTTTAAATTAGAATTATTTAAAACGTTTAAATAACAAGATTAGTTTTGATGTGACTTTTAGGCCTAGAGAAACGAACATCCTAGATACTAGACGCAGATTTCGGATACGCGAATTACGCGCAAATTGCCCCGCAGTCCGCACAAGCAAAGTACTACACTCCGTATCAAACTCAACGCAAATTGCACGGCAGATTTCAGTGGCAATTTCCGAGGATGATTCTTACTTACAAACTTTCCACGCGGCGGCAAAAAGTGCTTGGAGTGGAGTTAGGGGAGCACGGCAATTTTGATCACACAACTTTTTTTTATGAGATCATTTGATCACACAACTACACAAGGCAACCGGCTATATACTCCCAGACAAATCATGGTGGGCAGGTCCGCATGGGTCACTGGACCATCAAACTCACTTCGACGTGTAGAGCACACCGCTGAATGCCACGCGCATCTCAGGGTCGCGCCGGCCCATCGCAACGCCGCACAGGCCCAAACGCTCAATCCTGCGACTCCTGCAAACCTAGCAAAACCTCAACTCCCCACACGCGACACCGCCCGATTCGCCCAGTAGTTTGCCCCTCTCCCGCTGCCCCCCACGCGGCCACGCCTCCTGCTCAGCGCCGCCGCCGGCAACCCGCCCCCGAACCCTAGCGGTCGGTGCAAAACATCTTCAGCCTCGGTGGTCTCGGCTGCCTGCGAGACGAGACGACACGATGGCGTGCAGGGCCGTGGCGCCTCAGCTCTTTGCCTCCTCCTCGCATCCGATCCATCCCGCGCGCCCCGTCGCCGCAGCTCCCCGGTCCAATGCGGCGCCGCAGGCGATCAGGTGACGAGTGTTTCGGACGGGATTAGGGGCGGTGGCCTCGAGGTTTTCGATTTGTATAGTTTAAGTTTCCAACATATAGTGTCAGCTTGTCTCATTTCAGTATTTCTGTCCTCCTTAAGCTAGTTATAACTTTTGTTGCGAGCGTTTGCCTTGGGTTTTTAGTTCACTTAATCTGCCTGCAGCCACTTGATTCGAAATGCATCAGGCTAACACAGGTGGTACTTGTGCAGGACTGGTAGAGGAAAGCATGTACTGGCAGCCATCACTCTAGATGATTATCTTCCCATGCGAAGTACCGAAGTGAAAAATCGGTAAGTTGTTTAGTTCGAAAAGAATGCTGCAAATTACTTGTTCCTTGTTTTACATATTCGATCATACATTTGCCACCACTTTAACCTTGGTGCCACTGAACGAGCTTATAATTCAGGTCAGCTTGCCAGAAACATCCATCTAACAACAATAAAGTCGTTTTCGCTCCTGAGATTGCACAGATTCTTTTTCTGTGCCCTTTGTTTTCTTCTTCTATTCTGAACCTGTCTCTTTGAAAACTAAGATTTCCTGAAATTTTCCATGTTCAACAGTCATTGGTTGGAAAATGGAAGCCACTTCTTCCCACGTCCAACTCCCCTTCCTGTAGAACTTTTTACTTATACATCCTTGCTTCGTTTGTTGGGTTAGGTCCATGAAAAGTAAATAATTCTCATTTCAATGAACCTTGGGAGTCAATTCATGGCTTCTTGTCTAGCTTTATACTGCCATGCTTGGTGAATGATGATAGCTTAAGCACTGAACACGAAGAATCATTTGTTCAATTGAGAAGTGGGAGATATTCTTATTAGAAGCCAATTCTGTAGTGGTAACCTAATTATGGTGAATCTCCCCTTGTTTATATAAGATAGGCAATTGTTGTAGGTCAAACAACTATATATTACTTAGTCAGAATTCCAAATCTGAACTGTCATGTCTGGAGTCTGGACAATATATAAATAAGCCATGTGCTGGTTAGTTGGTAGTTATGTTGCAAGTTGAGAATGTTTTGCTTACCAGAATTATCCTTTAAAATTCTCGGTAGAGCTTTTTAACAGTCTTTGGTACCTGTCGCACTACTTTGTGGTTCCCAATCCAAGGATGGTAAAAAAAAGAAGACTCATCTTGGTAATTAAAATTGTTAGTTTCAGTTTTGTGATTTTATAGCCGGGTAGTTGTATGAATCTTACCGTCCGAACCCAAATATTTGAGTATTCTGATAGATGTATCTGCTCTTTTTTTTTTTTTCCTCTTTGGCGAAATGATAGATGCTGAGGTCTGATCTCCATTTTCTGAGGTGCAGGACATCAACATGCGACATCACAAGTTTGAGGCTAATCACAGCAGTTAAAACACCCTATTTGCCAGATGGACGATTCGATCTTGAAGCATATGATTCTCTGATAAATATGCAAATAGAGGGTGGTGCTGAAGGTGTAATAGTTGGAGGGACAACAGGAGAGGGCCACCTTATGAGCTGGGATGAGCATATCATGCTTATTGGTCATACTGTTAATTGCTTTGGCACTAGGATTAAAGTGATAGGCAACACGGGAAGTAACTCAACCCGAGAGGCTGTTCATGCGACAGAGCAGGGATTTGCGGTTGGCATGCATGCAGCTCTCCACATCAATCCTTATTATGGGAAGACCTCAACTGCAGGATTGATCTCTCATTTTGAGGCTGTCCTCCCTATGGGTCCAACCATCATTTACAATGTGCCGTCCAGGAGCGGCCAGGATATTACCCCTGAAGTTATTGCTGCAATTGCAGGCTCTCCAAACATGGCAGGTGTGAAAGAATGTGTTGGGCATGAGAGGGTTAAGTGCTACACCGACAAAGGTATAACCATATGGAGCGGTAACGATGATGAATGCCATGATTCTAGGTGGAAATATGGTGCTACTGGGGTCATTTCTGTGGCTAGCAACCTTGTTCCTGGTCTCATACACAGTATTATGTACAAAGGAGAGAATGCGACGCTGAACGAAAAGCTATTACCTCTGATGAAATGGCTGTTTTGTCAGCCAAACCCAATTGCCCTTAACACTGCTCTAGCGCAGCTTGGGGTGGCGAGGCCTGTCTTCAGGTTGCCGTACGTCCCCCTTCCTCTTGAAAAAAGGATTGAGTTTGTCCGGATTGTCGAGGCTATTGGAAGGGAAAACTTTGTGGGACAGAAAGAGGCACAGGTTCTTGATGATGATGAATTTGTGTTGATCAGTAGGTACTAGTGAGTTCGTTCCCATGGTCACATGTATCCTGATGAATAAAAGTAGTGTCTTAGTACGAGAATCTTCGCTTGCCCGTTTGAGGCTTATGTTCATCAGTCGTTGCTTTTGTCCACTGTTTAATGGGTACCATTAGGTCAGGAAAAGTCTTGCACTGTTTTCATGCTCTTGTTCTATGTTTGGTGCTAGGCCTATTTGGTGCCTGAGCTCTGGATCATTGGAATCTCGGACATAGCATAATAACGTCCACTTCTACGAGCTCTCAAATTTTTCTGTTTTTCGTTGTTGCCACATTGCTTGGATACTGTTCTACAAGATCATCAAGGAGAGTAGCAAGAGTCCAGCATTGTGCTCTTGTCGAGTCTCTAGTTTTCAGCATGCTCTGCGGGACTGCAGCAACTTTCTTTCCTTTACAAACCAGCAACAAGTACACATAGATTTTACCAATAAATCAGGCCCAAAAGCCCAATTCGCTCGTCGTTTGCCCCATTTGGCATCCATCCACAGCCCGAAACGTGTGGACTTCGAGACCTGCAGCGCGTGCTGTCAGCCAGGCAGAACGCTGAACAAGCTAAGCGTGCATCGATAGTTTTCTTCCTTTTCTCCGCTGGAACAGTGCTAGCAGCACCTCTCGATTTGTCTGGAGCGTAGACATGAAAACTGCGGTAGTAGGGTAGGGTCCGTGCCAACCATCCGCCGGTCTTCGTTGCAGAAGAAAAGAAAAGACGGGCAGGCCACTTATGGAGAGGGAGGAGGGATATGGCAGTCTGCAAACTTTGCTGACAGACGAGGAAAAATACTGACAGACCTATATTTCCTTGAACTCGTAATATTTTACTCGTGTCACGTGTAACAACAATTCATGGGCGTGGTTGAGCAAAGCAAGAGCTGCCTCGGACTGGAAGCAGGCTGATTTTGCTCAAGAATTGAAGCATGCATGCATGCCTCCAGATTCATACAGTGTCGTAATTGCGGCCACTATAAGAATGAAGGTGCAAGTACTGCTGATAAAATGTGAATTTTAGGTGCTGCAACAGACAATTGCTATGAAAGGTAGTAGTACACTTCGAATGAAAAAACAATGCACATTCCATATTCGCCAGAAAAAAATATATACACATTCCCGACCACAGAAAGCATAGGCATTTTTTTAAGACAACGAGAAACAGAGAAAGCACAGGCATGCTGTGAAGACCAAAGTCCACGAACCGGGGGAGCAAAACATCATGACTGCTGGTTAATTTATTCGCATTTTCTTTTTGGACACAACGGCTTGTTTATTCGCGTCGCTGTACTCATGGAATCTAGGCCGATTAGTTTACGTAGAGGATGCCCAAAAGGGCTGCTAATCACGAACTTTATTCTACCGAACAAGTATTGACGCCATGTCAAATCGGCTCCTGAATCCTGATGGTGCCATGCCACCAAAGCAACATTACGAGTAAGGTACGCGTCAGCATCCCGTAGTACTATGGCGCTGAATACCAACCAACATTGACTTTAATCTAAATCTAAGCCCCCGAACAATCGTGGTGGTCCTGATGGAGTACGAATCTGCCGGAGATCGAAGCGGACGCGCATTTCTCACTCGCGGACGCGGGCCGCAGGCGCTTTTTTCCCGCACGCGGCCAACGCCCGCCGTGCCGTGCCGAGTTGGGGGCTGGCTCGCGGCGGGGTCCGCGCCGCGGCGAGCGCGGGCGCATGTGATCGCGCGCGAGGCGAGCCAGACGCGCACGTCCAAATCGTCCGACCCTGCGCGCGCGGCTGCTGCCGGCGCCATCGCATCATCGGTTGCTGGTTGTGGCGCGGCTGCTTTTCCAGCGTTTCTTTTGGAGCGCGTGGCGGCCGTTCGGCGGTGCACCGCGCGCCACGCCTACGCGACGGTGGCCCGGCGCGTCTCTTTCCTGCTCTCCGTCATCCTGGTCTTGGAATGTAGCGAATCGATGGCGTGACCGATCGATCAGTTAGGCGGTAAGTACGTATTACTCCAGTACATATGTAGTTGCGGCGCTCCAACAAACTCCTCTCCAATTATTGGTTTTAATTAGGTGGTCAAGCCGCCACACGGCACGCGCTCAGCACGAACCGAATCGGCAATCATCCAAAAGTTGCTTAGATAAATCAGACTGCGGCGGCTTTCACTTCTCAAATCCATATACAGCTACTGCATGGCAATCATCCAAAAGTTGTCACTTTACTATTTCTTTCTCAGATCTATGCCGATTGTACTCTGGATATACTGAAACATGCGATGCCGTTTTCCTGTCTACGGTAACGTGCTTGTCGTCTAGCTTTGGGACGAACATGCGATATTGCTTCATGCTCCACGACCACGAGGGACGTACAACCTCTCGTTTTTATATTACGATGATCCTCTCCCCTCCTGCCATCATACCAATATTACCACTAGCTACAAATTAAAACTGCCACTTTGTTTGTCACGGTACGTAGTGTGGCCAAAAACAGTACTGGCATGGCATCTAGATTCCCAGACTCATGCCGGCGACCTTTTCCGGTCCGTTTTGTTTTTTTAGATAATGGATAACTTACAAAGCAAGTTTCCGGCTTTTTGCATACCTGATGCATACAGCCATTCTTTGACCTTATTACAAAGTTCATGAACTAAAAGAGGAGGGATCGCTAATTAAGCACATAGCCTATCATTATGCGGCCATCCATTGTTGGCGAAGAGCTGCATTGCCGTCACTTCCAAAGAGCGGCAAACCGCCATAATGTCCTCCCTGTAAGCCTCCTTTTGTAGCAATCTCCACGATCTGAACCAATATGTTCCCCGGAAGATAGCCTGCATAAAAGTAGTCCATGACCTTTTATTAAACACGATATCATTGCGGCACAACCAAATAGACTAAAGAATGGCTGCAACCCCAACAAGAAGAACTCCTTTGTTTTGAGTGCCAGTTGCTCCTATCCAACCATCCAAAATATGAGAAATACTAAGAGGTTGTGGAATACCCAAAGCAATATAAATAATACGCCAAACATTCTTAGCGAAGTGACACTGCAAAAAAAGGTGTTGTATAGTTTCATTCTGGTTACAGAAGCTACACTTTTGGTTTCCTCCCCAATTCTTCCTAGCAAGGTTATCTTTGGTGAGAGTAACACCACGGCCAAGGTACTAAAGGAAGATCTTGATTTTTAAAGGAAGCTTTAACTTCCAGAGGGTTTTTGCCTGGATGCAAACATCAGATGCCATTAGCTGTTCGTACATGGAACGGACTGAGAATTGTCCATTTCTATGTAGGGACCATCTAAAAATGTCCTGATTATTATTTAGATTAATGGTGATGAGTTTGTTCGCCATTCTTTCCCAAGCAATCAGCTTATCTCCTATAATCGCCCTCCGAAAGGAAAGATTGATTGGGTTTGAACCCATTACTTCCGCCACAGTGGCTTCTTTGTGGCGGACAATGTTGTATAGGATTGGATATTGTTCACTTAGTGGTTTATCATCCAACCAAATGTCCTTCCAGAACCTTATTTGTTCTCCATTGTTAACCTGGAATTTCCCCAAATTTAGGAACTCCTGTTTGACTTTCATAAGTCCTGCCCAAAAGTGAGAGTCCCCTGGTTTTCCTTGTACTTGGGACACAGCTTTACTCCCTACGTATTTATTTATCAACAAGCGCTGCCATAACCCATCCTCATTGCGAAGCTGAAATAACCATTTGCTGAGTAAGCATTGGTTTTTAACTTGCCACCACGACGCAATTGCCTCGCCGTTGCCTGTTCCCTCGATATTTTCTTCGTCAATCGCGACACTGCGCGCACAGCCGCACACGGTAGCGTAGCATGTCGCAGCGCTGCCGTCGTGCATCGAAATTCACCGCCGACGCAAGCCCACTCCTTCCGGGCCCTTTGACTTGCGCCCGCCTGAAGATCCTGCAGAGTGCAGGCAGGCTCGCCGGCGGGGCAACAGGCACAGGCCTGTCGACTGCGGCGACGGTCCGGCAGGGTGACGAAAACCAACACGAAACGGCAGCCGATGATGGATGATGGATGCTATGAGCACCTGACTCGTGATGTCACCCGGGTCATGCACGCGACGAGCAGGCGCCACATTTACGCCCCGCGCTCCGTGCGCCAGGCGCCAGCCAGCCAACCAACCGCCTCGTCATCATTTTTTTCACCTTGGGACTCGGCTCCGGCTCGGCGCGGCGCCGCGGGGCCCCGTCTATTTCTCGCTTTTCCCCAAACGGCACTACCGTATCAGCAGCGCCTGCTCCCCCCAGGCCAGGACCCACCACGGCCGTCGCGGCAGCCCGAGGAGGGACGCGGGCTCCCTTGGACCCACACGGCAGCGGCTTATCACGGACATATGGGCCGCGTTGTGGGGCAGCGGAATCTGGGATTTCCCCAGTCAGTCGCCACGCCTCGTCTCGTCCTCCGCGATATGATGCGGAACAGAGCGGGGAGGGCCGCTGCTGATTTTGCTGTTTATCCCCGTTACTGTACCAAGAGAAACCCATGGCCCTTCAATTTTTAAATTGTTATCCTCCTTACTTTTTCAGATACATTCACTATTTGTCTTTTTTTTGCGAGGACACTATTTGTCTTATTTAAAATATTTATATAATTATCATATACTTTCTCTATCCTAATTTATTTGACACGGTATCTTATTCCAGTTTTTTTTTCAAAATAATTGGCAATCTTAATTCTCGATGCACATTACTCTTTTTCCAATATATCTCTATCTCTCTTCTTCTCGTTTTTCTATGCACCTATTTTTACTGACTTTTCTTAATCTCTGTGCCAAGAGGTAAAACGTCAATTATACTGGACAAAAGGAGTATTTTATTATGACTTGTTTTATCACTAAAGAATTTTGAAACAATAATTTTACACATTTGAGCTAATATTTTGAACAAGACGAGCGTTCAAGTGACCGAAATACCAAATTAATTAACACGTCCGTATGATTGGTGCAGTTAAATTTTGCGACGTAAATTGTTTTGGTATATTTTTTATAAATAGAATAAATTTTTGCAATGTATGGTTGGCTAATGTCATGTTATACTTTTGTACTTTATTCCACATCCTTTTGAGAGAGCATGATAACAGTAACTTCATTAACAAGAGTAAATATGGGAAGAAGTATGAAATAAACATGGTCCATTTCATATTCATAGGAGTATATTTGAATGGCAAGTTGGCACTTCCTTCTTATGAGAGTCACAAGTAGCCTGAGGGGCTGATAAGACATGTTGTTTTCTGGTGGATGAGACAATTGCCTTATCAGGACATTTCGGGGTGTTCCTTTTGTTCTACTAGAAAGGATGCAACCGCCATCAACTTCCAGTTCAACAATAGATGTAGTTAATCATTAAGAGTTGTTAAATTATCAAAAAAAAAAATCATCTGGGGTAGTTATCTATCCTGTTCCATTTATATTTTCTTTTTTTGTGTGTATTTGTATTAAATCTCTTATATTAAAGATCAACAAATAGCATGTGGCTGCAAATAATCCAAGTAAACGATGTTCACTTCTAGTAGCTGTTAACATATCTAGGAACAAGACAATCATATATTAAATCAACATCCATCCTTCTAGCCTCGTTGCATAGCTATTACTTCCACCACTTGCCATTGCTATTTCTCTTTGTTTTTACAAAACAGAATTATCTTCTATTTGTTATGTCACAGACAAAGAAAAAACAAGTACTTTAGCTATCATCAATCTTTACCCCCAGAAATCCAGGATTCATGCATGATTGGGGTTGAGTATATTGCATTCTATTTTGAATGGCATAGGCTAAACACTATAAAATTAAACAAAATATAATTCTAAATTATGCTTGTCTTGTGCGAAAATTTGGAGGCGGGGGGGGGGGGGGGGGGGGGGGGGGCATGGCCTCTCTAGCCACATGGGCTTCACGAATGGCGAATGATACACTTATAGTTGTATCTACTTATTTAAAATAAAATATGTTTACAAATAATTGTTCTAGAAGGAAATTTTTATTCCTTGGTGATTCACGTAACGCCGTAAAGGTCAACGGTTGCCTCTATAGCTACTTTTGTTGTCTACACTTATCTAGCTATTTTTGTTGTCTACACTTATTCCTATATCTATCTGTTTTTACGAAAATAACTCAATTTTTTTTGCAATATATATGTATATCGCAATCATCTCCAGCCGTCTTACTGTCTATACTTGTTGCGACATCTTTTGGCACTATCGAAAAAAGACGGTTTACAGTAATGCCTACAGCTATGATATCGCTTTTTGTTTTTAGCAATTCATATAATAGTACTAGCAATTCATATAATAGTACGAATAAGATGAACCGTCCCGGTTTTTCCGCCACGTATTTGCTAATTTTGACACTTGTCATCTGAACCGAATTTCCCAATAGCAATAATAAAATATATTATTAGAAACTTTAGTGTGGAGAAGTAGGATAAAAAGGGAAGGCTCATGGAGAAGAAGCAACAAACAGCAACCTCCTCCCATCCATCCACAGGTTAAAAGCCCAGCACAAACACCAAGCTTCATCACCAAACACCTCCGTCTCCTGCCCCCCCTCTCTCTCTGTCTCTCACTCTCTCTCTTCTCCGCCGTCTCTCGCTCTCCAAACCCCATCTACGTGGGGATGGCCTTCGTAGCAGCGTGTGGGTGATATGACTGGGTGTAGAGTTGGAGGCGGCATTCGTGAAACTCCGTTGCGGCGTCTCCAGATCCATCTTTCTTGGTCGTATCTTTGGGTGATTTGAAGCAAAGCTTCAAATAGTTTCTGCAGGAAGGAGTCGCTTTTGCGCCGCTCCTGCCTCAGTTCCTCTTCCTGTTGTTCTTGGCCTCCTCGGATCATATATCCATCTAGGCAAAAGAAGCCACCTTTGCATTTATTCGTTTGGCCCCTTTGGAGATCGCTCCCGTCAAGATTTGGTGGGAACCCAATTCGCTGGCGCCGCTTTAGTTCCTGTTTCCCCACAGCTCCCAGCTCTATATATCTCCATCTCTTGTTCAACTACTTGCCTAACCTTCGTTTACTTCGATCCACCGGGGTTGTGCCTTGCCCGTCTCTGCATTAGATCGTTTCCTGATTTGACACAAGCCAGATCGCACTCTGACCCCTGTATTTCCTTGAGTTTTTGTGCTTGTACCTGTTCTTGGTCGGAGACATGGCGGCGGCGAACGGAGGCGCTGGCGCGGCTCTGTTCAGCGACGAGGAGCTGCGGGAGATGAGCGGAGTGCGCAGGGGTGAGGACTTCGTGGAGATGACGTGCGGATGCACCAGCCCCCGTTACGGCGACGCCGTCGGCCGCCTCCGTGTGTACGCCACCGGCGAACTTGAGATCAACTGCGAGTGCACACCTGGCTGCAACGAAGGTCCGTGCCAGCCACCTTTTACACATCACTTTCCTCGCTTTGCCTGTCTCTTCGCTCTTGATTTCATGTCTGTGCCTCGATGCGCGTATGGTGTTTGATGTTTGGGTCAGGGCTTCTCACCCCCACAGGTGAACTTGCATGCAATGCCAACACATGCGCCTCGGTGCTTCTAGTGCCCGCCATGGCCTGCTTCTAGTACTTTGTAGTTTGTACCATGCTGCATCTCATCCATTGTTGCTCTGGCCTGTCTGTCTGTCTGTTGCCCATCGATTCTTGCCTTTTCTGCAGTCTGAATGTTAGGATATCCCGAACTAGCTTGACTGGTGGTCATGCGGCCTTGGAGTAATTGATATCACTTGTATCATTCATTCGGCATAGGCGACCTTCCATGTTGTCTCGGCATCCCCTCTGGCCACTTGAATGATACCTAATGCACACGTTGATTCATTCTGTTTATAGCCCTTGCATGCTGGTACTGATGGGATTTGCCCTCTGTTCACTTGCGGTGTTCAACACAGCAGTACAGCACATAGTTACGTCTCTGTTAATCTTCAGGCTTTCTTTTGCATGGTTTAGCACCCCTATTCTCGTTTGGAGTTGCATGCTGGTTTCTTCTGTACACAAGTGGGACTGAACCTTGTCATCTTTGATCCTAACATCGGATGCTTGCATTTGCAACAAGCGAGATTCAATAGTTACTTCTGTCTCTGCTCTGGATTGGTACATGTTGCCTTAGTAGTTCGTTTCTGAGATCAATAGACAATACTTTCTGCTTCACATCTGCAATGTCTGTTTCAGTGTGTCCTTACTGAAGTTTCAGTAGATTATTATAGGTGTCATGGATAACGCAAGTGCTATGGCTGCGGGTTTTACTGCATGCTACAACATCTTTGCATGGCCTGCTTGCTAGTATAGTCTTGGGCCCAAATTTTTTTTCAGAGCTTAATGCATCAAGCAACCATTATCTTCCTTTTCAAGTGTGCTAGTATTTGATTTAGATTAGTCCCCGGCCTTACGTCTGGTATTCTTGGAGTGTTGGTAACATGGGAAAGGGATATAATAGGTAACAATCAGTTATGGCCTGCCTTATATTCCAAATTTAAGGATTTGTTTACGGAAGAGATATGTTTGTGGGATTAAACAAATGAGAAAGGCTCTCAATTCAAAATATGCAGTACCTAATGCCAATAATTTATGACGACAGTCCGCATCCTTCAACATGATGTGCATTGATCTGGGGGTACATACATTGTGCGAAGCAAGCAGCCACCCAGTTTTTTAGGAAGTTTCTTATGTTTAAGTGCTTCTTGGCTCTAGTGACATCACAGATGGCGAAACTTCAAGTTGTTCTTGTTTTATATTCTCGTAATGACTCTTAGGAATATGTGTAGTTCTTTTAAAATCTTTTCGATACTTGATGACTGATGTGACAAAAAGAACATCATTACTGTTGTTATTGATCCCAGTGACCCAGACTTTTTTTAGTTACAGTCTGTTTCTGCCTAATGTAATGTTTCTAAATTGGTACCAGACATCTGCTTCGAATTGGGTAATTTTGTACATTTTTTGGTTAACATATCAAGGCTTCATTATATTGGAAAATGGAAATCACTGTTGTTAATCATCTTATGAGCAGCGCATAATTTGAGGTGTTACGTATTACCGTTGTTTGCTTCTTACATTCATGATTATTCACGGTCGGCATAAATGTCATCGGCTTTGTGTCTTGAAATTTCAGATAAGTTGACACCTTCTGCCTTTGAGAAGCACACTAGAATGGAGACCGCAGGAAAGTGGAGGAGCAATGTTTGGGTCATGGTCGAGGGAGTAAAGGTTGCACTTTCAAAGACTGCTCTGCTCAAGTACTACAATGTGGCACACAAATCCACCAATGGTTCTCACAAAGGTCGTAATGGACGTCCAACACACCGTGACGAGTTCATCCGCTGTACAAGCTGCTGCAAGGAGAGGAGATTTCGGCTCCGGTCCAAAGAGGAGTGCCGTGTTTACCATGATGCTCTTGCCAAAGTTAACTGGACATGTGCAGATTTGCCAAATGACTGGTATTTGCTCTCACTACTGTACTGTTCTGAATCTGGCTTACCAATTCGAGATATAGAATAGTGTTGAAATTATAGATATCCATCCATGCCATCATGTCTTTTCATGCCAAGCTACCGTGAACTTTATCTTTACAGTCTGTAACCCTGTTGCTGTTAGTGTTACCTGCAAACAAGATACTTACAACTCGGTTGAATAGAGTGACAAACTTACAGTTCTTCTGTCAGTCTAATTGTTCACATGTTGGATTTCTCCTAACTGCTGATTTTCAGTAGGTTTCTTGGTAGTAGACATATAGAACAAGGCAAATATTGGTGGGTGAAGTAGATTGTCTTTTAGCAGCTGGAACTTGGGTAGTACTCCTTGTGTTACTAGACTACTGACAGAAGACTCATGTAAGTCCAATGGCAATGGATCTGCCTAGCTCAACATTACCATTGTTGGTAATACCCACATCTGCGGTAGCAGATGCTTTGGTCAACTGTAACATGAATAATTGCTTTCAGTATTGTAGTACTGTTTCAAGTGGAAACTCAAGCCTCTGTACGAGTTGGTGAACTGTTGCTATCTGAGTTTTGACCGAACATTGGCAGATATCTGCAGGTTCATGCCGCCTGTAGCCACAGCAACACATTTCAGTGTGTGGGAAAATGTAGACGATGACTGACTATCACAGTCCTGTTTTTATCTGTTATCAGATACTAGTAAGATTTTTCTTTTGAGCCTAGAGTTAATTAGATAGGATGTGAAACTAATACAAACATTCCAACAGGAAGCTAACACAGTATAGTATTAATTTGAAATTGTTTGGTCTCGTCTTATGGTTCTGATGTACCGTCTTGGTTTGATTCCCCAGGGTGAGCTGTGGCGACGAGGAGGAGCGAGGCAGCCGCAAGGTGCTGAGGGGCTGCTCCCGCGCCACATCCTGCTCCGGCTGCATGAAGTGCGTCTGCTTCGGGTGCGAGACCTGCCGCTTCAAGGACTGCAGCTGCCAAACCTGCGTCGATTTCTACCGCAACTCAAAGGAGTAGAGAAGAGGACGCAACACCATTCGTTTCGTTCACACCGGAAGTGGCGTGACGTCCACCGAGCGGTTGTCAACCTTGGCAAATCGGGAGGCCGGCTTCAGCGCCTAGTTAAATATTCTGAACATTCCTTTTCCGTGGCTGGCTTCCACAGACTAGCTGGGAAGCCAGCGGATTTTGCTTTATACTAGTATTACTACAATTTACCAACAATTCCGTTCAAATTAAAGTGGAGTGACATCGTTTAGCATCTTTGTTTTGGTGGAGATACTGTATGACGCAGCGCTGGGTCCGCCCACCGTGTTGCGAATGCATGCGGCGGCCGGCAGCAGGAGTGGAGCGTTGGCGCTGGCGCTGGCACAGTGGCGCCGAACTGCCGAGCCGCCCGTGTCGAGCTAGAGTTGAACAGTTGATTAGACAAAACCCAGGGCGGCGCTGCAAGGAATGGCGTGCGGCGGGGCCGTCTGGCACGACAACAGTGGCGCGCTTGGCGTACGTCTGGACCGATGGTGTTACCGCCGCCGCCGCTGCTGGTGCCTGGTGGAGAGCCACGTACAGAGGTGCGGCGCCGGCGACCCGTCGTTTCTCGTTTGTCCCGAATGGAGCGGGAGCGGCACGGGTAGAGGTGGAAGAGGCCTTTTTCTCTGCTGGTTTCGTTCCAAAAGCGGCGAACCAAATGCGAGACCAGCGCAGGCCCTGAGACTGAGAGGAGATTTCCCCACATGGCATGTCTCACGAGCTCGTCGTGGGTGGGATCTCGCTTGTGCTGCGTTCCGTCGTCCTCCGTGGGGGGCCAGAGGCCCAGAGCTAACACGACGGCGAAACGTGGATCTTTTCTTCTCTCTCCCTGTGACCACATACCCACCCACTGCTCGATCCAGTCGTCCTGGGTGCACGGGCGACACGAGCCGTCGCGAGTGACAGAGTTCAGTACTTGTTTGGCAAATGGGAAATGTGGGGTGGGATAGGGACTGGGAAATGTTCTCTGAGAGAATGAAGGGTTGAGATGTGATATGATGAAAAAATAAAAGGTGTATATTTCTCACACCATTTTCTAATCCCAATCCCTATACTCATTTCCATAAATCCAAACACCACATTAGAATCGACGCGTTGGAAGAAGTGACGTGACAGTGGAGCACGGTGGTGGAGATCAACAAAGCTGCAGGCAAGCAGGACGACGTGGTTTGGCTGCCTTTGCAGAGCTTGCATGGCAGCCGAGAAAGGCTCTACGCCCGGGAAAAGGCAGCTTACCACACTCACGTCCGTCTGTGGCACACCTCTCCAGCTTAGCGCACGCCTCGCGAGCACAATTGGAACCTGTACACTACTTGGACTATTTCAAGCTCACATGCATGCACGACCGTACCATGGCCGGATCCGCAAGCTTGTAAACAAAACACTGCCCTTGTCCGTTGGAGTACTACCGGTTAGATCGCGAGACCCGAGCGGATGGTTGAATGAACGTATACGCGGATGCCAACTTTACAAACCTGTCCCCTTGATGCGGCTGCGCTGAAGTACGGACCCTTTCTCCTGTATTATACATGGAGGATGGAGCACTACGTACGGGCTTGAGCTGAATACGACGGATACGGGATAGATGCAACGCGTGTGCGTGGATGGATTTACGCAGAGGGCATGCGCTCGACGACCGCATCATCATCATCCGAGATTAGAGCCTGCCTTTGCATCATTGCATGCGAACGGACAACCCCCTGAGAAGTGGATCTGGGCCTGGCTGGCCGGGAGAGACTGACCAGGACAGTTCATCTACGAGATTGCGAGATGCATCAGGTAGCGTTTGGATGCAAATAATAGGGCTATTATGCACTGTAGCTTGTCACATCAATACTTCCGGCACGATTTATGTGTACTAAACAAAGTCAAATCACAAAACTAAGTCCAGGACCCCCCCTCTATTTCGCGAGACGAACGCAATGAGGGTAATTAAGCCGCGATTAGACGATGGTTACTGTAGCATCACTGTGTCAAAACATTGATTAATTAGGCTCGTTAGATTCGTCTCGAAAAATAACGCCCGTCTGCAGAAAGGTTTTGCAATTAAATTTTATTTAGTACCCTTAAATAGGAAGATTCTTTTTACTTTAGAGGGTAGAACTTTAGAGGGCTCTTTAGAGCCCTCATCCGAACGCTACCTATGGCCAAGGCATGCCGATCCCCGTCCCTTGGTCTCTTGTCTGATCAGTGCATGACCAGTGGGACCGTCACTTTATTAAACTCAAAAGCGAAAAAATCACGTACTACTGGTCAGCACTGCCATATGTCGGTCGAAGAAAAAACGAGGCACACTTGTCAGCAAGCGCCTTGCAAGCCTGCTGTATCAGTTTTTTTTTTTTTGGTTAAAAAAATTGCCAGGTCTCTTAAGTCAATCCCTGCTCCATTGGACTCGGGCCAAGCTTTGAACTGTGCCAGTTCCACTCGCCATTGTCTCCTTGCGCGCGCCTCAGCCATTCATTAGTCGTTCCTCCTGCATGCAGGACGAGCACATCGATCCAGTTCCTGCCATATCTTTCTTCTCCGATAAATACTTGGCCAGTTCCACTCCTGAACTTCCATTTCCGCAAAAACGAATGAGCAGGGAGCACCGCTCGGCCGCCTCTGGTCTGGGAGATAGATAAATCGACTCAAATAATTAGTTGGCGCGGGAACAGAATGGCGACCATGAAGCTAGGTTCCAAGCCGGAGATGTTCGTCCTCGAAGACCTTACATGGTTCTCTCCTGTCCTCATTCTTTCAGCTGTGTTTGATTTACGACAATACGCTATTCGCTGAACCTGACCTTAATTTTACCTCCGCATGTTTGGTTCCTAGGAGATGCATGACCGAGCTTGAGAGTGATGTCGTTGTCGAAGTAGGAGAGATGTCCTTTTACCTCCACAAGGTTAGTGCAGGTGTCTCTTAATTGGGTGCACTCTTAAGATCTTGAGATCTTGGCTTGTTCTGAAACGTAGGCAACACCCTTGTGGTATGCAGTTCCCTCTGCTGAGCCGTAGCGGGGTCCTGCAGCGAATGATCAGCGAGTACCAGCCGCCGGAGGACGGCGGCGGCATGTGCACTCTGCAGCTGGACGACATCCCGGGCGGCGCCAAGGCGTTCGAGCTGGCGGCCAGGTTCTGCTACGACGTGAAGATCGAGCTGAACGCGCTGAACGTGGTGTGCCTGCGGTGCGCGGCCGAGTACCTGCGCATGACGGACGACTACGCGGAGGGCAACCTGATCACGCAGGCGGAGTCGTTCCTGACCGACGTGCTGGGCAACTGGAAGGACTCGATCAAGGCGCTTGAGACCTGCGAGGGCGTGCTCCCCACCGCCGAGGACCTGCACCTCGTCTCCCGCTGCATCACCGCGCTGGCGTCCAAGGCCTGCGCCTCCGACGCGGCCGCGCCGCCGGCGGCGCTCAGGAACGCCGCGAGCGTCGACCGCGACGCGCTCTGGAACGGCATCGGGTCGGCGGACACGCCGCGCGGGCTCGCCGCCGCGACGGCGGCGGCGTCCTCCTCCGGGATGGA
Organism: Eragrostis nindensis; assembly: GCA_012490785.1. NCBI lineage: Eukaryota > Viridiplantae > Streptophyta > Magnoliopsida > Poales > Poaceae > Eragrostis > Eragrostis nindensis. The sequence goes on from JAAXCT010000092.1 coordinate 1,080,019, forward strand.
CTGGTGGTTCGAGGACGTGTCGTTCCTGAGCCTGCCCATGTTCAAGCGCCTGATCCAGGCGATGGAGGCCAAGGGCATGCGCGCCGAGAGCATCGCGGGGGCCATCATGTTCTACGCGGGGCGGTTCCTCCCGGGGCTCAAGCGCAACACCAGCTTCAGCAACGCGCTGGCCGGCTTCGGCGGCGCCGGCGACGGCATGAGCAGCCGCAACGTGACGCCGCGCGCCGCCAACGTGTCGGCGCCGTCGGAGGGGGACCAGAGGTACTTTTTGGAGGAGATCGTGGCGCTGCTGCCGACCAAGAAGGGCGTGGCGTCCACCAGGTTCCTGCTCGGGATGCTGCGCACGGCCATGCTCCTCCACGCCAGCCCGCTGTGCCGGGAGAACCTGGAGCGCCGGATCGGAGCGCAGCTGGAGGACGCGTCGCTGGACGACCTGCTCGTGCCCAACCTCGGGTACACCGTCGAGACGCTCTATGACATCGACTGCGTGCAGCGGATCCTCGACTACTTCATGTCGTCCACGGACGGGCTCGGGACCGGGTACACGTCGCCCGCCGTGGCGGAGGAGGGCGGCGGCGGCCTCGGGGTGGCGCAGCAGGGCGGCACGCCGTCGTCGACGTCGCTGTCGCCCATCACTATGGTGGCCAAGCTCATGGACGGCTACCTCTCCGAGGTGGCGCCCGACACCAACCTCAAGCTGCCCAAGTTCCAGGCACTCGCCGCCGTGCTGCCCGACTACGCGCGCCCCGTCGACGACGGCATCTACCGCGCCATCGACATATACCTCAAGGTAAACAACTGACTGAACACAGATTTTGTTTTTTTTTTTTCTCTCCTTTGAGATCAACTGACAGACATCGCGCGCATCGGCATGCATACTTGCAGTCGCACCCGTGGCTGTCGGAGTCGGAGCGGGAGCAGCTGTGCCGGCTGATGAACTGCCAGAAGCTGTCGCTGGAGGCGTGCACGCACGCGGCGCAGAACGAGCGGCTGCCGCTGCGGGTGGTGGTCCAAGTGCTCTTCTTCGAGCAGCTCCGCCTCCGCACCTCCATCGCTGGATGGTTTTTCGTGTCCGACAACGCGGCGGCAGATGGCGGTGCGCGCCCGCACCCCGGCGGCGCCATCGTTCCCAAGGGCAGCGCCGTTGCGGTCGGTGCACTGGCTGAGACCGACGCCGACCCTGATGCCGACGCGCCGGTGGGGAAGGAGGAGAGCATCACCGACGTGAAGGCGCGGGTGTCGGACCTGGAGAAGGAATGCAAGAGCATGAAGCAGGAGATCCGCCGGCTGGGGAAGCCCCGGAGGTCGTGGAGCCTGCTCGGTAGGAAGTGCGGATTCGGGGCCAAGGTGCAGCAGCAACAACCGCAGCCAGCCATGAGCGGCAAATAGATTGTTCTTCCCATTCATTTGTTTAGGTGGTATTGCTTTCAATAAGTTTCTCCTCTTCTTACTAGTTTCTGAGTTATGGTCATACGAAGTACGTACTGAGCTAGCTAGCCCTAGTGTTGATGCAATAATGACGTGCTTATGCTTTGCACGGGATGATAATAAACTAGCTTTAGGACAGTTCATCAATGTCTTACAAAGTTTTCTAGTATCATTTTTGATGGAGCTCCAGCCAGGTTTTCAAAACCGACGAAAACCGGTCAGTTATCGCAGTAACCGGACTCATTGGTCCGGTTCGATTTCGTCGGATGTCCGGTTATCGGTAAAAATCGAACATTTTGTACTGTAGCATATTCGATTACCGATCAGTTTTGTCGATAACCTGCCCGGTTTCGTCGGTTTCGGTTTTTCCGGTTTTTTTTAGATTTCAATCTTGGCTCCAGCAACTTCGTTCTTTACTACCACCTCCGGATTTGTACAGTTGACGCCCGGACATCAGTGTTAAGCAGAATTTGAACCAAGTGTGCTGTCCGCACGTCAATAATGGAGGGAGTCATGAAAGCAATAAAATTCGTTTCAGCAACAATTTGACAAAGTCAGTACCAAGTGATTTCAAGCAGTGACAAAAATCACTCAAGATCCAAAGGACAACGATAGTTTCGCAGTTGTTAAGAGTGCATAATACATCTGGTAGCAAATGTATTGTTCCAAAAAAAAAGTAACCTATAAGCACATCAGAACTAGGTAAGAAATTTCCAGTAGGCGGTATATATTACAGGAAGGCGCGAAGATATTTTAGCTACAACTACAAGGAATCGTCAGTCGCATAGCATATGTATAGGGATGTACAAGACGCCATTACCGATTGCCCTTCTCTTCCACTCAGCAGGGCCGCTCTATCAAAAGGCATTTCTCATGGCGCCACGGGCTGCCTCACGTCTCATCTCTGCAGCCTTTCCACTTCCACGGAAATACATGTATACTTGCTGCAATTTAACGAATTAAGGGGAAAAAAAAAATCTCAGAACGTGTTTTGCACGAGTAGCTTATTTTCATACTCATTTCCAGGCATAGAAAAAGGTAAAAGCGTAAACTCACCTGGATAACAACAACGCTGAGCAGTGATTCAAGGCAGAACAATCCAAAACCAATGAAGTAAAATATCTGTCAAAGGAAAATGTGAAAATGTCGTCAATGAATAATCATTTAAAAAATAGGGTGTTCAAATAGGTCTCGGGCTTGACTGAAGCAAGAAAAAAGCTGGTTGGATCCTCCTTAGACAGGGGTCTCTCACATCTCCATGTTTTGCTGGGTGATCTTATCCCAAAATTAGTATAAACTTTGACTTAGACCTATCATAAACTAAACACTGTCTTGACTTACCCCCACAATAACGTTGTTGCCTATGACATCAATTGCGGGTAAAATCCCACTGTAGGAACAAAATAAGAAAACAAGATAATTAGGCACACGTAATGTGACTTTGATAACCATATATAAAAATGGAGAAGAAATGGAGTATGAAAGACAGTTCTGAACGTTTTCATAGCACTTAACAGCAGCGACATGATTGGTGTGGTATACAACCTAAATTTAGTAGCACTATCTCATAACTGAACATACAACCTAATTTCGGTGGCACTACCTTTGTGACTATGTATAACATGAAAGCAGTGTAACACAAGTGGGGTAGACGCACCACAAGAATGGTAGCTCAGATCAGAAAAGGAATTCAGAAACATACTAGCATATGCCAAGGTCAGTGATGAATATGCAAAGGTCATGTCAGCTGTAAAATAGGTCATTGAGCAAAATGATACCAGCAGTCTGACTTAATTTATGGTCTCAGATTAGATATCAAAGGAGTGCTCTATTATCATCATCTATCAGATTTGTGCATACCCATGAAATAATAATTTCATTGATAAATATCATGCAACACTTACGTCAAAGATTTTCCCTTGAAAGGAAATGGTGGAGCCACCGCTGACCAGACACAAAAGAGTATATGGAGCTGGAGGGGTAAAGGTCATTAGCAAAGGAGCACAATCTTTTTGTTTAACTCGAAAGGGCGATAGTCTTACCATGTAAAACAAGAAAAACCACCCAAACTTCAAAGCACTTTCAGTCCTGTAATACACATTTTAATAAAAGCATGTGAACATATGCTGACATGAAGATAAAATATGCAATTGATAAACAAGGCAGAAGCATATACACGACCTCATTGCATTATAAAGTGGCCGATACCATAGCACAAAGGCCCCAGGGACACCAGAGATGAAGTAGATAATGGCTAACAACCAGATCATAACACCTACTCAAAGAGCTACCGGGTTAGTTTCACGTTGATACCAATAGATTCACTAGATGTAGACAATAAGATACTCAGCCATACCTTCCCCTTTAATCCATGCTGCTGTAGTTGCAATGATGTTCCAAAAAAGACAGGCTGTCAATCCTGCATGACATCAGTTTGCACAAATAAGACCATAGAGCAGAACAAGGATTTAACATGATAAAAATTACTCTTTTGGAAAACGGCTTCAGTTTTTTTGAGGTTCACTACATCAAAACATATAAATAGCAGAAGTCAAATCCACTTCAAATATGCTTCAGTGGTTAGATGACACTTCTCAGGTGATGACAACTATTGGACATCTAACCTAAGGATATAATGTGGCAAAAGCATTACTCAGTGGACATCAACTACTTGGACAATTTGTGGAGTTCGTCAGGAAGTATTTTATTCACAGCATATGACAGAAAGTATACATAACAACGGTGGCTTAGCTAAGTCATTTACTCCTTTCGACAGGCTATTTACGGCAACAGGAGGGTAAAAAGTAACCAATACTTACCCAAAAGTGAAGAAAATGCCAGGTATTGCATCCGTTGTAGGTGAATAGGTATCTCATTTGAAATGTCATGATGAATAAGGGGAAAGAAGGGTGGCCAGTTTTTCTCTTCGATGACAATACCAGCTGCCAAAAGAAAGGGGAAAGGTAAAATACTAAACACAGAACGGACAACCAGTACAGGCAGAAAGAACTAAATCAGCTTAAGCAGTCATCTCTGTTTTTTTTTTAAAAAAAAATGATATGGTATGCAAAGGAACCTTTCTAAATCACCAAAAAGAAAAAGAAAAAAAGAAGAAGAAGCTAAATTCACAACTTGTAAGATAGCCCATTAGCTAATCTACTCTTTGAACTTACTTGGAGCATCTGTATCATGCACAATTAACTAGTCTACTCGAAAAAACAACCTAATAAATTTCTTCATGACAACATGTTTTTATCAGAAATGTCGAAGCTAACTATGATTATACACAACAAAAATGTGGTATACCTCTAGATGCAGCTTCTTCCCTTCTTTTCAGTTCCTGTGTTTCAGAGGAACAAAGAAAAAGAAAATCAATTAGAGCACTTAAAAAGAGACAAACTATTAGTGAATGATCATCGAAACTATTAGTGAATGATCATCGATAGATCTGCTGCTTCAAACATGTTGCCAAAGCCTTTTTTTTTTCCTATTAGCAAAACTGATCTAAACACTGTCAATCTTGGGTTCAGCATACTGTCCATTATGTCACAAGTCTCTCACGTGAATTAAACAATACAACCGATTTTTCTAAGAAAAAGAACAGATTGATAGTTGAGCACTTTCGGTAACAATGCCAGTTTCTACAAACATAGTCTGTCACCTAATGACCGCATAGAGATAACATGATATCCAAGTTTTGACATTATATCAAACCAGAGGTGCACTGCTGATAATTTAAGCAATGGTTAGAGTAGTTTATCATAACTTCATGCCGAACTTCCATAATGGTTTGATCAGATAAGCAAAGTAACATATATTTTGCTGGCTATTTACTGATACATATTTAAGAAGACATTGCAAATACATGGTTAGATCGGACACTATCAAATAAATTGATAACTAAAATAGCATATATAGAGTAACATGCGAGTATACAGCTGCAGTTTCAAGTTTCAATGACATGGCACATACCCTTTCCCGTTTGTTTAGCTCAGCCTCCTTTGCCTGCAGTTCTTTCTCCTTTTTACTTAAGTCCTACATTCACATAGAAACACATACACCACATAATCAGTAGGCCATAAACACACCAATAAAAGAATATCTGAATTTTATCAGATTAAATATGTTGAAAAATAGTGTGACCACCACTAATTGATCGATTACGTTCTACACGGTCTTTCAAAAAAATAATCGGAAAGTTCCTTGACACAGTTAATATTTATTAGGCAGCAGATCTGTAAAATACAGAATCCCACAATGGTAGTAACAGACTCAATGGAGGTACATCAGTACATGTACCTTGGTTGAATCAAGAGGTATGTCCACTGTGGCAGAATGATCATTATAGAAGCCCGCTGGCTCATGCGGAAGGGGTGGCATCCGAGAATTAGACGCAGGTGGTACACTTCCTCCCTGTAAAACAGGATGCATTTGGAACATCAACCAAACAGTACTTAAAATCGATCAGTCTGTATTATTTAAAGATATATAAAAAAGGTATTGGCCTAAAGCTCTGGTTTAGCAGTATTGTAAAATTGCAAGTGCCAGATGGTACACAACAAGCAATCATGCAAGAAATAACCACTACCTGAACTTTTCACACATCCACTACAATGAACATGTCCAAACACCACAACAATTCCAAAGTTAACAGTAGCCCAAGAAGCAATTTCTAAATTAAGTACCATTTCCCCACTGAAAACCCCATACAGATACTGCCGAGGCCAATATTCGACACAACTCAGCAACCAGCAAGCACCGCACAAGCGCAAGCACAACCCAACAGCCACCATCTAATCCGATCCTAAACCTCCAAAAACCTAGCGCCAAAAAGGGGCCAGATCGGAGCACCCAGCACCGCCGACGCGTCCAAATGAACCTGTCGCAGCCAGAAGCCAGCGCCGCCGACCCCACACCCGGACACAAAACCATCCCAAGACCCACGCAGGCGCGGGAACAAGCTTCCGGAAGGCTAGATGAAGCGCGGGAGGAAGGAGGGTTTTCAGGAGTTCACGAGCCAGCTACAATTACAGGGTACTCACCGCGAAGGGGTTGACCTCGTCCTCGTCGAACGGGTTGCGGTCGTACCTCCCCGCCATGGCTTTCTGCTGCTGCCGCGGCGGCGGCGGGGTCTCCGGCGAGGGAAGGATGGGGACAGAGCAGAGGAGTCCAAGCTGCGGCGGTGGCGACCAGACCAACTGCTCCCTGCTACGCGCTGCCGCTTTACTTTACTTTTAGCCGGTGTAATTTACGTGACAGAGTGGGTTTGGAATTTCGGGTTTGCATACGGCCGTAATATTATACGCCTGCTACGTGGTTGCTTCCATGTGGTGCCAAGTTGACCGCTACGATTCTGCGCGTGCCGGTAGTGTGGCCGACGGATGGGGTCTGGTTGGCATCCGGATCGCACGGCAAGGTGGAACAAAATGCTTGACGGCAGTGGCATCCGCCGGACAAGAGAAGTGTCAGCGTTCGAGTACTTGCAGGTTTAATTGTTCTTTGACGAAAGAAACTTCCAAGTTATACGAATGCTGATTAAGCTATTTAACCCCCAAGGTTTGTCGCTAAGCAGCTGGCAAGCTGGATCTCCAGCTAAACAAATGAAAATTTTCAGATGTAACACTACTTTGTCCTAGCACATCATTTTCAGAATTGACCAGGACACAACGTTGGATTAGCATTCCTTGGAAAACAATATAATACCTGCATGAGCACCTACTACCCAGTGGGAGGAATGGCAAACAATATAAAGGAGACTTTGCTGCCAGAGAATGCTATCCTTAGCACCGAAGGAAATGCAAGCACATGACATATTCACAAGGTACGACATTAGCAGCCAACCGGTGATCAAGTCAAAGTGAGCACTGCTCAGATATCAGATAGCACCAACTTATGATTACAGAGGAATGCACAATCATCACATTATACATAACCCATCCCAATACGTGGGATGTAATCAAAGTTGAAGGACCGTAACAAAATCAGTTTGTGGTAGGTTCCTTTCGGCTCATTGTTGTTCACGGCTGCCCATACAGAAAATGTGGTTTAATTACAGACTGATGCACAGCCAGGCTCACATGTACAAAGGGGAGCAGTGCCGATTGCCAACCCTAGTCAAAACATAATAGCAAGCAATGGCCGCCGCTTGCAAAGCTATGAAAAAACTACAAGCTACACAACTGTGTGGCACTTTTCGCCAAAAAAGAATGGTATCTACCCTGCTGTATGAATCGACCTCCCCAACTAGTTTTAGATCACCACCAGGTCTTGCAAAGAAAGATTTAGTTCTTGGGCGAGTTGAGCTTGTTGACCACCCCGCCTGTGTTCAAAAGAAAACAAAAAAACAAAGTATCATGAAACCTCGTTCCTATTAGCAACAGAACTTAATTGAGAAATGGACAACAAGATAAATCATTTAAGGAGGGAAAGAAATTACATAATCAATGAGTGTAAAACTTGCTGAATCTTCTGCAGATGGTTAAAGCACCGTGTGCAACGCTGCAACCTGTATTAATAAGAGTTGTTGGTATATGCTGGTCTTTCATTTCGTAAAAGTTTCTCACTGAGGAGAGTAGCCCCAGTTATCACCTCACAGCCTATATTTTATCAATATACAAGTTTTGCAGGAAGGATATTACTCTCCGCTCAATCTTTCTTTCTCTCCACTATGGTATCTATATAGTAGTACTCTCCTCTCCAGGTGCATCCCTACCTAAGTTCCACTTCCCAGATTAAAGTTCATATGCTCACCTTTGCTCTGCTTGAAGATCAACTCCAACAGCAGAATTTGCTGATAGTGTTGACTGAATAACTGGTCCGAAAATCTTTATCAGATCCAACAACATCTCCAAAGAAACAGTAACGTGCCTGCAAATTTGACATAAAGTATGTGAGAAACAGTTAGTCACAAGCCAATCATTTACTGTTGTGGCCAATATTGGCATGAATCAGACTTGAAAAGTGACTTGTGCCATCCTTTTAGATATGCAGATGCACAAGTATCTATCACCGTGCCACAGTCCAGTAGGAACTCGGATGCAATGAAATAGAACAGCTAATGCATTACCTTTCGGTTTTACTGCTCAGTAAGCATGCAAGAACAGGCAGAAAGCTAGAGAAAATCTCCAAGTTGAAAAGATCAAGCTTCCCTTTGAGAGCACTAACAACATCAGCTTGAACCTGTACAGTTTTGACCATTAGTAACTAAATAAGGAACATGAAGTATAGCCACATATATATCTAAGATAAACTTACGGCATTGTCGGGCAGCTTTGTCACTGCAGTAATTGCACCTTTGATGCCGCTTTGCTCAAAGACATGGCACATCATCTGAATAGACTTAGAGTTAATACTATCTTGATCCATCAACACAAAAAATACATTTAATGTTTGGGTGGTTCATCAACGTTACTACAGGAGAAACATGTATATAATTGTACACCAGTCGAGGTGAAAGATAATAGAACTTCAACATAAGGAAATAAAAATTTTAATGTAAGGCTTTCTAACTGCATTGAAAAGCCTAAAGACAAGTCAATCTGCCCACATCTCCAGATCTGCCCATATCTCCAAATTCTTAAAAGAATATTTGAGAGCTTTTATCTATATATACACTGCAAAGTAAAGTTTAACCACTCACGTTGCGCAACAAATAAAGTACGACTTGCAAGATTATTTGTTGGATGTACGCTAACAGGGAAAAAAGACAAATGCATACAAAGTGGTAATAACGAACATAAGTCCGCAAGAATGTAGTAGAAGGGATCACCTCTAGTTTTGTCAGACGAAGTTTCAAACTATTTATGAATTCATCATGATTCCGGGTCAAATTGATAGGAGTCATCACCTCATCCACTGTTGACAAGTCCTTTTCGTATGTCTGATTCGATTCTGCCTGTCCATTGAATGGCTAGAGGATATTAAAAATTCAAATACTAATGTGAACAAAAAAAAAAAAAGAAGGTGGAGCGAAGTTAAATTGGAATTTCCAGGCTTGTATTAATATTGTTTCAATCGCCACCAACATATGGTTAAGCCCATAAAACATTTAATCATGACTGGCCCCATGGATCAGCCTGTAAACATATTTTGGCCTCATTTCTTTGTCCAAATACATGAGGCAGCCTTATAACTTTCTGTAATACTTCTGGCACTGTGATCAAAGGATTCAGAGTGCACAATGGTAGAACTTCAAAGATATGAATGCTAAATAATAGAATTTCTGGCACCATAAACGTATAGCAGGGAACAATAATATGGTGAAAAAATTGTTGAAGTTCATTGTAGTCGATCTTTCAGGTACATACTGAATGGGACGAAGGGCTGTCAGTTCTCACTGCACGATCACCACAAGAATCAATTTGTGGGGAACAATCAATGCTAGAAGTTTCTCTCTTTTCGAATCTCTCAACAAGAGACTTCGTTTTCCCCAGTGGCACAGCAACTGAAAAAGAAGTAAAGAAAAACATCAGATAACCATTCTCAGGCCAAGATAAACATTGCTAGAGTGGTACAAAACTATCACTCGACAAACAGCATCTGTAGATGATCACGCACCTCCTCTGACATATTTAACCTTGGCTGGTTCTGTTGTTGAGCATGGTGGTTCAAACGCTGCATGGAATAGAGTTATACTGTTATACAACCAAATGGGACAAACTACAGTGCTTCAATGTTTACGAATAAAGAAGAGGAGCTATACATTTATCATCATTTGACTGCACAGGATGCTCCAGCAGCATCGCCCTGTCTATATGTTCTGCCATCTGTGTGATGTGTCCTTTATCCACACTGCCATACCCTTCTTTCTTGTAGTATGGAGTTATTCCAAAGGAAAATTTTAAGCCAGACAAATCCTCCGAACACACATCAGGTTCGGCAAGCATGGATCTTACTGAGGTATCACTATCAGTAGCACCAGCACTAAGTGGGAGTTTTCTTGAGCGAACAAGATCTCGAAAATCATCTAGATCTGCAGTTGTTCCACTACAAACACTGTCTGTTGTTTTGTCCTCTAAAATGTCTCTGGGTACAACTATAGGTGCAGAAAAGGCCTGCGTAGTAGTGTAAATATCTTTCACCAGTGCTGACTCTGTAAAATGACCTTTTTTCGTGGTTAAAGAATTATTAGCTATTCCTGTACGAGATGTCAATGAGATATCCCTCTGCCCAGAATTACGTTGCACTGTCCTTGGATTGGTGGAAGGACTATCAGCAAGCTTCATGCGCCTCGTAGGAGTAGCACTCTGAACAGATGATTTGAGAGATGAATTGGGTCTTCGTGTAATACTACTGGTCCTCTCTTTCTTGATCTTGTCTGTACTTGATGGTGTCAAATGCGAGCCCTGAACTCTACTTTCAGCTATTACCACAGAAGGAAAAGAAAGGTCGGGAAATCATTATGTGCAGTAATAAGTCAAAGCAGACATTTTAATGTTTCAAAATATAGTGAGAAGGAAATACATAAGTGGACTGAAACCATACCGATTCCTAACTCCTTGACTTTGTATGAACTTTTTGGATGTGACGTTGCTAAAGCTGTGCCGGAATTTGCAGTATTATCAATAGATTTTACTGGATTATCATCAATAGAATGTACAAGCTCGGCAAAAAAGTTTGCTTTTGGCAAAACACCAAGTGCATAGGGTCGAATGAGCTGGTCAAAAAATAAAAGGTTAGAAGATGCAAGAAAATACATTTCAATGCTAAAGCTGACACTTACAGATATATCAGCAGCCCAAAGACCAACACGGCATTCATGGTAGGAGCACCCCAAGAGTTTTCCTTCATAGATGCTAAGATCAGCCATATTGGTCCACCCCATGTCAACAACATCGTGACATCTTACTGGTTCCCACGAGAATACCTGAAATGAGCATAGAGGTCAGGAGGTAACCCCCTCCAAAAAAAAAACATATTTCAAAAATCAGACCTACCTTTAAGCTTTGGTCTAATCCACAAAAAATGGTTTTTCCATCTGGGTGAAAGACCATAGATCGTACACCAGTATCCTGGGAGAGAAGGAATGCAAGTTATACCACAAGAAGATGCATGTGCACCTCACACTTTAGATGAAGAATAAAAAACGAGGGCGCAAGAAAAAGAAAACAAACTCAGTATCAACCATTTCAAAGAAAACTAGAAGAATTAAATGTGAGTATAAAAGAAGACCAACAACCCTTTTCAAGAATTAGGCCCTCAAAAAAAAAACTTTCCAAGAATTTCAAATCCTGACAACAAATATCGTAACACAAAACCCAGCCAGGTTTAAGAAAAACAATGCAAGTACCTCGGGTCCAGCAGAACCAATCAGTTCAAAAGTTTCGAGGTCCCAAAATTTCACTGTTCGATCAGCTGAGCCTGAAAAAATGTCAGTAGACATACTGAGAAGACATTTAAGCGTACTAAAACTTTAATTACTGCAGAACTATGCATACATCGGCAACCGCAGCGTTTTTTACAGGGTCAGTCCGAGTTTAGGTGCTGGGTTGGTTTTTACTGGAGACAAACGGCGTCTTTGGATGATAGCCGGGGCTCGTGGGCTCTCCCTCTTGACTGCCCCTATCCCCGAAGATTAGGGTTTAGTTAGTTTTTAGCCTTGGTCGCCTGATATCTTTTTCGCGGGCGCGAATGTAACTAAAACAGTGTGGTGTGGTGTGTGGTGTGTGGTGTATGGGATCTTACCCTTATTTCTTCTTAATATAATGATACACAGCTCTCTTGCGTGTTTGAGAAAAACTATGCAACACATCTTTTGCAGTAATCCAAAAAAAAAATCAAAAAATAGGTCTTGAACCATATTATAAGTTTATAACCACCGTACCCTTGTGTAATATTGCTTTCTTTGGAAGTGCCTTAGGTCATATTTTATAACAAATGGAAGCACATGATGCTAAAAGAAAATCCAGTCTTGGTGCATCAGAAAGATAAAGTAGTTACCTGTTGCGAGCAGAAATTCTTGAGGATGAAAATCAATGCAATGGATTTGTCCACTGTGAAACTTGAAATCATGTAGAAGCTTTCCAGCTGTCAGATCCCACACCTTCACAATGTTATCTTCTCCACCGGTGACAACCCATCGTCCATCAGGTGTAAACCTGATTTTTTTAATTGCTCCTCTGTGACCCTTGTATGTGTGAATGCATCCTTTTTTCTTTATATCCCATATCTTAAGATCTGTGTCTGAAGAACCAGATGCGAAAAACTCGCCGAATGGATGGAATTCAACACCAGTGCAACTTGACCTATGCCCGGTGAGAGATCGCACAACTACATCACAGTTAAAAAACGTGGATCAGACCTTCAATTTACCCTAACCATATCATTCTTTATTTACACGAAGTTTGGAGACCAATGTATGGTTAATTCGATGTTTTTGGGCCATGATGCAACTATGCAAGGCGTAATGAAATAGGGAAACACTATAGGCAACGTTTACATCTGCTATCCAAATCAGATCAGTTGACCAACTTTTTACCCAAATACTAGAAGGCATAAATATTATAAAATGATCATCAGACAATTTCTTAAAAGACTTTAAAGGTTCAGGAACCTGCAGCCTTGATTTTCCATCAGCCAATCAAAACATAAAAACTGTGCCTAATACAATGGAAGATTACACTGACTGGGTATTTTGTTTCTACTGAAACCGAAAAGGAATTTGTGGTGATTGAAGGACCCCTCATAGAACGACCATGTTCAATAACTTTGTGGTGATTGAAGGACACCTCATAGAATGATCATATTCAATAATTCTTGAGCAATCGGCAGGCAAATAAAATTGAAGCAAGAAACAAGATGTAAGGGTCTAACCCACTTTCGGGGCCTTATGTAAGCACCAACCACACCTTTAGCTTCTTCTAAGTCCCAAAGCTTGATGGATCCATTCGATGAGCCAGCAAGCACAAGCACCTCTGCTGAATCAAACTGTACTGCCTCCACCGAGCTTGTGTGACCTGACAAGCTCTGTCCACACAATAAAACACATTCAGAAACACAGCATGATTCAAATTTTAAGATAAAATAAAATAATAGTATCATTGACATAGGGAAATACCAGAAGCGGTGTTTGCTTGCCAATGGCCCACAGATTGACCCTGCGATCGCTGCCACCGGTGATGAACACACGGCTCGACTTCTTGCCGATGGCCAGTGACCTCACTTCAGCATCATGCGCCACAAACTCCTCTATTTTGGGATGTCAAGTCAAGGAGATGTCAAATTTCAGTAATGCGCGCTTCCAGATTGTTAAAACAGTAATGGTCCTAGGAAGTAGGAACCAGAGTTTGCATCCGGCTAAGGTGGGTGAAGAGTTGGACAAAAGCATCACCTCTTGTGATGAATCAATATAAAGATACAGGCATTTAGTTATAGTAAAACGGATTTGGGGAATTTGGCACTACAGACCTAAATTTGGGACAAAAAGGTAAATGTTTCCGGAATCAGTTGCAACCGGTTAAGGTTCAGCCTGGTTGCTTCAATAATGGTTGTCATCTTTGCGTATATTGCCAAGAAAGTACACACGCGGTGGGAAATTTCAAGAAACTACTTCCTTCGCATCAAGAAACAGCCCACAAGAACGAAACATTCGAATTTGGGGGAAATACTGCTGCTGCTCTAAGTTTGAGCAAATGCATGCCAAGATTACTTCCCAAGACGGCCGCCTTTTCCTCTTGCGAACAGAATCGGATCAAGAAAAGAAATGCAACTGGAAGCCGACGCAAAAGGATACGGAGCTTGTAGCCGCGCTTCTCGGGGTCCATCCCCAGTGGCTCCCCTTCCCCAGTCCCCCACCAGTCCAAGATGCCAACTGGTTCGCCCGCCGGAGTGCTGGTCGCGGAGTCGCCGTCGGCGGCGACGAATCGGAGTCGGATTGGGATCCGAGTGGCCTGTGCAGGAGCTGGGTACTGGGAGTTGGCGAGAGGCGAGAGCTAGGCGCGGCTTCGCCTCTTTCTCTCTCTCTCTCTCTCTCTCTCTCTCCGCGGGAGGGCAGTGAAAACGAGAGGTGTGGAGCGGCGTGGGTGGGTGGGGAGTGGAGTTCTTGTCGTCTCCCTCTCCTCTCTCTCTACGCGTCACACTCCGCTTTTGCCCTCTTGCCTTTTCTTTCGTATACTACCAAAGTGGAACTAAAGCAAGGTTCTCTCTCCTGGAAATAATTCAGGAGTACGAATTCGACCATGGACCTTTCGTGGGTACCCAAGAGAAACATAAATTTGACAGTTGAGAATGATTGTAATCTAGAGGGGAAATATACGGAGAGAAATATTCAACTTCAATCATGTAGAGGAGAAGACTATTAATCCTATTGTTCAACAAGGATACCTAATTACACTTTATTTTTGCGGGTAAAAGATCTAATTACACTTGACAGCTAAACTCGTTCGGTAGAGAAAAACGAAACACGTTTGATCACCTCATCCTCATCTCCAGAATCCCCACATAAATTCAAGTACCAGAGCCATGGGATGAGCTGGGAGTGGACATGTTATCAAGGCATACACGAAGCAGAATCAATTGTCCCATCTGTTTGACGGGGACCAGAGATTGGTGAGACGTCGCTCGGAGGCAGGACAGGAGGATCCCGGCAAAAAGGCCATTTCCCGGTCTTCCTCTTCCACCGGCAAACGGACTCGAAGCCACCGAGGCAAGGAAAAACACGCCATGCCCGCGGCAGAAGCAAGCGCAGCTTCCTTGGGCCGCGGCACACGAGGCCGCGAAGGAAAACGTGCGACGTCGCGAGGAAGTTAACGCGAGAGCGGTGAATCGTGCGCAATGTGACCGGGCGGGGCGCACGGGCACATGCCGTGCCGGTGTGTCGTGCGCGTGGGCGGCGGGCGGCGCGTGGGGCCCCAGCGCGAGTTTTTCCCACCGCGGACATGTGGCGCCGCCGCCGGGGCCAATTCCGGTCAGGGCCGACAGGCGAGTGGTGACGGACACGGGATCGGCACTAATCACAATCATTGTGCTTAGGGTCCTAGACCATTCTTAATGACAGGTGCCTATCAGCGGCCCGATTATAAAAATTTCCTCGGCTTGGTGTGACTGTTGTCTGTCAGGGGAAGATTCGCGTCTCCGTCGGGAGATTATTAAGGTGCTGGATCCAAATCACGTAAATTAGCATGTATAGTACACTACACAAGCGTGTTGGTAATTGCATGGTCGCTCGTGTTCGTACTCGACTACTCCTGCTAGTGATCTGTATTTTGTGGCGACGGTGCTGTCGGGCGGAGCCAGTATTGGAGCACAGTGATGGACCAAATTTCTCGGACCAGGGCAGCTAAATTACACTGGAAGTCAGACAGGGCTAGAAACAAATTTTGGGCTGTATGATCTCCGAACTGTACTGGGCTGACTTCCGGAGTCGACCCAGCCAGTGCGAGGGGGCCTGTATCTCTCTCTCTAAAGGGGCTCTGTTAGGAGCCCAGGAACTCAGCCCAGCACGATTCGGAGATTTGAAGAACTTCTAGGATCTCCTATAAAAAAAAAGAACTTCTAGGAGCGGGCCAAATTTGAAGAACTTCTGCTTCTTCCTGCACGAGTGCAGACAGACGGCTCTTCGCAAAATGCATTCATGTGTTCCAGGCAACTGATAAGAAAAACGAAACGAAGTAGAGTTGCTGAATTTGCCACTGGCGGCTGCCGTCCTGGGTGCCCAGCTGCTGCGGTGGAGTGCACGCGCAGTGGCGGAGCCAGGAATTTTTCTTAGGTAGGGCGGACAATTAAGCTGAATTTAACTATAAAATTGAAAAAAAACTGAAGTGCATATACGCACTATATACACATAAAAACAGATCATACAAACGAACGGAAGAGACAAAGATTTAACATATTACATCATATTTCATGAGTGAACAACACTTCTAGACCAAATATTTCAACAATAGAACATGAGATAAAGAATTTGAGACATACCACTATAAAATATTACTCTCTTCGTTTTTAAATTGTTGTCACTGTTGATGTTTTTGAGTTACATTAGATCATTCGTCTTATTTAAAATTTATTATCATGTATTTTGTTATGAATAGTAGTATTATCACTAAAGAAAATTCTGGCCGGAAGGGGGCAGAGTCGAAGGAAAACGAAGGAAAATTTTGGAGATGGTGGACTCGTTCGTTTCGGCCGGAATTGGAGAACTGGACAAGACCGATGCCCTCCCTTTAGTGGCCCAAACAGCCTAAAAGGCCTATGAGGCCGCCCGTAGCTGGCCTACCCTTTGCCTTGTTTCTTCAACCTCCGACCTCACAGCAAAGAGCAAACACTGCTAAAAAAAAAAGCAAACTGCAAACGCAGACGGCCATGGTCGCCGAGTCGCCGGAATAGGGGGGGGGGGGGGGGGTTCCTCGCCGCCGGCTAGGTAGGGCGACCGCCCCACCAAGACCTATTGGTGGCTCCGCCACTGTGCACGCGTGCATACGGTGCAGCCACGCCACCACAGTCGTCGTGGCCGCGGTGGAGACACCGCTCACTGCCGAGCCTGCTGCAAGCGTCCGCCTGCATCGCTCTGTCCGCGACACAGCAAATCGAACCACCGTCACAGCGCCGAACTGTCGATACGCCCTGTGGTATCGTGGTGCAGTGGGACATTGTCAGAGCGTCCCCATCGGATATCGCTATCGCTGGCATATACTCTGTCCGGTTTTAAATTGTTTGATTAATTACGTTTGACTATTTATTTTATTTAAAATATTTTAAAAATTATCATAGATTGTGTTACGATTAGTTTCATCATTAAAAGGAATTTAAATATAACTTATAATTTTACATATTTAAGCTACTATCTGAATAAAATGAACAGTCAAACGTAACTCAAAAATAATCAAACGTCAACAATTTAAAATCGAAGAGAGCATACTATTTGTTTATAGAGAAAACAGAGGATAGAGAGGGCCAGTAGCACTGGGAGAAGCGCTAGCTCTTAGTAGGTCACGAAGGCTGACACCTCTATGCCACACCAAAAAAGCATCTCACAAGAGCTAGCGGCTATCGCTGCCTTTGGGCACGCTCTCAAGACAACGACGGGCAAGCAGCCGAAGCCCCCTGGATCTAGGGGGATCCCCACCCCGCTACTGGAAGCACATGTGAGCCCACTCGGGCAGGGACATCCCTGTTTGGCCAGTGGTAATTGTTGATTATCAGTAGGAACAGTTTCTATTTGTACTTACTATTTCAAAACCGCTTAGGAGCAGTAAGTAGAAACAAGGACCGCAGATAATCAACAACTACCACTGGTCCAACCACACCCTCTCTTAACTGTCTGTCGCCACAACTCAAAGCCAACAAGCTACTAATCGTTACATTGATCCTGCTAGCTTCTTTTCTACTACTACTATTACACCCGACGCTAATCATTAATTAATAATCATAATAAAAATCTCAGCATCCGACGTGGCCGTCGATGCGAAACCCCTGCTGCTGGATGTGATGATGGACACACCGCTGTCGGGGTCGGCGAAGGCGACGCAGAAGATGCCTTTGGTGTGTCCATGGGATGAAGTGGGCAGACTGATCATTCTCTAAGTACCTTCTTTATTGTTGTATGCATTGCAGGGACTAAAAGGAAGATATACGCCATCATAGTCAAAAGTGATGCCTTCAAGAATATCTCACACTGTATCAAATTACTGCACTACCTTCTTTATTGTTGTATGCATTGCAGGGACTAAAAGGAAGATATACGCCATCATAGTCAAAAGTGCCGCCTTCGAGAATATCTCACACTGTATCAGATCACTGCACTCCTGAAAGTCCATCTGTATCAATATCACAACGGATTCTGCTCCAGTGAATGCCCGAAAGACAGCACTTAGCATAGCCTACAAAAAGGAAGAACAATTACTCCTCGCAAAAAAAAAAGAAGAGGAAGAACAATTACAACAGTGAAAAAAAGCCTACGTCAGTTACGACAGTTAGAAGTCAGCTCGTACCAGGTCAATAAACCAGATAAGATTCGAAACCCATGTTGGAAGTGGGGCTGATGTAGCCCATGAAAAAACCGTACCCAATGCCGCAAAGAAGTTCCAGATGACAAGCAACACATTCACAACAATTAAGAAGCTGAAAAAAGAAAGAGTAACCAAGTCACAGGAGAATTTTTTATTTTTTTCTATCACTAAAAAAGGAAATAGGTCATAGTCAACGGTTGACGACATGGTCACGCTCTCCCAGATAGCGAAAACTGCCTGGAGGACGCGAGGCGGCACCGTCCAAAGTTTTTCTGGTGTGGAAACCTTGGACCCATTCTCCAAGTCGTTGATGGTTGATACGCTAACACATTTGTTGATAGGTAGGTCATCAAGCTGTACTGAGTCGCAGCCGCAGATGTACTCCATGCAAAGAGGCGTAGTTGACGAGCAAAGGTAGTCTCTACCTGGCTGAGAGGGGCTTGAGCCCCCCCCCGGCTACCCCTTTGGATCTGCGTCTACCTTCAGGCACCGTCGTTATACGCTAACATGTTGTTGTCTCTGCAGGTTCTGATGTTACTTGTTCACGTAGCTCCTGTGGCACCTCAAGCTTCGACGTTATCTTTCATCAACAGTACCTAGAGGTGGAGACTACCTTTGCTCGTCAGCTACGCCTCTTCGCATGGAATACATCTGCGGCTGCGACTCAGTACAACTTGGTGACCTACCTATCAACAAATGCGTTAGCGTATCAACCAATTTGGAGAATGGGTCCAAGGTTTCCATACCAGAAAAACTTCGGACGGTGCTGCCTCGCGTCCTCTAGGCAGTTTTCGCTATCTACGGGAGCGTGATCGTGTCATCAGCCGTCGACTATGACCTATTTCCCTTCGGGTGATTCCCTCCAAACATCTTTTCCCGTGATAAAAAAAAGAAAATAAAATATTCTCCCGTGGCTTGGTTACTGTTTTCTTTTTCAGCTTCTTAATTGTTGTGAAAGTGTTGCTCTTAATTGTTGTGAATGTGTTGCTTGTCATCTGGAACTTTTCTGCGGCATTGGGTACGGTTTTTTCATTGGCCAGGTGGACATGTGCCCCCAGCGCGAGTTTTTCCCACTGCGGAAATGTGGCGCCGGTGCCGAGCCAACAGGCGAGTTGGTGACGGACACCGGGATCGGCACTAATCACAATCATTGTGCTTAGGGTCCTAGACCATTCTTTAATGACAGGTGCCTATCAGCGGCCCGATTATAAAATTTTCCTCGGCTTGGTGTGACTGCTATCAGTCAGGGGGAGATTCGCGTATCCGTCGGGAGATTATTAAGGTGTTGGATCCAAATCAAGTGGAGTACTAACTTAGCATGTACGTACACTAAACAAGTATCGGTAATTGCAGAGTCGCTCTGTTTCGTGTTCGTACTCGTCCTGATAGTCTTTATTTTGTGGCGACGGTGCCAAAACAAGTGTCCGGCGGAGCCAGTATATTGGAGTACAGTGATGGACCAAATTTCTTGGACCAGGCCAGCTAAATTACACCGGAAGTAGAAACAAATTTTGGGCTGTATGATATCCGAACCGTACTGCGCTGAGTTCCGGGGTCGACCCAGCTAGTGCGAAGAGGTCCTGTATTTTTTTTGAAGCAAGACGGCCTGTATGTGAAGGGGCTCTGTTGTTACCAGCCCATGAACTCGGCCCAGTACGATTCGAATTTTAAGAAATATAATAGGAGCGGGCCACAAATCATACGGAAAAATTTGAAGAACTTCTTCTGCTTCTTCCTAATCCTGCACGACGGCAGACGGTTCTCCGCAAACTGATGAGAAAAACGAAACGAATTTGCCACTGGCGGCTGCCTTCGTGGGTGCCCAGCTTCTGCGGTGGAGTGCACGGCGTGCATACGGTGCAGCCACGCCACCACAGTCGTCGTGGCCGTGGCGGAGACGCAGCTGCAGAACCTGCTTGCATCGCGCTGTCTGCGACGCAGGAATCGAACCACCGCCACAGTGCGGAACTGCGGACACACCCTCTGGTATCGTGGTTCGTGGAGCAGTGGGACAATAATGCCGGCACGATTTATGTGTACTAAACAAAGTCAAATTACAAAACTAAGTCTAGGACTCCCTCTCTATTTCGCGAGACGAACGTAATGAGGGTAATTAAGCGGCGATTAGACGATGGTTACTGTAGCATCACTGTGTCAAAACATTGATTAATTAGGCTCGTTAGATTCGTCTCGAAAAATAACGCCCATCTGCAGAAAGGTTTTGTAATTAAATTTTATTTAGTATCCTAAAATAGTAAGATTCTTTTTTTTAGAGGGCTATAAATTTAGAGGGCACTTTAGAAGGGGAACCGAACGCTACCTCAAGACAACGATGGGAAGCAGTCGAAGCCCCTGGATCCAGGGGACCCCCACCGCACTGCTCGAAGCACATGTGAGCCCACTCGGGCAGAGGCATCCTAGGAGTAGGGGCAACCCCGTCACTTCTCCTTCCAGGCTTGTAGTACTACATCGAACGTCGGACAGGAGATGGAATGCCCGATACACGGCCGTGCACGCTGCACCGGTTAGGGCATGTACAACGGCGTCTTTATCCCCGTCTCCGTGATGCAACATTTGCACAAACCCCCCCGCATCAGACGGGAATGTCCCGTGCTCCGAGGCGGAGGAGACAGGCGGGGCTCCGTTGTAGATATCGTCTTCTCGAGGCGACGCTGGCACCCGGCTGGGGGAGCTGGTTATTGGAGGTGTTGAACTCGGCGAGGTGCGGGAGCGCGACGGAGATGTCGGGGAGGGGGCCGGTGAGGAGGTTGTCCTGGAGCTTGAGCGTGAGGAGTCCGGCGAGCCTACCAAGCACGGCCGACGCCGGGATGGGCCCGCGCAGGCTGTTGTCGGCGAGGTCGACGCGGACGAGGCGGACGAGCCGCGCGACGGCGGCAGCGGGGACGGCGCCGGAGATGTCGTTGCCGGAGAGGTAGAGCAGCGCGAGGTTGGGGACGCCGAGGAGGACCGCGTCGAGCGTGCCGTTGAGCCGGTTGCCGCGGAGGTCGAGCGCGCGGAGCTCGCCGAGGTGGGAGAGCGGGTCCAGCAGGCCCCGCAGGTCCAGCGACGACAGGGAGTTCTAGCTGCTCCCATGGCGGATGGGAGCATCAGTCCTCCGCCGCAGCTCCCGAATACGGTGCGATTGATGCGGCAGCACGTCCCCTTCTCACAGCTCCACCTCGCCTCGCCCGCGCGTACCTCCTCGACGCGGCAAGGCTCTGCTGCCGCCGCCATTCGACCACACGCCGCCGCTGCTCCGTTCGAGCGATCCTCTCTACCATGTTCATGGCGGCTTGGGGAACGCGTTGCAGCAGCAAATGGTGGAAGGAGGGGCAGCGTGGTGAGGGGAAGGAGGCCCGACGCGATTCGAGGGAGGGGCGGCGAGGATTGGGGATCGATGGAGATTGGGGATCGACTGCTTGGTGGTGCGCCGGCCGGGATCGAGAGAGCTGCGTCGCTGGGGAAAGAAGACCGAGAGGTTAACGTTTCCTGTGGCCTCACGTGGGCGGGCTGGGTCGGGTGGGTTGGCATCAATGCGAGTGGGGCTATTATAGTCTCTGGGTTGTATGACTTGTCTGCAGACCTGTCTGTAGACCTGTCTGTAGACCTGTCTGTAACATTGATAAGGAGACGTCTCCTGTCTGTGGGTTGTACATGCCCTTACCGACCGTCTGGCAGACCCTACAGTGCATCAGGGACACTAGACCAGGCGCTGTTGACGAGCGGAACAGTGTACCTTGCAGGTTTTCGAACCTCGCGGGGCGGTCATTTTATCGACCGTTGCCTCTTTCTTAGGCACAAGCAAGGCCGGCCTAAAAAGAGAGTTCGGCGCATCATCATCCATTCTTGCAGGAGAAAAAGGCTTGCTTGGCGTAGAAATTACTAGTAGCTACTCCTACCCGTAGTAAAAAGAGAGCGGCGAGAGCCAATTTGGGCTGGAGGGGGGAAACTCCATGATCTAGACGTGCAGGTACGCCGGTACGGTACCCGGTTGCTACTGTTTCAAGGCAACTATGAAGGTGTTCAGCAATTTAGGCTTAGAGGTCACATCAAAACTAATCTTGCTATTTAAGCATCTTAAATAAGTTTAATTACAAAACTTTTTTACAGATGTGGGCTAATTTACGCGATGAATCTAATGAGCCTAATTAATCTATGTTTCGCTACAGTAACCATCGTTTAATCATGATTTAATTATCTTTATTAGAGTCGTCTTGCAAATTAGTACAAAGTTCTACAATTACTTTATTAATTAAATTTATTTAAAACGTCTAAATAATAAAATTAATTTTAATATGACCTTTAAGTCTGGAGAAACGAAGAAACCGAAATAGGCACACCTTCCAGTCGTCACAGACTAGCTGGCCACTTGACCACCAGTCCCCCACGCCACGCTCCCATTCCCATCGCCTCCTCCGCCCAAATCGAAGCACCTCGTGGAAAGTCCCCCAGACCCGTCCCAGCAACCAACACCACCTCGGTCGCCGGCCGGAGATGGCCGCCTAGTGCGTCTGCGCGCGCCAGTTATTAGACGGAGAAATGGGCTGCTGCTTCAGCAAGAAGCGCAAGAGCCGTGCGGCCGGAGCTGCCCGCCGTTGCGAGCCGGAGGACCGCAGCCCGCCGTCGCCGGAGGAGGAGACGGTTAAGGAGGTGCTCTCGGAGACGCCGAGCGCCAAGCCGAGGCCCGAGCCCAAGCCCGCGGCCAATGTGGCCGCCCCGGAGGAGCGGGAGGCGAAGAAGCATGCCACCGCCGACGCCGCGGTGAGCGACCTCGGGAGCTGCGTGTCGCTCTCGCTCGCCACCGACGAGGTGTCCGAGGCGGCGTCCGAGTCGTCGGTCGCCACCAGCTCGGTGATCGGCCCGGACCCTTCGCCGCCGGGGGGGAAGCCGGCCAGGAGGAGGCGCCCCGTCTCCGCCGATCTGGGCCCGGCCCGCCGCGACCGCGCCACCGCGGCCTCGTACGGCGTCCGCTCGCGCAGCGCGCGCGGCTCGCCGTCCCCGCCGCCGCGGCAGGTGACTCGGGACCGCTCCGCGCGGCGGTCGCCGTCGCCGGCGGCGAAGCGGCCGTCATCGGAGCAGCGTCGCGCCGCCAGCCCGGTCCCGTCCGCGCAGCAGCGGAAGCCGCCTGTCCCGGTCAGGCCGTCCGGCCGCGTCTCGCCGCGGCGGGCGCGGGCCGAGCCGCCTCCAGCTCCCGTCGCCTTCCCGCCGTCCCCGCCGCCGTCCTCGCAGCCGGAAGACGACGCCGTGACCGCGTCAAGTGAGGTAAGCGCCCCGAACGCCGGCGCCGGTTGCGACGTCCAAGGCGGCCGTGACGTCGACGGGAAAGAGTCGTTGGAGAACCCGCTCGTGTCGTTGGAATGCTTCATCTTTCTCTAGAGCTGTTGTTCGTGCTGTGCTGATCTCATCTCCCGCTCTTCTGCTTCAAATGTCTTCGCTCTAATCCGGTTTAGTAGTTGCTAAGCTCAGAATTGCAATTAGCACGCAGGTAGCTTTTGAGCTACTTACTGCTACTGCCACCTTCCGTTAACTTTTCTGTCAGAGGGAAATGCATGTAGCTTTTGACTTTGGCATCAGTTCAGCTGGAGTTGCACGGAGCTGCAGTGCTGAATTTGCTTTGGTGGCTCAGCTCCTTCCGGTTGTTTTGTAGAGCACTAGAGCTGTTTTCACTAATGGTACATGTGCTGTTCTTGATCCCGTGCTATGTTGGCATATCGCCTAAAAGTTCCTCTACGACCGCGAAGGCAACCTGCAACTAGTTCTTGTGAATTAGCAAAGGCAGATGTCCAACGAGAAGCTTGTTCTCTTCTTGATAAGCCACGTTAGTTTGTGAAGTGCCGCAGCAAACG
This sequence comes from Eragrostis nindensis, assembly GCA_012490785.1. Lineage (NCBI taxonomy): Eukaryota > Viridiplantae > Streptophyta > Magnoliopsida > Poales > Poaceae > Eragrostis > Eragrostis nindensis. The sequence continues at coordinate 1,104,236 of JAAXCT010000092.1, forward strand.
CGCCTGCTGATCAGTGATCACCTCGCCTGTTTCGCGCGCTTACTTCGCAGGTCAGTCCGGCTCCGACATCGGATGCTCCCCCTCCGCGCTGCTCATCCACCACGACCCATCATCCCACGTTGCGACGGGCCAATGCTCCGTGACATCCCACAGCTTTCCGATCGCGTCAGCAGATTCGGCGAGAATCCGATCGGCGTCGCCCACGAGCTCATCAATCTAGGCGAATGGATCATCACTGGATCTGCTGCGCATTCCCGCCTTGGTCCCGGCATCCGAGGGGGATGTGCCGCGATAAAAAAACTGGCGATGCTGCCGAACGAACAGGCCGGGTCGCGTGCGCGCGACATGAGCGAGCGCCGAGTGGCGCGGCGCGCGCAGGTGCAGGCGACCGGGAACGCGCGCGCGCCCGCGTCGAGATCACGGGGGGCCACGCGGCCCACGCCTCTGTTTTTCCCGGCTCGCTCGCGCCGCCCGTTCCCGTTCGCTTGGGAGTGACGGCCACGAGACCTGCCGTGTCGGTCCGCCGGACGGACGGCTCCCCTCTCGTCTGTTGCCGCGCTCGCGCTGCTCTGCTCCGGTCACCGAACGCCCTCTGGTGCCTGGTTCCGGAGGCTCAAGGCTTGGTTCACGTCTCAACGTCAGCTGCAGTGATGTCTTTGCAGCCTTGCGGCTGGTACCTGACGGCACATGGCGGTAGCCCACCAGCAGCGTTCCTACCGGGACGAACTCGCACAGTTTCCCGGCATGCTGTGGGCAGATTTTGGCAACATCCGTTTGCCGTTGTCATGGCACCGGAAGGAAGGCCAGGTGACCACGCTTATCACCAAACAGGGTGGATCGTGATCATGGCCGGGGGCTGCCCCGACGCCATGCTATCATCTCGACATCTCCTCAGGCTTTGCGTCGCTGTAAACGTGGAACAGTGCTTGTGTTTGACCGTCTCTGATGGCGAGGGGGTGGCAGCAAAGAGCTAGTAGTACGAAAAGAAAAACAAAAAAGAAACAAAATTGACCGCCATTGCCAAGCGCACAAATCAACGCCCCCTGATTTGCGGCCCGGGAAAGTCAAGAATTTGTCACTTCTGTCCCTGTTCTTGTCTCAAAAGATATGCTGCGACGTCTTCCGTTTCCGTGACTGTCAGGCGCGAACGTTTCTTTGCTTTTGAAAATATAAGACCACGTACTCCCTCTGACCCAAAAAGAATGACCGTTTACCTTTTTACCATCATATTTGATCGTCCGTCTTATTCAAAATTTTTATGCAAATTTTAAAACAAATATGTCATGATTAAAGTATTGCTAATGATAAAACAAGTTATAAAAAAATAAATAATATTTGTAAATTTTTTTTAAATAAGACGAATAATCAAACTTTTTACCTGAAAGTTACTGCGTCAAGCTTTTTGGGACAGAGGGAGTACAGGGCTGGGAAGTCTCCCCTCTCATCTTTTTTTATTTACTCTATTTAAGAATCAATACAAAAGATCAGTGTTATGGAGGTACATAATCCATCGAGAGGAGTTAAGCAACTAAACATGTCATCTAGTAATTCGTAAACTGAACTTTTAGGGCGCCTTTGGTTGCATGGTTGAATCTTAGTCAGGCCTTTGCATGCACGATTTTGGCTCATTGGTTGGTCGTACCCACATTTGGTCTAGCTCCGAAGGTGCTGGCAGGCTGGCTCGGGTTGTGCCGGAAGCCTCTGCGCGGCCACAAGCAATAGTGGCTTGGGAGAGGGAGGAGGAGAGCTCGTGCCGCTGCCTCGGGCACCGAAGGGACGAGGAGGTGGACTTGTGTCGGAAGGAGGAGACGGCGGACTCGGATGCAGGAGAGGGAGGAAGGCACACACGCTGGAGGGAGAAGTAGGCGTCGGGTCGCCGTTTACATCGCTGCTGCATGCGAGAGCAAGGGAGATGTGCCTATCTCGATGGTGTAGGCACATCAAGAGAGCAAACTAGTTTGCTGCACCCAAGAGAGCAAACTAGTTTGGTGTAGGACACACGCACATGCATGGGCTATGTGCCTATCTCGATGGCGATGGATGCAAATGGAAATCATTTTTCTGCCTCCTCCAAATAATCAAGCAAGCTCAAAATAGCAAGGTCACCAGGGACATAATCATTTAACACGTTTCATCCTTTCCTGAGACAAAATTTAAAAACAGGAAGAGTTGTGTTACCAAACAATTTGCAAAACAACTTATGCTTCTTATGAGAATCAATTTTTTGAAAAATCCAATAGCAAAATCTGTTTTCTGAGAAGCAGAAGCTCTACCAAACGAGCCATAATAATTCTCACAAGCATAAGAAATGAAGCGGTGCACATGTAGATGATCATTATGACCATGGGTGCTTTAGAGACAATTGATGAGTCCAGCACGAATGTCGTAGTCAAAAAAATAACAATCGTCACATATTGTTTAGACTTATATGGATTTTTTCTTTGTGAAACACATAAACTTATATGGATTTGATCCTAAAAGTCAAACTAAAGGGGCACATGCCCCTATGCTCATAAAAACAACTATCGATTGATAAAAGCTATAAAAAAATCGTGGCAGACCTTTACAATCTTGAGTTCAGGAATTCATAAGAGACAGAGAAATATAATCTAAAAGGCTGGTTAAATTGCTAGTATAAGCTATTGTGCCTCTACGCCTAACTAAAACCCCCAACAAACAATCGTATGTGTTTCAATTATAATAGAAACAAGTAGAGAAGAAGCTATGCACTGCTGCATTATTCGGAGAGGCAAGTTTTATTACTGTCAAAAGCATTTTTAAATCTTCCTAATTTAAGGTTTAGAGACTTTTTTTAGGGATTAAGGTTTAGAGACTTTTTTTTAGCACAGAGACCTTTTTCTTTTCATACCGATCAATGGCGTCGTGGCGGGCTCCGCTGGCCTCATTTGACGCGCCTCCTTCATTTTGAACCTTTTGCTAAGCACTATTGGGCTTTAAGCCCACGTAGAGATTAAACAACCCAATAAGATTGGGCTTGTCTTTTGGAATTGATTAGGAAACAAGAATCTGGGTCGTCAAACTTTGATAAGAGCGCATGACGGCCGAGAGTGTTTAAAGAAACAAGAAATGCGAATTGGTTGTGAACTCCGCAGAGGTGAGCGAGAATTTACCGAGAAATATACAACATCGATGGGAATAAGATCACATCCTGTCATACTACAATGTGGTGAAAGCGGGAGCGCAGATGAAAGGAACTTTTATGTATCTTCGTTCCTTGGCACATCAAATCGACGATCTTTATTCTTTTTCATTCACTGGCCTCCGTAAACTGAAGCAGAAGACTCCGCGCTGAGCACGCGGAAGATGCTTGACTTGACCAAAGTCTTTCTTTCTTTTTTTTTGAATTGTTGACCAAAGTCTTTCTCGATGCCAAACGAACGCTCCTTTTCCCCGTGAGCGTATGTGTTGGTGCATCCATGCAGGCTGCAGGCTTCGTTTTCTTCTTCGAGATCGAGAAGAGGGTGCCGACTGGCGTTGACGCGACATCATCATACTGTTACCGGCAAAAACGCCTCGAACTCATCGGAAAATTAGGCGACAATCCGGCCGGTCGATCACTTGTGCGGGCCGAAGGCGACGTTATCTGTTCTCTACTACTCTGTTGGCGGCCTTCCAAAGAGGAGAGCACATGTGTCGCGGCTTCGCTGTCGTGTCCATCTACCGGAGGGAAAGGGGTTTGCAGGTCAACCCAAAGAGACCTCAAGGGAAAGGGGATTCGCGCAACTCTGATGTAAAACAAAGCATAAAGATTTGATAGCAGACCTGAACTGGCACGAGTTCGATGCCTTCAAGCTTCGCAGAAACCGAATCGCGGCACGGACGAGAACGAGGCAAATATACGGCTGGTGTCATGAAAGTTTCTCGCATACAGTATCGAACCTTCACGTCATGTTGCTGCAAAGGCGGGGAGTTAACGACGTCCGCTTCTGGAACTTGCTTTGTTTCCTCGCTGTACCTCTCTCAAATCTCAATGTCCAATCTTTCGTCGGTGACGCGATCTCTGTCGCCGGAAGCGAGGCGCGTGAGCACATCTCGCCAGTACGTACGCCTGCGGACATGGCAGCGCCAAGTGGGAACGTGGCGTGCCTCGCGTGGACTTTGCTCCCGCGTGTGTGCGGATGCGGTCCCGTCCCCCGAATTTCCGCGGAACTTACCGGACCCTGCTCGCGGTGACCCGGAGCGAAATGCGCGAGCAATGACGGCAACCAACTCCCACCAGACCGCAGTACCTTCCCCAACTGCCCCCGCCCTCGATCGAAAATCTCGAATCAGAGGCGGGGGCCGGCCGGAGCGCGCGCCTCGTCAGATCGCACTGCGCCGCGCCGCGCAGGGGGCTGCGCCGGCAGCCGAGGCGAAGTGGACTTCCTTTCTCTTCTTCCACACGGCTCCCTGCCGGTTACGAGAATTGCCATCTGCCGCCGCGCGTACGGCGGCTCCAGGAGGCCGGGAAAGCCTTCCCCTGCTGTGTGAATGTGATCACCCCCTCGGATGCGCCGAACTGACGATGTATAAATCACGCTGGTTGGATGGAACTGTCATGCAACTACACTAACGCTTCCTCGTGCTTCAGTGCTGACTGGACTGTTGGAGCATTGTGACCTTTTATGAGACTTCAGAATCTCATCGGCTCCGCTCGTCCCTGCTCTGCTTCAAAGGCCATTTGCGGTAATCAACCATCCTTTTTCCTTAAAGAAACACAGCGGATAATTGGCCTCACTTTGACATTTTCAGCAAGGGTCATCGAATGTGCTGCGTCGATTTGAGAAGCTTCTATGTAGTGGCTTGGTCATTAGAAGTCGTTCAAACTCCTGTCGCCGCTGCAATGCCTTTTGAGATCAACTCATGTGCTTGACTCCCATTTGCAGTGATGTGTTTTCTATTTATGTGGCGTGAGGACCTCTTTTCGAGAGATCACCAACCCCATGAGCTGTCGATAATCTGGGACAAACAACCATCTTTCATGCTACTCCCATCTTTCAAAGCCGGGATGCTATTTTTTCCATTATCTAAAAAAATGCTTCTCCTGTTTAGGAATATTTCGAGCGAGCATTGTAACTCTCCCGTATAACTTTCTTTCACACATCTGATGTGATCTTAAGAATTAAATTCAAGTGGGGATTGCGCACCCCCCCAAAAGAAAAAGGAATAAAGTGATTATTCTAATATGGAGACGGAGCAAAAAAAAAAAAAAAGAGCTGTTGCACGGATCGAAGAAGTTTGAATTTGAGTTATGCTCGTTTCAAACATGATGAGTTAAAATTTAAGAGTGAATGTGGTACACACTAAGCTCATTTCAAACGTTAAATCAAGCAACACCTAACTCATATAAGAAAATGACAATTTTACTTCTATAGTTATAATTCGAAGCGATGTAGTAGGATTTACAACATACTTCATCCACTTGACCACTTGATTTTGTTTGGAATTGCTTGCTTCATATGTGAACTAACTAGCATCAACACAACTAAATCAGTGGGGGTATGTAAAATTTAGTTTCGAGCCTCTACATAGATTAATACATTTAGCTGTTCATTATTACAAGCACCACAGTTCAAAAGAAACAAACAATTAATCTAACAACAAAAGTTCTCCATCACATTGGATTTAACCAAACAAAAGTTTTTTGCTAAATCACCAGCCATTTAAAGCAAAGATCTCACAACACCCAAAATTTATTCTTGGTCTTTCTTCTTCGTTTTGCAACGCCTAATACCGTATTGAATGTGTTTCTCTGAACACCACCTGCATAAAAGAGAAAATTTATTCCATCTTGTTAAAAACCTCAGCATTGTGACTTAAACCAAATGGCGCCAGCACCTATATATTCACCTCTTTTAACCTCTCATTAAACATATGGTTTACATTTAAAGGAGGTATATGAAACGAAACTTGTATCACCTCTTTTTTGTCTAATGCAATGTTTCTAACTTCACTCAAAAAACTTCTCGTTTCATTTTTATACACACCATCAGTGATAGCTATGACTTTACCACCAACTTTTGGCAAATCTTCAACGCAATATTTAAATTAAAGTCAAAATAAGCTAACGGTCATATGATAAGATAAGCGCAGCATTAATTTCGGATATAGTAGGATGATACTCCTGCATGACCGACACGATGTGTGAAAGTGGCAGACTCTGAGGGGTTCTCGGCAAAAGTGGTCGCACGGGTCCGTGTGGCACACGCGCCCGTTCCACGGCTCTCCGACTTTGGACGGGTCTCTCTCTCCACCGGCCGGTCCTGACTCCTGAGCCAGCGAGCCAACCGTCTCGACTCCACCGCGTGAGCAGAGCACATGGCGCCCGCCCGATCACCACCACGAAACCGCCTCCAGAAATAACATGATTCCGATTCCAGCTCGTGAGCCATTCCGAGCGCAAGACCACACGCCGCCCCGTGCCTTTTAAAATCCCCAACTCGCTTCAGAATTTTTTCCCCTTCGACCACTTCGTCTCGGATGGCATCTTCTCCCTTGTCGTCTTAGCCGAGCCTTTTCCCCGCTCGCCACCGCAGCAGATTGGAGACAGAGCGAGGAGGGTTTCGCGCCCGCCGCCCGTCCGGAGAAGGCAAGGCGCGCCGCCTGCCCCCGCGAATCGTATGGTCGGATAGCGACGCGGGCGATGGCGGAGGAAACGGGGGTCGATTTCGACGGTTTCGGCGCCACCGATGGCGCCGGCGCCGGGGAGGACAACCTGTCCATGCCCCTCGGCGACTTCATGGCCTTCCTCGAGACCGGGGAGGAGGACGAGCAGCAGCCTGGGGTGAGTGCCTCCCGCCGCTTGCCCTAACTCGCTTTGCGTGGGATTTTGCGATACGCGGATCGGATTTGGCGGGCGCGGTTGTTTGGGGGCGGGGTTGCGTTTAGCTAGGGTTTTTGTGTTGCGCGGGGTCTGAATACGTTAGTTTTTTTGGGGGATTTTTTGCGTTTGGCCCGGTGATTATGGATGATTTGGGGCTTTAGATGTCGAGCCTTTTGAAGCGTTTCGTGTCGTGTCGAGCTATCAACGAATCAAGCGTGATCGAGCTAAGGGGTTGATTAGGCCTTTTTGTACAGCGAGTGCTTTGTGCTTTTTATCACTTAGTAATGGGATCGTGTGCTTCCTCATGCTGTATGCTTACAGTAACTGTTGTTTGTGAAATGCCAACCACATGAAGACTATATTGCTTGGAAATGGTAACCATCTGAATACAGTTGTTTCAGCAGTAGGCACCGGCGTTGCTCTGGACGCTCAACATGCACAGGTTCATGTCCTGCATCCCCGGTTCATTTGGCCTGTGGCTCGATTTACTGAGCTGACATGTGGTAGCATTGTTAGCCATGACTGCCTGCAAGAGGCTCAGGGTCAGAAAAGGTTGTGGGGCCAGTGCCGGCTGGCAGTTGTGGTTAGGCTATGGGTGTTGTGGTGCCATTCGTTATGAATCTCATAGATTAGGGGAAAAAAATGGCTAATGTTTCTTGCAGCTACTTGCCGAGCTCGGCAGCATTAGCTACGATGCTTGTTGATGGCACATGTCCATTCATTCATTGTTGGGATCTAGCTATTGTTGATTTGCAAAAAAGGGAGATCAATTAAATTGATTTGATGGGTGTAACTTTGAATATTAAACCTTGGAACTGTGTGAAAACTGCGGGAATAAACTGTTCATCGTTTGTAGGTTTTTGGCAGATTATGCTACAATTGGATTGGTGGATCCTCAATTTTTCTTGTGCTTTTTAGTTTAGCAGGTGCCAGGCAACGGCGGAGCTAGAATTCTTAAGATGGTTGTTCAAAGTTTTCATAAGACAAACAAGCATGAGAATAGTTAAGAAAATACTTAGTTGAACTTCTAAGCAGAGATATAAAACGAATTTTACATTGAATATCTAGAATTTCTTTTCACTTTGAGCATGCATATGTAACATGGCTCAAGAAATTTTGTTTTTTGCACCACCATGCTGAGCTCCCATGGTTCCAGGTGGTCGTTATGTCATCAGTCTTTTGCATGAATGGTACGGTGCTTGCTTGAAAATATAGGGTTGTTGGATCCTTTATCCAATGTGAGATAGCGAAATCAAGCTGTCTTATTTTTCTACCGAGAACAAGTGGTTTCTGCTTTCTTTCTTTCTTTGTTTCATCCAAATTGGCCTTTTACTTTTATGGTTTGCTGTCAGCAACCAGCCAGTTGTATCCCAGGGTATGGCGCGCAAGACTGTTGTTTATTTAACGCTATTAGGAAGAAACAAACATTTTCGTTTGTGTTTCATATCTTTCATATGTTATTGAAAACAGGTCAATCAAGGCTGTTTGGAGATGCCTGCTGACACCAATGGTTCTGAAAATGCTTTCCAAAGCCATGAAGGTATGTGACCTCACCCTTTTAATTATATAAGGATGCACAAGTTTTCTTCTGTGTGTTTGTTGATTTGCTGTTTATTTTACCACATTGCAGAAATGCTTGAGAATGAGGAATATTGGTCAAACTACTCCCATGTAGACCCTTCCCAGTGCCAGATGGAAGATAACATGGAACTCAGCCAAGGACAAGAATTGGTTACTCACTCAGAGGCTAGCCCATATGAATTATTCAGCAATGGTGAGAGTATTAAGGTGGCTTTAGATAGATTGAATCATTATTTCTCTGTATAGACTTTTATTAATGCCATCACACACCTTATATTTGATCCTGTAGCTTACAAACCTTTTTGGTTATTGCTCAGCAGATTTATACGATCAATACAGAACTTACAACGTGGACGGTCAACATTTTGCAACTAATTCATCAAACCATGATAATTTTGAAGATGCCAGTGGCCCTCCATATGAGGATATATCAAATGGCTCATACCTTGGTCCACAAACTATGTACCCTGATCAAACACAACTTCAAGTAGAGAACAACATGGAAGGCATGGAGACACAAATGAATACTTGTATGTTGGTTCTGTTTTTGCCTTTTTGGTTTTCACATTATCATTGTATAACATCAGCATTAATATTTTTTTTTGATAATTTTCCTCAGATTTTTCAGGCGATATATCGGCAGAGCAATCAGGTTTGAGTGATATTAAATGGGAGAGTACAGATTCAATGCTTGGTAATGCTGGTCAGGATGGTAACCATTTCACCTCGACAGGCGTATTTTCCCTTGCTCAGAATGCAGCTATGCCTGACGCTTCATGCACTGAGTTGAACATGGGTGAGGCATCTGAAAGCATTCGCAATGGCAACAGCAGTTGCCTAACTGTGCAGGAAGAACATTTGCAGGTGGACTCTGGGGATTATCCACATCCAGATTATTCTTCTGTTGATATGGTTGCTGAACAATCACTGCCTGATTTGCCACATGATTTTTCACAAAACAATGAGCAATATGAGATGGAACAGTTTCCAGAGAATATATGTGAAAGCGGTTCGATGCAGATGGGCTCTCCAGATCAGTATTGTGATGATACATCTTTATCAGATCTCTACATAGATGTATCCTCACCAGAGTCGGTATCCTGTGAGCAGAACCAGACTGAAGATATTTGTTTCAAGAGCGAGTCTAGCACTGACTCTTCTCCAGTACCCTCTAGTAGAAACTCCACCACAGAGGATGCTGATAAATACTTAGGTCACACATCAAAACAGTTGCCGGACTCCAACAAGTTTCTCCCTATCAGCAACCAACTGCCGTTTAAGAACACAGGATACCAGAAACCTATAGCATTACATAAACAGTATGATTATAGAATTGGAAACTCTTCTACCCAGGGTAGTTCATCAAGAGGTTGCTTCAGTATGGATGGCAGCGGGGCTTCTGATTTATGCTTTCTTGAGGGTAATCGGAGTTCTGCTCCTGATTACCGACTGCCACTGCAGAGACCTATCCATCATAATTTTCAGAATTCTGTATATCCTAATAATCCCATCATTCCTACATTTAGTGGAATGAGATACAAACCACATGATGAAAGAATGACACTACGTCTTGCCTTACAGGTCATATACCCCTCTGTTCTATATTTTGCTTATTTACTGTGTTTAGCATTCTGCCAGCTTAATGGTGAAATGCAAAATCTCGGTGTTGCATTGTGTTGTTACTGATGATATTTGGCCTAACATGTTATGAACTTTTGATTTGATGTATTACATGAATGCATACTTTGAAAATAATAAGTTATTTGTATTAGAGGTAATCTTTTGAAAATTTGTTGTCTAGATCAATATAGGGTTTGTTTATTAGAAAAGAACTTCTGCATTTAATTTCTATAATAGTAGGCAATCGTTTTCTATTGAGAATAGTAGATGCTTACAATCCCAATACTTCCTGATTCTTTATGATCATACTATCAGTATTGGACTTATTGATTGCTACCTTTCTCGTGCTTCTTCATTGCACTTGACACATTTGGTGATTGGCAGGATATTTCACAGCCAAAGTCTGAGGCTAATCCACCTGATGGGGTTTTGGCGGTTCCTTTATTGAGACATCAGGTTCATCTTGTAACTAATATTGTTCTATTACCTAAAAACAATATTAGCAGCTTTTGATCAATTATTATTTTCCTGGACAGAAAATTGCGTTGTCATGGATGGTGCAGAAGGAAACAAGTAGTTCACACTGTTCTGGTGGAATTCTTGCTGATGATCAGGTACGCTCCCTTTTTATCCCCTCCTGTTGCTAAGCAAAGTGATCAGTTATATCATTGATGTCATTTGGTACCTTCCAGGGCCTGGGCAAGACTGTATCAGCTATATCACTGATTTTGACAGAACGACCGCCAGTGGGACAGTCATCTACTGTAAAGCAAGAACCATGTGAAGCTGTAACTCTAGATGACGATGATGATGAGGATTCTACGGAACCTCAATTGAAAAAACCAACCCTCACATTCATTCCTGAAGGGGCAAATGACACAGTTAAGAAAGAAAATCCTGTAGTACCGGTTAAGACAAGGCCAGCTGCTGGGACTTTGGTTGTTTGCCCTACAAGTGTTTTGCGGCAGTGGGCAGGAGAACTGAAGAATAAAGTTACAAATAAAGCGAAGTTGTCCTTTTTGATATATCATGGTAGCAATCGTACGAAGGATCCTAATGAGCTCACCAAGTATGATGTTGTGCTAACTACATATTCTATTGTAAGCATGGAAGTACCAAAACAATCCAATCCTGATAGTGACGATGAAGAGAAAGGGAAGCCTGACAGATATGGTGCTCCAGTGGCATCTTCAGGCAGCAAAAAGAGGAAGGCGTCCTCTTCTAAGAAAACAAAAAATGGAAACGCAGCAGAGAGTAACTTGCCTGAAAGACCTCTTGCAAAAGTTGCTTGGTTTAGGGTTATTCTTGATGAGGCACAAAGTATTAAAAACTACCGAACTCAGGTTGCCAGGGCTTGCTGGGGTTTGCGAGCCAAAAGAAGATGGTGTTTGTCTGGGACACCTATACAGAATGCTATTGAGGATCTCTATAGTTATTTTCGTTTTCTCAGATACGACCCTTATGCTGTATACAAGCAGTTTTGCTCGATGATAAAATTGCCAATTAGTAGGAACCCGACTAATGGTTACAAAAAACTTCAAGTTGTTTTGAAGACAGTTATGCTACGCCGGACTAAAGGTAAGTAAATAAGTATTGTTGTCACATTTCATTGTAGTTCTTACATATCTTGAATCAACCTATCCAAGTGAGGCTGTGTCCGAGAAACTGCTGCCCTACTGATTGTGCTGAACCACATGTGTCCTCTTAGTCAAATGTCACTTCCCAAAAAAATATGTGCAATAGCTGCCACGCCAAATCTGATTCAGTAGTTGCCACATATACTTGTTTTTAGTTGAACTTAATAATGGATGCGACAATTCTCTTGGAAGATCTTATTTAGATGAAACCATTGATCATGAATTATTCGGATAAGCATGAGTTGTGCAATTCTTTTACTCACCATCATGGTAGTTTTATTGATAGGCATATCATGTCCTGTTGACATGTGAGTGATTATAACGTCTTTTAGGACCATTTTTGTGCCACAGTGAAACATTAGCAGTCTTTCTATGCAGAAAATTTAACCAGCTGGTTTTGTAGGAAGATTTCCTCTAAAGAGGATTAACAGCTAACTCTGTAACGTTTTTTTACCTTATTGATTTCAGCTAAATCCTTCGCAAAATTTATCACCAATTAAATAGATATATTAACTGGAAGTGCCTAGTTAGACTACCTTTTTTTGTACGAATGGGTTAAATTGAAGGAAAAGTACCGTACAATGTCTCAAACAAGATCAAATACAAGGGATTTGTTATATTAGGATAATTTGGGATTTAAATTTAAAATTACACATCAAATCTGTGTTGCACAGTGCACAGCATAAATCACTTTGCAGGCTTAAAGCATAATTTTGGTGTGTTAATACATCCACGTCCTCATTTCTTTGAGCATATGTAACTCGTACCAAATTCACATTGAATTTACTTTTGTTTTGTTGGCAATTTTTTTTTAATATTGGAAAAATAAATTTTCAACTGAGGGTTGAATGGATGGCCTTGTTTGAGCATGTCTAGTAAAGCTCAATTATCGATACAGTTTTATGTGCTTGTGGGCCATTTGTCTTTCAGTGCTTTAGATTCTAGAATCTTGATTGGTTTATTTTGCTTTTCTCAGTCTATTCTGATAGGCATTGAAAGTTACATCTGTTTACTTTATTCTTTTGTGTTCAATTTGTTCACCCCTTAGACCTTAGTTATGATTTGTGACCTGTTGTCTTGTAGCAACAATGCTTGAGGGGAAACCAATCATTTCCTTACCGCCGAAGACTGTTTCTCTCAAAACAGTGGACTTTACTAATGAGGAGCGTGCTTTTTATAATGCATTAGAAGCTGAATCTCGAGAGCAGTTCAAGGTTAGTTCACAAAGTTTATTAATAGCCTTTCATTGCAGAATATTATCACATTTCGTCTGTTAGCTTGATCGTTGGATCTTGTAACCATTTTGTTAGATACATGTATGTTTTTTGCTGTGACTTTTGTTCTCTTCATGTTAAATCATTATGAATATGAAATAATAATACTGTATATCCTTTTCTAACCAACCATTAGCGAGCACCCTATTTGGAATGTAGAGATGACAGAACCCTATGATTCAAGTGCTTTTTTAGTGTGGTATTGCGTGAGGCTGTCATCCCTGATTAGAAGTGAAAGTAGGCTGCACTGCGAGCTGTGACAGTTGATGCATCCTTATGCGTTTCATTTGCAAATTATTGGGACATTTTTGTCACACATCTCCTTTGCAGGAATATGCAGCTGCTGGTACTGTGAAGCAAAATTATGTCAACATCCTGCTGATGCTTTTACGGCTCAGACAGGCTTGCGATCACCCTGACCTAGTTAGAGGCCATCAGTCTACTTCTAGCTGGATGTCTTCATTGGAGATGGCAAAGAAACTTCCAATTGAAAGGCAGCAAGAGTTGCTTATTTGCTTACAGTCTTGTTCCGCGATATGTGTTCTCTGCAATGTCAGTGAATCCCTCTCTTTTCTATTTCCATCTTAAGTTCTGTCAATGTATGCACTCTTTCCTATGCACGTTGTTCTGAAATATGTATTTGACTTTGTTTGAGTAGAGAACAGTAACTCTAGCGACTATTGCGACGGTTCTAGCTATAACACGAATTATGATATGATGCATCACTGTGCTGGTGATTTGGTGGTAACATATGTTGGAGTTAATCTTTATCTTATTAGTATGTTTGTCTTTTGCCAATGCAACTGTGTTTTTAATTGCCAAAAATCTTGAATTGATCTAGCGGAAGTTAATATCAGGAACCAACACACAGTTTGACCTGTTTGGGTTTCTTGATTCCAGCTAGCTCTGGGCCTTGTACACCTCTTTGTTATGCTTACTATTCTGGTGCAGAATCACTTCTGATTCCTAACAAACATGAATTGTGCAGGATGCCCCAGAAGATGCTGTTGTCACACTATGTGGTCATGTTTTTTGCAACCAGTGCATACTGGAGCAACTCACTGGCGATGACAGCATGTGCCCAGTGTCAAATTGCAGAGTTCGACTAAATACGACCTCACTATTCTCCAGAGGCACTCTTGAATGCTCTCTGAGAAGATTAACATGTGATTTCAAGTCTAACGATTCGTCTTTGGAGGTAGTGCATGCTGAAAAGCGGCCTGGAATTGATTCGTCATATGCATCTTCCAAAGTGAGAGCTGCACTTGATATTATTCTCTCATTGCCCAAAATAGACCCCACCCAAATGAGTGACAACGAAAAATCAATTGGGCCTACCTCTGAAAAATTTGGTGGAAAGAGCCCTTCAGAACATATTGATACCAAAATGACAGAGAAGGCCATTGTTTTCTCCCAATGGACTAGAATGCTGGATTTGCTGGAGGTTCATTTGAAAGCTTCTCATGTGACCTATCGAAGGCTTGATGGAACAATGTCTGTTGCTGCTCGGGATAAAGCCGTGAATGACTTCAATACAGTTCCAGAGGTTCGCAATCAGTGGCATCTGGCGTATCTACATATATTTAACCTTTTCAAGTATGTCAAGTTATATTTTTGACTTCTCTACTACTGGCAGGTTTCTGTTATGATCATGTCACTTAAGGCTGCAAGTCTTGGTTTGAATATGGTTGCTGCCTGCCACGTACTTATGCTTGATCTATGGTGGAATCCAACCACAGAAGATCAAGCTGTGGATAGAGCACACCGTATTGGCCAAACAAGACCTGTCACAGTATCACGGTTAACTATAAAAGACACCGTTGAAGATCGTATTCTTGCTCTCCAGGTAAATCTGAAGGTTTTATGTGGCTTTGCATCACCTGCTATGTTCACGAGCTTGTTAATCCAATTAGGATTCTCTTAAGAATCTCATCCAGAATTTCCTACTAGAATATTAGGGCCAATTTGTCTTTTAATAGGTCCTGGGAATAGTTTCACCTGACAACGATTTATCTGGGAACCAGCTTCATGATTTATCTACCTGAACATTAATTCAGAGTATGAAAAAGTGTAGGCACTAGTGAGTCTGAAATAATCAAAGTTCTGCTATAACATGATCCTTAAGAAACTGACCAATATGCTGTTTTTATTCTTAATCACCACTGTTGCTCTCAGTGAGGTCCTGGAATCCAATGTGTGTAGTTTAATTGGTCATACAAAATTTGAACTATTAATTACTTTATTAATTTGATGATTAAGCAGTAACGTTGTATAATGTAATGTTTCTTGATGCTGAAGTAATTCTTTTATGCCTCATCAGGAAAAAAAGCGGGAGATGGTTGCTTCTGCATTTGGGGAAGACCGGTCTGGTTCACGCCAGACACGGTTGACTGTGGAGGACCTGAACTACCTGTTTATGGTTTAGATTGCTCCTGATGGTTAACAGTTTTGCTCATTGGGTGGGTGTAGGCAGTGGTAGATAAAATATATCTCAAACAAATAAAAAATAGCATTTCTTTTGGGGCTGCTAGTGTTTGTAGTTTGTACAGATGCAGAGACTTTGTAGTCAATCTTGAAGGTGGCGTGATGGTAGTTAGATCCAATTCTTTTTGCAGTGGAATTAGCTGCAGTAGTGTCGGTTGACTTAGTATCATGACAATAACAATGTCATTAGCTAACATGGTATTTGTACATACCAGCATGTCTGACATCTGGGCATCAGCGTCTTCGCGGTTGGTTGTATGTCTCAAACCATGTAAAAGATTGTGCTGAGCTTTCATATTGGCTTACTATCATAAGATAGTGTATGGAGAAAGCCGTGTTGCCAGTGCGTCGATGATTTTGGATTCGTCATACTAGGCATCATAAGACATCGATTGCATCTTGTAATGTTGGTATACCATGTCTTGAATGGGAGATTATTGATCCCGATTCTTCTGTTTGTAAGATGCGCTCCTAGCAAATTCTTTTTCCTCAGCACGCAAGCACTGCGTACCCTTCGGTCGGGGCGGGCCATCGGCAGTGTCCTGTTCAGCTCCCATGCGTTGTTTGTTGAAACATTCCGGGTGCAAGATCCGAACCCCGGAGCTCGCGGGTGGTGTTTCAGCAGTTTAATCAGCTCAAGTGACACAATGTTTGTCAAATCAGCATTTACGTATCGCAAACTGTTACGTTTACGTGTCATCATCACATCATGAATGAATTGAGCTGTCGATCCATAACAAAATCAATACAATCTGCCGTTATCACCTCTTTCAATTAACGAATTCAACACTAAATCAATGAATCTCAAGTTGTATGTTCTACAGTTCAATACAATCTGCTGCTGTACAGATGAATCTCAAACTTGGTATATTCACACCTTTCAGGTATGCAGTCGAACCAAAAGGCAACTGAGCAATTTTAAACACGCAAAACTACAGTCAAATCCAAAAACACTCATGGATCCAGCAGCCTATCCTTCACTGATGATCCTTTACAGGCCTTATGAGACCCTGACGATCCACAATCACTCACATCTGGATCAATGGTGCTGTACCTGCCTCCGATAGAAATCGGAGCAACCAACTCCGGTGATGGGAAGTAAGTCGGCACCGGCATCTGGGGTGGAAGCACCGGCAATGGTGCCTCGAATTTAAGCACGTTTAGGGCTTGCCTGATGCTCGGCCTATGTGCATAGTCAGGATGAGCACACCACAATCCTACAACCATTAGACGCTCCATCTGCTTCTCATCAAACTCCCCCTTTAACCTCCAGTCTGCTGCTTGAAGCAGGGCGTTCTTGCCATACAGCTCCCACACCCATGGCACCAGCCTTGCCTTGCTTGGCTCCACGTTGAGCTCCGCCGGCCGTCGCCCGCACGCAATCTCCAATGCCACGACCCCGAAGCTGTACACGTCAGACTCCCGGCTTGCCTTGCCAGTCATGACACACTCCGGCGCCAAGTAGCCCAATGTGCCGGCAAGGACAGTGGTGTACGGCTGGCTGCCATGCTCAACGAGCTTGGCGAGGCCAAAGTCACCGAGCTTCGCGCTGAAGGTGGCGTCCAGCATGACATTGCTGGGCTTGATGTCGCGGTGCACGATGCACTGCATACATTCCTCGTGGAGGTAGAGCACCGCCGACGCGAGGCCTAGCACGATGTCGTAGCGCATCGGCCAGGTGAGGAGCACGCCCCTGCCGTAGAGGTGGTGGTCGACGCTGCCGTTGGGCATGAGCTCGTACACGAGCAGGAAGTCGCCGCGGTGCTCGTGGCACCAGCCGACGAGGCGGACGAGGTGGCGGTGGCGCAGCTGGCTGATGATGCGCACCTCGGCCGCGTACTCCTTGCGCCCCTGCGTGGAGCCCTTGGACACCCGCTTGATGGCCACCTCCAGGCCGAGCTCCTTCAAGAAGCCACGGTACACGGCGCCGAACCCGCCCTGCCCGAGCTTGCGGCCCTCGGCGAAGCTCTTGGTCGCCGCGGCCAATTCGCCGTACCGGAACCTTCTCGGGCCGCTCTCGACGACGAACTCGTCGGCGAGCTCGTCGTACTCGCCTCCCATCACGTCGTCGATGTCGATGTCGCCGTCGATGACGAGTTCCCCTGCCTTCCTCCATTGCCTGACGAACCAAAGGACCCCTGCGCCGACGAGGACGAGAAGCAACGCGCAGAGTCCTAGGACGACCCACAGGACGACCGTCTCCTCCTTGGGGTCGACGGTGGAGGTGAACTCCCAGTAGAGCACCTGGTGCAGCTCCGCGGCCTCGCCCGTGGCGGCGGAGAACCCGACGGCGACGGAGTCGGGCAGGTAGTCCCTGAGATCGACGGCGTACCAGAGCAGGACGTCCGTGGCGGCGGGTCGCGCGTCGCCGTAGGAGAGCGCGACGGTGAGGTTCCTGGCGTGGCCGTCGTACGCGACGCGCGCGTGCGCCTTGCGGCCGTCCTTCATGCTGGTGGGCCAGTCGAAGGTGGCGGCGGAGACGATGCCGCCGAGATCGACGCCGACGTGGTCGTCGCTGGGATCCCACTCGTTCTTGTAGGTGTCGAACTCGACGGCGACGAGGGGAGCGCGGGCCCCGCGGGCGGAGGAGTTGAAGAGGCCGAGGAGCCCCCCCGCGGAGCTGTCGGGGAGCGCGGAGGGGAACGGAGCGAGGAAGAAGGCGAGCCCGTCGCCAGAGGCGGCGGCCGGGTCGGGCGCGGCGATGGAGAAGGCGAAGGCGGTGGCGAAAGAGGCCGGGCGGCGGGAGACGGGGTCGGCGAGCGGGACGGCGCGCGCGTAGAAGACCCGGCCGGTGCTGCTGGTGATGGGGCCGATGCGCTCGTCGCGGGTGAGGCGGATGGCCTTGTTGAAGAAGGCATCCCCCTGGAAGGCGATCCCGGGCGGCGGCGTGTCCGAGGGGGAGGTGAAGTTGTACGTGAAGGAGAAGGGCGCGGCCGGGGGCGGCAGGAAGAGCAGCAGGGCGGCGGCGGCGAGGCGGAGGGCGGAGATCGCCGTGGCCATCGCGGGCGGGGGACGGAAGGAAACGGCGACGGCTTCAGTTCGGGGACCGTGGAGACGTGGACTGTTCATCGGGGTGTTTTGTCTGTTTGACCAGCGGCGAGAAGGTTGTGACCTGGTATTGGCTGGAGCGTTTCCTTCTCTGCACGTCCATAGCGTTCCGTTGCCAGCTGGTGTGGTGTGAGCCGCAGTGAAGAAAACTGTGGAGCTTGGATTGGATCGATGTCAACAAGAAAAGTTCAGTAAATTACTGTATCCAGTACGACATTCTCAAGTTTGGAAGATTTCCAGCGCCCCTTCTTTCGAGATGCCCGGGCCCGGCGAGAAAACATAGCCGCCGACCCACGGCCACGCCGCACGCGCACGGGCCCGCAACATCTCCTGAGTGATCGATCTCCGACCGCGCGAGGAAGGACCGCGATGGTCCGCGCAACGCGGTGCAGTGCCGAGGGAGCGGGTGCCGAGCGCGAGCGAGACCACCGTGTCGCGACTCGCGCCAGGTTTTGGAAGCTCCCCGCGCCGGGGTTCTGTCAAGCTGGTGACGAGCCAGTCCGTTTTGTTGGAGCTACGTGCAGTGCGGCACTGCGGCTGTCTCTGGTAGAGCAAAGATGAACTGGAATAGACCGTCAGAATGTCAGATTTGGAATCAGCAGGAGGCAAAACAGAACGACCAAAGGGAATGTGACGGAAGAAATCAAAGAGTTGACAAATCGCGCATGTCCTTTCCGTCACTGAGCCGACATGTCTCAGCCACTCGGCCAAGCCTCGCGCGCCCCGTCTGCATTAGCTTCGAGACGTGTTCGCTGGTCCGGGTGCCAGGACTCAGGTCGAGCGCGCGAACAGCTTGGAGTACTGTTACGGCGGGGGCGCGTGTCGCGTCGTCGTCGAATGAGCCAGCCTCGTGACACGCGCGCAGCCTGTGTGGTCGGACCTTCAGAGCCACTGGCCACGAGCGACGAGTCGAGGACCACCAGACCGATGAAAATCGCGTGTGGCTCGCCGCCATTGGCGCCCGGGTCGAAGGCGCGCTCTTCTACCAATTTTTTTTCTTCGCTCGATAAAATCTTAATGTGGTGCCACTGCCCATATGTGTGTTACTGAATTCAGCATGCTCAATCGACAAAAAAGCGTTCATATTAACAAGGTATAGTTCTCTTTCTTTTCTTTTTCAGGGGAAAAAACAAACTATGCCCGTCAAAAGGGTGACAATATGTTTGTTGGGCCCGAGCTTTTGAACTTTTACTCCTTCTGTTCCAAAATAGTTGTCACTGGATATCATGTTTGACTCTTCGTCTTATTCAAAAAAATTATTTAAATATAAAAACAAATATGTCATGATTAAAATATATTCAATGATAAAACAAATTGTAAAAAAATAAATAAAATTTGCGTAAAAAATTTGAATAAGACGAGCAGTCAAAAAAGTCAACAGCGACATCTATTTTGGGACAGAGGAAGTATCTTTCATCTTTCATCTGTTGAGTTTTTTTACACTGGCATTTGTAATAATTTTTTAGCTTCTCAGCACATAAAAACTAGAAGCTCATTTCCTCGTAAACCAACTAGCTTTCGAAAAAGAAAAAAACAGATTTCAGAAGCCTGTTTGTTTTGACTTCCGGTTTATAGCTGAAAAAGTTGGTAAAAACCGAAACAAAGACATCCGTAAGATAAAACGCCCCTCAGCAACGGCCACGCAACGCCTGTAGCAGTTTTTCCAAGCAGGGTGCTCCAAGCCAAGCAATCAGTTTGCCTTTCAGGTACTACTGTACGCCATTTCGCTCGGATGGGACACGAGAGGATCAAGAAAAGAGAGAAACGGCGGCCGGAAAGAACCTACCGGAGGATGGAAGTATGTGCCGCCATTCTCTCCTGTCCTGATCCGATCCCAGCTCCAGTCCATGGACTGCACCGAAAGGAAGCAATCAAAGCTTCTCCTCGAACCGTGTGTGCCCTCACAGATGAAAGAAGAAGTTACGCGCCAGACAAACAAACCCAAAGCGGCATCAGCAATTGCCCGCGCCAACAACGCAGACCACCTCCTCACGCGATCCCCAGCCGCCCGTCCGCGCGCCACGCCCTCCTCTCCACGCGCGGCCACGCCCCCCGGTTCCCTCCACGTCACCCCCGCCTCACAGAAAACCGTCGCCTTCCGCCTCCGCCCACAAAATATTCCCCGCCCTTTTTCTCCTTTTCCGTCGCCCCGCACCACCAGAAAACCCCGGAACGCGATCGATTCCATTCCCTCGCCTCCCTTTTCTTTATACGTGGAGCGGGCGACCGGGAGGATCAGGCTTAGCTTCGCGGCGCAGCTTTCTGCTTGGTCCCGGTTGGAGCATGTGCCACCCGGGGCTGCCGCCTCTGCCGCCGGGCTGCGCGGTCATCGCGCGGCGGGACCGGCAGGCCGGAGCCGTGGCCTCGCCGCCCACCGCGGCGCCGGCGCAGCAGCACTACCACTGCGTGTGCTCGCCGACGGCTCACCGCGGCTCGTTCAGGTGCAGGTGGCACCGCAGCGGCTACGAGTGGGGGCCCCGGCGGCCGTGAGCGGCGACGCACGCGCGGATCGCGACGCCGTGATGGCGCGCCGGTCAGCCGGCGAGCTCAAAGCTGTACATGTGTGCGTATGTGTTGTTCATTCTCTCGGCTCGTCATGATGCCCTCTTGTGATGATGTAACTGTATACAAACTGCATGGTGGTCACAAGAAACACAATGAAAACATGTGGCTATGATTTCTCTTGTCCAGAAAGTTCATACACGGTCGTGCATTTATTAAGTCATGAGTGAAAAAATAGCATCAATCGTGCAATCAATCATACATCCAGAATTCGGGGAGCCAATTAGAATCGAGTTCACGCATATGCACAGCCTATTCTACATGAAAAATAGCAGTATACAGCAGCCTGGTCAGTCCATTGTGATCCGGCCCGGACCTCCCTTTAGTGAGCTGTACAGCGGCCTCGACCGTTTGAAGCCGAATATGTCTGTGATCCTGTATGTTTTGGGTGGATCCGCTTCGGCGATTGCGTTGTTAAACTCTTCTGAATGGTTGCAGCCGAAGACTTGCACGCTTATTGTCCTCCTTTGAGGCGCATCCACTTTTATGTACTGATCAAAGAATTCGATGAATTCTTCCTTCTTCAGCTCTCTTAGGACAGCAACCTGACAAATGTCATTCGAGGTCAGGTGTTTTTTTTTTCTAATCTTACAATAATGACATGTCTTTGTTTTAGAACGAAGTTTTTTGTTACCATAAAACTTAAGAGTAAGCAAAAAATTGTTTAATTGGTACTTGATGCCATTCAACCAACTTTTTGTGGGTAATTTTTCTCTTAACTAACTTTTTTCTTATCCATTGTCACGGATTGTTGCCAAAAGGACACTTACCTCTGACTCGACCCGGTCAAACTTGAGAGTTCCAGCCTCAATTTCTCCCCAGTAGAATTGAGATTCCTCCCACAAGTTTTTGAATTTCTCCAGTTTGGAATCAACAAGCGATTTCACATTTCTCTGAAACAAAGAAGGCCATGTCAATGCGGACAATGTGAGAGAAAAGTTCAACATTGCTCATCACACAAGGGAAATCCGAAAGCTCTATCAACTCTGAAATGCAAACTGGAGTCACTAACCTTGAAATCCTTGTCGGACAGTTCATGAATTGTACTTTCAAACATCTTGAAGAACTCATCAACTCTAGCATCAAGGTACGAGGGATCCTGGGTTTCCAATATAAGATCAGCAGGAGAGCAGCAAAAGTTTATTGCATCAATTTCTCTAGGTTTAAACTTGTACCTTTACGGTAGATTGAATAACAACATCCAGTGCCCTGACTCCATAGTCGGATCTGAAAAATCATAAGAAGATCAAATGGCCAATTTCAATTTATAGTTTTCATCGTAGCATAGAATCTTTGTGTTTTCAATACAACTCAATTTGAATTTACCTTCACGTTTTCCTAGAAGAGCAAGTAACAAGTTATACAGTTAAGGGGAAAAAGATATCCGGTATATACCTTAGGGAAAGACTTGCTATATACCCAAGTTGTTCAATTGTTCGCAGCTGGTTGAAGGCAGGCTGGCTAGCAATTAGCGAGAACAGCTCAAGTTTGACATTCGAAATTGCATCGTCCTGATGTACCTGGATAAGTTAAAACATATTTAGTGTCCTGACTGACATGTCTCATGTACGTAACGTTATGCATTCAATTTTGATTGTTTCTTCGCTTTCTAATTTTGAAACATGGCGCTTTTGCTTACAAGGTTATAATACTTTTTTTTCTGACGTAAGGTTATACTTAAAAGGAAGTACAAAAGGCCAAAACAGTCATAAATTTCTTTCTAATAAAATATATTTGCTGAAAAGTTATTACTATTTTTTGCCTTAAGTACAACATTGTATCACGGAGCACTAAAATTTGAAAGTTCGCGGGAAAAATCTCCTATCCTACTGTATTTCACTGAGTAAATTGAAAACGGGCTCAGTGGCCAGCCCAGCTGAGTAACGTTTGGCAAACTGACTGTTACTGGACTGATCATAAGCAGTAAATAGCTGGGAGTGGGATTGCCATCGGCTTGGTGAACATTAGTTTTGAACCAAGATTTTCAGGTACAAACCATCAATCAGTAATAAGTTTTGATTCAAATTGCACCTGTGGCACCAAAAGACAGGAGACTTTACCTGAATATACTGGACAACAGATGAATTCTCATTTTTTTTATTTAAGCCCTCAATCTGGTAATAGCATTTTAACTCATTTTCAAGCATGATAACCCTTTTAGTCAGATATTGTGATGGAGGCATAGATTTGAATAAAGAATTGGGGGTGTTGAATATAATGTCCTCGATCTCCTGGACAATAGATTTTGCCTCGCTTGGTTCAATATTCCCTACAAGGAGAATTTTCAACAAGTACGGTTACAAATGATTTTTATGCAAATCACATGAAAATATATTTACACCATGATTAACAAAAAAGTTCTGACAAACCTTGAATATAACATTCCAAAAATGTCTTTGATAGCAAGTGCGGCACAAATTTTGAAAGAGAATCAGAGTCAAGCTTAGAAAGAGCTTCAAGTTTCTCAACTACAGGCCATTTTTTATCTTCCAATATCAACGAGACGTAGTATGAAGCTTGAGAATAGGGTTGGTCGAAACTGAAATTTTGGTAGTCCTTGACAGAAGTTTCCTGAAATTATAAGATTCTGTTCAGCAATTGCACATGAAACAAAAGATCAGAAGAAAGAGAAATGTGTTCAAGAGTTGGAATATGTCTGATGCAGCACACATGCAAGAATATGTTGCTAGCTGCATCTTCTGAATTAAGCACAACGAAATGTGTACATTGCTTTCCCTCAAAAAAAAAATGTGTACATTGCTCTCTGTTTTATCATATTTACGATGTGATGCAAACTGCATTCACGAAATATCTCACTCACTATGAATGGGATTATCACAAAATGAACCGTTACACATGCAACCAGACGGGACTGAGCTAATTCAGAGAATATTTTAGCAGGTAAAATATAAAGCACAGTATTTGGGAGATGAACATAAGATTACTAGACTACAATATAGATAGTTATGGATCTTTTGTGAACATTCGACTCGTGGTGTATCTGAAGTCTAGATTGCTGCATATGTGAAAAATATATTTCATTGTAAATAAAGAAAACCCTGCTATTCAGATAGACTTATGATGAAAGTTTTCCATAAACTTTCATATCAAGCTGGTAAGCTAATAGATACCTCACGATAGGTAAACAAAAAAAAATTATAATAGGACCTTCCTACTTTCATAACGCACAATATCATGTCGACAACATAATTTTATGACTCAGTTTTAATCATCTATCAGTGCCAAGTTGATCGAAAACCAGTGATTAATGAAAGAGAAACTCATCTGTCATAGAAACTAATTGGGACAAAGTACATGAGAAAGGAATTACGAATTTAATGGACAATGGAAATCAAAGTACAGCATTTTTACCTTCAGGGCAGAAAACCTGCTTGACTTAACTTCAAAGTTAGAAATTTGCTTTAGTATGGCATCTAGCAGAACTCTCATCTTATCATTGTAACCACCTACACAAACCTTTAAACAAAGGCAGTTAAATGTTTGAGTTCCAATTAAAAAAAAAGTCTAATACTGATAAATTCACAATACACCATGACTGTGGTAGAGTATAGACAGCATGGAGGATAATACAATTACTAAACAGATTAGCTGTCAGGAACACTGAAAAAAAGGGAAATCATAATAACGGAAGAAAACCTGGAATCCAGCACCAGTAGTATATATTGAATAGAATAAACCAGCAATTTGAGCATCATAAGCTGCAAAACCACAAATAATTTGTCAATGTATATCTGACCTTGGAATTGGGAGGACTATGAACCAACACACAGTTGTTTACCAATTTACAAAGTGTGCTTACCATAAGCGTTCAAATAATCTACTAACAAATCAACAAAGAGACCGGTAGAAATGACCGCTTCAGGGGATTGGGTTGATAATGGACAATGGAAATCAACTATAATGTTGACCTTCGGGGTGGAGAACAGCATGTCGGGTTTATACCACAATCGTGAAAGAGGTGTCTTCCTTAATACTATTGGAAAAGAAACCTGGTAAAACATTTTCTTTTGGTTAGCGTACTTACTATGTAATAAAGTTTTGAGAATTCATAGAGTATGCTGGTGTAAACAATGAAGTAAACGAAAACTGACCTTTTCACGCACTTCTTTAAGAGATAAATCCTTTGGGATGAAAATATTAGGCTTCGGAAGATAGAGTTTTTCAGTAGGAGCATTTTGAATCCATTGCTGTAGAGTAGCGACAATCAATGAAAATATGTTATGGACAAATATTTGAATAAGTTTCTTAGTAAGATAATGCAAAGGCATTGCAAACCTGAATCATGGAAGGAGTGACATTTTCAACAGAATATGATGTGCTATACCAGGGTTCAACAGAATTTGTAGATCCTTCAAACTTTTTTGACTCCCAGAATATTCTAGACAGAAAAGGAAGTGCTGTATCAAACAACAGCAAATGCATATGGTGCTATAGGCAAAGCATCAGAAAACTAAGTTCGGGATATCAAGGTAAGCCAAATACTTTGCTAGTCTTTGGGTTTAACTTTTCTGGAAGAATCGGGCTGGTAGGATAAATTGACGACATTTTGGTTTGTTGAAATTCAGGCTTTTTTACACAAGGATTATAAAGTATCTTGGCCTACCGCACCATTGTTACTAAGTCCAAAGAGCTTCATAGCCCATGAACTTTCGAAGTCAAACCATTTCGACACAACAGTAAGATATAAAAGGTCAAAATAACAGAGAGAAAGTGAATATGCTTACTTCAATATGCTACAAAATTAGTGACAATGGTAGGACACAGACATTCACAGGATGAAGGTCAGTGTTTCTAATGGCTCTTGCCTAGCACCTACTCGTATTAGACCAGGTTCGTTTCAGTTTTCTAGTTCCTTTCCTTTTGATATGCCATCTGCAGACCCATCTGTAACTAAAGCATTAAATATGCTATGATTTTCATACCATGGTTGATTTGCATTATGTTACGCTTTTAACCCTCAGAAATGAACCGTTTCATGTCCGTTTATATGGTCACAAATGAAGGGATCATTATAGTAAGCACAAACAAAGCTGACATGTGAAGCTGCTATGGTATGGCTGGTGCAAGGAAGCTACAACCACTCAGGTTTGATGGGGTAGAAATTCCAGGTTGAGGGTACCGTTGTGTGTGTGGTCGTCCTTTTCATTGTAACGGGTGATTTATTTGTATTTGTGGTTTAACTCATGTATGGTCCTGGCATGAGTTGGTAATGTACATGGGCCTTTTTTCCTCTCTATAGTATAAAGATATGCAGCTCTCCTGCGTATTCGAGAGAAAAAAAGCTGCCATGTGACTGCACAAGCGTACCTTACTCTTTCGGGTGACAACTCATCAAGTATCATATTTATTCTTTGTGGTGTATACTTTGAAGGCAATGATCCTCCAACCAGCCATTCTTCTGGTGGGAACAGCTGCAAGCCATTTCACAAGTATTGAATAGTGAGGACAAAAATAAAATGTATTTTTTCATTTCGATTACGACAAAAAAAATATATTTGATGTTCAACAATTTTTTGCCCACTGATCAAAGAAAATTTGTTAGAGTGTAAAAATGCAATGATAATGAAATCTAGAGAAATATACCCGCATACTTGAGACAGTATTTGTCACATAGCTGATTGGATGAACTTTGTCTTGATAGTGGAACTCCATTTCATGTATTGCTACAAGCTGAAAAATCAAAATAACTCAACATTTATATTTTGCATAATTAATTGTAAATAAAAATATTTGCTCAGAAAATGATATGGAATGCAGAATTTGCACAATTAATTGTAAATCAATAAAGAGCATGCAAATAATTTTGTGAAGGAAAAGGTAACAGACTCGAACAATGGAAAATTGATATCCAATGCTCATACTCTTTCATTACTCAAGCAGATAAAAGGAAAATACACTTGACTTTCATGTGATTTAATTCCTTAAGTAAGTTTTTTTTTCCTCGAATACACAGGAGAGCTGCATCTCTTTGTATTATAGAGAAGAAAAAAAAAAGAGGGGGGGGGGGGGGGGGGGGGGGGGGGGGGGGGGGGTTTCCCGTTACATCATCACTTCCTCGCGCGGGATCAACATGAGGGGTTGTGACCATTGAACAGACTAACATATTAAGAAATAAGGGACACAAAATCATAGGCTACCAAATGATTTAACATGATACATAAACTATAAGCCTTCCATTTACCTCATTAAATATCCACTCGTGGACTCCACCTTCTTTTAACAGAAGAATATATTTGAAGATCAATCCAATAATATCTTCCATGTGTTCTAGGATCATCGTACATGGGCATCAGATGATTAAATAATACCGAAATGTCCTTGAAAATGAAAATAATAATAATGCTTTTCAGTATTAAGATATACATGAAAACCCACCATGACCAGCATCAGTGAGCCTCATGCTTACAGAGAAGAAGGAATATTGGGTACTGTCAGTGCCCTCTCCAGCCACTAGGTTCATGGCCCATCCTATGTTAGCAAAATTAGACATGTCACAAGTTACAAAAGTTGAATGAAAAGGTAAAGAATGACTATCTTTTGAGTAGATAATGCTGTTCAAGGAATTGCAAGCTCACAATAAACTTTTGAAGTGAACTTACCTAGTTCCTTTATAATATGGAATATGGACCCCTCGCCTTCATGCCCAATGAGGTGACTGAGATAATGGCAAGGAGCTTCTTTGTAAAAGTGGATGCTAGGTGTAACTGGCCATATTATTCTTAGATAGTCACCTTCTTCTATTGGCACTGTTTTGACAAGGAGCTGCATAACGTGGGTCATAAATTTCATTTCATTTGCCATCATTAATATTCAATGTACTGACAAATAGAAATTATTGAGAACAAAATCTGTGTCTACATTCCATCCTCTCCATCAATTATATTCGACGTTACTTCAATTTTGTACCTGCAAGTGGTCCTCTGAAAGAGGATGACTTGGACATTTGAAGTTTTTCTGGAAAGTGTTTTTTATGTCACAAAAAAGGCGTTCAACCATACTCTGAATGCAATCAAGGCTCTCTACAAGATATCAAAATCAAATTATCAGTAGCAAATATGTTTATGCATCCCCTAAAAAAAATGTTTATGCACTCCAATGGACTAAACGGTAATACTTACCCTTTCCATAAACAACAAGATGCATAAGGTTCGCAGAATAATTCTCGTAAAACTTTAGAAGTTCAAGTCTGATGTCGAGGCCTCGCTCTTTCGGTTTAGTTTCTAGTGTTTCCCAACTCCCTGATGCATTAAATGGAAAATTAGGACTAAAAAAATAATAAATATATGTAGATTTAAATAAAAAATTTCGCGAGTGATGTTACACAATTATGCAAGAACTGTTATTAACATTTATTTAAATTTCAAATGCACTTATCTGAATTTAAGTGAACAAAAACAGTATCAGGCATGAAACAAATTATAACATTCTTCTGAAGCTAATATAAGTTACTTGGAACACAGTGGAAATGTTTGAATGTTTTGATGTACGGTATTTAATCATAGTTCAGTACAAACTAATAGTATAAAGAATGAGTAGTCAGAGTAGTGTCTGACATAAGAATTACTTACCAGTACTAAATTTATGGTACGGGTGATCCTTTAAAGCCAGATGCTTTTGAAGCTGGAAAAATGAAAAATGAAACTGAAGTACCAATGCAGCATGGCTATGGGATTAAAATTTTAAAGTTAAAAGATGGCAACTAGTATTTGAGAATAAGGAAGATTTTATCAAAATTATGATTTCCTTTTAACATGTTATTTTTATTTGCATCATATAACACCTCATAAATAAAGAGAAATTCTACTCAAAACACCTATGCTTTACTGACTGCAGTTCCTGATAGAGATGATAAGAATGCACAAGCCTATCTGCTGTATTTTAACTTCTTAACACACAAAGCTGAAACTTCCAAATACCTGATATATTCTCCAGCCATCGGACAATAAATTTTTCTTGTGTTCTAAGAGGGAAAATAAAAAAAAAGAAAAATCAGCCATTGTGTGCTTCTCGTTTCTCCAAACTAAATAATGAGTAATGGCAAAGTGAATATGATTGTTTTTCAGAATGATCTAGATTTAACCACCCGTTTGAGCTAGTTACTATGATATATGTTCATTTTTATTCAGAAGATGCCAGAAGCATATGCCTTTTAAGATTCAAATAGTAAACAGCTCACCAGAATCAACAGCTTTTATCTCTCTAAGAACAGCATCCTCCGACATCAGTGGTTTAATAAAGAATTGTGCAAATCTGCACATCAGAAATGACCTCATTATTACTCAACAAAGAACCATGCAGATCTGCAGAACACAAATCACTAACTTATTCGATAAGCATGCACTAACTAAATATGAAATAATCCTGCGAAAAACTTGCCTATCTATGGCTTCTTCGAAATTGTCCACGTTGACATCAAAATAGAAATTTGTTGTCTCTGAGCTTGTAAAGGCATTGTAAGAGCCACCGTGCTATATTTTCAAATCATTCCGAATAGTCAATATATTTTAAAAATATATTTAATAGAACAAGCAAATAGTCAAAATATAGTCCAAGTATACTGAATGTGACCAGGCATTAAGCATGATTTACAAAGACTTCAAATGAATTGTCCAAGCCTGAAAGGTACGGAGCTCTTATCCTTATACTAAGGATAGGGCTGGGATCGGAAATTTGTTTCTAATTAGGAAATCAATGTTGTCTTTCTTTACAGCATTTGTCCTACCATGTCCAACACCACAGAACACCTTAATTTGGACTCTGGCTGCAGAGTTAATATTTGCTGGGTATGGCCGTAAATTGGTCTGCATTGCAAGGGCATAGAACCAAACAGTCAAACATGCTCTTGATCTGAGAGCGCAATAGGATACATATGGACTTGCAAAGTTTGATATACTCGTTCTGAGAATGTATCCAGCACTTCGCTTCGGTGCTACCGTGCTACCTAAGGGAAGTAGCACCACCGAAACATTGTGAAAAATCACACAAGATTGATAAATAGCATGCATCTATCTCCAACATAATTGCAGATCAAAACTCAAACTACACACCAAGTACTGTGAAAAAGAAATCAGATTGTGAATAATGCCTTAAACAGCACCTGGTTGCTCTGGCACTATTCACGGGCTGATATCTCTATTTTTGCTACTCAGTGTGTAGGTCGAGTTTTGATTTGCAATTTTGTGGGAGTGTAGATGCATGTCCTAATAATACTGTGTTAATTTTTCAGATTTTTGTCATGACGTTTTGGAGGTGCTACCATGCGTTGGTGGCACCTAATGCGGTAGCACAGGATGCAGACTCCACTTGTTCTATGAAATGTTTTCTTTATTGTTGGATTGATTAAAGAATGTACCTCCATGATATATTTAGTATACTCATGCTCTCCAGGGTATTTCTCGCTGGCATAAAACAGCATGTGCTCTGTAAGAAAATCCATGATCATAAATCAAGAAAAAACATAAAACTGAGAAATGTTTAAAATCAATAGCATTCGATTCAATGCAGGCTCTATCCATCGATAATACTAATAATCACTCCCCCTTCCTAATCCTAGTTTACCTTAGCCCAAACATTTCTTCTTTGTAAGAGAGGCGTAATAAATCTAAGATTAGAGTAGCAAATTGACTTGGCACCCCAGTACGAATTTGCAAAGAATCAGCAGTCGCGCTCTAGAATGTTAGCCTAGTGCTTGCACGTTGGAATATATTGGCGCATTCCCACTTGTGTACCAGTGTTGCTGATTTGAAATATCGTGTGCTACTGGTGCTATAAGCAGCACCAGTAGAACCAACGGGGCAGATAAAATCAACATGTGTTGGTTCCCCCACATTGACTGTTACACGGAGCGTGTAAGCGCTCATACAAAGGAGCATGCTGCCAAGAATCCTACTAAGCTGCAACACGCAGGAGCATTTCAGATATATTATCGGGAGAACTCGTGGATGACTCCAAAGATATTATACAATACTACGAGTCTACGACCGACCTACATTATTTTGTCCGATTCTTAGGACTGCAAGCGTACACCAACCTTTTTAAACAGTTGAGATAAAGTTAAGCGACAGGTCGGTGGCAAATTACCACAAATTCAAAGAGCTACCAACCCCGAGAAAAAGTTGTTATCACGTAAGCGAAAGAGAATCGGCAAAACACAGGATCAATTGACCTGACCAGGTTGACGATCACTGTTCTGCTGCTACTACATATTTCATCCGCGATTGCTCGATTGTCGTCAGAACTCAGAACAAGCCAAGCGAGCGACCCCTCAACAATTTTTTCAGCTTTACTACATAATAGAAGCATCCATTGACTTGACTGCAAATCCGCAACCTCATCATTTGACCAAGGAAAAAAACACCAGGCGGAAAAGGTACTAGCAGTAGCCAGGACAATTCGAGAGCCGAGATGGATCACAAAAGAATATGCACGCCGGCACTCATGAGTGAATGTGAATCAACAATCCCCACCAAACCCGACGGCTGCACTAGCCCAGATCCTCACTCCACGAATCAGGCACGAATCCGGCGGCGATTCCGCCACCGCGCGCACGCAACGAACAGATGGAAAATCGAAGCGCCGGCATCCCGCGAGCGAGACGAGCGACGGGGAGGAGCGGGACTCACCGAGGAAGTGCGCGAGGCCCTCGAGCCCCTCCGGGTCGAGGAACGAGCCCACCTCGACCTCCATGCACGCCGCCGCCTGAGCACACAGCGAGAAGCAGGGTCAGATTAGCAAACGAAATCATGCGGGCGAAGGAAGACGCGGCCGATCAGCCCCGCGCGCATTCCACCAGCTCTCCCGCGACGCGGAAGCGCCGGCGGCCGGCCGGAGGCGCGCGCGGCACCGACCTTGTCGGTGTCGGGGTCGCTGATGAGGAGACACTCGAGCGCGTTGGGGAGCACCACGCGGCGGTACTCCCGCTTGTCGCTGCGCGCGCGGATGAACTCCACATTGCCGCCGCTCCCCACGGCCGCCGGCGCCGCCGCCATCCCAACGCGCTCCCCACTTCTTAGCTTGGACGCGATCTTCCGCCGGCACCTCCAACAGATGGTTGATTTGGATTGGGGGACAAGGCTTAAGCTAAAGAAGTGCGGAGCCTTGATTATTCTATCGCGCTGCGAATATATAGGCACGGGCCAACAGCCGCCCAACTACCGTGCCGTGCCGGGTGGACTGCTGCTCTGCGTCTGCGCGGGACGACGAACCGTTCCGCGGCGTGGGTGTGCGCGTCACGGCAAAACGGCCAGTTCCGCTCGCGGGCGACGACGTGCCTGCGAGGCTGCGAGTCTGCGACCCAGGCGGGTTGGTTTACTCCGGAGGCCGCCGCCCCAGGTCAGGTCATCAACCAACGCGGTTCCACAGGGGGAAAGAAAATCTCCGCGGTGAATCTTCGAGGAAATTGTTGCTTCTTTGGAAGCGATCGTAATTGGACTGGAGTTCGTAGTTTTGGAGGTCCGCTGCTTGAACAAATGGCTGTCGCTCTCGTGTTATCCGGTGCTTCCACGAAAGTACTCCCTATAGACCTCGATGTGTTTAGGTGGCGTTCGGTTCCCCCTCTAAAATCCCTCTAAATTTTATACCTCTCTAAAATAAAAAGAATCTTACTATTTAGGGGTACTAAATAAAATTTAATTGCAAAACCTTTCTGCAGATGGGCGTTATTTTTCGAGACGAATCTAATGAGCCTAATTAATCAATGTTTTAACACAGT
This sequence comes from Eragrostis nindensis, assembly GCA_012490785.1. NCBI lineage: Eukaryota > Viridiplantae > Streptophyta > Magnoliopsida > Poales > Poaceae > Eragrostis > Eragrostis nindensis. The sequence continues at coordinate 1,136,996 of JAAXCT010000092.1, forward strand.
AATGCTACAGTAACCATCGTCTAATCGCCGCTTAATTACCCTCATTACGTTCGTCTCGCGAAATAGATGGGGGGTCCTAGACTTAGTTTTGCAATTTGACTTTGTTTAGTACACATAAATCGTGCCGGTATTTTGATGTGACCCCTCTAAAGTTTTTAGAGGGGTCACCGAACGGGGCTTTAGTCTATTTACTCCGTTCCACAGGGCACCAAGTAAGCGATTACCGTCCCTGCTGCCGCCTGCAACATTCGGCGGCGTGCAGCGCTACGTGCCAAGCGACTAATTCCTCATGTAACATGTGGGGAGCTTTCTATCTGCAGCACAATTGTTAGGTTTCACTGGTGTAAAGATATTCAGCCTCGCTCGAAGTACTAGTTCCAGAACAGCTCAAAGGCAACAGGGACACATTTTCTTATCTCGGTGGCGCTGAGGTGTAAGCGCACTTCACGTCTGCACATGAATACGAAATTCAGAGGCGTGTACATATAATTCGTAGACAAGTCAGAAGATTATAGAAAACACGAGTCAAAAGCCAAAACATGTCTGCCCCTGTGCGCTGGCCTTGGCAGTTGCAGCACCTGGTGACGGTACATCAGTTGCAAGTTGGACGTGAACCGTTCGCAATATCATCTTGGATCATGTTGAAAAACCAAAGTTTAGGCTTCCTTTGAAACGCAAGAATTTCACATAAATCGCATAGGGGTTTCACAAGAAACAGTTCAATTTCACAGAAAAAACACAGAAAAGGAAAATTTTTCTTCCAATCCAAACGAGTCCTTAGACCAAATTGCGCTAGAAATGAGACATCCAGCACCTTGATCAGTAGCATGCCCGAAATAAGAGCTAAGACAACAGATGAAGAGATCCTGTTAACCCTTGCCGGCAAATCCATATGTGTTGAGTCCTCCGAAATTTCTATTGCATTTCCCAGATAATTAAAGATAGGTATCAGTGATACATCTCGGTAAAGTAATCATGCTTCATAAACAATCCCTGCTGGTTATCCGTGTTGATGTCCCAAAATAACAGCTTAATTATCCTACAGGAACAACAAATACAGGCTCGATGACAAAAGGGTGAAAAGCCCATGTTTTCGTTTGATGTACAGATGAATAAAATAGGTACTAATACTAACAAAGTGTTGGGACTTGGTACCATCTCCACTTAACCTCAGGTAAGGCTATGAAGGAGAATCTTCGCAGCTCTAGCAGCTGAATAAAGACCAACAGTTGCACGGGGGAGAAGAATCAGTAAGAAGCTCCACTTCAATATCCTGCTGCTTTTTGAGTAATCTTGTGCTGTTGATGTGATTATCTTAACGAACAAATTCACAAGCACAGGTCACACTACAGTGTTCCAGATCATCGTGAAAGAGAAATTCCACTGTTTTGTCATGTACATGGTAAAATTCCTCGCAAAAAAAATGTACATGGTAAAATTATAAACATCGAACCAATTGGCCCAAAAAGAAAAGAGGGAGACGAATAATTTAGGTCATCCAAACTCAAATGACCACGGAACTGAAAGTACCAACCTCCATTTGCGAGGATGGTGAGACTGGTGCTGGGGGTGATAGAAGTTGTTGGCAGCATGGAGTTTGGCAATCACAGATGCGCGGGGTAGCAGGAAAACCAGGAATGTGACCAAATATACAGATTAATTCCTTTTCCATAAGATACATGAGTTGATTGTTGCACAAGGAGACAATAAATAGTTTATGGGAGAAGAGAAAACACATGTCCGAACAAATGGGTGTCAAACCATCCGTCAAATTTGGTAAGGACAAATCAAAAGGACTGAAATAAAGTTAAATCAAATACCGTAATAACTTAGCCAGATGTTTCTCAACTAAGTTAATCAGGGATAATAAGATTAGAAGAACACCGGATTCAATTTAAAAGGTTTTAGAGAGATATTTATTGTCAGAAGTAAAATAAACATCAGAACATATGAATTAAAGAATCAAACAAAATCTAGTCCATCGTATACGTCCAGTTACTGAATTGTCACTTTGTTTCCACGTTCAACTTTTCCTTATAAAAACTTAAAATTCCACAAGAAGAAAAAATAACAAGGCTAAGAGATTAATAAAGCATGAAACAGAATGGGTGCTCACCAACTACTAGTGCAAAACAACTTATGCAGATTCTATCTTGTTTTGTACAAATACTATATCTGAAGGACCATCTTTGTAGGCACAACATAAGTAAACCAACGAAGTTTAATAGAAATCCACTATCCACTGGTGATGTTTAAATCCTATTCACATGCATGTTCTATGAAGTTTTACAAAATCACACAACAGGGCAAAAATACTTGAAAAATAACACGCAACTTCGAGACAGATGATCTAGCGTGTTCTCTCCATCAGATTCATTTCCATCAGCTGCTTGAGAGACACCGCAGCCCATCTCTCACTTTCCTTTGAAAGTTGTGCATAAACTACTCGCTTCACAGAGTCTATGCAAATACTTGCTGTGCCGAACTCATACACAGGCATGCCACTGTAGAACTTGCCAACTCTTGGCCTGAACAATAAGCCTCTGTCTATTGCGAATGCCTGGATACACTCCTTGAAGCTCAGATCTGCCATGGCTGTTCCTTGCTCTTCACTGCAGCGAGACAGCTGTGCTGCATCAAGTTCTTGTCGCTTCTCTGAAGCTCTCGAGCATCCCAGATTTCCCCTAGCGCCAGGTTGCACAACCTCGAGTCCCTCGGCAGCTTGGCTCATCATGTCAAGGCCTACTGCTAACTGCGTCTGAATGCGCTCGTTGGCGAGCAACTCTGATGGGAAAAGGCCCTTCCATCCCTCATACCAATTAACGATCTCGTTGAAATCAGGGTTTGGGGAGCACAACCAGTGGTACAGAACATACTGCCACTTGCTGAAGAAATCAGCTTCCAGAATACGGACCAGAAGGTGCGACGGGATCTCAGACGCCCAAACCATCACCCGGTTGAACTGATCGAGCTTCTGGTCCGCCGGGTTAATCTGAAACTCTTGCAGTGCCGTCTTCAGTTTCGGAACGATGTAGCGCACGGTCAGGTCGTTCCAGATCGCCGGACCAAAGACGTTTTTCCAAGGAGACAGCAGAGCGTGAGTCGATTTATCATGTGCCTGCCATGCCTGGAGGGCGCTGCTCATCTTGTACCGAACGGAATGACACAATGTCTGCACGCTCTTTGGCTCTAGCATGTCCAGCCACGGGTGCACCCACGCATGGATCGGCTCCTGCTCCTTGCGTGGATCCCAGGAGTCCACGGCAGCCGAGAGCTTTGGCATGACAACATGTTCCAGGATCGATTGAAGCACAACAGTAGGCAGCACCTGTTCCCAAGTTACCAGCAGCCGGAGCATCGGTTCGGGGCCCCTTGCCTCCCATGAGTTCGTTCCTGCTGTCCTCACAGCCGGTAGGATGACCTCGCTGACAAGCTGCGCGTACGGCGGCATTGACGCAGCACAGTGGGAGAAGTCGTATGGCAGGTCTCCTTCCAGCAAGTCCTTCCACGACGACATGACGTCCAACCCAAACGACGGATCCTCAAGTGGCTGCCACCCATGGAAGGCCCGGAGCAACAGCGGATGCGCGAACTGGCAAGCGATCCACGCGGTGCCGCACATCTTGAAGTTGAACTCCTCCCCGAACCGCGCCTTCAAGCCCTGGAACGTGTGAAGCAATCCGTCCAGAGTGAGCACGCCGGCTGCTTCGTCCGCCCGGACCTGATCCAGCGCCGCTGCAATCGCCTCCATCACCTGCATCTGCCGCTTCTGCGACGCCTCGTGGCTGGACAGCTTCTCCTTCTCCCGCGCCAAGCTGGCCGCCGTCTCCTGCTCCCGCCGCAGGTGCCCGTCCAGCCTCGCGACGTCGGCCCCCGCCCCGTCGACGAGCAGCCGCACGTTGTACTGCAGCTCCGGCATCGGCGCGTCCTCATCCGCGACCACCATCTCATGCGGCTCATCGTTGAGCCGTTCCAGGATCGTCAGAACGCGCGGCTGCGGCCCTCGCATGTCGATCAGCTTCTCGACAACCGCGGGCTGCTGCTCCTGCTCGGCGCGCATGGCCATGCGCGCCTCGTGCTTCGTCAGGACCGGAGCTTTCCTGGCGCTTGCCTTCTTGGACCACCGTGCCGGCTGCTCCTTGGTCGACGCCGGCGGCAGGTTCTCCTTGGCTGACATGATGACAAGCTTGGGTTTCTTGAAACCCTCGACGCTGCCGAGGCCGGCGTTCTTGGGCCGCATGACGATCTCCATCGGCTCGGGATTCCCCTGCCCATCCTTGCCGAGCCCCTTGCCCTCCTCGTACCCCATACCTCTCATGATGTTGGTCACCGTGGTGTTGGCCCCGACACTCCCTATGGCCGGCGCCGGATCCCCCGACGCCTGACGGCGGCGTGCGGCGGCGCGCTCCCGCTCTTTCTCCTCCCGCCTTGCGCGGGTCCCGAACGCCGTCGGCAGAGGCTCCATGTCCTCCTCCTCCTCGTTGGCGCCGGCCGCGGAGGCGCTCGCGGGGACGGACCTCGAGGCGCGCTCGGGCCCCTGGGAGGGCGTGGCATTGCCGGCGGAGACGAACAGTACGGGCTTGGAGAGATCGGGCTCGGAGGCTCCCTTGCGGCGCTTCCGACGGCGGGACCCGTCGTGGTCGTCGTCGGAGTCAGATTCGCCCTCGGTGAAGACCCCGTATATGGCGTCGCGGCGGGTCCAGGACGCGCGCTCGCGGCCGTCCTCGAAGCCGCCGTCCATGGCGCGCGTCGAAACCGCTCCCCCCTCTCTCGATTCGAGTTAGGGCGACGACGACGACGACGCGGAGCCGCGATCAAATCAAATGAACAAAGAACAAGTTGCTGTGTCGCTGGTTCGCAGGAATAATTTGAGAGTCCGGATCAAACACGAGGCGGCATTGGTCAAGGATTACGGAAGTTTCGTAGTACGTATATTGCGCGCACCGAACCGACTCACCCCGTTAATTTTTCTGGAAGATTCCAAAGCCCGTTCTATGCTTCATTCCGCGTAAAAGTTTCCGTCTCACTCATCTGTTCAGCATCTTGGTCGGTTCTACTTAGTGGTTTCAGAGACCGTTCCGAGATCATCTCACGCGTTTTGGCGCTCGGTGACACTCACTGTGTCTGTATGTGTAACGTGACACGGTTATGCGCTCGACTCTATGCGGTGCGAAAAAAGCGAAAAAAGTTTGTTTTGTTTCATGGATCAATTGATAATGTAGACTGATGTGCAAACAGCTGATTCAATAAACTATCCAATTTCTTCAATCCAAGTTCATTTATATCCACTTCAGTGGTAGCGACGATCAGCTTTTGAGCTTCTAACCAATGGAAGGTGCAATGTCAAGTTTCCCTTATACAGAGCTGCCGATTGCTCAGCTACTGATGACGCTAGCAGATGAATCGCGTTTAGTATATTTTATTGGCCACATAGATCACATCAAAAGGGCCCTAGTTAAAAAAGTACACCCATCTAATCATGCTTAATCTAGAGACAAACATCTTTACTGAAGCTTTTTCACGATGCGACGTGTGGTGCACGCAGATCCTTCACCTTCACCTGATAGACTGAAACAACAGCCGCAAAAGAGCACGGCCAGCCAGCGCGCCGCCGCAGCCACACGATCGGTGGGGTGAACGGGAAGAACCCACGTGGATCACGAGCTCCTTTGCTCCACGAGAAGAGTGTGTTTGTGTACCGGGATTCGACCGAGGTGTCGGTTCATTAGCCGCGCGTCACTGCATTTTTCCCCCGAGTCGGTTGTTGGTTTGTGCCTGCTCGCTCGGTCGTTCGCTCGTCAGGTAAATCGATGCCGTGCGTCGTAAGAATCACCCAACTAAACGCAATGCATGCGTTCCCACACGCTTCTGCGCGCCGTTGGTCCAAGCAAGCATCATGGACGCGACGAAGAAGAAACAGAGGGGGGGCGGCTTGTGGCAGAAGCGTTCGGCGCCTGCCCGATCCGTTTCTTTAACCCTGGGATATGCTCCATCTTGCTTGGTGTACTGGTGAACAAGGCCTAAAATAACGACGGACGACTAATCACTCACCTAAGCTAGTTATCAGTTTCTCGATTAGGCAAACACGAAAGAGGGAAAGCTTCTAGGAGACGCAGTACTAGCTATTGGCACGCACAATGGTTTAATCGGATATTGAGAGAGAAGGGTCGCACACGTACTACGCGAGGCGAGAGACCGATCGATCGACGATCCGCGACAGCGACGCGGCAGCGTAAAGATCGCCCGGGCCGGGGCTCGTCGACGTCGCCGTATGATTGATGCGCAAGGGAGTCTGGTGGTGGCAGGGAGAGCACCGGACCCGAACCTAAGTTGAGAAGAGTGTGTGGGAGGCTTTACCCAAGTGCAAAGCAACGCCGGAACTCCGCAGGTTACTTCAGCAGCCGGTTGCTCTTTCATATACACACCACCACTGAGCACTGACCGCACCACGCCACCTGCATCTTTCTCCGCCGCGCCCGCGCGCAGCAGTTCGCCCCGCACGCGCGGCTATAGATATGAGGAGGTGTAGCGTTAGGAGGCGGATGAGGCTCAGAATGGGGTGGCTCCGGTCGCTGCTCTCGCCGCTGCGGAAGCTCTGGTGCCGCGTCAACGCGGTGCAGCGAAAGAGTACGTCGGCTAACGAGCTCTGTTTCCTCTGAATTTCTCTGAATCTCTTTGTGGTGCCTGATGAATGCGAGATTTAACTCATGGTGTTGGTTGGGTGCAGAGCGACGAGGGATCTACATCCTCTACGACGACGTGAAGTCGTGCCAGTGCGAGGACGTGCACGTGCTGTGGTCCATCCTCGTGGAGTCTTACGGCCTGCCGCCGCCGACGCCGCCGGTGCTCCGGCTGAACTGAAGCGATGATGACGACACCGGCAGAGGATCGCCGGCACCCCCTGAATAAGCAAGTGCCATGCATGGGAGGTGAAGTAGCAGCCAGTGCCTCTGAATTCTGATGTACATAGGATCGATGTTAGTGTGTGTGCGTGTGTTTCTTCTTGTGTGTCGCCGGCGCGCCGCTCTGCTCCCGACTCGGCCTTGATCGGTTCGGCGGTGCCTCTTTTGGAGGATGCTGGGAGCATGGGCGGCCTGCGGTAGAATGTAGCTGCTGCCCCGGTCGCTTGAGTGAATGAGTGTGGTGATAGGCTTCTTGGAACGCACCCCTCGATTGTTTGACTTCGATCTCGTTTCTGTTAAGATTGCATTTGGATGCAGTCCCTCTGATTCGTCTCCGTAGCACGGAGTTAGCATAAACAAAATCGAATCCTCTACAATTTTTCTGAATCTAGTATCACCGTTTTTCTGGTTTCGTTTATGTTAGTTTACCGTTCCTGAATAGCTCCAAGTTTGTTCTGATGAACATTTCGGGAGGAAGAGGAAAAGATGCTTCACATTTCACTGCTTGCAATAGACGCTTTTGCTAGAGAGCTTCTGTTGGTACGGGCCTACTACCATTGCCTGAGAGATGTGGCCCTTTCTGGGGACAGGCCTATCATTCATTCCCAAGAGAGACAAATTGCGCCGGGCTCAATCTATCAGGCTTGCAAGAAGAGACAGCCCAATCGCGACCCTGTTTGGGGTGTGAGCGTGCGTGGGATCGGCCGGCAGTGTTGCAACAAATTCAGTCGCATTTGGCGCCAAACACCTCCAACGTGCAAATGTGCCCCGGAGCGAACCCAAATCATCGTTTACGCCGCGCGCCGCGCCGAACACCATCCGGTGCAGACAGACAGCAGTCAGCACGAGGCCGGCAACGGGGAGCTGCCCCCATGTGCCGCTCTCGTCGCTCCTCCAACGCAGGGGCCCAGCGCCCAGTGCCAGCCGGCAACCAGCGCCGGCGCCGCAAACCACCCTCATCATCTCGCGGCGAGGCCAATCATTCCATCTCAACAGCCCGGCCACAGCGAACCGACTCCAGCTACGTGACAGCCGGCCGGCCTCCCTTTTGCCAGCTCCGAATTGCCGAAACACAAGGCCCCTTCCCTTTTGCAGCAGCTGTATATAAGCACCTGCTGCTTCCGCCATTCTCATTCATCCAGAGACAGCAACCACAAACAGCTTCCTATCTTAGCTTCATTCTTCCGTCTACTATATCAGCTCCTCGCGCTCCCCATCCACAGAAGCAGAGAGATGGGAGGACAAATGAAGGCCAAGATCCTCGCCGCTGCCGCGGCTGCCGTGGTCGTCGCCTCGTCACTGGTGTGCACGGCCTCCGCCGCCGACGCACCCGCCCCGGCTCCCGCGTCCAGCGCCAACGCCGCAGCGCCGGCCTTCGCTGCCGTGTCCGTCGCCGCCGCAGCTTTCGGCTACCTCTTCTGTTAGGCGGGCGGGGTACCCGAAATGCTCTGTTTTTCTGTTTTTGAGATTTATTGTTTCGCGAATCAGTGTGTGGGTGGGTGATATTCGTTTCTTGTGATCATGTTTATACAACGGTAGTGAGATCAAATTCATATACTTTCGATTTCTTGGTATACTTCGCAATTTGTAAATGCAGCTGATGGAGAAAACTTGTGTTAAGTCTGCATATCTAGCGTATGATTAATAGCTTTGTTAAGCGCTAGCAGCGGATTACGTGGCTACCATGAACGACAATTGACCACGATCGATCGTGATGCAAATTGGATACAAACGCCAACCAACAATGGTCGACTAAAAAGCTGCCAAGCTGGTGTATTTGGAGAAGTCAAAAACAGAGGAAACAAAAACAATGTAGTTATCTTTCAAATTCCCATTCCCTGACTCAAGAACATAAGACAGACATGCGAAGAAACAGTCGTATGAAAGCCAGTAAATTGTTACTACAATAACATAAAAATTATGACCTATTACTAACCTTCTCCTTTTTCATTAGAGCATTTCCAGCAATAGACCTCAAAACAAGGCCCCTACTTTCGTTTTCCAGGCCGGCATGCAAAAATGAGGGCCCAAAATTTGGCTTTAACTCCAGCAGTAAACTGACCAAATATCCTATTTTGTGTGAGACCCAGTAAAAAATGGTGGGACTCATGAATGAGAGGGAGGATTGGAGGACCCTAGGAATGGGGGCTTAGAGATGGAGTTTGAAAGGGCATGCAAAATGAGAGCCTAAGTAAGGTCCCTGCTCGAGTTGATTTTTTAGTTCAAGCTCCTAAATAATAAAGTAAGGGCCAACTAGGGGACTTGCTGGAGATGCTCTTACATCTCTATCGTATCTCTTTTTCTCCTTGTTTTCTATGCATCTATTTTTTCCATCCCTCTTTAATCCCCGCGTCTAAAGCCAAGATGCCAACTATATTGAGATGGAGGGAGTACTAATAATCTTGATTTCCCTCTCTTTTTTTAGGTATTTGGAGAAGTCGCTTGTGATCAAGGATGAGCACACGAGATGGGACCTAATCTCATACTGACGAACAATGTCACCGTCTTCAATTTCTTGAATGGTATATGGAATAGATGACAGAAGTTCTGCACGCTTCATGTCGAGCATGATGATCCACGCCTTCCCATCGAACTCCTCTTCCCTCAACACGCAGCACAGGACATCAGGATCTTCCTTGATCACAAGCGGGAACTCCGGCGGGCGGCGCGGCAAGCTGTAGCCAGGATGCACCCAGAGGTCATCGAGGATGACCTCGCGATCCACATCCCTGCTGCCTGAATCGTGCGTCAACTTCAGGTTCCAGACGGTGATCTTCAGCCTGCTTGCTCGCCATGGGCCTCCTCCTCCAGCCCCCCGCCGGTAGTCGTCGCCGATGTGAACGAAACGCATCTTGCCGTGGCTGACGGCCACTCTCCGGGACGACTCTGGAAAGTTCCTCTCGACGCGTGCCTTGTCCGAGTATTGCTTGCCACCGGCCGGGAACGGCACGTAACTGAGGCGCGGCGAGCCTTCGTCGGAGAAGTAGCGGATCAGGAGGCCGCTGTAGTAGTCGACCCAGCAGAGGTAACGGCCGGCGAAGGGTACCACCTTGTCGCAGTTCCAGAGGATGGGGAACTGGTCCTGGCCCCCCGGCTGCGGTGCAACCAATTCCTTGGCCGTCCATTCCCCCGTCCGGGAGGAGAAGGTGCAGAGCACGGCCACCATCGGCGGCGGGTCGTTGTAGTCGTAGCCGTACTGGTCGTCGAAGGACCCGGTGCTGCCGCGTTCTTTCCAGGACACGGCGAGGTCGGCGACGACGTAGTCGTTCTCATCGCCGCCGCCGCCGCCGCGGCGCAGGATCCCGATGTCGGTGTCCAGCTGCAGGAACCTGCTCCTTCCGGCCAAGCCGTGAAGCTCCTTGTCGCCGCGGGGAGCCGCCGCAGCGAGGGCGGGGACGAGGCGCAGGCCGAGTAGACGAACCAGTCGGGGCCGCGCGGGAGCAGATCGACGCGGACGAGCAGGAGGTTCTCGTCGACGGACACGAAGCTCGAGTACGCGCACCGCTGATCGCTTGGTGAGGTGGGCATGTCGTACGGCCAGTGGAGGTCGAGGTAGGAGACATTGGGCGGAGGGCTCAGGGTGAAGAAGTAGCCGGATTGGTTGTTGGAAGTTTCAACCGCGACGGCGGTGGGGTCGTTCTCCACGGCCGCTGCTGCGGCGTCGGCGTCGGCGTCGGCGTAGCAGTGGGTGCGGCCGGTTGACAGCAGGAGCACCCAGTCGGGGAACTCCTTCGGCTCCGGCGAGCCGGAGATCGCGGCGGCCGTCAGAGCTTTCTTGGTTTGAGATCGGGATTGCCACGAAGTCCTATCGAAACGCGGAAGGTGATGCCGAAAACCCGCATTGTATTACCAGAAGCCCAGCAGGCTGATGACCGCAGGATGCCCAACTTTCAGTGTTGGGCCCGTTTCAACTCTGCATTTCTTTTTTTTTTGTGAGAGGATGAATCTGCGTATTTACTCGTGCATTATACCTTTATAAAATCGATATTTTTCGCAATAATCAAATTGATTTTTTTTTCACTGGAACGTTATAATTTTTTTTTTGGATGTACACCAGAATTTTATACAACTTATAAGGATTGAATCAATCATCCTATCCACGTCCGATTGGACAAGTAAGCTGTCCAAACTTTCGATATGCTACGAGAATTCAGAAAGAAAGGTCGATCGAGAGTACACAAACAAAGGTGCACACTATTTAACCGGCAATTGCACTTCCAATCGTTTGCAAAATCTCCAACAGCACTACATGAAAGATAAGTCACAAACGTCCAACAACACTACACAGAAACAAAATGGTAACTAGACAGAAATAATCAACCGATAAACTCCAGGGCGGCAAGGCAATCGATCCACATGGCTGATATCCTGCGTTCCTCTCGAAATGCACGCACCTCAGCAGAAGAGGTACCCAACTGCGGCAACGGCGAGCGTGCCGAGAGCGAACGCAGGGGCGGTCGCGGCGGCTCCGGAGGAGGGGCCGGAGGGTCCGGGAGCCAGTGCCTCGGAGGCCGTGGCCACGCCGACCAAGGACGACGCCACGACGGCGACGGCGGCGGCCGCGGTCAGGATCCTGAGCTTGAGGGTGGCCGCCATTTCTCGCTCGCTAGCTAGCTTCTCGGCTGGTGCTCGACCACGAATTGTACTTCAGGGGTGGTGCGCAACCGGAACAAGAAGCTATTAGCGAGCAGGGCGCGTTGGGATGGGAAGGAAAGGGCGGGAGAGGCTGCGCATATATAGGCGGGGGGGCAGAGCTTTGTTTAGGCGAAGGGTCCTAGGCCGGAGTAATTTTCGCAGGCTGGCCTGTTTCAATTTTAGATTTGCCATGATTAGCTAGCTCGATCGGTGCGTGGCCGGTTTCTGAATGAATGAATGAATCATCATCCCTTTTGGTTTCTTGTGCCGGGACGAACGACGCGCATGTGCACCCGGCCGCCAACTGGTGTACTACCAGTCATCGCCGACGAATTGAACGATTCGGTGGATGATGGCTCCATTGTTAATTGGACGGCCTGGCCTTGTTGTTGGAATATTTTCTCGAGAAATCATCGTGGGGCGCAAAACATTGGTTGATTCTCTAGATTAGTAGTAGTAGTAGGCAGTTTTTGTTTGCTTACCATCAAGGGGTGACGACGCATGCAGGGGAAGAGTTCAAGTAAAAACATTACCGGCACAACGATACGAAGACGTACAGACACGCGGTACCTAGCATAGCATCAGCATACGGCGCCCCTCGTCCGTCTGGCGGTGCACAGCGGGCACGCGCCGGCGTCGGCAAACGTGTATGGCGGTCCGCCTCGTGCGTGCATGCTTCAGATCCTGCTACCGCGCTACCCGCTCGACCGAACGTACTGTGCTATGGATCGTACGTGCTGCCGACGCCGACGCCGCCAGCTGCGACCCCCCCGCCCGCAGGCCACAGCCAGGGCTACTCGAGCGTGCCGTTCGCACGTCTATCGGTTCAGCCTCCCCCACCTCTTGGCCGCCGACAGATTATGAAGCCGGCCGCGCCTACGTGCTCTGAGGCTACTAACACTCATTGTGTTAGCAACCCTAAGAAGGAGGGGAACGGAACAGGAAGAAGCACCAGGAAGGAATCGAGAAGAGAGAGATTGGGGGCGGAGCAGAGCTATTAGCTTGAGGAAGAAGATGTTCGAGTATTCTGTTACATGATAACTCCACACGCAACGCATGCCTGCCTATATAGGCTCTTACAGCAGCTGGGCCGCACACACTCAATTACTCAACCCACTCAGGCCCACTGGTGCGGCAGCTTGCGACACGAGCCCTTGTGCTTCTTCTGGGCCGGCCCGCCACTGCTTCAGTCTTCAGGCTAGCAGTGCTTCCATGAGCTGCAGTCCTGACATCCTCCCTCCCTTGAGAGCCTGCTTGCCCCCAAGCAGGTGCATTAGGAAACTTCTGTTGCAGTGCTTCCACATCTTCCCATGTTGCTAACTCGGCAGGCATGTTAGACCATTCAATGAGAGCTTGGTGTACAGGTGAATTGCCCTTCGTCACGACACGCTGGTCCAGCAACCTGTAAGGAACTTGCATGGCGACTGTGTCAGCTGGTAGGGAAGGGGCTACCTGATGTGTAGATGGCACTGCTTTCTTGAGCTGGGATACGTGGAACACAGGGTGAACGGAGCTAGCAGGAGGCAACTGTAACTTGTATGCTTGCTGGCCAATTTTTGAGAGCACCTTGTAGGGACCGAAGAACTTATACGAGAGCTTTTGGTTTGATCTGGTAGCTAAAGATGACTGGACGTACGGCTGAAGCTTCAAGTATACCTGCTCACCGACCTCAAAAGAACGCTCCGACCTGGACTTATCAGCCTGAGTCTTCATGCGGTGCTGAGCACGCAGTAGATGTTGACGAGCCAAGTTAGTCATCAGCTCTCTTTCCTCCATCCACTTGCTCAGGTCCTGATTAGCACAGGCATCCACTGCTTGAATTCCCAGCTGTCGAGGAGAACGACCATACAAAACCTCAAAAGGGGATTTGCCAAGTGCGGAGTGATAACTTGTGTTGTACCAGAATTCGGCCAAGGGAATCCAAGATTTCCATTTCTTGGGACAAGCACTCACAAAGCATCTCAAAAATGTTTCTAGGCACTGGTTGACGTGCTCAGTTTGGCCATCCGTTTGTGGGTGATAGGCCGAACTGAGATTCAGGGTAGTGCGAGTCAACCTGAACAACTCTGACCACAACTTACTTGTAAACACAGGGTCTCGATCAGAAATAATCACAGCAGGTAACCCATGGAGCTTATAAATGTTGTCCAAGAACACTTGTGCAATGGAATGAGCAGTGTAAGGATGAGAAATAGGCAGAAAGTGTGCATACTTTGTAAACTTGTCCACGACGACAAAAATACAGTTAACAGATGCAGACTGAGGAAGACCTTCTATGAAGTCCATGGATATAATCTCCCAAGCTTGTGAAGGAACAGGCAGAGGATGTAAAAGGCCAGGATATTTGGATCTGTCAGGTTTAGCTTGTTGACACACAGAGCAAGATCTGACAAACTGATGCACACTTGTTTTAAGGCCCTTCCAAGCAAAAACTTGTTTGATCCTGCGTAGTGTAACAGGAATACCTGAATGTCCTCCAACTGGGCTGTCATGTAAGGCTGATATGATTTTGTTGTGAAGGTCCACATCATTACCAACCCATATTCTGCCTTTGTACCTGATCAACCCACTTTGCAGTGTATAATTGTTAACTGAGGAAGGAGAAACAGTGAGAGCAGCCAGGAGATTCTGGGCTGAGGCATCAGATGAATAGCTTTGTACCACAGAATCAAGCCAAGATGGAGCTATGATAGAGATGCCCAGCAACTCAGCATTCTCGATTGATGACCTTCTGGACAAAGCATCAGCTACCCTGTTATCTTCTCCTTTCTTGTATACAATCTTATACTGTAGTCCAAGTAACTGTGAGAACACTTTTTGTTGCCAAGGGGTGTGCAACCTCTGCTCATTCAACTGAACCAGGCTTTTATGGTCAGTGAAGATGACAAATTCACCTAGCTGCAAGTAAGAACGCCAATGTTGGACAGCAGTTAAAATTGCAAGGTACTCTTTTTCATATGTAGAGAGGCCTTTGGTTTTCTGTCCCAAAGCCTTACTAATAAAAGCAATTGGATGGCCAGATTGTAGCAACACCACTCCCACACCTACACCACTAGCATCTGTCTCAATGCAGAAAGGTTTAGAAAAATTAGGTAATGCCAGCACTGGAGCTGTGCACAGGGCATTCTTCAAGGACTGGAAGGCCACATCATGTTCACTGGTCCATATAAACATTGTGTTTTTCTTAAGGAGATTGGTAAGAACCTTGCTGATAACTGCAAAGCGCTTGACAAACTTCCTATAATACCCAGCCAATCCAAGAAAACTTCTCAATTCTTTAGTGTTAGTGGGCACAGGCCATGTCTTGATAGCTTCTACCTTAGAAGGATCAGTAGCCACTCCTTTTGCATTAACCACATGCCCCAAGTAGGATATACTTTCTTGACCAAACTTGCACTTAGAAAGCTTCACCTTCCAATTGTCCAGTTGCAGAAGTCGAAGCACTTGTTTGAGATGGACCACATGCTCCTCAAAAGATGAACTATAGACCAATATATCATCAAAAAAAACCAGAACACACTTTCTGAGTAAAGGAGCCAAGGTTAAGTTCATAGCCTTTTGGAATGTTGCAGGTCCACCAGTGAGGCCAAAGGCCATTACCTTGAATTCATAATGACCCAAGTGAGTTTGAAATGCTGTCTTAAAAACATCACTGGGGTGGAGTAAGATCTGATGGAACCCAGCAGTCAAGTCCAAGCTAGAGAACCATCTTGCTCCAGCAAGCTCATCCAGCAACTCATCAATAATAGGGACTGGAAATTTACTTTTCTCAGTCAGTGCATTTAGGTGTCTATAATCAACACAGAACCTCCATGTTTTGTCCTTCTTGGGAACCAGCAACACAGGAGAACAAAAGGCACTTGAACTTGGCTGGATAATGCCACTTTTAAGCATTTCAGCAACCTGTTTCTCAATCTCATCTTTGAGAGCAGGAGGAAATCGATAAGGCCTCACATTCACCGGCCTAGCGCCATCAATAAGGGGTATTGTGTGGTCAACAGCTCTACTAGGAGGTAGGCCATCAGGCTGAGCAAAGACATCTTGGAACTCTGCTAACAGGTCCTGTATAGGTGCAGGTACAGGGAATTGAGCAAACTGTATATCAGTATCATCCTCAGAAATCAACAATACCTCAATGAGTGCACAGCCAGCTTCATAAGGAGAGCAACCCTTCAGAATAATATTAGATCCTTTGTAAGGAATAGACAGCCACTTGTGAAGCCAATCCACTTTCATTGGACTGAAACTCTCCAGCCAATCCATACCTAACACCATATCATACATGGGTAATTGTAACACTTTCAGGGTAGACTGAAATTCATAGCCCTGGATACTCCAGATTGCCTCAGGAAGCTCAGCAGTACAATGAACAACACCCCCATTGGCTATCTTAACCTGCACCTGTTTGGTTAACTGAGAAATACCAGTCAAGTGTCCTGCAATCCTATCACTGATAAAGGAAGAAGAACTTCCAGAGTCCAGCAGAATAAGCAAGGGAACACCCTGAATTTCACCACACAATTTCAATGTTGTAGGTTTTTCAGCACCAGATACTGCCTCACTTGAAATGACCAAGAACAACTGATCGTCGTCCTGTTCCTGGGATAGTGCCTGTTCATCATTTTCTTCAGAGCACTGAAACAGCTCCCAAATTTCCTGCACAGCGTGGAGCTGTACAGTAGGAGCACACTTGTGGCCACGAAAGTATTTCTCAGCACAATACTGGCACAGTCCTTGAGACCGGCGATAGGCTCGCAGAGCAGCCAGCTTGTCGTCAGTAGATTGTGCTCGAAGCGGTGGCGCCGTCTTCTGATTGCCGGCGGCCTGCGCACCCAGAGATTTATCCCGGCTGGGCGGCGGCGGCAACGGCAGAGGGCTCTTGTTGACTGCCTGATAGTGTGATACAGAGTCCGGCTTGCGGTAATCACGGCTTCGCCCGGAGTCCACCTCTTCCTGTAAAGCAGCCAAGACACAAGCAGTATCGAAATCTTGGGGACGCTGAACAAGAATACGCGATCTAATCTCAGGACGTAACCCATCAATGAACTTCGAAGTAAAGAACAGAGGATCAGTAGTATGCCCGTAAGCAGATAGCTGATCAACAAGCTCTGAAAATCGGTCAATGTACTCTTTAACAGAGCTAGTCTGACGCATGTTGAACAGCTGCCGAATGAGTAATTCATGCTGATCCCTCCCAAACCTTTCCATCATTAATTTGCACAACTCGTCCAAGGAAATGGAACGAAGCTGACGCTCCACTGATTGGCCCCATCTAGCAGCTACTCCCTCAAAATGCATGCTCGCAACCTTTACCCAAAGTGAGGAATCTACCGAGTACATCTCAAAGTAATTTTCGCACTTAGTACGCCAGAGCTTAGGATTTTCCCCATCAAACTTAGGAAAGTGAATTTTAGGTACTTCCCCACAGGCACCCCATGACTGATACTAGCAGAACGACGAGTAAGACGATCAAGCGGAGATCCAAACAGAGAAGTAAAACGGCTGAGTTCAGGACCAGCCGCACCCATGTCCGGGACATGAGTTTGGGGAAGCTTCGACCCAAACCCAGTATCCCGGTTCCACATGTCGACGCGGTGCCCATCAGGGCCGTCGGCTTGAGCCCCGACTGGCTGGTGCGCTGACGACGACGCCGGCGGATGCGTGAACGCCGGCTCCGGACCGTCCAGAATGCTCGGCTTGGACGCGTTGAGAGACCGCACCTCCCGCTCGGACTTGATGTTGAGCTTGGACAGCTCCTGCTTGACGGCTTCCACGGATGACGCGATGTCGCCGACGGAGGATTCGATCCGCGGCCGCCACGACTCGAACGCCGCCGCCGCCGACTCGAGTGCTGCGACGCGCGTCGTAGCCGCGGCCTCGAACATCACGACCTGGTCCGCCATCGACGAACCGAGCAGCTCCATGTGTTCGACCACCGTGGAGTCGATCGCGGACTTGACTGCTTCGATGTCGAAGGCCGATGACGCCGTCGGCGCCAGGGAAGCCGCCTCCAGCGCGCTCACCCGGGACTCCCACTTGGCGTCGTGCGCGTCGAAGCGCTTGTCCATTTCCTTGACCATCTCCTTGAGGAAGGAAGCGGCCTGCGCATCGAGCGCCAACTTGAGGCTGGGATCGATGGCGCCCGCCATTTTCGCCCGGCGAGTGTAGTGGTAGGGAAAGGGTTCCAGATCTGAGAACGAGGCTCTGATACCAGATGTTAGCAACCCTAAGAAGGAGGGGAACGGAACAGGAAGAAGCACCAGGAAGGAATCGAGAAGAGAGAGATTGGGGGCGGAGCAGAGCTATTAGCTTGAGGAAGAAGATGTTCGAGTATTCTGTTACATGATAACTCCACACGCAACGCATGCCTGCCTATATAGGCTCTTACAGCAGCTGGGCCGCACACACTCAATTACTCAACCCACTCAGGCCCACTGGTGCGGCAGCTTGCGACACGAGCCCTTGTGCTTCTTCTGGGCCGGCCCGCCACTGCTTCAGTCTTCAGGCTAGCAGTGCTTCCATGAGCTGCAGTCCTGACACATTGTTGCCGGCGCGCCCTCGCTTCGCCTCGTGTCGGGTCATATACGTGCACGTACGTACGCGCGTGCCAGTTCGAACGGAAAAAAAGAAAGTGCGTACGTGTCAGGTTGGAGGCTTGGAGCCATCAGCCCATCCTTCGCCCGCCAGCGTCCGTGTGCAACCCAAAATACACATGCACAAAGTCATGGAACTCTTCAGGTACGTACGCGCGTGCGTGCCTGTTCGAACGGCAAAAAGCAAGTGCTCCGTATGATTCGTTCGTGGAGCTTAGGTTGGAGGCATCCTTCGCGTGCCAGCGTACGTTTCCAACCCAAAATACACATGCACGATTAGGGCTGGGACTTCGGTTAATTCGGTTTGATCGGTTCGGTAAATCGGTTGGAAACAAATTCGGTTATGAAGAAATGGCAACCGAAATTGTATCCCAGAAAACAATAACCGACGAATTCGGTTGCGGTTAATTTGCTCGGTTATCGGTTAATCACCAAATAAACCGAACCTCACCAAATCCACGAGGAAAAAATTCGGATCGAACCTGAAGATGAGGGGAGGAGGGGAATGGCGGCGGCCGCGCGCGAGGGAAGGGAGGAAGGGCGGCGGCGCGGCGCCACCACGCGGCGCGCGAGGGGAGGGAGGAAGGGCGGCGGCGCGGCGCTCCACCGCGAGCCCGCCGTTGCTCACGCCGTCACGCGCAGCCGCTCGTGCGCCTCGCCGCAGCTGGCTCGCCCGCGCGTCATCTTCGCGAGATCTGGGGAGGGGAGCTGGTCGCGTGGATGGGGAATCCGGAGGAGCCGGCGAAACAACTGATGGGCTGATGGTGCGGTGCGGTTAGGTTATGTGTTCTGGGCTGCGGGCCGTGCGGCTGCGGCTATTGGGCCTAGATGGGCTGGCTGGGTTAGTAGATTGGAATTGTACAGATCGGTTATTTCGGGGGTTCGGTTAACCAGGTCTGAAAACCGAAATTTTTTCGGTCAACCGAAGTTAGTAAATCTGAAAACCGAATAATTTACGGTTAACTGAAGTTTTCAGATTTTATAGGTATTTCGGTTCGGTTCGGTTCGGGTAACCGCATTTCGGTTAACCGGTCCCAGCCCTATGCACGATGAGTCATGGAACTCAGGTAATGAGAGCATTATTCACACAAGCTAAAATCAAGCACCAAAACCCCCGAACCAATAAATATATTCTTTTTTTTGCGATTACCAATAAATATATTCTACTTTTTTCTGAGCAACAATAAATATATTCTACTACTGTCTACTGCTAACAACTACACGATCAAATCCCAACCTCGTCAACACGACCACTCACACTATGTACAAGCACAAAGACCCGTAAAACCAGAACTTTTTCAGAGCGATCTCGATTGATCGGCTTAATTTTGTCGAGTCAGGATTCGGTGAGGAGGAACACGGCGGACGCAGGGGACGGCCGCTCCGGGGTGCAGCGGCCGGGCTTGCTCCTCCGGTGCTCGGCAGACCTCGCTGCGAACTCACGGCTCTTGTCGAGGCTGATCCGGGCGCCGGCGCTGCTCTTCATCCGCTCCTTGAGCCCCCTGCACGACTGCATGTGCGAGTGCAGCTCCTGCGGCTTGAACTCCTTCCCGCACTGCCTGCACGGTGTAAAAGATCGATGTAGCGTACGTGAGCTTGTCAAATGCAAATTCCGTAAAAATATCTATCTCCTACAACAACTACTGGTGATCCGTACAGAACTATCGCATCAAATGGTCGAGTCTTTAGTTTTTCTAACTTTTTTTAGCCAGTTATTTTTTCCCACTTAGCTTGATTTTTTTTCTTAGCATTTCCACTGAGCTTGATTTTTTTTTTTTAGATCATCCCACTGAGCTTGATGGAGTAGAACTGAGCGGACAGGCCCCAGTACTAACTGGCAGGCCCATCAGGCAGAGAGTTCATGGGCCGGGGACCCAACTAACAGCCCTCAGCTGCAGAATCGGACGTGGGTACGTGACCGAGCACAGGAATCGGTCGGAGGCGGAGAACCCGCATGCTGCGACGAGCCCGGGGATCGGAATCGAACAACAGAAAGCATTGCACCGGTGGCACTTACGAGCAACGCGGCAGAGCGGCCGGCTTGTGCGCGTCGCCGGGACCGTCGCGCTTCCCCCCTCCATCTCGTTTGCCCTGCTTCTCTTTCCCGCCCTTCCGCAGCCTCGCCTTCCGGCTCACGCTGCCACGCACACAATGAACACGAAAACGGAACAAGATTAGCCGATTATACTTGCCACCTCGAAGAATCACAAGTTTCATCGAAACTCATGTACGTCTAATGTATGTGTATTTTATATCTGAACAGACTGAACTCACCGAAGGCCGCAGCCGTCCATGCCGATGCCGGGGCACGTCGGCGTCGGCGGCGGCAGCCACTCGTCGTTGCCACCACCGGCCTCCGCGGCGCCGCGCCGCTGCCGCCGCGCCACGGGGCGGATCGCGGCGTCGTCGGCGTCGGCCGCGCCGCACGTCATGATGTTGTGGAGCGCCCGCGCCACGCGCATCGTCCGCGCCTTGCCGCCGGCCACCGCGTGGCCCCTGACCGCGCCCTGCAGCTGCTCCTGATCCGGCGCGGGCCGCGCCACGGCCCTGCTGACCACCGCCTTCACCACGGGCTCTTCCTTCCGCTCCTCCTCCTCCTCCTCCTCCTCCTGCTGCTGCTGCTGCTGATGATGATTCTGCCCCTGGAGGCCCTGTGAAGAATGCGACACCTCGATCTTGAACAGCACCGTGCCACGGCGCGCCGCCAAGTCGCCGCCGCTGCTGCCGGGCGAGTTCTGGTCGTCGGCCGGTGGCGGCGGCTTCGGGGAGCTCTCGTCGGAGTCTGGAGTCGTCAGCCCCACCTCCACGGCGCGATCGGCCCGATCGCCGCACGTCGTCTTCTTCTCGTCCCGCGTCGTCCCGTCTGGTACGAACAGCACGTCACGTTGTTAACCTCAACGACGCCCGTGACATAAGAAAACCAGGCCACAGGCGAAAATAAAAATAAAAATAAGAGTTCCGGTGCGGGGTCACCTAAAGAAGGCGTCGTTTTGGGCGCTTGGGCTTGGGCGCAGTGGGGAGGTGTGCCCCGGACGTCGCAGCCCTTGAGCACGTACTCGTTGTCGGAGATGGGCGTGATGAGGTCGTCGTCCTTCAGGTCCTGCCACACGTACCCGCCCTTGTACTTCCTGATGATCAGCAAGGATCACGTACGCACAGGGAAACACAGGTGTAAAAATCTCTATGGATGAGGAAGTTTTATTCACAAGCAATCAAAGTAAATAAAACACTGCCGAAGAAAAGACTTAAATTGCAAAGTAATTATCATGGTCATCGATGAAACGGCAACAAGTAACTGCACCACCACCACATTCACGATCGTACCTTTTGTAGGACCACGAGAAATTGTCCGGCATGTCCTTACCACGAATCTCCGAGAGCCACCTCTTGACATCTGCGTCGATCCAGAGGAAACGGCATGAGAGATGAGCGAGTCGCATCCATGCAAACGGATCATGAATGAAGGAATTCGATCAGAAACGGAATCGATCGAGCGAGGCAACAACGCACGTACCGCGGAGGCGGACGCCGCCGGCGCGGCTGTGGTGGTTGACGCGGAAGAGGTGCGGGTGGTCCGTCCTGCCGCCGCGGCTCAAGAAATAGACCACGTTGATCCGCCTCACCTCGCCGGCGCCTCCTCCTGGCGCCCCCTTGTCCATGCCCCTTCTTCCTCGGTATCGCCGACGATGGCGACAACGAGAAGGACAATCCAAGGGAACAAGAAGAAGCCACCAGCTAGCTAGCTAGCTGCGGCGCCCGATCTAGTTAAATCGATCGCTCGCGAGTCGCGAGAGATGACGCGAACAAGTTCCCCTTTTCTTTTCCAGTTCGCCGGTGGTGTCCTTTGTCGTGCGAGACGGCAAGGACTGATGGAGGCCGGCCGGCGTCGCGTGGTTGTACTAGAACACGCACAAAAAAAAAAAGGATTCACGAATGAGAATCATATATTGATCGAGGAGCACCGCGCGTGGCTCAAAATGTTGGCGTGGGATTGGAGGAGATGCATGGTGGGGACTAGAATAACGCTGCGATTCTAAGAAGAGGGAGTGCCCTTCCCCAGAGTAGCAGGTTTGGGGAACCTAATGCGAGGATTATATTATACGGTGATGGCCGTCTGTGTTTGGATGGGTGTAATCACTATTTATATGGCGCGGTTTTGGTGATCGATGGTGATGGCCCACCTCGTAGAGATGGAAGGAATAATCGCCGATCGAGACCGCGCCGCGTTTTGCTTCCTGGCATACTGTCTCTGCTTGTAGGTCTCTCCCATTTCTGTGCTTCCTGGCATAATATCTCGCTCGCTGCATGTATATCTGTATCCGTTTAAATGCCAGCAGATGAAAACTTTACTGTTCTGCCCCAATCTTATTATAACTCGCTCGCTGGCGCTGCATGTATATCTGCATCCGTTCTCATCTTGTTAAATGCCTAGTACAGAGTAAAACTCTACTGCATTAGTGATGCTAGCGAGGAACATTACGGTACGATCCAGAGGGGCGCTCTGATCAGAGCGGAACAAATTAGTACTAATACTGAAGGGCCGTAGTACGGTGGACAGGTTGGCCTGCATTCTGAACAAAAGACATATTTGGGATCTGCAGTTCATGAGAACGGAATCGCAAGCAACTGCGTGCAACCCCAACGGATGGATAGGGGATGGCAATGCAAGTCTTGCGAGGATTATGCATTTCATGGAGGAGAGCGGGCGGTGGCGGATGTGGGTTGTGTTATCCGTGATGATGCAGGAATGATCGCTAGCTGGTGGAGCAGGGGTTGTACGCAACATGAGAAAATGCTTTTCAAGCTGAAAGCCGGCCGTCCACGATGAAAGAAAGGGGAAACGGATAAATGCATGTACGGAGAGCTCGCTGCGACATGTCATTGCTAGAATGTGTTGCTTAATGTGCAATTTTCGAGATCAAGGTGCGTTTTTCCTGGTAATAAAAGTCATGCATACACGGCCAACATCGTCAATACACAAGATTTCATGCATGGAAAAAGAAAATGGGCGGCCGTTATGCAGCTATTTTCATGCATCTGCTATTCCCTGACTGAAGCAGTCCAACCTCGAGAACTCCGGTATAAACTAACATGGTAAATCCAAGCAGCAATGAGAACACCCCAGTTAACAATTCTCCGATTCCATAAATCTTGAGCCATCAACAGTGACGCCGCCTCTTCTGAAACTGAACGGAGCCTCTGGTAGCTACCTGCTGTTGTGTGCGTGGGACTGTGACTTGGATACGCTTTCACGAACCTGCCATTTGCTTTCAGGGCGTTGCCCCGGGGCCAAAGAAAAACCGTATCCGGTCGCTCGCCGCCGGACAGAGTCTTTTTTTCAAGTCCTCGCAGGCTTGCGACGGTACGCACCCCTAGGAACGGACAAATCGGGGTTCTTTTGTTAATGATCACCCGACTTGACGTGTTGGTTCTCTGATGTTGATACTGACGGTCGCAACAGCTTCATTCATGGTGCAGTCCAGCATCGCTTTCCAAGATTTGCTTACTTTTCTCCTTGGAAAAATATAACAATATTTGTCAAAAATATACATCAATAGCGCTTTCACTTGTCTGTCTATTTCAATTTTTTTTAAACACATTATAAACGTAGACACTTAGAAACACGCAAGATCTAGTACTCATTCCTATAAATATACGCACGCAACCCCCTACCCCTTTAAACGCTTCCGAAACACTGAGGTGGCTGATTTGAGATTCACAAAGTCACCACGAACGCCTCGTTGTCAATGGGAATGTCGCTTCACACTCAAAATAATAACCGTAAATGTGCAACACATGTATCAAGTCTAGTACTTGAACCCGAATAGGTAGATTTCACTAAGAAAAAACCTAACGCACCAACAAAAACCTATTAACCAGATGAATTATGCTTCCTCTACTGTCTATTTTGATTTTACCATCAAATACTGAAGAAAGTCGGAATCAGGCTCGATCGTGCCAATATGACCATTATCTTAATAATGTTAGTGTCTGAGGAAAATTGTATAATGTCCTGCGCAGAACTTAACTCATGCGTAGCCTAGAAGGCACGCGGCAGCTTTCAATCATCCTTCCACCTTTCAGTTAATTTCTTCAAAGTCAACTTATCACCTTTTAAAAAACTATCTCTTTAAAATTATTTTTATTTTATCTTTTTTCTTTTGGATAAATTTTTATTTTATCTTCTTTTTTTGACTTTTCAGCCTTTTCTTTTAGAGACACCCCATCATCTATTCATTTTGATTTTCAGCTGGAACAATGCAGTGTTTCAAACGAAGAAAAAAATAGTGCGGCCCAATCCAGCCCAAGCAACATGAAAGAGTTCAGTTGGATCAAGATAGAACCATGGGCCTTTCGCTGGGCCAACCTATACTGATCACTTTGGAACAATCGATGTCGCTCCAAAAAAAAAAAAAAAAAACTTTGGAACAATCGACTCTCGCGAATTTCACACTGCGAGCACAAGTAACGTAGGAAATACAGCCTTCACAGTTCACACTTATTCAGAGTTGCATTACATCGTACACATACATATCGTTCTTTTGTCTTTGTATTCAAATAACTACTAGTGCACTACACAGTACACACACGCAACTACTGCAAAGACGACGGAACTCAGACGGCTTTCAGTTTGTACTTAATTTGTACCTGTATAGTCTACTAGGATGAAGGCATCATCAGCAAAGGGCAAATATGTGTTGCAGCAGTTGTACCCGTAAAAGTTCATATGTGTACAATATATCTTGAGCTGGGACGGAGACCTATGCGTTGTGATCAGGACATAAATATGACTGACGGGTCGCAGCAGCACTCGTCAACGAGGCAGCAGCAGCACAGGGCAGCAAGGCTGTGTGTTTCAAGAGAAAAGAAAGCTCATTAGCATAAGTCGCCTTCAGTTTCACTTGGTGATTGTTCTTGGCCATTCATCAGATAGTCAGATCAAGGCAAGCACAGCACAGCGTTTCGAAATCCCTTTTATTTTGAAATAGTAACAACACATCTGAGCTTGGCTAAGATGAAACATAATCGTGCAAGTGGGCGATTGGCGACTCACCATCCTTCAAGGAAGCTGGGCTTCCGCCTCGGCGGCGGAGCTCCGTACTGCGGCGGCGCCATCACCGGCGGTCCATTGTTGTAGTACCCTGCGAAACGAAGCCGTTAATTTAAAAGCAAAAAAGGCTTCCAAAATGGAACGATCCAACTCTGAGCCTCGTGTGTATAACGTTTTCACAGATCATTCATTAGCTCACGCGTGCTAACTGCAAGCACTTACCCTGAGGCGGCGGGTACGACGAGTACCCGTACCTGCGATCGTGGCTCATGCTGGTCTGTCGCCGGCTTTGAGCGAGGAAGTTCAGATATCCGCTGCGTGCTGTTGGGAGAGGAGAGGCCCGGCTCGGTCGGGTATAAATACTGCCATTCGCTATGAGTCGAAGCACTCGGAAGAATCCGAATCGTTCTTCGCACGCGCGCCGGTGTCAGCACATCGATCGTCGGGAGAACGCAGCGGGGAAGGGGAAACGAATAAAGCTTAGCTTCTTCGTCATGGTCTTATCCTGCGCCTTTCTCGACCTTTCGTAGATTCCTGCCTTCAAAACCTGGCAAATGGCGGATACATCGTTATAGCAGCTTAGCTAGAAACAAGTGGTTAGGGAATTCGAATACTGCCGGTGGTGATGATGGGCAGCTCGGTAATGAGCCGACGCTGTGCGTGCAGCGCTTTTGCAATGTGAACGCCGGCGTTTACTTGTTCAGGAAAGATCACGAATCGATCGGCGGTTGGAATGTTGTCTCGCGAGCACGAGCGTTGCAGCCGCTGGTTCCGGATATGAGCACCACCGGGTGGTTCCTTTCACACAGCGCGGGCCGACCAGATCACCATTCCGGAAGCTTTCGGCAGCGGTGCTGTCTGGATGGATGCCCGTTCGCGCGTGGAGGAATTTGACGCGACGGCACTATTAGGCGGCGAAGTACAAGTTTTTTCTTCAGGCAATTAGGGCATGTTTGGTTGATGCCCTGGAGCCATTTGCCTGGCCTGAAGCTTTGCCGGAGACTTGCCTGAGTAGCCACAGGCTGTGTTTGCTTGAAGCCCTGATTTGCTGCCTGACTCAGGCATCGAACTCAGGCTCAGGCGTCCAAATTCGGACGCCTGACGCTGCTCGTTGCTGACCCCAACCTGCCTGATGAAAATTACTCGTGAGCTCCTAAAGCACCGCCGGCCCGCCGCCAACAGCCACGGAGGCGCAGGAAGGCGTCCGCCCTCCACCATACGTGCCAGTTAAGCTTTCTGCTGCTAGTCGTCACCGTCGTCCATACCATTGTCCTTTGCATGTCCCGCCACTTCCTTTCTCTCTCATTTTTTTTACTCAAAAAAAATCCCGAAATTGATGTATGAATCTGTGGATTAAACCAAATCGATCTTTCCACCGGCCACTCCATCTTCCAACGATTCCATTTTGATGGTCTTGTCTCCCTCAGTGTGTTCCAAATCTTGATATTTTTCCCCTTCCAAACCCTACTCTTAAATCCATAAAATCCAAGATTGATCCTATGTAATGAGGCAAAATTGATTGCATCAGCACGTTCTTTACATCCTACCAGTTCGGTTTTGGTGGTCCATGACACCTCTACGGCCAAGGCACATCTCCGGCATGCTCATCAGTGCAGGCGGAAGGCAAAGCAGAGAAGACGATGGAGTAAAACGCTTTCGACAGTCAACGTATTGTGAGCAACAAAACGTACTTTGGTGCTACCGCTTTCTGCTCAGGCACAGGCAGCAACCAAACAACAAAAGTTTCATGTGCCTGATCAGGCAAATTCGTATCATCCTCTCAGGGAGATTCCAGGCAACCATTTTCATCAGGCATGCAGCTCAGGGCAGCAACCAAACATGCCCTTAGCATCTGGCCTCTGCCGCTTTTCAGCCTTAGTGCCGGTTCGTGGAATTCTGTGAGCCATCTAGGAGACTCGCAGGCTCGCAGCAACACGAGAATCCGGATTCGGATCGGACGCACGAGAGGACGTCACGAGCACTAAATGACTAAAAGCCTTGTTTGATCGAACAAACCAAGAGACTAATACGGTTTAGTTGATCAATTAATTCATTTTTGCAACCAAATAGTTAGATGACTAATAACTAGCCAACTAAGTTTCAATCTAAGAGTAATTGTTAGTTCGATTGATCCAAACAGTACATAAACAACATACTCATTTAAAAAACTTAGCAGAAAAAAATACTAGAAATCAATTTCGGATGACCCTATTTTTATTTCGTGTCCAACTGTACTTTTTTTTTGCGATTACACAATACAACTCACACTCACAACGCACGCCTGAGCCTGCAAATCCTCCTGATTGACGAAGTCACCATTGGCATCTCGATGTTGACGGTCCGCTGAAAGCACAACGCCGTCAAATCCTGAAATATTCGCTCCCACGGGGAGTCGAACCCAGGACCTGAGGTGCTACTAAGACTCTTATAATCATTAGACTACATGCCCTCTCTCATTTCTTTGTTGTATAAACAAAGTGCATTGCTTAAGCGTTGGGAAATGTGATTTTACAATGCAAATCAACCACAATCGTGTAGTAAGTACCAATGTCATAGCAGTAAAAGTGTGGTTTTATCGAAATTGTAATAGTATTCTAAGGCCAGTCCACACTTTCCTAAAGTGACACGTCAGCTTTCTGGTTTTCTTCTATGAAATGAAAGTGTTTCTCTCAGTGTACAGTTTTATTTCACAGTTTCATAAGCTTATCAGAGCATTAAATTATTGCTAGAAGGCACTCAGTTATTGGTTGGGATGAAAGAAAGACCCTCAATTCAGTTTCATTTGGCTTTTATCATATTGGAAAGAGTGCCACATCCTTTCATAGGGATGAAAGATATCTCCTCTTTTTCTTATTAAATTCCTTGCATGTCATCATTTTTGCTGATGCGGCATCTATGAAGCCATTGAAAATGGCGTAAAAAATGGTTTATGATAAAAATGTTGTTGTGAGTAAATATTATAGTTTGTGGGTCGACCGAACGATTGGAGGACTTGATCTTGATAGTTTTGTGAATTTACTCGAATAATAATAAAAAAAAGACGTGCAGCCGCACATGGCGGCGGCCAATGTTTCACCTCGTGCGATCATGAGCGTTGGTTCTGTTAATCGCACGGTTGCGAGGAGTACAGACTACAGACCAAGTGAGCAGAAACATGTCGTCGGAAGACATGGCTGCGGAGGCGGCGGCGCCGCCGGTAGAGGGGCGGGTAACGGAGGAAGAGGCTTCGGACTGGGCGTGGAGCTGGGGCGCGGGCACGGACGGGCAGCTCGGGAACGGCGGATTCCAGGACTACAACCTCCCTCAGCCGCTCCTCCTCCCCCCTCGCTGCCGCGGCCGCGTTTCCTTCGTCGCCGGCGGTGGCGCCCACGCCATCGCCCTCACAAGTATGCTCGTCTCTCCTTTAGGTCTTCCACCCTGGTAGATGATAGGGTTGGATCGGGCTTTCAACATTGTATTTTTTGCGAGTAGAGCTTTCAACATAGTTCTTCATGCTTTTCATCATTTATTATAGAGATTGTAGCAGTGATGATTATGGCTCTCCCTGTCTCCCTTTACTACTTAGAAGTGAAAATTGGATTGTGAAAGACAAGTCAGTTTTGGAAAACTTAGAGGGAAAAAAAAAAGTAGGGAGTTCAATTTGGCTGCAGCCTTCTAGCGTGCTCAGCTACTGCTATGGCATTATTAGTATATGTGTGGGCAACAAAACCTATTATTGAGCTGGCATTTGCATATACGCTTTCAAGGGATGTATGTTAGCTCCAGTGGTTGAAAACCAGACCCAGCTGGGCTACGGTGCTTTGCCTCGGCCCAGTCTCACCTGGGCAGCGGGTTCCGTGTAAGGGTGGGAGGGGGGTTCGGGGATTTTCTCGGCCGGTGTGAGAAGGCTTTCTTCTTCTAGCACAATACCGCGGGTGGAGGTCAATCCCCCGGCCAAGTTTTTTAGCTCCAGTGGTTGGTTGATACAGTTTTTCTATGGCAAAATTTAGAAGTCTCCTTGTCCTGAATCTTTATTGGTAAATTTAGGACAAGACTGCATAATTCCTACAGTGGTGGAGGTTTTTTCCCCCCATATCCAATATCTTTTTTTCTTGAGTAAGCATGAATTAAGAGTCTCACCGTATTTCATACCATGGCAACGTCTGATAGAGCAATTTTAGCTATAAATGGGCGTTGCCTGTTTAAGCTTGATTGTTGAGTTGGAAGCCAACTGTATCTTGTTGGCAACCTTGCCGTCCCAATTCCTTCAGTTTCTCAAAAAATTAGCAGCCATTAAGAAGCTTACAGTTTATTCAACATTTCAGATGACGGTGAAGTATTTACTTGGGGCAGAGGTACACATGGTCAGCTTGGTCATGGGAACTTGGACAACATTCCTCATCCGAAGTTTGTTAAGTTCCTTGAAAACCGTAGAGTAATCAGTGTGTCTGCTGGATGGAACCATTCTGGATTCGCTGCAGGTCTCCTAATTCTAGAGCTATTAATTTATTTTTATGTTCGTTTTGATCTTTTATGTTTTTATGCCGGAAATATTCGATTCTGTATTTATGTATTTTGTTTTCATGAGTTCGTTTTGTTCGTCTAATAAAACAATTTCATCTTTCTTTGGTATTGGCATTGTCTGTCGAAAAATGAGCAGTTGCTTATGAGCTTTGCTGTGATGTTTCTAGTTCATTTTTGCAGATTCCGGACAGCTCTTCATGTGTGGAGATGGATCATTTGGACAGCTTGGCACTGGTGATAACCACTCAAGGAACTTGCCTTTTGAAGTAGCATACTTTAAATCAAGGCATGTCGAGAAGCTTGCTTTTGGGATGCGCCATTCTGTTGTCCTATTGAAAGGTAAAGAAAACTGGAGCCATTCTTTCTCGTGAAAACTGATGCCCATTTTTCTTTTTTTATACGAAACAGCATGTTCACATGCCCCGGCAAGTTGCTTTGTTACCGTCCAAAACCCCTCACCCGGCAATCTTTATAATCAGTGGCAACATCCAAGATCCTACCCTTGTGGAGCTTGGAATAATTTTCTCTCCACTCAAGAATATTAGAACTATAGAATAGGCATTTTAAATATGAACGTGGTGGAAGTGAGCTTTGCTGTCCAGGGCCACATGAAGTGGCAAGATCAGAACTTCACCTTTACGCATGTACATGCAGGAGATGCTTTATGCCTTCAATCATCCAAACTGTAGGAGTTAAGGTGTTAGATCATGATGATCATCTCTAGGATATTAACATCACCTCTAAGAATTTAGGGACCGAACCATCTCTCCTACTTGATACAATATTTTTTAGTTTTGGTTTTCCTACTTTACAAATGGATGATACTGATAATCTGCTCTTCTTACTCAGATAATTCAGTTTATGGATTTGGCTCTGCAAGACGAGGACAAGTTGGTAAATGTGTTTCTAGGAGCCATAAATCATATAATGTTCCCAGAATAATTGATGGTTTTCCAAACTGCAAGCTAGTAAATATCTATGCCAACGGAGATCACAGTGCTGCATTGAATGGTAAAGCCTTGTAATTTTGTACCCATCGACTCTCATCTTCTCTCTGGTTGTTGACTCTAGTTTCCTGACAGAATCTGGTCGTTTGTACATATGGGGAAGGGCATTAATTGGAGAACACGACGATGACCAACCTCGAGCGGTGTTACCCCCTCTCTGTGTTTCTCAAGTGGCATTGGGATGGCATCATGCATTAATTTTATCTGGTATGTGTGATTGTGTTTTATTTTATCAGACAATACTTTCTAGAAATGTTGCCAGATTTTTTGCCATCTGTATAGCAGCAGGACAATTGTTCACCATTGGTGTTTATCGCCACCAGAAATGTGACCTCCCTGAATCAGGGAATGAAGTGGTGCGACAATCAAAGACAAGTGCAACAAGCAGTACGCATGATGGTAGTACTTTC
Organism: Eragrostis nindensis; assembly: GCA_012490785.1. Taxonomy (NCBI): domain Eukaryota; kingdom Viridiplantae; phylum Streptophyta; class Magnoliopsida; order Poales; family Poaceae; genus Eragrostis; species Eragrostis nindensis. The sequence goes on from JAAXCT010000092.1 coordinate 1,168,097, forward strand.
ATCCTTGATTAGATATGGTATTCATCTCATGATATTCGATCATCACCATCTGAAATTATGTTTAACATGCAGTTGCATCTTCGGCTCTGGAGAAGGTTCCCTGTATCGATGGAGAACATGTGGTGCAAATAGCTAGTGGAACTGAACATTCTGCTTTGGTAACAGGTAAACGTTCTTCCAGGGGCTGAAACTGCGCATATATAATAAAATAGACCCTGAAACTGACTTATTGCTCTTGCAACTTTTATTAGACAAAGGAACAGTCTTCACCTGGGGCTGGGGAGAACACGGACAACTTGGTATAGGTGACACTTCGGATCAGGTGGTTCCTCAGAGAGTGAACTTAGGTGAAAAAGGGCCACACACTTCTGGTTCCCTTAGTGTCTACTGTGGAAGTGGATTCACCATTGCTGTAAAATCGGCCTAGTCGCTTTTTAGTTTGTGATAATATACCTACACAGCCAACATGTGAAGAATAAACGACACACTTTTTTGTGATGCCATTGAAGGAGAATGATACGCAACAGGACAGGGTAGTTGGACGCATCTCTTTACAAATTGGGCTTGTTTAAGCAAATACTCGGGCACCGATGGTTTTGAGCAACACATTTGACATCGCCCTTTACAGATGGAAGTGGAACTGAATGAAAAAAATAAAGCAGCGTGCTGTTTAGTGTCTATTCATCATTGCACAGAACCATATTCTTGATTAGGTACAGAAATACAATACATCAGTGATGCATCTGGTTCATAAGAGGAAAAAGACTACTCTTGGATGGATGCTACCTGCAGAAAGGGTCAAGCTGCTGAGAGCTGACCATACGAGTGAAGACAACGTAGCAGATGGCAGCAACCAACAGATAGTTTCCACAAAATCCTGGCCTTACGCAATGCTAGCGGGCGCTACTTGACTGGCCACACGAAGATATATGACTGTCAATTAAACCTAATGGTCAATTCAACAAAAACATACATATTCTAGCCGTGCTGTAGCTCATCGTTCTACATAAAAGTAAGGACATGTTGGCTGCAGTTGGTATCCGTCTATCCCAGAGCATAGGAAAAACTAGTGTTGATAGAGTTTGAACGTGGAAGCAAAGGCTCCGAGAAGGCTCAAGAAAATTTGCATATGCGTCTGCCGTGGGATATTCCGGTTGGATGTTCCTCCCGGGACTTCGACGTTGGCGACGGCGACGGGAGCGCCAATGAGACCCGACCTGGATTTTGGTCTCTCGCCTAATTTTGGATGGTCTTCCAACGGGAGCATTTGCCACACTGGTCAGGATATTCTGGGCCAGGGTGAATGTTCCTGAAATATTACAATTTGATCTTAATTTTTGGTAGTACGTATGTATTTTTAACATGCGAGCGCGATTAGGATTTCTGTGTATTTTTCAACCTTTTTTTTTCAAGAAGATTTTTTACTTTTGGATTCCTTTTTGTGAACTAGATCTGGATTGAAGATTTGACAGGTAAAAGTGGTGCCGATTCTTCGGCCTTTTGAGTTACTACTTTTGGATCCTCATGACATTTGATGGGTACCTTGCTTTTCATAGGATGTGAACGACTGAGAACTTGTTCTAGCAAAAGTTCATCCAAGATTTGGTGAACACATGCAAAGCATACCCGTAACCCGTTTAGTTCCCTTCCATTTTATGTTTTTATAGAATCCGGGAACTTCTGTTGGCGGATTTTACATCATTTCTGTAACTCTTGCACACTGCTTAAATCAAATTGCATGTTCGCTGGAGCAAGTCTAAATGTTGACTTTACCACTCCAACCCATATGAATTCAGCGTTGACGATCACATGTTTACCCAACATAAACAAGGACTATCCATGGCTGTAGAACTTGTCAAAAGTCAGGGCCGCTTTAGTAAATTCTTAAAAAAGCAAGCGTTTGGGACGGTACAAAGTGACAGTATCTCGTTAACGAGATAACTTTTGTATGCTAAACTTGACAACATGAGAATGAATGAAAAATCGTACAGTGAATCTGAATCGTATTACTGTTATTTCCATTTAATAATTTCATTTCATACTACCATTTTTATTCGTTTCTTGGAAAACAAAAACATCATTCAACAATGTTTGCCATTGAGAAAATTAACCAAGGGTGTGTTACAATATTTTAATTCTACATATCTGCTCTAAGATAAGAAGTAAGGGACATAGTATTCATTTAGTATATGCTCACATAGTTATGTTGCTTTTTTTTTTAATATTTGGTGTTCACGTGTATTCATATGGGGAAATGAACAAGTACAATTCACTATTCTCCTATTCTCCAATACATGTCTGGTACCAGTATTTGCTCGTATATTGGAGTGCACATATATTTTAGTATTCCGGAAAACCAATTTCCAACTTCATAGATTTTTTATGTTTTACCGACAAGTTATATTTCTACCATGGACTTAATACATTAAAAAAGATATAAATAACTCAATAAACATGATTCATAATTATAACACTATATTTTCAGCATATAGAGTCAAAGCGCACATGCGATATTCTTTGAATTTTAAGCCAGTATAAACAAGTTCTCACTGAGCGAACCCCGTATTTTTTTTTATATATATTGGAGTGAACCCTTGTTGGACTGGTACTCCGGTAGCACATATAAAAACATGGCGAGAGAAAGCTTCCTACTTGCACAGTGCTGACTGCACACACCCCTGGCTTCCTCCCCTTCCCCCCAACAAAGCATAAATATGTCAATATTCGACTCCTGACTAGCAGAATGTCCAAGAAACAAACATTCCTTTTTTCCGTCGTAATCTCCTACGAGGGAGCCAACGAGGGGATGAAGAGGCGCAGTGATGGCAGCGGCGGCGGCGGCGGCAAGATCAAGATTGGCGTCTGCGTCATGGAGAAGAAGGTGAGCGGCTGGGATGTGGCAATCATTTCCGGGGCAAGATTGCTGGTCGCGTTTCTTGGGATTGGTTGCAATGCGGGAATGGTGCTGCGGCGTGAGCAGATTATAATCTGAGAGGTCGATTAATTGTTTTTTGGTGCTGGACACCTTGCAGGTGTCGTCTTCGCCCATGGAGCAGATTCTCGAGAGGTTGCGCGCATTCAGGGAGTTCGAGGCATGGCTCAAAATAAATGGGTTGCTCTGGCGTGTTATCTTTTATGTGCCATTTTGTTACTATAATAATTAATATGGATTTTTAGGCGTATGGTGTTTATTAATTAATATGTTGTTTATTCATATAGAAAAAACAAAGACAGATATGATGATGTATTGAGAAAAGTCAGTTTTTTGTTTTGTTGGTTGAGTGCAGGATAAGAATTGCCGATAGATGAGCGAAGGGTTATTTGATGAGAAAGAGTTGTATGAAATAGTTGCAGGCTACATAAGATCAGTAGCAAATTTCTTAGAGAATATGCAGTAGAGCTGCATATTTCCGTATTAAGCAAGAATACTAATATGTCCTACAAGCACCTCTAAGAGATAAATGGGGAAAAACAGAGGATTATTATTGACCCTCCTCTTTTTTTTTTTTCATGTACGTTTCAGTGTTTCCATATGGGTACATTACCTAGTTATACTCTTGCAGTGGCAGCTTCAACGTGTATGTTGTCCGATTGTGTTCTTATTTCCCTTGTAAGCCATTTTAGTTAAAGAACAATAATAGTGTGATGAAATGATAATTGATATTCAATGGTGCGACTCTTCATTTCAAAGAGGTGCTTTTGCCACCATAGACAATACATAGCAACCCATTATGCACGGAAATACTGGACCATTTGTGCTTGCCATTTTCGTCCATTTGTAGCCTCTTCAAATTGACGCACAAAGTTTTTTCGTGTTCAGAAGCAAAAAATGTACCATGGAGTCTGTGAATCATTGCATACAAATGGATAAAATGTCTGAATAAGTTAATGCGTAAATGTGTGCGCGCGCGCTCACCTTACGTCGCATGCTATGTTGAAGATTTGCTATTGGACCACATTGTCTCATGGAACTTTAATTTAATATCCTTTTTAGGGTAAAAATTTGCAAATGTCTTCATGTGTTACAATATACCCTATCCAATTCAAAACATCTGGTTTCTTTACCCCTTGTCTGAAGAAGCTGTAGACACTTATCCTTTTTGCGCTTTTGGTCTTCAAACGTTTGACTGAAATCTGAAACTAGTTCATTAGCTTTTTGGTGAACTAATCAAGTTATCCTGAACATAAAGAATAATTAACGTGCATGATTTATATGCAGATTATAATTTTTGGTGACAAAGTCATTCTCGAAGATCCAGTCGAAAGGTATGCCAAACAACCCTGAAGGGAAAGCCTTCTTGGAAACCAGATGTTTACTTTTAGTTTCTTTATGTACTGGTGAAATGAAACAGTGAATTATGCTGGCCAAACGTACTTGAAGACTGAAGCATGTACTTAGGATAAATATCACCACTCACCACATGTTCTTGTTGTGGCTTGTCCATATTTAATCACAAAGTGAGTAGTCAATATCTGTATATATATAAAAGATGTCAGCATTGTTAGAATTTCATACCTGGAAAGAACTCCATTATATGCATATAGCTGCTCACAAGTTGTTGATGAGGACAATAATCTCAATCTGTGTGAGGCTTCCTTTAAATCCTCTGTGATGTTAATTTCGTGGTGCCTTGTTATCGTATATTATGTTTATTTAAGTTGTATGCCAGCGATTTTGTCTTGTGACACCATGTAAAGTAGAAACTATGTCATTAACTACGAAGGTAATGTTTTTCTTGGCAGTTGGCCGCTATGTGATTGTCTAATCGCCTTTTACTCAGCTGGATATCCACTAGAAAAGGCGGAGAAATATGCTGCACTACGCAGGTTAAATGCCTTCCCTGGCTCAGGCATAACATTTATGAAGCACTGAATGCAAAATGTACACCAGATATTTGTGTTAGCATACAGGGTTTTTATTCTCACGAGGCTTCCCTTACACAAGTAATTTTTTCTAGGGCACAAAGGAGTTTTACTAAAGTTATAATTATGCCTAAGATTCTGACAGTTGTGGCATCTGTATGGATTACTAGTCCTCATCCACACTTTTTCTCATCGTCAAGATTTGCACCAAATGAATGTTCTCTGGTTAACTTAAACAGCATCATGAAACTAAATCTGATTTGGTTTCCTTGATTGCATCCTTGACAAGTTCTATCAAGAAGGTTTCTCCTAATAATAACATTTCTGAAACTTTCCTGAAAAAACATTTCTGAAACTCTATCATCATTGAATTTGTTTGCCGAGGTTAGATCATGACAGTTCACCGATGAGAGTATGAGACTACCTTTTCCCATACTGAAGTGGGAACTTCTTCGGAGACCATATAATTTAACATATGTTTCTTTGTTTCTGCTTTGGAAAACATGCAAGTAACAAATACTACTATAAAAAAAAGTGATCATGTTACCGTAAGGACATTTGCAATTTGATGGAGCAACATTTTTGTTAATATTATTTTAGGCCCTTTCTAGTCAATGAGTTGGAACCACAGTACCTCCTTCACGACCGCAGCAAAGTGTATGAGGTATTGTATCACAAGTACTGGCACTTTATACCTTTCAGACATCTTTATTTCAATGTTTATTTTCCTTTATTTTTCGAAAAACATGTTTATTTTCCTTTGGGCCTTAAATAAGTTTCTATGTTCTACATGATGACTTTGAAGCTGGATTGCATCTTTCTATTTGTCATAGTGATAGCAGTTTAAACTAAACCAAACCAAACCAAAAAATCCCCTTACATTTAAATCAACAGAATAAAAACCAAAATATGGAAGCCAAACTTCTTCCCCTAAAAATGAATCTTATCGTTCTTTTGCTGCAACCTGTGTTGAACTCAATACTATACTGCAACCTCCTTGCATGGTTATATGTGTTGTAGGACTGTTTGTAGCGGTGACTAGTAAAACTCTTATGTTGCAGTAAATACAGAAGATCATTGAGGGAGGGGGTGGGGGGCTTACAGTTATCCTACAATTGGTTCATGAATGCTCTGTTGTAGTCCAAGCACATGCCATTGGGTATAACCTAAATCCTTTATATGCCATGTCACTGTTTGGTGGATCCCATGTTAAATAGATCCATCGATGCCATATCAGGGGTTATTAGTTTACCAATAACACATAAGAAATTTCCCAGATATTGATGTTTTATTTTTTTTGTTTTTTAGCACCTTAAATTGCTTGGGGTTCCTGTTCCAACCTATGCTGTTGTCAGAAGAGATTACCCTAATCAAGAGCTAAACTACTTTGTTGAGCAAGACGATTTTATTGAGATACATGGAAAACGGTTTTGCAAGCCTTTCGTGGAGAAACCCATCGATGGTAATTATTCTTAATTTGATAGTTTTCTTAATTGCCTTTTTGTTGGATCCAAGTTATGCCCATCCACATGATTCACTCTAGCTCATCTTGTCCTGCACATTAACTAATAATCATAAGTCATCTTGTTGCCATGTGGGTTGGCCTCCCTAGCATTAGGGAATTTTTGGATTTATCAAATTCCTTATCTCATTGACAGGTTAGCCTGGGCCTTGCAGGGCTACTGATCGGATTCAAAATATTGTCTGGTGCTTTGAACATGTCTATATTGAACCTTGACAGTAAGAATAAAGTTAAATATTGATTTGTGTTGTGTCTTGCTCCCAGTGCCCAGACATTCTTGTTAACATTGTATGAAATGCATATTCTGGTTTGCCAGTTGTTTAGTATCTTTTTCCTATTATTCTTAAATGCATCAAAGTTAATTTTTCTAAATTGTGTATTTACCCTCACTGTTCTATGCATCTTGTACTTCCCTTTGTGATGAAAAACTTTCCTGAGTAACTTCCCTTTGTTCCTGTTAATATTTTTTACTTTCAGTTACTAAAGATGCATCCATGCATATCACAGGTCTATTAAATGTAGTAGCCAACCACTAATCTTTATATTGCAATTCTCCTAAATAAACACATATTTTTGTTGTATGCAGGAGATGACCATAGCATAATGATATACTATCCTAGCTCAGCTGGTGGGGGGATGAAAGAACTGTTCCGTAAGGTAAAGATTAGCTTCACCTCTATTTCTTGGTTGAAGATTTGCAACCAGGGTTTTTATTTAAAGAAAATTCAAGTTGATATCACAACGACAATACTAGTGCTGCCAACCTGGCATGCTATTCTATATTTCTGGTCATTGTGTATGTTTTGTGTTAAAGATGGATAATATATATCTGATTATTCTTTCTCACGAGAGTGTCTCGTTCCTGATCTTAGACTGGATGAGTTCATTTCTACTATCATCAAAGATGTTCTTCTCATTGATGTCTATTTCTTTGGAAAACCTAAAAATGCACTGACCACGGTGGAAGTTCTCAATACAATGCATAGGTTGGCAATCGATCTAGTGAGTTTTATCCAGAGGTGAGGAAGGTGAGGCGAGATGGATCTTACATTTATGAGGAGTTCATGCCTACTGGGGGAACAGATGTCAAGGTGACAATCCTTGCTTTACTTGCAGAGATTTGCTAGTTCTCAGGTGACTGAGATTTCGTATATCTGAGTCACATTTTTGGAACAATGAAAACATACTGCTGGAACAAAGAAACTGCACTGACGGAACAACGAAACTGTACTGCTGGAACAATTTCTTTTTTTCAAAGAACTTTTTTTCCCCCCAAGTAAACTCACGTGACTATATGTAGAACATATTGTAGAACATATATGTAGAACATATATGTTCTACATATATGTTCTACATAGTTTGGATGGTTGGATCAAAATATAATGGCTGAACGAAAAATTTGGATGGTTGGATCAAAATATAATGGCTGAAAAAGGTGACTGAGAGATTAGCAAAATCTCAGTCACCTGAGAAGGAGACAACTCCCAGCCTTGGTCTTTTGGCAGTTAGCGCTATGTTGTCAGTTTCTTGGTCTTATCTTTCTCAGGATTGTTTTTAGTCCCATAGACCTTTGTACCATCTTCTGTTTTTAGAAACTATTTTCAAGCCTACTGATGTTACAAATTTGCTAAGCATGGAGTTTAGGGTTCGTGTTGTAGGTTTATACAGTTGGACCGGGATATGCACATGCTGAAGCGCGCAAATCTCCCGTTGTAGATGGGGTTGTCATGAGGAATTCTGATGGGAAAGAGGTACCCTTCCATGCCTTGGTGTGACATGATCTATACCGTTCAATAATTAGACTATTGAAGTATAAGTGAATTGCCTCAGTATGCACATGTTTTTTTAGGGGAAGTGTTTAACATGTTGATTGAAAATTTAACCTCTCTTATGTAGAAAAGGGAAGCTGTTTCCCGTAGTTGTTGTTTTGTCGAGATCTATAATGTAGCACCGATGTTGTATATGTTTCACCTTTTTGCAGGTGCGGTACCCTGTTCTGTTGACGCCTACTGAGAAACAAATTGCACGGAGTGTTTGCCAAGCCTTCAGACAAGCGGTACAGTTAAATTATTTCAAGCTTTACTCTATGGATATCTGCTATGATAGAAGTTTTCTAGCTTTACAGTTAAATTATTTCTAGCTTTACTAGAGTAAGTGAATAAACCATTATCGTGTTCAGACATTTCATATCCGCCAATATAATTTGTTTGCTTCAGGTTTAATTACATACATATATAATACCTGGTGTTTGTAGCTGTGGTCTGAATTTTTTTCAACCATTTCTTTCTGTAGGTATGTGGCTTTGATCTTTTAAGGTGTGACATGGGGGAGGCGAGATCCTATGTATGTGACGTGAATGGCTGGAGTTTTGTAAAAAGTTCATACAAGTAAGTATTTTTTGTCGCAGCAAACATGCTGGTTAAAAGTCCTTACTGCATCTTATTAGATGATGAGCACTTTCACAACTCCAGGTACTATGATGATGCTGCATGTATTCTGAGGAAAATGTTTCTCGATGAGAAAGCTCCACATATTTCATCTACCATTCCTACTAGTCTCCCATGGAAAGTCAATGAGCCAGCCCAACCATCTAATCCTGTGAGATACCGCGAAAGGGCAACTGTTGGCATATCTGGGCACTCGGAAGAGTTACGTTGTGTGATAGCTGTTATACGCCAGTAAGTATAATCATAAGAAAACTAAGATCCTCAAATTCTACAACCAGAAAACTTCTTTTTGATGCTTCAAATGCATGTCTCCTTTGATTATGCAAGTGGGGATCGCACACCGAAGCAGAAGGTGAAGCTGAAAGTAACTGAAGAAAAGCTTTTAAAATTGATGTTGAAATACAATGGTGGAAAGGCCCATGCTGAGGTGCAGAAACTGAATGACCTCAATTTTGTTTATTCATAGTGTTTGTTCATTTGCTTGCTGGACAAATATTCTAATTGTTATTGTGCAGGCAAAGCTTAAAAGTGCCTTGCAGCTGCAAGATCTATTAGATGCAACAAGAATCCTTGTTCCACGTGTTAGGTAAGTTTCTGCAATGTTAAAATAGCTTCATCCTTTATGGTTTATGAACCTTTACACAAACACCTTATCCTGTCAAGGGATCCACTTTTAGTTTTTCGATTATCCTCTAAATATTTTACCATTCTAGCAATCATTATGTCAGTTTCTCCCATAGGTTGTTTGCTCTATGGTGACTGTAACTAGAGAATTTGTTAGGATCCTGTTGTTGAGGATATAGTAATAGATTAGGACTCTAATTGTAGAGTCCTTATCCTAGTCTAGAATTGAGTCATGTAACCCATATATATTGCCCCCTATGGAGGTTATTATCAATACACAATTCATATTCATAACACCTGTGTGGCATTACATATCTAGTGGAGCAACTTTGTTTGGGAATCAAACTATTGTGTTGTGATCCATCATGCTGTGGATCATATTTGCCATATTTGTAATACGTTGTTGTTTTGATTCTAAAATAGAAGGCTACCCAAAAAAAAAATGTAATAAATTCTTAGAAGCCCTCACTCTCCCAAGATGAGCATAAAGACAATTAGGTTGCTCAGCATGGTCAAACGTCAAGGTGCGGAACAATACAAAAAATAGGAGTGCACAGGAATTTCACTATGCTTACACTAGAAATAATGAAAAGATTAATCAGGGATAACTTTCTAATGACTTGGCCCTATCTTCTTTTTACGTACTCCCTCTACTTTCACATTATATGTCATTCTAGGGTTCAAAATTTTTCTCACATTACATGTCATTGTCGCTTCCAATACAACTCCCTCCCTCCCTCTAATTTTTCACCTACTCTTAATTCCCATGCCCAAGTCTATAATGGCTTATAATATGGCACGGAGGGAGCACACAGAAAATAAGAAACTAGCGCTATTTATGTATTTCAAGTGCTATGCATATAGATAAAACATTGCATGTATGAGATCATAGTTCATGATTATTGGACATAATTTTACCTTGGAAATTATATATTTTTTAGTTATATTAAAGAGAACTATCTTGGTGATGCATGATATAATGTCTGACTGCTGCAACGCTACATTGTCCTTCATAAATTTGGATAAAGCACATTCATTGACATTTGTCTTGTATGACTTTGATAAAATGATTTTTTTTTGTATAAACTTCAGATCTGGTCGAGAAAGTGATAGTGATGCTGAAGTAGAGCATGCTGAGAAGCTACGCCAAGTTAGAGCAGTCCTTGAAGAGGTAATATAGTTACTCAAGAATGAACTGGCCTACATCTCATTTACTCTGCATACATGACTTTGCCTTTGGTAAGGCTAGATTCATCTTGAAATAGAAATGTCTTTCTAGATTATAAATGCCGTAGTCCACTGAAATGCTGGATCATTATTTATTAAAAAGGATTTGATTGAAGTAAATAACTAATGGTAAGGACAGAAGTGAAGCAAAGAGTGTTATATGTGTAATTGTATCCTTTCGGAATCGAAAACGTGAATGCACATTATTTTTTGGGTGAAAGTTGATGACACACTGGCGGGCCACAGTGCATAGGAATATGACGGAGATGTTTTATCTAGACTTGTATCTACTCTTCTGCAAATGTATTCTTTATGTTTTGTGTTGTCTATTATTTTATTTGAAACATAGGAGTTTTGCCTCGTGGTTGCAAAAAAAAAAGTAGAATAAATGATGAAGCATTAGTTTCCCTGTGGCCTTCAGGGTGGTCATTTTTCAGGTATTTATAGGAAGGTTCAGCTAAAACCATCAAACTGGGTCCGTATTCCTAAAAGATACGGAGATGGGGAGGAGGAGCATCCGGTTGAAGCTCTAATGGTTCTAAAGTATGGTGGTGTTCTGACTCATGCAGGAAGGAAGCAGGTTGAGTCTACTTCAAATGTTGAACTTATATTATTTTTATAAGTTATGACTTATGAGGAGTTATTTTGTTTGGTTCGATTTTTCTTTTTCATCTACTTTTGTTGTTATTTTTTGTTTTTTCTTTCTGAACAGTTGAGCTTTCCTTGTGCTCCTTATAATGACGGGAAGCTCTCCTGATGGTTTGAGAGAATAACACATTCCGCTTGCTCAATTAGATGTCGAGTGGTATTTTTGTATGTTTCTTGGATGGAATTTCACTTCCAAATATCATGTTAGAAATTTAACAAGTTGACATCAAAACTTGCATGTTCCCAAATAAATGTAGACATGTCTGATGAGATGTTGGTTGCTTTCATGTAATTCTTAGCATGCTCCTTCTCTCTTTTGGCTTTCTGAAGTTTTGACTGATTGTGCAGGCAGAAGAGTTGGGAAGATACTTCAGAAACCACATGTATCCAAGTATGTCTCTAAACGTGTTCCATGTGGTACATGAAATTGTCTATGTTCACTTTGAAGCTGTTGGTTACTGAAGGAATATCCTGGTTCGAAGATTGGGTTTAGCTGAAACGCATGTCTGAACTGATTACCTAAACCTTTCCATAAGTTCAATCATTACTGAAACTATGTCTTCCAGTCTTGGTTACTTTTAGTTTTTCTATGTTCCTTTCAGTATAAATTTGATGTTAACAACATAACTGAACCATTCCTCAAAAAAAAAAAAAAAACCATAACTGAACCAAAATTTTAGAAAATCTTCTCTCTCTCTTTTTTTTCTGTTTAGCTCTCGTAATTTCTGTTCAGTTGCTTTACTGAAATCACAGCTCTCTTGACTTTTGACTATCCATTCAGCAAACTGGTTCAGTGACTTCAGTCTTTTCCATTGCTGATCTTTGGCACCCTATCTTTTGTCTTTTTATTTTCTTTTTCCTTTTATTATTTTGCTACCATTTTTGCTCAGCCTTCGCTTAATTTTTCTGTCAGTCTTTTTTTAATCATCCATAATCAGTAGGATCATCTTCATCTTCTTAAATGGTCTTTTTTTTTTTTTTTGCTTCATGCTTTTCGATGAATTTTGTTCAACCCTTCTTTTTAGGTGAAGGGCCAGGATTACTTCGTCTCCACAGTACATATAGGCATGACCTGAAGATATACAGTTCAGATGAAGGTCGTGTCCAGGTAAATGGTAGTACCTCTCTTGCAACCTTGGTTATCAAACGTGAAAGACAAAGTGAAACAGTCTCTACCTCCGTTTTTGTATGGCGAGTCATGTTCAATTTCAATCCAGATGCTGGCAGAGATGTCCATCCTTGTCATGGAGTAGCTAATTCTGCCTCGGGCTTCCAAACTGGAAGTAGGTGACTTTATGTTAGGCGACTTCTAGTATGTCAGCATCGGTGGTATTCCTCCAAGTTTATATGTTAGGCGACTTCTACTATCACAAGATTCGGAAACATATCAAAGACATGGCTCATCATTATATGCTAACTATTAACTTCATAGTGCAAGTTTTGAGTGTACTGTCTGGTAGTGTTATCTTGAGTGCTTTTGAATTTTTCTCAAGTATTCAAGATATACTACTATTATTATCCTGTTATAAACTGGTTCATCTTGTAATATGGTTGCTTCATTGAACCAAATTATACTAGGCATGTATCTGAGCACTGGGCATGACCCATTCTTCATGCACAGTCAATTTTGGATTGATTTCGTCATAATTCTAGGCTTTGTATCTTAGATGTCTGCTGCGGCTTTTGCAAAAGGTCTCCTTGATTTGGAGGGAGAGTTAACTCCAATCCTGGTTTGTTCTTCTTCACTAAATCTATATCAGTCAGGGCAAGGTAGAACTGTAATTAAAAAGTGTTTTGCTATTTCCAGGTTTCACTTGTCAGCAAGGATTCGTCTATGCTAGATGGCCTTCAGGATGGTACTATTGAGATAAATGAAGCAAAGGTCTCCCTCATACTGTTACATATAGGTCTAAAATTCTTACTTTTTTTTTTCAAATTTTAAAATGGAATGCAAAGAGAATCAAATGACTATCTCGCAATAGGGTCAGCGTATCCTGGGACTCAATGAAGTCAACTGAGAAATTTAGTAAGCAATGTATAAGATGTTCGACCTAATCTTCAAAATCGATAAGGTGAAACTGAGTAATTGGATAAAGAAATAGAAACACAATATCAAATGTGCAAAGATAAGCAAGAATGAGACTCTCTGTCTCCATGTGTGATCTTGAATGTGTTTCACTCGTGTGTAAACATTTATTTTTGTTTAGATTTGGATAGTTGAAACTTTCTTCCCTCCTATTTCACAAAAAAATTCTAATTTTGTAGGCTCGATTGAATGACATCATCACATCTTCAAATAATGCAAATTGTAAACAACATGTGGAATTACCATGGATGGTTGATGGAGCTGAAGTTCCTACAAATGCTTCTCAGCTACTGACAGAATTGGTATGTACATTGGATATCTTGTTTGATTTTCCTTTGATTTGTTCTCTAGAGAGGATGTTTCCAAATTGCATTGGGTTCTTATTCATTCTGTATCATTATGAATTCCTTGTTATATGAGCACTATTAATATTTTGTGACCTCTCTGGGATGCTTCTGAAGAAACTCTTAATGCTAAAACAGCAAATAGTGAAAGGAAAGTTGTATCCCCTGTAATGATGATGTAATATTGTCTTATCAGGCTGAGTTGACAAAACAAATTACTGCCCAAGTAAAGATGCTTTCTGATGATGAAGATGAAAAGGCTGCAATAAATGGTGACTCGCCGAATCGTAAATATGATATAGCAGAAGCACTTGGCAAAGCAGAGGTTGATATAGAACGTATTTCTGCTGGATTGCCTTGTGGCAGTGAAAGCTTTCTTTTGATGTTCGCTCGTTGGAAGAAACTAGAGAGGGATCTCTACAGTGAACGAAAAAAGTATGCATTCTTTTGGCATTCTTGTTGAGCACGTGAACTTTTCTGAAGGAAATGTAGCCTAGTCTAACCACTGGCTCTCCTGTTGTGCAGGCGCTTTGACACTACACAGATTCCAGATATATATGACTCTTGCAAGTACGTTACGGTGTTACCTCATGTCCATCAAATGCTTTAAGTCTATATGTTTTTTCTTTGCAATAGATCTGAGACTTGAGAGTTGTGTATCATAGTATTTAGATTTTTTTCAGTTATGATATTATGACGTTACCATACATTACTTTTGCATCCTTTTCCAAAACTTTAGAGCATGATAGTTGGAGGATTGATTCTAGGATTATATTAGACTCTCTCTCTCTCTCTCTCTCTCTCTCTCTCTCTCTCTCTCTCTCTCTCTCTCTCTCTGCAACAAAACCCCCAAAATTCCATATGGGAAAGAAAACCGTCAGGGGATCAGATGAGTTTGCGTAGGAAAAAAAAAAGCAGTATTTCTGAGTTTCTTATCAAAACATCATATGGAAATGTTTACTGCGATTTAACTTTCAGTTCTCTTCTTTGAATCAATTTTTCAAAGACTTTGTTTTCTGATATTCATACATAGGTACAAAGGAACCCACAGCTTGTTATGTTTGGTACTTGGCAGCTTAGTCGATCTCGTCTCATTATCTGTATTTACATAAACTGAAGACTTGCAAGTTTGCATTTCAATTATTTATAGAATCTATGTGTGTGTTAGGTTTCTAACAGTAGATTTTGTATGATAGGTATGACCTTATTCATAACTCACACCTCAATCTTACTGGTCTAAGTGACCTCTTCAAAGTTTCTCAGGTAAACCACATGTCATTTTTTTTCATCCTGGGTTGCGATTTTAAAGCTCTCTTTCCAGTGCTGTTCTTAATCTTTTTTCGCAATATTTCTAACTGTTATGTTTTTACTGTTTTTTCAGTTGCTAGCTGATGGTGTCATTCCAAATGAATATGGAATAAATCCAAAGCAAAAACTCAAAATTGGCTCTAAGGTACTGCCATGTAATTCAGTAGCAGGGGTTCATATCCTGTATGCTTACTAAATAAAAAAAAAGAGCGAAGGGTTTGATATCTAGAGCAATTCCTGTCACTACCACAAATTCGAAGATTCCTGATAACATGTTAGGAAATTGCAGATATCAGGTTTTTCATTTGTGTATCCTTTCTTTGTTTCCTGAACTCATTTCTCTGTTACTTCTGTCATTTCCTACAGATAGCACGCCGTTTAATAGGAAAGATTCTAATTGACCTGCATAACACTAGACGAGAGGTTACTGCTGCGGCTGCTGAATCTAACTCATATAATGATCTGACGGCAATATCATCTGCAAAACGGAAGGAGAGATGTTGCTATGAGGAGGTCAGGAATGAATGTTTTGAAAGGTTCAACTCAAACAAGAAATCAGTTGATCTAGATGATTCCCACAAGGAAACGAAATACTGCTTAGATCCAAAGTAAGTAATTCCCACAAGGAGTTCCTGCTGTTTCTATTTTTTGAGCTATACGACAGATATCAAATAGTTTTATTGCAGATATGCCAATGTGATTGAACCTGAGAGGCGTGTTCGCACAAGACTCTACTTTACATCGGTATGACAAGTGATGTGCAACTTCTGAATATGTGCTTTCTTGTTTTATGGTAACATAGAATACAAGATATGTGCATTCTTCCATGTCATTGTAGTATTTCAACATTCTGGAGCGGTGCTTTGCATAAAAAATATAGTACAAAGCTGACACATTTTATTCATGTACAAATTTATTGTGAATAGTTCATATGGTGGTACAAATCAAAGGAAAGATTTGTGTTACCAACTACTGAAGTGCCTTTCTCGTTTTTTTTTTCTGTAAACTATTATGTGGTAGAGCTTATTTTATTGTAAGTCTGGATATATTTCCTTTATGTGATGTTTTATCCTCCCTCATAAGCATAACTCAGGGTTTTTTTTCTTGGCAGGAATCACATATACACTCTCTAATGAATGTACTTCGATATTGCAACGTGGATGAGTCTCTGAATGGAGAAGAGGGTCTTGTTTGCAAAAGTGCTCTAAACCAGTTATTTAAAACAAGGGAACTTGACTACATGAGTTACATCGTGTTGCGCATGTTTGAAAATACAGAGGTATTGAAATTTTTGTAGTCATGTACCGATGTAGTTGTTGATGCTGTTGTTAGCTGCTAACTTCACCAAAGAGAGAAAAATCAGTCTATTTAGTTGCGGATCAGTTTTGTCTAGTTGCTTGCAGTGCTTCTATGATTCATCCAGTTACCATGGTATTTAAGAAAATATAATATATTTCTCGATTCTTCTTGTATTTTTTAAGGTTTTATTACCACAAGATTCCTCATTCATACTAAAATGAAGCTGAATGCATAAAACAATCAGGAGATATAAGAGGTATATCTAATATGAAATAATGTTGGTTCTTTTGCCAATGGCATGTTCGTCTCAGGTGCCTTTGGAACACCCAAAGAGGTTCCGAATAGAGATGACATATAGCCGTGGTGCAGATATAAGTTCCTTAGAGGTATATTTCATTCCTTTCAAAATCTGCCAAAGCTTTCCACTCGAATATTTCTAATGATTTACATGAATCTATTTTCCTTGCATACATCGATAGTCACACGATCCTTATGCATCTATACAGAAAGGAGGCAAAGCATCATTGCTACCTGATGAACACACAATGCCGATTATGGAGCCAGAGAGATTGCACGGAGTTGGATCATATATCACCTTAGACAAATTTGATAAAATGACTCGTCCATTTGCAATGCCAGCTGAAGATTTTCCACCAGCTGCTCCTTCTCAACCATTGTCAGTCCGCTTCTGCAAGGGTATCGAATTACAAGGAGGAAGAATGGTTAATCTCTAGCCCTACTTCTAAGAACACTCCCACCCGTGGGCAAACACTTCTTTGCAATGCCTCTTTACTCTTGTTGCTTTTTGTTGATGTAACTTTCTGTCGATGCAAATATGAAACTTTATCTTGTAGGAATACCTGTTATAGCCTTAGGTGTCCGTACCAGGGTTCCAATAAAACTGTGGTTACCAGTCTAGAAAGAAAAACTTTTGGGGTCAGTATTAACCCGTTTGGTTTGCCCACTAAAGCTTCCCTTTCTTGTGTTTGCCTTTAGTTGATAACGCATTAAATTTGGATAAGAGGTAGAAAATGTTGAAAGAGAAACCAACCTATTTTCTAAATGAGGTCTTACATGGTCATGTCATGCAGTATCATAAGAAGAAGATGCTGTCTTTATTTGTATGATACAAGGCCCACGATCACTATTTCCTAACCAATGTAAGAAGATGCAGCCTTTAGGCAATATAACTGGACTTGCTAGGGAATCAAAAGGTGCCTAGTGTCAATTTGTGTCCCTGTACTTTAAACTCACTTTGTGTCGGAACTAATCAGCTATTCTCAGTAGGCTATCTGCTTTTGCGGACAATAAAAAAGGTAGAAATTCTTAGAAGGAACATCCTATCAAACAGATGGCTGTTTTCCTCATTTAATGATTAAATTTGGCATCGACCACAAAAGTGTTAATGTTTGATTTTAAGTTGATGCTATACTATTTCGGATTATCCTTGGTTTTACTTTTCATTTATTTGAACATTTGCAGCACCATAAGTCAGATGTGCTGACTGGTATAATAAAAAGGAAGGGAAAAAGGCTTCAAGAATAGCATGTAAGCGCCAAGCTCAACTTATTTTTGGTTGAGGCATCATATTGCTTAATCAAAAAGTACACTCTAGTGGTTTCTGAAAAGATGAAAGTTTGATAGAGCACTCTTTATGAAGAGAGAAGGTTAATCTAAAGTCCTGAACATGGGCGGCTTGAACTGAAAACATCATGCCACAATAAAAATCTCGGTAAACATGGGCGCGAAAGGTGGAGGAATTTGTTTTTAGGTAGCAGAAATGTGTAAGTACGTAAATAGTAGGTTCCATATGTGTACAGCTGTGGGTAGTATTTTGTTTTCAGGTTTCACAGGCAGGCTTAAACAATGTTCCTTGCAAAATTTTCAGCACCCAATTTTAGTGTGTGCAGTACAACCAAAACCTTCCTAGTTTACAACAATGTTTATATTTTGTTTTTTCGAAAGAAGTAAATGTTACACATTTGCAGAATACTTACGCTTGAATTTATGTCACGATGCTGCAACATTAAGTTTATTTGATCTGTTTTTGACCTTAAAAAACCTATTGTGGCGGACGGGGTACAAATGCTGGATAATTTTATCGCAGATCATTGTTTGGTACCTTGCCAGTGGTACACCCCGGATTCGATTTCATTTACGGAATATAGACTGGTATAAATAGTCTCGCACTTCTGATCGGTGAGCATTTTTTATTGGCTCTATATGGTGATAGTTTGCAGTAGGCTAGTTGATTTCATATGTACATTGATGAAGAAGGCTTACCTGGGAGTCATGCCTTCCATCTTGCTTATACTGTCTGATCACATTACCATCTTCTAGATTTCAATAACATGCCTATAGACACAACAACTCAAAATGTTTCCATGAAAGCTCCTTCATAGTACACAATGAAAAAAAAAAAACTCGACCTGCGGGGGGTAAGACAGCCCCCGGGCATTGCTTTAAGAAGAAGACCTTCTCACGCAGGTCGAGAAAACCCCCGAACCCCCGCCCCATCCATACACAGCGGCACCGTAGCCCATGTGAGACGACCAATGACCCGGACCGGGCCTTAGACCTGTGCTTTGGTTGTGGGACAGACGAGAGGATTTTTTTTATTTTTCCCACAAATTATGCAGTACCCAGGGATTGAACCCTGGGCGGGAGCTCCCCAGCCAAATGCCTTTGCCAGTTGCACCGTGAGTCCCTTTGCTCATAGTACACAATGAAGACAGGAAACAGTTGCAATGTCACATACTACAGTACAACATCCCAATCTACCAGAAGTTTAAACAGGTGCAGCAGCAGAGGAGTGCAACTAAAATTCCTAGCATTTACAAGACCAAATTGGCCCATCGTTACCTAGAAAAGGCTACTTACTAGTTACTAGAACAGATCATCATAGGCGACCATTTCTCGCGCTTTATAGTCCACTTCTGGAGCTGCTTTGGAGCTCAGGATGGCTGCATTACCAACTTCATTCTTCGACGTTGCATGATGCCCAGCTGAGTCAGCAGCTCGAACTAAATTTTTTGAGGGATTTGGCTCCTCGCTGGCCTGTACAACTAAAACCTGTATTTCACATGAAGGAGACAACAATATGAGTACCAAAGAACATGATTACCATAAGATACATATACGTGTTTACAGTGGGATAATTTGGCATGATCGAATTTCGTCTACTTCTATCATAAACTTTGCTTTCCTGGCTGGAGAGGGGAAATGTGACTGATGATCAACCATAACTCTTAACACTTTCGACCAGCGAGACTCAAATAACGAGCATCTGAACAACACAACCGCATGCTTGACGTGAATTGGGGTAGAATGGTTAGCTGCAATCTTTTGTGCTGAACGAATACATTGCACAACAGATGAACAATGGGGGCTCAATAAGTCCGGCTTGACAGGCCAAAAGCCTGAATTTGAGGTCGAAGCCGCTAGTCGGTACATAGCGCACTTCCTAGTTGCTACATAGCAGGTGCTTAGCATCGGCCGAAGTGGAAGAAGGGAGCTGAATGGAGCCAACAGCGCGTCGCAATTAAGGAAATCTATCCGATTTGCAAGAGGCATCCTCCCATCGTCTCCCGCTCTCTCTCCTTGGTCATTACCTTCTTGGATCCGATGGTGATGCCGCCGTCCGGGTCGAGGGACGCGTGGATGGCGGCCACCGCGGCCGCGCCAGACCTGAAGGTGACGTGCCCGGTGGCCGCTGCGGCGTCCACGCGGGCACGCGCGATGGGGCCGTACGCCTCCAGCCGCGACTTGAGCGCCATCACGCCGCAGCCGGGCGGCAGCCCCGCGACCATGACCAGCGCCGACTTGGGAGCCGCGGCGCCCGCGGGCGCCGGCGCCGGCACCGGAACCCGGACGGGATCCTCCGGCGGGCTTCCGCGGAGGCGCTTCGCCGGCGGGGCGGGGCTCGTGCGGCCGCGCTTGCCCCTGCGGCGTCGGGTCATGGCCGGCGTCAGTCTGTCAGCACACTCACTCCACCTTGGCTAGTCCGTACAGATGAGGCTGCTAGGTCTTGGTCTTGGGAGATCAGCTCCTGCTGCTGCGGGGACGCCGGGGAGTGGGGCGTGGGGCGCTCCTAGTCGCTGACGTGCGGGCCCGGTGCTCTGAGATGAGGTTTCGGCTCCTCGGGCCCCTCTGTCGAGCGCCTGCTCGATTCGGATCCCGGCGTTTGTAGTCGATCCAACGGTTATGATGGCATCAAGGGAGGTCGCTAAATGTAATAGCGTCCACCCCTGACGGTGAACCCAATGGCGTCCCTCCAGTGCCGTGCGCAGTAGTAAACACACAACAGACGGTGCTGTCGCTATGCCCGCGCCCGAAGCCCTCCTTTCCACCACGAGAGTACGCGCTCGCAACGTCGCGCCTCAGGTTGCGACCGCCGTGCAGTGCCGATGGAGGCGCGTTGGGATGCTCATGGCCTCCGTCGCCGCCAGGTGCCGACCGCGTCTTCCATTTTGGCACGCCGTGCAGTGCAGTGCAGACAGACGTTCACGCATGAACAGAGCAGTCGATGGTGTTTCACTGTATGGGGGCACGAGTTCGTAAACGGTCGCGTCGCGTCCGCAGTGAGAGCCAGTTCACGCATGTCTAGAGATCGAGAAGTGAAAAAGAAAAGAAAAAAAAAACCTTTCCAGCAGAAGATGATTCCTCTGATAGAGACAGGAGAACTTCGTTCACTAGATTCGTTAGAGATGCTATAAATGCTCGTTAATTCTGTTCTTCCATTGCAGAAACGGTGCTCAAACAAACTTGCAGATGCAGTAATCAGCAATGAACATGCACAGAAATGGAGTTTCTTCTTTGAATCATGCTCAGAGTTACAAGAATGACATTGCAAGTAAACAGCAGTATCATGATTACAGTTCAAATCGTCAGATGTGCGACTTCGCCGATGGGACTGCTGAAGCCACAACGCCGTCAAGGCATAACAAATGGGCATGTACACTTGGTTTGCAGACACGCAGCACACAAAACGAGCCCCTGCAAGAAAGAGCTCCTTCCTGCTGCTAGCGTCAGCGAGTCACAGCATGGATGCACAGCTGCAGATGAACACTTATCTGCAGCTATTAACGGCCCTCCAAACTCCGAGTTTCAGCAATGTTCAGTCATGCTTTCCATCCGCTCAACACCGAACAAGCTTTGGTCGGTGCTTTCACCACAGCATGTGTATACTCGACTGGGATTATTCAGGTCAGATCAGGGGAGCCAACTTGTGTAGCAGTAGTTCTATCTGAATTGGCTCCTAGAAGTCCCTCCAACTGTTTTTAGAGTAATTCCAGCAAGTTTTCTTCCTCCAGGGAGTTTGACGGCGGATTTTGTTGGCTTATACGCGAATGTGCTTAGATCAGGAGGGCTGTCTGTAGTTACAATAGTTTTACCTGTGAATTTGTTCCGATCAGTACGGCAGACAGTAGGTGCCATGGATGTGTATGCAAACGTGCCCAGATCAGGCAGGGCATTAACAGCATCTGCACTTGTGATTTTGCTTTGATCAGAAGTTTGCACAGGCCTGTATGCAAACGCATTGATGTCAGGAGGGCCACCAGCAGTTTTCTTATCATCACTTGTACATCTGCTTTTTGAAGGAGGCCCTCGTTCTGTTTTCTTAGTGGCGCATCTGAATTTGCCTTGTTCTTGAGGTCTGAGAACAGATCTGTAAGAAAAATAGCACGCTAAATGTTCATGAGAAAGCTATACTATTATGATAAGTGAACCATCTATACTTGGTTTGTTTAAGAGAATTAAAGCCACTGGAAAATGTTGAAGCTGCTTACCTCACAGAAAGTGTGTTCTTCACATCCTTCAAAGGAGCACGAAGGCCACTGGCACGAGAGCCTGGGTATCTGAAAGATGATATCAGTGCAGCGAACTTATCCATTGACTTTTCTGCAATGCCACTGTACTTATTCACATGGGAAACATTGCATCCAAATCTGCCTTCAGTTTTTGTGCTTGTATCATCAGTGTCACAACCTGCAGGAGTTTCACACATGGATTGACAGGTTTCATAGAATCAAATAAATAGGTTAAAAAAAAGGAAATTTGTTTGTGTGACACTGCTTAATATTGGTTTTGTCTCATGGACATTGCATCTATTCTTTTGGTCTCGTGGACACTAAGAAAATGCGGCTTTTGTCTGCAAGACACTAGCAGAAAAAGTAACTGTTTTTAAATTTTTTATCTCAATGCACAAAATATATTGCAGCTTGAAATTTATCACAACCTACAGTAATGTATGCTTGTGCCAAATTTTAAGTTCCAATGTATTTTGTGCATTGAGATGAAAATAGTCGCTTTTTCTGCTATAGTGTCCTGTCGACAAAAGCCGCGTTTTCTCAGTGTCCACAAGGCCACAATAACAGATGCGGTGTCCAGGAGACAAAACCAACGTTATACAGTGGTCCACAGACAAATTTTCCTTAAAAAAAAGACTTAGTGATAATTGTCAAATAACTATGCTACAACACAGAATGAATACCATGGAAGACTTGAGAAGCACCTAAATTTGCATTTACAAGACATGCAACAAGCTTCTTTTAACTCGCCACACGTTCAAAGTGGTGAACTTTGCATGGGACTTGATATATAATAAATAAATATATGCTAAAAAGATCATGAAGCAGACATGTTGCCAAAACATCATGGACATTAGTAAAATATGCCCTCAAATTGAAAACAAAATAACCAGAAATAGTTGAACATGAGCTAATAGTCTTGCTATTCTTTAAGTATCCCACATGACAACAAGGAAAGGCCAAAATTCCCAAGTATACGATAAATATATTAGATACGAGGTAGTCAGTCACCTTCATCAGCACCGTCATCAAGAACAGACGGATTCTCATCCTCATCGTAACTGACCGTATGCAATGGCTCCTGCTAAACAGCACAATTAAGACCAGCTATGTACCATATTATAAAGGCAGCTACCAGTTGCCATATGAGGATTACAGAAGACAACAATCACTTACATCTTCAGAATTTCGGGGTCCAGAAAGTTTTCTTCTCTTCAACAAGCCAGAGTTCCTCAGTTGATCTCCAGAAAGAGTGCAATTACCAATTTCATTATCCTCATAATTGTCCAACATGTCTTGGTTTGTGTGAACCCTCTTATTTACTGCTTTGAAGTACGAACTCCTTACAATAACACCTCTATCAGTTGAGGCCACATTGCTCTCATTATAATGTTGAACAGGTATACATGGTTGCCTGATGTGTGCAAGCAAAGAACGCTCTGGTATCCCCTGCATCTTTCCTGGAAAAAGGAAAAAGACACATAAAGTACTAGAATAAATGCAAAGATCTCTTTAATTTGCATAAATAACAAACCCAGATCATCATTTGCACGTAAGTCATGCATCAACAATGCTAAGTAGAAGTATTACCCACTGAGTAAGAACCGTTTGGTAGCATACTTTTGTTGCAGTAGTCGGACTCAACCTGAACAGTGCAAGCAAATTTTGAGGATAGTAGAAACTAGATCGCTGCAAGAGTGACGGCATTAGACTTGTTTAGGTAATGAAGTGATGGGAAATACAAAAACCTTTCTGTCTTCAATGCATGTGTCCTCAGAAGGAGGATAACTACCAACAGCCCGCGAAATACATTGGGGCGAAATGTTGGCTGAATCACCACGGGGATCCTCGCAGCAGAAATGCTCAGAACTGCATTGAGAAGCAGCAGTGACTGGGTCATCTTGAGGAGGTTCAGAGTTTAACTGCTCAGAACTGCACTGAGAAACTTGAATGTGGTTTGGTGGCAAGCTGGTATCTTC
This sequence comes from Eragrostis nindensis, assembly GCA_012490785.1. Lineage (NCBI taxonomy): Eukaryota > Viridiplantae > Streptophyta > Magnoliopsida > Poales > Poaceae > Eragrostis > Eragrostis nindensis. The sequence goes on from JAAXCT010000092.1 coordinate 1,192,254, forward strand.
AACTGAATCAGGGGTACTGGAGTCTTCAGTTCGAGGACTAGACAAAGAAGACTCATTCAGTATTTGTTGTTTAGGTGTAATTTTAGGTGCCCTGAATTTCCGTTTTGCCTCAAGTGATGCTAAACCTTCGACAAGTCAAGGATAATAATCCATAAACAGTGGTTTATATGTATGAATCATGCTTAATGAACTAAACAAAGAGTTGGTGCATCAACAAACTCGTCTGCTAAAAGATTCAGGCAATATATAAGATAGTCTTAAATGATCTAGGCAAGTCTGAGAATTCAAAAGGCACTTTGATACAGTCCAAGCCACCAAGAAACTTCTGTGCTTGTGAACTTGTTATATGGAACTTTTTTTGGGGCGGTGAGTGTGAACTTATTATAATGTAGCTGAGAGTTTTCTATAGTAAATAAACTTGATTGATGACGCTTTCTTATTGAAATAGCAATGAATTGAGAGGATACAGAAGTAGTTTGTCAGTATATTTTTCTGCACAGGCAAATCCAGTTTCTTTCTCCCATTTGAAGGAACAATAGACTCGCTCGCTCGATAAACTTTTTCAACAGCTCGTGTGCTGCACTCTGGTTGGGCCTTCAAGAAGACAATAAAGGAAATAAGTTACAAGAAAATATTGGTAATTCTCACGCCCTTGCCAAATAAGTGCATGTTGAAAATATGTAATAAGAAGTGACAATAGTTGAATAAAAGCATTTCAGGTGATGGGGAAAAGGGGAATGCGAGCGAAACTATGGCCCCCTATCTCTACTCTCTGACAAACTACTATAGTACTATTGCTATTATAAAATCATCATTTTTTTATTTTTATGTTTGTATAGTCATGATGTGCTTTTCTGTGCGCATTGCACGTCTGCAAGTGCGCAAAGCTCAGAAGCAGTGTGATTTGAATGGAGAAAGCTTAAAGCACATTCAACTGGAGAAACAATAGACCAGCTAGCTAGAATGACCAACTAGCAAAGCATGTGATATGAATGGGGCAAAACATTAACTTTCACATAATTCCGCAGTTTTTGAAAGCCATTCTTGATTCTTCTAAAAGAAAGAAAGGAGAACTAACATAACCAAACGGGAAATGGGCAAGTACCTCAAAGGGTTCCTTTGTCAGCGGATCAATGTTCCCTAGAGCAATGCCTTTGGCAAGATCTTGCGGTAACCATGTACAAACCAATTAAGGAAAAGCTCGTGTGCATGAAAGTTTCTTCTCAGAGTGAATCAATTTGAAAATATAAGGAGATATGGTGGCAATTAAAGCAGATAGATTATTTCTGAACTCTACTATGTGACTGGTCATCAGACAGAATGGACTAATAAAGGTCGTAATACATCAACACAGTATACAAAATTGAGCATAATCATAAGAAAGAGCTTTGAAGTACAAATATTTAGAAAAGGATATGGGCCCAAAAAGTCCAAGTCTTCACTGAGGTCGTGAGGAACCCCTGACAAGTGAACAATATTTTCTGTAGAAGGATCATATACCCTTTGGAATCTAAAGGCCCAGATTGCCTTTTTGAATTTCTCTTCATACTGAGGTGGAACAGTACCACTACTGTACCGCAAATGCTTGATTACCTGCAATTATACATGCCACTGAAGTTTTCTTCACTGGTTGTCAAGTTTTTACTAGGTATTATGGTAACATGTGCAACAGGGAGACAAGTTTACCTTCTCATGACACTTGTACTTTTGGATGAGTGCATGAGCTCGTTTCACACCCATTCCTGGCATAGAGGGGAGATAGTCGCAGCCACTTAAAATGCACATCTCAAGTAGCATTTGTTGTGTGAATCCATTTAAGTCAAGTTCTCTATTGCGCTCTAGCCGTGAACTCTGAAATTCAACACCTTGTCCATATTTGTCCATTTTGAAAATAATCTACATGTTAGAATAAGATGCACATAAATCAGAGTGCAAACAAGCTACAGAAGCGAATTAGCAGAGTAATGAAAACGAATGTTGAAAAGGGTTGCGATGGTATTGTACTTACTCTAGAACAGCCAAATGGTATCAAATCTGAATCCTCAGTTATTACAGCATCAACAAGTTTGTTAACAGATAAGAATGCCATTTGTGCATCAGCTTCATAAGGTGCTACAATATAATCAACCTTTTTTCCTTTAGGACCTGCATCGAATTTTCAAATCATGTGAGAAAAGTATACCCACAAAATAACCATCCATGTTAGAGATGTTTTTCAATATGTGTTAACCAATCAGTAAATTTACAAAGAATACACAGCTGTACCTGGATCAGATCAAAAGCGATTCTTGGTGTAATGTCAACAGCTTTCTGATAGCACTCAAAAGCAGCACGTGAATTTCCAGCTGCTTCATGTTCCCTGGCACGCTCAAGATTTTCCTTTCTTGACCTTTAACGATAATCATTATTGGCATCAGATAGCTTATAGTAACAACAACAACAATAAAACCTTTCGGTGTCAAGCATGTTTAAAGCCCTAGGGACTTTAGCCATAGGCATATTTGTATCTCAGTTACATTTATGATAGCATATAATAGTAATAAGAACTGGACAACTGAAACATATTAAACCTTGTAAATCCCCTGGAACATACCTTTCACGTTTTGTCTCCTGATCGCCCTTGATTGGCAGAAGGCCTCCATCAAATACAAGAACTGGTTTCACGCCATAATGACGCAACAAGTCAACCCTATGCATGCAGTACGCTACATGCCTGGTTCAGTGTCAAAAGGAGAAGTATCAAGGGACAGTTCATGGTACAATCTCAAACATGACAATGAATTGGAGCTATAACTCTATGATATGAATCTATCTGTGTCGAAATTTTAAGGTATCTAAATCACAGCTGCACCATAAGTTATGTCAGTACCAGACAGAAGGTACCGATGATAATATGTTAAGGTTTACAGATTTGTTGTGCATAGAACAAATTAGGCATGACTTGAGATGGTCAGTCATTGGAACTGGAAAAAAAAAAATGCCAGATGACAATCGAGTGAAGCCATCCACCTGCCAGAGGTCAATACAACCATTTTGTTTTACACGCGAATGTTCCACCGGGGCAGATTAAAAAAAATGGTGAATGAGCTACTGAATAGGGGCAAAACAAATACAATGCAATTCGTTCCAGCAATCCTTGTGGCAACATAAACAAGAAATCTCCACGCGTAAATCTTGATCTATCCATTATTGCAAAGAATCGGATTTCCTGGATTCGTCAATCAGGTTTAGGCGACCGTCCAAACGAATCAAGAAATCTGCGGGGGGCGATACTTGTCTACGAAAGGCGCGACCGGACGAACGAATCAAGAAACCCTAATGGGGAAAGATGCTTGTCCAAGAAAGGGGCCGGAAGGGGACCTGGTGGTGCGGATGCCCTTGCAGAGGCTATCGCTGCAGGAGAGGGCGCCCTTGTGGAGCCAGGAGTAGGTGTCGACGGCCACCGTCTGCCCCCGCAGCTCCTCCACCCTGATGGGCACCATGGTCGACTTCAGCTGCGGCAGCAAACCCTGGATCCCCATTGCGACCACCGCCGCCGCCGCTTCTTTCTCCGCGGATGGGGATGGTGGAAATGTGGAGGCTTTTTTGGGGGAAGAGTAGAGGAGAAGGGGGAGAAGAGGGCGGGAAGCGAAAGGGTGGTGGGGCTCCCGGAAGGAGGGAATCAGGGGATGAGGAGAATGAAGGGTCTTTTTCTCGGAAATTGGGGTGTAATTCCAGTAAAAAAAAAAGGTCCGGTCCATAATTTTTTTAAAAAAAAAACTTGACCTGTGGAGATAAGATGGCCTCCAGGACACTCACGCAGATACACGACAGCCACGTTCCACATGTGAGCGCGGAGTCGGACGATGGATTTTTTCAGTTAAGATACGTAAATTCATTCTCACTCGGAGTCGAATTTGGGTCACTGAGATGCTACCTGAAAGCTTTAACCATTATGCTAAGAGCCCTTTCGCAAGTCCGGTCCATAATAAATCGTGCCTCTATGTGCCTTCAAACAGAGAAAATCTGTAAAACCAGACCAGTTTTCGCGAAAACCGGAAAAACCTGTCTGGTCTGGTTCGGACTGTTTATCGGTTTTCGAATTGGAATTTCAAATAAATTTGAATATTTGATGAAATTTGATTGGTTTTGGCTGATTTTCTATCAAAAACCAGTGAGGTCGGGTTCAGACGGCTTGGTCGGTTATTGAAACCTTTGGGCTTCTTTGCTTGGATATAAGCCTGGTTTGGCTCGTCGCATGCAGCATCGGGTGATTGGTTGTCTTGTTGGTAACTCGAGCAAGGTCTGATGATGCAAAAAGATTGGCGCACTGATTTCGCTTCCGGTGCGGACGGCACATACACGACAAGCGTTCGTTAAACAAAATATGCGGGATGCAGGCAATCGAACATTGTCCCTCCATGGTCTGGCTGCATGTAAACAAAAACCAAACAAACTAGTGTTGTAGCTGAAGAGCCTAGCTGGCGGGAGCGAGGCCGCACTTACATGGAAACCAAAGTAAGGCGAGCTTTTGCCCATTATATTAAGCTATCGGTAACGGGACAGATTCGAGGATGAAGCTTAACGGGACAGGAGATGGAGGCCTTTCCCCCGCAGGGATGATCCCCGCTGCCAGGCCCTGAGACCACCTTACCTTCAATTTCCGGCAGTAATGAAAAAGTGGGTAGTATAACGAAACTGCGGAGGAGAGGAAGAACACGGAATAAAAGCCCTGGAATTTGAGAAAGGAGGCCGTGCTAGCACTGAAACGACTTTCCCTTGTATGTACAGTAAAAATGTCATGTCATGGCAACTCTTCGCCGGTGGCACTAGATCGCAGCTGTGAATACATCATCAATAAAGAATCGAATCATGGTGTTAGTTAAGCCCTCTGCTATCTACGTGAGGCGCCAAAAATGAGCATATGCACAAGAACTACAACAACTCCTGTGGGTATCAATCCCCAGTACGATGCACGCTGCAACGAGCCGTTCACGTCGTACTGCCCGGTGTTCACAAACTGGTTTTTTCCTGATGACGTCGTGACATTCACCGACATGGAACCTGGCAAGGCAAGAGCCCGTGTTAGACGCAAAGAAGGAAGATGAAAAGGAGGACCACAAACAACTATAGAAAAACTGATGCTCAGGAATGGCCTGAATGAATCTATGCTTACAGTCATAATCAGCCCAGCCCATACGCATGTTTGCCAAGTCATACACAAATATCTTATCCTTTAAAACAAGATCTGGAACAAGCAGAGGGATCAGATAGTTAGCACCAAAAAGAAAACCATCAGGGCTTTGGAGCGGTACACAATACGTTTATGTTCTATCTTTCATGCAAATGTTGAGCATACCACTGAACAGTTTAACTTATTTCATACAACCACGATGTAAAAGAGCCTAAAATTTTATAGCTAGATGTACAAACTAAATCAACTAATTGTGTACAGAGTTAGATGAACTAACCTCCGAGTATAGTTATTTCTTGACCCTGGTTCCTCTGCCAGCCAATGCACCACAACACATTATTGTCCTGCAACCACGAAAAAATATTACCGCCTCCATTTCATATTACTTGTCATTCTGGCTTTGGGCACGAGAAGTAATGAGAAATGAAAAAGTAGAAAGCGCGCAGAAAACGACATTAGGAAGTGAGAATGAATATTAATATGAGAAAAGTTTTGAACTCTAGAATGACAAGTAACATGGTACGGAGGGAGTATATCATTTCAGACGGTCTCCAGAAATAAGTTAACCAGATATGCAAAAACTTATTCTCAAAAAAAGATATGCAAAAACTTACAACAGAAGCCTGCTGCAATAGATAGTTCTCCGGCTTCACCGTCATTGCAACATTACCCATAAAATACAGGGTCACGGTTGGAAATGAAGAGTCAACACTGGCCAAAAGGAAAGAAAATTTTTAAGAACTTAGCACGTCAAAGGACACCAGCTACTATTTCGTCAAGCAAGAAGAAACAAACCTGCTCGAAGTAATAAAACATTGGTTCCCTTTGCTGACAAGAGAACGTACAGATGGAGAAACTGCAGCAGCTATCTGTAGATATGGAATAATGACAATCAATAATCACATTGCAGACTCATCAAATATTGGTCATTCTATTGAACGACACCCTACGAAACTTACCGCACTGACAAATGGATCATATGCTCCATCTGCAAGGTATGCTAACGTTGTTCCTGAATCCACAATAGTTCCTTGCGTATTTGATGTTGCGAACAAAGAATCGTCGATGGGCAGCTTTTGACCATTGACAGCAATGCTCTCCAAATTCAAGTTGTAATGAGGCCTGTATTTCATTCAAAATACTTAATCAATGGCTTGTGTCAATAGTACAGGAGGTTCCAGAACTCCTCATAAGAAACAGTTGTTATGAGTCTACCAAACATAAAATTAGCAACATCAGTTGGCGAAATGGTTGTCTAGTAAGGTGAGCTGTGTCCCTCCAAATTCATATGAAAAGCGTTTCAGAATATTAACAAATGAATTGATCAACTTTGTAACTGCATTAGCAGACGTCATTGCTAATGTCAGCTTCCCAAAGAACTACCCCTTCACACCACAGAGGTCACAGAAGATGTCTACTGGAACATAAGAGAGCGATGCAAATTTCTCAAGTTTTAAACCTGAAAAGTAATTTCAGAAAAGAAGATACTTACTGTGATGGAACAAGTGGAGTATAGACTAATCCAGGCTCCACGATTTCCCCAAGCACAAGAATTCCACCGCCATTATCTGAACCTTTCAGGCAATGAGAGAACACCTTAGGGGACACACCAAGAGAGTTCAGCTGTGAAATGACAGACAATGGGTGCTGCCCAAACCCAAAAATCCCATCAACTGCCCGATCTGCCTTCGTAAGGTCTCCTGACTGTGAGTTGCTACATCTGCTTGGAAAGAATTAGAACATTCAGAATTTCTACTAGCAAAGTTTTACAGCAAAGCTTTTTTTTTTTTTTGCAACAAATAAGTACAGCTAGATTTGAAACTGACACACAGCATAACTAATATAAGAAGACAAGAATGTAACGGTTCTCAAGACTATCACTAAAGGACTTTGGTGAAAACACTGAGGCTGAACTTTTGGAGACCTAATATCACGGCCATTAACATAGACACTATGAATGTCTGATATCTAATCAGTTAGCAGAAAAGGAAGCAATGATAGTCCTAGTAGCATGCCCGTGTCTTTTTTCCCTGGAATGTTTCTAAAAGAATTACAGTGCATTCAGGTCAATCATCACAGAAGTCGATAGTTTTCTAGCGACAACTGCTGTCATGCGTGACAATAAGAAGTGAAAGCATGCTTGCAAAAAGCAACCTGCTGGTTTCAGGACTTTGAAATTTTTTTGGCATTCAATCCATTGTGTGTACCAACCCAATCAACAAATTCTATACTTATCCACACCTGTGATACAAATTGTGAATATGTAAATGTTTCCCATTATCGAGGATAAACACCATACCAAGAGTCACTGCTCCTACACTCGACTCTGACAAGGTTTTTGTTTCATCTTGGTTAAAACTATTATCAGCTGCTAATGGTACGTTTCAATAATTCGATGACTCCAAGGAAACTGTACCCGAAAACAATGGAGGCAGAAGAATTGGCAGTCTGCTCATTTCCCATGACAGTATCAAAGTACATTGTGTCAGATACATAGTACCCTGATGTGCCACTCCCATCACCATAGGTGAAGGTATACCCACAAGGGCTGCTTGGGGAGTCTGAGGTTTGGCAGACTGCTTCGCCTGTTTCAAGGGCAGCTGTACATCTATCATCTGAGCATGTTATCCTCGAGGATGTTGATGAAGCGTCAGGGTTGAAGGAATCCAACGGGATCTGAGGAACCAACATAGCAATTATTCGATCAGAACAGAACAGGCTCCCTACGTAATGCCAACATTGACCGAAAACATAGGCATTTTTTGTACTCCTAGTCCTTAGTCAAATATAAGAACTTAGTCTTACATTAAGTCCACTTGATGTGGGGCACCCATTGCAAGGGCTGCAAGTTACCCACAAGATGTCACTGCCCGTGTCAATCTGGACAAAGAATGTCTTAGCAGGGTTTCCCAGCTTCACATGGGTAAAATAAAGCCTGCAAAGATCATATGCAATCTTTATGATACAATGCTAAAATAATGTATCAGAGATTGTACCCTAATTATACCTAATAACAGCAAGCCCAGTCGCATGATGAATATTAGCATGAATCAATGAAAACAATACCAACTAATAGGTCAACTGATCATAAGACACCAGTATGTATTGCATAACGAACTGAAATGTGCAACCTAACCAGCTCGTGGATAGACAGAAAGAGCAAGCTTATGTGACATATCATTACAGTTAATGACAGGAACAGAATGTTCTATAGCTGTCTCTATAGTTGCCATGAATCCTTTTTTTGCTCCCTCTTTTGAATGACTTCTAAGAAATAGACTAGAAACATAGCAGAGGGGTATCCCCCCATTGAGCCTACGAGAAAAAAAAATATTTGCAATGTTATGAAATTGACCTTAAGCAAAAGCAACTGAGGAGAATGAAAATAAAGCAAGCATTGCAAGGAAAGGAATCTCATCTGGAACTAATTATACAAACCCATTATCCAAGAAAAGCAAAGCACAACAAATTCGGTAATGGGTTACTTCTTTACAAGTAAATGCATCAGGATTGGGCTCCTAAGTCATCCAGTTTGTCACTAGTGAAGCAATCAAATGCACAAGAAAAAGCGCTAATTTACATAATACATTTCACTCCAAGGACGAACAGTACAAATCTACAAACTGAAACAAAATCATACTAAAAAGGCAAAACAAGTGTCAAAACATCATTTCTGCCTTTTATAGAATTCACACAATATCCGCCTAAGGAAAATTCACCGGTAACGGCTACACCACTTCAATAAATGCTTCTTGAAACGAGAAAAAGAATGAATTTGAACAGCCCGGTTGACGAATTGCCATCGGTTATCAAAAAAAGCAAAGGCGTGAGCAAACAGACCAATTCTGTCAGCCGGAGCAGCAATTTCAGCCTAAAACCCGAACCGAGAACCCGAAAGTTACTTGAATTTTCCACCCTTCCACCAATCGCATACGAGCAACACAACCCCACCCAAACCAGAACCACCAGACAACACAAAAGCGAAGCAGCTCACCCACCCGACCATGTACGGGTTGGCGGAGCCTTCCACGGGGAAGTTCGCCACTCCGGCGACGGAGGGAGACCCGCCGAGAAGCCCCCTCGCGTGCCGCGCCCTGTCCCGCTCCATGAGGTGCTCCATGCGCACTCCCTTGTGGGGTAACGCGCGCTCCAGCCTCAGCGCTGCCGGCAACGGCGCCGCAGCAGCTGCTGCAGCAGCCACAGCCAGAAGCGCCACCACCGCGACGGCCGCAGCCGCCGCGACCTCCGGCGGCCTCATCGGCTCCCGACGCGGGGCGGCAAGACGACGGAAGCGAACGCTTCTTGACGCGGCGGCTGCGCGTGCCGGCGTGCGCGTAGCAAAAATTCGCGGCACCTTTTTCCACTTAAAGGGCTCGCAACAGCCGCTAATTCGCGGCTCAGGCGTATATACCCCCTCCTCTAGGCCCCAAGATATTTAATTTATTAGATATCAGGGGGTAAAGTGTGAATGAGCGGGGAAAGGATTACGTGTGGGCTGTGTGCGCGCCTGCCGCCTTCGGTTGTGTTCCGTTTCGCCGCTTTCTTTATAGTGTGGGCTCCTTTTTCTCGTCTTTGGCATGGCGCCTGTGTTTCCCTTTCCTTTGCTTCTTTGCTGCCTTTGACCAAAGTGATGGGTTTGGTTTTCATACTTTAATAATATATTCAAAGATGAGCTTCTTAATGATGCTATAAATGTAATGGATTAAGATAGCAATTCATGTTTCTTAGGGTTTGTTTGTTTCACGCCTGTTCGTTTCCTTCCCTCTACTAGCAGAATCAACCAGATAGCACGTCCTCATCGACAAGTTGGAACCGTGCCTGTTACTTTGAAGAAATTAGAGTGCTCTTTAGACCTATCACATCAAAAAGAATCTTCACATTTAGAAATATTTTGATTAGTTTAATGACAAAATCTTTTTGACAGATAGGTGCTAATTTACGAGACAAATCTAATGAGCCTAATTAATCTATATTTTGCTACACTGATGCTACAGTAACTATCTTCTAATCGCCGCTTAATTACTCTCGTTAGATTCGTTTCACGAATTAGACAGGGGTTCTGAAATTAGTTTTATAATTTGACTTTGTTTAGTACATATAAATAGTAAGATTATCTTTTATGTGACCCCTCTGAAATTTAGACCTCTGGATCCGAACACACTCTTAATAGATCTAAATTTAGGCTTGTAGAATCTTATCATTTAGAGATATTAAATAGAGTCTAATTACAAAACTAATTACAGAACCCATGTGCTAATTCACGAGACGGATCTAACGAGAGTAATTAAGCCGTGATTAGACAATAGTTACTGTAGTATTACTGTAGCAAAACATAGATTAATTAGGCTTATTAGATACATCTCGTAAATTAGCACCTATTTTCATTTTTTTTTCTCTGGCGAGCATTTTCATGCATCCAATGATGGTTGCCAAATATGGCATCCTAAACAATACTTGATGCTAGACTCACCAAGTGCTCACCAGGCTAACAAAAAGGTGTAAACAATTTGACACGGTCTTTGTTGGTTGTCATCTGGCATTCACTTAGAAAGTCCAGACTATACTATTCTGGAGCCTATATTTCTGCCATCCGATGTAGACTTCCAGAGTTTTCAGCAATATATATTCAACTATTGTGCGTGCGAAAATCAAAGCGCTTTTCAGTGATGAATTTTTATAATTGTAGATGTGGTGGTGATGGTATCATGTATCCCCATGGACTAGAAAACGTACTAAACATAATGCACTAGCAACTGATCCATATTATGAAAAGAGAAAAAAGAAACCTGAAGATTAATGGCCACAGTATGCTAACCTACCTAAAGACTTTGCTGGACCAATCATGTTTCTGAACCGTTTGACAAGCCAAAGTTGAACTGTTCTGGGCGGATAATAAAACGTGCATTACTGGGGGAGAAACTTCTGAAATGAGCTGGGAATGTTCTTACCCAATGACCTGAGTCTAGAAAGAAACCTTGATGTCAAACCAATGACTTGAGCATCTTTGCTTCTTCTCCGTTGATGGGGCAGGTACAGGTAGGTGGCATGCCGCATGCCTTTGTTTTTTTGTGCTGGGAAGCTGCTGCTATCCTGCCCTGGACCCAAGTGGTTGGTTGCACGCTGAAACGAATGGACAACTATGCTTGCCATGCATCACGCGTTTGCAACTGTTTTGCAAGGTCAGCCTCTGGCGAGCGATTTTGCACACGCATTCGTCCGGTCTTCTTCTTCTTCTTCTTTTTTCTTTTTTTTTGCGGGGAACATTCGTCCGGTCCTGTCCAGAAATAGATTTGCCGGCGCTCCTCGGAACCTAGAAATTTCACAAAGAATCGGCAAGAATTTCGAGTAGCATTGCAAGTTCCTTGCATTTTGGCATTCCAAGGTGTGTTCGCCATTTGGTACAAGCACATGCATGAGATTAGAAAAACAACGGCAGTTGATTACCGTACAATCAACAAGCGTCAAAAATGAAAAATCCTGCGCGTAAAGATGCCAAATGGTTCCTCCAAAGCTTCCAGTTTCTTGTGTCTCGTGCCGTACTGACGAGAGCAAAGAACAAAACCAACGTACAAGCTAAAAGAGGTTACTACGGCAATAGGATGGTCAGATGAGTAGGTCAAGCAATCGATTGTGCTAAACAGAATCTATCAATCTTTCTCATTGTCCCAAAGCAAGTTCCCTGCACTGGTGATGTGCCATCCTCTAATCTGAAAAAATTATAATTTCCTGTGGTTTCGTTTGTTTATTCTTGGGTTGGTTAGGACAAAGAGTCGACAAAAGATCCACCATTTCCATTGCCAAATTGCCGAAGATTCAATCTCTAGCAGAATGTTGTTTATTGTTTAGCACAGCTTATACCACATTCCCTTAACAAAGATTCCTTTACAATAGTTCTATGATCATGGTGATGATGATTTGTACTTTACTTCAAAAAAAGAAACAAACCTCAATTGTGAGGTCATGTATATCATTCATTCTTGTGCAATTGAACAGTCTACCATATGCGTCGATGTTTCCTTGAATCTGTACCAAGTGGTTTCGACATTTGGCACACTCAGAGTCTGTCTACCAGAACATTAGTCACGACGAGATATTCATGAATCATGACTAGTTCAATGACGAGATGTTCATAAATCATGACTAGTTCAATCAGTACGAATGGCTGTGAGATCCAGTCGTGATTATAGTAAGAAGCATCATTTGCGAGATCATAGATCGAGTTAAGCGAGTCAACTCAAATAATGGAAGACAATTCATCTTTTCAGCGGTTGCTATAGTAGTTGGGGGCAGCAGTGTTATTATTTGCATGTTCAACCGTTGTTGACCTCCATTAGACAAATTTTCTTACAAATTAAATTCAAATATTTTCTAACTCTGTCTGTTATAAGGTGAACCTTTTTCCCATAAAATCCTTTCAGTTTCCTGCAACTTAGTGCGCTTTGGCTTCTTTATTTTACCCACCGGAAAGAGTAAGAGCTGTCGAGCGCAAAAATAATTATTTCCTCTCTTGTCGCCCTCGTACAGTACTAATTTGTTTCTTCAGATGATCTGCCCTTACTGAGGTAGTCCATGAACAATTTTAAGAAATTGATCCCTAAGCAGCTTCAAAGGAACCACCACACAATTAATTAAAAATCTATACCTATAGAATCGGGCGTACGGAATTATAAAACCCTATCATTGTTTTTTTTAAAAATAAATAAATGAATGAATATAGTCAACTGATTGCAGCCTTAGGAACGAATGTCAACTGGAGTATTGGATAGCGACATAGTGTGCAGTCAGCCAAAACATACCTGTTAACGCAAAACAGATAACCCTACTCAACGTGATTTGCCTAACCTCTGATACTAAACAATTAGCTTTGGCGTTAAGCAACCTCAGGGGGGGGACACCAGATCCAAAAGGGAAAGATCCTGGAAAAGGGTCGCAAGAAAATAAGACCTGGCCGGGGATGTGCACATATCACCACCACTTGCTGGCTGGCTTTTAAGGCCAAACAAACCAGAGCCCATGCATATCAGAGGCCAAAACAGCATAGACTAATATAGAAATTGCAATCACAAGCAGTGGTACAACCTTTGTACGGCGGGTTTCGAAAGATGTGCTAGGGATTCGGAGACCGGCAAAGGATCGCCCGCCACATGCTGCTCATCAGTGATGCCGGGTGGGTCTTGTAGTGTACTCCTAAGGAGAAGACACGCACAGGGCGTGTAATTGCCTTGTGTGCATATACCACTGTATTACTACCACTTACTATCAAATTATCGTATGCTGCCTTTAAAAAAAAAAGGAAACAGATCCATGCAGGAGTGCATAAATCGCACAAACAAGCTACATAACCCAATCGCCATTTAAGATCGGTAGGCTTCCATTTAAGAGTACAACCACCCTCAACTTGCAAAGCTGCCCGAACCTTTCACCACCCCCGTTCCATTTTGGTGCTCGGAAAGAGTTCATGTCATCCCGCTTTCGCTCGACCGCAACAAGCACTATACACCGTCCAGGGCTCCACCAAATGCCGCCGAAACAGAACCAAACGTAACCAGCTCGTGGATGGTATCGATATCCGGGAACAGATGATGCCCGGTATCCGGCGCCGGAGAAAAGCCGGCCGGATCGTCACCGATGGCTTCTGGAACCTGCAGCGCATCATCCGCGCCGACGAGCTGAGCTGGACCACCACGCGCTGCTACTGGCTGGCACGAAATCTCTCTCTCTCTCTCTCTCTCTCTCTCTCTCTCTCTCTCTCTCTCTCTCTCATGCACGCGGCAAAACAGCCAAAACTGGTGTGAAGTCAAGTCGTGGTATGGTGTCACTATTATTTACGCATTGCATTTGCACGTTGTGTTCGTCTAGAACGCCAAGTCGTGGCACTCCACGCGTCCACGCAAGAGCTTGGCGGCATTTTTGTTAGGAACAATGCAATGAGCTTTGCTGACGGAGATTTGTGTGTCAAAACAAAAGTATATCAAAAGTTCTTCTCGAAGTTTATAATGCTCGGGCGAGCGTTGAGTTCCATCCAGCAGAGGCTACATATGATGGCCTGTAGCAGCCGCTGTTTCTTCCCTTATCCAACGTATCACATCAAACATTTCTCTGCTAGTATTTCCAACGGTTCAACGAGTTGTTCGCCGTTCGCTATCCATGCGCGCCGTACCCCCCATGGATAATCAGAAAGGGCAAACCCTTTTCCCCGGGGCAGAGCTTTCTCGCGATCCATAGCGCAGGTGGCCATCGCGTCACGCACCAGAGAAAAGATCTGGTGCTCCCGCCTCTCGTGGGAGAGCAATTCTCCCGTCTCTTGTGGTGCTACCGTGCTCCCACGCACTGTAGCACCCAAAACATGCAACTAAAAATTACAACAAAAATATGAATGAATAGCCCATGTAACGATCAATTCATATTTTTGGTTGAGGTGCAACCAAAGCTCGTGCAAAAAGATACAAAAAAGAGAAATCAGACGTTAAATAGTAAAGAGAAATCCCTCTTGTGATGCTACCGTGCTCCCACGCACTGTAGCACCCAAAACATGCAACCAAAAATTGCAACAAAAATATAAATGGATAGGTTATGCAACGATCTACAATTCATATTTTTGGTTGAGGTGCAACCGAAGCTCGTGCAAGAAGATACAAAAAAGAGAAATCAGACTGTGAATAATGCGGGTTGCAACTGTTTATCAAGAACCCGCAACCCGTTACTATTCAACGTCTGATTTCTCTTTTTTTATCTTCTTGTACGAGCTTCGGTTGCACCTTAACCAAAAATATGAATTGTAGATCGTTGCATGAGCTATCCATTCATATTTTTGTTGCAATTTTTAGTTGCATGTTTTGAGTGTTACAGTGCGTAGGAGCACGGTAGCACCACCAGAGGCGGGAGCACCAGAGTTGCTCTCTCACGCACCAACGACATCTCATCCACCGACGCAATGCCGTGATGCCAACACCAGCTTTTCATCTTCTTTCTGAGCTCCTGGCCTGGGCATATACTTGTTTCAATATTTCCTGCCCCCTAATTAAACAAAAACGCGTACACAAAAAGCACTAGAGGGCACTGCTACTTGCTTGCAACAAAAAGGAATGGGCGCAAAGTTCAATGGAGGGCAAAACAAGACTTTATTATACTATATATATATTTCTAGTGTACACATCTGCAAATTTGCCTACATACATGGAAAACCACAACAGTTTGCATCTTCAGCGCTGTCTCGGTATAAAAATTCCTCCAACTCATCCAGCCAAAAAGAAGACAGAAAAGAAACAATTATGTCCAAAATTCTTTTGGTGAATTCATGTGTCCAGTATCCACAGCATGGTTCAAGGCCCTTAAAAAGGTGAGCTCTGCTATCAGAAGAAAGTTTCACTTGCTCTGCTCTTAGTGCTCTATGTACGAAACATACTTTGAGCGCATTCGGTTCCCTTAAAAATTGCTTCCATCTGTGGATGGACCCAAAAGATCTGTCTTTCCTCATTGTATATAGTTGAGCTTCTCAAATGCTGTTCAGTTTACAAATGTGAAGAGGTATGATATAACGTGCCGAGCAACCCAGTGAAAATCAATCGGCGATTGGCATCATTCTGTAGCCAACAGATTTTCCATAGAAGATCACTCAGCCAACAGCTGTCATTCTCTTGATGGCACATGCAAATCTCATTTGAGCAAACATGAAGTACTGACACTAATGACTTGGTTCATGCTACCACAACTATGAATCATATCGAACTCCTGATGTGAAAGATGAGAAAAACCCAGCTGCTGGTCCAGGAAGAATGTCACTGAGCTTACCGACCTGTCCATCTGAGAGCATGGACCCCCATCTCGACGTGTTTTCCCCAAATTTGCTCCCCACCTGATAAATGACATGGCAAGAAGAAAGAATCAAGATTTTAGGTTCTGTGCCAATGTGTCTCTTAAAAGGAATTTGACATCTTGATTTGATGGTAATACATAGAAAGAAAACGGAGCACTCTCATTTCCCCCAGCCCAAGGACTAAATGAAAAAAATGAGATTACGGATTAGAATTCGCTGACTTCAATGAGATGTACTTGTGATAACCACAATACCTATGATGCTTATGGAAAAAAATACTTCTACAACCAGAATTAATATTGATGATCTACACTAGGCAATAAAGCGTACAATGACTGTTGGCTTGTTTAGCTTATAAATGGATCTTACAAGCAAATAAAGTTGCAATTAATTACTCACCTGGGTAACAAATGACTTAAGTAGTGGGGCAGCACCTACAAAACTTGCATTATCATCAAATTCTGGTGCAGTAGACCTCTCTCCATTTGAATATGATTTCCAAGTACTTTTAGATGTTGAATCACCAGACGGTGACTGTAGTGATGATTTGTGTGCTCTTGATGATATAGCTGGGGCACTGCAGGTAATAAGATAAATACATGATGATAAGGATCAACAAAAAGGCGAGTGGACTTTTCACAAGCCATCCAAAAGGCCACTCAAAAAAAAAACATCATGTAGTCCTCAGGGGAAAAAAACAAGACTGATGAAGGAAACTTCACAAGTCCCGTAAACTTTACCTCAGTTGGGTGTTGATGTTCAAGACCCACCCACCCAGACACGCACGTACACGAACACCAAGGTTCGAGTATCTTCAACTCAAATTTTTGATCTCATATTATAGGTGCGCAGATCTTCTATTATAGGTGCAATGTCACCTAGGGCCCTGTTTGGGGAAGTTTCTGGGAGCTTTTGCTTCTCCAAGCAGCCCCAGAAGCACAAAGCTCCCCCTAACAGGGTAGCTTCTCTAAGCGGCAAAAGCTGGAAAAGCAACGGTTTCAACTAAAATCAAAGAACCGATCTGGGCATCGCTTCCCGAGCTTTTCCTAAACGCGCCCCCAGACATCCTCAGCATCGATGTCGCGCACTCGCTCCCTTCCCCTGCGTCACTCTCCCAGCATCCGGAGCAGCCGTCGCTGCCGCCGTGCGTCCCCTTCCTCCCCATCCACGTGCTAGCGCCATCCACCAGCGTGGCCTCCTCGCTCCCTCCCCCTGCGCTGTTCTCCCAACATGCACCAGCCGCCGCCGCCGCCACTGCTGCACGCTTGCACTTCCCCGCCCTGAGCACAGTGCGGTTATCAAGGCGGCTGAGCACGAGAAGAGAGACCATTCAGGATCGCCGAAGGGCCGAGCTCGTCGAGGGGAGCAGACCTGGGCAGCAGATCCTACTGAAGGAAGCCAAGCTATGGCGTTAACAGTCGTTGAGGCATCCCGGGGCTACAGCGCTCATCGAAGGATGGGGAATCAGGGGCCCTGGCATCGTCAACAGAGAAGGGAGCCCTGGCGGCCAGCCACCAAGCTTGCCTTTCTGGAGCGCATAATCTGATGCCAAACACGCACGCTTCCCTTGGATGCACTTTTGAGAAAATCGGCTTCCTGGGCCAGCGGACCGTGATTCTCCAGGAAGCGATTTTCCAAAAGAGAACGCTACCCCAAACAGGGCCCTAGTTCCTCCTAGTTGATCGAGTTTGACGCTTATTGAAATGCAGAATGGACACATTGGTAAACAATTTCTTTGATCATATGTTTAAATGCCCCTTTCGCCATTTACATATTATCACCTAAAGAAATAAGCACTTTGCCAGAGTTATCGAACGTGGCACAGAGATTATTTACCTGATCGGTAGGTACTTGAATCTTGGAACCTGAGAGCATCTCATAATGTTTGAATCTGTATTTGACTTCGTTGGTAACTTTTGTACAGTACCAGTGTACATGTGATTCAGTTGGACCAAAAAGCCGAAAAGAACAACATAACGCTTGTAAGATTGTTTCTCATTCTCCCATAGGTAAGTTTCATACCTGTTTCATCAGGACACAAATGCTTGAGTTGGGAGAAATATTATGCAGCAGTCTGAAGTTCACTCTCGCTCTCATGCTCAAAGAATATAAAGCAAGCCTAGACATTATATAAAAATGTATAGCAAGAAAATTCTTACGTGGCCCAGTCTATCGGATCCAATCTCTGCGAGAGCTTATTGATTAGCTTGTTTATAGGCTCTACGGCAGCTGAATCTGCCTGAATTTGAGATTGCTTTCTCCTGAAGGAAGACTTGGTGATGGTGCTTGGCAAAGAATCCTGTTTTGTCAGTGTTTCATTAGCCTTGGATGATGAATTTTTGCCTCCGGATAGGACATCACCAAGGAAACGCAAGTCTAGCAGTACTTGCAGAACTCCTTTCTCTGAAACCAGGGAATTCCCAGACTCCACAGATGCCACAAATTTCTCATAAATAACAATGACCTGTAATCAACCAAAAGCTATTTATGGTTTATGCACATACATGGAGAAACAGCTTAGTTACAAATAATAAGAAATAATAATTAGATTATTCACTAAAAGTTGTTTGATACTTTGATTAAAAAAATTAGTTTCAGTCCTATGCAACTTTAAAACATACCTTCTGCAATAGCTCCCATGCGAAATTATGCAGAATAACTCTGTCCAGGATGTGCCCACCAACTCTATGAATCTCCAAACATGCTTGATAAAGAAAGGATATGATGTACAATGAAGGCATTGATGGAAGAGCTATTTGCATCTCCAAGGGACCCTCAGTTGTTTCCTCTTGTTTGATCACTGTAACTTCCCAGCCCTGACAAGGCAACCAGGCCATGAAAGAAAAGAATTAGAATTCTATATCTGTGTAAAATGAAATAAATTCTAGTGTGAAGAGCAATATGTTGATGATGGAAATGGAAAATAAGTAGCCAAAATACAGTGCTAGACTCAAATATGCTTCAATGCCCTTAAAAATGGTCAGCAGGTGATGGGGTGATGCTAGCGCCCAATTGGTGCTAAGTAGGAGCCTAGGAAGGCTTATATGCTGGAGGGTTGCCCCTAATGCCTAGGAGCCACAAAGGTGGGCTAGGAAGACACATTTTAAAATAGTGGTGCATAATCATCTCTAAGAAAGGGGCACCTTTATATATTGCTATAAATAAAAGATACAATACTCTGGTTTTTAATTGATGGTGTTATGACACTTTTCTTAGGTAAAAAAAGGAACCAATAATGTTGTCCTAACATCATCGATTAAGAACAGGAGGGAGTAACATATTACTTCAATTGTACATTCAACAGGCAAGAGTAAACCTCTTAAAGTTCTAACCAATAATGTTTATTTCCCATAACCTCTCTTGAAATAGTTTATCATCAAAAAGATATTGTCTTCTGTCTGTTCAGAGATTCACAATAAAATGCATAACTATTCGTGCTACTTAGGCATATATGTTAAGTAGACATTTTCCTAAGCAAGTAGGCAACCTACACAATATTTCCCAATTGTTCATATATTCAAAATATGTTATTATGTACTGCATCGTATCATAGTGCCGATAAGGTAAGAACAGCAAGTGGGCTTGAAGCTGTACCCGCAAAGGAGTCGACGAGGATAGTGAATCATCTTTATTGAGATCGTACGAAAGAATATGAGATAATTCAGTGGACACCCATGATATCCATACGCTATGAGCCGTGATGCAAAGTGACTGCAGGGTCTTATTGAGCTCATCGAGTCTAGGATTGGAGCTATCATCAGCACCAAACAAAGAAGCTGCAGCAGCAATAGTTTGTCTTCTGGGGTTATCAGAGAATTGTCTTCCTGGACTCCTAGGGCTGTCAAAGGCATGCCTTCTGGGAGTGTCAAATGTCTGCCTCCGGGGGGTAAAAGATGCTGAAGAGTCAAATGAAGCCCTTGAATGTCTTGGTGTGGGTGATGATAACCTTGAAAACGCTGCACCACCAGCCTCCTTTACCCACTGCCGTGGGGAACCTAGTATCAGGGGTACATGACTTGAATGGTGTCTCAATGCAAACAAGAGGCGGCCAATGAATAGAGACCTCTCCACGATAATAGATGCTCCAGGTTTTTCGTTATCTCCCTTTTTGGTTCCCAATGAAGAAGAGAGTTTTCTGAGCTCAGTTTCTAATTCTTTCAGCACTGCCGAGATGGTACCATAGCATTTCTCCTGGAGGTATGGTACTAATTCCTTTAGTCTTGGAACTGAATTATGTGATTCCACAAAGCATAACAGATCCTCCAGAATATTCTTGCATTTGCTGTCAATTGCATTCCTGATCCGACTAACTTCTGGCCCAAAATATGAGGTCATGCAGCTATGGAAGTCATTCTCATCAGCAATTGGTTTCAAGTGAGCTAAAATTCCACCTTTCTTGATCTTCGACTCTGAGAACCAGAAACCACCCCCATTTGAAGCTTTTCTCATGTATGCAAGCAAGTCACCAGTATCCTTTGGATCAGTGTTGGCACTAATTGCCTCAAGTGATTCCTTGACATTAATGCTGGCACCCAAACTACCAAGCTCGGAATGCAAAATGTTTTTCATCCGTTGCACAAATGCCTCCTCCATCCAATTCTCGAAAATATCCTTGCCTTCCTTCAGGATCAACCCACGAATCTGATCCCATGGTGATTCGATCTCCGATCCAAAGACACTCCTCAGCCACTGCTCCAAACTGCCCTCCAGTTCTTCCCTCCCATCTAGCGCATCACGTACAAGCCTTTGAACTGAACCAAGCAATTCCCCACTACCAATGGCGTCAACCAATCTATGTCCCCCAGCAATGACACCAAAAATCTCACCACAACATTCCTTGAGCCAATCTGTACAGGCCCGCGCCACAGCATCCGGCTCAAGCAAAACCATGGTAGCCTCAATCTGGTTCATGTGCTCCTTCCACAATCGTGCCTCCTCATCAGGGTCCGGAATGCCACCAAATAGCTGCTCCGGCGGAGTCTTCTCAAGCACCGTCCTGAAGAACAGCGGCAGATCACTGAGGGCAGGCACAAACAACTGCCCAATGTGTCCAAGCGTGATACGCACGATCCTCGCGACATCACACATCACGGAATTGTAGGATGCCAGATCCAAGGCAAACCCGGCTAGGGCTTGAGAGATCCAAGCGCGGCGCGAGGCGAGGAAGAGGAGGAGAGCCTGGGTCGGGGCGAGTGAAGGGGCGTCGATCGAGGCCACAGCCGCAAGCGCGTCAGCGTGGGCTGCTACGGAGAGGCGGCGGTCGGCGAGGCGCTCGCGCGCGCGCTGAGCGATCTGCGGCCGGAACGCCTCCACGAGCTGCGCCTGGTGTGCGAGGAGCGGGAACCGCGCGGCGGCCACAGCGTCGCGGGAGAGCCGCCCGTGCACGACCTGCGCCCGTAGGTACCGCCCCGCGGCCTCCAGGAGCAGGCCCTCATCGAGCCGACCCCAGATGTGCTCGGGCGTGTCGACCAGGTACTTGGCGCGCGCGGCCAGCGAGTACAGCCGCGCTCGCCCGCCGGACGGGGAGGGCGCGGCGGCACTGGACGCAGGGGCCTCGGGCGGCGGCGACAGCGACGAGAGGGAGCCCGAGATGCGGGAGAGGTTGTCGGAGATGGAGTCGGAGGACTGCTTGATGAGCAGGATGGAGTCCGCCGAGTCGAGGAGGTCGCGGTAGCTGCGGCCGACGAGCTGCCGGAGCTCCTCCTCCTTGGCGGAGATCTCGCGGCGGGTGGCGCCCTCGGCCGCGCGGATCTCGGGGATGCGCTTAGTGCGGAAAAGCTCCTCGGCGTCGGCCGCGCCGCCGCCGGTCGCGGCCGCGGCAGGCATCGCGAGACGGCGCTTGGCTTCGAGCGCCGAGCGCGCGGCGAGATCCAGGAGGGGATCGGAAGGGAGGGGTGGGGGAGAGAGACTGACTACTGAAGAGGCACGTTCGTTTGAGTTACGGAGGAACTGGAAGGAGGGTGGTGGGGAACCGATGGCATGTCAGGTACTGGGCCCATAAGTCAATGGAAGAAGTCCACTGGACCTAGTGCTGAGAGCGATGGTGTGCGCGCGCTACTTGGGAATGGTGGGTCAGTTTGTCATTGGGGAGCACGTTGATTTACAATTGGGTGGGCCGTTAGTAAAGATTTCGGCTGCTAATCGCAAGTCGCAAATGGTGTGCACTGTGCAGTATGAGTGAGTTGCGTAAATATGGTCGTCAATGGATCGTATATAGTACTTGCTAAATTCAATAAAAAAAATGAAGGTACTATTCTCAAGATCGGAAGACCAGACCAAAAGCACGGTTGAAATGCTGAAGACTTCCGATGGAAGCAGCTTCGTTGTCAAGCTTGCGTAGTTTACTTGCGTAGTTTATATACGTATCCTCTACTTGTATTTCGTGTAGCATGTGATGCATTCCAGACTAGTTCCCCGAGTTGAGCTTAGTTAAAGGTGTGGTTTGCTTTTGTAGGCTCGGCGGCATATCAACATTGACCATGTGACAATTAATTTGACAACATGTGAAGGCATCCTTAGAACACAGGAATTTCACAAAAATCACACAAAAATTTGACATGAAACGGTTTAGCTTGAAAGAAAAAACACAGGTTCAGGCAGGAAAAAAAATCCTAAATCCAAAAGAAAAGGTCTTAACATGTAGTCAGGATTAAACGAAAAATACTACCGAAACTAATGCAGGTCCTAATGGGGCCAAAGACCCTAATGGAGTTATCATATATATTGGGGAAGAACTACATCGAAGATTGATGAACACATGATTGAGATTATTTTTACGAGGAAAAGTCGAGCTTTATTTAAACCATAGGGTTACAGTCTGCATCAATAAGATGCAATACATAAGCAGACGCATGACCAAGCCACACAGCAGTCATAACACATGATTGAGATTATATACACAATACATGAACTAGATAAAAAAGCAAAAATAATGCATAAAAGACTTCATGGATCTTTTAGTTTTATTTCTTTGGTGAACATGCAAATTTATTCTGCCTTTTTTTTTCTCCTAACGTAGCTACAAATTAACTTTGACACCCAAGACTACGGCAGTTACCACAAGATTACGGCAGTTATCACAAATCTTCAAGTTTTTTTTTACTTGTCTCATAGACCTATAACTATTTTAACATAGGTTATCACAGAACTACAGCTTTTACCGTTCTCTGAAATTTACTCTAAATTTAAGCAGCATCAACGCCTTGACCGTTCAAACAGATCATTTCCCGGACACCCCAAAGCCAACTCGTACTCGTCAAACCGCGAGCTGAGCCCCTACCCCACACGTCAGCCCGCCCCCTTCTCAGAACCACACGCACCGCGTCGCCGCTCGGACCGACCAACTCGACGGGACCCACCCCGGCGCGGTTGATAAAAGATGCCTTCCTCCCGGCCGCCGTCTCTCGCTCGCCCTTCCCCACGCGCGAGCCCAACACGCAAACGGAACGCTTCTCTTCCGCCTTATCCGATGGCGTCTCTCACAACCACCACCTCCTCGCCGGCCGCCCTCCCGGCGGCCACCACCGCCTCCCCGGCGGCGTCCGTCTCCCCCCACGCGGGGACCTC
This sequence comes from Eragrostis nindensis, assembly GCA_012490785.1. Taxonomy (NCBI): domain Eukaryota; kingdom Viridiplantae; phylum Streptophyta; class Magnoliopsida; order Poales; family Poaceae; genus Eragrostis; species Eragrostis nindensis. The sequence goes on from JAAXCT010000092.1 coordinate 1,215,809, forward strand.
CAAGCGGCCGCTCCTCGCGGGCGACGACGCGCCCTGGCGCGTCGCGGCCACGGGGTCTGCCGCGGGTGGCATCCGCCCCGTCCCGCGCATCCACCACGCCCCCGTCCTCCGCGTCGCCACGCAGGACGACTACGCCGCGTACGCCCTCGCCGTCATGAAGGTACGCCCTCCCGCTCCTGGCTCAATTCCGGTCTCGTCTGGTCTGGTTAGGTGGGAGGAGGGCTAATTTTTTGCGCTTGCTTGGTTGCTCCGCAGCATCCGGATCCGATCGGGGAGGGGCTGGCCAGGGAGGCCGTCGCGGAGGCGGCCGGGCCGGAGTGCATCGTGCCCGGGCAGCAGGCGCCGCTGCGGCTGATGGGGCTCAAGGTACGAATCCGTCTCATGCTCGTAGCATTTTAGTGATCCGTTTCTTGTTCGTGTGGGATTTATTTACTTGGCTATTGGGTGCGGTTAAGGTTTGTTTCGTGGCAGGACTCGTGGGTTATGTTGCTTGATTCTGTGTAATGGTTGGAGTCTGTCTGCTTGTAATCGATCATACATAATCATGCTTGCTATTGGACGGATATTGTGGTTGGTTGTGTAGATGTTGTAGAAAAGTACAAACGAAAGAAACAAATAATTCTGTTACCGGGAAGCCATCCATTGAATCGGTGGTCAGTTTCTTGTTTGCATAAAACTATTCTGTAACTTCTGGCTGCAGTTGGTGCCAGTTGATATTTCATTTTGCACGGTTATCTTTATGCTGTATTATTTCTTACACAAGTGATCTCATATTCTATAACCACTCTCATCATGATCATGTTTGCGGCACTCAATTTTCAGTGTCAAAAAGGTTGCTTCTTATAACCATTAAACAAAGATAACAATTTCATGTCTTAATTTCTCTTTGGTAGAAATGGTGCTTGGTCTCAGTAGTGGGTTCTTTCCTTGCTTATGGTTGGAATACTTGAATGTGTCCTCCTTTTAACCGGTCCACCATTTTACGTTGCCACACTTGCAGAGAGTTTCTTTGCATGCTCAGTACTACTGTAGTTGACTATATCTGGAAATTGGAATGCACAATTTATCACCTATATGAAAGAATTTGGCTACTGATTAATGTGAAGTCAAATGGATATTGAAGAATTTACCACTGTTGTATGTAGGTTTGGCCCCTTGATATAGAGATGAAGTTTCTTGAACCTTTTGGACGAGAATTACATTCCATGAAAAAGGTAATGCTTCAGAACTTTCCCTATGTTTTTTTTTCTATGCGCTATTTGTTGCTGTGTGTAGTGTTTGACTATAAGTACCACGTTCATGATATATTTCTTAGGCTTCTATCAGTCACCAAAAGGGATGTTGTTTCTGTTTCTTGTATACTAAGAGTCTGACGTATATTTAGCCGTCTTTAGACTTGTTTGCACTTCGACTGCCATCCGAGGACAATTAGTTATAAGATATGTGGATCCGCAAAGTTATTGTGATTTGGGATACAACAGCCTATTCTGTAAGAGCATGCTTAAATAACCCCCACATATGTAGTCCCATGGATTTCTCTGTTATTGACTTACATCATTCTTTTTTTTTCTTCCAGCAATTGTCTGATCTGATTTGATGTGTGCTGTCCTATAGATTCCTTTGTAATCTATGCCCCTCTTATTCTGCATTAGTACACATGCATGCCTAGGTCATGTTTTGGCAAATATTTCTCTGAAGAAATTTGAAGTAAATGAGGAGGACAATTTAGACATGCTGTTGAGATTGCTCAGCTTTAGACTTAAAACCAGTGGATTCACTGCAAAATGCAAGCCTGTGATTCAAACATTACCCCTCAGGTGCTGTGGACCAGTGTAGCGCGTAATGTACCTGTAACATACCGAAAATAAAATGGCGCTGATGCATATCAGTTGGATGTTTCAAACCATTTTCATTCCAAACTGATTCTGGCGGAGCAGGATCTGGCAGCCAGAATCTTGAACTGGACTGAAATACATTTGAACATTAGGGAAATAAAGTCTTTAACTTTACAATGGAGTTCCTTCAAAAGGTGTGGTGGAGTCTTTTTTTTTTTGGCAAGGTGTGGTGGAGTTAGAGGGCTCTTTTGTTGGGTCTGTGGTCTCGGGCATTTCCACTATTTGGAGGCTGTGAATTATTCCCTCCGGTTTTTTATATACAAGGTTAGTTAGGTCGATTTGAACTAATCGATGTCATATATAAAAAGAAAAACTGAAGAGAGAATAAGCTCCAACTCTTAGGAGCTGAATTTGATTATCACCGACGAAATTGATCTATATGACGCGTGAACTTATTTTGTTAACCAGCTTTTCTACAGTTGGATTGCTTAGATCGGATAGGTCCTATGCTGTGCTCTAACTATGACCTTTGTTGCTCGTCTTAAGAATTTGTAGTAATCCAGGGTCAGGTTACTATCCTAAGATGCTTCTGTATCTAATATTGTTATTCTGTACTTAATTTGCAGTTCATGGACAAGTCATGCAGTGTTATGGACTCATCTCTGGCCAATAAATAGGAGCCTGCCAGATTAGATGCCAGCTGTTGTTGTATCCACCTGCTTGCTGAAGTTACGAGGCCCGAAAGATGGGGGAATTGGAAGAACAGCCGTGGGGAGAAACCACATTCTTTTACATATCTTGTGCCGAATCGTTTGATGGAAGGAGATGTGTCATCGGGAGCACAGTAACGATGAGTAGTTCTGTTTGGAGTCCGGGTTTAGAGCCCTCCGCCAGTCTATGCTCTCTACCTGTATTCATTTATGTTCGTGTAACGTTACCCACTGAGATACGTTGGCTATTTATATAAAGGGAAGAAGAATCAAAAGAAGGGGAAAAAAAAGGCTATTCGCTCGTGTCCTGTCGATTTATCTGGTTTGCACGGCACTCGCAAGTTAGTGCACATTTTGTTTCGTCGAGAGAAATCAAAGCATGCTGTGCGTTCCTCCCCGTATCGCTCGTGAAAGTTCTGGAAGCTCTTGCCGACCACACACGACGACGTGCCGTGTTTTTCTAGTAAGAAGTGCCGTGTTTTTCTAGTAAGAAGCAGCCATAGCGACCAAATAAGCACTCAAATTGGAGAGTAAAAAGTTTTGAACTTATTAGATGGCTAGAGATGCAATACTAACATCTTTCACCACTTTCAACTGACACAAGCTCAGCTTCTTTTTATCTCTTAAACGTCGGTAAAACTAATGAAGGTGATGTCGGATGGTTATATCGCAACCACCAACGATTTCAGAAGTTTGTAGCGCATTAGCTGCACGCATAAATCTCGATTTCATTTGGTTCTCGTATGTAGTACGAGATAAGGTATAACCTTGGAAACAAACTGTGTGAGTCTGTCATGGTTAGGCTGGCTTTGGATGAAATCATGCCATATATGATGGTGGGTACAATCGGAAATATTTCATCAGGCACGATTCATAATGAACGGAGACCAGGAACCAATATTAGTAAGCGTGACTTGTTTTCAACAAAGTTCATTAGGCTCTCTTTCATCTGACAGTTTTGATGAGATCTTGTCAGAAACCATGAGTTGTTGTTTTGATGAAGAACTGGTTCTTGAATGCACGTCGATTTTATACCATTCAATCGTTCTTAGATCGTGTACAACATTTGCATCTAGTAGATTGGACCGTGCTAGTTATCCTTGTTCATCCATGGCTTCACTTTAAAAGATCGGCCAAATTTTTATCATTTGATCACTGCTATTATACCTCCGATCCTGTTGTGTGACCGTAGATCAAAGATCACTTGTATGCAGTTGTACAATATAGTCGTATAAATAAAATCGTATGTGAAGTATTCTAATAAAAATATGCGTATTTTCATAAGCTTCAAAGTACATGAACCCAGCGCCCTCATATCCTTGTCCAATTTAATTTCGTAGCACCTCGGATCAGCATATTCCATTTCCATCCGCTCTTGATCTCTTCCGTCTCTTCCCCGCCAACTTTGACCCATCATGCACCCACCCAATCGGGATCCGGCCACACGCGACCCCCGCTTCTGTTCCTCCAACTCCATCCTCCGAGAAACCAAAAAGCAGAGCACGAAGCAGAGGAGGAGGCCGGAGCGAAGGCCCCCATGCCGTTGCTGGTGCCGGCCATGGCGGTGGATCGGGTCGGTTCCGCCGCCCTTGTGCTGCTGCTTCTTCTTCTGGGCGTCGAGTGCCCGGGTGCTCGCGCCGGCCAAACCAGCGAGTACCGGCGGCAGCTCGGCTCCGCCGTCGACATGCCGCTCGACGCTGACGTATTCCGCCCTGCCCCCGGCGACAATGCGCCCGAACAGGTGCAATCCATTATCCGTACACTGTTGTTTCGTCGTCACGGCCGCGTCGAGCCATGTCTCTGGCATGCGGCAATATCTTTGATTCTCTGGTGCTTCAAGGAAGTCCTATTTGTCTTCCCCGTGTAGTTGATTATTATATCTTTACATTTACTTATCGAAATCGCTGGGGGAAGTGACCCGTCACCCAAGTGTAAAATCTCTTTGAACTTAAACCTTCGGTTCCTAGATTATCTTTTCTTTCCAAGTAACTAGACCTCCTATCGTTCAGTTTATGCCTTACCATTGGTGCAGGGACTAGGGAGTAATCTTCCTGTGTATTTTACAAGTCTGTTGTATCCTCCGTGGCTCCGTGTTAATCTTCATCCTTATTCCGCCTTTTTCTTATATTTTGTCGCGACAATTTAGACTGTTTCTTCTCCTACATGAGTGTTTCGTTAGCCTATGATTTGTTCTTGACATTTGCGAATGGTTCTCACTTCAAATAGTGATGGCATAAGTAGCAGACTCCTCATGGATGTGTAACACATATAGTTGTGAATGTAAATCTTATCTTTCTGAATGGCTTTCGTTAATCACATGCTTTTAAGCTACTTTCCACCTCTTTTGCTACACGTCATATCTTTCTAGTGTCCACTTTTCTTGAATTAGTAATACAGCTTCCGTACCACCTTTTTGCTAATCTGCTTTACTTTTGTCGTTCCTAAAGCTATCAGGAACTTTTATAATAATCTGCCACAGTATATTTTGTGTCTGAACGTGACCTGTAGTCTGCAGGTAGGGCTCTGGGATATAGTATATTTGTTCTTACTTCTACCCTAGCCTTTACGTAGCGGACCTTTTTGTTCTTGTTTAATCTTGCGGCACAGAATTAAATATAATGAAGCCTTTTTGCCACGACATTGATGTCCATTCCTTTTTTTTTTCTGTGCTGTCGTGCTCTTATACTGTCAAAGATACTGAATGGTTTTGTGGTCTGAAAGGTTCACATCACGCAAGGCAACCATGATGGCACAGCCATGATAATCTCGTGGGTGACAACAACTGAGCCTGGTTCAAGCACTGTGATCTACGGGATTTCAGAAGACAACCTTAACTATTCTGCAAATGGCAAGCATACCCAGTATACGTTCTACAACTACACGTCAGGATACATTCATCACTGCACAATCAAAAAGTTGGAGGTCATCACCTGATCAGACGTTTCATGTTTGCATTTCCTCATTTGGAATCTCAATCTGCTATATATGTCATTGTTGCAGTTTGACGCAAAGTATTACTATGCTGTCGGAATTGGACAGACACTGAGGAAGTTTTGGTTCTGGACACCTCCAAAAAGTGGCCCAGATGTTCCATACACATTTGGTCTCATAGGTAAAGTTCCCAATACACAACAATGTTTATTGATCATCTCTGATCTCAGGGAGCACTATATATACTAGTACTTGCTAGTTTGATCAGAGCACCAATCCTCCAAATCTAGGGAGAGAGTAAATATCACTGAAATCATAATTCTGTTCAGGTGATCTCGGTCAGAGCTTCGACTCGAATGTCACACTCACTCATTATGAGTCCAATTCAAAGGCGCAGGCGGTGCTTTTTGTTGGAGACCTGTCGTATGCAGATAACTACCCGTATCATGATAATATGAGGTGGGATACATGGGCAAGGTTTGTGGAGAGGAATGTCGCCTACCAGCCATGGATCTGGACTGCTGGAAATCATGAGATAGACTTCGCTCCTGAACTTGTGAGTCAGTAGTCTTCCATAGTCCATACAACTATTTCACATCGTGATATATTCAGTTTGCCGGGTTATTTTTGCGGTTCAAAAGCTACTATAAACACTTGAATGGCGTTGTGTCATGGGAAAAATTCATTCAGCTGCGCACATTTTCAGGGTGAAACAAAGCCATTCAAGCCGTATAGCCACAGGTACCCCACACCCTACAAGGCTTCCGGTAGCACGGCACCTTATTGGTATTCCATCAAAAGGGCCTCTGCTTACATCATTGTCCTGGCATCTTATTCATCTTACGGTATGTTTGTATCACTGATTCTGTGTTTTAGTTCCTTGTATCAGATCCTGAACCTCAGTTCCAAGGTTTTTTTTTTTTTCAAAAATGAAAGTCAATTCCACAACTCACACTATTTGAATGAGTTTTTTTTCTCTGCCCAAGTAAACTAAAAATCAAAAGTAATTCGGTTTTGGTTGGTACTAGATCAGAATGAATTATGATTTCCAGAAGAAGAAGAAGAAACATTCTCATGTTTCTTTCCCACCAGGAAAATACACTCCTCAGTACAAGTGGCTCGAGGCCGAGTTCCCCAAGGTGAACAGAAGCGAAACGCCGTGGCTGATCGTGCTCATGCACGCTCCCTGGTACAACAGCTACAACTACCACTACATGGAAGGCGAAAGCATGCGGGTGATGTACGAGCCGTGGTTCGTCAAGTACAAGGTGGACGTCGTGTTTGCGGGGCACGTGCACGCCTACGAACGGACGGTGCAGTAACTCGATCTTTTCCGTCCGCTGCAAATGTAAATTTTTTAAAGAAATGGTCTGAAACTGTTTCCGGTCCTGATGAAAGGAAAGCTGTTTTCTGTTTGGGTGGATGCAGCATCGGGTCTCGAACGTCGCGTACAACGTGGTGAACGGCCTGTGCACTCCGATCCCTGACCAGTCGGCGCCGGTGTACATCACCATCGGCGATGGAGGGAACCAGGAAGGGCTGGCCACCAAGTAAGCTCTATCTGTGTCTCTCTCTCGTTTCTGGTTCAAAAGAAGAAGAAAAGCAAAACGCGCTGCCTGTTCCTGGCGAATGACACCAAAAATATTGTCGCAGCATGTCGCAGCCGCAGCCGAGCTACTCGGCGTTCAGGGAGGCGAGCTTCGGGCACGCCATCCTGGACATCAAGAACCGGACGCACGCCTACTACACCTGGCACCGGAACCAGGACGGCAGCGCGGTGGCCGCAGACTCCCTGTGGTTCACCAACAGGTACTGGCGGCCGACGGACGACTCCTCTGACCAGTGACTCTCAGATTCTACGGTGGATTGTCGTGACTTGATTGAGTAATGATCAATAAGCATCGATCGCCTCCAGCATACGAAGAAGCCTCTCGGATGGATCGGGCGTCGCTGCCTGTGCTCTCTCCGCTGGGGAAGAATGTACTCTGAATCTCTGACTGTGTATATACAGATGCAAAAGTTTAATCGCCAACGTTTATATGGTCCTTGGCTTCGCCTCTGTGAGTGATCAATCTTCGGACCAATCTCTCGTAAACAATGTTCTTATAGTTGTGAATATGTAAAGATTTTGTGCTTCCGTTTACTCTCGTATATATCTTGTTCAGTTCCATTGTTTTTCATTTGTATAAAGGCTCGTGATGATAGTTTTCTTTATGATGGAACATATCTATTTCGATTCCTTTTAACCAACAATCTCATCGATAATGCCGTGGTGATTTCTCGAATCTAAATCCTCAATACCTACCGATTTAGTTTCTCGTAGGTATTTATAAAGACCGGGCATGTGCCATGAATGATAAACCTAGAGGCAAAGTATAAAGTGAACATACTCTATATGTCCATTTTTTTAGATAAAGGGAAATCTATTTCATCAAGCAAATGAAAATATCCCGGTCTCTTCATCTTTCGATGAATTTAACCGTCTATTATTACAAAAATTCACTATGTGTAGACTCCGTCTACCCTATAGAGCAAAAACCAAACGCTCAAACAATAGTTGAAAGACTCTATTATCCATAAATATAATGTTTATTTAGTTTTGTCATAAAGTCAGACTTTTCAATTTTTGACCTTTAATAACAAAAAAACTATAAAGATTGACAACATGAAAATTATTTTACTAGATTCATCGTGAAATGAACTTTTATAATATATAATATTTTTAATTTGAGATAATATGCATATTTATATATATTATTGATCAAAGTTTACAAAATCGATTAGGACAAAACTAAATGTACATGGTATTTGTGAACGGAGGGAGTACATCGTTACAGTATTTATGTGACCTCAAAAGGAAAATTGCAAGTATGATCCAGGCTGCTCATGTGCAAAATTGAACTGTTTCAAAAAAAAAAATGTGCAAAATTGAACAACTCCGTCGTGCGCACGGACAAGGAAACACCTTGTTTTGCCAGCTCATCCCCCTACCCGAGATCCAAGCTCCCCGCCCCGTCCCTGATCTCTCCCCGGGGCGCGCGCCCGCTGCACGCACGCGGCCGGCGAGACGGAGGTAAACGATGGCCGCCGCCGAGTCCTCCGAGCGCCCCGCCACCCCGTCCATGCCCACGGACCCCGACTTCCTCAGCTGCGTCCTCCAGCCCCCGACCCCGTCCTCCTCCTCCCGCCCCGACGCCGACTACGCCGCCCTCCGGCGCCTCCTGCTCCGCCGCAAGCCCCCTTCCGCCCTCCAGCACCGCATGGTAGGCGCCCTTACTTTTGATCTCGTGGTATTGCCTCAACGGTGTCGCATTTGGCCTTGGTGGATGCACGAATTGAGTGGGTTCGTTTGGGGATGCTGCGCGCAGGAGTGGCGCTGCAACGGCAAGGGCTACGTCGCCTACCGCAACTTCCTCCTCCGGCGTATTGACGGTGGCAGCGCTCACAGCACGCCCAGCAACAGGTTGGTGCCCCGTGCCTTGAATTTTGCCGCCTCGTCGCCTGCCCTGCCTGTGTATACCCAATGAATTGAGAACAATGTTGTTAGGGTTGCGTGGCTGTGCCACCGTTGCGTCGTTAGCTTTTGGCTACGCTTGTTCACAAGCTGCAGTGCTAGCGTCCTCACAACCTTAACCATTTCACCATGTAGTATTCTCAGAAATTCTGTTAAGGTGAAATCTAACAACGTGGGTACTGTAAATTGGTGATTGACCAGCGGAAGATGGGCGCCCTCTCCCGGCCCTGCTACATTGTCTGAAGCAGACAGTTGGAGCTCTTTACGGGTTCGTATTACCTAACTTCTCTTCACTTTTCCTAACATACTGTGAAGTTTCTTGTTGCTTCCAGGAAAGAGATGCTTATCCCTGCAAGAGAAATCTGCCTCTGATTCTGATGTAACATGTTTGATGCAGGACTGGAGAAATAACAGCGGTGTGTTAAGCCGCACAATAAGTATCAGCTCAAAGCAGAGTGATCCCGAGCGCCATGTCAGATTTGCCGAACCTGCATACTCTTTTGTTGGCATGCATTGCATCTTTGACAACTGCAAAGCCTCAGGTTATTTCTGACGGTCATGCCATGCATTCTTCTCTTTAGGTGATCAAGTGTATTATCTGAGTAGTTTGGGAAGCATGCACATGACTGACTAATTTTACTCTTGGCAGTCACGATACTGAAATTTGGCCGGGCAAGTTCCGATCTGCTTGCATATGGTGCGGCAGACGGCAGTTTAACGGTCTGCCAGGTTTCTGAGCCACCATCTGTTCTTCACAAATTGATTGGACATTCTAAAGATATCACAGGTTAGACTACACATAATTGTGCTCTTAAAAACTATTCTCTCATGTCTAACCTGTCATATGCAAAGTTAACAAAGTCTTGATACACATGTTCACACCTTTCCATCCTCTTGTCAATGCTTCATAAAATCCTTAACTCAGTTGATGTTTTATAAAAGCTTTGATATATACACTTCTGCTGTAAATGACCACCCTGTATTGCTGAGCATATATATGTACATATATATATGGATACTAATTGAGTTTGGGCTTTGTGGTAGCTTAAAAAACTTATCAGGCATCAAAATATATATACTATATCAGTGGCAAATGAATTAGACATTATCAGTTCAAGTTATCGTGTCCCGTCTACTTTTTAATTGTGTATCCGCTATCCAGTGTCTTGTGAGTTTCAAATTCTGACCACATTACAGATTTTGATTTTTCATCTAATAACCAGTATATAGCTTCATGCTCCTTGGATAAAACTGTGCGAGTATGGGAGATCTCTAAAGGCACTTGTATCAGGGTCGTATATGGAGTTTCTTCACAGCTATGTATCTGCTTTCATCCTGTAAGTTCCAAGTAAATCATTGATGAGTTAGCTATTGTATCGTATTATAAAATATTTACTGTATTTTTTCTTTGCTGATTTGCTGCAGGTGAATAATAATTTGCTTTTAGTTGGCAATGCAAACAGGGAAATCAATGTAAGCTTCCTGGCCTTTTGTTCCCATGTCTCAATAATTTATGTACTTTTCTTCATTTCCGCTATGTTGCTCCTTGACCCTCTCCTCAGATAATTTCTCTGCTGTTCGATTATAGTGCAAAGCATTTTTTTTATGTCAATTCTTTGATACAGATGATGCATCCTAATGCGTAATTGATTAGCAGGAATAATTTAAAATTGTGGAGTGACATGTATTATCCCCTTATACTTTCTAATTGTCTTTGTCCACCATGTGACCAAATTCTTTTTCTAATATAGGCTATAAATTTTAGCACTGGAAGAGTAATTAGCAAGCTTACCTTTGATGATGCGGTTACAGCTTTGGATATTGATCACACTGGGCAGCTTATATTTGCTGGTGACGCACAGGTATCCAATATTTTATCTCATGTCAACTATTAAGACAAATATGTTATGTTCATAATTTTGAAATGGAGAAATGTGCAGGGTTTCATATATACTGTTAGTGTGAACTCACATACGGGGTCATTATCTAGAACCCACAAGAACAAGAGCAGTAAGACCAAATCCCCTATTACAACCATCCAGTATCGCACCTTCTCTTTGGTAGCACGCTGCCCGGTACTTCTTTCGTGTGCTCAAGATGGAAACCTGTCCTTCTTCAGGTGTGCTAGCTTTTATAACAATCTACCTATTCTATAGGGTACTTTATTTTTTATAATATTTGTATCATTTGCATTTCAGCATTGCGACAGATGCTAAGGGATACTTGACTCTCATATGCTCCCTAAAATTGGCATCGCGGGTGCAGAGCATCCGAGCTTCTTTCTGTCCCCTTCTTTCCCTTGAGAAAGGGAGTTCATAGGTAATTAGGAATCATAATTTGTTCAAATGATTGTATCTATTACATCTTGGTTAACTAAAACTTAAGCTATTGTACTGTTGATGATCCGTCTTATTCCTGCAGCTAGCACTAAGTGCTGCCACACTTTCGTTCTCACTGCGTATCATTTTTTTATATTACCAGGCAATCTCATTTGGATAAACTCAATTTTATGATTCCCTGAACAAATATTTTAGTCAATTGTTTAATCGTTGAAATTAATTTACAGAGAACAGTAGGACAGATGTCTTTAGACAATATTGTATCAGCTTTTGTGGGAGTAAATGCATCGTTTTTCATTCTTTACCACCTTTTTGTTTATGCACAACTGGACTTTAACTAAAAGAGTTTAACTGATGTATTTTCTTCTGGACATGAAGTTACTGGTAGCGAGGATGCAAATGTTTACTTCTATGATCTAGCACGTCCGAAGAACTCATGTGTGAATAAGCTACAGGTATCTGTCTTGCTTACTCTATTTTGTACTGTCTTGAACTTCACTGTTCCATCGTTGAGGCACCAACATGGCCATTTGTATTCCTGAAGGGACATGGTTCTCCAGTGATCGGGGTGGCCTGGAATCATGGGGAAAATTTGCTGGCCTCATCTGATTCAGATGGTACAGTTATTGTATGGAAGCGAGCAAACACAAGCTAGCGTAATTCCACATCACATATGATGTTTTCTATGCAGCAAAATTGTAGATGTTGCTGGATGGTTCCACTCAAAGCATTGTTTTTGTACATTGTAACTCCATATTGTTTGTAACATAACAGCAACGCTAGGACACAGAAGAATCACCGGCCTTTGATTGTATTTACTGAAGTATAGATCTTACGGTGGAGTGTATAGTGTTCGGTCATCTTGTGTCAAATTTTTATGACTACACAGTTCGTGTCCTCTTTTTGTTCTGTAACTTGTATCATTCATGATTTTGTCCGCAATTACAGTGATCCTGTTCACTACTAAAAGGTGCTGTGGATTTGTTACTGTAAAATGTAAAACTCATGAGTTTGGTTGGAATAGTTTTGTAATGCACTATGGGTCCTTAAACTTTTTAAGGATCTAGTTCCAGCTACTCTCAAACCATTCATCTGAGTCCAAGATATATATATATAAGCTCAAACCATTCATCGAGTCAGATATATATCTAAGTTTCTAACCTCGGGTCCGCATTCCTCTATGTAGCTAAGTGACAATGTGGCATAATTTTACGGGCGGCGACCTTTTGGACTGTACATTCCAGCTCCAGCTCGCATTGCACCGCTTGTCGTGTACATTGCACTTGGCTGACCGTGTATGTTGCACTTGATGGACCTGTAGATTGTCAGGCATGGGTGGCTGGTCGTCATGATTTTTATTTGTTTAACTTCTTAGCTTAGACCCTATTTGTTTTAGCTTTTGCTGGCTTTTCAGCTAAAAAGATAAAAGCTTAAAAAAGAAGTTCTGAGAAGCTAGATTTTGGAACGCTGAAAAGTCAGTTTTTGAGGAAATGAATTAAAAGCAAAAAAGCTCATTCAAAGTTTCTTTTTAGTTTTTTGAGGTGCAGAGAAGCTAAAAATATATTACAAAAGCTAACGACCAAAAACCAAACAGTGCGCTGTTCGAAGCGTTGTTCATAGGTGGGTGTGACATGTTATACCTGTAACAATAATTCAAAGAAAAATAAACTAGATATATGAAAACCCTCCTAATCCTGTAAAACATCCTCTCTCTCTCTCTCTCTCTCTCTCTTCAGATGAAGTCATCTTTTCTATTCTTCCCCCAGTGCCGACAGTGCGGACTCCTTATTTTAGTACAATTGTGGGAAAGCCCTTCTATTTTTTGTAATTATAATGAAGATAGTTTATCTTGCACCCCAAATGTTATATTTTGAGTTTTTGACCATGTGATAACCACAATCGTATCGATATGTTCTCCAATCGTATTCGTCATGGAAACAAATGAAGGCGGACAAAAAGGCGAAAAATAAATTAAAGGGTCAAATCTTCTTTTCGGGAATCCTCGCTCGGCTCCCCCAGGCCCCAGCAGCTGGCAGCACCAGCCTCCGCCCTCCTCCCCCGCATCCGGCGCCGGCGTCCGCCCCTCTATTCCGCCATGATGGACCTGGATCCTCGCCTCTATGAGAACGTCGTACGCTCTCTCTCCATAAGCTCCCTTCTCCCCCTCTCCTGGGTGCAATCCTAGTGTTTGTTCTATTTGTTAGGCGCTCTCATTATATAGCACCGGTGGATTTGTTCATGTTTGAGTTCGAAATCGTGATATTGCTTCGTGTTTGGCTACTGATTCGTCTTATGGATAGGCTACGATGGTTTCTGGATCATGTTACCCGTTTCGAAAAGGTTGGTGTCCTGGATTTTCGGAGTGACTGGGCCTGGAGGATTCCCTCGTGTTAGGGTTTGCAGTAGATAGGGGATCCAGGGAAGTACAAGGGGTAGGTAGTCTGCCTCATGCCAGTAGACGGCATGCTACCACGCTCACTTGGTGTTGACTGTTTGGTGAGCCACCCTATTGGGGGCAATGCTGCTAGACAATGCAATTCTGTGCACGTGCTTCTTGCTTAATCCTGTATTTATCGGGGAAAAAAATGTCTAATAGTGGTACCTTTGTCGTAAGTAAAACGGTAGAAGGCTGCCCTAAACGCCAACACGAAAGAGCCATGTCTTATTACCAGTATATTTTCCTCTCACACACATCAATTTCTTATGGAAACAAAAGCTGGCCGAACACTAGTGACCAAATGCCTTTTCCTGAATTGTGTTGCTGGCTTAAAATTGAATGTCACTCCATGTGACGTGGCCACAGCGACTTCTGACTTTGTCATAGCTTGACCTTCACCAAACTATGATTCAGCTTGTCTGTTTGTCCCCGCGCCCGTGTGTCACTTCTCTGGTTTGCATAATCTCTTTATTGGTTTCCTCCTATGTCATTAGATGTGTGGTTCATATGGGCATATCGGTGTACGCATTTACCTTAGTGCCTGACCAACCATGCAATATTTATGCTGTTCATGCACTATTTCAACTTTACGAATGGCTCTGTTCCGCTGCTTCTTTTACTGGACAAATAGATCAGTATGAACTATGTTCTCATTTTTAAGTTATACTTTGCTATTTAAAGAAATTTATCCCTACTGCAGTCTGTCAGCGACAACGATGTTCGCAACATAGTGCTATCCTATCTTATGCACAATTGCTTTAAAGAGACGGCCGAGACATTCCTTTCCAGCACCGGGTTGAAGCTACCTGTTGAATACAATATGGATGTGGATAAGCGTAAAGGTATTTATTTGCAGGTCAATACTGAATCTTGTATTTACATCATATAGGAATGCATATTTAGTGTTAGCATGTTTAAGCACTCCCATGCCTTTTAATTGAGTTCCTGCAGTTCTGAACTTCTGGTTTCAGCATAGTCCACTTTATTATTACTTCTATCTTTGTATTCCTATATAGCCTTCCCTTGTTATTTTTAGTATACATGCATTGTCATGCAATACAATTATGATCAATTGTACTCTCGGGAACAAAAAGTGCAATCATTGTACTGCGTCTATATTCACCAACAGTAATTCTGCTAATTGAAATGATCTTGCTACAGCAACCCTATGGAGTCATCTCTGCTTGAAATTATTGTTATTATTGTTTATTGTCATTTACCACTCTGCCACTAATGGTTAAGTGTTTACTTGCACACTAGTGCCAATGTAATCCCTACTCAACAATTAACCGTGCACCAGGCATATGTTGCTTCAATAAAAGTGGTATAATTGTTATTTATTTTGCAAATGTGTACTCAGCCTGGGGGTTAGGTTCTCCCATTGCTTAGAGAAACATAATTAATGGATATTCCCTTTATATCATGCAGTTTTTTAGTAAAAATCCGAATACTTTTGATTTCAGTTCAGCTTGTCATTACTTGTGAAACCGATGATAATAACTTTTTGATTGTCCATTCTTTATTCCGCCATATGAAAATAATTGTGGTCCCAATGAATGTTAATTTTGGTCCAGTCAATTTATCATGAATCATAGCAGTTTAAGTCTGGCAACCCTCATGAACTTTTTATACTCCTCTCTGCCTACGTCATCTAATGTTGTGCATTAAATTCTTTTCAGCGATTTTAAATTTTGTGCTGGAAGGGAATGCTCTGAAAGCCATAGAGCTCACAGAAGAACTGGCACCTAACTTGTTGGAGAATGATATGGATTTACATTTTGATCTTTTAAGTCTTCATTTCATTGAGCTAGTTCGTTCGAGAAAATGGTGAGTACTTGTAACATTTTATTTGGGGAAACCATATTGTTACATGGTTTGATTTTTTTATATTTTTTTTGGCCGTTTTCACTGACAGCACAGAAGCTCTTGAGTTTGGCCAGAAAAGGTTGACATCGTTTGGAAAAGTACCCAAGTATGTTGAGAAACTAGAGGTGCTTTTTCCTTAAACTTTCATGCCTTTACATTCAACTTGTAAGTGTAATAGTCATGAACGGTTCACTATTTTCCAAATTGACATCATTTACTAGTTGTACTAGCAAAACATTACTGTGTCTCAGATACAAAACAGCCTACATTCCTTTATTACTGTAGGTCTTTTCTGATTATCCGATATAAAGAAGTTTGGCTGAAATGCCACCTGTGGATGGGTACAGGAACGGGAACGTGGGACATGGTACGCAACTTATTAAAAACTGGTACGTTTAGGGGTATACATCTTTGGAACGCTAATTTGGGAACGTGAACCAAAAAATTTTGGAACTATAAATGGGAACGCTACAGCAGATGTATCACAAATATTCATGTTTGTAACAGAAAAAAAGAAATAAAAAAAGAAATAAAAAAGAAAAGGGAATGGGGTAACACGGGCTATTGCCATTGTTTGGCCCAGTCAGCCCATCAGCCCACTACCACTACTTAAGTCTTAAACTAACCATGCAGTCCAGCTGAAAAGCCAGCCGCCACCACCGTAGTCTTCCTCTCGCTACCTCTCTCTTGCTACAGATCGCTTGCCGGCGGCCACCTTCTCGCATGGGGACTAGCAAAACGGGTAGCCCTCATCCTCCTCTCCTCTCTAGTATCCTTTTTTCCCCTGGAAACCTTTTCCACCGGGACGAGTTCCCACCACCGACCCGGACAGTGACCCGCGTCGTTCCTGTTCCGCATTTTGGAACGAAGTGACCCATCCATGTTTCATTTTTTTTCTCGAACGCGCAGGAGAACTGCATGTCATTTCATTAAGAAGAATAGAGTACAAGGGTGTAAGCCCTTTTCAGGGCAAACCCACTTTTGGCTCAAACATAAATAGATCAAACATAATTATAGCTGTGGGTTAAAAAAAAATATTGACATAGTAGAGGGTCATTCAGCCAAATAAAACATTTTTTAGCACGCAAACAGAGAGCATGTGTTTTTTTTTTGTTCACATTATAGACGAACATTGAAATATAAACTTTTGTCTTTTAGGACTTTATGGCCCTGCTAGCATATGAAGAGCCTGAGAAGTCTCCTATGTTTCATCTGCTTAGCCCAGAATACAGGCAGAATGTTGCAGATGGCTTGAATCGTGCTGTGCTTGGTATGTTTGAAGATATCTTGCCTAGTACTTATATATGACCTGATATGGCCATGATCTAACTTGACCTTCCTCTCATGATGAATGGCAGCACATGCTAATCTACCAGCATATTCATCGTTGGAGAGAGTGGTACAGCAAGCAACTGTCGTTAGACAATATCTACAGCAGGAAGTTGGCAAGGTAACACCCGACTTGTCAGTTTTGATTCAGAAATCTCATATTGCTGAAAACTTTACTTCTCGGGGCCGTATCTCATTGATTTTAACTAGTATTGACATAGTCAATTGTGTAGGGGCTGCTTATGCATCTTTTTTAATTGGAAGTTATTCTGCTTTACTATTCTGCATCAGTTTTAACTGACTGCTCCTCTTAACATCATACTGCACACATGACATCTGAAACTCTTGGAGCAGGATTCTTACCCAACATTTTCTTTGAAGGCCTTTCTGAGCAAGTAAGGCGCAAATCTTCAGAAAGGCTACTACCTTCTCGGGACCATCTGGCACCTGTATCCTTTGGGAGAGAAACTGCTTATGCAAATCCAGAGAACCTTCTACTGCATTGACTTGGCACCATGGCTGCAATTGCAGCCCGTGTAACCTGAAAGAGGGATGTACATTTCTGTTTCCTTGTGTTAAATTCTGTTTCCCTGCACCTCCGTAGACTTAGCAAAGCATGTACATACAGAAACGTTGTGCTATTCAGGTGGAGTGGTGATGGTGGTTCCGCGAGAGTTTTGGGCCCCTTTGTCGTGCGTTGTGTGCCTTATTTTCAGGTATATAGTGTACTTGATGAATGGGAAAAAAAAAAGGAATAAGAAACCCCTACATGGACAAAGGAGTTGATCTTAAAATTTTGGACTTGTGTCTGAAACGTTCAAGTTTGAGCCGAATATTAAGTTTTCCAGCCCACTGGACGCCGAGCCTACTTTCAAAAGAGAACCCAGAATCAAACAAAAAATATAAAGAAAGTCTAGCCGTGTCCTCTTTAGTTCTCCATCGTTAACGCTGGGAATTATTCCGGCATCTTTCTTTGCCGTCTCGTGAGTGATGGATGATGAATCGTGCGATGGGCGATCGCCTAGGTCAGCGAATCGAGTTCTTCTTGCCCTGTAGCTTTCCGGTTTCTTCAACCGTCAGTCCTGCTGCCAGCTTGTGGACTGCGATGGTGCTTACCTCTTTTATGGTCTCCGTTCCACTGGCTCCTCTATAAAAAGGCCGCTCACTGTTCCTTGCCTTGCTAGCTGGTGCATCAAGAATCACCAAGAACTAATTGGTGCAATCTTAGTTCTCTTTGTGTGACAGTTTTTTGCGTGGACGACGAAACATGGTACCTTCTTCCTGTTTGTTCATGGATTAGTGTCCCTGTTTTTGAGTGTATTCAGCTAGTTGTTCATATGCCAGACAAAAAGTGACAGTTCTTTGACGTATTCTTCTTTTGGTCTGAGAGCTCTTTCGTAACGAAGGATAATAATTTTTGCATAATTGATCTGATTTGAAGTCATCGGGAATGCTGTTCCAGAATTGTTCTGAATAGAAGTTAGCATGTTGAGATGCCTGGTCTGTTATAGCTTTTGGATGGCTTATTTGGCTGCTATTTATGGAATTAGATTAGCATATTAATAAACATGATATAGGTAACAGCAAGTTGTCCTGTCAATCTGCCGGATTTAATGGGTCATGGATACGTAGATCAGAATATTGCTTAATGTCATCAACAGAACCCTTCCTTAAACGTGTATCTGTTTTCCCATTCAAAAGTGAGTGAGAAGAGTGACAGGGCTTCTATTTACTTTTTGTTTAAAAACAGAGCGATAGATTCATCCCAGTTGTAATAATGAGACGGCTTAGTACTTTTATACTTCCTTGTGTTGGATTTAAGTTGCAGATTTTCGTTCACTTTTCGCTTTTGAGACAAAACTCAACTTGTTCATGTTCAACAGAGCTTCAGAGGCTTAACCGTGAAAAATGCAACTCGGGATGGAACGGTCTGCAACAGGGTATGACCAACTGAACCTTGTAACGAAACCCTGTTGCACTGCTCTATGTCTGAAGATCAGTGTGAACTTTATCACCCTGTTTCTTTTTTCTAATCATATAAGTTATAGATGCAAAGCCATTCAATTGCTGAATTATGCCTTGCAGATGGTATCTATTCCTAGTTTCATTTCGGACAACGGGAGCGTGACTATAAGCACCCCAGAGAGATTTGGTCCCTGGGGTGGAACTAGTGGCACCATCTTTGATGATGGAATATACACTGGTGTCAGACAAATCAATTTGACGCGGGGACTAGGAATATCGTCCATGAAGGTTCTCTATGATCGGAACGGGCAGGCGATATGGGGTGATAAACGTGGAGTCAGCGGGGGAGCTAGACCTGAAAAGGTGAGAGCTATTTGGTTGTCAGTCATGTATTAACACTTCTTTTTATATAGGTGTGTTTATCAACCTCGCTCAAGCTCTCCCTAGGAACATTTGTTTGACAACATGTAAAAAAATTTGCTTGATAGGTTATATTCGATTTTCCGTCAGAGATCTTAACTCACATTACTGGCTACTTTGGCTCAACGATGATCATGGGGCCGACGGTGATCAAATCCATCACATTCCACACGACGAAGAAGAGCCATGGACCATTTGGGGATGAACATGGAACATTCTTCTCCAGCTGTTTAACCGACGGAAGGATTGTAGGATTTCATGGCAGGGCAGGGTGGTATATCGACAGCATTGGAGTTCATGTTCTGGAAGGGAAGGTGCTTCCACAGAGACCTGACCTGGCATTGACCGACACAAGCCCGTCTGCACAATCAGATGCGCTTGCACTAGCACGGAAGGAAATCGGAGATCAGGTAACCAATTCCTTCGACTGAAATGCTAATGCAAAGAAGTGTGTAACACTGATGGGCGAATGTGTTTGAAATTTTCACTTTTGTTGCAGGTTACTTATGGTGTGGTTAAAGAGCCGGTACCAGTAGGCCCAGGGCCATGGGGTGGGGAAGGAGGCAAGCCATGGGATGATGGTGTCTACACAGGGGTTAAGCAAATCTACATCACGAGAACCGATTTCATCGGGTCCATTCAGATCGAGTATGACAGGAGTGGGCAGTCTGTCTGGTCTGCAAAACATGGAAATGGTGGCCAGATAATACACAGGGTGAGTGCTGTAGCCTGAAGCATAATCAGAAGTTGTCCCTCTCTTGTCTCGTATGTTCTCCAAATCACGAAGTGTGTTGCAAATTATATTTGGCATATACAACGTAACCATGTTTAGTTTCTCATCAAAAGCATGTCATGCAGATTAAGCTTGACTACCCACACGAGGTGGTGACCTGCATATATGGCTACTACAACACCTGCGTGGAAGAAGGGCCCAGAGTCTTGAGATCAATCGCCTTCGTCAGCAGCCGAGGAAAGTACGGGCCGTTCGGCGATGAGATTGGAAGCTACTTCAGCTCTGCTACCACAGATGGAAAGGTAGTCGGCTTCCATGGCCGGAGCAGCCAGTACCTGGACGCCATCGGGGTGCACATGCAGCATTGGTTGGGCGTCAACAAAACCAGTGCTCCCAGCTCCAAGTACTACATCTCTAGGTATCTGTTCTGAGTTTTGGTTATACATATGGTCCTTTGACCTTGAGACCGTTCGAAGCTATATGATCGATGTTAGTTGAGTTATGAAGCTCGATCCACTCCAAAGTCCAAATGCTTTCAGCTTGGCCCGTATGGCCGTATGCGTGTGTGTTGGCATACTCTGAAATTGTGTGATTTATTTGTCTGGGTTGGAGTACTGGAAGCAGAGTGTCAGGTCGTTCTATTGGTCATTGTCTCTGAAACAACATACTCCTTCATCGTGGTTTTTGCTGAAGACTAAGAAGAGAATGGTTAAATTTATCAGCTGAGCTCATGTTGTCCCATGTGCTTATTCTGTCACTTTGACGTACGTCATGTGTGCACCATCATTCAGTTTTTGTTTTCTGAGGAAGACTAGAATACAACATGAGGGGCAAGTCAGAACCAGTGCTTGATTCTTTCTTGCAAAAAAGAAAAAGAAAAAAACGAAATTCGACAATTCATCGATCCATGTTCCTCGATTGGACAAGATAATAAACGCAACAAGTTCCACGAGCCAGGCACGGCAGGCGGAGGGTCGACGTGCCCGCGCTCCAATTTGCGTTTAACTAGCAAAAATGCCGGTGATTTAGTCGGTGTCCACGACTAAAATATGTAACCGAATCCGAGACATGCATGCCAACCTTCTGAAGAACAGTCGCCATGCGTGTCCCTGTCGGATCGGAGTACTGTATTTTTTTGTGTGTGTTTACGTTGATGACAGCTGAGAGAGAGAGATCAGTGGAGCCACTGGGATGGAGTCAACCCCTCCCTCCGGGCGGCGGCAGGCAGCAGCATGTCATGTGCCGCGCCGCCCTGCGTATCAAGGGGACTGAACCGTATCGAGGCGCAGCCGCCGCCTCTCAGGCGGGAGGCGGTTGGATCCGCACGCGCTCGCCACTTGCGCTGTTAAATTAAGCAGTGCCAGGTGTGTTGCCAGGTGTGTCGACAGCTAGTACATGCACGGAATGTAGGATCCGGTCGCGCCGGCCTCTGTGTGAAGGTCCGAGCCGGATCGATGAAGTAGTAGTGGTCGGCGTCGTGCGGATACGCAGCACTACGGGCCATAGCTGGATGGAGGAGATCAAGCTTGTGCCTGCAGTCACCCGCGTGCGAGTCCGTCAACTTGCGTCACGATCACCGTTTGTTTTTCCTCCCCCTGACTGAAAACTCTTTAATCGAGCTCGACGCTGATCGCTGTCGTTAATTCGCTTCTTTTCTGTCCTGTCCGCCACCAGCTGGCTGGCGGCGCGCAAGGAAAGGAAGGAACCTGCTGCATGCCGTTCTAGATGGATAGCCGGGATCTCTACCGGAAACCGCACTACTTGATCGACTCCTCGGGAAATACTATGCCGGGTTAACTTAAAAGCAGCTGACAGACGCTCGGCCGGCAGCAGGCAGCTGGCAGGCAGATAAGGCCGCTCGATCGATCCTCCTCGACGATACGTGCTCTTCGATCCCGCCCGCGAACGGATCAAGTCCCTCGACCTCCGCTCCGCAATGGATAATCGAGCGCGCGTCCGGCACCAAGCATCATCGGCAGCGCATCGTGTCGCTCGATCCGGCCCTTTTTTTTGCGAAAAGACAGGACTGTTCCGCCGGATAGGCGCGCGCACAGTCGAGGCTGCGGTTAATGAATGGGTGGCCGTGGGCGCGTCCACCTCGGCGACGCCGGCTCGATCTTCTCATGCATATGCACGCACGCACGCACGCACGCAACAGCTTTCGACACGTGACGACATCGTGCTGACACGAGCGAGCCAATCCAAATCCTGGTCGAAGCCTCTTTCGAGATTTGCCATGCGTGCCGGTTGATGAAAGCAGGAAACTAAAGCAGGGTGCATGGTCTTATCGGCATCGCGCGCGGTCGGGCGGGCGGACAGCTTGGGGATCGTCTCGCCGCCTCATCGGATAACCGGATCCTGCTTTGCTGTCTGCTCTGCTCCACTCCAAATCTCCCGAATCAGCTAGCCGGGCCCCGATGCGGATAAACTTCGGCCTCACATTTTCCCCCACGTGCTTCGCCGCGGATTCGAGAAATAGTAGAAGAAAAGATGAAGCCAGCTTGGGTTGGCACGAAAATTCTCGGTCGTCGCTTGTGTTGGCACTGGCAGCGCGCGCGGCGCGAACGGCCGCACCAGCCGACGACGGCGCGGGCGGTGGCGCGGCGTGCGTGAGCAGAGCACCACGCGAGCCACGCGGCTCTCGGCAAGTGACGCCTCGCTTTCCGGCGTCGCGCTGACCAGCGGTCAGCGGGCGCGGTCACGCTGGACCACGGGGCCCCGCCGTCCCGGGAGAGGCGAGCGAACGCGCGTGGACTCGTTGACTTGGAAAGCGATCGAGGCGGGGCGGCGAACGGGGGCGTGGACGCGGTCGTTGACAGCGAGTTAACTTACCCGCCCCCTGCTGCTAAGCACATGCTTTGCGTGTGGTGCGGTTTGATTAGCGCTGCCTAACTAAATCGCCTAGCTTGCGCGTCATCCGTCCGTCCGTCCGTCCGTCATCGATTCTCGAATTCCTGTGTGCGCGCGCTTTGTTCCAAGTTTCCTTGCACCCGGCGGGGATCCGAGCTGATGATGCGTGGTCGTGTCAAAAAGGGACCTTTTTGACCGCATTTGGTGTTGGGCGTGATACGCAAGCAAGCTAGTACTTCCTCCGTTTTTAATTATATGACATCATTGATTTTTTTATTAAACTTTGACCAACAATATATATTTAAATAATTATTTTTCGAATATGAAATAAATATCATTCAATTCATCATCAAAAATACTTGAAAGTTAACTTATATACTTAGCTATTTACATAAATATTTATAAATAAGACAAATGGTCAAAGTAACGAAAAAAGTCAACGGCGTCACATATTAAAAAACGGAGGGAGTAGATAAATAAAGTTAGTTTAGTTTTGTCTGCTTCTAGCCGCCCAGCAGCTCAATGGAGAATGTATATTTGTAATTATAAAAGCATAAAACAAACTAATCATGTTTGAACACGTGACTGTACATACATGTACGTATTCCTCATCACTAGTTAGTTGCCTCGAGTACGTGCCATGAGAGGGGTCAGAAATGCCGCGCGCTATAGTAACTTAAGAAAGACAGCTAGTAGTATCCATCTTTTAATTGGTTCCATTGTCAGGGTTCAAAATTTGGTGCCGCCTGATGCGCGAGGGTGCTTAGTTAAGAGTTTGTATTGTTTAGTTTGAAGGGGCTTCAGTAAGATGACATACCCAAAGCTATAACTCGATCATATATAATTGGGTTTCTTTTGAATGTATTTTAAATGAAAAAAGAACCCTTTTTTTGGCCAAGATATCAGATTTCCAAATCTTACTAATCGAAAAATAGATCATCCAAATCTCAAAAAGGCAGTGGAATTTGGACAGTAGCAGCGATTCACATTTCTTTGGAAAAAGGGGTAGCAAAGGAGTATAGAGACAACTACTACTTGCTTAGTCACGCAATTATTAGTTCAGCTAAACTCAAAAGTAAAATCATTCGCCAGTAGCCGAAGAAAACAGATTTAGCTAGTCATCTTTAGGCGAAGCAAAGTTTGTCGTCATTAGCAGATCATTGAGTGTAGTATATCTCAGAATACTGTCACCGAGCTGAAGGAAAAACAATAGCTAGGCACTACCAGCTACTAGCTCATATGAAAGCTGAATTAATAATCTACGTACCACGATCTATAAAAGTCAGGACGACATGCGACCGTGAATCGGTTGAGCATGCAAGTGGAGTCTTAGAAAACAAAAGCCTGTCCGAATTGTTTTATGCACGTGTTGTTGCATTAATAGTGGGCGGCCCGACCCACACTGCGTCGTGTGGTTTGGTTGCTCGGTTTCGATCTTGCTACACTGGCATCACATGAGTTGGACGGCACGCCGGATTTGCATGATGAGACGAGATCTCAGTTCCAGGTATGTGTGATACTCCCCTGGATTTGTTGGCAATATAATTTTGAGCTGGTACATTCTCTAGCCATTTCTATATTGCAATGCATATACTGTACTGACTTTCAGGTATATAGACTGTTCAAGTGGCCACCATGGCTTCTTATTGACTTTTAGAAGTCAAAAGGGTCACTTTTTTTTTCTTTTAGCTGGAGGCCATCTTCTATTATCTAGTTAGTCTTAAGATAGTAGGAGTAACATTTGTTAAAATAAAGGAGATATACATATGTGGATGCATCATTACCCACGTCAAGCCCATATATACCCACCCACTCTCCGGTCCAGTCTACATACTTCCTCTCAAAACATAAGTTTTCCTAGCGTCCTAAGAAAAAAAAAGTAGCTAAGTTAAAAGACTATTGTAACCTTCACTAATTTACCCCAACCCACCAATCACCTAACACAAAATTAATTGCACAATTTTTTCCTATCTCTAGAAATCCTTACATTTTGGAACATTTGAAATGGAGTATATACAAGAGGGGATTAAAAAAATTACGATGACACCAATGACAATGCTACCACTTACAATCAAAGCAAGTAAAAGGAACAACAGAAAAATTGCAACGGCACCACTCATGAACAACTTGCAAGAGAGACCCATGCTCGCATTGTGATCTTCAAGGCTGATGGCTAAAGTTATCATTCCAAGGATATGCACGGTCCTATTTGGCAGAGCTCCAGATCCGGAATATTCATGAATTTTTTGGAGTTGGTCATTTTGCTTTTATTGAGGCTAAAATAAAATACTTTATTTTAATCAATATGGTTCTTGGAGCTGAAGCTGTGCCAAACAGAGCCTATGTTTTCTTGCATATTCGCACAAGAAAGTAAAGAAAACAATTGTGCACTGCAAATCCAGAAGCTATACGCACTGGGAGCAAAAGCGACCGTATACCTACCTAGCTAATGAGAACTGAGCAGCGAAAGCAGTCGTTGTTTAATCCAGTTCCTTTCCGAACAAGTTGCTCACCACCTGGAGCTAGCAAACCATCTCTATGTTAGTTTACGGATGCCTCCCAAAAAGTACTACTAGATTGTATGCAACATCGATTTACTTTTCGTGTTTTGTATATCTGGTCGGGCCAGCACGAACTGCATGCTGTGTTAGGTCTCGCCAGCTCTGGCCAACCGAATCAGGTATTCTTGGCCGCGGATCCCTACGAAATCTCACCGAAAACGACCCAAGGGTTATATATCGTGACGAATAGTCTAGGAGTAGCGGCGATGATCGATACTTGCGTGTGATTAATTACGTGTGAACTGTTAATATTGAACTCGTGTCCTCCACGTACTACTTTTCAGCGGGCAGGGTAGTGGGCTTGTATGTGTCGATTATTCAGTACGCTCTGCTGAACGGAGCATGTTATTTTAGGCGTAGATCAGCCGACATGTTGCCCACTGTGGTGTTACGTACTGGTGCACTAGCTACGAGTGTTCGCACAATGTTCTTTTTTCATGATCGTTAGCGCAAGATGAGTCGACGAGCTACTAGCAGAGACTAATCAATTCACAGCGCGCGAGTAAATCATGTCGTCATGCGTTGCTTGGGCGACCATCGTGGTGACGTTACCCAAATGTTCAGTTGTGGGACGATGTGTGTAAAGG
The DNA here is from genome assembly GCA_012490785.1 of Eragrostis nindensis. Classification (NCBI taxonomy): domain Eukaryota; kingdom Viridiplantae; phylum Streptophyta; class Magnoliopsida; order Poales; family Poaceae; genus Eragrostis; species Eragrostis nindensis. Next base: position 1,241,886 of record JAAXCT010000092.1, read on the forward strand.
TTCCTCGTCAGAGCACGGCGAAACCCCACAAGGGAGCCAAATTTGTGATCGAAGCAGGTTGTTGTGGTTTGGAGGCAACAAACCAAGCGAGACCCGGCCGGAGGCCGGGGCTGATGATACGTGAGATCTTACGTTCGTCCGGACGCGGGTGTGCGCGTGAGAACACAAAACCGGCAGGAGGACGACCTGCGTGCGTGCTAGCCAGAGGCCAAAATGCTTGCATCACCCGCGGATTCGGCTGTTGAAATAATGTACGTAGGCGCGCGCGGCGCGGCCCCGGTTGCGAACACTGAAAGCCGTACGTACGTGACGTCGTTGGCGGAGCGTTCCCGCAAGAGATCGCCGTTACGGCAGCAGGAGCCTGGGCGTTCGCACTCTTGCGCGGACAGGACAACCTATTCATGCGTCCCTGGATGTCATGCTCTCGTCGCCATTATGCATGCAGTACTAGACGGATGCGTGCATGGTGTAAAAGGATTTTTTTTTTCAAAATGTCACAGCTGGAGTAGTATACTTATAGTTTGTAAGTGAACCACAATTTAAACCTTTTTTTTTTGGCTAAATTCGACGGTGCAGACAAAGAGTCAAAGATAGTTTAGGACCACGGATCGAACCAACCGTGTGTCGTACCAACCAAGCCTTTACTCGTGCCCGGTGCAGCCCCAGCAAACCCATTGGCCGCGCCGTGGAATTTGTCGCACCGATCGATCGAACAGGCGGGCCGGGGAGGGACCGTCTCACCTTTGTCCCGTTGATGATTATGCCGGACACAACGCACGGCACGGCACGAACATGCCCCGTTGATGATCCTCCTCGTCGTGCTGGTCACCAAGAGTACGTACGTTACGTACGTGCCGCCACGATGATAATTGGCTCACGGCTTAGGTGGCGCCCTCCCATCGACGCGGCGGTATCTCTCGGATTCGCGGCCCCGTCCGGCCGGCCGGCCATGATCAAACCGCGCGCAAGCTTGAGAGCTTTCAATGCGCGGGGCTCCGCCAGTTCAGTCGCGCGAGGAAGACGACGAAGCATTAACTCGCCGGCCAATTAAGCGGAGCGGCGCACGTCGGCGCGGCCGCGGCGGCGACGGCGCGTCATGTGCGTGTGCGAGACCACGCCATGCGACGGATGAGTCAGTCCCATGGCATGGGGCCTCGTCGGCCGATGGAGAATACGGGAGGATCCGGCCGGCCTCTCTCTTTGACACGCAATGCATATGCATGCAGACGCGCGCGTTTCAATTTTATCTCTCTTTTCGTTAGCGTTGTTGATTTTCAAACTTCACCTTCGATTATTCGTTTTATTCAAAATATTTATAAAAATATTGTATTTATTTGTCCCAGGTGGGTGGGTAAGATTTTTTCTTGTGCACTCATTTTCACTTTGGTTTGGCAAACGTCGCGTGTTTCCATGCCACTGACTGGCCACCTTTCCTCGTGCCTGGTCCCGCTCCGGCACGCGCCACGTGTTCTCGGCGTTCACAGCTCGTGCGAGCGTGCCATATAGGGGGTGTTCGTTGAACTGCCGCTAAAGTTTAGACCCCTCTAAAAAAAGAGAATCTTACTATTTAAATTTTTTTTATTCATTTAATGACAAAACCTATGTCACGACCCCCCCTCTAAATCGCGAGACGAATCTAATGAGCCTAATTAATCTATGTTTTGCTACAGTGATGCTACAGTAATTATCTTCTAATCACGCCTTAATTACCCTCATTAGATTCGTCTCGCGAATTCGAGCGGAGTCCTGAAATTAGTTTCGTAATTAAACTTTATTTGTAATCACAATATTCGTTGGAAAAACTCTCTAAAGTTTAGATCCCCTGCGTCGAACACCCCCTATAGTATGGCGGCATGGAGCTCGAACGCTCGATCGATCGATGACGACACACTGATTCGCCTTTGGAAAAGAAGCAGGGCCGAGCCAGGACAGTCGTCGTGGCAGAATCCGACCCGCCACCACGCATTGTTTCCGTGACATGCGCATTCCAGCCTCGCTCGATTCGCCTCTCTTTCAGACTGCTGTGCTGTAGAAAACCATGGTCTCGCCTCTCGCGCACCTCGAAACCGTGACGCAGCGATGAGCAGAAAGCAAAAGAGATCGAGGCAGACAAAATCTTCGTGCGATCCTGTGCAATAAATCCCGTGCCTGGAGACGACGACACTTTAGCGATTTCCTCGAAATGTGCCTCTGCTCCATCTTTCTGCCATTGGATCGTGCCTACTCCTAGCTAGCCAGGGGTGCTACTAGCATGCGCCGTACCAGGCCAGGCAGCCCCTATAGACACAGCGGAAATTACTACTCAGTGGTGAACCCGAGCCGAGATGTGTGTGGACCAGCTCCTACGAGTAGGTCCGGGTTGCACGGTTTTCACTGAAGATTTGGGTAGCTCGTACTTTGGTAAATGCCGCGGTGGCTGCCTCATAGGGAAAGCGGCGGATGCGGCACGGTCCCAGTACTAGCCTTCCTCGATCCTCCTGGGTTTTTTTAGCTGGCAGAGGGTTTAAATGGCGAGTACTGGTGCGGTAGATTCTCCCGATCTGCATGCTTCCTTCCTCGGCCGTGATGAGGACGGACGGACGGACCGGCGCAGTCTAAAAAGTTGGTCAAGATACGGGAGGGGGACGAGGATCTCTCTTCTTTTGGTTGGTTGAGTCATCAGTGTTGATCTCCCTGGGAGCTGGGGAGCTTTGTGGCATAAACAATGGCGGATTTCACTAGAAAGTTTCGTGGCACATGGCGGGAGGAAACCTGGCTAGCTACGGTAGTAGCCACTTTTACATCAGCGGCGTGAAAACAATGCACGGCGATGATAGACTCGTACGTGACGCACAGGCTCATCTAGCTAGAGTCAAGTCAAAAGGTGCATTGGTGTATCACTCTCACCTTCCACTTATCATAGCTGAAACCTCACTTCAATTGGCCCACGGAAAATTCAGGACAGCTTCCAAGATGTTACTACAAGTTGTCCTGCTAAACACGAGAAACTTGCGTCGTCGATTTAAACATATTTTTTTCCCCACGGTTCCAGTCACAACAGTGAAAAACGAAAAGTTGAGCAGTAAGTTTCCTCCTGATGAATGAACTTGTTGTCGAATTGGAGCGGAATTCTTACTACTTCCCGAACAGATTCGGCTTGTCATCAGTAGTGGGATCCTGCCCAGCTAATAAGATGCGATTCAGGCGCCGCCCAAGCACTCCACTTGCAAGTCGGTCAGAGGCTAAAGAATTGGGCGAGCAAGTCTACGAAATGTGCATGAGTCGTGACGCGGCTCCGATCCGGAGTTGTTTATTCGCGGCCCGCGTCCGTGTTCTCTGCTCCCTCCCTCGGCACATCATCGCTCTGCTTTTCTCTCTCCTATCTTCCTCGGTCTCCCCCCCTTCTCACTTTCTCAAATTAAACCCGCGCTCCACCACCACCAGTGCGCCTCCTCCTTGCTCACCTATAAATACCACCTCGGCACCACCGCGTCTTACACATCACCACCTCTTCCTTCTTTCTTCCTCCGCTGCTCGATCAGCAAAGCTCCCTCCTCCTCCTCCTACATCGAAGCCAAGAAACACGGAGTAACACAGGTCGGGATAAGGCCGGGAGAGAGAGAGACATATATAGGTATTAGCGCCTCGGCTGTGGCGGCGGCAATGGCGCGGTGCTTGGTGTTGATGCTCCCGTTCCTCATCTCCTCCCTCATCTCGACGGTGGGCCTCCCCGTGGACCCGCCGGCCGAGCTTCTCCAGCTCGGCGACGTCGGCGGCGGCCGCCTGAGCGTGGACCCGTCCGACGTCCACGAGGCGTCGCGGGACTTCGGCGGCGTGGCGCGCGGCGAGCCGATGGCGGTGTTCCACCCGCGCGGCGCCGGCGACGTGGCGGGCCTGGTCCGGGCCGCGCACGGGTCGGCGCGCGGGCTCCGCGTGTCGGCGCGGGGCCACGGCCACTCCATCGCCGGGCAGGCGCAGGCGCCCGGCGGGGTGGTGGTGGACATGAGCCACGGCCCCGGCGCCGCGGCCCGGGCCCGGGTGCGGGCATTGCCCGCCTACTCGGCGGCGCTGGGCGGGCACTACGTGGACGTGTGGGGCGGCGACCTGTGGGTGGACGTGCTCAACTGGACGCTGGCGCACGGCGGCCTCGCGCCGCGCTCGTGGACGGACTACCTCTACCTGTCCGTGGGCGGCACGCTCTCCAACGCCGGCATCAGCGGGCAGGCCTTCCACCACGGGCCACAGATCAGCAATGTCTACGAGCTCGACGTCGTCACAGGTAGGCTAATTAACCCGCCTCTTTTCAAGCTCCAATTCTCCCTACTACTAGCTCCCTCCCTTCTTTATCCCTTCCGAACTCCTCGCGCGACGATCGACATGCAAGCAAGCGTTCTCCACCTTTGTTGCAACGACTGACGCACGTGCGTTATTTTGCAGGCAAGGGCGAGGTGGTGACCTGCTCGGAGACGACGAACCCGGACCTCTTCTTCGGCGTCCTCGGCGGGCTGGGGCAGTTCGGGATCATCACGCGCGCGCGCATCGCCCTCGAGCGTGCTCCCAAAAGGGTAACCACGGCAGCACCTTATTCACCAGCAACAAGTACTAACAGTAGCATAATTCTCTCTATTTTTTTTTTGTCGGCAACTTAATACTTGCTCAAATCCACCCGTCCCTCCTCGGTCGCTCGCACGATGCATGCTGCCCTTTCGAAAGGAACGGGCGGATTAATATCTCCCGCCCCTCGCGCGCCTTTCCCTTTCTCTCGTGACTCGATCGTGTGGCAACAGGCGCAGTAGTATCTCCTGCCTGCCTGCCGTGCCGATCGATCACGCAGGGCGCGTCACCGGCCTCGCTTTCCGACAGGGAGCGCGAGCTCGGACGCATCACACCGGCCGTGCAAGTGGCGAGCGCGCCGCTGGTCCGCGGCAGCCGCAGCGGAAAGCGCCCCGCCGGCCTCAAACTCCGTGTTAGGCGCAACAGCTGCCACATATATGTCAACCGGTGACAAGGGCCCGCGCGTGTTGCTAAATTGCGGCCGACACGTGCGGCGAGCCACTCGCGTGGCGCCCCGCGGCTGGCTGCGGCTGAAGCCAAAGGAATTTGCACGCAACAGAGTCTTTTCGTTATCGGCCGCTGTCTTGGTACTCCTTAGCCGGAAAAGGAGGAGGTCATAGTTAAATCATTAGAACAGTTGTTTATGGTGGGGGTCTGGTCAGGTGGCCCCTGCCTGGCTTCCTTCCCGGGTTGGTTGGGTTTGGAAGGATCCATCCATGGGCCATGGCTACGCGGTCCTCGTCGTCGTCGACCAACTTGCTCTGCTGACCGATCACCAGTCGTCGTCTTGTTTAGCTCGTGCGATCTGTCGCAAGATTTTATTCCCCCCACGCTTAGCGAACTAATGCCTTTAATTAGTTTATGCCTTGTGTCATCTAATAAGCTTTCGCATGCTCATGGAGGGGATCCAACAAGATCTTAATTAAGCTTTGCCGATCAATGATCAGCATGCTGGTCCCATGCATGATGAGCGAGTCTAATTTTTATCTCACGCTCGTGTGGTCGTTGTTGCAGGTCCGGTGGATCCGTGCGCTCTATTCCAACTTCTCCGAGTTCACGGCGGACCAGGAGCGTCTCATCTCCCTCCGCGGCGGGCGGCGGTTCGACTACGTGGAGGGCTTCGTGGTCGCCGCCGAGGGCCTCATCAACAACTGGCGGTCGTCCTTCTTCTCGCCGCAGAACCCCGTGAAGCTCAGCGCGCTCAAGCACCACACCGGCGTGCTCTACTGCCTCGAGGTCACCAAGAACTACGACGACGACACCGCGGGATCTGTCGACCAGGTCCGTTGCTTCATTCGCCGATCGGCGCCGCCTTTCTTTCTTTAATACTAAATGCCTGTTGCGAGCACAACGCATATATGCATCTTCCTCCTCCGGTCCTCCCCTCATGTGATTCCGCTCGTTTATTATAGATTATGAAAATGTCGGATAAGAACTAGCCGCCCATTTCTGGGGCGGCGGCGAGCCAATCATTGAGTTAGTTATAGACGGTTTTACTTCCTATAATAAGATACTACTACAATTGTTGGAAATCTTGCTGCTAGATCTCCTTGCGTCGCTGGCAACGCGCACTATTTTATCGCATCATCACATCGACCGCTAGCTGCTGACGCGATCGAATTCGATTTGTTTTCATTCAGGAGGTGGACGCGCTGCTAGGCGAGCTCAACTTCCTGCCCGGCACGGTGTTCACGACGGACCTACCGTACGTGGACTTCCTGGACCGCGTGCACAAGGCGGAGCTGAAGCTGCGCGCCAAGGGCATGTGGGAGGTGCCGCACCCGTGGCTGAACCTGTTCGTCCCCGCGTCCCGCATCGCCGACTTCGACGCCGGCGTCTTCCGCGGCCTCCTCGGCGGCCAGACCGCCGGCGCCGGCGGGCCCATCCTCATCTACCCCATGAACAAGCACAAGTAAGTCAACCCGCAGCACTCCACTCAAAGTCAAGTGGCCGCGTGCGTCCAGCTAGCTAAGCTTAACTGCCTTCCTCTGGCGGCCGCCACGCGCGCGGGGCGGCGCGACCGTCACCGCCCACCCCCGTGCTCCCCGCCCCACATGCGGGCGCCGCCGCGCGCACGGACGCGGCACGGGGCACGCGCTGCGCAGGTGGCCGCCCCGCCCGCCCGCCTCGCTGGAGCTAGCTGCCATGATTGACGACGCCACGCAGCACGATCACTAGAATACTTAATTAGCGGCAGCAGAATGCTAAGCTGGGGATTAGTTTATTTGGGGAACTGGGTCGGGGGAAGGCCTGCTGATTGAATGGCCGCAGACATAACCGCGCACTAGAGCGACAGCGCCTATTCTGTTGCGGCGCCGACCGGACTATTTTAAGCCGGCGCCGCGCGCGAGGGCTTTCCACCACGGCATAGTCAGAACCGCCCGTCCGCCCGGGCGTGCTTAGCTCAACTCCCAGAGATCGCCTCTTTCATCTAGTAGCATCGCTTTGTTTGGTTCTAGCTAGCTAGTTGCCAACAGTGCACCGAAATGAAATGATCAAATCCGTTGTTGCTTTCAGCATCAGCGTACCGAAAAAGTACTAGTAAAAAAGACGCGCCAGAATCATCAGGCCGATCATACTGCGTGCTAAGCTAGCTAAAAAGCTCCCGCTTTTCCTACCCTGAACGAACAAACCTTTGTACAGTAGTTTAGCTGGTTAGGTTACTTGCTACTAATTGTAGTTGTAACTTCTTTCGCTCAAACTGGACGATGATCTCACGGATTCTTGTGCTCGCAGGTGGGACCCGAGGAGCTCGGTGGTGACGCCCGACGAGGAGGTGTTCTACCTGGTGGCGTTCCTGCGGTCGGCGCTGCCGGGCGCGTCCGACCCGGCGCAGAGCCTCGACGCGCTGGCGCGGCAGAACCAGCGGATCCTCGACTTCTGCGCGGCGGCCGGCATCGGCGCGAAGCAGTACCTGCCCAACCACAAGGCGCCGCGCGAGTGGGCCGAGCACTTCGGCGCCGCGAGGTGGGAGCGCTTCGCGCGGCTCAAGGCCGAGTACGACCCCCGGGCCATCCTCGCCACCGGCCAGGGCATCTTCCGCCCGGCCGACTCGCCGGCGCTCGTGGCCGAGTCGTAGGGCTCGATCGGCTGCTAGCTGCTCAAGTTGACATCACATTACAAATTAGTAGTAAGGTTCTTGTAGGTAGTTGTTAATTACAGAGGTAACCATAGAAGATTAAATTATTTAGTTGGTCAGCTGGTCTGGCCGATGTACAAAGTGTGCGTGGGTGGTTCATGTGGCATAGCTATTGTCATTGGTTTTTGTATAGGGAAATTAATTAAATTAAATTAATGTGTCACGTTCATTCTCAACTGCGAGCGAACGTTTTGATCGTGCACGTCCGTGTCTGGCTGCCAGCCAGCCTCCGGCTCTGTCACTCTCCGGTAATTCTCCACGGTAGTACGTGGCTACGAGCTGCGCGGGTCAGCGAGTTGGGCCCTGTGTGACAAGTGACCGCTCTAATTGCGAACAGGGAATCCGTTGGTTGGCATGGACTTGGAACAGGTTTGGAACAAGATTTATCCGCCCACGTCAAGTCTGTCCACACAGCCTCCTCATCCAAGAGAACGAAACTAAGACTGACTTCAACAGGCGTTGCAAATGCCATATATGCATCGCGGAGTGGACTGTGCCTCACAAAAAAGTTCCTCCAACAGAAGAGGCAACCGGCGACCCATCTTTGCAATCGAGGAGAGAGAAGATGCAAGTTTGCAATCCCTCTCTCCTCGAATGCATCCGTCGGAGGCGTCTGGACGCGCGGGCCCGCGTCAGCGAGGGACGGGGCGGAGGCGGTGGTGCGCGGGGAGCTCGAGTTGCGGCGGGGGTGCGAGAGGAGCGGCGACGCGGACGGCGAGCCACAGTGGAGGAGCTCGAGCGCGGAGGAGCCTCGAGACGACGCCGCCCCGGCCATGTGGGAGGCGATGGCGCGGCCGAAGGTGCGGCTTGGGGCCGCCGCGAATGGGGGAGAAGGAAGGCAGGGGAGGAGAGAGGGAGAGGGGCGGGGCGGGCGAGCGGAGATGGCAGCGGCTGCACGCGGGGGCGGAGGTCGAGGTGCAGGAAGGCAGTGGAGACGCGCCGAACGTCGCCGCGGAGGCGCGGGGGCGGAGGCGGCGGGGCCGCGGCGGAGATTGCGGCGGCGCGAGGGCGCGCAGGAGGCGGCGGCCGCGGCGCGCCAGGGCGGAGATGGCAGTGGCGCGGGGGTGTGTAGGTGGGGCGCGGAGGCGTCGGCGCCGGTGGAGCGCCGGGGCGGAGGCGGCGTTGGGGAGTTACACGCCGCGCCCGCCGTCGATTGGAGCTCGCCGCAGCGAGCCCAGGCCGCTGAGTCGACGCCGCGCCGAGCCTGGCCGCCTCCCTCGCCTCCAGTTGCACCCGGCCGCCTCCCATGCCTCCCGCGGCCGAGCGGCGGCGCGTGTTCAGGTCCCCCAGCTCATCGTGCCCTGAGCTCGGCGAGGAACCCCGTCGGGATGGTGGGGTCGGCGCCGCGGCCGCCGCCCGGCAGCGGCGTGTTGTAAAGCCGGTCCTGAATGAAGAAGCACGCCGGCCCGTCGGCACGTCGCGACGGGTTGGTCGCACCGTCCTTACCGACGACGACGACCAGCTGCAATGGCCACGACGATGCTTGCGTTCGCGGAATCCTCCTTCTTCTTCCTTGCGGACCGTTCGTGGTTGGAGCGCAGCCGGTGGCGCCGGCACCAGGGAGCCCGTGCTGCAACGGATTGAGTTCATTCGTGAACAATTCCAAAGCTGATGCATTCACGAAGCTCCTTGTTCTTCTAGCAGTTTACGGTGACCTCTGTTTTCCTTTCCGAATTGCTGCTCTGTTTCAACCCAATTTCAGTCCCCAAATTGAATCGTTGTACAAACCAATCCCCAGTTGCCTGCGCCGCCAGGAAGAGATCGCCTCCATCGCCTCGCGTACTGGCGCAACTCCCTCGTCGTCCGTGTGCTCACCTTGCTCCGGACAGCTCCAACAAGAAATCTTCACTCCCATGCACATGCTGCTCCTCCGCGAACCCGTCGCCACGGCGGGCGCGGGGCGCGCGGCGACGCGGGGGCGAACCTGCGGCGAGGGCATGGCGCGCGGGGCCCGAGGTGCGTGGCGACGCGGGGGCGAACCTGCGGCGAGCTGGCGGCGCGGCGGCGAGCAGGCTGGCTCACGAGATGCAGCAGGCGGAGATGCAGCTGCGGCTGCTGTTGGAGATGGCGAGTTGAGAACGAGTTGCAAACTACTGTTCACGCGGGGCAAATGGCTGTTTGCATCTTCAAATTGGCTCTTCTTGTTGGAGTCAGTCTAAGTCAAGGAGAATATATCAACGAGGCAAAACGGATGGCGGAATGGATGGACCAATGGTTGGACATGACAGCGGAATGTGCCATGTCGGAGGAAGCATCAGATTATCAGCGGAATGTGCGATATACTTACCGTTCAATCTTTCTGCTAGTAGACGTCAGATTATCAATGGCTGCCCATAGTACACACTCCACAGCTCTGAACGGGCAATTCTTCAGACACTCGGAGTACCCGGATCACACGACTGAAGAAAGGGTCCCTGCCGCGGAAACGCCAATAACTCACGCATTTGTCCTGACCATCATCAATCCACTCCACGCCAGTGCAAGATCTCGCGGTACACGTCGATGGTGGAAGTGGCGAATTAGCCAAAAGCTCGACGAGAAGCATCACATGGCCCACTTTTGAGCAGGGCATTACGTGTCCCCCATTGGTAGGGATATTGCCGAGACGATGACACTTGCACGCATGAAAAAGGCCAAAGCGACTGATTGGTGGTGGCGGACAGGGACGAGTCTGGCGAGCGGCGGCGGCGGCGGGAACGCGGCCAGGTTCATGGCTCCCCCGCGCGCCGGTGGTCCTCTCGCCGCCGATGTGTCACGCCGACCGCCAACACTGGGGCCTCCCTCTCCGCCCGCCTTTTGACGACGTTCGCCGGAATCGACATATGCGTATGCACGCGTCAAGTCTGGGCATTCCATTACGTGGCCGTGTCCTGCCTTTGGCTGTTTGATAAGCTCAGGAGCCGGCCGTCCGCGAGGGGCAGGACTGATGTGTCCGCCTAATCTGCCGCACCAAGAACAAACCATTAATTCGATCTGTACCATGAACGGAGCTACGATCTGGCGTGCTTCCCTCAATCCTGTCTCTTGCGTTGTGCATTATGATCCGTGCATAGATGTGCATTGCATCCAGGCTTTAGGAGTCTCTTTCTGATGGTGTGTAGACCCGTCGTACGTGAATGAGAGGGGTGAAAGGGGATGCTGATTAATTTTGCTGCCTCCTCGATGTGGTGTGTGATCCCCACTATGTCTTGGCATTATGCTGTTTAGTGCTGCACTAAGATTGCTGCTGACTCATGCTGTGATTGAAGATATAAATCTGTACTCGAATGGTTGTCACTCATTGGCACAGAACTGAACTCGAAAGGTTGGCAAAAGTATCCCATAGAAAAAAAAATGGTTGGCCAAAGCGTGATTGATTGGGAAGAACGCCGATCTTGTTAGATGCAATTGTTTGGATCTGTTTGTGGCATGCATTAGCTAAAGTGTCTCCGTAAAGGCTGTAACTTGAGTCGGTCCTTGCGAGTGATCCAAAACTAATGCATGCAGAAGAAGAATTATGCAGGAACACGGGACTGGAAGAATATTGAGATGGGCCCAAACTGTTATACTTGTTCTGCTTTTCCTTGTGCAGTGATTTTGGATCTGTCCTGTCCAGCCAAACCAAAGCAGAAACAAAACAGGCCCACATGCCATGTTTAGCTTAACAGCATGCTTCTTAATACTGAAAGTCCAAAGTTGACTTTCAGTTTCGGGTTTTCAGCCCAGGCTAGTGAGGGGAGTGAGAGAAGCACCTTGTCCAATTGTTCTGCCTTGAGGTCCAGCCAGCAGGCCCATAAGCTGTCCCAACACTGAAAACATATTCATATTCCAACTTAAAACATCAAAACAAAAAATTTAAAAAAGACTGCAAAGCTAAAAATAAAAGGCTGAATACAAACATCACTTTCCATCCCTTGTCCAAATTGTTCTCCCAATCTCCCTGGAAGGAGCTAACCGACCAGGCACCAAAGTGCCACATCATGTACAACAGAGTTAAAACCTTTTTTTTTCCACAAATTTCTTCAATAACTTTCGAAAAGAATATATGTGGAACTTGTCTGTTTTTCTTTCACAATCAACATTGCCCAGTCAAACCTGTTCATGTTCTTCTGCAAGGCTTAGAATAGTTTCCCAATAATGCTGGGCCTTTGGTCTAGACAACTGCCGTTTGCCTTAAGCTGTATCAGATCATGCCGCATGAGAAAATAGCACCAGTGACCAGGGACCATAATCAATACTATATGGCACAAATTGACTGAGTAATTTCGGTCCGGGGGTATCTGTCTGGCATAAACAATGGGAAAATTACAGCTCAAAGAAAAATAATACAGTGCTGCCAGCTATCATTGACTTTCTAAGAGAAAGACATAAGTCGACTAGGCTATCCCTGTTCAACAACTCTTAGAACGGAAGGTACTCCCATGGCTGAACCAATCCTTGCTTCCTTGATTCATGGCATAGCCTCCCTGCTTACCACCGGAGTGGCTGACCAAGGCCGGCGCATCATAGACATACACTGTGATGTTCGCTGGCTGCGCGATGAGCTCCACAGCATGCAGCTCTTCCTCCATGAAATTCAGGCGCGCGGCAGCGAAGGCAGCATGGGCCGAGAAGCATGGATCGACCAGATGAGGGACATCATGCTTGAATCGGAGGATACCGTCGATGTCTTCGATGCCAGTCAGGTGCGTGGTTGCAGTGTTCTCACTAACCTGGGTGCACGGTTCGAAGTTGGGGCTCGGGTCAGGCGTATTCGGACCCAGCTGAGAGAGATATCCCGCCGTCTGTTAGATTATGCAACCCCAAATCCTGCAAATTTTTAGACCAAAGGCATTTGGCCCTGCTTTATTAGAAAGCAAAAGAGTTCAACGATTACAGCATAGGAAACACGCCTTTCATGACGGCTCACTTAAAAGAATGGACGACTCACAGGTCAGCTCCGAGTTCATCTACTAATCTAAGAGCCTCCAAACTACACAAGTTCTTAGTTTTAGCTATTGTACCACAACCAAGCAGTGAGGAAAAAACGAAAAATAAAGGCCCACATCCACTTCAGTTTTCCCATGTCAAAGTTGCCAGGGGTTCTTGCTCATGATTTGTATCCGTCCCGGGCACCAGCTGTGTCTTCACAGCTTCAATTATATTGGTCACCATACTCAGCTCCTCCGGCTTGAACAAGCACCTCCATCTTCGCATGAGTGAACTCGCTGAACGCAACCGCCTGTGGAGAGTGACAGATGGAGTTACGGAATACATAGTCATTGCGCGTGAGCCATAGTGACCAGCACACAGCGCCAAGGATAAAAAACATGCATTTGTTAGCTTCATGAGTTCTATCATTCATGGTGATATCTATAAATTCTTGGAGACTGGTTGGGTTGGACTCCCAGAGGAAGGCATCACGGTAAATGCACCAGGTATATCTAGCCACTGCACATCCAAACATGATGTGTTGTGGTGTTTCTATGGTTCCGCATAATTTGCAGAGTTCGCTTACCTTCCATTTTTTCCTCTTCAATTGATCTGCAGCTGGAATTCTATCTTTGAACAACATCCAAAGAAAGATCTTTATTTTTAGCGGCAGCTTGGTGTCCCACATCTCTGACATCTTGATATCTATTACTCCAGCAAACATAAGATGTTTATATAGAGATATTGTCGTGAACTTTCCTGATTTCTCAAAAGCCCATTTGACCGTATCACGTTCGTTTGTGAGCTGAATAAGGGTCATCATTTCAGTGAGTTCTGTCCACTCTTCAACCTCTTCTTGTCCAAAGTTTCTTCTAAAAGATAGTCTAATTTCTCTTCCAACTATTATGTCCGCCACTGTCATCTGTTGTTGTTCACATATATTAAAGATTCTATAGAACTTCACCTTTAAGGGGCAAGGATCTATCCAGACGTCCAACCAAAATCTAATTTTCTCTCCTTTGCCTAGGATGTAAATGAGCCCTCTTATTGCATAGTCTTTGATGTCGTGTAGGCCCCTCCAAAATTGAGAACCTCCATCTCTCCTACTACTATAGAAGCCCTTGTTGTGCATGTACTTTTTCTGTAAAAGTTGGCAGACTAAGCTGTCGTCTCCCCTCTCTAGCTTGAAAATCCATTTGGACAGTAGGCAAACATTCATAACTCTTGTGTCAGTGAAGCCCACCCCTCCATATTCCTTGGGTAGTGCCATTGCATCCCATTTAATCATATGGTATTTCTTCTTTTGACCGCAGTGCCAGAAGAAATCAGCTCTGTCTGATTGGAATTTCATGTGAGTGGGTTCTGGTAGCAGGTACATGCCCATGACATAAGTGGAAATGGAGCTGAGGCTGGAACCCATGAGGACGGCTTTGCCTCCGTAAGATAGAAAGCCACATTGCCAAGTACTCATCCTTTTTGCTACCCTTGCCCCCACAAATCTAAATTCCTCTGCACTCAAATGTGTGCTGTGCACAGGAATCCCCAGATACTTCATAGGGAGAGTACCAATATTGCAGTTCAGCATTTGGGCTATTCTATTTTGCTCTAGCTGATCTACACCCATCACAAAGATTTCACTTTTCTGGTAGTTGATCTTTAGACCTGACAGATTCTCAAAGCAGTACAGAATTAGTTTTGCATGAGTAATAGAATCTTCATCACATTGCAGAAAAATCACTGTGTCGTCTGCATACTGTAAGTGTGTTAAACCTCCATCTATCAAATATTTTATAAAATCTTCATTCTTTGCCTTGGTGAGTAAGGAGTCAAGGGCATCGGCCACTAAGTTAAACAAGAGAGGGGATAGAGGATCCCCCTGCCGCAGGCCCTTGTATGTTCTGAAGTAGGCCCCAGGTGCCCCGTTGAAATTTATCCCTACTCTACCTCCTTCAACTATCTGTTTCACCCATCTTATCCATTTCTGAGGGAAATTCTTCTTCTTCATCACTTCTTCTAGAAATGTCCAGCTTACCTTGTCATAGGCCTTTTCAAAATCTAGTTTCAGTACAATCCCTTTCTGTTTTTTCACTCTCAGCTCATGCAGAATCTCATGTAAAATCACCACTCCGTCAAGTATGTACCTCCCTGGCAGAAATGCAGTCTGATTTCTACTTATCAACTTGTCTGCCACAGATGTGAGTCTCAGTGTCATTACCTTAGTGAAAAGTTTATAGTTTACTCCCAGCAGGCAGATTGGCCTGAACTGTTTTATGTTGTTGGCTTCTTTAATCTTAGGTATCAAAGATATCAAACCATAATTCAACCTGCTCAGATTAAGTTGTTCTGCATGGAGGAGGTTGAACATTTCCAGCATTATCTCTTTGATTTTCTCCCAGAATTCTTTGTAGAAACTTACTGACAAGCCATCTGGTCCTGGTGCTGTGTTGGTCTTCATATCATTTAGTGCCACTTCTATTTCTTTCAATGTGAAGGGTTCTACTAGTTTCTGGGCCTCATCATCTGTTAGGATCTGATCAAGTTTCCAGGTGTCATTATTTAGGTGTAAGTCACTGGTTGGCTCTTTCCCGAAAAGCTTTTTGTAGAAGTCTTCTATATGCTCTTTAAGTATCTTTTCATCAGTGATTTCTATACCATCAATTTCCAATGAAGTAATAGTACAGTTTTTCTTTCTTCCATTAGCAGTACCATGGAAAAACTCAGTGTTTGAGTCACCTTTGAGGATCCATTTTTCACCACATCTTTCCTGCCAAAGAATTTCCTCATAGTGATAGATCTTTTCTAATTCTTCTTCTAGGCTATATCTCATTTGCCATTCTAGCGGATCTAAATTTTGTGTCTCAGCTTTTACATCAATTTCCCTGATCCGATTGAGTAAATCTGTTTTGTCTTTTTGTTTGTGCTCCACAGTTGGCTCCCCAACCCTTGCAAAATTTTCTAATAGTGGTCTTCACCAATTTCCAATAGTCTTGGACCCCAAGTTCTCTCCTCTCTGGCCATTTGCTTATTAGTTTCTCCTTAAAACCTTCCTGTGTGAGCCAAGCACTTTCAAATCTGAAAATATGTGATCTGACCACTGTATCTTCTCTGGTATCTACAATTATTGGGTTATGATCGGAGCCTATTCTGGTAAGAGTCTTGCATAAAGCTACTGGGTACATCGTGTCCCATTCATCTGTTGTGAAAACTCTATCCAGCACACATCTTGTAGGGTTGTCTTGTTTATTTGTCCAAGTAAATCTAGTCCCTCCTCTATGCATTTCTCTTAATGAAGTATCTGCTATAAATGCGTTGAACATATCCATCCATCCTTGATCGACATGCTCACTTGATTTTTCATGCGGATATCTAATAAGGTTAAAATCCCCCCTATCAGAATAGGAATCTCTGTTCTCATGATTTTCTGGAACAGTTCTTGTAGGAAGATAGGTTTCCTTTCATTCTGCACAGGCCCATACACATTGATAAGTTCCCACAGGATGTTGTTCTTCTTGCTTCCTACTGAAACACTGGAGAAAAAATCCCCCGTGTCCATTTCTATTGTCTCTATATTCCCTTCCCTGACCCCAATCAAAGTGCCTCCAGAGTGACCTCTAGCAGGGGTCCAGTTCCAAGAGTATGGATATCCTTGTACCAGGTCCTTTAACTCTTTTAGAACGAATTCCTTCTTGATTGTCTCCTGTAGGCAAAAAATATCTACTCTGTGATCTCTAAGTATCTCCTTTAACTGACCTCGTCTTCTTTCTTGCCCCATTCCTCTAATATTCCAGAATAGAACTATCATTTTGACTTCTTTTTCCCCCTTCCCTTCTTGCGCACTGTCACTCTAGGCTTTCTATAATTCTTTCTATCCTTGGACTTAGAATCTGGGTTTTTGTCTTCAGGGTCTTTATCACTGTCTTTTTCTTCTTCCTCTTCCACATTCTCAGATATCAATTCTTCCTCTGGAGTCTGGAGTCACTATTATTTGTTTCTTTTCTTCTTCTGCTCTCAATCTGACTTCTGTCAAAACTGCTCTAGCTTCCTCTAAAGCTTGGAGAGTGGACATATTTTTGTGTGATGCTTCCTCTGTTTGCCCTGTATCTATATTACAGATTTGTGCTACTCTAGCAAGATGTAACGGATCAAAAGAATTGAAGAGAGCAAAGTTATTAGGCTTACCTGATATGTTGTTCCTTTTCTGTTTGAGAGCTTCTGCTATCTGCTGGACAGGTTGATCTCCACCCTAGAACCTGGAGCTTCTCCTTTGTGGGAAAATGCCTGGACATTTGTTCCTTGTCTTGACAGGGGTGAATTCATCCTTTCTGGTTTCATTTGTCTGACTCAAATCTCCTGAAAGTGAGGTTTGATCTATTTCTATGTCCTCTCTATTTGTTGCTTTTAGATTCATCAATGGTTCCAACTCTATTGTTCTTTTTTCAATCCTTGCTTCCACTTGCCGCATTTCTTCTTTCTGTTTCTCTATGGAGTCCTCTTCATAATCTACCAAATCTATGTCCCCATTTTCTAATGGCTGTTCATCTTGTTCTTTCCTTACAAAGTTGCATCCTTCGTGAGACTGAATTATTTCTATATTCTGTTGCTCATATTTTTTCCCAATCTCCATCTCCCCTTCTCTTTGACATTTTGATTCATGCCTTTTTGGTTCTCCAATCTGCTTGGTTACTTCTTCTATCTCCATTTCTACAGTTCCCCCTTCAGTCTCTTCAGAATTGACATTCTGTTGCTCTTTGCTGCCTATGTCAGAGCATTCACCTTCTTCCATCCCATCCTTTCTCTGATTGGTATCTCCCTGCTGAGTATTCTTACCTTGTTTTCTAAGTTCATCCCTCTGCTGCTCTTCCATCAATCTAGCAAAACCTGGGTCATGTGTTTCTTCAGAGTCACCTTCCTCATCTCCCTCATCTTCTTTCTTTCTATGCCTATCAAATTTCGAAGGATGATTTCTAGTTGGAGGAGGATTATCTTTCTTTACTGGATTGTCCACAGACCAACTAATTTTGTGTCCCTCCCCATTAATGAAAATCTGAGTATCTCCTTTGATTTGGGTCGAATCTCTGCAATAGATTTGGATTCTCACCGGGCCATTTGAATTAAAAGAGTTGTCATCCACTGCCATCGGGTCTCCAGCCAGATAAGCTATCTCCGTTACAGCTTCTTCATATTGAGCATTTGGGGGTATTCCGTAGGCTTTTACCCATGTCAGGTCTAGCTTGTTCAAGGTATCAGGTGCCCTCTCTGATTCTTCTACACTTGCAGTGATAATTTGTTTGTCTTCAGTGGTAAATTCAAACCTCTGGAATTTTGTAAGCTCATATCTTGACTCCTCACTAGGGAAGTTAATCAAGAACTTCTGATCGTCTACCTGTCTAATTTCCCACTCATGTTTTCCTTTAAACAGCCTTGCCATCTCTTTTTCTATGCTGTCTCTTGTAGCATTTCCTTTTTCTATTGTCATCAGCCCCAAAATCTCTTTCTTAGCATAACTGATCCTCTTCTTTGGAGTATGAAGACTGTAAAACCCCATGCCCGAGAATCCATATCCACACAGCTTGAGACCTCTCTTCTCTGGGCAATTTGTCGCTTTGTGGCCTGAGTTTTTGCAGTTGTAGCACAGAGTAAGATTCTTACACTGGCTGCTTGAGTGATTGGGATCATTACATTTGAAGCAATAAGGTTCAGCAGTATCATGGATGTGACCTTTGCCTTGATCTCTATTATCTCTATTGGATCGACCACTTGGATTTTCACATCTGCCCTTCTCCTCTTGGTCCCTTCTCAGTTTGTTCCGCAGGTCATGTTCTGCAAGATCAAGATCTTCATCATCTCTGTCCTGCGATCCTCTCTTCCTCATGTACCTCCTGTCTCCATCATAACCACGCTGCTGGTACTCTGCTTGCCTTTCATCTTGCTGCCTATCATAGTCCCTTCGGCCATAGTTGTAATTCCCCTCGAACCCCTGCCGAGATCTATCATAATTTCTGCTCTGACCATCCCTATGGTAGCTTTCCCTCTGCTGATCTCTGTTCCAGTTGGAAGGACCCTGGCGATTCCAATCTTCAGCTTTCTGACCCTAGCTTTCTGACCCTGGCGATTCCAGTCTCCCCTCTCTATCTGCCTTGGATTCTTCTCTTCGAAACCTCTATCAGGACCCCTGTTTCTATACATCTTGGTGTTAGCAACAGCTGCAAACGATCTCGAATCCACTCTATTTTGTCTAGCTTTCTCAACTTTTCTTGCAAAAATTCCAAATCGGCGGACGTCTTCTCTGGATGCTCTAATCCCTATCTCCGCCGCCTCAAGAGCACGGCCTTTTGGAACCCACAACCAGCCTCTTTTAGGGTTTGACCAGGAGTGCGCAAATAAATCTTCTAAGCAGGTCCCGTATGCGAACTTGGGCTGGGCTGGGTCTGGGCTGGGTGTCTGGGTTGGGTCGACCCTAGTCTTCATTCCGCGCTTTGCTCTTAGCATTCAAATTTTTCCCTAATTCCGGAAAATCTCCCTCTAATTGGGTTGTGCCCTCTCTGGTCTCAATTCCAGTGATAAATGGATCCATGGCCTCTTAGCATCATCTCCTATGATTCATGACAAAGATACCGTAGGTCTGGATAGAGATGTGGACGAGTTGCTTCAGCACGTTTTGGCTGGGGACTCAGAGTTAAGTGTCATCTCCTTGGTTGGCATGGGTGGTGTTGGGAAGACCACACTTGCCAAGAAGTTGTACAATCACCCAGATGTGAAGAAGCACTTCAACTGCAGTTCATGGGTCTATGTATCGAACACAATGGAGCTACGAGGTGTCCTCCATGAGATGGCCAAGGGGCTGATGAGCATACCCTCTGCTGAGGCGAGCTCTCTCAGCGAGAAGCAGCTCCAAGAACTGCTCTTGAGTGGTCTTGATGGTTTGCGGTTTTTGCTTGTGCTCGATGATGTGTGGGACAAAGGGTTCTGGGATGTGATCAAGCTGGTACTGCCCAGGAATAGCAGCGGAAGTCGGGTCCTTGTGACAACGCGTAACACTGTCGTGGCTGAGTCGGTTGTCGAAGTGAAGAGCCATTGCCATCGACTTCAGCCATTGACATTCAAGGATTCCTATGATTTGTTCTGCAAAAGGGCGTTCACAAAAGATGGGATATGCCCTGATGATCTGACAGAGACCGCAACAAACATTGTGAAGAAGTGTGCTGGTTTGCCTCTTGCTATTATTGCCGCAGGAAGCATGATGTCCAGGAAGGAAACAACGGATATAGAATGGAGGCGCGTCCTTGAAAGCATTCAGAAGGACCTAAGAAACGGTGAAATGGGAGTCCAGCAAGCACTCCTTGTAAGCTTTAGGGACCTCCCACAACCTTTGAAGCCATGTTTTCTGCTGCTCTCTGTCATCCCATATGATTCGGAGATATCCCGAAAGAAGCTGGTCCGTTTATGGATCGCTGAAGGGTTTGTGCAAGAGAAAGATGATGAGACACTTGAAACAACTGCAGAGAAGTACCTCATGGAGCTCATCAACAGAAGCATGATAGAAGTGGCAATTGCAAGCAGCAATGGGAGAGTAAAAGTGTGCAGAGTTCATGATCTTCTTCATGATCTTGCCATCTCGCTGTCTGCAAATGAGAGATTTTCCATCATTTTCCATGATAAAGGTGCAAGCCATAATGCTCGGCCTCGGCGCATCTCATTACAGACATCTCATGTATCATTCAGCAAAGAACACAAGAAAAGATTGCGATCTGTTTTCATGTTCAGCAGCGGTGCACCACTTGTATTAAAGCGTAATATTGTTGCAAAGATCTTTAAACTAGTAAGAATTTTGGACTTGGAAGATGGAAATGTGGTCAAACTTCCAAAAGAGATTGGAGGTCTACTTCACTTGCGGTATCTTGGGTTAAGAGGAACAAAGTTGAAGAAGCTTCCAGCAACACTGCATAAACTCTATCACTTGCAAACACTTGATATCAGGAGGACCCAAATAAAAATAATCACATTTCAAATTAGATGTTTGAGAAATTTACGGCATCTAGAGATGAGACAAGATGACCAGAGCATTCATATCCCTATGGGACTTGCCCAACTTGACAAGCTCCAAGTACTAACAGGTTTGCAGGCAAGTCCAGCAGTGGTCGAAGAGATAGCATGCCTTAGTCAGCTTAAGAAACTTTCTATAGAGGACTTGAACATTGAGGATGCAGAAAACCTGTGTTCTTCTGTTAACAACCTGAAGGAATTATCATACCTATGTATCTCCGGTCATGACACTAGACCTCTTGACCTTGCAACCCTGAAGCCTTCATCATGTCTGCAGAAGTTGCACCTAGCTGGAACTTTGAAGACATTACCGGGTTGGTTTGGCCAGCTGCGTAACATTACGAAGCTGCGCCTTAGCTTCTCACAACTAGAAGATGACCCACTTCAGTTCTCAGTCTATTGCCAAATCTGTTGTTCCTCCAGCTCAACAACGCATACCAGGGAAGACTTATGAAATGCTACTGTACAGGATTTTTGAAACTGAAAATCTTTATCATAACTGAACTTGAGGAACTGGAGGAATGGGATGTTGATGAAGGAGCGATGCCGTCAGTGCAGGAAGTGTGGATCATGTCATGCGAAAAGTTGCAAACAGTTCCTGCTGGGTTACAGTCTCTTGCCACATTGCAGAGATTGAGATTGGTGGGTATGCCAAACTCCTTTATTGATAGGTTGGGAGAGCATGGTGAAGATTTTGATAGGGTCAAACACATACCATCGGTCCAGATCATTCAACAGTTTGGGTAACAGTTAAATCTTCCTGCAATTACGTTTCAAAAGTTTCGTGCAACTATGTTTCCAATGCAGAACATCTGCAGCTAAAAAACTGAAGGCTGACGATGGCATCAGTTAACATCTGTGTGTGTTTACTTTTTTAAAACTGTGATGTTTTTATCATTTTTAAAATGAAATTAGGTGGCCAATGCCCCCTCCTGTTTCTGAAAAAATAAAAATAAAAAACTATGTCTCCACTGGTAGAGTGGTACACCATAGCTGTCAGGACTTGGAAGACATTAAGACGATGAAATTGTAAGATGAAATGTCCTTGTTTTATTTTGTTTTTCATGGGTCTTATTGGTGTACATTTTGTCAACTATGCGTCCAGAATGTATCTTAATAAGTGCTTTTAAAATGTTTGTATATTCAGGGCACCAGCAAATCAGATTGCAGAAGAAAATTTTGTCGGGTGTTAACATTGCATTAAAAAAAATAAAGGATGCATCTGGAACCCATATATCAGTTTTGCTAATACCTACGGCACACATATCTCTGTAAGTTCTACCTTCCGCCGTTCGGCTAGGTAAAGGTAAGCGAAATGGAAACAACGCCGTGCAATTGTTCTTTGGTCTGTTTGTCCAACTACAGTAAATCTGTGCAAGCAAGAGCAGCAAAGTGGCGTCTCACCGAGAATGCCGACAATGGTCGTCCTCCTGGTGACAATTCTGCCATCCGGCGGCACAAACGAGCCGAGCGGCTCGAACTGGCAGCCAGTGAGGCAAGGTCTCCGGCGGATTGTCAGCCACGTCAAACTGGAACGCCCCCTGCTGGCGGCATAAACGAGCGGCTCGAACTGGAACACCCCCTGCCGGCGGCGCCGGCGCGTGCTGTCAGGCCAGCATCGCAGGTCGGCGGCGGGGCAACGTGAGGAGAGGGAGGTCGGGGTGGGCGGGTGGCCGGCAGGGGAGGGGTTGGGCCGGGCCGTAGCGGACGAGGACGAACAGAGGCACTGATAAGGGAATCCCAATTTTATTTCGCAAATTCTAAAAAAATAAAAAAATCCGATTTTATTTCGCAAATTTGGATGACCACTGGGCTATGAGCGTCAAATTCTGTTGACATTTTCAATTTTTCATGCTCTGTTGTCCATGCATGAACTTTTCTATTTTTATTACAAAAATATACCATTATGGGTACCAGAACTTTACGTAGTACCAAGTACTCCATTCGTTTTTAAATTGATGTCACCGTTGATTTTTTGAGTTACGTTTAACCGTTTATCTTATTAAAAGTTTAAAAATTATCATATATTTTACTATGTTTTTTTATTAGTAACTAAAATATTTGAGCAAATATTTTGAATAGGACGAACGGAAACGTAACTAAAATATTCAACGGCGGCATCCATTTAAGAATGAAGAGAGTATCCTACGAGACAGCCTTTAAAATGTACACTCTGTTTTGCAAGTACAAAATTTTAGTATCCAAAAATGAAAATAAGAGGGTTATTTGGACTTCTTGAAATTTTAAAAGGAGCAAATTCTCTCGAGTAGAAGATATAAATTGTCGCATTTGATTCTAGGATCGAATTGTCTAAAAATTTGCCCCATTTGATTCAAAACCAGAATTTAACTGGTCGGCTAAAATTTGGAAGGTGTCATCTATAGTAAATGGCTTTGCCCAAATTTGGCTAAGCTGGCAATAGTGCTAAAGAACTTGTGTCAACAACTAACCGACTGCATCTGATTCGATTAACATAATTTGGATATTAATGTGTAACTAGCCCAGGAAATAGCAAACATTTAGTTAATTTCAAGCCATTAAAATTCATTTTCACATTAAAGAAGGTTGATACCAAAAAAAAGCTGAAATGTTCTGACCTCCTACCTTTATATAATTTTATTTTGTGTTGGTGGTGATATGTAGTCTTAAACAGGTTGTTGTGTGTAATTTCTTGTGATAAGAAAATTACCATATTGACAAATATGTCTACCTCTACCGTGATGATATCATGCACTTATTTGGAATTGCACTTCGCTCGATATATGCGTATATTTTCAGTTATGATCTTATCCTCTCACTCCCTTTGCCATAGGTGAGCGAGCTCTAACAGAGATACTCCATTTGTTCACTTTTATATGTCATTTTAGCTCTAGACACATGAATTAAGAGATGTGAAAAATATGGATGCACAAAAAAAATAAGAAAGAGAGTGATAGAGATAGATGAGTAATGGCTAGAGAGAAATGTGCATTGAGAAGCGAAAATAACACAAAAGTGTATTGGGAATAGAGAAATGTGCATTGAGAAGCGAAAATAACATATAATTAGAGAAAAATGTAGAAACCTAAAATAACATCTATAATTGTGAACGGAGGGAGTACATGATACTAGTGGTAGGCAGCGCGCCCTTGCGCGCTGTATGATTATAGGGTACTGCCAAAGTTTGCGATCATTACACAGGGTGGGAAGGAAATGTTTATATAAGGCGCTGAAAAAAGATACTACGTTGTTTTCTGGGTGGCGGAAGATCAACGCATGCACATAAAATTAAGCCACACTGCATGGTTTATTCATCATTAATGTAGCCTGTAGGGGGTTTATATAGAATAGATGGGAAACGTAGCTCAACAGAACCGTTACGGATATGTAGAGAATGACTTGCCAGCGTACGTAGACGCGTACATACAGATGGTAGATGAAAGGAACTGAAGCGAAAAAACCAGCGATGTCATCTAGGCTTCATCACCTAGGCTTCAAAGCCAGCGGTGCGAGGATCTGCGAGGAAGCGTGGATCGTTCCAAAGGCACCCAGTCAGGGCCTGATGCTTCACCTTTCGCTCCCAGGTCGCTGCATTGGAAGATCCGGTGCCATCTACATGGTCAAGGCTGCTACGGATAGGCCAGATTCTAGGCCTAACATTGCAGAACGGGCAGACATAGAAACCTTGGTGACGCACAGCTCGCTCTCCATTGTGCAGGTGTGAAAGAGTTGCAGTTTTCAGGCGCTCAATGTTCTCTGCTTCCAGATTGATGATCGTGGCCTGAACTCTTGCTGCGTAAAGCTCCATCGTCTCGTGCGGGTCTAGGCCATTATCCACGGTTGCGATTATGACAGCTTCTGCATATGTGCGGGGAACATCAGTGTAATTCAACCCAAGAAAGGAAAAGTAAGAACGGTAACGAACATTGTGGTGTTTGTGATGGAACCAATATAGGTATCAGCCTAGCACAGAGAAGTAGGACAACAAGGAACATTGGAGAGAGGTTGCATATATTTGCATTTAACAAAAATGTTTCAGTAAGCTGAGGACAGATATTATACATTTAGCATTAGAGTTACCAACAAATTTATACGACACCCATGATGTGAAATGACATACATAAGGGTAATGCAGAATCCCTAGGCTACAGGAACTGACCTTTCTTGCGAAACTGATGTGTATAAGTGTATTCAAGCAGTTCGGAGTTCGGTTAACCTGCAACAAAACCAAACCACTCATATTTAAGGCGTAGCAACTATACCACCAAAGGTGCTTACAAAATTGATATGCTTATTGAACGAAGTTGGGATAGCCTGCGAAAGAAGTAAACCATAAACATACTTAATATTTATTGAGTGGTGACATCTGGAAATGATACGGTGAAGCAAACATATCTACCGGCACCGCTTAAGATGAAATGAAGGGCTGAACAATGCACCAATTTCAGGAACCTATATATGCTTTCTTTCAGATTCCCATCTACTTTTATGTTGCGGATAAGCTAAGTCTACAAATTATTAACGCTATGAGAATATCATGTAAAATTCTCCTCCAACTGTATAATATACCCATTTACTGGTCAATTCACATGGGGTTTCATACGCAGGCAATCTAGGGTCAGGTGAAACATGCCGCATAATCAGCACTAAATTCCTATGATGGCCTTTCAATATCAGCCATTTTAATTTCTAGAGTACAAGATTTCCAATAAGCAGCTTGTTAGCTGAAATTAGATTAAACAGCTTAACATCGGCCATTTCAATTCTATAGTGCCATATATTAAATGAGTTGGCCAATCTTGTATCCGATTAAGTAAAGAACAAACCTGGATTGAACTTTTCTATTTCAAAATATGTATGGTGCTAGGGCACAACATTTGGCTCAGAAAATGTATTACGGTTGAGTTAGCAACATAATGTCAGTAAAAAAACATTTTGAGACATGAAGCTTTTCTATGTTGCCTATATGAGAAGTGTAATCAAAGAAGAAAAAAAATGAATGTTCACCTTCCTTAAATCCATACTAATGTCGAGGTAACTGTTCTGGTACAGATTAAGCACTTCACTACCTCATTTGCTTGAAATGAACAACAACCATATTCCAAAAATAGAATTGAAGTTAGCATGGAACAAAAAATATGGATTCTTATATAAGAAGCAAATTTAACGACACAGAATTCAAATAACCTTTCAAAATCCTGACTGAACAGTGGCTTAACAAAAGCAATTAGATTCAAGCATATGGAAAACCAAGGTACATAGAGGAACCAATGTGCCAAAGGTTACTAACATTCTTAAGATTTGTATGACTAAAACACTGGAAGCATTAGCTCACGGAATAAGCAATTGATTAATTACTTGGAACCAAGAGTACCATGATGAGCAGGGAAGGATTAAACATGCAGCAACACTTTTTTTTTCTTTTTTTTTTCAGTACTAACAAAAAAATCCTTTGATGAACATATATGTGATCTCCGTATGGTAACTCATCAGAGAACTTATGGAGCACTTTTTTTTTTAGCATAGAGTAAGAATTTAGTTGAGTAAGTAGATCGCATCAATGAGTTGGACCACTCATACAAAGTTTTCATCTTGAGGCAGGACCGAACACTGAGACCAACCGTGAAATTGGAACAACAAAATAATCATGAAGGCATGTAAAATAACAACGAAGGAAAAGTCAGAAATTAAGCCAAAATAGATGGCTAGATCAAAGGTAGCGCAAGTAGGAACCTCAACAATAGGTATCAAAATGAAATGAAACGTAATTCAATAGTGGAGCTGCGAAGAAGACAGAGGACGACATGACCAACCAAAAGGAACATCAACTGGACTGGAAGGGTCTCATAAACACACAATAAAGCAAAAAGGCTAAAAGAGATAATTCAAGAACCTATTAGTACATTACAAGAAAAATAAAATGCAGAATTAATCACTGTTCAAACAAATGGCATACTCACAGCACACTGATTTCAGCATCTATAAACATACTAAAGCAAAGTAATATCGCAGGTAAGATAACTCAGATGTGTGTGTATTCGTTGAATACAATGCTGGGCGCTTGCCATGTGTTAATGCTATTTTAGTGATTATATAGAGGTCACATGAATAGTAATTTAGTCCTTTCACCATTCAGTAAATAATGCCTGTACATCTCAAGTAAGTTCAGGGAAACGCAAATTGTGAATATATACATCCAGGGGCAAGAGCTAATGGCTCCATGGCTAGTTACCATAGCAGGCAGCATATGAAAACTCTTAGTATGTACGACAATGGAAAAGATTTTTACATCTAAAACTGAAAAGAAGGAAAGCATTGTATGATGTGAGAAATAAAAAGAAGGTTATTTGGAAAAAATTTACAAACAGCTTCTAAAAGGATATCGAGCATGGTAAATAGTAGCATCAGGAAGTAAAACCCGTGCTTAAATCTGAATGGCAACAATGGCCAACAGACAACACCTTGTTTGTTGGCTGTGGTACTCAATTATATAAGCTCCAGACACAACAAATGATGGATACCTGCAGTAGATGTAATAAGCACTATGACTGAATCTTCCTATCCCTTATGATGTCACTATGGGAAAAACAAGCATTTCATGTAGCAGTAATTAGTGATGTAAATAGTAGCATCAGGAAGCAAAACCCGCGCTTAAATCTGAATGGCAACCGTGGCAAATAGACAACACCTTGTTTGTTGGTTGTGGTATTCAGTTGTATAAGCTTCATATACAATGCATGGTGGATACCTGCAGTAGCAGTAATAAGAATCTATAAGTGAATCTTCCAATCCCTTAAGATGTCACTATGTTGCAAAATAATTTTGTCGGTAGAATATGAATGAGAAGTAAAAATTCAGCAATAATGAGTTTAACCTGTATGAATGAACATAAATATGCACAGAGGAAACCTTTTGGCCAATCTTGTGTTCATTACTTGTAATACTTAAACAAAGCAATAGCACAATTGGGAAGGAACTGCAGGGTATTATCCAGCAAACAAAAACACATCGGTAAAAATCAACTATGTGCAAGTTAATATCTCAACACCGCTGACTGTCATGGGTCTCTGGAAATAGGTCAGGGCCAACTGTGTTGCACTGTTGTTGTAGTTCAAGGTTTTTCTTTTTAAAGCACAATGAGAGATGGACAATGAACGTGCAAATAAATTTACAGCTAATAAATTAACGACAGACAGTAGAAAAAGCATAAATGAAATTAGATAGTAGAAAACGCAAAAATATAAGTCTAAAATCCATATAATCAATTGACATTAAAACCAAACCTCAGTCCTTATATAAGCAATCAAAATTAACTGTGCACATTTTGTAAATAGTAAAGTAGAAGTGAAAGTCCAGTTTGTTTGTTTTTGAGTGACCAAAGATCTTGTTCACATCTGGTATCTTTTTGACATAAGCAAGATGAATAGCGTACTATAGCTGAAATGGAGGTTCAGTTCAATAGGTCAAAATAGATGTTACTGGAATGCAAATAAGTCATCTCTCTTCGCTTAAGTCTAGGGACACACGAAGAGGCTCATTGGTACTTTTAGTAGCTGCTAGTAGAGTGGAAGGCAGCTCGATCAGTAAACATAAATTAAATAATCGAAGGGCGACATTATCTATAAAGCAAACTTAAGAAGAGGAAAAAACCTATATTTTGTATGGTGACACATACCTTCGATTTTAAATACTGTTCCGTAATCTGCAACGACCATTTTTCATTGTTGTAAGAGTTTTACAAGGTGATTGTGAGTGTGAGCAAAAGATGGTGAGCACCATCCTAGTAAAAACCTTACACAGTAGGGGGGGAAAAAAATCATGTTTACGCTTATTTCTCTGTATATTACAATAGTAGTACCACATTGTGAGGGGGGGGGGGGGGGGGGGGGGGGGAACCTAGGGAGGGTAGATATGATGGTAACATGAAAACGGACATAAACATGTTTGTAGATAATTAAATGGCCATGCCCCCAACTAAACAGTTCAGCATTATTCTTTTTCATGAGATCAACGGGCAAGAACAGTCAACCATGTGCATATTCTTATCAGCGTACTCATTATTAGCCTTTAACGTACGGTTAGAACTGAGTAACAACGAAGATGGATATTTGTAATTCAATAGCTAATCATTTTTCTAGAAGCTGCAAAGCGATCAAATAATAATATATTGGGGAAGTGTATAAATGAAGCTAAATCAAGAAATCAATGGCGGCCATGTGTCAAAAACATGAATCACTTCAATCTTGCAGAATAGTTAAGTTAACCCCTGCAGCATGAAACGCTAAACTGAAACTTCACTTATATGGGAAACTTACCTTTCAAAGCTATAGGCACTAAGCAGATGCTATTTATTCCATTGAATAGAAAACAGAGGATGAAATAAATAAATGAGCAATTTCAGAAGAGGGAAAACCAATATCTTGGATGACGCATACCTTTTATTTCAAATATTGTTCTCTAACCAGAGGAAAGAGCTCTTACATAAGTGAACAGACACCTCTTCTCTGAAAGTATTCTGATATTCCTATGGGTGAAAAGAAGAGGAAAACGCTTAGTCTGTTTGAAAAGTCAAAACAACCAAAAACTTAAGATAGCTATTTCATAAGAGGTAAGGACGCATCTATTGCATATATAGAACTGGCAAAGGCTGATCTGAAAATTTGATATGAAACAGAGTGAAGGGAATAATGTCATCTGCAGTACATTACCGAAGTCTCAGCAGATGGTCAATACTGTTAAACATTACCTCCCCTAAGCTTTTACGTGATGGCAGAATCTACAGCACTTAGGCAAGACTCTGTTATGACCCTAGGCAAAATTGAGTACCACTCGAATCCATGGGGATACCGAGCTAATTTGCTAGAGATAATGAAAGCAATGCATTATCACTAGAAAGGATGCCATCTATCAGAGAAGAACATATAACTCTTAATGGACATAGAGATAATAAAAAATGTGGACAAAGCTAATTCCTAACCATGGAATGTGACATAGAGAACATATAACTCTTATGGGTATATATATATAAAACGAAGCTCATATATATAAATCAACTTGCTGGACCAAAGAGGCAGTGCCTTATGGTGGTGGATAGCCTGTGTCGAACCATCAGCACCACAGATGCAGATCAAGTAACCTCTGATGAGATATCAGATTATGAAAAACTTTTGATCGGCAACCACTTTGTAATAGGAAGCAACAGCCTGTGAACCCAATCAACATTACACTGTTACTTTCGGGGGGGGGGGGGGGGGGGGGGGGGGGGGGGGGCTACAGACAAATGAATAAAGCAGTCAGATTGTGCTGAGCATGTAAAACGATTAAGATACTTCACGTTTGTTTGTTTAATGTAACCACATTGTTGTCTCAAAATTAAGGAGATCCAAAAGCTATGAAATCCACTTCTAATGCGCAATCACACTATCACACACTCCTACGTAAGAACCAGATGTCAGTACAATTCATGTTGGTAATGGTAAAGGGCCAAGTGAAACTGTTACTTTTGAAAAAGCAGATGAAAAGCAAGGCTTTTTTTAGACATACGAATAAACACCCTTGAAGAAAGCAGCATTAAGCAAATAGGAACAGTAAATCGACTATAAGAACTATTGCTAAAATGGGACTTGAGATATTTGTCAGGAGCTTGCACAAAGATGCTCACAAGAAAAATAAGAAACCACCACTTTCCTGTATGCTTGGATACAATTAAGTGATAATTTCAGGAAAAGTAAAACCTCTTGAAAAGGCAGCTCTTAAGTTAAAAGTAGGTGGTTTTTTGCCTGGGTATCTCTTTGGCACCCTCTCCAGAGCACATAAATGAACAAAGGTGAACACTTTCCATTACTGGGAACAAAGTAACGTAAAGAAAATAATGTAAATTCTGCATCTGGAAGTGGTTACATGCTATTTAAGTATATACACTAATCATTGGTTCAACTACTGTTATTTCTGCCCACTGTTCATCGAAATTATCACTAAGTTAAACCGTATTAACGTAGTTTAACATAAAATATAGCATGATATTGCATTAATAGGGCAGCAGTTGATATCGTGCACTCACGTCATGAAACATGGGCAGCAGTCATCGAATAGAACATCCAGGCTCATGGCAAGGTAGTGGTCCGCCTGCAGGCATCCTCATCCCTACCAGCGCTGCTCCAGCTAGTCCAGGCGCTGTGAGACATGGTGGCACATGAAACACCTCCAGAAGCTCGCCGTCGTCCCCTTCTGCTGCCTCACCTGCGCCAAAACCCCAATTGAAATACACAACCAGTCCAACACGACCAAGATCTGAACAAAATCTGCAAAACACTAAATAGAGAAAACGGATGATCTGATGTGCGAATAACATATCAAAGGGAAAACTAATCGAGTAAACCCTCAAAGATTAAGATCGGGAAAAAAATAAAGATCGATCTCATTGTCGAGGTATATTATTTTTGGAAGAAGTGAGTTACTTATCTTAGAGAAAGAAATTCCTGATCTTGGAGCAGTCACTTAAGATAAGAGGTGCAATGATTTCGTAGCATGGCGACATCCCATTCCTGATCTAGGAGCAGTCAGTTGATATACAAGCTACAAATACATGGCACCAGGATAAGTAGGATAGACTACCTGTGACTATCCTTCTATCCTAGATCCCAATAAGAAATTCATAAATGAACTATAGGAAATCAAACAAACCAACTGCCTCAATTCTTCTCTGAGGCAAAGCAATTGGATCTAAACATATAACTGCATATAAAAGAAAACGTGAATATCAGCCAGAGAGGGAAAAGTTCAGAGGAAAATATTTTTTCGTGTTTGCAGCAAAAGAAGCTTGATATATATCGTTTCTTTTCCACTCATCTCTTGTTTCTCCTATTATTACTTTGACATGGACACAATATAGTCCTATCTAGGGTTTAACTGAGAGAGACATACCAGACTTTGGGCATGAATTCGCTGGAGCAGAGAGCAAGGTCGCCTTCATTGCCTCCTATGTCAGTCCAGAACAGCAGCACCCTGCAAAACACCACCGCGCAACGCCGCTGCTATCAATTGTATGAGTGGAGAAATAAAACGGAAACAAAGGGAAAATCGAAAAACAGAACAAGAACAAAGCCAGAAAATATATAAACAAGATCTGAGAGAGAAAGGTATCCTAATCCTAAATTGATATCCTAAAATCTACAAGCAAAACTCAACAAGCGGATCCACACGTCAAATCGAGTGAACACCGGCAGCCCCACAAATCCCAGAACGATCGAAGGCAGAGAGATTGCATCACTAATTGCTTGCCTTTGGGATAGCCGCCGTCTTGGCCGATCCGTCCCTGCCATGGAAGAGGAGGAGAGAAGGGAGACCGTCCTTGCCATGGAGGAGGAGGAGGAGAAGGAGAGAAGGGGGGCAGCGCTGGGAGGAAGAGAGCAGCAACCATGGCGGCATGGTCGAGGCCTGAGGGCACTCCGCCTGGATCTGATGGAGAAGAGGAAGGGACGGAGAGAACCGGGCGCATCGATGAGGGAGAGAGACGGAGGCGGCCTATTTCCCACCCACCCGCATTCAATTCGCGGGAAGCCGCGCGCGAATGGGATGGAGCCAACAGGAACGACCGTACGCAGAGAAATTTTCACCGAAGCTAACTTAACCTGATCACGTTAAAACACGCTGATGCAGATCACGCGGTCAAAAATTACGACATCGACGTGGCTTGTGTGTCTGCGACGGGTGAGGCCGCGAACTAAAGAGAGAAATAATCTGTGCCTTTGGATCCTCCAATGATCGCCTAGCCTTGTTATGTGAGGACACGGTGAAGAGTGCACGTTTTGGATGTGCATCAAACTCAGCTCGTGGCTCGCGCTGGCAAAATTCTCACTTGCCTTTTGACAAGGATTTCAGGCTAGGCATGCTAGCAAACGAGACCGAACACACCATGATCTCTTTACTTATCACCACTTCATAATCTTGTTCATAGTTTAATTGTTTGCACTGATTGTAATAGCCAAAATCACATCGGGCTCTCATGAGGTCAAGGCCGGAACCTTTTCATTATCTAAAAAAAGAGATACCAAGTTCACCAATGATTTTGATTTCCACAACCTAACTCCAAAACAATGCCACTACCATGTAATGTGACCGCGCTTTGGTAAGACATAGTATCTGTAACATCCGGGATGTTAATTCGAGCCCAAAAATAGAATCGGCCAGTTGTTCGGCCCGTGGGCTGGGCCCATTGGGCCGCGGTACTGTAGCGCTGGGGCACTGTAGCGAGGCTACTGTAGCTGCCGGTCGCTGAAGCCGCGAAACACTGTAGCTGCGCGGTACTGTAGCACCGCGAGTTTAGTCCCATACCGGAAATTGATCGGGAGCAAGGCCAACTTAAATACCCAGTCTGGAGTGCAGTAGTAACCGAGTTAACCCTTTTACTTGAAGCGAGGACGAGAGCGTAAGAGTTGCTACTGTGAGGTGGGGTCCGCACTGCAGGCGTACGGGTCTGGAGCCGTACTCTGGGCTGGAGTGTTACAGTATCATTCATATCAGTAACATATACTCATTTTTCTACTATCCATTGATGATTCTGCGTGGCATTTACGCATCCAAATGAGTATGAGATATATTTTCGCAAGCTTTATTTTTGTGAATTATTTAGTAACTGACTTAAATACCATGATCTTTTCGCGATATCTTCGTGCTACCATAAAAAGAAACTCGTAAAATTTTTTCCTAAACCACGCAATGTAGATGCGGTTTTCTATTTTAGATTTTTCCGTAAACCTTGCCAAATAGACCCTTTGATTATTCGATGATCATCGACGAAAGGGTTATTGGACTTTTCTATTCATCAACTTCTGTGTGGAGCTCCTTTGTCTCTAAAGTTACATTAAGACTAGCATCCCATAAAATTGAGTTCTAGACCGAATTTATCCTTGAACCTACCACTTGAACTTGTTGTCTTTTATAACTCGATCCCCGTATCACTCCTTTGACTTAAGAGGACAATTTTTGGAGTAGGTGCAGTCAAACGATATCATGCTCAATATAGACTTCATGTCCTCACATGTATATAAAACTAACACTGTTTTATATGTAGAAAATTATCTACAGTTATCACTATTTCAGTATATAAAAAATTAAGTAAAAACACTTGTCGAATATATTTCGGGTCTATAATATCATTAAAAAACCTCTTTAAATAAAATATTACCCACTTTGCGTAAGTAATTTCACAGCTGCTTCCTGCCGGCTGCAGTCCCCATCCGCTGCACGGGAGCGCGCATCTCGGCGGCAGGGAAGGGAAGCGCGGCGCGAGGGAGCGAGCAGACCGCCCGGGGAAGAAACACATCACACCCTAATCCAAATACTTTACTCTCCCTCTTTGTTCTCTCTCTCCTGTCTGCTCCCCCCTTCTCTCTCCACTCACCGCTCAGGGAGGAACCGCCGCCGCCGCTGCCGTCTCTTCCCGCTGCTCGCCGTCGCGGCAGGCGACCGCCGCGGAAGCAGGTACTTCACTAGGCCTCACTGGGCTAAACTATAGATTATAAGCGCGCGGCGGCCTGGCCTAGCACAAGGCCCCCCGGTCCCTCGCTCTCGTTTTTACGCTGGATCCTCCGCGCGCCGCCGCTCGGTCCACCGCCGCAGCGTCTCTCCTCTGTCGGTCTAGTGGAGCGGAGATCTGTCTCGACGGTGATTGGTTTCTTCGTCTGTGGGGAAGTAATCTTAGCTTGCTTGGATGTGTTCCCTTCCTTCGGAGAGTTGGTTGTGTTCCCAATCGAATCCGAATATATTCTCGCTATCTCCGTTCAGTTTGCTGTGGATCGGTGTGCTGCGGTGCTATGCTAATCCAATCCGTTCAGCATGTTTTATTAGTACTGACAGTAGTTTACACCATAGAACTTGGTACCAAATGCCCCAGTCCAGGTCCGTCCTGGGCACTTCCTAGCTTTAGCTTGTATTTCTTTGGGTGAAACTTGGCGGGGATTCGCCTTAGTTGGAGGCAGTAGATGTTTGTTGTACTTAGGTTTTATCTTTATGGTAGGTTATGGGATGCTGTGGCCTGTGAACCTTAACCAATTAATGATAATAGAGCTAATTCATGATTTGAGTTCAGCATACTTTTGAGTTTGTTGATTACAACTGCAGTTTTGCTGAATCTGTCGTTAATTTTGTGCACGTTGTTTCTATGTGCAGCTTTGACTTTAGACAATTGTTGGAACCTCAAGTATTTGCTGATGGCTGGTGCCGTGACAACTGATGATTCTGTTGCGAGCACGAGTGGGTTGGGCGAAGAAGATTGCAGTGTGTCTGGCGATTCCCTTTCCGAATGGCGCTCGTGCGAACAGGTAGATAATGGGAGTCCTTCAACATCCCCTCCCTTTTGGGACACTGATGGGGAAGATGATGATCCAGGTACATGATGCACTGCCTTTCTTTGTGATTTTAGCTGCTGTGAGCCTTACAGGCAACAAATAAGGGCCACAAATATGTTTGGTAGCCTCTTCAAGAGGAGGAGGCGGCGGGGCAGTACCCTTTTCTGAATGAACTACAATCATGACTAGTTACTTCATACTTGTGATATGGTATGTTATTGTGGGCCGTGATTGCAAACCTCACAACTGAAAGGGCTAGAAATCGTCCTTTTTTTTTCAGAGATTTTTCTTCTTGAAGGGAACATCAATAAACACCACTAGTTTACTTCTGACGTAAAAAACTTATCAGTGCAGTACAGTCTTCCTGCTGAATATTGCACCTTTTGGTTTCTTGTACTGCCCCTATCTTGAAGGTTGGCTCAGTGCTAAAATAACTAGGTTACTAGTCCTTAGTTAGATCGGTTAAACGTAGTTATCTAATCTACTGTTTGCCTTTTTGGTGGGTTGGCGTGATATTGGATTAGGTGTTAAAAACACGCCAACCTTGGTTCAATGGCCCGTTGCATACGTATTAGTTTTTTCTCCCGTTAAGCATCTATCCACCTCTTAACCTTGAACCGAACCGTACCAAAATTTTGAAATGCTTGATAACAGAAATCAGAATAAAAACTTGCCAGAGACCTAAACTCTTTGACTGGAAACTTTCTTATGGTACGTCATGAAATAGCGAAAACCTAACAGGAAAAAAATTGGCACAGGATATGACTTTTTAGAGCTGGTTAGAAGGTAAAATTTACTGTTTAGAGCTTACTGTTAACTACTTGTGCCATTAGTCTTGCATATTGCTATATCTGCTAAAAAGGATGCTTCCTTTGTTTAATGGGACTTTCTACCGTGGAAATACTGCTGCAAAGCATAGGTGCAATATATTACCTTACTTGATATTTAGTGGCTTTCTATTTGTGACGTTTGCAACTCGCAGAAAAAATATGGTATAATTAATCAATGGAGGCCAAAACCTGACCCTTCATGCACCCTGGGATTCGGTTTTGTTTTACATATCGATAACAGTACATCTGTCTTGAATAGGAACCACATGGGTACTTGTACACAAACTATACTATGCAGCACCCAGTATATGTTTAGGTCATCATTACATGCATTGTGTCCCCATCCCTGTGAGTAAATTACTGCATTGTCACTTTCAACTCCTTGAAAACTTATTCCATCATTCCTATAACTCTATATGTTGTCTCAGTAATAATGTCTTTGGTAAGCTTCGCCCATTTGCAATTGACTAACGGATATGTCTGGACCGTTGTTCTCAGTTCAGATCTTAATTGTAGTCAATTTCTCCAATCCATCTCATGCTTTCTCTTCAGTCCTTTAGAGGAATTAGAATTATTTTTATTTACTGATAGTGTGGCAGTTGTGGCTGCTTTTCAGTTAACTCATAATTGAAAATTATTATCTCAGGTCCCAGACCTTCAGAACTATTTGGGCGACATACTTGGAGAATTGAAAACTTCTCAAAGGAAAAGAAGAGAGAAATGAAAAGTGAACCATTTGAAGCTGGTGGTTACAAGTGGTAGGATTCATAGCTATGTTGCTGCTTTCCTATTTTGTCTTTTTCTTCTTGGTCTAGTGATGAACCTAATATCTCTGCTGTTTAGCCTTCTTTTTGTATGCTATTACAGATAATTTGTATTGGCTTCTTATTTGACTTTGTTACACATGATCTTCATTCTTGAAGTATGAACAATTGCTGGTGCACAATACAGTGCTCTCTAGGTCATGTTGTTTTTCTATTTTGTGTGACAATGCT
The DNA here is from genome assembly GCA_012490785.1 of Eragrostis nindensis. Taxonomy (NCBI): domain Eukaryota; kingdom Viridiplantae; phylum Streptophyta; class Magnoliopsida; order Poales; family Poaceae; genus Eragrostis; species Eragrostis nindensis. The sequence continues at coordinate 1,278,643 of JAAXCT010000092.1, forward strand.
GCAACAAGAGAGTCTGTAGTGCTGCCAAGTGCCAACTATTTTCATAATGTTGTTAAGTTCTTGTGTCTTTTTTGTAGTTGTAACAATATAACTTTTGCTGTTCCATATTTATGTAAACTTATTTTTTAGAGTGAATTTAAGAAAACAGTATTTTGAAATGGGCTGCAAATAATGACAACTTCAAGAGCCCTGCAACTACTTTGACATCTCCTTTCGAGTGGCCTGCCTAAATTTATCTGAAGAGTCATGAAGTTGTGTAACATATATCCACTTCAAACTCAAGTTGGAGTCCGGAGGATGCTTTTAGGCCACTTGATGCCCTGCATTCTAGTTCTACTTATATTTCCGAGCCCCTTGAGTCACTTAGTCTCTGTAAAGTTGTAAACTAACAGATCATTCGCATGCTATTCTATTATTATATTTGTTTCTATTTTGTGGGTGTGTGCGCGCTCACGCTTTTCTGAGTTTTGACTTCTAAATTGCCGAGCAGCTCATTTTGGAATGCATAAGCTTAGATGTTCAATTGTGTAATTTGATCACTTGCTCATCGGCAAACTTTAAATTTTGCAGGTATATTCTAGTTTACCCTCAAGGATGTGATGTCTCCAATCACTTGTCATTGTTTCTTTGTGTTGCTAATCATGAAAAACTCCTTCCAGGTTTGGCATTACTATATCGCCTTACTATCTTTTATCCTCCACATATTTTTTTTTCATTTTTCCTGATTACGGCCTTGACACTTTTAGGGTGGAGCCATTTTGCACAATTCACTATAGCCGTAGGCAACCTTGATCCTAAGAAAATTAAATATTCAGGTGAGCTGAACTGGTGTTTTGTTTTGTTAATGCTTAACATCCAGCTTCAGAGGTTGACTAAGTAACTCTGCAGACACGTTGCACAAGTTCTGGAAGAAGGAACATGATTGGGGTTGGAAAAAGTTTATGGAGTTGTCAAAGATCCAAGATGGTTTTCTTGTTGACGATGTTCTTGAAATCATAGCTCAAGTTCAAGTGATCAGGTAGGTAGTCTCTACTTTTCAGTATTAGAACCTAAAGGTTTTTATTCTTGCTGGTTTCTATTTGGCTAAATATAAACTGCACCTCATCCAGTGAAGCATTCACACGAATTCTTCAAGACTTTTTCTTTAAAGCACCGATGATCATTCATGGATTGTTTATATGCTGCACTTAATTGAGGTGATCTTGTTGGTGTTCTTTATTCTCTCGGTAATTAACATATAGTTCCTGTGCAATCTCATCCTGTTAAATATCGTAACTTTGTTACACTACAAGCTGCAGTTGCTCATTGCTTATATTGTTAAAAACTCTCTTTGAAAAATCTTTTTATTGCATTGCAATAAACATGTTTTTTATACCTTAGCTTCTGTCTGTTATTCTTATGTCCACCTGTTATGTGCTTAGCTGAATTTATCACAAAACAATCTATGACTGTTATCTATTTCCTTTGCAACACTGGAGAGAGAAAGCAGACCGACCGTTCCGTTGCCTCGATCGCCCTTATCGACGAGAGTTGCTGCGTGTCTACATGACAAACATAGAGCAAATATACCGACGCGTTGTTGAAGATCGTAGAAGTAAACTTGTCAAACTCATTGAGGACAAAATGAGGTGGTCCAGGTTCGATAATTGGCCTTCTGAACTCATGCCACATTGAATGGTTTAATACTTATGGTATAAATTTGTAATGTTTCTTTATGTTGCAGTTTCCGTGCTTTCTGGCTTGCACTTGATCCAACTACAAGAAGTCGAATGGCCAGCGAGAAGAGTGACCACATATTGAAAGTAGTGGTGAAGAGTTTTTTTGTCGAGAAAGAAGTCACATCAACATTAGTTATGGACGCTCTATATACGGGTTTGAAGGCACTTGAGCACCATAGTAAGGGGAGCAGTAAAGGGGCAGTAAAATCAATGGCCATGGAGGAGCTATCAACACCAATGGTCCATGTTAATATGGACATGTTTGTTCTGGCTGGTGATTTCATAGCTCTGCTTGAGAGGGCTGCTTTAGAGCCCTTGTCTTGTCAACCTCAGTCACCAAAGGATGACAAATGTTCCCAGAGCCGTGCCAAGGTACATTCTCACATTAGGGTCTTGTTTTGGGCCTTGTACTATGTATATATTCTTTTGAAAATTAATAGAAAAAATTAGTAGTGGACTCCTGTCTTAAAAAAAAGGTAGGTATTGTGGTACTCCATCTGTTTTTTTATGTGATGTTGTTTACTTCTCTTTCGGGTTAACCAGCATCATATATAAAAGTTCCGACGAGTCACTTGATTTTGTAGTCAAGATTGGATTTACCCCCCAGATGAGTTCTATCATGATGGTATCTTACTGCAACATTAGTGTTTGCTTTGTCTGAGTTGCTTTTATATTATTCTCATTCTTTTAGGACGGTGATTCTGGAGAAGTTAACAAAGTTTCTATTGAGCGCGAAGAAAGGCGCTTAACTGAGATTGGTCGGAAGATACTTGAAATATTTGTGTTGTCTCAGATATTTAGGTATAAATTTTCTTTATTTTGGGTATCTTATTATTTCTGTGTGATTAATTTAATCGCCCTATCATGAATGTTATCAATCATTTGTGGTTTCCTTGTGGGGCAAATTCCTTATCAGCCATTAGAAAAAATTAAGATTCCTTATTAGCCACTGAACTTTTTGAATTTCCTTATCAGCCACTGAATTTTTTGAATTTCCTTATCAGCCATTGGCATGATCTTTCTTTCCTTTCTAGCCATCGCCATTCGTTCCGTTTGCTTCTGACATAGGCCTCTCCCCTGTGCTTTGTGACAATTTTACCCCTAACATTTTGCACTCTGTGACCTCACTCGACGAACCGAACTGCCATTCTCATCCCAAAATTTCTCCGCTCCAAATCAATGCCGGGTGTCTCCCTACCAAAGAGCTAGGAAACATCTCGAAAAACGAAAACGAGGGCAGACAGGCCGACGTGGGGTGGTGTGTGCAGGAGAAATGCGGTGTGAGCAGGCGTGTGGTGGCAGGACCTCCGCGGCGCGGCTCTGGCGGCCGGGTGGGTGTGGAGCTGCGCGACGCTGTGCGGGAGCTCTGACGATTGGCGGACGGGCAGCGGGTCTTGGCTTCATGACGGAAAAGCGCGCTGTCCCTTGGCAAAAAGAAATCAGCAAGTGGACAAGTGGTGCAATTGAGTTGATCACAATCAGCCAACACTCAACTGGAGTCCATCTTGTGTGTGTGTGTGTTCTTTTTTGGCACTTTTTCTAATTTTCTTTGCTGATCCGGCCAGAGAGTTTGTCTGTCCTCGTTCTGTAAATTGGCTTTGCGCAGCTATGCCGCTGGCCCACTTCTGTATGTACAAATTGATTCGTGATATCTACTCAAATGCATGGCTGATAAGGAAACTAGCAAAACTGCTAGTAGGGGCAACTTAGTCTTTTCTCATTCCATTTAACACTGTTAGACCATAAAATAGATGGTAGTGGCTATAAGGAAAGAAAAATAAGGTTGATGGCTAATAAGCAAATTCAAAATTTTTATTGGCTAATAAGGAACCTCAACTTTTTTCGATGGTTAGTAAGGAATTTTCCCTTGTGTCCTATCATGAATTGCGGATTAATTTTGTCTTACTATTATAGACAAGTATTATTTATTCACAACATCAGTATTTGTTCTTTTCTTCTTCAATATAATGATACGCAGCTCTCCTGCGTGTTCGAGAGAAAAAAAACATCAGTATTTGTTCTTCTCGGAGTTATAATAACACACTCCAATATCTTGACATTTGCACAACTAATCTTTTTATGTTTTGCTTTCTTACATTCCGGTTCCATATTAGTGGGATTGAGGTTGCCTATCAAGAAGCTGTTGCTTTGAAGAGACAAGAAGAGCTTATTCGTGAAGAGGAACTCCTTGAAAATGAAATGAAGGGGAAACGTGGTGATAAGCGTGCAAAGAAAAAACAGGTAATTGTTACTGCAGTTTGGTGCTTCCCCCATATTCTCTCTACTTTGCATTGAATTTCATGTGGTTGGGAAGAACATCTAACTTCTTGAATGTATGGATTGTTATTATCTCTTTTGTAGTCTTTTGAATTATCATATTTCTCATACTGTACTCGGTTTGCCTAGATGCATACCAAGTTTCGTAGTTGTTCTGGAGTTTCAAGCTTTAGTTTCAATATCTCTGCTCTATTACCGACAAGTTTCCATGATGTGTCCCTTGTGGGAACTGATGGAGACAATCAATTTTCTCCATGGGAAGTGGAGTAAAGTAAAAACAAACTCAAAAAAAGAACAAACTTGTCTTGATTTGAGAGTGAATAGAATCCTGCTGACACATCTAATTTTACTCTGTGACTCAAGGATGTTTCATCAAGTTTAAACTGTCATGTTTAGCCCATACTTACACAGTCATGTTTGACTCCTAAGTCCTGGTTTTTGGAGCATTTCTGTGGTCTATTGCTTCTTGTTTTTAAGGCGTCACCTAGGCGACAAGGCATTCAGAAAAAAATATGGTGTCCTTGTCGGCCCGTCGCCTTGCCAAAAATGCAGTGAAACAAAGGGAGGGAGGGAGAAGAGAGAAAGATCGGGCAGGAACCAGCTAGCAAGGCGAAAAAGCTCGCTGCCATATTGTTCAGCTGTGGTGGCTGTCGACTTCGAAGGGAGCGGCAGCACTGGTCGATCTGAGGGGGCACTCAAAGAGTTGTGGAGCGATAGGGAAGAGAGGAGGGCTGGGCGGCGCAGTGAAGAGAGGAAGGAGGAGCAAGAGATCAAACTCACCATCCAAGTAGTGGCGGCGGGGCACCATCGATCTGGGACCTGGTCAGGAGGACATAAGATGCAGGGAAGCACTTGTGGGCCGGGCCAAGCACCCTCCTCTCCTTTTCCCTCTTTCTCTTTTACCTTTTCTTTCCTCCCGCGTGCCTCTGTTTCCTGCTTATTAGGCTGGCATGCCGTTGCCTTGCATCATCTCAAGACTCAAGGGCGCCTAGGAGTCACCTCGGTGACTGAAACTTGAAAGGGTGCAGGTCGCCACGCCTCTCCTCATCGCCTTAAAAACATAACTAGTGCCAGTATCATTTCTTTTGGCTCTTTTGGGCAGAGTTCATATTTGCTCCTGCTTCAGTTAAATTAACAAGGCCACAGAAGAGAACTGTATGCAAAGTGAATGAGTTGTTAGGATTATTATTAATCAGCAACTATCAATTAATTTGCGATGGATTTCTGACGTTTCCAGAAAATACATTAGCTCTGAAATCTGATTTTCTTGCACTATCTTTTGCTGCTGCTATTTAGTGCGCTAGAAGTTGAGAAGCTTTGCATTTTAGAACCCATATTGATATACTGTAGTACAGGTTGAACAAAATAATTAGTTCTATTCTGTTTACTGGTATTTCTTTTGCTAATATTCTGTTGCCTTCATTTTTTTTGGATTAAGCCAGATGTTAACCTCTTTTCCCGTTACACTGAAATTTTCAGTCCAAACAAAAGAAGAACAATCGTAAGGCTAAGGACAAGGAAAGAGAGGAGATATCTGATTCAAACTTTTCAGAAAAGGGTCGAGATGGTAGCACAAATCATGGTGGGGAGGACTCTACGCAGGCAAACCAATTGACTATGAAAGTTGATAACTCCGAAGAAGTTGCTTCAGATGTGTCAGACAATTTGAATGGATCAGTTGAGGTATGCCAAACTGACACGTGTGATAAGAACGCTGGAGCTGTGAATGAAATGCATGATGTTGGCATTGAGCCAGAAAATGAGCAGACAGGGAACAAGGATTCAACTATGGAGATTGAGTCATTGGTATCATCTGTGACTGCTACTGTAAACAGTATACGAGGCAAAATAAATAACCTGCTAGACAGTACAGGTCATGTACCACCCACTAGGTCAGTTTGCATTTCAGCTCAAGCTTGTATTATTTCTCTAGGTAGCTTGGATTTATCATAACTAAGTTTATGTACAGAGGGAGAGTCCGGCGCAAAAGGGTCATTAGCAAGATGAACACTGTCCGAGATGAAGATTATCTTCTTTCAATTTCAAGTTGTACAGATCGCAATCAATCTCGTTGTGGCCCATCTCCAAATAGTGACCAGGAGACTTCTCTACTCACCTTAAAAGATAGGCTTTTTAGGCTTGGGCAAAGACTACATGAGGTGAAGCTATTATTCTTAATACATATCAGTTCTAATTACGGTTTGGCTATTCTTGATTTTCCAAAATAAGGTTTACAGATGTGCCTTGCTTTGTCTCTTCGTTGCCTCTTTCTTAGTTTTGATGCTCTGGAGCTAACTTTGCATTACTAATATACTTATTATAGGCTATAGCTGATGATTTTGAAGTTATAATTTGATTGAGAATTGAGATACATGTTCCTCGAAAACAACACTTTATGCCTAGGTTTCTGGGTAAGATGTTCATTGTAACGAGTGATTATAGTAAATCCTGAAAATTCAAGACCTTTTTTGTGGAAAGTTGATGAAATGTTTCTTTGCAGATAAGCAATTCTATAGACACAATGTTTCAGAGTTTCAATTGCAATTCAATTGGAGGGGCAAAAACTAGAGCAGATGCTATGATACTGTTGATATGTTTTGTGCTAGAGAAAACCTATTACTTGTTTAGTTGTTTATAGTGTTAAGGACCAATTTCTCTATATGTCGTTAAAAAAGAAAAACCTTTTTTGGGGTTTCATTTCCTGAGTTGCAATTTTATTTAGTTTTGTTAGTCGATTCATAATAAAATTATATGCATTCTGTAGCACTTCTATCAACCAGCTATCCTATGTCGCTTTAAAATTGATTAGTCTTTCTCCATTTATGCTTGTTTCAGAAAGAAATCGAGGGAAGGGAACTACTCAAGGCCCATTTGGAAAAGAAGGCAGCTGCTGAGACAGTAACTGGTTCACCCTCAGCACCTCCACCTCCACCTGATTTCTTTGAAAGGACTCCTCAGGTTTTGAAATGCCCAGAGCGATCCTCGGTAACTATATCTGATGCGGATATCAATGCACCGCCTCCAAAGGCCATAACCGTAGGCACTAGTGATGGCAGTAATGTAACTGTTCCAGCACCGACAACCTCCACAATAAGCAAAAAATCAGTACCTGTTGCGACTCCCGCTCCAAGTAAACTTGAACCAGTTTTGTGCAACGAACATGTATCAAGTTCAAGACAGCAAACTGATAGAGCTACTCTGACACCCCCAAGATCGCCGCTAGTTGATAAGGCTGTTCCAACTTCCCCCAAGTCACCTTCGCCACAGGTTGATACAGTTGTGAAAGCTGCTCCAGCTCCCCAAAAACTGTCGTCGTCACAAATTGACAAAGTTGCTAAAGCCACCCCAGCTCCCCCAAAATCATCTGCACCCCAGATTGATAAAGTTGCCCCTCACAACCCAGTTTCGCAACAAATTCCTTCCACATCTATTTCAAAAGCTCATGAAGATACCATTCCTGATAGGATTGCAATCACTTCTGTAACCCGAACTCCTACACCAACATCGAGGCCTTCAAGTGCTCCGCTGTTCCAGGCACCAAGATCAACCGCACCACTTACACCCACAGTTCAAGTATCTCCGTTGCTTTCACGCTCAATGACTGTCTCTGCACGACCGAGCAACGAGCCTTCCCCTTCCGCCCCAAGCTATGCTACACAGGCCTACAGGAATGCTATCCTAGGTAAGAGTAGTGTGGATGCAAGCTCAGCAAGTCTTGAGCAATCAACCTCTAAACTCCAAAGCATTGCAGCTTCACAGCCACTGTCAGCATATGCTTCGGCAACAACTGTCATGGTGCCACCTGTGGAAAGGAATGATCAGTTATCAGGTAAGCCAGGCTCCATGTTTGGGCTTAGCAAGTCAGAAGCTCTTGATAACTGGCACCCATGGAAAGGCAATAGTGATGTTAACAGGCACATGTGGAGAGATGGTACGCCTAACCAGCAAATGACCAATAGTGATTCATGTGCACACCCCTGGAAAGATATTTCTTATCAGCAAATGAGCAGAAGCGGAGGGGAACAGGGCAGATTTGATGAAATGCAGTATAGGCAGTTCCAGAGGGAGATACCTGCAAATTCTGTTTCTCCCCAGCAGCAGGGTCCAGTGTGTGAAGAATTTCCTCACCTTGATATCATCAATGACTTGCTTGATGAAGGGCAAACCAGTGGGAGTATGACAGGTTCTTCCCTCAATGAATATCGTACGTTTGGATTGCCATTTGCTGCAAATGGCAATGTGACAAGCTCTGAAATGGCTTCTGTAAGTAGTTCTGGCCGGTTTAACTTGACCGATCATTACTATGATGACGGTTACCGGGGGGGCTACAACGTACAGAATGCTCTGCATAGGTTGAGGGATGGACAACTTTCCACATTGGATGTTTATTCCAATGGGAGGTTGGACTCGACTGCATCGAAGCCTTGGCTGTACAGCCGTCCAAGTCCAGCAATGAACCTCGGAATCAATACAACTTTACTTTCACAGCAGATGGGGGACTATACTAATTTAGCAACTGGGAGGGTGAATGGGGAATATCTGGAACATCTGTATCGCCGAGCCAACGGGCAATGGTGATGCCTGTATACAATCCGAAATAATGTTAGCTGTAACAGGCCATGGTTCCAGGTGTAAGGTTCATGGCCTCAACTTTCAATTCTAAAATTCGAAATGGGAAAGAAAGGATATATCATGCAAAGTGTTACGCACGTTCAGTCGAATGCTTACGTGCTTTTATGTTTGTTTCTTTTGTCGAAGAGTACACGACTGCAGTCACCAAGCCAAATATACGGCCGCCCTGTAGCCATTGACGTGGAACTTTGTACTGTTTGCTTGTGTTGTTTTGGGCGTGATGTGTGTGAAAAGAAACGTGATGTTACTTTGCAGCGTCTGGGTTGGATAACTACGTGCAAAGATAACGTAGGGAGGGTATTTTCAGTCTGCGGGCAAAATTTATTCACTTTCAAAGTTTTGGGCGAGTGACAGGTACGTCAAGACCCTGTTTATAACATATACACAGCTGTGATTACAATGGTTTTCTTGTATGCGTACATGCTTTCTTTTGTGTGCAGTTCCTTTGAAATAATTACAACAATAACTGACATACTAATTGCAACAAGAAAATAATTACAATGATATCTACTTCCTACACGCAACAAGAAAATAACGACAAGAATATCTGACACCCTATTTGCCACAAGAATGTCCTTTTCTTTTACTCACATACAAAAATAAGCAATGGACATGCTGAGATGGAATCTATAGTGGATAAGTTTCGAGTAGATGTTGGGGCCAGATTATTTCTTGTCGTCGTCAATAGCAATTGTTCGCAATTCTCGTAGGTTGCAAGCAATTTCTTGTATAAACATCAAACCTTCATTGCCATTTCTGAGGGAGTTGATGCTATGTTCAAGAAAATTGCAGTCTCCTTCCAGCGTCTTCAATCTTCTGTTCAAGCTTGCAACTTCCTCCTGAACTTTGTCGAGATTAACCTCCCCACTCATCGTGGATGAGACTTCTTCCTTACCTAAGGAAATATGTTCTTCTGTGTCCCATGAGCTTTCCTGTTGATGTAAAGAATCGTCTTCTGCAGTAAATACTTTGCCGGAGAGGTCGTCCTCTAAAGCATCTGAACTGGATACAACAACAAAAGTACTATTGTTGGAGTAAGATTGAAGCTTCTGTTCCAACTTTCTCAAACAATTTGCTATATGTGTTCTCTCATCTTCAAAACTCGCCAAAGAACTTGTTCCCTTTTGTGTGTTAATCACAGGAATTTCTAGGTCACCCTCTTCAAGAAAAGCTGTATTGGTATTTTCTTGTTTAAAGGGGGAATGCGCACCTCCAAATCGTTGCTTATAGTTTTCAAGCTCAGCTTCCAATTCTTCTATTTGTTGTTCTCTTTCAGCAAGCAACTCATTAGCTTTTGCAAGTGCTTCATTGTCATATTCTGCTTGTTCTTCCATCATCCGTTGGTAATGTGAAGCTTCCATCTGCATTGCAGCCTTCTCATCCTGCAGCTTGGTGATCATAGCCAACGCCTGACTTGCAGCAATTGCTGAAGCGTTCCTCTCTTCTTCCAGTTCCCTGCAGAGCAGGTGTATTGATTTTCTGTCAAGATCAATCTGTCGTCTCAACCGATCAATGGTGCTTTCACCTTCCATCTCACTAACAATGCTTCCGTCTAGTGACTCCAGACCAGATGCATTTCTCTCTAGTGAAATTCTTTTGGTAATGTTCTGCACCACCAAATCATCACCCCGCCCGTATGCACGAGGACTAGGCCCTGGATCAACCCATGGAGCCTCGAGTCCCCTTGAAGCTGAGAGCTGTGAGAGCAGCAACCTTAATTCTTCGTTTACACTAGAGGTAGAGTCCTTCCCAAGGATCACATCTGTCAAGGTTGGGGACGGCAAGCTACTCTTGCTCCCAACAGCAAGTCTGTAGGCTTCGTTCATGCTAATCTGAGTGCTTAGAGATGGTCTCCTTTCAACAGTGCTTTCACTAGTTTTCGGGTATTCAGTGGCACTATGATCCTGAGGTACTTCACCACTTGGTCTAACAGCATCTGCTGAAATACAAGCTTCTTGCACATAATCTAAGCAAAGCAGTAAACTGTCAGGACCAACTTCATTAACATTGGTGTTGGATGGAAAGCATAATTAACTAACCTTTTTCTATAAAATTGTTGGGAGCAGTACCAGAAGGATCTTGCGTTTTCAGGCCGCGTGTTGCCAAATCACCCATGGGTTCAATTTTCTTAATACAGTCTTCGACTTCACCAATGTCTTCAGAATAAGCATCTTGTGAAACATGGTTATTCCCTAAATCATCTGACAGAGAAACAGAAGTCCTTTAATCAGATTATGCTAGCAAAAGTGTTAAAATGCAAAATGGAGAGTGAAACCAAGAAACCTTTCAGATCTGCATCTTGAGAGGCAACGTGGTAAGTGGTCTGAGGCGTCGTGCCAGTTGTTCCAGGATCATTGGCTAAAGTAATTCTCCAGTGAAACTCACCACTTGATGTTGCAGTAATTTCTGGCCCAAGATTTTGTTCCAGATTACCTAGCAGGTTTGTTGTGTAGGGGTTAGATGGAAAAAAGAAAAAATATATTTTTATTCTATCAACAACCAACATAGCATACGTTATTCAGAAATAAAAAATAGCATACCTTTTATATTTCTTTCTCCTGAAACAACATAATGCTGTTCTAGGATTGTAAATTGAGAAGTATTAGGAACATCATTGCCTTCAGTTATACTCTGGCATGGTTCAGTTTCACCAAGAATCTGAGGAAACTCGTCACTTGAAGCAACTGGATATTGTGAAACATCAACATCTGCAAGATCATTTATTCTATTATAAGATCTGTCAAACAGAAAGAAATGGAAGTTGATGTAATCATCCATTTACCTTTAGAATCTTTGAAATTTTGGTGGGATGTCCAATTTGTTGATGGGATATCTTTAACTTCAATTTGGTTCCCATCAGTTCCACTATCAGAATGACCACTCAAAACATTATTTGCCAAAGAGGTATCATGGTGGTCAGTAACTCTAAGTTCCTTCTGCACATTTCGTTCAGATTCCTTGAACATCTCAGGGAACGGAATGTCAGGTAGTTCAAAAGTTGCATCTTCATGCACATCTTCCTCTACAGCATTGGCTTCATGAGGGTATGAGCTTGTGTTGGGCTGTATCTATAAGAGGGCCCAAGAGCCCATATGTATGTTTATATATGTATCCTGAGAAGTGAATGAGATGAACAGCTTCTAGAGTTCTCCCCAAAAATCAACATGGTGTCAGAGCCTTGGCGATGCCGGTGGCGACCGTGAAGCTCCGCTGCTTGACGTGGTGAGCGCGGAAGTGGTGCCGCTCGTGTGAATCGCCGGCGAGTAGAACTGGTGCGTGCTGGTTGGAGGAGTGTGGTTGAGGTACTCTGTGTAGGAGCAGGGAAGGAGTATCTCAGATTGGGAGCAGCAGGCGACGCACAGGGAGCTGCGCAGAGACGCACGGCATCAGGGAGCTCGACCAGCAGCAGATAGTGGAGGAAGCTGAGTTGACTGCTGCAGAGAGGAGCTCGTGAGGGAGCAAGCTTGGAGTGAGCTGGTTGTTGATTGAGCCAAAAATCAAGGTAATCAGCAGGTAGCTTGCTTGTATTTCGTTGAAATTACTAGGCGGAAGGAAAGAGAAGAGGAGAAATTGGTGTTGGGCAGTCCTGCTTGGCTGATTTTTGGTGGATTAGAGTGGATTTTGTGGCCGGAGGAGCGGCAGGTGCGTAGGAGTTGCAGGTGCTGTGGTGCAGCGACAGTGCATAATAGCAGAGGCCCCTGGTGGCGGAGCAGATAAGGCTGACTTCAACAGCGGGGCGCAAACGCATTTTTGCGTCGCGGAGCTACACTGTGCCTCGTCGAACGACCTCCAACAGATACGCAAAGACATGCCGCACTTTTGCACTCGAGGAGAGAGACGGCGCATAGATGGAGCGCCTCTCTCCTCGAACGCATTCGCGTGAAGGTGGGCCCGGCGCGGAGGTGGGCGTGCTGCGGAGGCGGAGGGAGGTGGGCGCGGCGTGGCGCCGCGGAGGAGCCCGGTCCGTGACGACGGCCGCCGCCCCGCCCTCACCGCGACGGGCGGCGCTTCGGAGGCCAGCGCGTCGCCTCGACGCCGTGGAGCAAGGTTGCCTCGACCCCGTGGTCTGGGAGCGGCGGAGGCCGGCGGCAGGCGAGTGAGAGGTCCCGGCGGGTGGAGCGGCGGAGGCCTGGTGCTGTCGGCCCGCCGGCGGGATGCGGCGAGGTAGAGGCGGCGTCGACCCGCCCGCGAAGGGGCTCGTCGCCTTCCACGAGGGCGCCATTTTCCTTCCCCAAGCCTTTTCCTTCCCTCTCCCGAACTCCATCAGCCATGGCCGTTCCTCCCCAAATTAGCCGCCCACCTAGCTCTTCACAGCCAAATCTCCGCCACAAATGGATGCGCCATGAACCGAGGAATCGATTCCCCCAACCCCTGGCCGCCCTCTTCCCCTTCCCCATGCCGGATTTGAGCTTCCAAAGCTCGTCCATGGCGGCCTCGAGCGCGTGCGCGCAGGGCGCGAGCGTGGGCGAGCGCGGCGCGCGGCGGCCTCGAGCGCGTGCGCGCAGGGCGCGAGCGTGGGCGAGCGCGGCGCGCGGCGGCCTCGAGCGCGTGCGCGCAGGGCGCGAGCGTGGGCGAGCGCGGCGCGCGGCGGCCTCGAGCGCGTGCGCGCAGGGCGCGAGCGTGGGCGAGCGCGGCGCGCGGCGGCCTCGAGCGCGTTCGCGGGGCGACGCGGGCGCGGCCGGGGCGAGCGCGTGCGCCGGCGCATGCGCGGGGCGACGCGGGCGCGGCTGGGGCGAGCGCGCAGGCGGCCCTGCTCTGGTGCGCACGCAAGAACACGGGCACCCAACGCGTGCTCCGTCTGCCACAGGATCCCGTCCGCCGCCGTCCTTCTCCGGTTTTGTTCGCTGCGGCGGAGATTGCGAGGCTGGCCGTCGTCCTTCCCCGGCGCCCGGCGCCTCTGCAATGGCGCGCGCGTGCGTGCCGAGCTCCTCTCCCGCGCACCCTGCGATGCCGCCCCGAAATGCCAGCTGCTGTTGGAGATGAAGCGATGAGGAGGAGAGGCATGCTACTGTACACGCGAGCCAAAGGTCAATTTGCGTCTCAAAAATACATCTCCTTGTTGGAGTCAGTCTAAGGAGAGAGAAGAGGTGTTCGGCAAGGCTGTGTGCCCGTGAGTCTCAGTGAAGCGAGCTGCTTGCCTGCTGCTGTGAGGTGCTTGCTTGCTTGCTTGCTTGCTGTACTCTTGCCTGAGTGGAGTGCGCGTGTGTGGATTTGGAGGGAGCTCTCTGTACTTGCCGTATTGCAAGAACAGAAGAGGAAAAAGATTGCAAGTTGCTCCTAAACCTCAAGGAAAGAGGCTGCGAAAAACTGCAAGAGGGTATAGTCAGACATATGGCATTGATTATGATGAGACATTTGCACCAGTGGCAAAGATGAGTACGGTGAGAATCCTCATGTCCTGTGCAGCGAATTTCGGATGGCCCTTGTATCAGCTGGATGTAAAAAATGCTTTCTTGCATGGTGATCTTCAAGAAGAGGTGTACATGGAACTTCCACCTGGTTTTTCTAAGTCCGATGCAATTGGTAAGGTGTGTAGATTGAGGAAGTCTTTATATGGTCTCAAGCAATCTCCACGTGCATGGTTTGACAGGTTTAAACGTGCGCTATGTGCGATGGAATACAAGCAGTGCAATGGAGACCATACTGTATTCTACAGACATTCAGGGCGTAAAATCGCAGTGTTGGCTGTATATGTGGATGATATCATCATTACTGGTGATGATGAAGTGGAGATCAAACGTCTAAAGAAAAATCTGAGCAAAGAATTTGAGGTGAAGGACCTTGGTGCACTCAGGTACTTCCTTGGTATTGAAATTGCTCGATCTCCAAAAGGCATAGTCCTCTCACAGAGAAAGTATGTTCTAGACTTACTCTCAGAGACCGGCATGCTTGGATGCCGATCTGCATCAACACCTATTGATCCAAACCACAAGCTATGTGCTGAATCTGGTGATCCAGTGAACAAGGAGAGATATCAAAGACTAGTTGGGAGACTTATCTATTTATGTCATACAAGGCCTGATATTTCATATGCTGTTAGTGTTGTGAGCAGATACATGCATGATCCTAGAACTGGACATCTTGATGCTGTTTATCGCATACTACGATATTTGAAGCAGAGTCCTGGAAAGGGAATTATTTTCAAGAGCCATGGTCATCTGAAGGTGGAGAGTTATTGTGATGCTGATTGGGCTAATTGCCTTGATGATAGGAGATCGACCTCAGGCTATTGTGTCTTTGTCGGAGGAAATTTGATATCATGGAGAAGTAAGAAACAAGCAGTTGTATCTCGTTCAACTGCTGAAGCAGAGTATAGAGCTATGTCACTTGTGTTATGTGAGATGTTATGGGTAAGGAATCTTCTATCGGAATTGAATGTTCTCAGAAAAGGTCCTTCGAAACTTTGGTGTGATAACAAGTCGGCTATTAATATAGCTAACAATCCTGTTCAGCATGACAGAACAAAACATGTGGAAATTGATCGGTTCTTTATCAAAGAGAAGTTAGATGGTGGTGTATTAGAGTTGAGTCATGTAAACTCGAGTGATCAAATAGCTGATTGTTTAACTAAGGGTTTAGGAGTAAAAGAGTGTAGTAATGCGTGTAACAAGATGGGGATGATAGATATCTATCGCCCATCTTGAGGGGGAGTGTTGGGCTGTATCTATAAGAGGGCCCAAGAGCCCATATGTATGTTTATATATGTATCCTGAGAAGTGAATGAGATGAACAGCTTCTAGAGTTCTCCCCAAAAATCAACAGCTTGTGCCGTCATCAGCACAAGGAACCTCAACTTCAGAGTCAGGTGTCATCTGTGGCATACTCTGTCTCTCATGAGGGTCACTCTGGTGGTAAATATCTTTAGGTTTCAAAGATTCATCAACGCATCCTGCTATAGAATAATCCGTGTAAATCTTTGGTGAGCCAACAACTTCAGTAGGTTCTAGTTCTTCAATGTTTCTAGAGGACAAGGTCGCTCCCCGTTGTTTAAAATGCTGTCCACAGCATGAACAAATTCTTGTACGAGGGGAATTCAACATATCATCAACTCGACTACGATCAGAATCCTGCTCAATGGTTTTGTCATCATCATTAGCCTTCTCACGGCACCCTTCGCACATACTTTTGGCACCTGCAAGCTTCTGGTGGAGACGGCAGAAGGCCAATGATGAAATCTCCGACTTGTGAGTTTTGCAGATCAACTCCCTATAGAAGCACGGTTGCTCGTTACCTAGGACGTGATCAAGCCTCGAGCAGAAAGGGCACGGTGGTGGTAATTTGCAGAAACGGGCAAACCTAGTGAGTAAGAAGCTGTAAGCCCCATCAATCAATAGTAGCAGCATCAAAATCCACTCTAGCAATGCTGTGGACAGCACACTTGATATTCGGTGTAAGATTGGCATCCTTGTCCCCATCTCCAAAAGTGTATGATTTCAAAATGGTTGCTCCAAGCTGGTCAGAGGTGGCTAGCGTCGAAAGTTGGAAGGCTACAAGCCTACAAGGCATCAAACCGAGTCAATGAGCAAAGTGTGAGTTTAATGTTAGCACTACGACCTAATATCTACTTCCTGATAAAATGAAATGAAAAGGAGGTTACAGTCGGCATCAAAGTTCAGTTGATAAGGATTGCGCATTGGGAATATTTTGGTGAATTATTAAAGGTCATCGTAGACGGGGAAAGGCAGGAAGCCCAAGACACCAGGCTGGAGAACCACCAGATAACATAAACTAAAAGGCGCCCCACACACGAACCGTAATGGCAATCGACAGATACCAAGGAGCAAAGAATATCGCAAAATGTTTGGTCCAACAAATAAGCAGACACCAATTATTTAGCAAGAAGATTTTGTTGAAGGAAGGTTCCATGAATCATGAGAACAGTGTTACATGACATTCAGGAACTGAATTCTAGACATCACATAATAATTCGCAGAAGAAAGGATTGATCCCAAAGTATAGTCTGAAACTACTTCAGAGCCGCTCTGTTTATCATTACAGAAATTAGAAAGCCAACAAAACTCAGCAAAGAATACAGCTAAATCCCAATGAAACAAGAACATATCGGGGATTCCAAGCTTCCGACCAAGTTTGAGACTCACCTGCCGGAACATATTTAATCGTTTTCCCAACAAAATTAAGCATCAACTCTTGTAAGGATCACCGCAAGAAACCATCAGCACCACCCAATCCGACAACGGAAAGAGAAACAACAACTCAAGCCAAGCTCCCCCGAGAAAGCTCACAAGCTAACCAAATAGAAAGCCGAGAATCCTGTCATGTCATCGCCGCAAAGAACTTGCAGAAAGAAGCACACCTGGCCTGCCGAACTGCCGTCGCGAGCGCGCTATCGAGATCCCGATCTGCGATCGCAGCAGGACGGGCGGACGGTCTTGTCGTGAGCAGCTGCCGAAAAGGTGGCTGATCAGGCGGCTAGCTAATCAGCAGGCGATGATGAGGCGGAAAAGTGGCGAGCACCGACCACTTGCCTCCCCCCGTCCCAGCGCTATATATTCTCATCCCCCGGAACGAGCCAAAAACGAAAGCGAAGCGACGTGGCGGCGGCGCTGTGGGCGGTGGCGTCGCCACGCCGGGGGCCGGGGCGGCGCGACCTACCGTGGACGGTCGGCTAAGCTGAGCAAGCGGGCCGGCCCGGACGGCGACGGCCGAAGCCGAAAGGCGCGCGCGGTGGTTGAGAGCTCTCGGTTCGGTCAGGGCGGTGCGCTGCGGACGTGGAGCGAGAGTTTTACGCACATGCCATTAAAAAAGTTGTCGGTTACGCACATGCCACAAAAAAGTTCCTAAGCACCTGTGTGCCATGCACTCAACTTTTGTTTACGCACATGCCATTCCGTCCACCGTCCGTCGGTTTCATAGCTCTGCCATGCGGGACCCACGTATGCAAATGATTATTTTGCCCTTGTTCAATTGCTTCTCTTTTCTCTGGCTTCCTCTCTTCTCCCTCCCGATTCACTCATCCCCTGACTCCTCCCGAGAACTCACTCCTCCCTCGGTCGAACCCTAGCCACCGCCGCCGGTCGTCGCCCAGATCTCCACCAGCTGCCGCCGCCGGTCGCCGCCGAGGCCAGCAGGCCGCCGCCGCCGCCCAGTCGCCCAGGCCCGGCGCGGTGCCCAGGCCGGCGCCCAGGCCAGGCCGGCGCGCGCCCAGTCGCCCAGGCCCGGCGCGGTGCCCAGGCCGGCGCCCAGGCCAGTCCCGCGCGCGCCCAAGCCCGGCGCGGTGCCCAGGCCGGCGCGGTGAGCAGGCCAGGCCGGCGCCCAGGCCAGGCCGGCGCGGTGAGCAGGCCAGGCCGGCGCGGTGGTGAGCTCGTCCAGTTCGTGAGTCGGGAGGGAGAGAGAGAGGAGTGAATCGGGAGGGAGTCAGGAGAGAGAAGAGGAGTCAGGGGAGAGAAGAGGAGTGAATGGGCGCGGTGGTGAGCTCGTCCAGTTCGTGAGTAGTACCAGTTCGTCGTCTCGCCTCTAGGTAAAAGTTTTCTTCTTCCCTTGCTCGCATATATGTGATGTATGCATATGTGCTGAGCAATTGCTGTTGTTCATCTGTAGGATGGACGCCGGCTTGGGTAGTGAGCCTCCTGACTTTTCACAGTGGGAAATTGGTATTGGGCATTCAGTAGAAGGAAGCATAGGAGAATCTAGCCTTACTAAATCTGCAGACAGTGAATATCTTGCCAATCCAAACCCATCTAATGAGCATGTGGGTGTTGATGATGAGTGCTTGTATGTTGACATTATTCCTGAGCATCCAGCACCTTCCATTCTCACTAGTCAATCTGAACCAGACACATTGTTAGATGATGAAGTAGAGGAAGATGAATCTTTGTCTGATGATGAAATAGAGGAAGATGAAATTGTTACAGATAGAGAGCCTCCACGGAAACCTGATGCGGACTATGACAAGAGTGATCCGCCTATGGCAGTAGGCACTATGTATTCAGACATGAATGCTTTTAAGTTGGCTTTAGCTACACATGCTACGAAATATGAGTTTCAATATAACATTGAAAAGGCTGATACAACTCGGTACAGGGTGTATTGCAGTGGCAAGAATGTGGGCTGTAGGTGGAGAATTCATACCACTACTTTGAGTGATGAGGTCACAGTGCAGGTAAATTTTTTGTGACACTTTATATGCATTGATGTCTTCTTTATATGCATTGATGTCTTCTTTTTTTGAAGTAAATAACCATTGATGTCTAAATTGGCAGATCACAAGGAACCCATACTTGCATGAGAATTGTCACAGCACTAGGAGGGCAGGCACTTGTGTAGGAGTGACACAGTTTTGGGTTTGTGAACAAGTGATTGATTGGTTGAAGGAAGATGAAACATTATCTGCCACAGAGCTGAGAAGGAGGTTGAAGGAGGCACACAAAATTGATGTGACCTACAGGAAAGTTTATCTAGGTAAGCAACTTGCTATGGACAAACTTTATGGACCTTGGGGCACAAGTTTTGACAACCTGTTCAGATTTAAGGCTCAGATAGAGGATTCTAGTCCTGGATCCTTTGTTGTAATTGATCACCATACCATTAACAACAAAAGAAGGTTTAATAGGCTGTTTTTTGCTATGAAAGCTTGTGTTGATGGTTTTCTACGAGGTTGTAGGCCATATCTTGCAGTAGACAGTACTTTTTTGAATGGAAGGTTTAGGGGCCAGTTGTGTGTAGCTTGTGCAGTTGATGGTCACAACTGGATGTACCCAGTAGCTGTTGGTGTCATTGACTCAGAAACAAATGAGAATTGGGAGTGGTTTATGGAGAGGTTGAAAGAAGCTATAGGCAACCCAGTTGGTCTTACATTCAGCACTGATTGTGGACAGGCAGTGATGCATGGGGTGAGTGTGGTTTTTCCATATGCTGAGCATAGAGAGTGTATGTACCATCTAGTACAGAATTTCAAGAAGCATCATAGTGGACAGATTTTTCATGATCACCTATGGGCATCTGCATATTCTTGGAGCCCTTACATGTTTGAGAAACATTATCAAGCCATAGCTGAAGTCAAACCAGAGGCTATGAAATGGCTTCAGGAAAATCACAATAAACTGTGGACCAGGAGCCAGTTTTCCACATTGTCAAAAGTGGATTATATTACCAATAACTTGGCTGAGGCTTTCAACAAATGGGTAAGCTTGCTTCATTAACACTTTCTTTGCATTGATTTTCTTTTTATTTCATGTTTACTAAAACTTAAATTGCTATGTTGGCAGGTAAAGGATAAGAAGGGCCTGCACCTGGATGACTTGATGGATACCATTAGACAGATGATATTGATTAAATGGAATAATAGGAAAAGGGTTGCCAAAAAGTTTGAAGGAAAGATCTTGCCTCATATAGTGCAGAAGTTGAGAGAAGCTAGCTACAACCTTGACATTGAAGTAATCACAAGCTCACCTGATGGCGTTGCAGAAGTTTGTGCTAAGGGAGGTTCAGCTAGTAGCTTCAGGTTTGTAGTGAACACAACTGAGAGGACATGTTCCTGCAGAGCTTGGCAAGGGTCAGGAATACCATGCAAACATGCCATTGCCTACATCACATCAATCCCTGGGGCCAAACTTGAAGACTATGTGGATGAGTGCTATTCAGTTGAGAAATTCAAAATTGCATATGAAGGTTCTGTGCCCTCTATTCCTGACAAGTCCATGTGGCCCAAACCCACCCATGGCTTCTTCATGCATCCTCCATTGCTTAAGTCAACTGCCGAGGAAGAAGGAAGAACAGGATGAAATCAGCTTTGGAGGAAGGAAGTAGTAGGAAGAAATCAGGCACTGAGGGAAGTACTGGCAAAAGGCAACATGAGTGCCCAATATGCCACCAGTTAGGGCACCATTGGTACACATGTAAGAATGGCAATCCAGAAGACATAGCTGCATTTGAGGCTGAGAGGTAGACTTTCTAGACATAGCAACACAATGAGAACACTTCAAGTTTATCTATGCAAAATAACAATTTTCCATACTTTATTTCAGGGGTCCACCAAAAAAGAAGCTGAAGAAAGCCAGTAACACAGTGAGTAGCATTGTTGTGGCCACTCCTGGATCAGGCATGGTATTCCCACACAATGAGGCGGTGGCCAATGCTACACAGAAGCCAAAGAGAGTGAAAAAAATCGCAAAAAAGAAAGGGCCACCAACAACAACAAGTACTAGCGGGTATGATCTTTCACTTTTACAGATCTTGTCATTTACAACCTCACCGATCTCTTTTTCTTGTTTTCACAGAAGGTCTGCAACTGGATCCAATGACCCCTTTCCTCTCCAAATTGAGCACCATCCAGCTGTTCATGAAGACAGTGCAGTCTCTCCACAGATAGTGCACACACCAAGGAAGAAGCAAGCCATCATGAAGAAGTGTACACCAAGGAGGGCTCCAGTTGAAGTGGCCAACCAATCCAGCCCAGCTTCTAATACCAGAAGCAAGAAGAAACTCCAGCTTGAATAAATTGTGTTGAGGAACTACTACTTTTGATGTAATGTTTTATGCAATGGTGATGTAACTTGAGGCATTTGTGGTTTGGATAACTAGTACTTATTTGCTTAAATTTGGTGATGAAAACCAGTGAACTTATTTGCTTAAATGTGGTGATATGAACAAGTTTATTGTCAGTTAATTGTTGGTATGCATTGGTCATGTGAGTACTCTGATCATGTACATGTTTTTTTTTCTAATTGTTGGTTGCTATGTGAAACATATTTTTTCTAACTTTTTCCAACCTTTTCCTTATTTTCCCCATTTTTTTCTTTTTTAAAATTTACTTTCTATTTTTTTTATTTTTGAATGGTTTTTAAATTTTGTTATACATTTTTCTGATTTTTTATGGTTTTTAAAATTTATTTTCAATTTTCATGTTTTTTATGCTTTTTATAAATTCTTTTCATGTTTTTATGCTTTTTATAAATTCTTTTCGATTTTTCTGATTTTTGAATGGTTTTTAAAATTTGTTATATATTTTTCTGATTTTTTATGGTTTTTAAAATTTATTTTCAATTTTTATGTTTTTTATGCTTTTTATAAATTATTTTCATGTTTTTTATGCTTTTTATAAATTCTTTTCATTTTCTGATTTTAAATAATTTTGAAACCCCTATTCATTAAACCAAGGGCAAAAGTGTCTTTTTACATCTCTTTTTAACACCGTTACCTCTGATTCCATCCAAAATGGCATGTGCGTAAACAAAAGTTGAGTGCATGGCACACAGGTGCCTAGGAACTTTTTTGTGGCATGTGCGTAACCGACAACTTTTTTAATGACATGTGCGTAAAACTCTCACGTGGAGCAGGGCGGGCTGATTGCTGCTAGTCGTTGCGAGCAGGGGCCCCGCCAAGTGACGTGTGTATTGATTGATTGATAGCAGTGCTAAGTCCATAAAAAATTGGGATTACTAGGGGATGTTAAGCGTGCGTTGAAATCGTCGTGATTTTGCGCGTGCGTGCCCAGTCTTTGGTGTTGCGCTTGCTGCTGGTCCAAGATGCCCTCCCCCGGCAGTGCGACCCGAGTCCAGAAACAAAGGGTGGTATCAGGTATTATCAGTTGCTAACCAGCTTCGCGTTGACTGCGGAACTATTCAGATAAAAGTGCCCCCGAAACAACCACAGTCATTCTCTTTTGGGACAACAACAACCACAGTCATTACGTACCATGACAAAAGTCAACAAATCTTTCTGAACTAACGTAATACACCCTCCATCCCAATTTAATTGTCGTTTTAGTCTTCACACGGAGATTAAAAAAATTGGTACAAATATGCGTGTAAAAAAGAGGAGAAGAGAAATAAAAACAGAGGTGTATTAGAGCAAGTATTATGAAGTCTAGTCAGCTGGCGAAATGAGTCTCCACGTCAAAAAAATCACCGTTGGCAGAAAGAGAAAAGGAGACAGAGTGCGCAGCGGGCGGCTCGCGAAACGCCTGCTGAAGCGGGCGAACAAGGTTTTGCGCGGCTATCATTCGCGCTGGGCTCTCGTGCAATACAGAGAGCATTAAATTTCAGTGGGGCCAATAGCTGACGCACGCCTGGCTCTCTCATGCTGGCGCTTTGTTTCACCGGGCAGCGGGCTCTTGTTCTTAGGAATAGAGAAAGGTGCATTGAGAAGTGAGAATGACAATGATTTTGAGAAAACTAGAGGAACTTAAAGTGACAATTAAATTGAAACGAATGCAGCAGTAATTAAGGGCCGACCCAAGAAAGGACCCCCCCACTTCAGTCTTAGTCATGCATGGAAACAACTCAAACTTCCCTATCAAAGCAATATACTAACAATTGGTCCTCTGTTTCTGATCTAGCTTCGCTGAGTATTAACCATATGTAGTGTTTTGAAGTAGTGACTTCAACCGTTGTATCATGAGTCATGAGTGGAATTTGAGTTTGAGTTGATCCAAATTGCTGCACATGTAGCGATGCTTAGTTAGATTTATATGTTATTTATCGCTAATAAAACTGTTTTGACAGTTTTCATTTTAGAGCTTAAAAACCTTTATTAAAGTATATTCTTCAAAATCATTGTGGACTCATGAGTAAATGGCCCAACCAACAAGCTACAAAGTCAGTCTTTGAAAAACTGCTTGTCGACAGTTATAGGCTTATAGCTGTTACCATTTTAAAAGAAGAAAGATAGGCAAATTCAAGAGTGACGAGATAAACGCAAACTGATTAGATTCATGGTGGTAAACTAACCTATCTGGATTTAAGTATCAAATTTAACATGAATATTGCATTTATGGCTAATTATTTTTTTAGTGAAAGAAGACATTCTTGTTGACCGCGAGATAGACGACCGTAGTTACTTTATGAATTTTAGATCAAACCGGTCTAGTCTTTCGGAGAAACTCATAGTGTAGTGTGTGCCCGTGCGTGTGTTCATAAGAGTGAATACTCGTACATGTTTGTTTACGAACGTCTGCGTTTGTATTATGTTATTTTATATAAAAAAAGAGACGAGATAAATAAGTGTGTTAGATCCATAGGAGACAGGACCATAGCTTTGACATGAATCATCAAGCACACGTCCCAGTTGCCAACTTGCTTACCAAAACTTGCCGAACAATTACACCAGCAGAAATGCACGGCTTTGCCACACACACACTAAACGAGAGAAAAATTGACAAATGGACCCAGACATATCCTTATTAATGGAAAGTATACCTCTTGATTTCCGAGAAAGGTAATGCACTCCGCGCGCTCATCTCTATCCTCTCTGTTCGCCGCCGGCCCACCATCCTATCACAATTGACATCCAATCACTGTCTGGTGCTGCCCTACCACGAGACGAGACGCGCAGCGCAGCTCGTCGATGGCCCGCCGCTCCCACACGCCGTTCCATCCGGCGGCCGCCATCCCACCAGAGCGGCGCCGCGGCAAGCCATGGCCGTCCGATCCGCTCTTCTGCCTCCCCCAGCATCCATCGCGGCCACACGCAACGCACGGAGGAGAGCGAACGAAACGTGGGCGCCGCCGCATCGGGCCCGCGGGCTGCGGAGTCCCGCGTAGGCCCGGCCCAGCGCGGCGTGTGTTGTTGTGTCCCTCGCGCCCTCTACGTGGAGCGGCCTCCGCCTCATGTTCCCGCGCATGCAGGAACTAAGTCTTCCCTCACTCATTGCCTCCCCCCGCTGTGCGGCCGTGCTTGCTCTCTCCTCTTCTTCTTCCTCCGCCGCCTCTCTCAGATTCACCGCGCCAGGATACTCGCCGGGCCGGGCGCGCTCCCAGGGCCTCCCTTCGCCGCCTGCTGAATTCCTCCGCCAACCCTAGATCATCAGTGCCTGTGTGCACGCTTTGCTTCTTCTTCGTGCCGGGTGGTGGCGCTGCAGGAACCGGCGGATGGGGCGAATGCTGTGAGATGATGATTCAGTACCCCCAGAGGTGTGGATGTTACACCAGAGATAACTACTTGCGACTTCTTTTGTGATTCTCTCGTTGATGTGTTCGATCTCTAAGTTTGTTTATTCAGCTCAGCTGTCATCTAAAGCCTTTTCCCTTTTCTTAACTGGGGGTATAGTTGGGGATTTCCTTTTCATGTGAGTCACTTGTGTTTGCTGCGTCGTCATGCGCTCATGATCCATACATACGGTTATGCACTTTCTTGGGTTTCTACTTTCTACAGCCCAAGCTTGTTTGTTGGCTACCTGCATAAGAGATGATGAGTGGAGCTATGTAGATATATTTTGCTTATAGAGAACAGAAGAGGATGGCAAAGAGTTTCTGCATCTGCTTCATATAGTTCCGTTTCTTGTGTGGATCAGTATCCATAAAGAACCAGGCTAAACTTTGCAACTTGTGATGGAAAACGCTGTTGCAGAGATTATCATACCTGTTCCTCACCGCCTCTCCTGATATTTATAGTTTATAGGCCTGTTTGGATGCATTTCAAGCCCATGTTTTTTTCAAAAACCAAAGTTTTCTATACACAAAGCATCAAATACCACAATTTGCTAAAACCACGGTTCCTTTGTGGTATTTGAAAAACCTTGACATGTTTGGCAATTACAATATTCACTGGAGTCATTTGCCTGTATAAATGGATAAATTATGCTGATTACTAACTAATGAATGAGCCACTTGGAAGAAATAAAGCAAACTTGATGCAGGACATGCTCCGTTGCACATCCTGCTCGAGTGTATACATGGATGATCCATTTTGTAGAAGCTGTTGGGCCATGCAATTGATATTTCAAGTGAATGGATGTTGCAGCATGGTAGTAGGCAGTATGCATGGATGGTTTTTTATTTCAATTGTGGACAGGTTGATTTAGTGCTAATCAATGTAAATGAGCCTGTGGATAGAACGGCAGCTCAGTTTTGAGAAAAAAGAGGTTCTGAGTGGACTTTTTAAAACTCCAACACACCATGGTATTTGGAATACAATGGTTTACAAAACTTGATGTTTGTTGTATTCAAACACCTCAAGGTTTCAATACTATGGTATTTTTTGGAAACCATGGTATTCCACCAAAACTCCAAAAATACTTTGCATCCAACAATCTTACTTTTTATTTTTGTTTACACTTGTAAAATTGTACTGCAGATAATCTTTTTTTATTTTACTTATATAGTCTGCTGAAACACTATTGTGGACGTTCAGGTGCAGGTGTAAATGCAGTCCAAAAATTCGGCATGAGCCCTCTCTCTGAGCTGGTTTGGTCTCCGGATGAGGGTTTGAGCATTAAAATTGCAGCATCCAGCCTAAGCACAAGGAAGGCTTCTCTTCGTTGGAATGCTGATACGTTGAGCATAGTGATATCTTCACCTCAACACAGTGGAGCTGCTGGGAAGAGTGGTGGTAACGTAGATGCCAGCTCAGAGGTTTCGGAAAAGATGCCATCACAAATACAAGCACGTAGTGACAGTTCAATGAGAGTAGCCATGGCTAGTCCAAATCATTTAACAAACTTTGATGCTCCACAATCCACGTCAATGAGATCACCTGATCAGGACTCAAGTAAGCATGAAACACAGAATCTAATTCAGTAATATAAGCTAGCTATTAGTTTGAACTTCAAAGAAAGTTCGTTGATGTTTCCCTCATTCCCTGCATTTGCAAACTTTTTGTTGGTCTAGTTAGCTGCTCGTCATGTTAAAGTCTGATTAAATGAACATAAAGAGCACCGCGTTAACTGAATAAGCACAAATTACATCTATGATACAATGCTACATAAAGAGCATCGCGTTAACATGTAGTCTTCTCCTTGGTAAGGTTTCTTAGGGAACTCTGTTATACTCATGTATTGAATAACTGATAGCCGGTAGTTCATAGTTCAAATTGTTGAACCATAATTGAATTGTCCACTGTAGCCCATAAGCTTAGGTTGGTGGGTGCATAGTACACATGGTATCGAGCCAGAGGTCTTGTGCTGAAGTCCTGGTGATCGCATTTCCGCTGCGCCACTCCTATTTCCACGTCTGAGGCTTGAGGGAGCCTCCACGCGAGGGGGAGTGTTGAACCATAAGTGAATTGGTGGTTGCAACTGTTCAGTACATAGTAGCTTAACACCAATGGATCTGAAAAGCCGAAAAGGTTTATTTTCTCTATCACATCCAATGGCCGTTTCCTTAATTATTACTTTCTTGATGCTGAAGGGATCGATGTCATGAACGAAGGGAAAGACGGGTCTGAAAACTGCTGTGTGGATAAGCTGGATGAGGTGCAAGCGAATAATTGTCCCACAAGATGCTGTAAGGACACTTCCCACAGTAATATTTAATGCTTGGACAAATCTGTTAATAGAAACCAATTCTTTTTTTGTTTATAATAACATTTTGTCATGACACTTACAGGTTCGGCTTCCAGAAAAGAACTCATGCCTAGTATTTTAGAAAAACAAGTCTGCTCTATAACCACTTTGCAAAATGAAAAATCTTGGGCGACTAATGCCTGGCGTGCTCGTTTATTGAAAGCAGTTAGTCAGAAAGCCTCAGTTTTGCCAAAAAACTCAGAGAATGCACTCTCAACTTCTTCATTAGGAGATTTGCGCGATTCAGTAACAGTACCTGGCAAGTTGACAGGTTTTCCTTGTAAGAGAAATGTTCAATATCTGCGCGATGACAGCAAGGATATTAGTCATATTCAAAAAATTCAATCTCACAAGTGCCAGGATCAGGTCCGTCAGGATGAGCATGTTGTTGGGAGAGAAGATCCACCATCTGGTGTCAATGCTGTTGCAAGATGCGAGTCTGCGTCCGACGTTGATGCTAGAAGAATTGAGAAAGGCAAAGAAAAAGTTATTTACAATAATAGTAATTGTGTTAGCAACACAAAAGAGAGTGATGACAGCAATGAAAGCATAGAGAGCTGTCCAAGTACGAAAAACCCGAAGCGAAAGCACGTGGAGTGTTCTGCAGCCAACATATCTTCTAGAAATAAACGATCTAGAAGGGAAGACAATGAGAGTTCTTGCTCAGGAATATTGCAGAAATGTGGCAGCTCTTTCTTTAACTGGATGTCTTCACTTACGAAGGGCTTAATCATGCTTGATGAAACTACTCCTGCTGTTCCACTTGATCAGACGTGTGCAGCAACTGCAGTAGAGGAATCTGTAGCACCTCCCTTGCCACTTCAAAGCAACAGTGGCTTTCCTATGCAGTCCGTAGGCTTCAGTTCTCTTTTCCAGTCTTTGTATAATCATAATGTTATGATAACTTCAAGAAATATCCGCCATCAACCAGAAACCAATTGGACTGAGCATGTACCCTATAGAACCACCCTGGATTCAAAGGGCAGCGATTCTCTATTGGACAAACAAATTGGCATGGGCAGAGATGTTACTACCGGGGCATTAGCTACTGAAAGCCCTCAGATGGTTTCTGGTGCCAGTAGGGGAAATTTTCACAATCAGTTTAGTATTTTCCCGATGAGAGCAGAAAGAAATCTAGAACTTCCCGACTCTTGTTCAAGACCTGCAGAAGAAAAAAAAAATGAGTGCCCCGCTGGCTGTTCAAATGCTGCAACAGGAAATAAAGATGGTGCCCAAAGCTTGTGGGTAAGTCGTCTTTTGCCTAAAACATCGATGAAATTGATGGATGTGACACCATGTGATATGGAAAGTGACTTTTGTGCTGACAACCCAAAGAGTATGGATAACAACCCTCAGAATCTTAATGTGGAGACGGATGTAAATGATGTACAAAACCTTACTGGCAAGGGAAGTAGTGATGGAGTGACAAGTAGTAAATGTCCGGCAATGCCTCCAGAGGATCCTAAGCAATCTGAAACGATGGCATCCGTTTTTGCAAAGAGATTGGACGCACTTAGACATGCAACGACCTCTGCTGTACAGTTGGCTATCACGTCTGATCATGGAATTCACAAACGAAATAATCAAGAAGCAAACTCTTTTGCGGTTAGTTACAGCAGTCATGCTGGCCTAGAGGCGGGACAAGATACTCATAAATCTTCTAGTGGTAATGGAAAGATAATTTTGTGGATGGGTGACAAAAGCAAGGAACCATTGTGTACTAGAACTAATGGAGAATCAAGAGGAACTTTTGTATCTGAGCGTGAGCATCAGGATCATGGAGCAAGCACAACTGGGAAGTCTGGATCTCCCCATGGTATTTTAAAAGCAAACACATCTGCTGAAGATATTGATAGAGAGAGAGTTTTGATAAAGGAAGGCACCTCCGATTTCATGGCGAATATGCCAGATAATAAGCAGATTGTACCTTATGGCATTGTGTCCAGTGATCTCTATAATGAATCAAGTGATGTCTGTGGAGCCTTATGTAGACTTCGCTTGTCTCGCTCTGATATCATAAGGTAGTCCACAGCCCACAGGGTATCCGGGATCCCATTTATTTTATGTTGTTCAAAAAATTTCTGAACTTCTATAGGTAACGAATATGCTTCATAGTTGCATTCTGGTCTTGCATAATATATAGTACACATAATATAGGACATAGTAATGATTTCAGGGAACATTTCAAGGTAAACATAATGCAGTTGTTTCATATGTAGTTGAGAAAAATAAGACCACACCTCAGGAATGAATTAGGACATCCAAATGTATGATACATATGCTTGCAACTACAATGGCTCTCAGAAAGACTATTAGTACCACATAAGTTGCGTTTACATATTTCATGTTGAGTATCATCTCTAACGGAATATAAATCTATATTTTCTGTTCAGCCGGTTCCCATGTTATGTCCAATGATCAAATCAGTGTATCCTTTTATGAAATAAGAACTTAGAAGCTGATGCTTTATCCTTTTTCATATTGGTTGTTCATGGCAGATGGTTGAGATCACCGATCATGCACACTAGCTTAGATGGCTTTTTTGTGCGACTGCGATTTGGCAAATGGGAGGAAGCATTGGGAGGCACTGGATATCATGTTGCCCGCCTTAATGGTAAATGTCTAGACAATTATGCTTACTTTTTGGTGATACGCCTGGAGTCATGTGTTCATTATCTGATATGAAAAGGGAGGAAGAAATTGTAAATAATGAGAGAAGTGATATGGACTTATCTTACAGGGGCACTGGATAGGAATCGTCTTTCTGTAACAATCAGAAATTCAACCTGTCAAGTAGATTCCCGTTTTGTATCCAACCATGACTTCCATGAGGTAATGTATTGTCTGTGAAAAGACTCTATTCATACCAGTACTGTTACTGAACAGAAATTTGTTATGACTTGTTTAGTTGGATAGTAACTGAAAGTTCACGAATTGCAGAATAAATGCATTAGGGAAGTTAGTCAATTTGAATGCATATCTCACTGTAGACACCATATCAAGTACAATACAGTTTTCCAACTTCACCTTTTTTTCATTTTCTCAGTTTACTCAAAAGTTCTTATTTAATGGGTTGCATCTTTAAAGAACGATTTTGGCCTTGTCGGACAGGGACTTCAGTAGTGTAGCAGCTTATTATGAACATGATGAATTATATAATTTCTAGGATGAGGTGAAGGCATGGTGGTCTGCTGCCATGAAGGGTGACTGGAAGCTGCCGTCAAAAGAAGAACTTGATATGAAGTTGCGAGAAAGGGAGCTACTTCATTGGTAATAGAACGGAGCGAGGGAACACTTGATACGGAGCTTTCGTCTCACTGCTCGCTAGTCAATACGTTCTATGAAAAAGCCGTCTGTCTGGGCGATGCGACCGTGATTATATTGCCAGAATAAGTTGTGTGAAGTTCTGCTGTGTCACTTCTAACATTCGACTGACTCATCCCTTGACGCTTTGGTATATATACAGGGATCAGGTTGTCTTAGTCCCACCAGGATCATCAACAGTGGCACGTAAGCTTATTGTACCAGTAGGATACGATTTAATTTATTTTTGTGATGTGGGTGAGATGTTCCTGTCTGTAAATAGGAAGCGGCTACTGACGTACCACAATAGTACAACTGTATAAACTTCCTTGAAACAAGATTTCTTTTCCCCGATGTGATTTGTGATGCCAGTGGTGCTAAAAAATCGTTTCGCCGCTGACAAGCGAGTGACCCTAGACCGGCAACGTATTTCCCGCGGATCCACCAAACGCTTGCGTCGCGCACCATGGCGTCCGGCTCCTGCGATTTCCCGTCTTGTGGCCGTGGGAGGCCCTGGCCCTCGAATTGGAGCGTGTCACACGGGAGAGTGTGGTCTGGTGCGGGTTCTCGAGCTGTAAGGAACCCACAACATATAGCTGCATGCGTTACAGGTTCCCTGCCTGCCGGCCGGCCCATGCAAGCACTCGCTCCGTGTTCGTTCCCATCTCCGCACCATTTGGATCTCTCTCTCGGTTCTGGCCTCAGACTCGCATCTCAGACACAACGCGTGTGCGAAGTTCCTGGAGGCGATCGATAGATGGGCACGCGAAACCGTCACCAGACGAACGCTTCGGCCGCCGCTTGACGCCGACGAAGGATGAAGGAGGGCGCGAGTGTGGTGCCGCTGCTGGTGGTGTCGGAGGGCGGCCGCGTCCACGAGATCCAGACGTTCGCGCACTACGTCGGTACGTATACGCGCACAGCGAGCTCCGACGATCCTCTCCCACGCCACGCCACCGTGTGTCGTGGCATGCAGCCAGGGCGTCCCGGCTGTTTTTTCTTTCTTTCTCCATGTTTTTCTTTCTTTCTTTCTTTCTTTCTCCATGTTAACAAATGTTGCTTACGTTATCATTTTAATCTACGTTTTCGATCTTCTCTAAGATTTATTCGTGCTTAAATTTGTGGAAAAAAGTTCACGACATTTTTTCTTTTACAAAAGCTCATGACACGAGCGTATGTCTTGCAACTGAATTGTGCCAGGCTTATTATTTCGCTAATTTTCATCAATGTTCCAGATTTTAATTCTCAGGTTGTATCTGTTAGAAGAATGCTTGCAGCTTGTGTTTTAACTGACAAAAATTTCCCTTCTTCGTCCTCGCAGCGAGCCAGATCGGGTTTGACGATTTGAACGAGTGCCCCCACCTCCACTCGCTGGCGTACGATTATCTGAAGAAGACCGAGGGCTATGAACAGAATCTACTCGCGTTCTTCCATAACAAGATGAACCCGGACGCCCTGCTGGTGAAGCTGATCGAGGAGCTGGATAAATGCATTCTTGGCTACTTCTCATTCCACTGGAAATGGGCGACCCACGTAATCACACAGGTACGGATTGGACGAATTAGAAAATGGAGGAGAAAAAATGTCCATTTCTGGAGAACTACTGAATGTTGAGCTCGTAACAATTCTTTATGATAATTGAACGTTAATGTGGTCCATGTATACTAATGTTCACCTTACTTAATTGCCTAGGTTCTGACATCGGAACAGCCCAGAAGAAGAAAACTGAGAAGAATGGTAATGGAAGCCACGAGGTAACTACGTACTACTATATATGGTTCAGTCATGTGATTCTACGATTATGTTGCACAATATTGTAACTGTTTTTCATGCATTGGACTCAAGGAAGATGAGGTTTGAGAGGGTGTCGAGAGAGCTGAAGGTGACCAGGCTGTTCTCCACGCTGATGGAGGAGCTGAAGGCCATCGGGATACACTGCCACGACCACCGGCCGGGCACCACCGAGGTGATGGTCCCGGCGGCGCACAGCGACCGCAGCCCGGTCCTGCTCCTGATGGGCGGCGGCATGGGCGCCGGCAAGAGCACCGTGCTCAAGCAGATTATGAAGGAGTGAGTGTTTCGTTCTCAGTTGCGGTGATCGATCCCTGGCCAAAATATCATCTCTGACTTCCTTGCAATGTTCAAGGGTGTTCTGGACCGGCGCTGCGGCGAACGCCGTGGTGGTGGAGGCCGACGCGTTCAAAGAGTCGGACGTGATCTACCAGGCCATCAGCTCGCGGGGCCACCACAACGACATGCTGCAGACGGCGGAGCTGGTGCACCAGTCGTCGACGGACGCGGCGGCGTCGCTGCTGGTGACGGCGCTCAACGAGGGCCGCGACGTCATCATGGACGGCACGCTGTCGTGGGAGCCGTTCGTGCTGCAGACCATCGCCATGGCCCGCTCCGTGCACCGGCAGCGCTACCGCATGGGCGTCGGCTACAAGGTGGCCGCCGACGGCACCACGGTCGAGAAGTACTGGGAGCCGGTGGTCCAGCCGGAGGACGGCGAGCAGCAGCACGGCGGGGCGCGGAAGCCGTACCGCATCGAGCTCGTGGGCATCATCTGCGACGCCTACCTCGCCGTGGTCCGGGGCATCCGGCGGGCCATCATCTCCGGGCGGGCCGTCCGGGTGAACTCGCAGCTCAAGTCGCACAAGCGCTTCGCCGGCTCGTTCCGGAGGTACTGCGAGCTCGTCGACAACGCCAGGCTATACAGCACCAACACCATCGCCGGCGCAAAGGTTAGTTTTCTGCACCGCCGCCGCGGGTCGATCGGTGTGATGTTTTGAGACGTACGTACCCCTGATCACACGAGTCGTGCGTGCGTGCGTGCAGCTGATCGCGTGGAAGGACAAGGACAGCCGGCTGCTGGTGGACGTGGACGAGATCGGGCTGCTGGACAGGGTGAGCCGGATCAACGAGGAGGCCAACTGCGTGCACGAGCTCTACCCGGACGGCCATCCCACCGACGGCGCGGGGTCCGTGTGGGAGGACCTGGTGGGCTCGCCGGTCAGGGCGTCGATACAGAGGGAGCTCAAGGAGGCCATCCTCGACAGCGAGGCCTGCTTCCCGTCACCGTAGCTTCCCCACAGCTGGCCGCCTCGTAGTAGATTATTAAAGTTCGTGCCGTTCGATGACACATCGCCCAGCCAACAGTGAGTGAGTGGGTGGATGATGACAGACACAGACGTCTGTTGGTAGGTGCCGATCGTACTACAAAGCAGTACTGCTTGAAACCGAGAGGGGTTTGAAGTTTGCTTGACTAGTACTAGCAGGATTAGTGATTAAGAGTGTTCGTCTCTTTCGTGGTACAAGCTTTTAAGCGGAATAAGACATGAGAATATGCAGAACGTGTACGAAACTCTTTTTGTGTGAAAAGATAATTTTTCGCCTAAATTCTATCGCATACGAGCTTAAAAACCTGAACATGTTGCATTTTTTGCTCAAATTTGACCAGCGGCATTGCCCACAAAAATGGTGCGGCAAAACTCCCCAAGCCCTCGCATTCGCGCGGAGCGTACCGTGACACGGCTGACCTGCTGGTGCCGAGAGCGGCTGGTCGTCCACGTAACGTAGTATCGGGCTTGTCCGCTGCCGCGCACGCCCTCGCGAGGACGGCCTCGTCTACCGGACAGGGCGGACGGGCAGCTCGGAAAGTCGGAAGTGTAGGGCGGCACACGCAGAGTTGTTTTGTTTCGGAGGACGCGCGGCACTCGCGGCGGGCGGCGGGCGAAGCGGAAGGACGGAGCCTGGCAGGGAGGCCGGGTTCGTCAGTGCCCGACGCGTTCTGCGGCCATTGCAGCAGCAGACCCCGCGGCTGCAAGGCAGGAAGAGGCTCGAATTCAGCGAGCACCAGGAAAGTGGCAAAACATTGCCGCATGCCGGCGGCAAAGAATTGTCATCCGTGACGTTTGCCATGCATGCGCTCATCGCTTTTTCTCTCAGACTTCAGAGACAGGGCAATAGAGGAGTCAAAAAGGACTGGAACTTCTTTCTTTTTTCCCATACACAAGTCAGGTACTCTCTGTGACTCAGGATTAGCGGCACTGGATGGATTGGTTTACCAACTTGCCAATTCAAATTTCACCTCGGCACTTCCGGCCAAAACTAATTAAGATGAAACTAACAATGTTATCACATCGGCATGCCCCTTTCAACGTGACAACTGAAGGTCGGCTTACTGCTTCTTGGAACTTGCATGCGGAGTGCACTCTCCTCGATCTCCGCCACGGCGTTTGTTATTGCCTTGTCCACATCACCGGCGGATATCTGTAGATACATACAAGATACATCCAGATTAGCAAATCAATTGGAAATAACAGAAAAGCTATATTGCTGAGCACACTGAACTATCAACTATGTATCCACAGTTCACAGAGCGGTTTGGTCGTTTTTGAGGAAACCACGCGGAACATTCAAGGTTTAATAACCTTGGAATGGACTTCCACCAGCCATGGCCCTGATTACTGTTCGATCGCTTTTGTTTTGTTCAACAAGAAACGGACTTTTCGAATTAATGGTTGAACATTTCTTGGTAGGTCAGAAGAATACGTTCACACCACGCGGGTGTTTGACCTGTACTAACTAACACGTTTCAAATCAAATCCAACAAGTTCACCTCGAGAGTGACATGAAACAAAAAGTATGGTACCTGCTGGCACTCCGCTCCGACGTCCATCCACATCCCGCCGTCGTCACGGAAGCGCGACCGGATCCCCGTCACCCGCAGCTCCTCCACGGCCTTGAGCCGCCGGAGGACCATCTCGAACACGTCAACCGCCATCGCGTGCTGCTCGCTCTCGGCTCGCACCTTCACCACCACCATGCCACCACCTGATCTCGCCGCCTCCTGGACCAGTAGCTCCTCGTTCCTGCCACGGAGCCGCTCCTTCCTCCCCTCCAGCTCCCTGATGTAGCTCACCGCCGCGCCGACGACGTCGTTCTTGCCACCCTGACCTCACAAAAAATATATATCAGTGTATGTGCCCCGGGTAATTAACGATCACCTACATGAACCAGCAGACAATTACTTTGGACACGCCGGGGGGCAGGAGCGCGTGGAGGTCGGCGAAGCCCTGGCTGAGCCGCTCCCGCCGCAGCCGCTCGCGCATGATGTGGCGGAACCGCGGGGTGCCGCGCGGCGCCTGCGCCGCCACGACGTCGTCTCGGACCGCCGGCTCCGGGTGCGCGTGCGCCGCCGCATTCCCCGTGGAGGACGCCGCGGCGGCGTCAGCACCGCCAATGCGTCTCAGGTACGCGAACATCCTCCGGTGCGCGTTCGCTCCACCGCCGCCGGAGCTGTTGCACCGCTCGCGACGGCTGAGGGACGACTCCCGGTGGTACGCCGCGAAGGCGCTTCCCTGCGGCGCTGGTGGCGGCGGCGGGAGGATCAGGTCGCCGAGGCTCGTCAGATAGTCGTCGTCGACGTCTTGGAGGTCGAAGTAGAACGGATCGTCCATGGCGAGTAGCGCTCACGTACGTGAACGTTCGCCGCCGGCGCTAAGCGGTTGTTGGTGCCATGCGGGCCTGCTGCGCTTATATACGTTTCGAAAGGGGGGTACGGAGCGTTTGGAATGTTCTGCAGAAAGAATAGTCGTTACGCGCGCGGCTGGTTTGACCGGTAAGCGACGCGCCCGAGCGCGCTTGAGAATCTGCGTGTGTGGTGGTCTACTGGAGTACTGAAAGCCGATGAAGATCGCGCGGACTAGTATAGAAAGCAGCGCGTGTTGCTTTTCAGTTTTATAATGTTGTAGAACCAGAGTTTTAGCAAGTGATTCCCGTGTGTAACCTTGCGTGGTGAAAAGGACGGCTCACTAAGAACTCGCGCGCTGCGCGTGCGTGGTGTCTTTAATATAAAATCTGTCGCCGAAGCCGTGTGCAAAATTTATTTAGCGTTGATCGGTCTCCCTACTGTTGACATGATGCTCTAGAGGAAGGAACACAGGTTTCGTTTGTTGACGCTGTCTTGTCTACCTCGCATGCAAAAGCTGTGTACAACGCGGTGTAGATACCAGATCGCTTCTTTGTGAAACACATGTTCCCGAGCAATGACCGTAGTTCGTCGCAAGCCAGGTCCATAATTCAACACACAACAGGCGATAAAAAAAAAAGAGAAATTATTACGCGAGTCACATCTGCAAAAGCGTTTCGATCTGTTGGATCTGCCCCCGAGCTGTCCGTCAGCCGCGTTGTTGTTGTGGTTAGTGTTGGCGTCACCGCCACGGATACGGTTTCCGACGCCGAGTAGGATTCACCGGCCGAGAGCCTGCGCCGCGGCAACAAAAGGCGGCCACGGATCCGCGCGCGTACGTCGTGGTGCATCAACACGTCGACAACACCCACACGAAAGCAACAGCTTCTTCGAGTCCTGAGAGCGAGGCCGAGTCGACCAAGCGAGATCAGGCACGCACGCACGAACGTTGCGTCGAGAAGATGAGAGCCCCGGGCCACGCCTTCGGACCCCGGGACCACGCGCTCATCGACAACTTCCTCCGCCCCAAGATCGACGGCCGGCCGTTCCCCATCGACGCCAGCTTCATCCACGACGCCGACGTCTCCGCCACCGCCCCCGGCGAGCTGGCGCGGAGGTACGCACCGACGCCGGTGCCCGTCGTCCGACAAGCCTGGTACTTCTTCAGCCCCGCGCACGACATCGGCGACCTCCGGGCGTCGCGCCGTCATGCCAACGGGCAATGGAGGCCGGAAAACAAACTGAGGAAGGTGAAAGACGGCGACAGCTTCAGGTACATGCATCAACTCTCCTACCTGGAGAGGGGCGCCCGGAAGATTATGCCAGAATGGCTGATGGTGGAGTACGGGTTCACTCAAGGGCGCGGGTCCAGTGAGAAGCTGGTCCTCTGCATGGTGCACAGATCACTTAGGTCAAAGCCCTAGGTCTAGAGCTCAGCGTCATCCACATTATATTGTTTCTGCATCAAGCAGCTTCAACAGCAAGTAGAGTTGTAGGTGTAGCCAGAATGTGTCACTATTCAACTTTCTTTCAATTTTTCAGGACAGAATTACATTCGTTTCTGCATCAAGCAGCTTCAACAGCAAGTAGAGAATGTGTCACCTATTCAACTTTCTCTCAATTTTTCAGGACAGAATTACATTCGTTCTGCATCAAGCAGCTTCAACGGCAAGTAGAGTTTTACTCATTGCATATAACAATATATCACACACGGTATATTGGTCTGTCACTGTCCAAGATTCGAAACGTGGATCGTGGGTTCATCACACAACCAGGAATTAACTACCATCCCCACACAAACATAACAAGGGTAATTCCCCCTTAAATCATAGGAGCACCGAGCAACAACCTAAGTGGTTATTTGGATCAATGAAAATAGAAGTCAACATTATTGGAAGCTTGAGACCCAAACAATCACTAACAAGTAGTAGGAACCAATCTTGTATGTCAATATATGGAAGCCAAGACAAACAGACTGCTAGGGCCACAAAAACTATAGCATCACTTTCGTCAACCTTGAGCCACCCCATCAGTTTTCATGTGTCGTCTTCAGTAGTAGAATTGGCTCTCAAATGTAAAGAACCAGCAGGTAGCTTGTTGGAAACCTGGAATGGGTGACCTAGTACCTTTATGCTAGTTCTCCCATCACATCATTGAGTAAACCTGCCCAATTTCAGAAAGGAATTTCTTGCAGTGGATTCGATGGGATAATTTCTTGCATTGCAATGCTTTATACTATACAAAGAGGAAACTTGATGATTATCAATACTCACTTGTGAAAGAACAGAAGCTGCCTAGTGAGGATTGATGAATCTTGATCTGCGCAGGAGGTACACCACTGGTCGTCAATACTTTCAAGTTCTTTTTTATCCTTTCAGAAATCTTAAAGCATTCAACTTCAACAGTAAGGTGCTTGAAATCAAAAGGTTGCTTTGCCCCTTCATATTTTGCTCCCTTTGCAACTTCACCTTCATCATCCTTTGCATAATATTTGTATACAGTTAATTAATTCTAGAGTACTCTTAATTATACATGCATGGATAAAAGAATCACAAGAAAATTAGTCAATGTTGAAGGTGGAAACATATACCTTAGATATTCGAAGAGTGAGCTTCTCTAGAACCGGTGAATGTTGAAGGAAGAGAATTAGTGGATGAACATTAGCAACCATGCACCAGTCATTCATTACCAAAGTCTTCAATTTGCAAAATACAGGGCACAGTGTCAAGTCTCTTCTGAAGATAAAGTGCAAAGGGAAAGGGGGTAAACATAACTCAGTATCTTAACTCGTGGCATTACAAATGCGATGAGATAATGCTGCTGAGGTCAATCTGGAGCATCCAGTAGATATTCAACATTTATAATTCAATACGGAAAAACAGGAAAAATACATTTCTAGTCCGTGCTCAACAAAACACACAGGAAGCATGACCCATTTCAGAGAAAGCATGAAGCAAACATGCAAAATAGTAAGCAACACAATTGATGCATGGTGTATCATCAATCATCATGAACTGAATGAAGATGGATAAAGACTTAACAAGACTGACGAGCAGTTACAAGTGTAAGCATACCATTCCAACAGTAGACGTTAACAACTGTAAATGCGAAGCATGCGACAGGCCTTCAAGAAACACAGATTTGTTGCCTGCTCCCCTGATACGAGCACATCCCTGACATGAAACATCAGCACAGCCCCCAATCTGAAATTTACTTTTGCAACAATCGCTGTCAAGGTCATCATGCCAAATGGATGCTGATACCAACTGTGGCATGTTGTCAAGAAAAGGAGTACAGCCTGAATAACGAACTAGTTCGAAGACAATGAGATTAGGAGCAGAGATTCGAGCCCGGGCATTCTCAAGGAGTGTACAGTCCTGAATTCTGAGCCTCTTGACTGAAGGAGAAAATATATGTTTGACATCCAGTGTGCTATGAGTAATCTTTAGCTCTTGCAATGCTGAACATTTTGAGAAATCTAGCAATGGTTTTACTGATAGCATACGCCACAGCTCCAGCGTTGTTAAGCGATCAGAGACAAGAATCACATCAGGAAATGGGCACCAGCACTCGGGAACGCCAATAATGATGCGAAGAACCTGCACTTTGCATGCCATGGCATATCGAACCCAAAGGTCGACGTAACCGAATGTATCGTCAATATGCCGAATGTTGATTTCGCATTCAACCAGTGGGTCCGGGCCACGGAGGAATACCAGATAATTCACGAACTTTTCCATTTCATGCGCATTCTTGAACATGTCTTCCTCGGAAACGCGCAGCGTGGGCACGGACTTCCAACGATTCCGCCAGTTCCGAGCGAGCAAGCATGTCCTCTGCACAAGCTCTCGAGAGGGCAGAAACGACAGAATGTGATGAAGGATATCCTCCGGGAGGGCGCTGAGACGGTCCTCGTCGTCCGCGGAGGCCTTTTTCGTCATCTTGGCGGCCTTGCTACCCGGAGCCATTCCGTCGAACAGGTGGCGAGCGTCGGCGCACAGCGTCCTGCCTGCCTGAAAAGCGAAGGAACCAGCGTCAGCGTCACGCGTTCCGCTGAGTGACCAGAGAGAAGTTAACCAAACCAAGGGGATATTTCTCGTAATGAAAACTCACGTGCGTCAGCAACTCGGGCTCGCCGGCGGCGCCGGCGAGCCAGACGGAAGGGGATGAGGAGCGGCGCCGGGAGCAAAGCAGACAAGTCACGCTTGGCCACGTCTCTCTCTCGCCTTGGGTACTGACACGGCCTCTGTGACGATTTGGGCAACGCTGACGTTAAAACTGTGGTAAAATCACAAAGAACAAAAATAGTCTTCGCGCAACAAATGTGGAAGTAGGGAACGATTTGTGACTCCATTCGCTGCTTAATTCCAAACACGGTCTATAAGACCACTCTCAATAAGAGTTTTATTTTGTTTCTTAAAAAAAACAAGAGTTTCATTTTGCAAAAGGACCTGATGGCCTAGTGATTACAAGATCGAATTTTCTAGTATTTAACGGCGTCGTGCTTTCAACGGTATGCGACGTGATCGTCAACAGCGAGGCGTCAGTGTTGACTTTGTCAATCTTGAGGATTTGCCAGGTCAGTCGCTGAAGATGCTCATAGAGGTAGAATATGCGAATGTGCGTTTATAGGAGTGAGTGTGCGTGCTTGTAAGTGTCTGAGTTGCACTGTATGACAAAAAAGTTTCATTTTTAATAAATGAGGTATCACATAAGCAAAGATAATAAGGTGACATGAGATTTATGAAGAAAGAGAAGAAAATAGATTTATCTAGATGAAACTAGTGTCGCACTATTTCCGAATCTTTGAAATCTATTGAAACCGCCGTTGAAGCCATTTCGTTTCATTTCATGAGCTCTCCATCTACCATCTAATCATAAAGTACCATGACTTACCTATGAAGTATTATGAAACAACAAAAATAAAACTTATCATTAGAGAGTTATTTTTTGATGGTTTCAAAGATGTGACAGGTTAGAAATACCAAATAAAACTGACGAGACTAGCCTGATGGGATCCACACCGGACCAACGAGTGTTTGAGATTGGAGGTTGTGTGGACGAAACGTGGATGCGAAAAGTGTCGCTGCCGCAAGGCTCACCTCACCTGCCAGCGTGCTTCCAACTTTAGGAAGTTGCGGCGTGTACCATCATCGTCACCTACTCTCATTTTTATGCATAGTGACGGAAAAAAAACGCCCTCACTTTTTTCTTTATATACTCACATGCATGAAATTTTGTTTATGTTCTATAATAATTTTCCTCGGATGGCATGGCTCTATTGTAGCATAGTTATCATCAAATCGGATGCAGTAGAGCCATAATTTTTCATGTTATCCTAAAATGATATTAAGAATTAGGTGCGACATTATGAACAAAATAAAATAAAATAAACCTGTAAATCAAATTAGATGTGACACGGTAACCATCCAGAGCTGTACGAGAGAAGATACAAAAGTCACGTCATATATAAGGCCAAAACTGTGTGGGGTATGAAAACACATGAATAGTTGCAAGGGGAGGCTGAAACAAAATTCCTTTTTCATATGAAATTCTATATAAATTTGTGGAATTGATCTACTTTTCAAAAATTATGTTATAATGTTTCGTGTTAAAAAAATACTGTGGTAAAATCGCAAAGGGCAAAATTGTCTTCGCGCAACAGATTTAACACCGTATCGATACTTAACTGACTTGTGGTAAAAAGTATGATTTGGGAGAGAAAAATTATTGTAAAACGCAAAATTTGAATTTCTATTGTCGTTCACAATTGGACTCTAAGGTGTTTGATCCATAGAACTAACAGCTAGCTCATGATTAAAAATTAGTCTCTCCCAATTAGTTAGTTGCTTGTTTGAAGTCTTGACTAGTCTTAGTACAAAATAAGCTAGACACTGTGGAACTTGAGAGCCTAGGAAACAGAGCAGCGGCGACTCAAGGCTAGGTGTTTTGGCCGGCCCCTTGCCTCCGGCGGCCTTGCCGTCGGCAGAAGAGGGAGGCCCGACATTCTGACATTGTTTTTAGATTTAAACAGTGGTCTTCTCACGGCGGTCGCTCTCGATGGCAGCCGCGGCAGTTGTTACGGTTAGGGTTCCTCCAGTGATCCTGTCGAAGAGGATGGCGGAGGTGGTGTGGCATCATCAAATTCGTCAGCATGGAGCAATAGAGGATGAAGTGCGTCTCGACGGTGATGGCGTGGCGAAGGTGCCATTATCGACAGAGAATAAAGTACTCTGACCCTTCCTTTGTTGTCATGGTTCTTTGTAGCCATAGCTATGGGCTAATGAGATTTTGGTTTCCGTCAACATCTATCTGGATGTTAGTCGGATTTTTCCCATGATAAATCTATTGAAGGAGGCGGCGATGGGTTCGACGACGAACTCAATGGCGGCAATTTCATCGTTTTTGCATGTGGAAGGTTATTAGTCTTCCTTTCTTTTGCGAAAGGGATGGGTTTCGATCTCTCCCCATTGGAGATGAGGATGACAGTGATGGATGGTGAGATGGCCGTGTTCGTTCAGATCCGAGTTTTCGTTCGTGGCATATCCGTTTGGGATGGTGATCCTAGATGGTGGATTTTATGAATTTTTCAACGTTTCTTGTCTCTCATCAATAGAGTTGGAGTTGTTTGGGTTGAGTTTGTAATCAGGGGGATGTAATTTGCTATAATATCAATGAAACTATATTTTCACAAAAAAAATATTATAGAGATTACTATTACTCTTTATTAGTTGAGTTTTCTAACTAATAGGATTACTATTAGTTTTTTTATGAACCAAAAATCAGTCTCTCTATTAATTAGTTCTCCTGTTTAGATCTTTCGAGGAATTAAAATCAGTTAACTAACAATTAGTCGGATCTAAATAGGACAAAAATTTATGATTAAAGCGGAATTACATAAAAAAATGATTGTGAGATCGAGTGGAGTTGTCCGTCCGCGGCGTTGTTAGTTTTGCGTTACCGCCACGAATACGGTCGCGCATCAACACCGCCCACGAGCAACAGCTTGCGAAATAGCTAATTTAGAACTCTTAGACTGACTTCAACGGTTGCTCTATTGGACATTCCATACATGAAATGGGTGTTGAAACCTGAAGAATCACCCTCCAACGGGCGACCAAAATATCATACCCATTTTAGGAACACCCCCATCCGCCACCTAGAAATGGATCAATTGCGCCCGCGACCCACTCTATTTCGCCGCCCTCCCGCCGGGCCCCCTCGCCTGATCTCTGCCTTGACGAGCGCGCGCGGCGGCGCCGCCCCGCCCCCACCCCCAGCACAGGGCGCGGAGGCGCACCGCGAGCCGCCGAGGTCGCCGCATCCCCCCCCCCCCCCCCCTCTCGCGTGGCCGCTGGTCTCGCCGAGGTCCCCCACGGACAGCGCGACGTCGATCCGCCGCCCTCGACGTCGATTCGACGCACGCGACCTCGATCCAACGCCCTCGACGTCGATCCGCGACGGACGGGTTCGCCGCGGCGCGACGTGACGGACGCGCGGGCGGCGCGGTGCGACAGCCCTCCACCGAATCGAGGGGTGGAGCACGCGGCGGACGGCGGCAGAGGCGCGACGCGGCCGCGGTGGAAGAAGGAGATTCCGGACCCAATTTCGACAGTCCGTTGGAGACACAGGTTTTTGGCTCTCTTATTTTCAACATCATGGTGATCTATTTGCTGTTTTTGGTCTTCCATTTGGGGTTTCAGCGTTGGAGTCGATCTTACCAACTGCAATAGCCCTCTCCCCAAAAACTTTGCTCAAGCTTGCGAAATGTCGTATCCACCCTTCACTCGTCGGCGTCGCTCCGCCGCTAACCCGCCCCACGCTGCCTCCGCCGCGCACGAGGCCGTCATCACGCCGCCTATCCCCTTCCTCCTCCCCAGCCCGCGCAGCCTTCCTCCTCCTTCTCCTTAGAATTGTGCGACCTTCCTCCTCCTCCTCCTCCTCCCCAGCCATTGTTGGCGGTGCTTATAACGAATAATACCGCCAACACCATTCAATAAAAGCCATCATACAAGGATAAAATGAACATTTTTTTATATTAATGGCTCTCCACAAGTTTTGTTGGAGTATTTGAATGCAGGGAGCAATATGGACAAAATTCACAAGAAACGGGGGCTAAAGCCCACCGGCCGGCCCAATCATAGGCTGGCCGGCCAGCTCAGG
The DNA here is from genome assembly GCA_012490785.1 of Eragrostis nindensis. NCBI lineage: Eukaryota > Viridiplantae > Streptophyta > Magnoliopsida > Poales > Poaceae > Eragrostis > Eragrostis nindensis. The sequence continues at coordinate 1,322,447 of JAAXCT010000092.1, forward strand.
CTCCAACCCAAGTCCAGCTCCTCTCCAGAGGCCTTCTACAGCTTTCCCACGTGGAATTCAAGGCCCAGCCCAATATCAAACAACCGACATTCTAGAACATGGGCTTTTGGGCCTAAACTTGAAGGCCACTCCACTTCTACCGACCCCACAAGAAAACCGACTTTCTTACCGCCCTCAGGAGTCCATCGGAGCCATCCAGGGAAGAGTCGGTGGCAAACCGCAGTGGCCGGCCGGCCGACCTTTGCTCCACCGACGCTCCAGCTTCGGCCAGATGATGCGCACCGACTCCAGCAGCCTATAAATACTACCCTTCGGCTCCCGAAGCAAGACGCACCTCATTTGATACTTCATTTTAGTCTTTTGGTAGTAGCATAGTGCTAGGAGTGAGTGAGTGAGAGGGAAGGAGAGCTAGAGGTCCCCGGTATGTCGGGACTCTGCTTCTTCGTCGCCTCGGGTATGCTCCTCGCCTGGGAGTAGTCGTCTTAGTCTTCCAGGCCGGGCAACATGTAAGAAGATTATTGGTCGGGCAATAAAGTAAGGCATTCTGCTCTATTTATTTGTGGGTTCCAGGTGTGCAATATTTATTAATTTATTTATTGCATTGACTAGCTTATTGATAATCTCGCTAGTTGTAACGATAGATGTAAACGTGGTGTTTATATCTGGAGTTATCCCTGGTTTGCTCGTAACCCCACGGAGGATGGTAGCCGCGAGTATGTGTGACAGGCATACCGGTCTCTGTAATCCACCACGTCCGGGTTATTGTTTTTAGTAGGGAGGTCAATAGCACGTAGTTCCCCTTAACAGTTGAACCTAATTATCGGGTTGCTGTTCTGGCATGCGTGTGCCCCGAAACGAATAATAGAGTAAGGCCCTTACCAAGTTGCCCAGCTACATAGCTTCTTATCATTAGATTGCCTGGCCAGAAGACCTTTTTATCTACTGCTGCAAACTCCGCTCCTGTGTGCCACCTAACGGATCAATACCTCTAGTGTTTAGGCTTTAGTACACTATACGTTCCCTGTGGATTCGATACCCTAAGAATACTCCTTGTGGTGAAAGCTACATCGGTATCCGTACGCTTGCGGATTAATTTCTGTTAGGCCTTAGGACTGCCAACAGCCATGGCCGAGACCGTCGATCGCACGGTCAGCTACATCCAGGCCATCACCGGCATCACCGACTCGAACCCCTGCACCAAGATCCTCCCCCGACCTGCAGGTCGCCGTCTCCCCCATCACCGCCAACCTGTCCTCCCCCTCCGCCCCCCCCCCTGCGGTCGTGAGCAGGTCGGGGGCGCGGCGGACGCGCTCCAGCGCCGACGTGGTGGGCAGGTCGACGGGGTTGAGCGGCATGGAAAGCCCAGCTGAAGAGGCTGCAGTTGCCGGAGAAGGAAGAACCGGCGAGCAAGACGCGTTGTGAGAGGAAGAAGGGTAAAGTGGACTTTTCTTAAAGGATATTCGAGGTATACACTTTTTAGAGTCCTATTTGAGAGAGACTTGGTCATGGTTTGGACCTAAACTAGCAAAGCCGCTTCGAAGAGGGGTATTTGAGAGTAGCATGTTAGTTTGATCTCCAGAACGTGATCCAAAGATCACGCCCCCTTAATCGCGCCCTGATCGGAGGCGCACAACCAACTCATGGTTGGTGGCCCCCTGTCGCCAGCGTTATATAAAGAGGTGGGGGCCGAGGCGCGTAGTACGAGATTGATCGCGCCGCCACTTTCCCCACCGACAAACCCTAGACCGATCACGATCTAGCGCTTGGCAGCCGGGAAGCTCCACAGCCAGCCGCCGCCATGTCGACGCCCTATGGCTTCCTCGTCCCCGGTCAGTGCAGGTACTGACCGGAGGGGCGACGGAATCTACGACTCCCGCGCGCACTCGCCGACGTGCGCGTCCCCGCCGTCCACTCCGTCATCACTCCTACGACTCCGGCACCGCCCGTCCTCGCCATGGCTGCACCAGCACAATCGTCCCACGAAGGTACTATTCTAATATACCTAGATCTAGACCCGATTCATGTTGTGACTAGAAAAGATTGATAGACCCGTACTTGATCTATGCCTATTTGTTGAATAGAGTCTAACATAGCACATTCTAAAGAGACCCAAATCCTCAAATCACCCGACTCCTGAGGCAGAGAAACAGCAAGACCTTGAGCAGGCACGGGCGAACGTTACATTGAGACGAGGGCCCCGGGCCACGCCTTCGGATCCCAGGGCCACGCGCTCATCTACAACTACCTCCGTCCCAAGATCGACGGCCAGCCGTTCCCCGTCGACGTCAGCTTCATCCACGATGCCGACGTCTGCGCCACCGCCCCCGCCGAGCTGACGCGCCGGTGCCTGTCCCAGTCGTCCGACAAGGCTGGGTACTTCTTCATCCCCGCGCACAATATCAGCGACCTCCGGGCGCCGCGCCATCTTGGCACCGGACGCTGGAAACCGGAAGACAAACCGAGGAAGGTGAAAGACGGCGACGGCTTCAGGTACATGCATCAACTCTCCTACCGGGAGAGGGGCGCCTGGAAGAGGCCGGAATGGCTGATGGTGGAGTACGGCATCACTCAAGGGAGTGGGACCAGCGAGAAGCTGGTCCTCTGCATGGTGTACAGATCACTTCGGGCGCAGCCCTAGGTCCAGAGCTCATCGTCATCCACATTCGTTCTGCATCAAGCAGCTTCAACAGCAAGCAGAGTTGAAGGTTTAACTAGAATATGTCATCCATTGATTGTCCCTGCCAATTTACAGAATTATAGCATGTGTTGAGTTTTACTCACTGTAAATAATATATTGCACAAGGTATATTGGTCTGTCGCTGTCCAAGATTCGAAACATCATCAACCATGAATTAAGTACCATCCCTCCTTACTCCATAGGAGGATTGGACCACAAAAAAATAACAAGGGTAATTTCCCCTTAAATCATAGGAGCAGCGAGTAACCCAAATGCAAGTGAACAGATACGACATATGAGCACCAAACAACCACCAAAGTGGTTCTTGGATCTACGAAAATAGAAGTATTGGAAACTTGAGACCCAAACAGGCAAACAATGCCTAGCAAGTAGTAGGAACCAACCTTGTATGTCACTATATGAAACCAAAGACAAATAGACTACTAGAGCCACAAAATTATAGCATCACTTTTGTTAACATTAAGCCACCCTATCACTTTGCCAAGCTCCAGAAACCAGCAGGTACTACCTCCGTCTTCAAATTGTTGACATTTCAGATATACCTACCAGTCGTTGTCCGAACGACTTCAAGAAAAAGACGGAGGGAGTAGCAGTACCTTTATGCTAGTTCCCCCATCACATCATCGAGTAAACCTGCCCAATTTCAGAAAGGAATTTCTCGCAGTGGATTCAATGGGATAATTTCTTACATCACAGTGCTTTATATACACAAGGAAACTTGACAATTATCAACACTCACTTGCAAAAGAGCAAATGCCGCCCATTGAGGACTGATGAATCTTGATTTGCGCAGGAGGCACACCAGACGTCGTCAATACTTTCAAGTTCTTTTTTATCCTTTCAGAAATCTTAAAGCATTCAACTTCAACAGTAAGGTGCTTGAAATCAAAAGGAAGCTTTGCCCCTTCATATTTTGCTCCCTTTGCAACTTCACCTTCATCATCCTTTGCATAATATTTGTATACGATTAATTGATTATACATGCATGGAAAAGGTATCACAAGAAAGTGAATGTTGAAGGTAAAAACATATACCTTACATATTTGAAGAGTGAGCTTCTCTAGAACCGGTGAATGTTGAAGGAAGACAATTAGTGCGTGAACGTTAGCAATCATGCACCAGTCATTGATTACCAAAGTCTTCAATTTGCTAAATACAGGGCACAGTGTCAAGTCTCTTCTGAAGATAAACTACATAGGAAAAGGGGGGAAACATAACTCAGTATCTTAACTCGTGGCATTACAAATGTGATGATATAATGCTGCTGAGGTCAATCTGGAGCATCCAGTAGATATTCAACATTTACAATTCAATAGGGAAAAATAGAATACATTTGTAGCCTATGTTAACAAAGCACGCAGAAAACATGCCCGTTTCAGAGAAAGCAAGAAGCAAAACATGGAAAATAGTAAGCAACACTATTGATGTATGGTGGATCAGCTACATCAATCATCATGAACTGAAGATGATAAACAGAGATTACTACCAAGAAAGACGAGCAGTGACAAAACTGAAGAGTGACATGTGTAAGCATACCATTTCAACTTTAGATGTTAACAACTTTAAATGCAAAGCATGCGACAGGCCCTCAAGAAACACAGATTTGTTTCCCTCTCCCCTGTGATCAGCACATCCCTGACATGAAACATCAGCACAGCCCCCAATCTCAAATTTGCTTATGCAACAATCTCTGACTAAGTCATCATGACAAATGGATGCTGACACCAACTGTGGCATGTTGTCAAGAAAAGGAGTACAGCCTAAATAACAATCTAGTTGGAAGACAATGAGATTAGGAGCAGAGATCCGAGCCCGGCCAAGGAATCTACACTCTTGAATTCTGAGCCTCTTGACTGAAGGAGATATTATATGTCTGACATCCAGTGAGCTATGAATAATCGTCAGCTCTTGCAATGCTGAACAGCTCGAGAAATCAAGCAGTGGTTCTACTGATACCATACGCCACAGCTCCAGCGTTGTCAAGTGATCAGAGACAAGAAGCTTAGTAGGTAATGGGCACAAGCCGTCGGGAAGGTCAATAATGATACGAAGAGCCTGCACCTTGCATGACATGGCATATCGACACCAAAGGTCGACGTAGCCGAATGTATCGTCGATATGCCCAATGTAGATTTCGCATTCAACCAGAGGATTCGGGCCACGATGGAATATCAGATAATTCACGAACTCGTTCATTTCATGCGCATTCTCGAAGATGTCGTCCTCGGAAACGCGCAGCACGGGCACGGACTTCCACCGATTCCGCCAGTTCCGAGCGAGCAAGCATGTCCTCTGCACAAGCTCTCGCGAGGGCAGAAACGACAGGATGTGATTAAGGATATCCTCTGGGAGGGCACTGAGACGGTCCTCGTCATCCCCGGAGGCTTTTTTATGCATGTTGGCGGCCTTGCTCCCCCATTCCGTCGAACAGGTGGCGTGCGTCGGCGCACAGCGTCCTGCCTGCCTGAAATGCGAAGGAACCAGCATCACGCGTTCCGCTGAGTGGCAAGAGAGGAGATAACGAAGGGGAACTTTCTCGATTCAAGGCGACTCACATGCGAGAGCAACTCAAGATCGCCGGCGGCGCCGCCGCGCTGGCACGCAGGAGGGCAGGGGAGAGGAGGATCAAAGCAGACAAGCCGCGCCAACGGCCCACCTCACCACGACTTTCGCCTTCGGCCCTTCGGGTGCGCGGCGGACGCTGTATTTGTAACGATTTGAGCTTCAACGCTGCCGCTCGGCCCAAAGCTCGAGGAATCATTATGTACGATTAGTGAGATCTCTCTAAAAATTGGGCCTGTACTGGAAATTGTAACGACGTGGTTGAAATCGTCGAGCTGAATTGTGTTTGAATTTTAATCAATTGAACTAGTCTGAAGTAGGGAGATGTATGCTTTAACCGATCTCCAAAGGCGCTCAAACCTAATCGGCTCATTTCATTTCCTTGCCCTAGTAGCATCGAGTTACAAGCTAGAGAAAATCCCTTATATACCATTGGTTATAAACTTCTAATCCTTAGTCTGCCATCGGTAAAATCCATTTCTTTTATATGCCACTGATCTTAAAATTTTATCCCTTTCATGCCACTGTTAACTATTTTAATTGTGGTTTAGTGAGTTGTGACATTGTAGCAGCAGATGAATAGTGACACCCTTTGTGTGTCCGATAACTTCAAAATAACTTACATAAACTTTTATGTTTCTGAACAAAAAAATATAAAAGCGAGAGGATATAGATTTTTTTTATTTATTGTTAAAGAAGCTGTTAAAATGTTGCAACTATTTATATGCTGCTACAGTAATCACACAGCTACAGTGACGCATCTCACTAAACCACAATTAAATGGTTAATAGCGGCATGAAAGAAATAAAATTTTAAGATCAATGGCATGTAAAGGAAATAGGTTTTACAAATAGCGGATCAGGGGTTAAAAGTTTAACCAATAGCAGATAAAAGATTCTCCTTAAAAACTAAGCCAAAAGCAAACTCAAGACTAAAATTATTCCACCACGGAAACGAACAACTCCACCACCCACATCTATCTCGAGAGTTCTTTCCCCTTCTCTACCTGCTACAGTAGGGACCGGCGAAAACAGGCGACTCGGCCCCGGCGTCGATCCGTTCGCTTCCCCCTCCTCTCCGGCGGCCTCGCCGGCGCCGGAGAGGGCGGGGAAGCAAGATCTCGTCGTGTGCTGCTCTAGTTTTAAGCTTAGGTTTGGTTCCAGGCTTTAAATTAGTTTTCCTCCGTCGCCGATGTCGTCGATGCCGCCGCCGCCGTCGTCGCTCCGGTGGCCTCTGCCTTTCTGGGTGCTGCCGGCGTTGGTTGGGGATCCAGCCACGCGATCTGGTGGTGCGGCGTTGGCCCTGGTTGCGGTGGTGCGGGGGCCGGGAGGAGGAGGCAGGTGGCCGTGTTGGCTCGCGGGAGGCTGGGTGTTGGCAGCGCTGGCGCCTTCTCCTGCGGCTCCGGGGTTGCCTGTTGTACCTTTGTAGGAGCTTCTTCTTCTTTGGCTTGTGCTGCTGGCTGCCGGCGTTGGTGGCGTGGAGGTTTTTTTGCCTCGTTCACTTTGGATGGACGAGGATGCTTTTCTTCCATCTCGGTGGTGATGGTTCTTGCCGTCGTCTGTTCCGTGTGAAAGTGCTTGTGTCCAGGGCGCATCAGCGTTGCGGCGGCAATGGTGCGTCTATGGAATAAACTCTCCCGAGTTTCCGCCGTATCGACGGCTTTTTGCTCTCCACCGCCGTCGGTGAGCTTGTGGAGATGGGTTCCTTCGGGAGCCGCTTAGGAGAGCTCGTCCAGGGTTGCAGAGGAGCAGTTGGTGTTGAAGCTTCGGTGAGCAGCGGGCGTGTTGAGCGACGTCGGAGCTGTGGCGGTTGGCGGCGCGATATGGCGATGGCGATGGCGGTCAGCGGCGCGTCGAGCAACGACGGCTTCGGCGCTTGGTACCGCGTCTAGCGGGCGTCGAAGCTGGGGGCTCCTAGGAGTCTCTTTCTTAATGCCAGCTTTCTTCTGTAATCTGTTAGGACTTTTGTTATTCTGGTACCTCTCACCGCGTGGTGACAGTCGTGCAATATTCTTTTGAGGGACGCGTTTGTTTTTCTGGGTATAGATGTAGGAGAGTTCGTGTGTGTTTGAGTGGGTTGTGTCCCTTTGAATGTACACGAACAGATACTACATTTGTATTCAGGATTGAGAGGTTCAAAAAAAAAAATTATTCCACCGCTTGGCGCGGCCACTCTGTTAGTTTCATTTCCGTTCATTTGAACGGGAGAAATCGACGGGTCCAAGTGGCGCCCTCCGATTGGTCGCCAGCGGATAGGCCGCGGGTGCAGGATAGCCAATCCCGTAGCTCACCCAATCCTAGTGGCAGCAGACGATTTGCAGCCACATCGGCTAGCGAATAATTTCTTGCGCCGCCTTAAAAAGGAAAATTCGCCAACTAGCGCACACGAGCAAGACACCATTCTCAAGCACCAGCAGGACCAAGCAGCCAGCGAGAGATCCAGAGGCAACAGCGCGCAGCCATGGCCACCGTCAGCTCCGCCACGGCGACCACCGTCGTCGCCCGCGCCACTCTAGGTACGTGATTTCGTCCACCCGTCGATCCATGCACGCTCCGCAACGCATTATTACAACGCCGACGGCGAAGTCTAACTAATTAAACACGACGAACTCGGTGACTGCTCGATCGATCGCAGGGCTGCCCCAGCTGAGGGCGAGGAGCGACAGGGTGCGGTGCAGCTACTCCAAGGACGCCAAGAGCGCGGCCCCGGCGGTGAGCGTCAAGGGCGCCGGCGCGTCGCTGCTCGCCGCGGCGGGGGCGGTGACCGCGTCCGCGGCGCCCGCGCTGGCGCTGGTCGACGAGCGGATGTCGACGGAGGGCACCGGGCTGAGCCTGGGGCTCAGCAACAACCTGCTGGGGTGGATCCTCCTGGGGGTCTTCGGCCTCATCTGGTCGCTCTACACCGTCTACACCTCCGACCTCGACGAGGACGAGGAGTCCGGCGGCCTCTCGCTCTAGATGGATCCCCTCCTGTCATTGATCGTCTGGAACTCTGGATGTAAACAGGGTTGTGGTCGGTGTAATTTCAGACATGGCTATTTGTATCTAAGCTTTATTACTGCCTTTGCGGGATGTTAGTGATCCGATGAAGTAGTATTTGGATCCTCGGAGATTATGCGTCAAGCAACATCACAAGAATACTACTTCCCAGCAGCGTTCTTGCTATTTGGAGGAAGTGGGGAACGTTCGTACCCACGCCACCATATACTGTGATGCGTGTCTCCATTGCCACTGGTGTGGAAGAGGTGGAGTGGAGTGGGCCGGGGACGCCCGCCGCGCCACCCTGTGCAATCTACTACCTTGTCTCTCTTTTCAGTTTCACCATCCCACCACGACGATCCTGTTCAGTCCCGCACCGGGTGATACTTGAAATCTGCTGGAAGCTGGGACGCCGCCACCTCACCTCCGCAGTGTAGGACCAAGTGAACCCATACAAATAAGATTAACATTCATCCTGACAACAGTTCAGTTCACCACTGTTGTGTAGCAACGGCAGGAGAATCGCCAAATTAAAGTGATTGGCAGTATAGTAATGTTTCAATTGATAGTAAGAATCTTCTCCAACAAAATTTTTCATGCGGTATGCACCATGTATGCACTATATGGCAATACAGTATATTGACTGCCTCTACTGTTCAAAACTAAACTTTACATCTGCCATTTAGCGAAGAGAATAAGGATCTACTCAACGGCTACAACAAAAAGAACAGATCAACAAATGCCAATCCTATAGTACCATGTTATATATAAAGAACCGGAGTAAGGGTAAATATATATCTCTGGAGTTTCGAAACGGCAGGTCACTGTCCTCATGGTGAACCCAGTAGCACAATAATTGATTTTAACTCATTAAGCAGTGGACAGATACCGTCTGACGGCCAGGCTTGATACCGCTTGCCTCTCAACTTGTTCCTAACTTGCTTCAACCGGTCCCAATATTGTGTTTCATCTCTAATGTTGTGGTGTCATACAGAGAGTTCTGACCATGACGATGCGACAGTTAAGTGAAAAATTTGATGCCTACACGAACTAAGATCAGCTGGTCTCTTCATTTGGTTGAGTCCTGAGAAGCAATCCCTTCATCGGTATCTTCTGTCTGTTCAGAGATGCTCTCAGAAGCCTCAGTAACTCGAATGTTTTCTCCTAACGAGCCACCCATGTGATCAGTCTTAATGGGCTCAGAATCAGCAGCTACTACAATATTTGCTTCATCTTGTCTTCTAGACATGCCTTCCAAAGCCTCATCAGTTTGGCTTGCGACTGGGTGAGAGATCAGTATAAGAGAATTGGAATGAGCTTGGACACTAGATTCTACTGCAGATTCATCAGAATCATCATGACTTTCGGAATTCCGTTCTGTGAGGTTGGCCTCTTCGTCAGAGTATGATATGCCAAGTTTCTGTGCATGAGTCAATCCTGGACATACTCCCTAACAAAAAGATGCATCGCGGTTAGTGAAGAGAAATCTAATAGGATACTTTTAGCAAACCTAGCAATTACTAGAATAGGATTACTACAAACAAGGATAAGCATTCTCATTTATAAGTTATAACTACTAACTTAGTGAAGAATATATAAGAGCAGCAATCCTAATATGATTCTTTGTCCCATGAGAACCATTAATAGACTTAAAATTGCAGCAACAGCGAAAACTGTTAGTCAGGGTTGCATATGATAATACCTTGATGTAACCCCTAGTAAACAAAATATCAGAAACTGAATATTGGCTGGAAGAAGTTCGAATATCAACAGACTGAGTATAGTTTGCATTTTGATGCTTCATAGAACTTGCCCCGATACCATACCCATGGCCTGCGCTGCCATTACAGAATGCTCCAAAATACGAACAATGCTCATTTACCAAGGCTATCTCAGGAGTGACAGGTAACAAATGACCTTCAGTACTAAATATGTATCTGCAGCGTGGATGATACGCAGTAAGTACGAATGATAAGTCTGAATGTAACCTTGCGAAATATACTATGCAATCAATACTTACTTATATGGCCCATTCTCAACAATGTTATCAGGGCCTGCAGCTAAATCAAAGAGAAGCCAGAGATATTTGACCTGGAATGTGCTGGTAGTTAGATTTCCACTAGCAGAGGATAAATCAAGGAAAAACGAAATTTAGCAGGCATCCAATAAGAAACTGCAATCAACGTCAAAACCTATCTATTCACAGATACTACATAAACTCAGAAGGGTAATTTAGCAATTAAAGGTCAACATTAAAACAAAGACTAATTTGCTACCAGAACTAGCGATGTACATTTTACAATGACCTAACTGGCCCTGAGTTTATCACTGGATGTTCACACAGTTACTGATGCAAAAAAAACATAGCAGGCATACTACCAATGTATCGAGAAAGAATAAAGTGGTATATATAACTGCGAGATACTAACTGTTTCTGCAAGGAAAAAACTCTCCATGTGGTCATCCTGCTTGTGCGTTTCCACATCTGATATGTGGCAGTAGCCACAGGGACATTTCGCACCATATTGGAGGCTTGCTAATATGTCCCTCCCAACATCAACATACCTGCGAGTAGCATCAAACCTAATAATGTTAAAACTTGGATACAGAAGTATCAAATAATAAAAAATAAAATAAAATATCAGTGCTACAAATCAAATTCCTCAAAGAGTTATCAGTTTACAAGAACTGACAAATAACAACTGATTGACATGGCATTAAGTGGCAATGACACTAATCAGTTACTTTATCTCCCTCAGCCCCACCTACTGCGGAACAGTTTTTGTTCTTTCAAGTGTTTAAGAAAGCGGATGAGCTGAGCGGGCAGTTGAGCACCGCCTAGCGCCTGGCGTTTGTACTTTTAGCAAATAAACATAAGAAGATAGATAAAATAATGAAAACATTTCATACTAACACATATTTATTTGGAAAATAGGGGAAAACGCTTTAACAGCTTAGTTGAAAGCGAAGCATGGAGCTCCACCTAGCGCCTAGGTAGCGCTTAAGCGGTCTCGGCGGCTGCTTTTTTAAACACTGGTTTTTTCACAAGCTCCTAAGCATCAAGTCACACACTTTCGAGAAAATCCTTCTATTTGTTTTACCAGTAAGTAAGCTACAAACCTAATATATTAAAAGGTTTACACAAAAACAAAAAATCTTCACCTTGTAAAGACACACACCTATGATCTCTGGTAGCCTTGAACAACCAATACGTGCTTTCGATCAATTCAGGCCGCAGGGGATAGCTCCTTTGTCCATTCTAAAACGTTGGAATGGTGATCAATGCAAGCATGAAGAAGTCAAAATACCATTTTACTAGATTTTGCAAGGACTTCTAATTTTGGTCTTTTTAGCTACAATTGAATTAAACTCATGTTGATAATTTCATTTAAGGCTTGAAGGCCCGAAAAGGTTTGGGGACAAAGTTTATTTCATTACCTGAACACTGGATGTGGCAAGATTAAACCCTTCTGGGGTAAACCCATATTTTTTCCAGACGCTGAAGAAGGCAGCATGTGTCCGAATAGCAGGATCAACATCTCCAGCTAAAACCTTAAATCTAAGTAGTATAAGCAAACATCCAAAATATAGGCTGCAGAGGTGTAAATATCTTTCTGATATGTGAGTAATCAAAACCTGAAGTCCTGGCCAGAATGCCTGCAGACTATTAAAGAGTGGCCATACTGTAGCACCCGAATTCATATTCACCTCCACGTACCTGGTTTCAAATTTTATTTTTTTATTTAAATGTTGAAAAGGAACAAGAATATAACTACTAAAGTAGCATGCATATTTATCCATCGCCGCAAGTACACAACCATTAAAGAGTATATTTAGTTGTGCGGCCACATTTCTTGTTATGCTATAGGGATAAATACAAATAAACTTAATCACACCAGTTTATCCATGGTTCATATACCCAAGCAATATCCATTTCTAACTTCCTACCAGCAAAGAAAAACCCTTGTGAAAGATAAATGTCCCCAAAGAATGATGATCCACTGCAACTCAACATAGTATAGGACAGGACTTTTACCAGGGATCATGATGGAGATAGTGCATGGCAGCCTTGTAAGCCTCTTGAAAAATATATAAGTATTCTTCATCTCCAAACAATAAATATGCCTGTTGTACATCGCACACGAAGCAGATGATAAAATGCATAAAACAAACAAAGTTCAATAAAAAGAAGAGAACCAACTATCTGATGAGCCTAGTTTTGTTCATGCTCTAGAGAAAAAAAAAAATTAGAACTTTACATTTCGAGCAAATTATGTTGTAGGTCCTGTATTCATGTAAGGGCAATAAAATAACAACTGTGCATATATAGCCAAACTTGTTAGGGCACACTGACCTAAGTGCAATCGATGTGGTGACCACCTTTTTTTTGGTGATCATGATATGGAACTCTACTCACATGGATTCCTTGAAATACATCTAGAGTTTTAAGGAGGCATGTAATCCCTCATTTTGTCACGCCTCAAAATTCTCAAGGATACCCATGATTTACTGTTATGAAAAATACAAATACGAGCATCATTAAAGTGGTGGCTGCCTTACCTTCAGAAGATATTCATAGAACGAATCAATGCTTGTGCCGATTCCGGCATCCTGTAATGAGGCGGAACTCTCAGTAATAAAACTTTCGTAACTGTATTATCAATAAATATCGCAGCAGGGAACTCCCCTACACCATTGTTTAGTTTAAATCTAGTTCAATACCTTCTGTGTCCATTCACCAGTAAAGACGTTTATGTGGGCACCGACAAGGTTGAGTTTTGACCTGCGTGCCCATATTCCACGTACTGAATTTTTTGTAACTTGCTCAAAAACTGCCATGAAAGAAGAGGGAAGTTTAGAAAAGAATGATGCAAAAGAGGGCAGGAGGGAGAGGGTTTACAGGACAAAAAGATAAGATAACTAAACAGCATAATCAAAGCATGATTATTGCACTGTATCCAGTTAATATGGTAGGAATTTATTTGTAGAACCAGGTATCTATCAGCCATTTAGAAAACGTACAATCCAGTGCCTTCAATAAACCATATAATAAACATTTATATTGCTAACACTCACTTGTATTATTAGTCAAGCGACTCAAGATACCGAATTCTAGAGTCAAAGTACCACCACCAGCTGTTGATGTTATCTGGAGAAACATGCAGAATGTCAGTAGTGAATTTCAAGGCTGCTTATACCACTTAATAGACGAGGTAGAATTTCTGAAGTTTTAGAAGATTGCTTCATAGCGTGTTACCAAGCATGAATATGGAAATTGGGCAAGATTGATAGGGTAAGTAACCTCCATGAACGCGAAGAATTGGACGAGATTGACAGAGTGATGCTAATTATCATTGTCAGAAGGAAATTGAATACTAACACAGATGCATATAGATGCCATAGATATGTTACTTTAGTGGTTCTGAAATCAGCAGAATATTTCAAGATTCTACACCATTAACAGCTGTGCAAAAAGAAGAAAGAGATAAGCTTGCCTTGCTTTCATTTTCGTCAACGCCATACAATAAATTGACAGATCCAAATGGAATGCCTGACATGTAAATAGCCTTTGTTAGATAGAAGAATTACAAAGACAAGATGCTGCTGAAAAGTAATAAAGGTTCTTTTCTCCCTTAAGTTGACTGAGGCACGCAGGAGCACACTGTTCTGTTTATGATAACCCAAAAACATAGAGTGCAGAAATAACAAGAAGTGACGAAGCTTGTAACTTGCATTTCCAATCAGAGTCCTAGATAAAGCTTTTTGCCCACAAGTGCGTGTGCGTGTGTGGGTGTGCGTTCATAAATGGGCTTCCATGTGAATAGCTAGGGCATAGCAGGATATTTCAAGTGCTTAGGTCTCGTAACAATTCCCAGCTGTTAAAAATATTTCTTTATCATGAAATTCATTAAAAAAAAGGTGGGTCAAATTTCTGGCAACATATAATCTTCCATTCACCGAAGGTACAACTAGAAAATGCAACGAACCTGTAGGAGTGTCAAATGCAGGCAACAACCGCTGAGCTAAGTCAACAGCTAAATGAAGTAACTGATCATCGTAAGATTGGATTCTCATACCCTGCAGGTAAATGGGAAGCTAAACTAAATTTTGCTAAGTCATGAACAATAACAAACTTCAAAAACCGCATTTGTAGATAAACATTCTTTGTTTACCAATTGATCCTCATGATCAAGAATAATGCAACAAGTGAAATGTGATACTCAGGAAATAATTAAAAGAGATAATAACAAGCGAAAAAGACCACATGAGATTGAACAGACGTACAGTGGCATAATCACTGGCAATCAGGTGAGCTGATAGCAGACCCCCAAGGATTCGTATGTTGGTTTCGAAAACTGAGACAGTTTTATTCTGCATACACAGTAAAGAAACATATGATTACTCAAATGGCATAATCTATAAGCAAAAGTCAAGTGGTAATGAACAGGCTCGAACTGTTGTAGCAAAATAAAAATAAAAATTCTAGCTTGCATAGCCAACTTTCAAACAGTAAAACAGACAATAAGTAGAGCTACAATGTCCAAATTGGAACTACTAAAGAACCTCTCTACACTATACACCGCTAAGCATACTCATTCTGAATTGTCAAATATGCTGCTTCAGCACACATGAACCAAGTACAATGTCATCTCTTCACTGGATACATCTTCTTTTTCCTTTTTTTTTCCCTAACTCAGAATCTACCAACTATCATGGCAAAAAATAAAATCAAATCAAACAGTTTTCAACATATAATGGTGAATTCTTAAGACTTCTTTTTAGCAAAACCAAATTCAATGAATGTTACATATGTTTACTTACAATATCAAATCGGACGTTCTTACCAACCCAGTCCACAGCAGCAGCAAATTTCTCTTTATCTCCCAGTAAAGCCAAGGTATCCAAAGAGTCAATCTGTTCGATGTGTCCAGGAATGATGAAAAATCCAGGAATGTGATAAATGTTAAGAAATATTCATGAATAAACAATTTCTTAATATCTTACAAGAGTAAGTGCATAACCACCAAGGGAGTCTTCACCTCGGCAACTTAAAGGTCGAAGTTCATCGAGTGGGAAAGCATGTTGCATGTACCCATCAAATGCATGATAGAACATATCTTTCACCTACATAAAAGATAGTTTTCTGAGCAAGTATTTAAGCAAAAAATTGATCAAAAGGGGGTCGATCACAGACATCATTGTAGATTTGGTGGAAAGTTAACACATGATGTCACCAGGCTGGAGTAAAAGACTGATGTGGATGATATAACCATTTCTGCATTTCTTTGGACAGCTAAAATGTAATGGTGGGGGATGGATAATCAGGCCTTATGCTTTGCCTAGAGCTTGAGAGATATTGGGGGATTAGGAGAAGGTTTCTTCATTGATTGATTGCTTGATTGATTTTTTCCAAATGACTGCCGCACCTCTCTTTATATATAGAGAGAGCCGGCCCTAATCCTAACCAACTCATCTTATCCCTAATTAACCTAACTTGAGGGCTAAGTATGGGCGGCGCTACAGTACCCGCGCCGCTACAGTGCCATGGGCCGCTACAGTGCCAAGGCCCAAAGGGCTCCCATAACATCTCCATCCCTCCTTCCGTGACAGCTCCTCCTCGAGCTGGGATGGTGGCCATGGCTGAACCACGTACCACACCCTTGGCGTCCTAGCCCCCTTTCCATCCCCCTTGAGATGCAGCTCGCCCTCGAGCTGCTGAGACTCCACACTACGATGAGTAATTCGACTCCTAAACAATATCCAACTACCTAAAAATAAGTCTTTTACATCTCGACTTATTTCCTTATTTCTGACTCGAGATATTTGTGACCCCAGCATAGCTGCAATCACAGACTGCAGCAACAGAATGAGGACCAGGTTCCCCTGGAAAATCCCCAGGCTTGTCAGCTCCAACTCGTGCAGCACCACAGCATGAGTCTCTACATACAGGACCCCATGGAGCAAGGAATTGCAGCGCTGGTGCAGGTAGCACCAAAGGAATAGGCGGCCCAGACCTTGGCGATTTGGCGCTGTGTGTGAGCTGGGGAGAAAGAGAGCGGCGCCTTGACGAATAGGCCATCCCTCCCGGCAGACAAACAGACTGGAAATTGCGCTGGGTCGCGTGTGCAGGGGCAGCTCCACCCTGCTTTGCTGCAACTTGTGGCCATGCATCTACTGGCGCAACAGGCTCCAGCCATGGCGACATGGTGAAAGAAGGTGCTGATGATGCAGGCGTTGGCGGCATAGTTGCTACAAAAGGATGCTGCATCCCGAGATTCTCCTTGTGCACAGCGGTGGGGATTTCTTCGAGGGTTATCTTCTTCTCTTTAGATTGGATCAGACTCCTCAACCTATTGGCAAGGGATCTGAGCTCCAAATCAGACCGCGTAGACTGCTCCCAGGCAAGCGTTGGTGATTGGATCAGCGATGCCGCACGCTGTGCAGCCTCTCTATTCTCGATCTGTTTCTTCAACCTCTTGGCCAAATCTGACCATGATGGTGGCTGCGTAGATGGATTGGCAACAGAAGCCATCGATCGAAACCAAAGCGACTGATACCAGATGTAATGGTGGGGGATGGATAATCAGGCCTTATGCTTTGCCTAGAGCTTGAGAGATATTGGGGGATTAGGAGAAGGTTTCTTCATTGATTGATTGCTTGATTGATTTTTTCCAAATGACTGCCGCACCTCTCTTTATATATAGAGAGAGCCGGCCCTAATCCTAACCAACTCATCTTATCCCTAATTAACCTGAGGGCTAAGTATGGGCGGCGCTACAGTACCCGCGCCGCTACAGTGCCATGGGCCGCTACAGTGCCAAGGCCCAAAGGGCTGCCCATAACATCTCCATCCCTCCTTCCGTGACAGCTCGTCCTCGAGCTGGGATGGTGGCCATGGCTGAACCACGTACCACACCCTTGGCGTCCTAGCCCCCTTTGATGTAATGGTAGGGGATGGATAATTAGGCTTTATGCTTTGCCTAGAGCTTGAGAGACATTGGGGGATTGGGAGAATTGTTCTTCATTGATTGATTGCTTGATTGATTTATTCCAAATGACTACCGCACCTCTCTTTATATATAGAGAGAGCCGGCCCTAATCCTAACCAACTCATCTTATCCTAATTAGGGATAAGATGAGTTGGTTAGGATTAGGGCCGGCTCTCTCTATATATAAAGAGAGGTGCGGCAGTCATTTGGAAAAAATCAATCAAGCAATCAATCAATGAAGAAACCTTCTCCTAATCCCCCAATATCTCTCAAGCTCTAGGCAAAGCATAAGGCCTGATTATCCATCCCCCACCATTACATAAAATATTAGTGAAATGGACAGGGTTCACTTGCACCATAGAATTGAACTATAGTTCGGGTCATGTACTAGTCCAGCCTCAAGATCTACGTAAGAATAGGATACACAGCTCAACATCAGTAAGGAATTGCTTTAATCATAAAGTACCTTTTATGGTAGCCTAAACATAATTGCTAAAGGGCTAAAGGGACATTGACTCAGACATGCCATATTCAGAACCAGAAAGGAAAGGCCCTAGTTTTTCAACTCAGATTAGCCTGGTGCCCGGAATTATACTAGGTAACTGACATATATACACGCCTACAAGGACAATTAACCGTCAAGTCATAAGATAAGAATCAGTCGAATCACTAGAAGCATGAATCAAACAGCAAGCACTAATAGCAGCAGCAGAAGTGTCATCCGACTGTCACGCCAGACATATGCGACCGAATGTCTCAGGTAGCAACAATCTAGCTAAGTTTTTTGTCAGCTGAATGATCGGCCCAGTCCATCACCGGATACAAAATCAGCTCGCTAAGCAAGCAGACCCCCACCTACTGACCTGCATGCTCGCAATCGACACAGCCACCACCACCTCACATCATTCTGCTAAAGCTGAAGTTACCATTTGGCATCTCGCTTCCCGCAGAATTATGGGACTAGCTGTAGAGACAGAGGTTTAGGAATGGCGGATCTGAGGGGCTTATCCTACCTCGTCGCGAAGCCGGCATGCCTCGGAGGGGGTGACGCCCTCGCTAACGGCGGCGCGGGGGAGAAGAGCGGCGGCGAGAAAGGCGGCGGAGAGGCAGAGGAGGGGCAGGCCTTGCACCCACCGCATCGGCTGCATCGCCTTCGAGCCTGGGGACGGGCGCGAGGCCAAGGGAGGATGCGTGAGAGCTGGGAACAGAGGCCGCCGCGTCAAAAGAACAGATCAACAGAACTCGAGCAGAGCAGTGTTGATTCAAAAAATAAAAAACAGACCAGTGTCGTTGTTCAAAAATCAAAACAAATAGGCTAAATTTTACAATGTCATTATTTGCACCGAGCAAGAAATAACTATTAATTTTAAGTTTGATTTTAGAAACTAAAATTATTTGCGCAAGACTGCGACTTTTTAACTGGCCCATCCAAACCAACGCGCGCCGCACAAGTGGGATCGAACGGTGAGGAGAGCGGAGAGCCCCCCAGGGGCTGGCCGCTATGGTTTTGCGACGGTCGGTGTTTCGTTCCCCGACACTCCGAGTCGCGCGGGCGCGCGGATGGCCGGCGGCAACGCCAGCACGGGCAGAGACACCTTGCTGCGGGCAATGACAATGAGGCCGCCACTGCGGCGGACGCGTCTCGCCGCGGGATAGTATCGCCTCACCGCGAGTGGCTGGGGGTCTGAAACAGCTTGTGTGCGTCTCGTGGATCCGCCGGCGTGCTGGCTGTTTCCTGCATTCGAATTCGCCGACCCCTCCGAGGTGTCCCCGCCGCGGCGACCACGCGTGGCCCATCTCCTTCCCCGGTTAGCTTGGCTCCTGTCTTCCCAAAACAATTTTCTCGTTGCCCCTCGCCGCAGCCCTCAAACTGTCGACTTCCGGAGAGTCACATGCGCTTCCAGATCCTTCTCCACTGCGCTCAACTAGGTGAGTTCTCTCAGTTTGCGTCACGCTTGTCTCTTTGCCTCTCGAGGATTTGGATTCTGATTCAATGCCCTAGAGCTAATATCTATGGTTCATTATTTGCACCTAGTACGGACATTTGTTGTGAGTCTTGTGACATCAACATATTCAGTGTCAACAGTTGCCTAATAATTATTTCAAAAAATAAGAATTGTCTAAAGATAATTTCAGAACGCCAGCATTGGATTCACTGAACAGCAGTTTGGCAGAAAGATCAATAGCATAGTTAGGAAATACCCTTGTTCCAATTTTAGTTCTTCGAACATCTCAGACGTGATTTTTGTAGTGGTTGACCGACATCTTGTACAACAACGTATGGGGAGAAAGTAGTCAATTTAGGAATCGGAGGCGAACTTGCAGTTTGAACTACTTATTAATTCGGGAGTTAGGGAATCAACTGATTGATCAGTGGTTACTTCTTTTCTTGTCCCGGCTGACATGCTAGGTCGCTGGTTGGAATCTCTTAATGATATTTGGTCAATAGATTATTTTGAGGATAGGAGGTTTTAGAATTGGTGTGTTAAACGTAAAGCATATAGGAAGAACGTGCAAAGTGCCATGTTGATATTGTGTTAACACATTTTTTTTACACATAACACAATTCTGTAGGGGCTGAAATAGAATCTATCGTACACAATACATAAATGAACATTTTTGTCTTGACAATTGGCTGGGTATAGATCTTTTTTCCTGTCGTTATAAAGCCCATGGCATTCATTATTGTCATCATGCACAACAGTGTAAAGATGACGACAGTTCCACAAACACCCAACCAAGTACAAGGGATGATATCTCAAATTTTTTAATACTGAAAACCATAATATGTTTTTCACTGCACAAACTTAGTCACCAAGCTGTAGGACAAAATAATTGACCAAGCAATGAAGACTTTGGAGGAAAGAAGAAATAAAACGGACGCACATGGAGCAAAACATCAGTCTGTAGGTGTGACACAACACATACAACTGGTGAAAAGTGATGATCGTGCCTTCTTGCTTCCTTTGCTTCTTGGAGAACCAACCCAGGCATTGTTGTTTGGGATTGATTCTTGTTCCCTCAATGGAGACAACATACCAGTTCCGTCCTCTGTCAATAAGATCTGAATTGGTTTCATTTTTCTCTCAGAGTGATTTAGAACTCTGAAGTCCCCCCCTGATGGTTCCCTGGGGCTCAACAGTGGGCTCTTCTCGGATTCTTCTTCAGCTTCGACTTTTGATTGCACTGCAGAGATGTCAGTTGCGGGCTTGTCCATGCTTACTTTGCTACACTGTTTAGTAGAATGATGGAAAGAGCCTATGCTCTCCACTCTCTGAAGAAGTGGAGTCTCTTCGCTCGCTTCTCGCACAGGAGTTGACATCTGAAGAGGATGTTGTTGCTCTGTAACCCTATCAACACCTGCTGTGACTTTCACCTGGTTTCCTTCAGCAGTATAGTCAACAGCTGTAGTGGTTGATGTGTCTCCTTCATGGTTGGATTCAAGAGTAAAACCTATGGATGTGACATTCGCACCTGCTTTCTCATGATTGGAGTCATCAGTAAAGATTTTGCCTATCTTTAAGCCATCCTCCACAAATTGCACACAAATAGTGCTAAGAATCTCACCGTT
The DNA here is from genome assembly GCA_012490785.1 of Eragrostis nindensis. Classification (NCBI taxonomy): domain Eukaryota; kingdom Viridiplantae; phylum Streptophyta; class Magnoliopsida; order Poales; family Poaceae; genus Eragrostis; species Eragrostis nindensis. The sequence continues at coordinate 1,343,246 of JAAXCT010000092.1, forward strand.
CTCAAGTTTCACGACTTCATGTTCTACATGCAGTTGCTGCGGAGGCTGATCTCCTTGTGAGCTGGTTTTAGTGTCTTGTGTATCCCTGGTCCTTTTGTCATATGTGGAGGTGATTGTCCCTTTATTACTATCTGTGCTATAAAGTCTAATACATCCTATCTTGTCAAAATCTTCTAGTAATAGATCAGGAGCCGATGATGTGATCATTGGTAAATTGCATAGGTCTCCTCCCTCCTTTGCTGTTACTCGTGCATCATTCTGTTGGCATAACCCTTCTGTAGTACTCTCCTCATTACCATGTTCTAAATTTTCTTTCCCTATATCTTTATCACACTCTAGTATTCCATTTACTCCATTGAATTCTCTTTGTTTCTTTTCTTCATTGACAGTAAGAAGATGGTCTGATGAAGACAAGCATGTCAAATAGTTTCCATTGACTTCCACATGACTGATTAAGTTACCATCATACTGCTCAGGTTGCTGTGCTCTCTCAAAAGTTTCATCTGAATTCTGAAGTGCTACAGGCCTTTCAGCAATCCCTTCTTCTTTCATGTATGTTCTTTCAAGCCCAATATGCTCCGCTGTTGGAGTAACAGAATCTGAAATCTTTATTGAAGAAACTACCCTCTCATTTGGTTCATGCTTCTTCAGTTCTTGTTCAGCTTCACATGCACTATATTCTGGAATATCTTTCTCAATTAATTCATCACTTACATTCATGGGCACTTCTGAGGCAGTTTCTCTGATTGCACTAATTTTTTCCTCCCCTCGTGGTATTTCTGTGATGTATTTCTTGGAGACATCAATATTTATGGCATCTAGCACAGATAATTGTTTGTAGTTTTGTCCAGGCTTATCTTCTATGACAACTTCCTTAATCTCAGAATCATCAGCATCCTGGTAAGTACTGACAATTGATTCAGCTGATGATGTAGCTTCTCCTTGCGTTGCCATCAGTTGATCCTTTGTTGTTGACACTTCATTGTGTCCTTGCTGTAATATTGTATTTGAATTCTTTCCAGCTAGATTACCACCCATTGGTGAGTCTATATTTTTCTCTAACAATGAGCTGGAACCAACTACAATACTTTCTCCAACCCTGTCTCGAGTCCCAGGCAAGAATTGCCCAATGTTTTCACTAGACACTGAACTATCCTTGATGCTTATCCTTTCTTCAATGGTGTCACTGATAGGAGTAACTGTTTCTGCAGGATGTATGGTTGTTTCAGTTGCCACATTCTTCACCAGTTCATGATCTGTGCCATATTACTTCTTTGTATTAGGAAAATTCAGAACAACATAAAAATACGAGTAAGTGCCCTGTTTAAAATTTTATATTTAGCAATACATTTTAGAATATAGATTTTGAAACTAGTACAGGATGTGCATGGGTAGCATATAATGCAACCCTTGTGCTTTAGCATGGGTTGCACTATTTTTGAGACCCTGTTTTTATCTCTCTTTTTTTTTTTACTTTTACTAGTCATTAAATTAGTAAGTTTCTATGCCGAACAGGGAGAATTATTATGAACTAAAGCATATAAATAAAATGATAATACTAGAATGATAGCTAGAAGCTGAATCAGAAGATTGAACTAACCTTCGTTTGATAAGCTATCACTCATATCATCTTGCGTTAATGTGCTGTCCCAAATCGTGCTCCTGTTTTTCTCGTCTACATCTTCAATCTTAGATGATGAATGGTTTCGATCTGAGGCCAGTTGCTCATCTTCACTATTGGAAATGATGGAGCCTTTTAATGACTTCAACATGTTTATATCCTGAGTGCTAGCCTTCTCATTATCTAGCACAAGTCGACAGTCAGTGATCATAGTGATTATTTCCGATATTTTAACATGAAATTTTTGTTCTACTAGACATACTTTTCTCACTGTTTGTGTTGTTATGCCCAGGGGAGCCATGTGAAGGCTCATCGATTTTGTCAACACCGTGTGCGGGATCTTCTGAAACTAAACATTGCGAGGAGAGGGAGAGAAAGCTAATTAGTGTGATGTCCAAATTTCATCTTCAGATTCGGATAGTATTCAGAAAAAATGCATACCTCTCTGGCCAGTGACGTTGTTGTTGCCCATGATCTTATTACCTGTCACTGCTCAGCGCAAGCTCTGAAATACTAAGAGCAATCAGAATACACTTTAGGCAACTCGAGGAAATAAATTCTGGGCTATCATAGAACACGAAGGTATGAAAATGAGCAATACATACCATGATGATGAATTGATGGTGAGAGCTTCAATGATAGCTAGGAGTGCAAAACAAGGCAGCATAGTTTGCCTCTAAGCCTCCAAGTATTTGTACTGCAGGGAACATGCTTTGTGGGTCATTATTCCTCTTAATAATATTAGAAAAGTAAAGTAAATTAAAGCCAGTGATCTTTATTTATTACAACATCATGCATCCATGACCTTATTTTTTTTAGAGTTAAGTTCACTGAAATTTAGGGGGAAAGCTGAAGCATTTTTTTTTTCTTAAAAATCATATAGGAGGTCATATTGGGACCATGGTTAACATGATGACGGCTCTATGCTTCAGCTGAGCTAAGGACATGTTTACTTGCAGTATCAGTATGAATACCATTTTACTCTTCTTTCAACCTGTTTTCAGCTTGTCATGAATTGACGTGCCCATAGAAGGTAAAATTACTGAAGTATCAGTTTGGGACATGGGACATGATCATTTCTACATATACAGCTTAGAAACATTATTTTGTTCCTGCTAATGGTGTGCTTAGTTACTACTAAATTCCACCTGCTTTTGACAGAAGAGACCCCTGGCTTGCCTTTTGACAGATTGTGATGAGCTAGACTGCTAGAGCATTTGTTTCAACCAACGAAGCTTTCGGCGTATGTTTAGTGATTTAGTATGGCTTTGTACACATTTTATTCTTCCCAAGTCATGCTCCCTGTCGCAGGGATTTCTTTTGGAAGCTCCCTATCACGGTTTCTTTGGCTTTAAAGCTCGGATGTCGGATCCAACTGAGTTGTAGGGGGACACGATCCTGTGTTCTTGTTAAGTTTTTTGTGCAATCATGGCCTACACCTCCCTTTCTGCTGCTAGTCTGCTACACAGACTTTCACAGGGCCCTTCTGGTCTTCCCACTTGCAACAGGATGGAGGTGGTTTTCCACCGCAACACTTAATTCATGAACTTATTTTGACGATTGTCGTCACCACTCACCAGTTCACTCTACGGTAACGGGTTGCTTACAGTGTGCAACATCCAAGATAGGTTATGCATTTAAACTTTTCGCCTAAGCGTACTCCTTCCAGGTCTTCACCTATGAGCGGGCGAGACCGGACTAACAATAAGTTTGTGCTAATCATAAACCCGCTAAATATGAGGCACCTTACGGTTTGGCCTCGTTTTTTCTTTAATATAAAGCACCTTCTTATTATACAAGCTGGAACACTAAGTTTTTGGATCTTTCGATAAAAAACCCAGTACAATGTTTTGCTACTCATGCATAGATCAGTTGATCTACGATGGCCTTATATGCACCCAATTTTAACCCAACTCATGGTGATGGACACGGAGATTTTTGAACACATACATGAAATTGGGCTGGGATTGTGCCACTTCAAGTAGCAGACTCTACTACCACTCCAAAAGGCTTTGTATATGCAGAGCGAGCATAGCTCAGCTGGTTAGGTTCTTTGTGGATGAACCAACCTCTACCTGGATTTAAATCTGAGACTTGGCATGAGTTACGGCTATTTCTTTTAGTGGAAGGCGACGTCGACAGCGAGACACCTGTGGTGACTTCGTGAATCTCAAGCTGAGCCGGCCCAATCTTTCGAATGCGCTCATAAGGGTAAGAGTTGTGTGCGTGTGTTCATAGTGATGAGTACTCGCGTGTCTGTGGGTGTCTATGCATCGTGACAACCCCTCATATCGATCGGTGACAATGTAGATGGACGGTGACCCCTGGCAGAGGATACAACACCGTGGAATGTTTGTGCACATCCACTCATCCATCGATAGTTAACCTTGTAGAGTCCCCTCAAAATCCATGTGAACATCATGGAGTATGGGTGCAAAAAGTTATCCAAAACAATGTTTTGCGCCTATATCATAACTTTTGATGCGCGCCCGCAAGCTTGTTATTATCCGACAAGGTGGTCCCATGTCTCCAATCGTGGAGAGTTAGCCACACCGATGTGTGATTGATAGCAACCATTTGCCTTTAGGCAAGTGCGGCAAAGAAATTTGAACCCACACTTCATCATGCTTACTAGAATCTTGCCATACTTAACTTTATACATGTGAAGCCCAAAAAAAATCCTACCTATATTATGTTTTGCCAACCAAACACATTTACTAATTTGGTCAAACTTGTCAAAGGTTAAGTGTGCCAAAGTGTAGCTAGCAACCAAACATCCCCCGTATATGTGATCGGCTTTGAGCAAAAGTGATGGTGTGCGTAAAAGGTGAAATTTTTGGATTCCACTATCTTTTTGGCTATCATAAAAAAGTATTTTATTATCAAGTTATTCCTTGGATGTAAACCAAACTATCAAATTTCCATTTAAAGCCTCTCTTAATTATTGAATTAAGTTTAGAAAATTGTTGAACTAGATTTCGAGAATTTTCGACATGTCACATAAAATGTTGAACACATTTCACCATGTTAATTCTTAGTTATGCAAAGTGTATGTGCTTATTATCAAACCAAGTGGAATTTCAATTAAGTGATTTTTTCACCCATCGGTCCAAGAAAATAAACCATGAATGTATAACGCAAATAAGATGTGCATATAACATAATTATAATGCGACTCTGAGCCCCTTTTCTTTTTTTCTTTAGGATATACCCCTTTTCTTTTTTTTTTGACATTAGAGCAACATTCATAATTCTCACAAAAAAGAAAATATTTATAATTTATTTTTGAACTTAAAAGTTGCAAATAACATCAATTAAAGACCGTGTACCCTAAGACTATATATGTGGGACTTTATGGGCACCAAAATGAGAATACGATGTTGCTTTTTCGTTGGTCACTATGGTACACCAAACCCGGTGCATGCATGCCATCAGATCATGCGTATCCTACACTAGCGACGAACTGGTAGTCCAGGACCACGACCATTTGAAGCTCTATCGAGATAAAGTCCATGGACCAACATATGGTTTCCTTATTTACCCGAGCTAGTTTTGCAAGGTGATAGATTTGTTTGAGTATTTTATAATATATTTTTTATTTTATCACAAACATTGCAATACTATACAAACACACTTTTCGTTAACACTGGATGATAGACAACCTCTCTATATTTCATCGCTGAGCGGTAGACCCACTTGTCAGTGACTGTTGACAGAGGTTGTCTTGACAGTACAATGTCACTTTCTTTTTTTATGTTTGTACAAATCAAATTTTGTAGTGCTAACATATATATCTACGCCTGCGATTCGAAGTTGGACCACGGACGGATGCATGCGCGCACATGAAACCGCGGCACGCGCGCGTGCTGGCATGTGCACGCCTCCGAAGGCTTTGCAGCTTGCACCACGCCAGTCGCTGACCCATCTCAACGCATGGCTCCCGCGAGCGCGCGTTCATCTTCTCGAACGGCGCTCTCGTGCGTAGTTCGAGATGTATTTTGCAACGGAATTTCCGTTTCGTGCACGGAGCTGGGCGTGGGCGTGCTGCGGAGTAGTTTGGCGTGTCGTCGTTGCTGCCGGCCGGCTGAGCCGTAGTGTGTGGCTGCCAAACCTGCAGTCGTGAAAGCGCGTGTCAGTGTGTAGTAGGAGTACGTGTCGTAGGCCGGCCGGCGACTGCGGTTATAATTAACGGCCGGCTGGGCCTCGCGAAAAAAATAATTAACGGCCGGCTGGGATCGATCAAAGTAGATAGCTTGGCGAATTCGAAGTGACGAGTGGTTAGTAGCTTGCTATATAGCTACTATGAATGGAAACATAGGTGAAATGATCTGATTGGATGTTTCACATGTGTCGATCTCGTGTTTCTTCACATGCATGATTGTACTTACTATAGTACTATGGATGCCCTCGATCAGCAACCGTTCGTCCTAGACTAGGTACGTAGAAAATTGTAATTGCAGATCGATCGCGGTGCTCTATGCGTACCGGATGCCGCTAAAATATTTGCCCATTTGACCGTTTACTAAGCGCGCCACTCTTTCAGTCCATCTCGATCCAAGGTAACGGTACTGCAATGTTGCCACACTTCGATCGAAAACACAGCCGCCAGCAAGTCGTCGTGATACCCAAATCTCCATCTAATCCAAAGCAGGCCGCGCGCGCTCGACCAGCTGATTCCGGTGGACGTGTCTTCATGACCGAACACAGCTGTGCTGCTACACGTTATGATCGGGGGACAAATACTCCTCGCAGTTTATCAACCACAATTCATGCAATACGCTATGAGATCAAGCAAGAGAAATCTGGCTATTGAACCATTCAGAAAACGTGTATTAAAGGATTCAAGCCGTCTACGCTCAATTAATCAGCATCAAAAGTACGTGTCTAATCTATCTTACACTCCTGCTCTACCATCAGCCGTGCATCACTACAAGAGCTACCGTGCAAGCTAATAGCTACTAATTAACCAGCCCACAGGCCGTCCCGAAACTGACTCTCAGCGGCTCACACATGGGACCAGCCAGAAGCTAGCGATGCATGGTCCCGTTACTTCGGTCACCGTTGCAACGGCCAACTTGGCCTTGCGCACTGTCTGCACGCCCCGGCTAATCCCAGCACAAAAGGTGTCCAGCTGCAGAGATATATACAATTGCATGCAAACCCTAGCTAGGCTTAGCTACCTAGCTGCTTCGTTCAGCTGGTGCGGTGAGCATAAGCATCTCTGTGGCGTGCAAGACACAAGACCAGTTTTTCGATAGATTCCTCTGAATGCTCATAGGACCACCGTAGCCACCTTTTCCAATTTAAATCAAAATCCTGCGAAAAATTCACTGCACCGTTTGAACTTTATCTGTAGTCAAGCAAAGTTCCTTGTTGCTTCTGCTTCTTACTGCTCTATATATTAGAAGTTCCCAAGCCCTAACCCATCCATACCCTCACAACCCATGCATTGGCCTATAATCACATCACGACCATGGCTCTATCTATCATCATGTACAGCTGTGGCATATTTGTGCACCATAAGCAGCTGAAGCTGCCAGCATGATCTGATCTTTTCTTCTCCTCTTTTTAGTGATGAAGAATGGGCAACTTGGATTCCTAAGATTCAGATCGTGCTGGCAGTTTCATCCGCTAATCGGGGCACTGTAAAATGAAGCGTTTCCTTAACGACTCGTCGCATATTTCTCCACAAATCATATGTGGTTTAGTTTCTGTGTATTAGTACACAGGAAACTAAAACCAATATTTGCAGCCTTGCATACGAGATACAGATCTGATGAATTTTGGATTGCGATACAAAAAAAAAAAGCACTTAGATCACCAATTTAAGGGAGGATTGCTGCTGCCTTATTATACGCATACTGCCGTCAGGTGAGTCATTATCATTGACATGGCACTTTCCTTGGTATATCATCTCCGTTCTCACAGCCTCTGCAGTCAGCACTATATTGGCATGTTGATTACGAATTTTCAAAATGCATCATTTGTGCATGATTTTTTTTTGTAGTTTTGTCGTCACTGTTGTCTAATGAACATGTTCCTCACTTCTCCTGTTTAAATTTTTGTTGTCCTGATGATTTCTCTTTTTTGTGTGTGTGCTAAGTTATTGTACTATTTTGCTGTTAATTTGTTCATAGATCTGTAGTTCTCACATGAAATCAATTGAGATGTAGTCCTCTTCTTCGACTCATTTGGATTGTTCTCTTTAATTTGCCCCTATTCCCTCAAGATAGGATTTGACTGGAAGTTTGCACGTAGAATAATTGTAGGATGTGAAACATACACAAGCATATGGAGTAGAAGCAGATTTATATGATGAAATATAGGAAAGAGTTCTCTGACCAGGATATGGAGTTATTTTCATGAAATTATTTGGCTTGTTTTGCTTGTTCTTTTAACCTTGAAACAGTTTTGTTGACCAATATGTTATATAGATATTTGCATCTCTTCTATATTATCTGAACTTAAGAGGATTTGTGTCACACTTTTTTCACTAGATACTTGAGGGTAAAAAGACATGAGATCTCTTTTAGTTGAGGGGGAAGAATAAGACGGCACCCCAAATGTGTCCAAAAAAGAAGAGCAAAGCAAAAGTATCAAGTTATCTTCCACTCTTGTTGCCTTCAAGCGTGGCAGTATATATAGCTTTGTAACAAGGATATGGAGCATGCATGGCTAGCAAACAATTTAATTTCTGTGCTTAAGAGTTAAAACTGGTAAATGTTTTGGTTTTGGTAGCAGATACTTTCAGATCATTCTTAATTATTCTAGTACCATAACTATTACTGGCCGTGATATTGCAAGTTCTTGTTTGTGAACCTAAAAAATGGTAAAGTTAGCTCAAGCTATTTATGTCTTCAGATTCTTCGGAGTATACGTGTGCAGTGATGCCTTCATGATCTAATGCTAGATCATCTTCAAACAATTTTCTCTAAGTATTTGATTGGAATATGTGTGGCTGAAAAAAGTAGTGGCGGCTATCTGATATATATATACGCATATATGAACTGCATCATATATCAAATGATTGAGATGTAGTATATTGTTTTGCTTGATTTGAATTTAAGCATCAAGATTAACGGGCGATACTGATAATTAATTTGGTGGATCCAAACACAGAAATTGGGTTGATCTAAACTAGAATACTCATGGCCTCATGGGCAGATTTAGAAATTGAAAATGCGTGATGAGGGCCAAGTTACAAGGAAATTTTTATTTGATAGCTGAAATCCAATATGTGGGAGCTTGAGGGGCTAGGTAGGCACCTCAATATACCACCACCAATGACTCGACTCGTCTACTTTTATTTTCCATTTTCACTCTTTACATTTCTTTATGGACATGACGTCCCTAACTATAAATTGACTCTTTACTCATTATTGTGTGTGACAAAAATGATCTAAATGTATGATTTTCCTAGCATAATAGCCAGGGTTCCTAGCATAATTCCCTGCTAGCAACTCTAGAAACTGAAGGAGAATAGATAATATATATTCGTTTTTCAAAAGGATTGAACAACTATTAAGTTTTTTGCATGATTCTGTAACTAGTTTACCGGTGTTTCCTCACATCATCAAACATTAGATTTTATGTGAGCATCTGCATCTGTAATCATGTATAAGCTCACCATGCACCTTACATGTGAGTTAGCATGGTGCTACTGTAACTTTATGGTCTCACGCTTGAATTGAAGAAGCTATATATACGCGGTGTGGACAGGCCTTCTTTATTTTCTTTCTTCTTATTCTCGACGAGGCTTGGAGGTCTGCAGCTAAGAGTCGACATCTGCAATTAGTTTAGTAGCCAACATTTACGATTTTAATTTTTAGGAAGGAGGTAACAATTATTACTTGTTAGGCTGAGATTGCATTGCCTCATCAAGAGTGGACGTCTCAGACACTTTCAAAAAAAAGTTTTCATCTTAGGCCTTGCGAGTCACCAACAGGTTAGCGTGACCGGCTAAGTCATTCCAATCTGTTTGGTGTGCGTGTGACTGGCTTGGCCAACATGGTCTTGTACATCTTATCGATGTGGCAACACGAGCTGATGTGGAATCGATCATGCCGGAGGCCCGGATGTTATTTGCGTGCCTGTATTCATTTATCATATGCCTGACTTTCGGTGTGAAAAAAGAGTCCAGATCCTCACATATACGGACACTTTCGGAGTTCAGATTATTGGGCCATAGTTCCGTCAGAAAACGCACAGAACCAACGAAATGGCTTCCATGGGCCGAGATCACGCGGGGTTTGCAGATTATTGGGCCATAGTTCTGTCAGAAAACGCACAGAACCAACGAAATGGCTTCCATGGGCCGAGATCACGCGGGGTTCGGCCCTCTGTTTCTTTATCGGCTCTAGTATGTGTGCCAGGCAAAGCAGAGTGTGCTACTGCTTCGTGTGCTCCGAAGCGGCGAACGATGCGGGCGGCGGAAGAGGGCGAGTTCGTCGGCGCGAGACTGGACGCCGGCCTCCGCGTGGTTCGCTTTGCATCGCCGCCGTCGGCGGACGAGTTCGCGGCGGAAGTCGAGCCCAAGAACGTGCCCGCCGTAATTCATCTACCTCCCGTCTGCTCGAGGCGCTCCTTCCCTTCCTTCCCCCTTTGCTCCTGTCAGTTATTGACGTGTTCCCTTGTGGGAACTGGGATGCTTGTAGGTGTTCCTCGGTGTGGCCAAAGGATGGGACGCCTCCTCCCGATGGGATCCTCTCCAGGGCGGCCTCGACTACTTGCTGGTTTCCATCAGTCCCCCCTCTACTTTTTTTCTCTTTCGTAGCAAGTCTCCCAATTCGAATGAGGCAACGGGAAACGAGAGACATGTGTGAGGCGCTGTTAGCTGCAATATTCATTTCTTCGTTGCTCTGATTTTTTCCAGGAAAAAGTGGGGCGTGATGTTGCTGTGGAAGCTATGATGTCAAATTCCGGGCGTGTTTTCTATGGGGATCTCAGAAGCCATGAGAGGGCTGGTTTTATTTTTTCTTCACTAAATTGCCACCTGCAAGTTGTAAATCGATCTCTATGAACGGTTTGCATTGAGGCACTAATGCTACCTGTATGTAACTCATGCAGGTTTCTATTCCATTCTCCATGTTCATTCAGTCAAGCAAGTCATATCTGCATGTAAATGCTGCTAGTGCCATAGAGCAGGCAATACTCGAGGAGTCAGCTTGTTCAGGGGAGACGAGTTCAAGCAGCTCAGATCACACTGAGCAGGTTTATTTGGCGCAGGCAAGTTCACTTCCTGCACCCTTTGTTACAACACGGTATCATGCAGTTATCATTTAACAGGAGATAAACTATTGTGAGCAGGTATCAATTCTCAACACTGAGAGAAAAGGCAGATGCCCGTTAGAAATTTTGAAAGAGGACATTCAGGAGGTTTACTTTGCTTTTCAGCCAAATGTCTACTATCTTGCCTTTGAAGCACGTTGAACTGAATGTTCTCTTATTTGGTTTCTCTTTTGATACAGCCAATATTTCTAAGAGGAAAATCATTTTCATCAATAAATTTTTGGATGAATAGAGCTCACTTGAGATCAAGTACTCATTATGATCCCCACCATAACCTTCTCTGTGTCGTGGCTGGTTGCAAAAAAGGTGTGTTATTCATGTTTTAGGTAGTTTGATGCACTCTTCATCTGTTAACAATAGCTCCAAAAAATTGATTGATTTGGAAATTGTTGTTCTCGAATGCATTTGCTCCTAATAACTGTTTCGGGGCTATATGACAAATACAAATGCTTTGACATTTGTTTAAAATATGTCCAAGTAACGCGGGTTGCTGGTGGATATGTCAATTTCGGACAGCATAGGAACTATTAACTGTAAACTGCAGATGATCTCATGTCTTGTTTTCAACATTGATTTTTACAATGTTTCAACATTGTAAAGGATTTTATCCTCGTAACCGTCTGTAAATGATAATGTATAGAACCTGTGATGATTGTCTTGATGATCCTGTTTGACTGTTTCTTTCTCATCAAATTTCCATACAGTAACTTTGTGGCCTCCTTCTGCATCCCCATTTTTATACCCAATGCCAGTATATGGTGAGGCCTCCAACCATAGGTAAAGTCGTTGCCACACAGGAAATATTTTAATTACTGAAACTGAAATTCAATAGTCTGATTGTCTGAAATTCACTGATTGTCTGAAATACCTCCTCGAATCTCACCATCTTTCTGGCAGTTCTGTCAGCATTGAGGAGCCAGATTATTCAAGCTATACAAGGGCAATATACATGAAGGAATACTCTGAAAGAGTGGTTCTCAATTGCGGCGATGTTCTCTTCATACCAGAAGGATGGTACATGTCTATATATTTCCTAGGCTCTTTTGAGCATTTCCAGATTTTTTTTATTATTATTCTTAAATGTGCTCAATTAAGTGTTATATCACCTTTTTCCTTTCTAAGATATTAAAACAGGTGACAGTTCGCATGTTGCTAGCACAGCAAGCTTTCTTAAATGTGCTCAATCAATTGTTATATGACAAATCAGCAGTGCAGAAATCAGTCCATCTAACACTTTGAGAGTTCATGCGACAGGTATCACCAAGTTGACAGTGATGATTTAACCATAGCAGTTAACTTCTGGTGGAAGTCGAGAATAATGACTCAAATGTTAGAACACATGGATGCCTACTATCTACGTCGCATAATGAGCAGGTATTTTGTTGTGCCTGATTTATCTAAATTTCATTCAATATGTGTTACACGCATTGTGCAAGTATTCGCTACTTACTAGTGCCTTCTTGCCTCCCTTAGCCTTTGACAATTAACACAACAATCAAAGCATGTCTGCCAGTAAAGTCATATTTTTATGGTTAAGCTCCCACAAACTACTTTATCTCTTAAAGATACCATTTGACTCTTTAAATCAACCTTACATCTAACCAAACAGCTTATTCTCGAGTAAAAAATATGGAAAAATATATCAAGGACTTGTCTTGTAGACTAGTCAGCCTCTGGAGGATCTACAACAGCTGCTGCGTGCCCCGCATAGGGGCTGCCTAACGGTTATAAAATATAATGCTGGCCTACATAACAATTGAGAATTCAGATTTTGTATTCTGACAGCTCTGACACTTTTCCAAACTAATATCTGACTGGTTTACTCTTGTTTTCACGCTGCCTCATGGATTTCTACCTCTACAAACAATTTCTAGTGAAGATTGGTGGATAAGGAGATGGTACATCCTATTGCTCTCTTTTGATTATTGTAATATACTAATAAAGGCTTTTGTCAATCATTTGAAACCTCCACGAGTATATACTGATTTCTATGGCCACCCAGCCTATTTTACTCTGCCCTGATCCAACCTTTAAAATTTAGACACATGCACTTTGCCATCATCTCCTTGACTCCTTGAATCCTTGGTTCTTTAGTCCTAGTTCTCTCTCTTTTTTTTTTTCAACCGAACCAGTGGGGGAGTCCCCCACTGCATTTCTCTATTTTCTATTAAAATAACAAAAAGTTCTTTAGTCCTAGTTCTCACAAATGAACAGCTTCACGTATCTTTGAATGAATAATTTGTGTGTTACCTTGTTTTCTCGTGAGACAGAACATAATGACGCAGAAGAATCCTTCTGATCACTCGAAAGATGGCACCGGTATTCAGCCTCTGGACAAAGCTTTGGCAGGTCATACTCTGCTGTCTGAGGCATCTCGATATTCCTTTGCAACTTCAGTTAGAAATATGGCAATGGATATTGCCATTTTAATTCCATAATTTGGATTCAATTCCCTTGTGATCCCATGCAAATAAGAATTTTCATTTACCGTTTAACAGGTTTCAAGCTATTCGATTTAAACAAAGATTCACCTTTGCAAACTCTGGAACCGTCCACTCTCCAAGCACTTTATGAACTCATCTCACTGGTTCATGACAGTGTTGAAGTGGTTAACCAAAATAAGGAACCCATATCTCAGGATTCATCTCCCAGCCAGAGCAATGAAACAAAGATCTCTGCTGCAGATGATTCACCCCTTTTGAACGAAGACCCTGTTGCGAAAATCATTTTTCCAGTTGAACCAATTGAATTGCGGAGTATGCTGCTTGCAATGGTGGTATGTATAGCATATTGAAAAATGTTGTTGATACTGTTGCTTTTTTTTAATTACGTTTCCTCAAATCCTTTTGCACTTTCTAGACATCGTATATTGAAAAGAAATCTGAGCATACAAATACAGGTTCTCTTGTTTTCTATGCATTCTATGTGTATGTACATGTACAAGTATGCATTGGGTGTTGTATGCACCATACGTTATAGTGTATGATCTGTCCAGTAACCTGGACGATCAGCACTTCAAATATTTTTATTGGTCTTAAGTTGAGTGCTCTCAAACTTATATGATTTTCAGCATACATTCCCAAGGACATTAGAGGCTCTAGTCCTCAACATGCTTGGACCAGCAGGAGCAGAGATATTAACCAGGAAGTTTGATGAGATGGATCAACAAACCACCAACGAAGAACAGTTAGTACTGTCTTGTTATTTTTGTTATGCAGTCAATAATGACACATCTAAACTATTAAATGGCATTGTACAGGACCGAGTTCTACAAGATATTCTATAGTGTGTTTGAGGACCAGTATGCTGCAATGGATGCACTTCTCAATGGGAAGGAATTGTTCTCCTTCCAGGTAATGTTTAAGTAACTATCCATTTCATGGCACTAACCCGCTATTTCTGCTAATTGTGAACTGAAATAGAACAGTGAGCAAAACGCATTACTTTTGATTACTACCTTATCAAAATTTTGCCAATTATGCCTCCAATCTATTATAGAACAGCTAGCTGAACTGCTTTCTATTAGTGGTGAATTAGAATGGAAATTATCTCTTGAATGCAAGCCTTTTTACAGACTCGTTAAACAGATATCATGTTTAATACTCTTGTTCTCGATGCAGGTCTTCCAAAATGTCCTAGACAAATATCTCAGGGTGCATGTTGACCGACCCAGCTAATGGATACGGAATCACAAATGATGAACGGGTCATGGAACTGGTTGCTAAGGATTTGTGGGTGGAAAGCTTCTTTTGTTAATTTTCATGCAAAATTCAGCATACTGATCAGGGTATATGGGGCATTTTTTAGCTTCACTTGCAGATATTAGTAATTTCACCTATCAGTTGGATGGGAGCTTTCCAGCAGCAGGTTCCAGTTGAACTTTGATTAGTGTCATTATATACCTGCTCGCGGAAAAGAGATATCCACAAAGTTTCGTGACATTTTTTTTTTACTTTCTGGACATTATAATTTCAGCAACAAAATCGATCAAAGTAAGAAAATGTTCCAATTCATGAAATTCAGATTCATCTCAACGATAGACATTCAGATGTGTCCTAAACTACAAAATGAAGTTAAACTGTACGGTTGCCACCTGGAGCACCCACAAAATATGGGAGCAGAAGCAGCGCAACAGTAACAGAGACCGCCCTCCAAAGACCCTTCAACTCAAAGATAAAATACAACAATAACTTATGAACGAATTGGATGTACCCTACACAGTTCACTACCCTGTACTAACAAAAATCCATTCCCTAGCGCAATCCCTCTATCCTCTCCCGAGACATTACATGAGACAACAGTTATATCAACACAGAAGAATGAGAGTGAGTACAGCTTGACAGTCCGGTATATGCCGCCTATATATATATAAACTCTTTTGCCCCCTTGAAATAACAAAAGGATGTCTTTCTGTTCTTGTCAGAACTCAGGTTCAGATCATTCCTAAACCTTTTGCTAACTGGATGGTGCATCCTGATGTGGCAGAAAGAAACATTGTTTAGAAAGAGAAAGAAATGGCAACCATTTTACATAGAAAAGGTTCTAAAAGGACAAAAGATAAAAGGAAAAATGGAGCAACTTACATCAAGGTGAATCTCCACAGGGAACAAATTTATGGCGCCAGGATTGAAAGAGAATCTGGTGAGTTGTGAATACACAAAACGGTGAGGACAATGAGTGGATACAACAGAGGAAAACTACCGTGGTGTTTTTGAAGTCAGAGGCGTCAGAACTAACGAGTTTAATCGACATGTATCACATTTTTACTAGGGCTGAACAAACCAACGAGCTGCTTCAAACATGTGAAAGTTTATGGCTAGCTTGACAAAATACAAATCAAGATATTTTCTAAGAGTATAAACATTTCTCTGGTACCACGTGCTGCATGCCTAGGACTTCACTACTTTTGTATCGGTAAATATTGGTCTCATAAGTGTGAATCATAGACAAAAGAAAATATCATTACCCCCGCGATAGGACAAGACGCCATGCATATGGAATAAAGAATTCCTCAGGGTGACTTTCTTGCTCATACGTAAATCGTAGCTGGGTAAACATCTGAAAATTGACAAAGCATTGTATAATGCCAGCCAATCTTATTATCAGATCTTTTAAAGTACAGAAGTTTACAGAAAACAAAAGGAAAGAAGCGTGAGTACCTTCATCCCTTCTCCACGCCAAGAACGGCAGTTTTTGTTAATGACTTCAAGCACCTTATCCACGGACCATTCCCCATCTAGTTGTTGCATATCCATTCGACTATTGAAGAAATCCAATACCTATAAGACATACATGACATGGAAGATGATTAGAATCTGTGTAACAAATACTTGCATTTTTCTCTGTTATACTTCCACGAGTTCATGGATGATAGATAGTACACGTACTGTGTATATGTTCTCAAGCAATTCATTGAAACGTGGATGGTTCTTGAATGGCTCAAAAACCTCTTGCCGATGCAATATAGCATAGACAACCTGCAGGAAAAAACTGTAAGAAGCAGTGCATCTTGTACTATCATGTAAACTGAATTTCTGTCAACCACATACCTCAGGATTCCTGGGCAATGCATATGTAAGGATTGCATTGATGACTTCCAGAACAATTCTTAAGAAGTCAGTATATATATGAAGCTCCGTAGACTGCAAAAAATAAACCATTATCAATAAGAAAATGAAAACATAACAATGTCTATGATATAATGAAACAATAAATGTAGACTACCGTATCATCTGCGAAGTTGTCTGCCTCAATCTGGTCAGATATGACTTTTTGAGCCTTGTCATTTTTTAACTCGGCTAGTTTGGCATACCTAGGGCATTGATATATAAAGCAAAAGACATGGTAACGTTATTGCAATTACACATACTCAAGCAAAGTAAATAAATATGGGTAAAGTGATAGAGCTAGCATACTTGCGAGAAAGCATGTCAAAGAGGCTAACGAGCCTTTGAGATGCATATGCACTCAGCCTATGCACATGAGGAGCCATATTGGCTAGAATTGCAAGACAGTTTGTGTGAAGGTAAACATCCTGCAAGTGTAAATTAGGTTATCATCAGATCATTAAAAAAACAATGAGTTACCACGGTACGCACTGTGGCATTGGATAGCAGGAGATCCCAAAACCTCTTTCAAAAAGGAAGCAACAGTTTCACCACACGGTAAGTGTGGTAATCAAGAGCCCAGTATATCAACTTTCCTATAATAAATGACAAAGATTAAGATACCTACTCGCAGCTTGGAGAGATTGTATTTGATGGTCCGAATTAGTATTACAACCATCAAAGATCCCAGCGATGTTTGATGCATGAGGCGCTCATGGTACCAAGGAACGGCAGGAAGCACCTGAATTTGCACATTGAGTTGTTAGTAATTTGCTAATAAGAAATAAATAAGAAGTCAATTAGCTTGCTTACCAACTTGTGCACACTAGCATTGAAGGTTGAATCTTGACTGAGGATCAGAAGAATTATCAACAACATATAGATCTGATTCGAAGTCTTTCTTGATGCATTGTAGAGCATTTCCAAGATAGGCATCAGCTGTTAATAAAATTTACAAAGTGAGGCAGTGTGCATCAATTAAAAGCAAACAAGAGAAGGATCAGTTTAATGAACAAGACACTAAAAGCTGCCCAGAGGCAAAATGGCTTTAGTCACGATCTAAAAAGACAGCAACTGAGTCACTCCATCATAATGTTTTGAATAAAACATGTAAGCCAGTGCAAGTTCGAAACCTAAACACCTTACACCTAAGTTTCTTGGGTTAGTATGAAATTAATATGGAATGCAGTTCCCATCCTTTTATGCTGACACTCATAAATGTATGTATGTATTTTAATAACAAACAGACAGCATGTCTTATTAAAAATCTGGATAGATCAGTTCATGAGCTCAAAGTGATGAAACCAAAAACAAGGCCAATGTGCAGAGTGCATATCCTACTGATCAAAATGATGTTAAATGCTAATATACTATCTCATTAGAAGAGAACTTAGGGAAACAAAAATACTGCGTTTTATTAGCCCTGGGCATACCCCAAGCATTTCCGGAACACCAAATTACTTCAACATTAAGAGTTTAAGAAATTCAGCTGCAATAGAACATACCAGAGTATCCAAATCTGTTCGAACCAGAACATACTCCTGAAAGTCGCAGTTCCCATGGACCAAAGAATAGAGCAAAAGAACCGAGCTCTCATCATTTAAGCATCTGCAAGTAGAGAAGAAACTGATAACGTACATGACCAAGAAGCTTCGTTCTAGTAAAAAATGACTCAGCCATGCATCCTAGAACATGATAAACACACACTATGATGGTGTAAATATAGAAAGCCCTAAACAATGAGCGATGAGAAATGTCAAACATAAATGCAATACAATATCGAAGTGTACTCTCATTTTAACCTTCAAAAATCAGATCCATAATTTGGCATATGGCGCTTCAATTTTTTCACAAACAACAAATGACCAAATTGATCACTATGTTAACTTCTGAACATGGCATGCAAATATTTTGCAATTTGGCATGCAGTAATCAATAAAAATGAGCCTGTCCCCAAACATGACCAGATGAGCTGTTACTTACGTGCCAAGAGCGTCAAATAGCGATGCAAAAGACAATCTGACAACAGGTCCATTTTGAGCATTTCCTTCAACATCAGCACGATCATCTGCAGCACAATTCATTTGTGTAACAGTTAGAGAGATCTACATGAGTGCCTCAATTTTCTGTACCAAAGGTGTCTTACATTGGATATCCTTCGCATTGTTTAATGCCTTGCAGTAAGGGTTCTCATGAAACGCTGGTGTGTCCTTGTCCTTGGAATTTGAATCAATTGTGTAGGTATCGTTGCTTGTAATGGACTCATTAATTGAAATGCACTTCCGGTAGTGTATCATAATAAGCAGAACAAGCAAACTATTATCTGCCAATTGACTAGATGCACCCTCAGGAGTTGAGCTTACAAGGTAGTTGAAAGTATAATATGGCAGTAACACAATATTCGCTGCAGAATCAGATGAACGGGTTAAAGGTTTTTCCATAAAACTCAGACACTTAAAAAACAATAGGATGCCGAATGAAAGATCTACAGTACCAGCTGCTGAGCCAACTCGCTGCAGAACGCCAGGCCTACCATCATCAGGGAAAACAGGGTTCTGACCATTTTGAGGAAATTTTGGCCGTGTTACAAAATTGAGCAACAGCTTTCGAACCACTGAAATCACTGTGGAACTGTCCTGCAGAGGAAATATATCGTATGAGGTAATGGGGACACACTTCAAATTACCTGTCTGGATAGGAGCACATGATGCATCAGGAAGTTTCAGTTTTACCTGAAGCATAGCTGCATCGATGAATGGATGAACATCTTTTGGTTCTGGAGATGGTCCAGAACATAATTGAGTCGACATAAGAACTAGCATCAAGTTCAGAAGTTCATGGTGTAGGTAGCATGACTCCGGACTTAATACAGAAAAAAAAATTGAATAGTCAGAACAACTGGAGGGAAAAAAACACTTGACAATGAGAAACATTAATATAGATGTCCACAATTGAGATACCTTACATCTACACTCCCAGTGTAGTTCAGCACGCCTCTCATCAGAAAATACTCCACAGTGTGTTCTTTAAGGATCAAGGAAACATCAAGATCATCAGAGTTCCATCCAATTCACTTATAAAAACAATTTATGTTTAAGATAAAAAGACTCTACTGAGCAAAAGATTTACATGAAAATTAAATTGCTTAAAAATGGTTTGCAGCAGTCTGTACATACAGAAGCTAACAGATTTAGATAAGCAATTACCTGAAGGAAAATTTTCCATTCCCTTCTCGTTCTTGTCAATGTCAAGGCATAGCTCTTGCCAATTGTCGGTTTTTGCATTTTCAATGATGAACTTGAGAAATATGGATGATATATATGCAGCATTGATAGCCTTCCGATATACGACATGAGATACAGAAGTCGCTGATGTGCACTCTTGCAAGCACCAAACCAGATGGATCAAAATCTTTGCAAGGTGCTTTGTTTGGTAGTTGTTTTGGGCTGCACATGACATAATTAAGACACATAAGCATATCATAATTTTGATTTTTTAAAAGAACAGTAAGGTAGAAAAAATTAAAACATTAGAATCAACAAGTTTACCACAGACAATCTAGTAGAATACTCGCAGACGATTTTGGTTACATGAAAAAAAAAATCTTTTTCAGCATGTCCTGACATTAACTTCATGAATGCAACTAGCCAACTACACAAGTCCTTTATCAAAAAAAAAAAAAACTACACAAGTCAACAACTGAACAAGAGCCCTTTTTGTGGAAATTCAAATTCCACGCCTGGGACAATTATAGATGACTTGCACGAGCAAACTTTAACCAGTCCAGTGAACAAACAAAATCCCGACTACTAGACAACCCAAGAATCAATTGGCTTTTAAATCATCATTATTGTTAACGATGTTTGTCGTTTACATGAATACTTCTGTGTTTCTTCACAGATACAAAAAAAATTATTCAAAAGAAATTAATACACCAACCAACATTCAGCTATTTCATTATGTTCCACCATCCAAGATGATTGTTACTAAAGAAAAAGAATGTTCAACAACAATCCCACTTTATCACCAACCAAGGTTTCACAAGCTGAAAATCCAAATTCTACCAACATAAATTGGGCAACAACAATTGTCATAAGATTAGAGTCCAGAACTAAATCCAATGCCACTATGGTCAGAACCCAAAACAACAATGAGTTAAACTGGCAACAGCTAAAGTAAGTTTAGCACTTTGGCTCCTATTTTTCCCTAACATGTCACTATCCAAACAGAGGAATTTGCAATATTATCACCAACGTCAACATAGTCCAATGCACTGGCACATCAATAAGATGTCTAATTGCTGACCACATTAAGCACAGGCACAAATGATGGACTCAAGCGCTCTATTCATACAAACTTGACACCATAAAGTCCGTAACCAATGAAGTAAACACTAATTCATAGAAATTTCTAGCAAATTTAAGCTAGTACCTAATGCTCCCACAACCCAATTTCTAACAAATTCACCTTTCGTCCACTTAGAGCATTCAGCTGATAAAGAAGGGAAGGGGAAAAGGCATAGAGTACTCCCCAAAGTAAACAAACTAGTCTGGGATACGCACAGAAATTCAGGAAACGGTTCATGCATAGTTTAGTCACCAAAGTGTCCAAGTAAAATAAACCCAGTCACCGATATGCACAGAAACCCAAAAATTAGCAGCATGGCATATTTTGCAAGAACTAAGGCATGAAATTCGACAGAACTATGATTAAACCCCTTAGAATCCCCACCGTGGGCACCAGTGAAGCTCACAAGCTGCAGGAATCAACACCTAAAGCCACCCAACGGTGCGACTCCCGCGCCAGCACATGGAAACCGCATGATCAGATGATCCACATTGCCCCACAGATCAAAACCCACAGACGAGAGGCCACATGAACCATCCGTCGCAACAGCGGAAGGGAGCGATCAGCGCGAACCGCAGGCGTGGATCTCGAGGGAGGACGGGCGCGCGGTTACTCACCGAAGGCGTGGCACGCCTGCAGCACGCGGTCGCGCGGCCACTGCAGGGTGAGCGGCAGCTCGAGCAGCTGCTTCCAGAACTCGGAGGAGATCGGGTACGCCTTGTCGCCGACCAGGGCCGCGAACATCTGCTCCGCCGCGCCCGGCGGCGGCGGCGCGTCGCCCAGCCTCGGCGTCGACGGCGCCGCGCCCATTGCACGGATCTGAAAAGGAAGAGCAGGCGCGGGGCCCTAGGGTTTGACGCGGGCGCGGGATTGGGCGAGGGGAAAAATGGCCAAGTGGAGTCGAGACGAAGCGAAGGTTTTAAACGGAAGGAAGCTGGAGACTTCGGGCGGAAGGGAAGGAGGAGGAGGAGGAGGAGCAGCCGAGGAGGAGCGGGTGCCCAGCGACCGGCCGGTTGGGTTTGGGGGTTTTGATTGGATTACAGAATGACTGATTTACCCCTGCTGTTTTCGGCGGGTGTCATTGACCCGCCGGGGAAGGGGAGGGTAATACGGTCTTTTGGGCGGGGGCTCGCTGTGTGTCGCTGTTGCGGGCGGCCTGCCGTCGGTGGAGGTGGTTTGGTGGCGAGCATTCCGGACAGGGAAGAGGGAAGGGGTGGGGTGGGACGACTTGCATTCAAGTCGGTCAGGTCTCAGGAGCGCGTGGCGAGGACGACCCGCTCTGGCCGTGTGGCACTTTGCGTGGCTCGAGGTTTGGGCGCGCTCCACCGGTTTTCTGGCCGTGGCTTCCCGCGGGTTTGACTTGTTCCGTTGTTCGGCTCTTTTGTTGCGTTGCACGGGGTCCAAGTGCTGAAACTTTGTGGAAATTGGACGTTATACCGGGCTGGACGACGACACTACGAGGTGTGGAATACGATCCCGCACTGCGAGAGAGGTGAGAAATCTTGGCGAGACGAGAGAACGCAGATAGAAAAGATGGCCTCACCATAACGCTGCTGGTTAAGTATACAACACTAAATTTAGGATCAAGGATTATTATTATTTTAATTAGAAAAACGAGGATTGCATCGAAAGAATATGTACAAATCTGAGTCCGTTGCGTGTATAACGAGAAAAGATCAGCTGAAATTTTGATGGGAAAATGGCAAACAAGACTTTGGATAAACGTAATAAGACCGTCCATCGGTCCGGTCCATCTGCGCCGGTGCTGCTCGTGCTCCACCGTATGTGGGGCACGTGCACGCACGTAGACTGCACTAGGCGGCGCAGCCCGACACGTACAGCCGCCGCCCTTTCGACGTGGCCGCCGGCGAGCCGGGGGGGCGGTACACGTCCTCGCAGCCGCGCCACTCCGTCCCATGTGCCATTCAAGACTCTGCCTCTGCTCTCCCGCGCGCGCAACGACTATACATTTCGCCCAAGGCCGATCTTGCTTGCACTCGCTACACCTATCAAATCTTCAAAGTTATCGTGCGAGCTCAGCTAGCGTGCGTTCTCGATCGTGCTCAGCCGGCGTTGAGTGATTGCTGACTTGCTTCTGAAACATGGGCCACGGCGATGGATTCGGCGACGCGGCGGCGGCGCTGCGGGGTTTCCTGCGCGTGGCCGGCGGGTGCGCGGTGGTGGACGGGGGGCTCGCCACGGAGCTGGAGGCGCACGGCGCGGACCTGCAGGACGAGCTCTGGAGCGCCAACTGCCTCGTCTCCGCGCCTCACCTCATCCGCAAGGTCGGGCGCGGCGCTAACCGAAGGAAACGCGCATATTCTAAGATCACGACTTCCACTTTCAACTGTACTCAATTTTTTCTTTCTTTGCAAAACCAGGTCCATCTGGACTACCTCGAAGCAGGCGCGAACATCATAACCTCGGCGTCGTACCAGGTGCACAAGCATGCTCTGTTCCTTTCTTTCGATCGGATGACCTCGTACGCTGAAACGCTGTTTCCTTGTTCCACATTTGACTCGGCTCGTGTCACGGTGACCATCGGCGCAGGCAACGATCGAGGGGTTCCAGTCGAGGGGCGTGTCGCGGGAGCAGAGCGAGGCGCTGCTGCGTCGTAGCGTGCACGTCGCGCAGGAGGCGCGCGCCGCCTTCGCGGAGCGCGACGCCCGGCCCGTGCTCATGGCGGCCTCGGTCGGGAGCTACGGCGCGTACCTCGCGGACGGCTCCGAGTACAGGCGCGCACGAACGTCACTCTCATCGGCACATCCATTTATATAGTTGTTACAAAAAACTATATTATTAAAACATGCGTGGACATTGGGGTTGGAAGAGCTCGAATGAAATTTTGGTCTTATCGTACGCAGTGGGGATTACGGCAAGTCAGTGACGAAGGAAACGCTCAAGGACTTCCACAGGAGGCGGCTGCAGGTGCTCGCGGGCGCAGGGCCTGACCTCATCGCCTTTGAGACGATCCCAAACAAGCTAGAGGCGCAGGTGAACTTAATTCGTAGCAGATCGGTCAGGTTTGATCGTTTATATGAACTTCTTTAGCTAAGTTAGGGAGTCTGCAGGCCTACGCTGAGCTGCTGGAGGAGGAAGACATTCATATCCCGGCCTGGTTCTCCTTCACTTCCAAGGATGGCATCAACGCGGCGAGTGGTGACCCTATAATGGAGTGCGCCGCCGTTGCCGATTCGTGCGACAGGGTGGCTGCCGTCGGTGTAAACTGCACCGCGCCCAGGTTCATCCACGGCCTTATCCTCTCGATCAAAAAGGTAATACGTGCACTGCCACACTGCTAGTTCGCGTTCTGCATATCATCAGCAGGAATAAATAAACCTTTGATCTCTGGACGTGGCGTTTGCAGGTGACGGACAAGCCAGTCATCGTGTACCCCAACAGCGGGGAGACCTACATCGCCGAGACAAAGGAATGGGTGGTGGGTGTCCTAGAGCTTCGTCGCGAAACTAAAATCGTTTTGTTTTGTTAAGACTGAAACTCTGTGCTCCTCCTCACACGGTGCAGAACTCGGACGACGCGTCGGGGACGGACTTCGCGTCGTACGCGGCCAAGTGGAGGGAGGCCGGCGCCGCGCTCATCGGAGGGTGCTGCAGGACGAGCCCGGCCACGGTGAGAGCCATAGCTCGGGCGCTGCGGGAGGACGATGCTGTAGTCGACGAATATGATGACTACCCAGCTGTGGCCGTGCTCTGATCATCTGATGCTTCGCCCGCCACGGTTGCCGGTGGAAGCTGCGGACGAGTGGTTCTCACCGCGTAGTGTTACTGTACATATGTTCATGTACGTCTGGAACTGGCCTCGAGAGTCGCGGACTGTAATCGAATGGAGAGACTGGAACGTCTCGCATCGGCATTTCTTTGCTAATAAATTGCGGGTTCGCATCTCAGAAGATCAAATTTAGTGTTATGCTCAATGCGCATGCTGTTGATTGATCTTTCTCCCAGCACAATGCCTGTGCTGAATTCGCATCCTTCGCCAGTAATGCGGCACAAAGAACTGAGCAAAAACGAATTGACACATCCAGTAAAGAGCAGACAAATTTATGGACTTTTGGACAATAATCCTCATTTGGTAAAGTCGATACCCAAGTTAGCGCGGGGAACGTTCATAATTTAAAGCTCCAGCCAGAACTGAAACCAAAAGAACGCGCCCAGCAAACAAAGTATATATATCACAATTTCATTATAGTATAACCTAATGCCGTTGCAAACAGATAATTCATAAATTAAACTTTCAGGTACATTAGTCTGGAACTACTGTGTGCCTGTGCATATAAAAACAAAACCAATTTTACAATTAGTGCCATCCTCTGGGAAATGTTTAAGGACAAGCTCAACGGCAACTCTGCATATCAGCCTCAAAGTTCTGCACTTCGCCACACTTCTGATGATCTTGTAACCTGAATCTACCGATCGCCACCCATGCCTCCAAACATTCCACCCATTTCCTTTGATCCCATCTGTTTCATCAGTGACTGCAAACCACCCATGCCACCTATCTGCTTTAGCATCTGCGGAGGAAGCACCTTGCTCATGTGCTGAACGTTCATGTTGCGGGACAGTGCACTCATCTCTCCTTTCTTTGGTATCTTGAGCCCCTTCATCTTGCTCCAGATCTTAGCAAGCCGCTTGTATTCTTCCAGCATGTCCATGACATCCCTGACTGGCCGGCCAGACCCCCGGGCAATCCGAATAATACGTGATTCAGTCATCAACTTTGGATTTGTGCTGTCAAGCTCTGAGAAGAAAATGTGTACAGACACTGTAATTTTTTGCAACATTACTCCAGTAGTTTATCTACGGAAGAAATTCACCACCATGACTTACCAGCATCTGTCATGGAATCCATCATCGTCATGTACCGCTTAATCTTAGCCTGGCTTTCCTTCTCATGCCCTTTGGGCATTAATTCAGAACTGAATCCAGGCAACATAGAAAATACCTGCAAGTAGTTCAAAATTGAAGTTTGAACAAATGATGAGCACTGACCATGATGCTAACTTATGAATCCATGATTGTTGTGATTCTTATGCCCAGATGTTCAAGAGTCTCCAATAAATAGAAAGTAGCTAACCTGGCCAATCGGACCCATTTTCAGAATGTTTTGGAACTGCTCATACATAAGCCTGAGAGTAAAGCTTCCTTCAGAAAGTTTCTGCAGTAGCTCAGGCTGTTGGTCGGTAGGTACTACTTCATGAATCTTGTCCATGAAGCCAGACCAATCTCCCATGCCTGAAAATTACAGAAGTTATGTTAACCAAAGGGCACATTCAATAATAAGAATTAAAAAAAAAAAACTCTGCCCGAGGGGAAGACCTCCCCCAAGGTACTGCAAGCAGAACATTCTCGCTGCAGGACAGAGAAAAGACCCCGAAGGATGGCTGCCCAGAATGTGCCTGCAGGCCACATATAACTCTGATAGCATCCTATATAGCAAGGAACCATTTTATGAGTCGGTTCCCTCCTCTACTGGAAAGTTTACCGCTGCGCCATCACAACATTGGCATACACTAAAGAAAAAAAGAACACATCCAAAATTTTCACTTACCTAATAGACGACTAACAAATGGTTTCACATCAAACACTTCAAACTCATCAATGTGCTCTCCGGTTCCAATAAATATAACTGGACTTTTTGTAGCTGCCACTCTGAAAAGAGAAAAGGAAGTTATGTATGCTATGTTGGCCACATAGGTCATGACAACCAAGAGCAATATTCACATTCCATGACAACAAAACTCTTCATAACCAACGAAAGATTAGCACCAAGAAGGTATAGCAGCCAAAGGAAGAGAATACTAACGCGCTAAGTGCACCACCTCCTTTCGCATGACCATCCATTTTTGTAACAATCACAGCACCAACAGAAACACTCTGTTTAAATGCTTGGGCCTGATCAAAGGCAGCCTGACCAATACTACTGTCCATGACAAATATAACCAGGTCTGGTTTCTGCAGTAAAGTACAATAATGAAAGAGAAATTATAACTAGGTCATACCGTTGGTCTGGAATTTCTATATGTGTATAGGAATTTTAAAGTGTACATGCCGTTGCTTCTGAAACTTGACGCATTTCCTCAAAGAGTGCTGCTTCTTGTTTGTGCCTTCCACTAGTATCTACAATGATAAGATCGCAATTTTCTTTCTTGAACCTCTCCACACCCTCAACAGCGATTTTCACTGGATCAGACTCCATGTAACTGCAAAATGCCCGTTAGAAGAATGAAAAGGTAATATATCTAATTTCTAAATAACAAACATTCAGAGAGTTGAAGTACCTTCCATAGAAGGGGATCTTGGCTTTTGTAGCATTCTGTTTCAGCTGATCAAAAGCACCAGCCCTAAATGTGTCAGCACAAACCAGTGCTGGTTTAAATCCTTTCCGCTGA
Source organism: Eragrostis nindensis (assembly GCA_012490785.1). Taxonomy (NCBI): domain Eukaryota; kingdom Viridiplantae; phylum Streptophyta; class Magnoliopsida; order Poales; family Poaceae; genus Eragrostis; species Eragrostis nindensis. The sequence goes on from JAAXCT010000092.1 coordinate 1,370,516, forward strand.
TGATAATATGCATATTTTGTACAAGTGGTGGTTTTACCCGAACCTGCACAAGGATCATGTTGTCTTGTGAACAGAACAACAACAATGCAAGGAACAACATGAATTGCCCCATTAATAAGTTAAGATACACTTCGAATTTGTCCCATTTTTACAGAATCCACATGCGGCAGAGGCTGATACATCACATGACTAAGCATCACTTTCTGTGCAAACAAGTTAAGCCAGAATGCAGAAACTATGATGATTTAGATTGTGCATGAAATTTGTGTCCACTGTCCACAAGGAAATGACTCAATGTCTACAGAATATCTAATAGACTAATACGTGGCCAACCTTGGCTAAATTCCAGCATGCAGAATATTGAAATTCACCACATTTATGTCTGTGCTGTAAAATTTATCAGTAAAAGACAACAAAAATTAACAATAGAATGGCGGTACAATACACTGCCCTAGAACAACCATTTAACATTAAGTGGTTGTTAAGTTAATTTGAGCCATTAGAGTTGATTTCACTTATTAAGAAAGCATGTTTTAGGTTGTTCTATTATCTTGTATTCAAATATCCATAATTTAGAGGGTATAAGCCAAGGCCCGCTTTACTAATCTCTTGTCCACAGTTTCTTCACTTCTCTACCCTATACCCGACACAACTCATCCATATCTCTCTCACCTTCCCCACTCCCTGCTTATCAATCTCTCTATTTTCCACTGCTGCAAGGTATTATATTTGCAACCAATCAGAGGAATCTAATGATTGATTATCAGCTTGCAGGAGTGAACTTTGTTGACGTGTTGCCTGCTCTTGTTGCTTTTGTGGGCATGAATGTTGAAGTTGCAATTAAGTAATGCTGTCCTGAGAGGTTGGGATGTCAGAATCGTTTGAGATGGAAAGATAGGGTCGGTATGATGTAGTAGGGGTGGGACGAAAAATAAGGGTACATTAGCAGGTAAATGACCACAGCCGGAAGGAACAGGGTCACAAGAATGACGGTAACAGATTCACCTGACTAGAGTACCTCATTATTGTCACTAGCAGGTGAGCAAGCGTTTATAAAGAGAGATGCGTGCAACGGAGGAATAACAAGCTTGTTGGATTGCAACCCTGATAAAGTCAGTGTATAGGAAACAATTAATATAAACAAAACTACTTTCAATATACCGAAGTTTGCAAACAAGAATTTTGTGATTGTTGTACTAAATCTGGTCATAGGAACCCTAATTTTCACAAAACTGACGATCCAGACCAGACAACACCTAACAGCTCGAAAATGGCACATGACTTAAGTCCATAACACAAGGATGAATACAACATCCCAATTTGACCAATCTCAATTTATAAGATATTGATAATTTCGCTTGAGCGACTATAATCTAGCACCTAAATGTCGGTTTGTTTATGTAACGCTGGATCTACCATATCATTTGGGTACAAAATAGCCAAAAGGAAGACTGACCTTGCAGACCAACGAACATGACCACACTCGGTTTCCCCTTCTTGGGAGTGAATGAAGGTTTCCCAGGATCCAACATGTTGCAGAGCTCCGTGAAGACGGCCTACAACGACAACAACAGAGCCATAGGCGACATCAATAACACGTGATTTCCCCCCAAATCAACAGCAGACTAATCGGCGCGATCAACGACCTCTAGACCCCACCTGCTGCATGATGCGGCGCTTGTTGGTTCCGGCGGCGAGCGCCTCAAGGTTGACGATGCGCTTGATGTTGGTCTGCATGTCGCGGACCATCTTGAACTGGACATCGGCCTGCAGCAGAGCGCGCGAGATCTCGTTGAGGCAGTCGTTGAGCACCTTCTCGTCGATCACCGTCGCGTTGCTCATCTGCGCGAGCGCGCGGGAGATGCTCCCGCCGAGCTGCGCGAGCACCATCTTGCTGGGCTGGGGGTGTTCCTCGCCGCGCGGCGATCCCTTCCGCTTCCCTCGCCGGTGGTAGGTGGCTTCCGCGGGAGGGGTTGCAGAGGATTACTACTAGATTAGGGTTCCGATCGGAGCGCGTCTCCCTCGCGTGAGAAGGGAGGGAAGGGGATGAGCCGAGACGGGGCGTCTCCTGACCGGTGGTGACGTGGGGGTGGAAGCCGACGGGGTTGGGAGTCGGGCGTTTACGCGCTGTGGACGCGATATGCGCTTTACGCCTTCTCACGAGAGCTTAGCGTGGAATAATAAACCAAAACATTTAAGATAAATAATGCGTAGATAATTTTAAGCGCGAAATAGTTGTCAGATACTCAGTTAGATGTTTTAGAGCATCAGAGCACAGATGAGTGTATATGGCTGTCAACTTTTTATTAGATCGTTCTTACTCTAATAGCGATGTGCACGCGTTTGAGATTTCAAATGGTGACAGATATGCATGAGATAGATGACATTTGCGTAATCTTTTACATGCCTTATCGCATGCATGAAGGCTTCGGCGACAACAATGACCGTGTTCGGCTGTATGCATACGCACATCTTAATTAATTAAGAGGCTGCGATTTTACTTTTAGCTAGTTACAATTTTTTGCAGCACCTTAACAAAGGAGCAGTCGATGAGCTTCTCGAAATCATCCAGGCATACCGCCGCTTGGTATACGTATCTCCGTACCTGTCCAAGCACAATTATACAGGTCAGAGAAAATATATATGCATACAATTGTTCCATCCTGATGCATGCACGTGTGCAAAAAGAAGTCGTGTGGTGGGGTAAAAGAAGAGAAGTAAAGAAGGTGGTCTTCTCTGTTCCGGTTCTTTTGGTATGAAGTACTGGCACTCTAGAAGAACGTTAAACTCTACATTCTTTCATTTTTATGGTAGCTAAGGTAGTTACTTTCACATAAGTTAAGAGTCTTGATATTGACTTACTCTTTTCTTGGTCGAAAGCAGATGGATCTTTGGTCTTTATTTATCTACTCTATTTTCGTTTTGCTTGCCATCTTATTTACAGACTAGTGAATATCAAATGAATTCCACTGATACATTTATAGAGGTAAGATATGCGTATGTGCGTTTATATGGATGGGCGTGCATGCGTGAATATGAGCATCTGTTTGTATACTTTGTTTCTCATAATTTGTGCATGTAAAGTCTGATTAGTTGTCTCATAGTTTGTGCATGTAAAGCCCGAATATGGGCAGTAAAACACTTTTTTACTTGTTTAATGGTTCTTGCAAAAACAACCTCTAGCTTACTTTGATGAAAACGTCGATGCTATTTTGAGCGAGTACGGCTTACACTAGGAGCACTGGTACAAGCATCCATTCACCTTACCATCTCGAGTAGCGCAAATCACTCATAGCCACTCAACACCTTTGCCAACGTGTCGTTTGAGTATGTCATGAATGTCAGTGGTTATGACATGAAGGCTCGTGAGTCATGACTCATGACGGGCTTGCCACAACGCTCGAGCACCCGTAGTTTCTTCTAATTTTTTTTTCATAGTTCCATTCGATTTATTTAAAAGTAGATAAGTTTTCTGGTTGTTATTAATGCGATGTTAAGTCCAATTTACTTTGAACATTGATAAAATTTGTCGCTATTAATGTTCTGATAAGATTTTATGCAAACAATTATAGACCGTGGCATTTGTATTTGTCCACTATCACCATGGCAAAGATGGAGTGATAACACCCAATACAAGCCAGGTAACCAAACAAAAAGAAACTAAGCCAGGTTTATCTAATTTAGTTCCAGGTTGCTTGTCATAGTTTTCCAAAGAATGAATAGAAGATCTTTGATAAATTGAGCAGAAGCTACTCTGCGTCAATTGAAAATTGAACATGATGTATTCAAGTGTTGCCAACTGAAAGCATTTTTTTTTAAAGAACATTTGCAATGACACTTGACTGTGCATGGTTAGGTTTAACGAATTTAACCGGGGATGAATGTCATAGTAAGATCGTGTCCTAAGTCCTCAGCTAGATAGTCAGGTTGATAGTGTGAATGTGTGATGCTTTCATTCGATATCAGCACAGATGACAGCACGTCTTTGTAACCGGACAAGTGAAACTTATATCAACATCTATGAGACCTCCTGTTCACTAAACTTGGAAAGGGAAAAACAACAAATGAAGATAAATCAGGCTGGCATGCACTTCAAGAATTGGCACAATCCTGCTGAACATAGTAAAAGCACTTCCACAGCTTGCTCCATGAGGGGCATGTCTTAACACTTGCTCCACGCTTCATTATGTTTCCAATAGTCCTTTGCATCCAAGCTAAAATAATCCTTCCCCTGCCACCAAAAGGTTGTTACAATGGTTTTCAGTGAATTGCAATGAACGCATGTTACACATGAGTGCATGTCCTTATGCAAACGATTATACACAAGGGTTCTATTTTCACCCGGAAAAAAAAACAAGGGTTCTATTTTCAGGTTCTGAGATCATATCACTCACTACATCTGGATTTTTTCCTTTTATTTCTTAATATTTTCTCAAACAGTTTTGAATCCTCAATTCTGTAATATCATTGATACATAAACTATATCTAAACGATTAGCACATTATCTAAAGCTTCGTAGAATACCAGTGCCCACAGTTACTCTAATAGACAGAATAGAAAACCCCATTGCCTAGTGGTCGAGCGCAAAATTGTGGTAGTTGAGGTGGTCAATTCAGATTTGTCATATATATTCAGAGTCATGGACTTGCCGAAACGCAACAGCACAGATAAAAAGTCTACTGAGTTTATTAAACTTACAAGGAATTGAATGTCTATAACTCCACACTGTATGAAGTAAAACATAAAAAAAATTGGAGAAATGAATGTAACTTACTTAACTCATCCAATGACTGGCTGACGTTAGTTTCCCCAGATTGAATCAAGTTAATCTTGCCTGAACAGAGTAATGCTTCCAGACATAAGCATACACAACAGAACTGAACAAAACTTGCAAACTCTAAAAGGAATAAAAATATAATCAACTTAGAAACAATAAGAGCACAATGTATCATGAGAAGTGTACAGTAAGTTAAAAGGAAAAGTTCGTTGTAGAAATACTTCAGTTACTCAGGGTTTAAATTAATGTATTTGAATCAAACATTTTTCTAAAAATTATGTTACAGGGCAAATGGAACACTGAGCGAGGATTTAAATTTGAGCTCAGATTAACATACCGTCACGACGCACGCAGATTTCTGGTATATTTTTCACTTGATTATTCACGTTGTCATTGTAGACTCTAGTCTCAATATCACCCTCAACGTAGACCGAAGCACTGAAATTAGGGATACCGATAACGATTTGTTCTTTTTGGTAAAACCAAGACACTGAACTGAATTTTTTTATAACATCAAAGCGGAGAGAGAACAGAAACTTATGATCTAAATGACTAAATCACGTACTTCTTGACCAATTTTTGAACAACAAATGCACCAAGTTGATCATTATGAACAGCTATCCGATGCCACTGCGCAGGCATTGGCAAGTCAGCACCTTCTATCCTTTGGTCCCACATGCCACCGGTCCCAACAGTAAACACAGTTACTGTATGCCCATTCCTTAATATTTTCTGCACAGGCGCTTGTCCAACTTTGCCACAAATAATTGCCTGGCAAGAATGAATAATTCAAATAGTGCAATTTTTTTATACAAACTAGTGTATGAATAATTTTTCTCATGGAATATAGTATCAGATACCCGGTGCACGCCACGGAATTCTTGTCCTCTATTCTTCCTAGGGCCTGTAAAATCATCACCACCTTCAACATCCGTGTCATTCTTCTCATCAACATCAGAAAAGGAAACAGTGGAGCTCCATGCTCGTGACTTCCTGTAAAAATCTACAAGAAGAAACAACAATGTCGTCATGTGTAAATGTTTGATCAGCATCTTTTGGGAAGAAAAAGGAAAACTACCCACCAGCTGGGATCCTTTGCTGTGCTAAGAGCCTCCTCAGGCTTAAGCCCCTCATCAATCTTGTACCCATGGCAAGTCTACATGCAGGGAGACAAATTGTGCAATGACATTATATAACACACAAACACCAACGCTCATTTCCGCTGTCAAAGCCGCTTCGCTTTAAATCAATTTGGTACCCAAGAAGTCTACGAAATTATGGCTAGAATAAAAATCTGAATAATGGCTAGAACATTCATCCAGGTAAGGTAGGTTCCTTACCAATGGAATCAATCGGTCGCAAGTACAGATGGATCTCCACTCCACGCTAACCCACTACCGGAAAACGGAGGACCCGGGGAGGAGGAGGACAATGACGACGGCCACGAGGGACTGTTCCCTCTTGGGCGCCCGGCGACCTGGAGCCGGGTTCGACGGCGCCGTCGCGAGGGAGGAAGAGCACGCCGTCGTGAGGAAGAGAGTTGTGGTATCAGTCAGCATCAGCAATGCTTCGAGGTCTAGTGCTGGGCTTTTGGGCTGGGCCTTCCTTCTAGGCAGTTTCAGTATTCTCAGAAGACTGGTCTCGTGGATATTGAGCATTTACGCTCCTGTCAGCAAGCTCTTTGAGACAGTTTCCTACGTAGAGGGCACGAGTTTCTTCTCGACTCTTCTCCCCATCTACAGTAGATCGGGGCGACCTCAAGGCGATTCACCGTCCGGCGTCGATTTCGTCGCGTCCCCTCCGCCTCCGGTGGCCTCGGTGTCACTGGAGGGTGGGGGGACCGATGGATTCGGCGGCCGGTGTACATATCCCACTATACTAGACTTAGTCTAGGTAGATTAGGGTTAGTTTTCTCCATGTTGTTGATGCGACATGGAGCCTCCTTCCTCTACTGGTGCGTCTCCGGTGAGCGACGTCTTGGATGCGAGGATGAAGATGTTGAGCTGAGCTTTGGCGAAATCTTCTCCGACATCCTTGACGGCTTCCCCGACTCGATCGGCGACTACGGTATGAGGTACTATAGGGTTGGGTTGTTTTCCTCGTCGGTGTCGTTGCCGATTGGAGGATCTTTGTTCTTCGATTTCATCAATGGTGTCATCTCTTGCGTGAAGTCGAAGATTTGTTTCCGGGCCAGAGATCTAGTCGATGGTGCCGGTATTTTGTCCCTCCAAGAATCCTCTGGTGTTTCTAGAGATGTTCTTGTGAGGTATGATTTCCTTCTTCCCGGTTGTTCTGGGTTGAAGTTTCCAGATCCCGTTTTGTGGTCTTCGTCTTCCGTCGATTGGGGTCAGTCATGGAGGCGATTGGCGTCTGATCCCTATCTGCGTGACGATGATGCGGCCAAGAGCGGGCTACTTGCCGGTGCGTTCATCGATTCACGGTACGATCCGTTGTTGGTCGTGCTACTGCTGGCATTCAAACTTGATATGGCGTCGTCAGTTGAGGGGTCGGCTTTGAGCTTCCTCCTCGCCATGGTTCTCTGGTGTCGCCATCGGAGAAGAGACGAGAAGAGACCACTCTGGTCGACAGAAACGATGACCGTCAGGGGCTCCTTAGAAGGACTTCAATGTAATTTTCTTTTCATTTGGGGGCTCCTTTGCAAGGGGCTGAATGTAATTTTACCTTATAATTAATATAATCCAACTCTTTTCTCAAAAAAAAAAAAAAGAAGACTGGTCTCGTTCGCGCTTCACTATTTTCTTGGAAAATGTTCCTCAAAAAAAAAATTCTTGGAAATGCACTCCATCTTTGATGCTGTTGCATAATTGCAATTAGATATTAGATAAACTTTGAGCCGAGTGATAGCCAAAAATTTTTCCATACCGTGGGGGAGAATGAAATCAATAGGAACAGACTGCTCTGACTTAAGAGGACGAGGACTCTCAAACCGAGAACCAATTGTTGTTCTTGTTCAGTTTGTAGTTCCATCTAAATACCCGAGACGGCTGAAGATTTCAGAAGTTCGTCGATTTATCATAAGTCGCACTACAAATAGCTGCAAATCAATCAGTCTGGTCCATGGAGTACTAATTGTTGTCATGCAGTTTCATTAGAACCACATAGAGAAATCTACTTAGTTTTATATTGTTATATAAGTTAACAAAAAGGAACTATCAGAAGTTTAGAACGACAGAGATCTTGAAACAGTGGAATTAATGGAGACAGTTAACATTTTTTTTTTTTGAAATGAGACCGTTAACATTTTTAGTCATGTTAATAAAAAAGAACGGGTCTCAACATATCCGGACTGAACAAAATTATTAAATGCTAGAAAAAGCAGAAACAACGTGACCAGATCAACAACCGGATATAAAATTTCAAAGATACCAATGAAAGCACAGCAAGTTTACAATCAACTCGTTTAACCAAAGTTCCAGAAAAAAAAAAACTTTAACTTGATTTCAATTACAAGTGCTGATCTCGTGGGCGACCATTCCATTCTTTTATACCTTTCATGTTGTAATGTACAAGGGGGTGACAAAACTTACATGAGTGGCTGAGTCTTTTCTACGTCAAAAGAATGGGCTATACACATAATGACTACAGGAAACAACCATCATATGTTACCAGGAAAACGTTACATATACAACTAACCATAGATACATGTGACAAGCACCTAAATTTGCCGGTCACGATGGATAAAAGGCGCAACGAAAACTATGTGATTTTCATCAAACAAAAGAATATAGGAAATTGGAGTTTCATCTTTAGTTGTTATGTCAGACGTTGTAGTCTTAGCTCCGAGGAAATGAGTCTGAGCAGCACTTGTACAAGCTCCCGCACCCTAACTTCTCTGATGGATCATCAAGGAGAACAACAAACTGAAAATTAATATCAAGTACAACATAACAGAATATCAAGTATTAAAAGCAAAATTGGCATCACCAACAAACCCGAAACCAACTTTAAAGCTATTGTTCAACGAAGAAATAATTAAATTTGTATATCACGCTCCTATTTAAACCAATGATCAGGCCAAACATCAAATTCAAACCTAGGCTCACAAAATAAGGAACCACAATACATGAAATTTTGACTGCTCCAACTCAAATGCTTAAACCAGGGGTTTTACAACTTCCGATTCCGTAGTCCCGAGGTCAGCAGATGATGCAATATCATCTAATAGGAAGTGTGGAAAGAATATGCTCTGCTTCAAGATACTAAACAAACCAATACTTTTATTGGCAAACATAGTATTCAAGGAGGATCCATATTTTAGAAGAATAATGAGGCTGAAAAGTTGGCCCTGCCATGTAGTTAAAGCCTAATGTTACACAGCAACTTGGACTGGCGTTTCTATTCAAAACTATGGTTCAATTTTTCAATGCACTGGCTACATGAGAGAAATTTACAACAGGAAGCTAATTATCAACAGTACTCCGTTTTAAAATTGTTGTCGTTAGGAAAATAACTCTTTGTTTTTAAAAACTTTTATGAAGGACATGTCTGCTAATACCCCAAAACTGTCAAGAACTGACTCCACAGAAATGATGTGCCACAATGAGAGAACAACAGATTGCTCAAAGACAATAATGAATGTGTCGTTAATAACCAGGCGACAAAACTAAAGTTTTGCAATTTTCTTTAACGAGTAAGCTCATGATGTTCCTTCCTGCAAATTGCTGAGTCCCTAAGATTACACCTTCCTTCTAATGCAGTCCCTAAGATTGCACAAGCTGTTGGCTGTGATAAATGGCTGACTCAACAAAATAAGACAGGCACTGCAAATGGTAGCTATGCCCCAATTTTATACAGCATATGCATTACTTGAAACACTATTATTTACCTTGAGACAACAAGCTCAGAGAACGTGGGAAGCAAAGACAGTAAATGGGCCTGGCCATGGGACTTGTTTTCCCCCAAAGCTTTTTTCAGATATGGCGGTATGTTGAGAGCATCAGCTGTGTCAATGTCTATGATTAGCCTAGCAAGCTCTTGAAGAACACAAATTGTTTCTTCAATCCTTACACTAGGCAAAGGATGTTCTCCTGCATTCACCAATAATACAACAGGATCAATGCAATTTGCAAATCATAAAAGACGGAATGTTTTCAAAGCAATAAAAGTGCATTAGAATTAACACGAACAAGTGCAAGAATAATTCAAAAAAAATTTCAAAAGGTACCTAGGTCATTTTCATCTGCTAAAAACTGACCCAGTATAACCTCACATCGCATCAGAAGAATGGAAACAGAAACGTTGCTGGTTTGTGACACCGTAGCACAAGAGCTCGCCTTTGCTGTATAGCTGGAATCATAGAAACAAGCTTAACATTTAGTTCTATGAACTTGCACACAGTTCAGCATAAATTAATTGTGCTTAGCAAATATGTAATAAAGGTTATCACCACATAAAGGAGAAATAAAAAAGTTAGATGCATGTAAGACTCCCGCATGCACCCAGTATCTTGTTGGACATGTCCACATTCCCCAAATCCCTCTTCATAAGGTCATTGCTGCCAACTTATTTTGAAGATGATCTATACACTGTATATTACATAGACATGCACAATGCTTGCGAGCGAACGAATAAAAGAAAGGGATTATTGTGTTTCTACCTCTAGTTAACCTCTCAATTGCGATTTTACCCCTCTTTTTTTAACTTTGTGATTTTACCCTTGCTTTTTCAAATTGAAGCTTGACTTTGCCCTTATCAGGGATAAAATCGCAATATAAAAGAAACTACTGTACCTGCATAACGAAAACATCATCTGCAAACAGCTCAAAGAAAACCTGCTGCAGTGCAAAGGTAAAAGACCAACAGTTTGCAGAGGCAGGGATCCTGTTCGTGAGGCACAGCGATCGAGACAGTTCACAAGCCTTTGCAATACCTGAAACAATGAGACCAAAGTCATAGTGCATATTAGATGTGAAGGTAAGGACACAGTTGATCATTCAAAAGGACAGGGAAAAATGACATTCAAAGTTCTAAACAACTCAACTATCAAGTGCGTACAACTGCAAGTTAAAAACGTTGCATCTCAGTGTCCAACCTACCTCAACTGGAGCATCCTTCTGCAACTTCAGAACACCATCACCAAAGACAGTGAGGACACTCATCTCAAGGGTCTCATCAGCTGTAACTGAGTCAGCTGAAGGAACATCTGATGACAACACGCGTCCACAAGAACCAACAAGAAAGGTTTCATACACATCTGCGACCTCCTTCCAGAAGCGAGCTCGAGAAAGTCCATATGAATTCACATCACTTTTACAATCGGCACTTTCCTGCTTCACCTCATCAGTCATAACACGATTGAAGCATTCAGCAGAAATTCTCCAAAGGGTACCTTTTGGATTGTCTCTCCTTGTGTTCATGCACCTAAATAGGCAATTTCCAGAGTAAGCATGCAGAAAGATCACAATAATAATTTCATATACTCATCATATAGAATCCAGATGGTGTAAATGAAGCTTTCTGACATGAAAAATTACAACGAGCATAAAACATGTCTTCTGATCTGTAAGAAGCAGAGCCTTCTTGACAGTGACTATATTCTAATTTTTGCACTATGTTATCAAAGAAAAGAAAAAGGCTTACCTTCCAAGACCTTGAATGAGTTCTGGAGCTGCATTGAACCTTTCATTTGGCGGAGCTTCCAGAAAAAGGTTGACAATGATTGGCACAAGCTTTTCAACAAACAGAATACCCCAGCCACAGTCCAGTAAACATTCCGGTCTTGTACCACTGCCATTGAGATGACTTCGCTCAACTGTAATCGTAGTAAAGTAGACATAAGTTACTCAAGAAAACAATCCCTTTACAGTATAGAAGATATCATCACATGTCTTACCAACAGCACGCTTAGCGCCATTTGCTATTTCATCAGAACTCTGTCCTTGTAGTTGCTTACTATTTTTTTCGAGAGGACCTTCGTGTGCATTAAGATAGCATAACAGCTCAAGGAGGAGAGGCGTCCACATCGAAGACAGTATAGTTGTTGGGCGCAGCATAGGAATGATTTCCAATATGCCACGTTGTACTGCGGGGATACTACCCTAAAGCATAAAGAACTACTTGAGACAAGCAATTCAATAAAAAGATCCATCCTAATCCGAACTATGAAATTACCAAGATAGAAGCATTAAACTATTAACACATTCCAAGATTGTCTTCGAGAAAAATGAAGATTAAAGTCTTATTTCACAGTTTAATTCCATGATAGAGTTCACAAAACAAGAACAACCAAATAAGAAACTCGTCCAAGACCATCGAGAGAATATGAAGCTAAAGACTTCTTTATGGTGTTTCCTCATTATCACTATTTATCAAACAAGAACTATTTGTAAAAACATATTCTGAGACCATCTATGAGAACCTAAATATCAGAGATTTCTTTCATGGAGTACTATCCTACCTAATGTTAACAGAACCAGACTCGTGAGCCATATCTTTCCAGAAAGCAACTAGTGAAAAAACATGGTTCAAAGAGTTCCTTTGAAGATCCTAGGTACTCTACATGTCAGCCTCGCAATGAGGTATTGTAAAGATGTCCGAAGAAACTTATATGGTTATACTCCATACAACAACAACAACAACAACAACAAAGCCTTTTTATCCCAAGCAAGTTGGGGTAGGCTAGAGATGAAACCTGCAGGAACCAACAAGAGAGGCAAAACCAACCAAAACGAGAAAGGGCAAAACAGGAGCATACCAGTTCACTATCATAATCGGTAGGATTCATTGTACTCTTAATCATCAGATGCAAAACAGCCATAAGCCTTAGATACATGTCATCATCAAATAGAGATTGTGCTTGCACATAAAGATCACCTGCATGTATGAACACGATTAGTTGCTCATTGTGACATCTGATGAAACATTAAATATTGTAAATTACCTAGACCACGGAGGACTTCTTGCTTCACTTTATCAGTTGAGTCATTCTTAAAATTAGGTGACGTTTGAAGAACAATTTCATAAATATCGAGAACAGATTTAACATGGGAGGATTCCAGATTGCCCTGAAAACATAATCATGAAAGTATGAGACATGTATTTCTGATGCTTTTCTTATCTAAATAATATTTGGACTATGTGACTGATCCAGTGCATACCAACTCAACTACAGTAACAAATTTTTCCCCATAATATGAAGTAAATTTGCAAACTTAGGTAGGCTTAATCATGCACAACCATCTCAAGAATTGTGAGAACTGAGAAGTTCTTACATGCCTTGTTAATATATAGCAAAAGCATGAGGCAACCAGTGCAATCGTAAGTCTAAAGTTCAATCAAAATTATCAGGTGACTAATAGATTAGACTTCAGAAATGATGCCTAGAGCCTATATTTGAAAACAGTTAATGATTTGGCATTATGAACAACATGGATTTGTTATTTCTGATTAATTAGGACAATTAAAAGATTTCAAACCATGAGAGCATTATGCTGAATCATAAATGGCAAAGCAATGAATTTGTAGCCTGCTTGTCTCGATCACCAAAGAACCCTTCCAGTTGAGGCCCATATAAGCTATTTCTCGAATTTTCATTTACTGTGCAAATTACTGCCGGTTCACATGCATTTCTTCAAGGCTAAATTCTAAGGAAAATTGCAGTGGCATGAGAAGATGGTTGTTCTTCCTAGATTGTATAGTCTCAACTTTCAGTATCACCATTTATGCAAATACTTCCATGGTGAATAAAGCAAGGATAACTATAACCTGACCTAAGAGATAGAGATGGGAAGAGAGTTGGAGGATACCTTCGGACAGTTTGAACCAACAAATGTTTGCAAGCAATTTATTGCAGCAAGAGCAACCTCCTTGCTACCATTTAAGACACCATTTTTTACGAACTCAAGCAAAAGCACCCATCCTGAACATTTTAAACACAATGAGAAGTTACTTGCAATTTACTAACGGATGACCAACATAAATGCAATAAACGTACAAGAAGAGTTTACCAGAAGAAAATTTGCTCATTTGCTGGAGGAAAGGGAAAAAAGAACGTAGCAGACGTGCTATGCCACCTAGTACAAGAACAATAGTTTCGTCCCACTGTTTTTGTGCTGTATTTCGACTGGAGAAAAGGAAGAAAAAATGAGGGAAACCACCAATAAAACATGCAAGCTTATAAAGAAATATGCCAGAGCAATTAAGCTTACAGAGAGTACCAGAAGCTAAAAATTAGTACCCAAGTGTATTCCCTTATAAAGTTAAAGATAATAAACTGTTAATTTTCTTAATTTTTGTGAATCCCTAAATTGATCATTAAGCTTCCACAAGATAAAGTAAGCACAACACAATTGATCCTTTCTTTTATGATGAACAGTAATTAAGCTTCTCCAAAGTCTACTCTTGATGGTTCTCTAAAAAAATATAAACCTATGATGGATAAGCATATGAACAGCTTTGCCGGCTCGAGTTCCTAGTTCCTTTCCATGCCACTCATCACTGGAAGAGGTAGATGCCTGACAAGGAAGGTTTATCATAATTATCATCAGAAAAGAATCATGGGGAGCATAAAATGTGCTACGTAACAGTGATAATACTTACCAAGTGAGAAACATGTTCTAACATGGGGAAAACATATAACCACAAACAATCCTCCCACATACTTTTAGAAAGTTTTTGCCCATGGGTACTGAGTGTCTGAAAGAGAGTCCTAACAGCCGAGTTCCGAACCTTGAAAAATGAATAAACACTTGGCATAAATTTGTACATCAAAGCTCTTACATTTCAATGAAACTATTTATCACAGGCAAGTTGAAACAGAGATTTTATCCTTGGTGAATAAATTAAAAATATCTACATGGTAAGAATGAGAAGTGTACATTGTATGTGGGGTGCATTATAGCAGAGCATATAGAGGATGCCAAGATTAGCATAATTCATCATATGACACACATAGAAGGTAATGGATCGCGACTAGTACAGCACATGCAATTCAAAGATCAATAATCGTTATACGGGATAACTGAATGACACATCCAAAATATGCACAACAAATTCATGTACAGTATGTTCATGCACAGAACAGATAAGTTGAGATAATGTACCTCAGGACGATCATCAGCACCTAATTTCTGAAGGACAGAGAAAACTGAAAAGAAAAGTTTACTATAATCAACTACTTGTTTTGAAGGAACTTGCTTGATGTTTGTCTCTTTTATTGTTGCAGCAGACTGGGTATCTGCAAAGCAAAAGGGACCTATGTATCAGTGATATACAACATCAGATAGGAATAGGATAGTATAATTATCTGCCGTTACCACACACACCTTCATTTGTGTGATTAGCCTGCTCAACAGTTTTGCTGATTAATCCCTTCACAACAAAATCAGTAGCAGTCCACAGAAGACCAACTGCTGTTAAACTTATGTTTATATCAGTTTTCTGGGTACCATAAGCTCCGGTTACCAAAATGCATCTGCATTTGGGGACATAAGAAAGTATCAGATAATTGCAACAAGTAGTACACAAAGTAATGAAGTTTAAGTATGCATTGCTGCTTTATGAGTAACATTAAATTTGCAACTTTTTTTTTTGATGTAAATACAGTAGGAGAGGCTCCCCCTGCGCTTTATTAAACCAAGGGGGAAAAAAACACTGTACAAAAGCAAGAAAGGCCTTAGGCCAACAGAAGAAAACCGGAGCAGGAAGAAGAACTAAGAACTAAAAACTACAGCCTTAAGGGCTGATCACTCCAAAGGGATGGAGTCTAACCAAAGAAGAATACAATCTCTAAGTGTTTCTTTAGTTCTATGTACTTGAAGGCGAACTTCGTCTTTGAAGGCCCTCCACCATGTCTGTAGATTACATTCTTTCAAAGCCTGACAAGTCAACCTGAAAATTCCCTTCTCATGACTATGTTTGTTAACTAAATCTCCCTTGCAAACAAAGTTTTTGTTTGATTAACTGATAAAACCAGCCATGTTAAAAGAGAAAAAGCATCAAAGGACAACTACACAAAATTATTCCTAAACAAAACTACATGAAGTGATGACAAATGAAACTTCTGTATTAAGGCACATTTCCTAGATATTTGACAGCGTTAGTAAAGGTCTCTTCTGTCCAGGTTGGCAGGAAACTCTATTTACCAATCCAGATCACTAACAGCATGATAACATCTATTTTCTGTGCATTGTGTTCCCTTCATTACAGTTGAGGGCTATTGTATTTGCAGTTTGTACATCTGGCTGCCCTAAAGTCAGCCCTAAGCACTTCTGGGTCCATTCAGCACCAGAAGTGGATTTCATGGTATACAGCGATACTGGTGGCAAAGGGTCTCCAAGTATTCTGAGCTGTAAAATGCAGCAAACCATCACCATATGAAGTCAAGAATTTATGTTGGTGACATTTGTTTCTCTACGATTGGCCCTCCTCCAATAAAGTTGCAAGAAAGCCATTCTCAGATTATTACTTTGATATAATTTTATTCTGTTTCATAAATTTACTTTGGTGTGAACTTATCTTAGAAAGAAAGACATGCCATCTTTCAAAGCATGAAAACTAAGAATTTAAGCATGCTACATGACAACAAAAGAGATGGAGAAACTGTTGACATTCATACCATCTGAACTGTTGAATGTCAGCTAATTTTGCTCATCTTATTCTCAAAAATTCGCTGATGATTTTAGGTACATCATAAATCATAATATCCAAGGCGGTACACATTTTCTTTCCTATTTTCCCATGGTTCTATTTTTGTGTTAAATTAATAAGGGAAAACATTGGAAAAGGTCCTCGCATATGACAATAAACTCATTATTATTACTTACGAGCAAAGCGTGAAAAGCAGCCAAAGTAAGCATTATTAAAAAAAAACGGGTTCCAAAGTCTTACTCGTCAAGGCATTGTACAGGGATGGTTGACAGTCCTTCGTTCATTATTACACGTATGCTCTGCAAAGTAAATGATTGTGTTGAACTAATCATTAAAGAGCATGGTAGACTTATATCCTAGAAAGAATGCAATAGGACATACAATATATCATTGCATAATAACAGCAAACAAGTTTTTAGACTAAGGCACACTGGCCCAACTTTACTGAAAGCAAAAGAACATTTACGCTGGGGTTACCGGCTCACATGAGAGTTCATTTCATGATTAACTGCATCACTAATACTTATAATAACAAGTATAAGTGCTAACCATTTGCTAACCTACATTTTACTAAAACAGCTTTGGCCAACATCTTTTCATTGACATGTTTTTTTCTTTAAAAAAAAATCATTCCTTGTTTGTCCATTCCAAAGTTCAGCAATGTAGTCCCATTAAAAAATTTACCTGAAAGCCTAAGGAGATGAGATCTTTCTCTGATGCATCGGTAACCGCCCTAGAAGAAGATGCATGTAAGAAACTAAAAATAAATGTTAAATAAGAACCTATCATGGATGAACAAAAGTGATACCTTAACATATGAAGAATGCTGGGCCAACTATAGGATAACTTTTCTCCATGTCTCTGAAACGGTACGGATACGATGATATTGTCTGACGCACACAACTAGGGGTGTGGGCGTGGAGCGATCCATCTCTAGTTAAGCAAAATGAACTAAATAATGAATTCGTGCATGGAGAATTCGTTATTTAGTTCATTTGATCAACTAGAGAAGATCCATGGACCGCCCCATGCCCATCCCTACACAAAAGGGAAATCATATAAAACAAAATAAGTACCTCGAGGACATGCAAAAGAATTTTTAAAGAACCCATTTGAACATCAATATTCTTGTTGGAGGAATACAGGATCACCAATGGAGATAAAACTGCATACTCAAATGATACAGTTTCCCTTTCTTTGATCAACTAGCAAGCAAAGGAACAGCAAGGTCAGAAAATCACATTAGCAATGCTAAGTAAATTTAGTAAGCCCTTACTTGGTCTTCTTGTAACTGATGAGGTGCTGCACTGATGCCCTGAAATTTCTCAGAACCCACAACCGAACAAATTGATTGATCCAATGAATCCAATGCCATATGTCGTAGTTGTGGGTTGGAGCAATTGGCAAGCTGCAATGTTTTGACATCATCAAGATCACAACGGCATAACATAAAAGGGAAGGTAACAATCAGTCAAGCTAGAAAGAAAATGCTACCTCAAGATGATGAGCAGCAATTTGATCCCATATGGGTTCAACTCCTGGAAAAGGATAAACCACATAAATAACCAATGGCAGAACTAATAAAGATACAAAACCATGGTCCTAGTAACCTTTTATGTGCTAACTAGGCTTAACATTAATTATGCTTCTCATTAAAGACTAGCAAGTTCACCAATGCTTCATGAGCTCTTGTGAGCCTGATCTTCCTAAATCCATTGCTCATTAATTTACATGAGCTATGTCATACAGTGGCCATTTGATATGCCGCATCTTATGTAATGGAGTGCTCATGAACTAGTAAGTGATGCTATAGATTTGCATGAGATATTTACGAAATTAATGCTATGGGCAAACATGTGATGTTCAAAATAGATTGATACTAGCAACAAACGCTGCTCATCATTTGAAATTAATAAAGTAACCGTCGAGGGAACTCTGCTGTTCTGCTTAGCAAATACATACTATATTAAGTATAAATATGTGATCTTCTCAAGTAGTCGCTGTTCAATAAATATATCTTCCCTAGTATTTACACCTGATCAAACTTCTAGCCAAGACTACAAAATACAGTGACAAATTCAAGTAGTTGGCAAAATTACTTATTCATGCTCTAAGCAAATAAAACACTCACGATGCAGATTATTGACAAGTATAGATGTCATGTGCTCCACTGAAAATGAAATGCAACCGATTTGCTGGCCTGATAGTTGAGAAGTTCCCGATATGTGCTGACTTGACAATTGGTGCAAGGCAGACAGAAGTGACTTCACTGCAGCTATGTTCATCAAGGCTGAACTTTCAAACAACTTCCTCCAAAAAAGAAACAAAATACAGTTTAGCACATAGAAAATGTAGCTAGATATGAAAACATCAGCAAAAAAATATATACTGGTCCAAAAGAAGCACAAAAATGTTCCATGTTCCCTCCTGACCTGAGAATTTAAAGAAGAGAGAATATGGAAGTCACTGTACTGTCCTGATGTATCCCTCGAGAGTCTTGAAACAGAAGCGGATACTTCCTGTGAGAGACATTGGAAGCGACAACAAGATGAAGATCAGTACCAACAAATTTAGACAGAGATGACCAGAACAATCGCTAGAGCAACAATGTCATAGAGGTACTCTGTGGTAATACATTGTTAACAAAAAGAAGTGTATGTCCACTCTGAATTACAAAACTGTTAGCATATAATGAGCAAACCGGGACAGAGACTGTAACCTGAGTTGAAGCATGTGGAGAATGAATAGCTCTATCAAGTGCTGAAAGAGTCTCCAGTACCTACATTCTCAAGTACAAGAGATCTAGCATAACAATTCATGTAACAATCATCTAAATAATGGAACAACTTAATCTAACTAGATACTTACCAGAACCCAGGATGGTCCAAGGACATTGTGTAATCGATGTGCAACGTTGAAGAGTGTCCTCAGAGCCTGGATCCAGAATCAAACAACTATAAACATATGCAAAAAAAGCAGCAGAACATAATATAAGCATGTACGTGATATTCTTTCCTACTTGCCTGCACATTTTTAGGTGTGAGAACAATACTATCACGCTGATCTATAGTTTCTGTCTTCTTTGATCCAGGTGAGAGCAAGATGCTGACATAGTAGGCATAAAAGGAAATAAGTTGAAAAATAATTGCACAATGTTCATGAATGGAGGATGCAGCACATAATTTTAAGGTTTTGTGGATATTAGAAGCATTTCGTGTAAATAAAGTCATCATATGAAATACCAAACTAAGCATTCAGTATGTGTAAAGTCATCATATGTATACCAATCCCCAACCTCCAAATTTTAGACTAAGTGTAATTAGGTCATTAGCAAAGCTGTAACTTAACCAGCAACCATAAACACATGTTTTTAACACTTATCAGCATAATTATTATAGTGGTAATTCAAATTATCGTTTGAGAAGTTCATTGATGACCATGGGCTCCCGTGCCCCCATTACAGAAAATGTGATAATTTGACATGTTGCAACTTTTTTTTAAAAAAAAAAATCAAAGAAACTTGTGCATGTACCAGTCTTATTGTTTCTACATAGCCTTATGCCTGATGACAGGCAAGACTTAGGCAAATACTTTTGTAGCTCCTAAAGAAAGTGAAGCTCCGATCATAAAATCCTATCAAAGTCAATAAAGAAACACAATGTCCACTAATATACAACAATAAACTTTAAGCGCAACCTGAAAAACCTCGTGCCAGTAATATGTCCTAAAGAGATCAAATTCACATTACCTATATTAGTTTCCGGGTGCATTTACAATATGGGCGAACATTGCAGCTAGCCTATAAGATATCGAGTAGTTCTAATCCACCATATAACACATGCAAATGTACTAAAAATGCAAGTGGAACATAGCCGAGAAGGTGACCATAGGTTGATGATGTGTTATTCTAACAAAGTTATCTGGCTAAATGCCCAGTAGTATTCAAGTAAACAGAATACCGGTGGCATACCTTTTCTTCTCTGCTTCATTTGGGTTATTGATTGTAAACTTGCACAGCGATGCTAGAAAAGAGTTTAAGGGCTCTATAGCACGAAGAACTCCACAGGCCTGGAAGAATCGGCAGTCCACATTATAATTAAATAAAAGTTTATTCACCAGAGGATGGGGGCACATGGATAATACATAATATAGCAGAAGTTCAGCAGCCCTTATCATGGAAGGGACGCTGGCAGTGTAATTTTCAAAAGTATTTGGTACATCACCAGACCAATATGATCACCTGAGTAAATGCCTGGTATCCTTTCAATATTTCTAATATTATAGCTTCTCCCTGTGACCTGTTAATTTGCATTACCCATAACCATAAGAACAGGGGAATTGTACATAAGTTACAGGAAGTTTAAAGATTGACCTAACCTTGTCAAAATAAGTGACAGAGAATCAAGGATGGTTAACCATGTTGAATTGACCATAGCCATGCAAAGAAGGGCCAACTGTCCACTACATGCCATACCATTCGATTCACATTTTGGTGATTCAAGCTAACAGGAAGCAGGGAAAACACATTAATACCATCATATTTCGATATTCATAATTTCCTTCTTCGGAATCATCTCTACGTACCTCACCAGCATCTAGAGCCTCGTCAGTCAAAGTGGCAATAGTAAAAACTACACCTAATAACCCTTCAAGGGCCAGAGTGATGGTATGTGCTTCGCTAGCAACCAAAACAGCAGAATTTGATGCATCATTATCCATACTCCATTCGATCCCTGTGTATGTAAATAGTTACCATATCATTATTTAATTAACATATGTTTGTGACTGAATAATAAGAGCAAAGCAAATTACAGTTTTATCGACCATAGAGGGTACCTTTCGCTTTACTACTGAACATACCAGCAACGGCTGCTAGAGTCTCTTCACTTGAATCTGAAGCCTAGAAGAGAAACATTCATATTTAAAGGAATAATGATAGGCAATGTGTAATAACAATGAGTTCAAGCATATTTTTTGTAACACTGCAACCAAAATGATAAGAACAGACTTCAGTCATCATGTGATTCCAATTATTTCTTGTGAAACTTAAATATACAACTTTTTTTTACTTTATTTTGTTGAGACAGTACAAACTAACAACAATGAAATAGCTGTTTGTATTGAGGGTGTGTTGTAAACTCTTTTCTTCTTCTATTAATGAAATGATACGCAGCTCTCCTGCGTGTTCGAGAAAAAAAAAAGAAGAAATAGCTGTTTAGCAAGGAAGAAATATTACCTGAATAGTAGCTACCACTAAAGCAAGTGCTCTAACCATGTTTTCCACGACATTTGTATTCGCAGGATTCCTGTATTATTAATAGAAGAAATTAGTATCTGCTGTTATGTTCAGACAAATAAAACATTAACGCGGTGATATGTATAACAATGAGCTGCAAAAAGGAAACATCTGGTCAAACAACAGTGCAAAAGACAAAACATGACAGAGCGCGATCGAGAGAGAAAAAAAAGGTTCAAGAAAAAACATGACAGAGAGCATCTTCATGGAAACCCTCAAAAAGATAACTCTTTAAATCAATGAAAAACATTATTCCACTGACAAGCTCTTTGCACATAATTACTGATATAAGTCAAAGCCCATGACGAGTATATATGTGAGGGAAGCTTGTACAGTGTATTTTCAATACTGACGTTATCTTTTGTGTGTCATAAATCATATTTCATTAATACTACAAAGAAACATGTATCATGTGATAAATGACTTGCCATGTTGTTCACCAATCATTATATGCTTCATGGTATTTTTATAAGGTTTACTTAAATATACTGATAGCAGCCTGGATTCATATACATATGGACAAAAATAGCAAAAACGTGACATTAATTGTCAATTAAAAAGGGTAGCAGATTCTAAATTCCTATCTTGCAAGACCAGTAAGCAAACCTATGTAGACAACCATATAAAAAGCAATCCATCAGCAGAAGAAGAATGAACATATCAAGAGAATTCAAGAACGCTGTGGTATAATACGTACATATCGAATGTCTGAAACAGCAACTGCAGAGTGCGAGCTTCTACACAAAACCCCTGATAAACAAAAAATAACAATGGCAGCAAAGCACAAAAAGATAATCATCAATCTCTTTTTAGAGCCAATGAAACATACCCTCAAAATTTCAAGAACAAGTATCTGATGCCATAATGGTAAATCCAGACGGGTAACTTTGACGAGCATATTAAGGAACACCTGCAAACAGAAGCAACTTATATAATAATTGAATACTTGTTCCATTCCCCAACTTAGGTGGTCTGAAGTTTTTACAATAGCTGGTGAACTCAAATTACATGTAAAGTAAAAAATGATCAAATGGTCAACCACATCAGGATGACTAGTTGGAAGGAACCACCTCAATATAGCAGAACGGGAACTCTTAGGATATACTGGTAAATCAAATTTGGACAGTGAAAGCTGAGGCTGATTACTGACAAATAGAAAGTCACGAGTAAATTGAATGGCTCGGGACTTCTTTGAAAGATATTGCTGTTATGATATTTATTAGCTTGTATCGTGTATTTTAATCCAAAGTACCCTACCGTAAGAGTGATATCCACATGACAGTCAGCTAAAGCTGCCAGTTCTATTACTATAATCCTCAGCACTTATCCAATTCATCAACAAAAGTGGCCCATGGCCTTCGCCGCAACATTTATCAATGATCCGGTCGCTATATCACTTCCACTACTCCACGCTTGCTTTTTCCCCCTTAATTTTCTTGATCTTTCCTATTAGTTTGTACATAACCTTGAAACCCATTATGTTAAAGTTCATTTTTCCTCAAACGAGCAGGAGAACCGTGTGTCATTGTATGAAGATGGATAAAAGTTTAGTATGCAAACCCAAACAAGGGAGGAAAACACATTAACGAGTTTTGTGTCTGTTGTATACCCTCCAACCCCCGGCCCCGCGAGCGCACACACAGTTCTGCCTCAAGAAAAAGCATTCAATTGATCGCATTATGGATGATTCGTTTCAGCTTATTGAGTAACTAAAATATCCATTAGGGAACAGGGACTAGGATGTATATAAGAATGGCCAATACAATACCTCGCTTTCAGTAACAAGTGAAGAGCTGTATAGCCTGATGACATGAGAAACCAGGCGCAGGACTAAACGACGGAAAGAAGGTTCCCCTGCTTCACCCTCGAGCTGAAGACAAATCAGAAACAGAAGTAGCTAAGGGTCAGTTTTCTGCTGTTGTGTTGCTAAATAAATAGGTGCTTTTCGAAAGCCACCACAATGCCAAAGAGGAACTAAAAATAAGATAAATGCATGAAACTAGGAAGGTAAGAAGCAAAGAACTTGCAAGGACCATCTCTTATAGACGCGTTTATTATCATTAGAAATGAACCTCCCAGCACCTAATTGAGCCAAAATCATCAAGTGCCCCCCCCCCCCCCCCCCCCCCCCCTAATTATGAATAAATGATCAAAAGGCTACACAACCCCATATTTCCCATGCTAAGGTTCTGAAAATCAGAAAATAGAATACATGGTACTATGGAAATTGGAAAGCAACAATTTAAGAATCGAGTACCCTAGCAACATATCAATCCTGTAAAATATAAAGATGATAAATATGACAAGGCTGCATATGATAATAAATGCTTCTGCATATGAAGCTTGTGACTGCAGTGATGCAACAAAAATCTGTAAGTGCAAATTAAGCAAGTAACAAGTACTTAAAGAAATGTGCTAATTTTAATGCACCTACCTCCACATTTGTGCGGAGTGAAGTCATAAGAAGCGAGCAAATTTGATGACGCAAGACCTGGCAGATTTTAAGAAGGTTCAAAGATATTGATCGAGGACTTAAAATAAAAGTCAGATGATAAAAGGTTGTACAGAAACACAAACCTGCTGGTAAGATAACAATGTCCGGAATATTGCAACATATGTGGATAGCACAAACCTAGCACAAAACACGTCTTAATTAGCTTTAGCTTATTCTATATGCATGTTCTGCACAACATATACAGTCGAGACTCAACCCTCAATTAGTTTTCAAGACTAACACATTAAGATAGTGACGGCATTTAGAATATTAGATTATTTAAAAAATATATGAAATTTGTGCAGCATTCCACACACACAAGAAAAAAGTGCAGCTTAGTAAACTTACTCAAGTATGTCAAGGGCAAACGTCCTGTGCAGTGAATGAACACGGAGCCACATTGCCTAGAGGGATAAAGTTGGGAGTTACTCAAATCTTCCATGTAAACAAAATATAGGACACTTTATTTCCCCTATTTACAGAAGAAAGAGAAGACATTTGCACATACAGATCCACCTGCAGCAAGAGCTGTCAGGTCTTCAAGCAGACGGAGTCCAAGCTTTCCAACATCACTCAAATTCTCCCTAAGTTCTTCAGAGTTCCTTGCTACTGACCTGCCATGTAATGTAAGCTGCATCAACAGAGCATAAAGAAGGAGAGTTGCAAAAACAACACAGGAAATATTATTATTTATGTTGCACCTACCAAGTATTTGGTTATAAAAATGTCTTTTCAATCTAACAAGAATAAAAGATTGTAAGAAGGAATGCAAACCGTGCAGTTTGACGTGTTACCCTCCACGTCAAATGCAAGCCCAAGACAATTCTACTTAAAAAGCAAAATTCAAGAATGGTGCAGCTATTCAGAATCTAGCATGCGCATGAAATGCTATTGTTTCAAATGACCAAACATGTGTATAAAATGACAAAAGTTCAGATCAGATGGTTTTGCATTTATGTTAATCTACGATGAAAATGATTTCCTTTCATTCATCCATTTCACCATGTACATGATAGATGAAACTTAGCTTCATAGGTGATCAAGCACCTGTATGGCTGCTGCCTTCTAGAATAGAGCTGCATCAGCAGCTACTCTGAATGCTTAGTTACTTAGCTAGTAAGGTGACTTAGTCTAGTTAGTATAGAAGTCAGATTTTGCTTTCTATTACTGCAGGCTAGCTGCTTCAGTCGGTTCACACCCAAACCGACCTGTATCTCTGTATAAATAGGCCTCAAGGCCAATGCAATCAACTCAGCTATTCTAGCCTAAGATCAAGAGCTCCACTGAAGTGAACCTGTGTGTGTGTGTGAGTAACCAATTTACCTCCAACAGTACATTGGTACTTATATACTACCAAAAAAAAAATAAGAACGGAAGAAATAAACAGAATCTTACGGTGTGTGGCCGAAGCTACGAGTGACGTTATCAGCAACAGAGCTAATGCGCGAGCTGAGTCTTGATGAAGAAGCTTTACCGGAAGGAAGTGATTCAGCGTGGATAACATTATCGAAGACCAACGCCACTGCTTGTCTAAACGTTGCTGCTGCCGTACTGATGAACAACATTTGAATTAATATATCACGACGGAACTAAGAAACAATGAGATAACAGTAGCCAATGAGCTTACTTGCGGACACTGTCGGAAGATCGACTGCTTTCAAGCAGGTGAAGGCATATGCCAAGAGCTTGAGACATGCTCTCCTGAAATAGATACAAATGATGCACTGGTAAGAATGTAAGATAAGCCTACTGATGGTAAGATAAAAATATTTTAATATCAAATTCTCGTGAAATCAAATTCCAACCGCCATGACTCAATGAAAAATAAAAGTAAAACACCTTTTGTTTATAGGAAGAAAAGGAATAGTACACATAATTCAGATGGGAAAGACAACAAAATCAACAGTGGTAACAAGACGTGGTGACTTGTTGAGTTTTTGGTCCATTACTGCCTTATTATATTTACTACTTTGAATGGAATGGAGCCTCCATATGTTGTAAGGTTAGTCAAATATACAACACATAAAGAACCTTCGTACAGAAGAAACAGAATCATATCCATTGATAGTTCGTTGGAGAAAAGAAATTACTAAAATGTTCGAGAAGATATCCCTTGATAGTTGCTACCTCACTTTCGGGGTGTAGATGAGATTGAAAGAGAATTAACATTGTCTGCAAAGTCTTTAATTGAACAATCTCATCAGTCATCTCTGCATGCTGCAGGGAAACATAAATCAGAGCACATAAATAATTAGTTTGATGCTTTAGCTAACAATAGGAAGATAATGGAAATCAAATTTTATTGAGGATACACACAGAATAAAAACAACAAAGAAGGTCATACAGTTAAAGTATCAGGTTTGATTTGTATATTCATTAAGATTTTCAAAACAAAAACGAGTACGAAGTATCAGTTTTGATTTGTATGATCAAGAAGGTAAGTACTCACCTCCTTCAAAGTCGCTAGTATCTCCTTCAATGCAGATGATGCAACAGCACCATGTGATATAAGCTTTTGCAGACAGGATAGTCCTATTACACTTAGCTTCACTGACTTAACACTGCATGCCATCAGAAACATCCGCAGTATATCTTCATTCTGAGCTATTTCACTTGGGCCGGATAGAGATCGGAGCTGCGAGACACACACACACACACACATATACACACAAAAGAGAAAAAAAAAGACCAGATGTGTCTCATCAGGGAACAAATAACAGACCACTTACAGCGTGTAAGATATACCACAATTGCGAATAACTATCTGGCTTGAAGAACTCGAATATATAAAAATTCCCTGAAAAATAAGAGTCTTCTCAACTAATCACCACTACCTAGCTAAAATTTTGGATCTGTTTGTATTATGAGAGAGAGATCCTTGCTACTCTACTATGAAAATTAAAGAAACATGATAGCTAATCTTGGATAGTTAAATGTATATGCTAAATCATTCCACGGAAACTAACAGGTATGCCTTAGAATTATTCCAAGGCAAGAAAAAATGATTATGAAATAGCACCATTAAGTGGTACAACTTTCATAGTAACATCCAAAACCATTTCAGACATATAACTTTGAAATGGGGCGGAGGCAAGGGCTTCCACAAGTTCAAAGATCCAGCAAAGAGTGTTACTGCATAAACATAGCAGCCTGCGCAAAATAAAAACAATGCTATATATTGGTCCAGAGTACACCGTGTTTAATGAAGAGTTTTTAGGATTTTTTTTCACTGATGATTTGGACAATGAAGTTATGATCAACCGCACATATTGTTATAGAGGATTCTCAATGGCCCCACGCATGATACCAACAATCCTTCATTGGATGTAGTCATAAACCAGTAGTTAGGAAACTTCCGAAGCGAAATAGCATAATCATCCAAGTAACGCTTAAACTCTGATCAAAACCATTCGCCGCATTGAGATTATACGCCCCACCCAGTGGCCCAACCAGTTTAAGAACTAATCAATAAGCTTACTTAACAACAAAGCACTTAAAACGAAGTAAAATCATCCTAAAACTTAGTTCTCCCAATTGAGATCACCAAAAATCATCAGTTGGACAATCCTACTCCCATATCACCAGTTGTCCACTTCAGTTCACTACGCACTGTTGTTGCAGAGCCAAACAAACACTATAGTCAACGAAGCCAAGCAAACACTTCCACATTTCGATCACGTCTAAATAGTTGGTTAGCACTCCCGCGCTAAATGGATCCAGAACGTGGGAGCGAGCGGCAGGGGCGTGAAATGGATGGCCGCAGCGAGATCGCCAGTGAATACAGGGTTGGTTGGTAGAGGCATACCTTCAGTATAGCACGCTCGGCGGCGTCTTTGACAACGGGATGGCGGCGGCGAGCCTCGGCGGAAAGCGCGCGCAGATCGGCCTCCAGCGCCGCCATGAAGGCCATCTCCGCCTCCTCCTCCGCCCTGCTCCTCCTCGGGCGCAGCGGGGAAGCGACGGTGATGTAGGGGTTAGGGTTTTGGGCTGCCCTGCCCGCGGAGATCAGGAGCGAGAGGGCCTGACGAGGCGGTGAGTGGTGAGATCTGGCGGTGACACAGAGACGACAATGAGGAACTAGCAGACTTCTCTGTTTTCCTTCGCGGAAGAAGGTCATGGAACCGTTCGATCATGATCTGGCGATCGGCTGTCGTCCTGAATTAAGATCGTTATATAGGTGCTACTACACTAGTCCACTTCAGTCCTAGTGTTTTTGCTACTATTATATCTAAGCTGGGCAAAACAGAGGATGATCTCACCTGAATTTTTATCCCATAGAATTTGTGATTCATTTGTGATAAATGGTTGGCTTTTTCAAAATTCAGGCAATTGTGTCCCCCTCCTCACCTGAATCCTTTTTTTTGTACTACTAGCACATGCTATATTTACACCAATTAATCACAGTTACATTATACTTATATAAATTAAACTAACATACATAAATTACAATCATTTCCAGAGTAGTTTTCAAGCAAATATGGTGTAACAAAAAAATGGGATGAGATGTACCTCATGTCAGCTGATTAACTTTTAATACTATAATCACATGCGACTCCAAATCATATTCTGAGATCGAATAGTTGGGGACTGGATATAATCTTATAGGAGTGAGTGTGCATGCGTCGTGAGCATCTGCGTTGTACTATGTAGTCTTAAAAAGAAAAAGAAATCTCCACCTCTAAATCGTCTAGGTGAGGCGTAGATTCCAACAATTTTTTTGCTACGTAGATGATTTGCACCTCTAAGTCTTGGCAGCAAGCATTTGCGATCGACACGTACGCACTGGCGCGGAAAGCTTCGCCGGCACGCCGATTTCCGTTCCAGGCTCCCAGCTAGCTAGGCCTAAGGCGTCCTCCCCCGATGCCGGCATACCGGTTATGGAACGCTTGCCGGTGCAGCTGACGCAAAGAACAAAGCTGGCGCACATGGATCGACACTTGATCAAGCAAAGCCGCCGCTAGAAGCCCAGGCAGGGGTGGTCACCAGACGGCTTGAAGCCCAAGCGGCGGAGCTTGCCAGCTTGAGGGACCTGGAGTCACATTTCGCCAAATCTAGTACTAGATAGGAACTTATTACAGCTCTTGTTGGCACGTATATTGTTCTGGCTGAATTGATTTTTAGGTGTATGTAATAGTCTTTTCGTTGCTGGTGGATCGACTTCGCCGGTGTTCAGGGAGACTGTTGTGCTTTCGTAATTCGTATCGTATTCTGATCCTCATTCTGACATAATCCATTTTATCATTTCTGTGTAGCTGGAAAGGAATACTACGCCGTTATTGTGAGTTTGTGAGGTTATAGCTGGTATATAGGCAACGCAACCTGTCGTCCGCCGGCTGCGTGCAGCCACGACGGATGAGACCCCCCGCCCTGCTGGACTTCCCATTTTCCCAACCAACACCGCCGTCCGTCGATACGGCAGCCGTGGAGGCCGTCCTGAGGAGCGCTTCATCCATCGCACAACGCACGAAGACACGCAAAATCCAACGCCGGCCGAGCGCCGCCGACGGCTTTGACGTCGCAGCTTTTACGTATGTCGTACGAAACACGTTCCGCTCCAGCCTTCCATTCCATGACCCGCTGGTGTCCATGGATCCGCCACCAGACGGAGCGGCGCACGAAGGAAGCAGCCGGGACAGAGGACTCGCACGGACCTCCGCGTCAAGTGCCAGGAACGAAATCGACGCCAACCGCGTCCGATCGAACGGCAACAAGAGACCAAGGGGGGACGCTATTGAAACAACGACCACCCGGCCGCTGTTTCAAATAGCGACCACCCCCGACATGGGTACTGGTCACCGGGCCAGCGCGGCGCCGCGTTCCAGCAGCCACTCGTGATCGTCCAGTTCCACGGTAAGCTCGCGGAGCTCCGGCTGCAGGACCCGCTCATCTGCCGCTGCCTGCGACGAGCGCCTCGGCGTCGCGGCCCTGGAGGCCTCGCTGAGTCCCTCCCTACAGGGAGGGACGGCATTCGAACACCTGCAGGGCGACGGCGTCGTCGGCTGCACGCCCGGCGCAGAGTCGCGGGACGTCGCGTCGCAGCTGGAACACTGCCTACCGGGGCTCGAGTCGAGGGCGGCGCCGGCGCGTGCATGTGCCGTTCCATGGGCCGCACCCCGACGGCTTGATCGAAAGTTACTGCAGAGCGACGGCGTCACCAGCTGCCTGCGCGGCGTGGGGGAGATTGGGGGCAAGTGACCAGCTTCTTCTGGACTCGCATGATTGACGAAGCATGTACCGCACGCTGCTGGCACGAGCGTCGTCGTCGACGATGGAGCGTGGAGGAGGGAGAAACAGAGCAGGTAGTGTCGTTGCCAGGTCGGCGCAAAAGCAGAGGACGGAGCGCGACCCTCTGATGCTACGCACAGACTGGGTCAGCAGGCCAAGTTTAGGAACTCCGTCCTGATCCCAGGAAGCGATCTCCTCCGCACCAATCGGCGTTGCCTCGTTTGCTTTGCGCAGTAGACGGACAATGAAAGCTAGTAAAGCTGAAGATGAAGCAAAGGTACAAATACAATCCTCTTGGGAAAGGAAAGTTGACAATGCGACAATTTAGAATCAACTTGTTTTTTCTAAAGCCAAGCCTAGGTACCAACAAAGGGGCTAGTGTCGACGGTGGAGCTAGGTACCAACAAAATGAGAATGGGCTCTTCTTCTTTTAAAAGCATTTGGAGAATAGGTAGTACGTACCACCCAATTTCACAGCATCACACTATCACTAACCTAACACTACTGATCCCGTCACTAATCTATGGGAGGGACTTGATGACAGGGAGCTAATTTTACTCAACCTATAGGAAACGCACGTGCGGTGATGACGCCCTGGACACTACAGCCTGCAAGTTCGCGCATCGTTATTAGCAGAGAGTAAAGCTCGTAAACGAAGAAGCACTTGCTCGCGCTAGAGCAGAACTCGATGATCGACGTTCAGCGCTTTCATGCCCAGCCAGCGATCGACACGTACGCACTAGACAGCGCGGAAA
Organism: Eragrostis nindensis; assembly: GCA_012490785.1. Lineage (NCBI taxonomy): Eukaryota > Viridiplantae > Streptophyta > Magnoliopsida > Poales > Poaceae > Eragrostis > Eragrostis nindensis. Next base: position 1,401,670 of record JAAXCT010000092.1, read on the forward strand.
GCTGCGCCCAGGACCCAGGTAGCCGGCTAGCTAGCTCCGATGCTGCCGGCATGCATGCATGCATTCCGGTCATGTCATGGAGTAAAGTACAAAGCTCTCCGCGGGCGCGGACAGACGACGCTTTGACCGAGCAAAGCCGCTGGCCCTGTTATATTGCCAGCTTGCGCGCATACTAGATCGATCGATCGATCGCGAACCATAGTTTGCCATTCCAGTCGCGAAGTCGATCGATCGCAAATGGCGTTCCCAAAGAAGCGCCCCAGTGTTTGCTCCCTCCTGCTGGTCCTCGGCCTCCTCGCGACAGCATGCCCAGCAGGCGCCGTCTCCGATCCCAACAAGGAAGACGACACCACGAGTGGCCGCTTCGACCGCACGGCCCACGCCCCGGCGCCGTTGCCCGAGAACAGCGGGCCGTTTCGCCGTAGCGTCGTCGGCTCGGGCCTCGGCGCTGCAGTTCCCTCCGCGCCCGCACCCTCTCCCGGTGGATCCGGCAGCAAGCATGATGCCACTCCCCCCGCGCGGCCGAACTGTGAGTCCTCGTCGTCCTCGTTCCCTTCCCGGCCTCGTTATGTTTGCTGCGTAACAATGTACTATATCACACACACTGACACCCGCGCACCTATATCTATGCAGTGAAGGAAGAATACCCATATGTACTACTACTCGTCCTCGCATACGCATACGACGCATTGCGCGGAGGCGAAAGTTTAGCTTTTGCCATCGTCCTAGCGATGATCGGCTACGCTGTGTATGACTTGGGAGAATATCCAGGTACGTGTTCATCGATCATCAGGCGGCCGTGTCCTGTACTCTCGTGCTTACCATACTAACCCGTCTTCTTTCGCCACGCTGATCAGGAGGGCTCGTCGGAGGAGCTGGCGGCGTGCAGGCTTGATCATCAGCTCGGACACGGAGATGATGCCTGCCAGAAACAAACTTGTCCGTTTCAAGCTCTCTCTTGATGTAGTTGGTTTATGTTTAGCCGTTAGTGCTTAATCTGATGTTTAGGTCTTACTAAGGTGCTATTTGTCCGATGTAGTTTGTGTAGAAACAGATAGCACCTTGTTTCCTGTTCCGACAGGAAAAACATTCCTCTGTTGACGTTAACGCGAGTTCACCACCTGTTCTCCTGTAAAGCTGTAACGACACTAGCATAATATTCCCCGGATTCAGGCTCTGCAGGGCCGGTCAAGCTGCAAAGTCAACTTGCTTTGGCCTATGTCGCTGCGGCTAATAATCTACATGTCGTACAGTAGGCCTCTGTCGTTGTGTTAGTATAGGTATGGTTAGTGCTCGAGGTTCGTTCAGGAACTCTGTCGTGCTTTCGTACTGCCTCCATGTTTTGATCGTTCGCACATTATCAAGTATCAACAGATGATATTTACGGTGTTTATGTTGAGGAGTATGCCCGGTTATGGAGTTTCGCCGCTCTAGCAAACGCACGAAATTGTAGAATGATCAGTAACCAACGCAACATCGTCACTGTTTAGTGATTTAGTCCACGGGCGTTTCGGACGCTGGGCAGCCCGTGACGTGTCACGGACCGCCGGCCAGCTATATACATCTCCCCCGCAAACCACCGGCGTTGCCTCGTTTACTTTGCGCAGCCAGACAATGCGCACCATGAGCCACAGATTCAGGGAAAGCCGTCGACAAGTCTTTATCCCCTCCCACCTCTTCATGGCATACTCGTTGAGGCAAACTCGCCACGACAAACCCGTTGTGTTTCCCAGATGAAGACAACCACACACTGACACAACGAACGGCCTGGCCCACCCAACAGTGCCAATTTTGAAAAAAAAAATCCTATAGAACCAACTTTTTGTAAAAGGTAAAGTTAAAACAAAACTACAATATACTCTTGAATAAAAGAGAGTTGATTTATTTGGAGTCTTGGGGAAAGAAAGTTGAGGTCTTGAGGATGGCACCAAGATGATTGTAGCTTTATAAAAGCTAAAGCCACGAGAAAAGCTACAATCCTCTCGAGAAATGAGAAAAGCCACAATCCTCTAGAGAAGGGAGCATTGTAGTTTCTCCCAAGGCGAACCATATTGTAAAAGGTAAAGCTGAAACAAAGCTACAATCCTCTAGAGAAGAGAGCATTGTAGTTTTTCCCAAGGCGAACCATGTTGTAAAAGGTAAAGCTGAAACAAAGCTACAATTCTCTTTTGTAAAGAAAGCTAAAATCAAGTGAAGTCATAATTTAAAATAGACTATTTCTTAATTTTCTAAAGTCAAATATAGAAAAAGAGGCTAGTCCTCAATTTGTAGTTGGATAGATGTTTGCTCCCGTCTATCGTTTTAACCAAGTAACTCCAAGCAAGTCGGAGGCTATGGATAATACTCCCTTCATTCTTGAATTGCTGACATTGCTTACCTTGACGCCAATATTTCGAGAACGGAGGTACTACCATCCAATTTCAAAAACATTAGTCCGGTCAATAACTTATGACATCGGACTGAATGGTAGTAGGAGTAACCTAATCACTGTCATGGCACAAAGGAGGTTCCTCCACGTCTGGAATTTTCATTCTCTTGGTCCGTTGGCCACGATCAAGAATTAACTTTTGGAAAAAGGTAATTAAAGCTGTAATACTCTTAATAAGATAAAATTGAAATTTTGGACTTGAGAAATGAAAAACTTGAGAATAGCCTCAAGAAAATTGTTGCTTTGTAAATTTGAGGCCACGAGAAGAGCTACAATCCTCTTGAGAAAAGCTAAAGCAAAGCTACAATCCTTTGGGAAAGAAAAGTTGAACTCAAGCAAAGCCAACAAAGAGGCTAGTGCAAAAGGTGGACCTAGGTAGATACTTCGGTTCCTTCTAGCATTTTAACCGGGAAACTATCAGCAAATGGAGAGCAAAATAATATTTCCTCTATTCTTAAAATGTTGCTACTCCTTGTTTCAGTGTCAACATTCTGAGAACGTATCTCATTAAAAACTAAAACATTCTGAGAACGGACAAAAGATAGACATATTTTGAGAATAGGAATTACCACCCACTTTCACAATATTGATCCCATTACTAACATATGGGAGGGACTTGATAACAGGGAGCAACCTTATCACCGGCATGACACAAAAGCTAATTCTACTCAACCTGTACCGTTTCTTTTTTTGATGAAATATGGCAGATGCTCTGCCTTTGCAGAATAGAAGCACAAGGTCCAAGTTCAGTTGAACAAGCACACCAGCCATAGCTGGGCATGCATGACCAAGTGGCTGGCTTAAAGGGAAAATAAACACACCACACAGAAACTGAAAAAGAGAAGTAAAGCGCCCAGGCAGTTGTGAAGCTTTCAGCCTTGTGGAATGTCCGGCGCAGGTTGAGTTGACAACTGGTTTCCGTGGGCGGTGCTGTGCGCCATGATAAATACATGAGTTTCCTCCTTTGCTAGAAAGGCCGCCTGCATCTGGTCTTGATGTTCCCCCCCTCAAAGACTCTTGTATTTCTTTCTTTTCAAAAGTTCCAGCACGCATATATAATCACCCCCCGTTCAGTGTGGACGACGTTGATCACTCCGGATCGTGTTGGCCTTTGTTCTAAGCCACTCGCCACTCGGCAACTTGAGTTGATGAAGAGCATTGATCTCCTGTGTCAGCAAACCAACTCACAACACGTGTAACTACCTGCCGAGAGAAACAGCAACCAGTTAGCAAATGGACGGTGTCTTCTGGCGCCGTGTTGCACAACCTGTATCGTTCGCACGTGTGGTGAACTGGTGATGACGCCCTGGACACTACAGTCTGCAAGTTCGCGCATCGATCGTTAGCAGTCAGTACAAGCTCGTAAACGAAGCACTTGTTCACCCCCTCGTGTGCGTTGAGCAGAACTCAACGACCGACCTTCATTCAGCCTCGTGTGCGTTGAGCAGAACTCAACGACCGACCTTCATTCAGCTAGCTTAGTCATGTCCAGCCGGCGATCGACACGTACGCACTAGCCAGCGAGGAAGGCTTCGCGAACACGATCTTTCGATCCAAAGCTGCGCCCTGTAGCCGCCTAGCTGGCTGAGATGCTGCCGGCATGCATACCGCCGGTCATGTCAGGGCAACACTTTGCCGGTACAATTGACTTAAAGAAAAAAGCGCGCACGGCCGGATAGACGCTTTTGACCGAGCACGCTGTGTATATTTGTCTACTTGCGCGCACCGATCGATGGCGCAATGCCAGTCGCGAGTTGATCAATCGCAAATGGCGTTCCCGAAGCAGCGTCCCAGCTTTTGCTCCCTCCTCCCTGGTCCTCGTCCTCCTCGCGTCGGCGAGCCCCGGCGCCGTCTCCGACCCCAAGGAAGAAGACGCCGCGAGCGGCGGCCGCTTCCCTCTGCACGACCGCACGGCCCACGCCCCGGCGCCGGAGCCCAAGAACAGCAGGCCATTCCACCGCCGCAGCGTCGTCTCGGGCCTCGGCGCTGTTCCCTCCGCGCCCGCGCCCACTCCTCCCGCGCCGCCGAGCTGTGAGTCCTCGTTCCCCTTCCGCTTCCTCTTCCCTCGTTATGTTTGCTGCGTAACTATTGATCACACTCTGACACCCGCGCAATTCTCATTATCTATGCAGTGAAGGAAGAATACCCGTATATATTACTCATCGTCCTCACATACGCAATCGATATAGTGCGCAGAGGCGAAAATTTAGCCTTTGCCATCGTCATGGCGATGATCGGATGCGTTGTGTTTATCTTGGGAGAATATCCAGGTACGTTCATCATCAGGCGGCCGTCTTGTACTTAATTTCGTGCTTACCACACTAACCCGTCTTCTTTCGCCACGCTCAGGGCTCGGCGGAGGAGCTGGCGGCGGGCAGGCTTGAGCTCGGACACGGAGATGACGCCTGCCAGAAACACACTTATCTCTGTTTCAGCTTAATTAGACTGGAGTGGCTAACCTAGATGTGCGACTCTACTCTAGCATCGTTGCTCTCTCTTCATGTAGTTGGTTTATGTTTAGTTAGCACTTAATCTGATGTTTAGGTCTTATTACGGTGCTGTTTGTCCGTTGTACCTGTGATGTTAACGAGTTCACCGCTTATTTCTTCTTGCGGCTATGGCCTATGTCGTTGTCACAAATGACTCACAATGGCCTCTGTCGTTGTAAGGCTTTCACGTTTCACCTGTACCTAAGCCTCCCTCTGGGATGAAATCATGTTTCACCTGTACCTAAGCCTCCCTCTGGATGAAACCATGTGTTGGACAGAATTACTCGGTATCATAATGTGGTGCACGTGCCATCGCTGCTATAGGTACTGTAATTACAGTATCATAATTACAGTATCACGTGTCAACTTGATACTGTAATTAGGGATCCTAGTGTCCATCATCTCGCACCTAGCAGAGGTGCTAGATTATATATTTTTTTTATCTGCAGTCAATCCATGTTTAATACAACATTAATCTGTCCAGTATACGATTGTAGCTTCTGCTGCTGTCTAACATGCTTTCCCTTTTGTCCCTATTGAGTGCGTTCTCCACGTCATACATCATTAAGCAACTGATCCGCCATGTAAGCGGTGTGGACAGAATCTGAGAGTCAGCAGTAGCACGAATCTTGTGCACCAGCCGAGCGGGGAGGAGGACATCAGCGCGCACGCGGACCGCATCTTTTGAGGCGGCAGTGTACTCTCCTATCTTTTAAGAGTTAAGACAAAGCCAGGGTCATCTCCCGAGTTATTTTCTGAATCCGCAGTGCTCCCAAGAGCAAATGCAATGCAAAAGGATATTCCTAAGACAAGCTTTATTCTGAAAGGGCTTACGGGTAGGAACCTTTCTCATTATCATTTCCAAGCCAAGAAAGAAACTTGCTCGCCGTACGCCATGGCGCCGCCGCACTTCCTGGTGGTCACCTTCATCGGCCAGGGCCACCTCAACCCATCCCGCGAGCTCGCCGCGCGCATCGCCCGAGCCACCGGCGCACGGGTCACGCTGTCCGCAGCGGTGTCCATGCACCGGCTCATGTTCCCCTCGCTCGCGGCCCCCGATGAGGAGGTCGACGACGGCGGCCCGGTCTCCTACGCCCCCTACTCCGACGGCTACGACGACGGCTTCCGGTTCGTCGGCGGCGACCAGTGGGACTACGTGCACCGGTCCGCCCGCGTCGGCCGGGAGACGCTCGCCGCCGTCCTCGACCGCCTCGCCGCGCGCGGGCGGCCGGTGACGTGCGTCGTCTACACCATCCTCATGTGGTGGGCCGGCGAGCTGGCGCGGGAGCGCGGCGTCCTCGGCGTGCTCTTCTGGGCCCAGCCGGCCACCGTGCTCGCCTTGTACCACCACTACTTCCACGGGTACCAGCGGCTCGTCGCGGAGCACGCCGGCGACCCCGGGTTCGCGGTGGCCATGCCGGGCCTCCCTCCGATGGCGATTGGCGACCTCCCGGTGTTGCTCACCGACTCGACCGGGGACAGCATGTTGGCCGCGGCGTTGTACCGCATCCGGAAGACGATGGAGCAAGTGGATATCGATAGGAGCAGGAGCAATGGAGGGAAGCCCATGGTGCTCGTCAACACCGTTGAGGCGTTAGAGCCCGGTGCTCTCACCTGCATCCCAGGGCTGGACGTCCTACCCATAGGTCCGGTGTTCGCCGGCCATGGCGCCGAGACTGCCGCGCCGGCGCCGGCGGGTTACATGGAGTGGCTCGACACGAAGCCGGCGCGGTCAGTGGTGTACGTGTCGTTCGGGAGCATATCGGCCATGAGCAAGCGGCAGAAGGAGGAGATGCGGCGAGGCCTCGCCTCCAGCGGCAGGCCGTATCTGTGCGTCGTGCGCGAGAACGACGGCGGCGACGAGCTCCTCGCCGCTGCGGCGCCGGGGCAGCTGGGGCAGGGCGTGGTGGTGGAGTGGTGCGACCAGGCGCGGGTGCTGTCGCACGCGGCTGTGGGGTGCTTCGTGACGCACTGCGGGTGGAACTCGACGCTGGAGAGCGTGGCGTCGGGCGTGCCGGTGGTGGCCGTGCCGCAGTGCTTCGAGCAGCACGCCAACGCGCGCATCGTCGTCGTGGAGCGGGGCGTCGGCGTCCGCGCCGCGGTCGCCGCCGACGGGGTTCTGGAAGCGGAGGGGCTCAGCCGTTGCTTGGAGATGGTCATGGGGCACAAGGAGAGTGCCGTCGCGATACGCAGGAGCGCGGCGGCGTGGAAGGCCAAGGTGACGGAAGCTACCGGCGAAGGTGGCTCGTCGGATCGTAATTTCAAGACTTTCTTGAACAAAACTGTAAAAGGGCCATAGTTTGTTCCGTTCAGTGCAGGTATACAGCATCCGGCATCGGAGGTTTCAATAATCACTTCCGTATAGAATCTCTAGTATTGCAATAACGATTATCATAATCTAGTTTTTATATCGCCTTACGTTCTAGTATCCTCACTGCAGAATTTCTTGACGCGACCCAACCCCATGCTTTGATGATGATTGATGGTAAATAGGAATTCCATGAAAAGTTGTACCGTCTGCCCACATAACTTCTCTTCAATAATCGAAGAACAATGGTAACCGTACTGAAGTGCAAGGATTCAGACCTCAGCCGGAAGAGGGCCTTGAATTATCAAGTTGGCTTACAGTTGATTATTATGTACAGTGGGATAATATCTGGATGTTGAGGATGCTGCTTCATATTGCGTCTCCCTGGTACCAACCCTTCTGGCACAAACGTGCAAACTAACATCGTCGCTCTCTCTTCATGTAGCTAATTGGTTTGTTCAGTGCTTCATATGATGTTAGGACGCACGTTGCTACTTGTTTGTTGTACTTCGTTTCCTGTTCTGTCAGTAAAAAACATTATTCCCCTGCTCAAGTGCTTATGTTAACGGGTACACCACCTGTTCTGTAACACTACTACAAAAGCATTACATTCCAGGATGATAAGTTATGCAGCATTACTGCAATAATGCAATGAGATTCATAGAATAATGGAATGGATACACCGAATTTATCAGTACACATGTTTTCCTCGCACACGACATAACTTTAACACTTCCAGAGTTCCGGAAATGTGGAACTTGGCTTCTACTACAGAAAATGCAATGACGATACGCTATACACAATGTTTTCTCAGATTTTAAACGCCTCCCCAGGAGGCTACAGCCGTCTATTAGCTTGGCACAGCAGTCGAGGGCGAAGCAAAACATTCGACGCTGTCCATGTCTGCATCAACACTAGCCTGACCACATCTTCCTCCTCGTCTGCTTATTAGCTGCCTGCCTTCCACCTTCGTCCCAGTTCTCCTTCAGCCCCCCTACTCTCGCCATGGTAAGATCGTTTATCTTAACCAGTTTACCTACACATACAGGTTGACAGAGAGCAGCAACAAAAAATTGCTGAATTTTCTGACATCTACTCTTTTGAATGTGTGCTCTCCCGATTTGAAACGCAGTGCAGAGCAAGCCTCATGACACAGTCCGGCCATAGCATATTGAAGCAATGTAAAGATTCTTGGCCCATTTCTCCTAAAAAAAGGTATTAGAGTAAATGCATTAGATGCGGCAATTGAGTACAAGAGTAAGATATTGCCAGTTTGCCATGCCTACTAATGTGAAAATTTACTTGACAATTTGGGATAAAAACGCAGCAATTACTGAAATCCATAGACTATAAAAGTTGACTTGGACTTGGGATTGTAGTTAATAATCAAAATATATGATGATACCTTGACATGGTTGCTTGGGAAAGCAGATGTTCTAAGAGTTTCTTGTGTCTCATCCATCAATTTTCTTTTGGGTATACTCAATATAAATGCAGCTTGATCAGCAGTGGCTGCTGTTGAAGTTATTCTATAACCGTTCTCCCATCGTCGGTGGATACCTTCACTTGGATAAAGGAAATCCAGTTCTACTACCTGCGTTAACAGAGAAACATAGTACAATTAATTTGATTTCAGAGAGCAGAAGTAAAAGCATTCTATCCAGTTTACAAAAGGATTATTTTTACTATCAGCACTATAGAATGAGTCAAGTCATCATCCATCTAAAAGCCATGTGCCCAGGTATCTTCAGATACCTAGGTACTATATATGCCCTAGGTAGTACCACTGAAAAAATTGCATTTGATTTGTGCATCTAACGACATTGCAATTGTCACAATACCTGTTCAGAATATCCGGAGTTTCTAGACATAACTACACCCCATCGGCTCCCCGCAGTTGTCATCGATGTAACATGAAAACCTTCTTTCCATTTCTTGTTGATCCACTTGTAGGGGAACGATTCACTAACTTTGTAAGACTGTTGAGTGTAAGGAGTTCCTGAAAAGACCAAATAACAGAATCAGACTAATGTACCTCATGGCAACTCTCAAAAAGAGAATTAAGAGATCAAGATATATGAATTCGATGCAGAGATGAGAAAGTGAAGGGATGAACAACGAGGCCAAATATTTGATACAGATCTCTTTAAAAAATAGTAATCGCATCAAATGTGTACTATCAATCAAAAACCTATGTCAGTTACTTAGTTTTACTTGAACCTAACAGTATGAAAAGGAAAATCTCCATTCAGTCTTTATGGGAAAAGTCTAGAAGATAATTTGGAGACCCAATTTTAAACGAGAAAACAATACTACAAAGCTTAGCATACGGTTTGCTTTCTTATGTAGTATATTATCAAGCAGTCGTGCATCATATATTATGATTCGAGAGCACACAAGGAAGTGTCTTCCAGCAGTGTTTTTGTTTTTGATTCATTATTTGTTTGCCAGGGACAGTAGTTGCACCTCCAAAATATTATTAGTGAAGCTCCGATTGCAACATGAGATGCAAAAATGAAACATCAATTTGGGCAGACCTTTTGACATGACCACCAAGGAACTTCCATTTGTTGCACCTGCTATTGCACTGATGTAGTAATTATTTTCCCACTGCTCCATAATCCAATCCTAAAATGCAAACAAAAAAAGGTAACTTAGGAAATCACAATATAGCCTATCTTAGAAAAAGCATTATGCTTGAGATCGTACCTTATGAAGGAATATGGGTGAAAGTTCATAAACTTGGGATGTAAAACCAGTTCCAGCGTCCATAATGAGTGCCCACAGATTTGTTGAAGATGCAACTGAGCTAATGAACAACCCATCTTCATTACCCTTCTCTATGTGTTGATGAAGTCTGGTATCGACTACATTGTAATGGTATCTGAAAGGAAAGAAGACATTTTAGAGCACGAACCCCGGGTTGCTATAATTGACTTATGACTGGTATTTTCCAGTTCGAAATGGCATTGCACTAACAACATTTTATAGCTGCCGGTAAATCTGGAACATCAACAAGCACTTTACGACAAGAAAAAATTGCCACTGAGAAACAAACTGTTCACTTGCATGGACTGAAGTCCAAGTTAAGTTGCCTATAGCACTACCCATCTTAAAATATAAAATATCATCAACAAACAATTAATTTCCACTCCGTAACGTTTTTGTATAAAGAGTTAAAACCATTGCCCCAGAACACCATCTAACTTCAAAGTTGAACATATTACAACATGATTTATCATGTATACAGCATGAAATAATATACTCGTATACCTCTGCTTCATGGGCCTTCTAGCATTATAAACTGAAATCCACTGATTTGCAGGGCTTCCAATTCGAACTTTTTTCTTTGGTTGCTCATCTTCTTCAAGATTTACAAGCAATCTTCCACGTTTTTGTCCAGCCTACATATGAAAATGACCATATTTTGAATTAAGTCAGATGTCCAGTATAACAGCATCAACGACTTTTATTAATAGAAATAAGAACTTCGGATGCATATCATATAACCTTCAATGCACCATCAATTCTAATAGGCCTCAAATGCTGGGGCTCAATCAATTCATCAAAAAGGGAAATGAGCTTTGAGTAGTTTGGTTCTTCATCAAATTTCATATTCGTCACAGTCTCCAGGAAAAGTTTGAATGGAGGCGGGCAAAAACAGCATAACAGATCTGGAGAGGTAGCCATTTTCTTCTTGCAGACAAGAAAACTCTTGTTCTCTCCCTGCAGCATTACGCAGTGTTCAAACAACAACTCAAACTATATAGAAAATCAGACATGAAGAATGAAAAGACATCTCTCTGCAGCTTCAACAATCAAGTGGGTAAAAATTACAGGTTACTTTCACTTCACTGAAAATGAAAGTGGATATAATGCAAAGTAAATGATGTAGTGAAATACTTTCATGGTATCACTACAAAGAAAGTGCAAACCTGATAGCCTTGCCAGGGCAACCTTCCTCTCAGGAGAAATATCAATGTATATGCTAGCGATTCCAGATCATCCTTCGGCTGCCAGTACGGCCTAAATGGGCATGGACACTAGCATATCTTATTGTACCCCTGTTCGGAAAAGGGTACATGGTAAAGTCAGTGTATTGAAAGAAGATTTTTTTAAAAAAATATAAAAATAAGGCAAAAAACAAACCTAAAAATGTCTGGCTTCTGATCGTATTCAACATGTTGTCCAGATGGTCCTTCCTTCCATCTAGATGCTGACAGTACAAATGATAGTAATGAGCACTCATGAACTTATATTTTACATTACACTAGCATTAGGCACATTTAATAAACCAATTCTAAAAATGAATAGACAGCGCAGGAATTATTAAGCAAAATCATAGTGTGACATGTTTGTAAACAGTATCTATCACAGAGAAATAAGAACATACCTAAACCAAGATCTATCAAAAAAAGTTTTTTCTCATCAGGGGACCCAGGTTGGCCAAGTAGAAAATTCTCTGGTTTAACATCTCCATGAACAAACCTGGCATAAGAATCCCAAAATAAATAAATAAATGAATTGCAAGATCCAGTATGTCAAAGAAATCTGGCAAGACAAGTACCCCTTTGCATGAAGCTTCTCAAGTATAGAAATTGCCTCAACAGCGATGCATGCAACCATATTAGGTGTCATCCTGAGCCAAGTATCAGTAATCAGTCAGTTGCTTTTAACATGCGTCTGAAACAGTAAGCAGATAGGACATAATTATCTTACGTCTGCCCAAAAGAGTTCCAAACATCCCAAAGGCTAGGCCCTAGAATATCCATTACCTGAAACAACAGTACAGTGAGGTATTCAATTTTTTAATAGAAATCCAGACAAATTACACTATTTTCATATAGTAACTAACCAGCACATAGTAATCCCCCTGGCGGCCTTTGTAGTGTACCCATGGTACACCATAACATCCGTTCAGAGCACTAAACACATAAAAAAAAGGCATTAAAATTAATGGGATGGCTAGTAACATTGATTGTCATTAATAGAACGAAGAACAAAGTAGACTACTCTGGTTGTTAATAGAATGCTGCCAAAACAAGAAAATATCAAACAATAGAGAAGGTACCAGACGCACAAGAATATATGGGTGAACATGTCCACAAACTCAATCTTGTCTCTCAGATCCAATATGAAAGGCCCAAGTGGGAGTGGGGTCTGGCTCGTCCTTCTTATCCACCTTGTTCATTGGATCAAATCCTACTGGGCCTAAGTCAGCCCAACAGAGATGAGAACTCCCACCCTCCACTTTGCGCTATTCAGATTGGATCCGAGGAATAATATTGAGTTTGTGCGTATGTTCGCCATTATACTATTGTGCACCTGACATTTCTTGCAAAAATTAATGAAAAGAGTAACAAAAGTAGCACCATGGCATGGCATGATCCTTCACTATTTTGTCTCAAGTTCAAAATGGATATTTTGAGTCAAAGAGGTTATACCAACACAAAACTATTCAAATTATTTATGATCATGTCTTGATGTACATTTTTTAACAGTTTGAAATCTTAAACTTCTTTTTACAATACTGATATGTGCACTCAACTATATATTAAGCATTTACCTATAGACCTGCCACTCATATGGAGGGCCATAATTGCAACCCTTACTGTTGCGGTGCTCGAATTTCAAAGCAACCTGCATTTGATAAGCGATGAGTTACTAACATAATATCATGCTTCTTAAAGGAAAAGAAACAAAATCTAGAGCCAAACCTCATAAGCATCAGGCCCAGTGCGCTCTGTTCCACCAGAAATCCTTCTGCCAACATAAACTTGTCCAAAGCCACCCTTACCCAACTTTCGATCTACCTTGTACTGCGGAGAATGGCCGACTTGAACCTGCAAAAGATATTAATCGTTACCAGGAGACCAAAACTCTAAACTCGTTTACAACCTTTACGTCTGTAGAAGGTCACTAGCAGTTCCAAGCTTAGATATCACCGTCCAGAACGGTCAGTTCTTACCAATATGGAACCAAAATACAATCCCACCAATGAATGTTAAGTACACAGATAGTTGATCAATAAATGCACGACAAAAAATGAGGTATAGATGGTTATATGCAAACTAGAATATATGTATTACTAGATATAGGAAAACGATCTTGGGTGATGACAGTTTGTATCCAGCTTTTACGTGCACAATAGCAGATTATGGATATGAGTTATCTCTATTCTATTTAGTGCTTGCCAGATCTCATATATGGGCTTTGATATTCTGGATGTGAAATGCTGTAATCATAACCAGATCTATCTACGGATCCATGCAAATAAATTTATCACGTCTTAAAAAATACACTTAAATGCCTTTCTATATATGGCTCGATTTTAAGCTTGCTACACCAAAGCTTTGGTCTGAAATTCACATTATCTCTAAATTAGACTTTTGTTTGGCTAGATCAAGTATCTGTAGAGTAGACATAGGAGATTTGATTTGACTGTCTATATCCAAACTTATGTCCACAACAATAAAATGTTTGAGACAATGCGAAGTATCTGTATCATTCAGAAGGACCATGGAGAATGCAGGTAGCTGCAGTGCTAATAAAGAGTTGGTTCACAGAAATAACAATGATTCAGCGGAAAGCAGAAGTCACACGGAGCGCATGCGGAAGGGGCATGGAGAAATAATAAAGTGCATAAACCCTGACCTGCACATGCTGAACCTAATTGCACTTGTCCACTATATGAAATGATCTCATGCTTAAATCATTGAAGTCCTATTCCTAACGAAAGTATATCCTCCCATTTTGGATCCATAGTTTTTCAATCTTTCTAATTCAATCATATCTTAGAACTAGCTGCACCTCCAGCTAAGAATTGGACGCATTAATATGTGCATGTGATTCACTTATTCCCATGGCGCACTGCAAGGATATTCCACATACAGAGGCATCATAACAGTAGAATCAAGAAGGTGCATCTAAAGTCACCAAAGATGCATTACCAACATGTGCACACATTTGAACCCACCACCATAGTCCGCAGTACACGTACTGGTGAAGCCACCTTAGGGCCAGCCGGGGCCCCGGCTCCCCCTTGGTGAAGAATATTTTTCGAAGAGCCGGCTGGTCAAATGACCTTGCTCTAGAACTGCACCTCTGTTATTTTGCCTCTCTCCTTAGCTAGAGTCACACGCTCGCTCTGTGGCAAACTTGCGGTCTTGGAACATCTACGCAGCAAAGGGCCGGGGGGTTAAAACCTAAGAGGCGGCAAGCACGAGCTCAGTTCGGTTGCGGGCACGGCCAGCATATCCACCATTGTACAGTTTCTTCACCAGCCTTCGCTTCCCAGGCTGCTGCAATTCTAGTTTTCCATCTTTACCCAGCTGCCTTGTCATGTTAGCCTAGCCTAGCCTAGCCTACCTGTCACCCCACCAACACCACCCCAGTTCACATAATACCACACAGAAATCCATTTTGTAGCAACCCATTTTGACGTCACCAGAAACACTATCCTAAAAGGCAAGAAATAATACCACCATGGAAGCCATGCAAGTGAATATATCCATAAATAGGAAAAATAAATATGCATATGAAGAAGAGCATACCTTCTCCGGGACTGGAGTTGTAGTCCCTTCATCGTCACCTCCAGCTACCTTCTCGCCACTACCACCATTCATCTTCTTCACAACTTTATTGGCAACTTCCTCTATGCGCTGCCCCCCACCTGCAGCAGCAGCACCAAGAGCAGCTCCCGGAAGGACCTCACAAGGCTGTTCAGGGTCCAAGTCAATCACTGGAACAGCTCTCCCTCTTCCTGCTGCCCTACCCCGCGCTGTTCCTCTCCCTCCACCCCTCCCGCCCCTTCCTCTCCCACGCCTTCCTGCCACCGTAGGGGCCGCGGCAACCAAGTTCTCAGCTGGGTCCTGAGCCACAAGATCCTCAACCTTCTTCGCCTTCAGCCTAGATTGCCGGACTCCACTACGCAACTCTGGCATCCTTTCTCCCCATGCACTTCCTGCCGCCTACGAATCTGCCACTCAAAAACCACAACCATAGGGTCAGTGCAATGGCACTACATTCTACCAGGACCTCATAAAACATAAAATAACGCTGGAAACATGGAGATAACACAAACAGAATGAACAAGTACTGATCAAACACGCATAAACAACTTTCCATTTCCTTCCTATTGGCATCTAGAACTCCTCCGCAAGCTCCTGGCCTTCATCATCACATTTACCGCCAAATAAACACTGAAATTCCCGCCATGAGATTTCCCAACAGTCACTCCTCACCGCTCCTCCCTCCCCTCCAAATCCTATCCCGATCTCCTCGACACCAATCCCTCCCACTGAAACCGATCAAAACGCGCGAGCTAAACGCGCCGAGATGCCTCTTCATCGCATCCAATCCCGCCCCAGTCGCCCCCAAAAAACTGCAACCCAGACCAGCAACATCCGCGGGGATACGCGCCGCCATAAAAATATTTCAGCCAATAAACGAGGAGATCGGCGGGCGCCGGAACGATCGCCGCGCGATCGGACGCCACCGGCGCTAAGATCGGTGCGCGCCGCGCCGATCGCCCGCGCCCGCCGCCTCCTCCCCCGCGCCCGCCGCCACCGACACGGCAACCAATCCGCGACGCGTCGCCCGGCGATCGACCCAGGAGGAAGAAGATATGAAAGGGTAGACATCGGCGCTCACCTCGGGGCAGAGACTGCGGCGTCGACGGTGGTGGCGGCGGCGGCGACGAGGTGGGGACGCGCAGATGGATGGGGGGTGGGGGAGGTTGGTGTTTGGTCTCTCGCTCGCGCAGACACACACACACACCGCAACACACAAACACCGCTGCGCTGTGGCTGGCTTGTCTGCAAGGGAGAGGAGGAGGGGGGCTGGCTTTTTGAAGGCTTCGCCCTCCTGTTAATTTTCTTTTCCGCTTCCGCTCATGGGAGGCAGGGAGAGCGCGCGAGCATGCGATGCGAGCTCAGCTGGATCCAAGGGCCAGGGTTCGCCCAGGACCCCAGGTCGCCATGGATAACGTGGGTTGCTCGGCAGGGCCCACTGTTCAGGTCTCAGCTGTACCCGGGGAGTGAGATTTTTTTTTTTAGCTGGAATTGGACTATATGGAAGGGAAAGGGCACTGTGATCTCAACCCTTAAAAACCAGTTGAGAGAGAAATACATTTTTAACCTGCTAGAATCTACCCACTTGTATATTAACCGTTGATTATTACCCTTACCTTTTAATCTACCGTCTAATCCTGCCAAAACCGGACCCACGCCAGGGGAGGGGACGTTTTTAGCGTTACTCCCGTCAGATTCAGTGTAAAAACCTGACATTGCGTCGTCTTTTTTCACCCCGCGATGGAGTCTACCGCCCGCCGTGACCGTCGGATTTACTCCCCAGCTTCCTTTCAGCTCGCGATTCCTTTCCCGTTCGTTGCCCGCTTAGCCGTCCGCAAATCACGCCTGCGTATTCCTCTATTCCATCCTGAGCTCCCGTCTCCAGCGCCATCATTGATCGGGGTTGGAGTGCGGCATGGCGATACCCAACGTCCTCGATCCAAATCTCCACCTGTTGATGCGACAGGAGAATGGATCTGGGGGTGGAGGGCAACAACCGTCGCCGCCGTCGCAACCATAGCAGTTCCGGTCGTCTCCCTCGCCGCCGCCCGCCGCAGCCACCACCATAGCAGGCCCGGTCGTCGCCCTCGCCACCGCCTCCGCCGTGAACTCTCTTTGGTATGGCGCCTGGCCCGTGGCGCAGAAGCTCTACATCCACGCCTTCATCCGGTCTCCCTCGCCGCGTCGGAGGCTGAGTGTTTCATGGATTCGCAATGCCGCGTGAGGTTGTTCCCCGGTCTGAGGCAAAGGCCCCGGGAGGTCAAGGAGGCGGTGCTGGAGGGCCAGTCGTCTGTCAAGATCCGTGACGAGCAATGCAAGGTTTGTCTTTTTTTGATCTTCTCAATCTGGGTTTCGATCTGCGTTGACATCGCCGTCTGAAACATGGAGAAAATGCTCCTTTCCTGTTCCTCACGATGTGTGTTACCATCAGTGAATGACTCATTGATGAGTTTGTGCTGCCAATATAATTGCAGGTATTGGAGTCTCAAGCAGTACATGGTTTGCTGCTCTCATAGGCCATTAACGGCAGCAAGGTCGATAACAAACAAAGCAAGGGACCACGCCTAACAAGCTGATTAAAAGAAAACAGAGGTTATGATACTGTGCATTAAATAATTTGATTGTCTGGATTGGCCTCCTGCTGTCTATGATCAGGGAAGGACATACAATACAACTATACAAGATACAGCTCTCAACTGACACATGTACACATGTACGGCAGCGGCAAGGCCGTCTGCACCACACTCTGCATAACCATGTCATTGGATTCTAATTGTAATGTGCCATAGGGGAAGGACTGCAGCTAATATTGATTTAAGTTATTTTTCATTTTTCCCCCATCATGAGTTTTATTTTCCTTCAGTTGCTATGCTACCAGTCTGGTAATGGTTGTTATGAGAGAATTGTGCAGAGAAGGGGGAGAAAGGTAGGACCGAGAGAAGGAAGGAGAGTGAGATGGAGGAGGCCATGATAGAAGCCAGAAGTTAATGGACTTCGTTCAGTGCGCAACATGCTTTGTGAGCTGGACTATCACAACTACGTTGTTCAGTCCTTTTTTAGAGCAAGCTTAGAAGGTTACTTGCTGGAGCAAATTAGTAACTAATATATTCATTGGCATTGATACTGTGAAAATGTTTCATTTACATAGGTATATCCCATTAACAATGATGCAGCTGTAGGCTTGTAGCCATATCATAGACTTGCCAAAATTTTCGTTCAGATTGAGTATATTTGTTCAAATACCCTATCTTGGCCTGTCACATGAAACTGATTCTTAGTTCTAAGCATGGTGCCATATTCCCAATTAGAAAAAAAAATTCTTTTTATCAGCATCACCATGTCTATGTACACTAAATTGAAGTTCTATAAATTCAAATATTCAAATTTTGTTGAATGCAGGTTGAATTCTTGCAGATTATTGTCATGCACTAGACTTGCAAATGGAACTCACTAGACTTGCAAATGGAACATCGAAACTTTTATTGAGAAAGAGAACTACTTTTCTGGTGAGCTTATGTTGGCCATGGCCTTTACTATCACCTCGGTAGACTTTGCAATGGAACTCACTAGACTTGCAAATGGAACATCGAAACTTTTATTGAGAAAGAGAACTACTTTCAGGTGAGCTTATGTTTGGCCATAGCCTTTACTATCACCTCAGTAGTATAGTACTTCACGCTAGGTTATTTCACAGCTGTTTTAATATTGATTACAGGTCCGGAACAATTATATACAGGTTTTGTCGACAGATGGAATAAGTTGCATCATGGGGAAAGTATGTTTCAACATATGCTTTGATCGAGCTGCCGAAGCTCTTCGAGATACCAGCGTGTTACCACCGATGCGACTTATCTATCTCTATTCTTTCAGATCGAAGTGAGGTACTTTGCCTTTCTATCTGTCTTGCATTTTCCTTTTGGATACCTACTACTATCTGTAAAAGATTATTGGACAGTAGCCACAGGTTTGAATAGAAAAGCCACCTAGAATCATAAGCTTTATGTCCTGCACCTGAGCAATGCAGCAACAATATTTGTCCCCTTTTTAAAATAGGCTGGTTGTTTAACCATTATAAATATTTTATTTAATTATGGACTGCTATTTCACTGTACTGTTGGTTCTAATGAGTAATGACTCATCAGGCAGATGATTGTTTTCTCCCTAGATATTCTGCTTTGACATTGTCAACAAGATAGTATGGCATGCTGGTTTAAAAATTTCCACAACTGTAGTTAACATTGCAATATATATTGGGATAAATCCAGAATAACTTTTTGTTATGCAGTTAACATTGCAATATATAATGCTTCTATCTTTTCTGTACAATGCAGTATTCAGACACGGGGGAAGCAAAACAGTAGGGACAGGAAAAACTATAGCACGAACTCTGCATATGCAGCTTCTGAATACCTGAGAATGGTACATGTTTTTTTTTGTTCATGTTTTGGTCTAAAACTTTTACAAAGCATGCTTTAATAATGAAATATTTAGCTTTTTTGGGAGTACAATGATCCTAATATTCAGTTCATTTTTTTACTATCTTTTGCCTGCATTTCTTACTGCTATATTTCTCGGGGGATTTTTATTTTCTCTATTCGTTCTACACTCAGTGGACGACTTGATAGGAATGATGGAAAAAAAAACCTTTTTGTTATTGCTTTTACCTTGAAATGTTATTGCCTTTAATCCAAGCAACACGTGGATGTACCTACAAATATGATGCACTAATTTCTGGATAGGTTTCAAGAAGTGCAGTGTGTTGATGCTGTAGGTGCTTAGCCTCTTATTATCAATTTGCCCTTTTCTTCCAACTGTTGGTGCAGTGTATTGATACATGTGCTTATTATTAGTAACTTCGCTAACCATTTCATTCAACAATGGCTCAATTGAAATTTTCAAATAATTTACTTAAAGATCTATTCCGTTTTTTATATTTTTTTTCAAGTGTCTTGCTCATCTATTTTCTTTTCACTATAATGCTCTGATGTGTTTTTTGCTTTCTTTATACTAAGTGATGATGACAGTCCTCTAGGGCAAAAAAAACATCCTAAATCGGCATCAGGATCAGCCCAAGATATTGAAATGGCTTAGCCAGGTAGGGAATGTTTGTATTGCCTTCGTCATAATCTGATAAGCATGTGTTGTGACTGTAGTTGGGCAATTTCTATTCAAAAGTAAGCCACAACCCTTTAAATGCCTGGTGTGGATACGGATGCCTTAAACAAAAAATTAAAGTGATTTTAATTATGTGATTTGTGCAGCCCTCAATGGTCTTTGCAAGGCGAAGGTGATCTTGTTAGAGCTGTGCCGTTGATGCAAATTTTGGTCATTGTTGAGCCAGAGATTTGCGAGGCTTTTGCACCCAGCAAGCAATGGTTTTGATGTATACTGCCCTCAATGGCTACCCGTGTTTCAGTGTCTGTAGAAGGCTAGGCTAACTTTCCTGTATCATTTATTTTTGCACATTTTCTCACTTGTGGATAATCCTTATAGCATGGTTGGGCCGTAAAATCGATTTATTTAAACGTCCACATGCTTTGTTGGACAAACTTTTAGGTACCATTTATATTTATTTTGGAAGTTGATGGAAATGCAATTCCATGTGACGTAATGGAATATCATTTATTTAATCATTTACTGCATATCTTACAATCTTGGAATCATAAACATGCTTGCAACCCGCTCTTCTCCGGTTACGAATGTGAGAGATGTCACATAAGTAAAAGAAATCTTTGGTTGGTGAAAAATTTGAAAGTTAAATTACTCGTGGCTCGAGTTTTATAAAAGATGAAGACTCATTTTATTGTGTCGTTGAAATTAGGGGGCAGAATGTTGGGTATGAACTTCCGTTTATGATGATTTGTGTGTAAACTTAGTTCGTCGGTTTGATGCATCGTCTTTGCTAGAGCTACTGTTGGCATCCAAGCTGCAGGAGATGAAACATCTGCCATGGGGTGAGGTGGGAGAGAAGGGTTGGTTCCCTCACGTGATTCCAACGAATTCATTTGGTTATAATTCAAGCAATGTCATTATGTTATCAGATTCTTGAGCTTGTCATGTTAATGTCGTTATAGTACTTAAATGCATGATGTGTCAGAAGGTGTTTGGATGATAAGTACACAGTGCATCATATTATTTTTCTTTTATGATAAAGTCCTGCCAAGTGATGTCATTTGATCGAACACGTGCGTGACGCACGTGCATTTTTACTAGTACTGATACAGAAATCGTCTCACCTCTGTTAGCGCGGCGAAGTGCATCACTGCTTATGCCGGTCTTTTCTGGACCGAACTGCCGCTTCTTTTTCTGTTTTTGCCTTGCACAAGTGTATTTCGGGATGGTACACTTCGGGCTATAAGGTCCTAATCAGTTATTATCGATTCTTGGCCAGGTCTGACTTATGTGAGTCAACGTACGCAAGTAGTAGCATTTCGAGAGAGAGAGAGAAAAAAAAGAGAGGGAAAAGAAACATAGGCAAGTGGCCTGTTAGCTAGGGCTAAAATGGTCCATCGCAGGGTGAGATACATGCCAGGTGCTTGTCGTCTTTTCTTTTCCGGACACATCACAAATACTGATCTTATCTTTTTCCGACTAGTTGGTTTGGTTTGTTTTCATCACGCAGCTTGTGGAGTAACTGGAGTTTTTGTGCAGTATACAACAGTGCAGTTGTTTGACTAGTCCAGGTTTCTCTCTGGCCTTGGTTGCAACCTTTAAAAATGGTAGGTGCATGTTAATGCTACGTCTACGTGGCTGGAAAACTCGGAAAGCTCTAGGAAAAGAGTGTATCCGACGACAAAAGGGAAACATTATCCTAATTAAGTTACTGTAATAACGAAAGATGTGATATAGAAAGCATTCTCTCTCTTGTTTTTTTTTTCCCAATGGGGATGCGAAACATTATTTTTGTAATGGACAGTGATTAGTCAGGTAAAAGAGTTTATTTTTTTATGACATCTCAAATATGAGAGATACCATCGTATGTGAGTGAAAAGCTTGGACCCCCGTGTCACTGACGCACCGATGAAATTTCTCCGACGGGAGACGTTACTGAGAGAAATGCTCGTGTAAAAACACCATGAATTTTTTTGAAGGATAACTATGAAGTGTTGTGGAAGTAATTGATTCAACAGATCACTCGATGCTCACACAGGTGAACAGAGTTACGTAGAGAGAAGCTGCTGGTCTTTACTATTATACTTGAACGTTGATGACACACACATCAGGTCTTCCGCCCTGGACGTTCGACCAGCTAATCAGCAAATCAGGAGCGATGATTGTCTAGCAGTTCAACAAGCTACAACGGCCCGGCGACCCGGCCGTGCGTGAAGCATTTCGATTATACTTCTTCTCTCTTTGTTTTTTCTTTAGAAGCTCTCTTTGTCTTTTTTTCCTCTTTTTTTTTAAAGATTACACAGTAAACTCAGACACTCACAACGCATGCACATCACCTTTATAAATACACGTACGCAAATCCTACCTATAAGCATCTTCGAAGACTGAGCCGGCAAATGTAGAGACTATTTGTCTTTGGTTACAATGTATGGAGGCTACAAATTGTTATTTCTATTTCTCTTCGTAGGCCTTTCAATGATCAAGGCCCACGGAGAAGCCTGTACTGATCAAGGCCCCACGGAGAGGCCTACAGGCCTGTTGAGTGGACCACTTTGCTTGCAGACGATCCTTGACTCCTTGCAAGCGAATGCAGATTTGCATGCGTTTGACGCCTGACCAGATGCAGCATAATCCAATTGAATTTTTGACATGCCGTCACCCGTGGGCGCCCAAACTTTTGGTTGACTGTAGCTGTTGGTAACAGACTCTGGTTTCGGTCTTGGATGTGTTCCATATCAAAACGTTCATGGCCATGATGCAATTCACGACTCTGGTATGTTCATCAGACCCCAACCTG